>OY997266.1:212336178-213802011 GCA_963921465.1 Triticum timopheevii | reverse complement strand
TCAAGCAGGAGTAAGGTTTTACCTCCATCGAGAGGGCCCGAACCTGGGTAAAAACATCGTGTCCCTTGTCTGCCGTTACCATCCGCCTAGACGCACAGTTCGGGACCCCCTACCCGAGATCCGCCGGTTTTGACACTGACAATGCTCATCTCAAAATCCGACACCTACCCAATCCTTTCGAGTGAAGCCATTGGAAATCTCATATCAGTTCAGTCAATTTCTTTAGTGACAGAGACGAAGGTTGTCTGGTCTCTGAGGAATTTGTCCTGACTGAGGAGTTACGAATTTGCCACTGCGAATTGCCTACAGAGTGAGGAACATGATAGCGCTGATGAATTTGAACCTCAAATATCCGACCGTGACTATGCTATGCGCCAGCTGTCCAAAATATCTACCCACCTAACGGTCATATCATTCAAGGGCATTTATGTCTTATCATGTCGGGCTACTCCCTAGGCTATAAATAGCCGCCCCCTACAACCACTAGCTGGTTGGCTGCTCCAAGGGAAACTGACACTTGCCATTGCGAGCATCCCATCCTCCGAGGACTTTGAGCAAAAATCATCATGTGAGGAAAATCCAAAACCCAAACCCAAACACCTACAAACCTAAAGTGATTGAGCATCACTTAAGAGATTGTTCATGTGTGGAACCGATGCTTGTTACCTTTGATGACTGTGTATCCTCCAGACAGTTAGACGTCATGGTTAGAGCATCCAAGAGGAATTGTGGATCGCCGAGTGACCAAGTCTGTGAAGGTTTGGAAGTCACCTGAATACTTACCATGAGTGTTGGGCGAGGTCTGTGTGACTTTAGCTCAACAAGAATACGGTGAGGACAGTGTGTCCAGGACTGTGTGTCCTCGAGTTAAGTACTCAGCCGCTCCAACCAGACGTACAATTGTCACAGCAGTTGGAACTGGTCTACCAAATCGTTGTCTTCACCAAGCTAACTGGTTCTATTTCCTCCCTTTCATTTCCTCATTCATGTGTTGTTGAACCTGATCATTACTATTCGAAGACTTTGACTGAAGATTTTCTCTAATTCCTCATTCCTAATTCTTCAATCACTTAGTCTTCAGCCTGCTTATCCTGTTATCACACTATCTGTACTCTGTGCATGTTTTCATTTCATCATGATGACTATGCTGTTGCTCTGTTCTAATTATACCTGAGTACTTAATCCGCTGCTAGTGTGTCGTTGTTTAGGAATTTCTTCACCTAGAAATTCATGAGTGACGAATTTGTAAAAATCGCCGATTCACCCCCCTCTAGTCGATATAACTGACTTTCAAGTATGGACTAGCATTACTTTGTTGTGTCCCATCAACATGTCGAACGAGGAGATGCTTGTAGGACAGGAGAAGCTTGCACACGGTGGCACACAGGACAAGGAAAAACTTTTGACTAATGCAAGCTCTCCCTCGCCCAAACGATGGACATGCAATAGTTAATTCGGTGTCAGATTGCCAGAAGCATACACTGTACTAGTATGATTATTGTTCGACTTCCCGAAGAGGCAACTAGCCAAGAGCAAAGTTTACTACTTCGAGTACTAGTATTACATAGTACTACTAGTACTACTATATAGGTATGTACTACTAGGAACCGGATGGTGGAGCATCAGCAATCTTATTTTTATTTTAATCTGTGATAAAGCAATCTTCAACACATTTGGTTCTCTTCGAGGGTTCTCGCATGTGATAATGGAAGTTTATTGCATGTAACACTCGCCACAATTCTCGCTTAATTCTGGCTCCTATCCTGTTAGAAATAGGAGCACTCGGTAACATTTTCTCATTTTTTGTTATTCAACATGTAAACAGTTCAGCAAACCTTGCGGCGCATCCTTGTGCGAGCCGTGTTTACTACACTTTGAATGTGACCGACAGCTGGCTTGATGAAACACCTCGCTTCCTTCTTCTTTTTTTGCGGGGTACCTCGCTTCCTAGTGACCAGTCTCTTGGCTGATCATCCTAATAATGCTTATATATGAATAAAGCTCTCTCATTTACCCGCAAAAAAGATTAAACCATATTAACCAGAAAGGAGGGAGTATGGACTAGCACTACTTTTTGGTGTGTCGCGTCAACTCATAGAACGAGGAGAAGCTTGTAGGAAAAGGTGAAGCTCGCTTATGCCCTCTTCGTCTACCTCAAGCCTGGTGTCCCGCAGGACGAGGAGAAGATTTTGACTAATGCAACCTAACCTCGCCCAGGCGGTGGACGTGCAATAGTTCATTTGGTGTCAGATTGCCAGAGGCATACACTGTAGTACAATCATTGTTCGACTTCCCAAAGAGGCGAAGAGCCAAGCGCAAGGTTTAGTAGTACGAGTAGTGGCACCCACTGGGCTATTTGCAAGTATGTCAAACCACACTTGGTTTCTTTCCATGCATAACCCCGACCCATTTTGCTCAGCCAACAACTATAGCATATTTCTACAACCCACCAACACAACTCTAAACAAGGATAGAGTCATGATCAATGCAAGTACCAACGGGGTATGCAACGAAGGCAAACCTAGCAAGGTTGCCATTCAAGATATCATGCATTCAACAATCACGGAAAGAAATGTTACTATGATAAAAAGGGTTCATCATGGTCAAAGGGCTGCTTGCCTGTTTTAACAAAGTCTTCGAGGTCTCACAATATCTCTCGTCCAACTCCGAGAATTTCGTCTACCTCGTCAACTATCGTCGAAAGAAACCATAATAAGCAACACAACAAGGCAGGAAATAAAAGTGCTCTAAAAATATGAGTTGGACTTTTTTGGGATACCTCTGGTCATATGAGGGATGACCAAAGTGGTTTCATTAGGATTTGATCAATGAACATCTCTGAACATTTCAATATGATGGAATCAAGAGGTTTATGGATTTGCAAGAAGTGTACACAAATATATTTTTGGAAAATGGGCAAAGATACCCATTTAACAAAGGATGATTTTAACAGCATTTAGGATTTGGTTTCACTGGATTTGGAGTTCAAATGAATATTCTATGGATTTGCAAAGTTGACAAACATGAAGAAATGGCTCACTATTTTGTGGGGTACAGAAAGTATTAAGAAAAATGCTCATAAACTAAGTTATGAACTTAGATGCATCTAGGAATTGGAATCATGGCATTTGGAGCAAGTTTGAGCTCTCTGTGATTTTTCTAAAGTTCATCACAGAAATAGGAAAAATAGGATTTGATAAATATTTGTGAAGAAAAGGTCTCTGGAAAAATGTACATGTTGCACCACTAGGTAGATTATGATTTATAGAGTCACTAGAAATTTGAATCATCAAATTTGGAGTCCATTTGAATTGTTTATGGATTGAACAAGTCTACAGAAAAGAAAAAGGGAAAGATTTTTAACCGAATGGGCTGGATCTGGGCAGCGACAGCGCGCACGGGGCGAGATATAGTGCCGAGCGCACTGGGCCTGGCCCAGTCGCTCAGCTGCGCAGAGCGGGGGAGTGGCGGCGTCGAAAACGCCCGCCGAGAGTGCGCCTTCGCCGCGGGGAGACGGCTTCCGAAGAAATCGTGTCCACTTAACTCGCGGGCCCGGCCCTCACAGTCGCTGACACATGGGGCCCACTAGTCGGGTTCATCCCCAACTTCCCGCGCGGGCGCGTCGGGAGACAGAGGAGGCGAGGCCGGACGGTGCCGGCGCTGTCCCCGGTGGCACCGGCCATCTCCGGCGACGCCCAGCAGACCAGCGGGTCCAGGAGAAAACGCCGCATCCGCCAAGGTGCGCTGCGAGCGCAGGGGTGGTCGGACGCGGGCGCCTTGTCGACCATGGCGGGCGGGGCCGGTGGTGGAGATGGAGCTCGACCGCATGGCCACGTGAAGGAGGGGAATTAGCAGGGGAGAGTTCCACGATGGTCGTGGTGATGCCATGGAATGATGAGGTGAGGAGGAGGGGGCTCGGGTGGCGCGAATTTAAGCCGAGGCCGACGGCAAGGCTCCGGCCATGGTGGTGGATGGAGGGCACGTGAGGAAGAATGAGTTGGTCCAGACGGTTGCTGGGAGGGAGAGAGGGCCAAAGGAGTAGAGAGGGGGCTCAGGGGTGGCCTTATATGGCAAAGCCACGGCTCACCGTGGACGTGGCCTACGGGCACCCGCGGGAATGGCCGCAGTGGCCACGAGAGAAGGCCTGGGGCTGTCTACGGCGTTCGTGGGGGTCGAGTAGGGTGCCAGGAAGAGAGAGAGGGAGCGGGGCGAGGCTCTGGTGCTCGCGCGTGCGAGGCCGGGCATTGGCTGAGCCGGGCGGCTCTGGGCACGCGCCGCAGGAGGTGAGAGAGAGGAAGAGACGAGGGGGCCTGCATGGTGGCGTGTTGCGGACGTCGAGGCACCTCGACTGGCGCGAGGAGGAGGCTCGAGGTGGTCGGGGGACGCGGCATCAACGGTCGGGAGCACGCTGACGTGCTCCAGAGCGCGCAAATGGCCGGCATCCGCGGCTTTTCCGCGCGTCCTCACGCGCCCACTTGTGTCTGGTAGCTGCAGGGGGGATAAACAAGGGTGAAAGAAGCTTTGGATGCTTTGGAACCTGCCAGGAGTGAGAGAGAGATGAGAAGGGGAGGGGAAAGTGGTTGTGCTTTGGATGCTTTGGATGCTTTGGATCCGCGGCTTTTTCCCTATTAAAGAGCATTTCTGGCCTTAAGAAAAAGCCTTTAAATAAAATAGGAAAATAACTTTTAAAATTATACTTTTGTGGTTTATGGGTATCCTATATCTAATAGAAGTCAAATATATTTTTGGAAATCTTTTTACTGCCCTTAATTAAGTATTTGCAGTGCAAACCTCCATTCAGGGGTTTTTGGAAAACTAATTTTTGAAAATACTTTTTGGCCAAATCATTTTTGTAAGAAATTATTTTTATGTCCTATACACATGGCATGATCATTGGGAAAGGTTTTGGATCAAGGAGAAGGAGTATAAGAGTTGGAGGATTTATTTGATTTTTAGAGCACTTGCAAACAACAAACAAAATCCAATCAAGGCAAGGTCCAAAACACTCAAAAGTTTTTGTCAAAACACATTTTATCATGATTTATTAGCTTAAGTGTTGTGGCATGAAAATCAGGGTGTGACAAGAGCGCCATGAGCCACCGGCGCCGGAAGGCCGTGCTCCGGCACAATATCTTTTCCGAAGAGGCTTTTAATGCCTTCAATTCGGCGGACGCATATGTCTGAGCCGCTCGAGGCGGGCTTGCCCAAGCGACAAGCCAGTATACAAAAGACATACGGGTAAGAGATTTTGAGAAGTATGACTAGCAGTAGCCCCTGATACTTAGAATAGTTGGGATAACTGTTTGAACGATCAATATATCTGCAGGTCCTTGTGGACAAGAATGAACAATTGGCGCGGGAGCTGGGGGCCTACAAGGCCTAATTATCTGATGTTGTAGCCAAGTTGGAGGGATCCCGAAAGGCCCCTGTCGGTAATATGTGTCTCCATTATACACAGATGTGCTAGTTAGTAGATGGCTAGTGCGGTAAGTCTAACAGTAAGTTCTGCACACAATCTTGGAGTGAATCCGGATGGCGCAGTGGGTGACGACTTGCATCTCCAACGACAACTAAAGGCCGGCGAGCGCATCCTTACGCAGGTGTTGCAAGAGAAGAACAAGCTTCATGATGTCAATATTCGTCTGGACGTGGAATTAAAGGACGTCCACGCACAACTGGCGGACTCCATGAAGGAGAACAAAAAACTTTGTCGCGGCATCTATGGTAGGAATGCAAGCAAACTGTTCGGTAATTTGGCGAGGAAGTTTATTAAAAAGATTTTTCCTTGCAGGAATGTTAACGGGTCGCCCTGAAGAGGAGATTCCCTCATCTGCAGGTGATTTGCTGCAAGAACTGTCGCAGATGCACGAGCGTGCCCGGCAAGTGATGTACGGCATTGCTCAGGCCTTGTGGCCATCAAGCCTACTGTCGAATGGCATGGGGGAGCTTGCGGACCTGCTCCAAGGAGCCCGGCGGCGCTTCCGTCTGTGGAAGATATCAGCCTGCCGGCAAGGAGCAAGAGAAGCCTGGGTGAAGTGGGACCGACGGGGCCCGATGGTCAAGAAATTCCCGTGAGCCTGTGTATGACTAGGTAGCATTAGCCGCTAAGTATTCTCAGCAGGATTGTAGGCTAGATAACATGTTAGATGGTATAGAGAAGGAGTATAGTCATTCTCCGTGACTGTGTAAATTGATTGGCATAAGTAGCCTCTAGCCGAATTGAAATCATTTGTCATGGCGGACCTTTTCACTTCAGCCCCCGGGCCCTATAGTCCGGGGTGTGTCCGAATACCCGCTCGGTTATGTGAAAACCGGGGTATGCTTGGAGACAAGGCGTAGGGGTCATAGGTGCTTGAACAGACAAGTACCCAACTAGTTATGTTATATTGCATGGATAGCAAGAAACATCTTCTAGGGAGAATAGTTCCGTTAGGGGTTCCTTTCGCTAGGTATCCATCTGTCGATGCACATGTCCGGACTACGCATGATGGCGCAGGATACAAAGTTTCTGGGGTTCTTTGTTATAACCAACGAATACATCCTTTGTTCACCGATCGAATATTCTCTTAAGGAAACTAGCTTTCGGCTTCACCCAGTCTGAGGTACACATCCGGCTCAACCGGCAGTAACAATCGCAGAGGTGCTCCCCTTATGCCCTAGGCGAATTAACGGGAACGTAGGTCATAAATACAAGATCCAGGCAACCCAGCTTGGCCACATCTTAAGTCATATCGATGCATATAATGGTGAAGAAAAGGCACATATGGAAAAAGAACGCATATGTGATGGGTAAAAAGCCATTAAAGTAATTATGTCTAGCTTCCGAATAGAAAGCCCCCAGATACAGCTTGCACACATGGTACGGCCTGGATAATTCGGAAATCCGCATTGTATTAAATACTTTGTGTGAATGGAAAGAGGGTCGAGAAAGGAGAGAAACCATGGTGGAGCATAATTTAAAAAGGAGGGGTGAGGAGACGATCACTGCACTTGGCGTTTAGTTGTAGAATCTCCAGAGTCTAGCCGCGTTCCATGGGTTCGGCTCGAGTCTGTTGTCAGATGCATTACGTATGCGGTACGCTCCTCCGGTGAGAACTTTGTGGATTACGAAGGGACCTTCCCATCTGGGTTTGAGTTTGTCCTTCTTCTTCTCCGGTAGGCGTAGAACGAGCTCGCCAATATTGTAAGTTTTGTCCTCCACTTCTCTGCTTTGATATCACCGAGCCTGCTGCTGATAGAATGCGGAACAGGCTTTTGCGACATCGCACTCCTCCTCCAGGGCGTCCAAGTTATCCTGCCGATCTAACTCCGCTTCCTTCTCTTCGTACATGAATACGCATGGCGAATCATGTATTATGTCACAGGGTAGTACTGCTTCCGCACCGTACACCATAAAAAATGGTGTGTATCCGGTGGTTTGATTCGGTGTGGTCCACAGCCCCCAGAGTACAGAGTCGAGCTCCTTTACCCAGTGCATATCCGATTCTGTTAAAGATCACACTAATCTGGGTTTTAGCCACTCATGATAAGACCATTTGCCCGTTCGACCTGGCCGTTTGTTTGCGGGTGGTAGACGGAAGCGTAGTCGAGCTTAATGCCCATTTTGCTGCACCAAGTTTTCACCTCATCGGCTGTGAAATTTGAGCCATTATCAGTGATGATGCTATGGGGGACACCGTACTGGTGTACAACCCTGGATATGAAATCTATTACTGGTCCGGATTCGGCCGTTTTAACTGGTTTGGCTTCGATCCATTTGGTGAATTTGTCTACCATGACCAATAGGTATTTTTTCTTATGGCTTCCTCCTTTAAGGGGTCCGACCATATCCAGCCCCCAGACTGCGAAGGGCTAGGTTATGGGGATTGTTTGGAGAGCGGTAGGGGGCATATGACTCTGATTGGCGAAAAGCTGGCAGCCGATGCAATGTTGGACAAGGTCCTGTGTGTCTGCTCGGGCCGTCAGCCAATAGAAGCCTGTACGGGAGGCTTTGCTGACTAGCGCTCGAGCTGCGGCGTGGTGTCCGCCCAGTCCGGCGTGGATTTCAGCCAGGAGTTGCCGCCCTTCCTCTTCGGAGATGCACCTTTGGAGCACTCCGGTCGCACTTTTCTTGTAGAGTTCCCCGTCGTGGACCTTGTAAACTTTAGAACGCCGAACTATGCAGCGTGGTTCATTTTGGTCTTCGGGGAGCTCCTGCCTATTTAGGTAGGCCAAGAACGGCTCGGTCCACTGGGCGATTACGGCCAATATTTCATGGGCCGAAGGTGTTGTTTCGGTGGCAGAGCCTCCAATTGTGTTGGATGGTTCGGAATCTGGGGGTGTATTCGGATCCGTGCTGGTATTGCCGGACTCCCCTTACCATACTACGGATGGCTTGAACAGCCTTTCCAGGAATATATTAGGTGGGATAGGGTCACGTTTGGCGCCGATGTGGGCAAGGACGTCCGCCGCTTGATTGTTTTCTCGAGCCACATGGTGGAATTCGAGCCCCTTGAACCGAGCTGACATTTTGAGGACGGCATTATGATAGGCCGCCATTTTCGGATCCTTGCATCAAAGTCTCCGTTATTTGTGATATTGCGAGGTTCGAATCCCCGCACACTTCCAGGCGTTGAATGCCCATAGAGACTGCCATCCGAAGACCATGTAACAGGGCCTCATATTTGGCTGCATTGTTGGAGTTTGTCTGTAATATTTGCAGGACGTACTGGACCGTGTCCCCGGTGGGAGACGTCAGGACTACTCCTGCTCCTAGTCCGGCCAGCATTTTGGAGCCGTCAAAGTGCATGATCCAGTTGGAGTACGCGCCGTACTCTTTAGGGAGTTTGGTTCTGTCCATTCGGCGACAAAGTCAGCCAATACTTGCGACTTAATGGCCCGCCGTGGTTTGTATGTTATGTCGAACAGCAGGAGCTCGATAGCCCATTTAGCAATCCGGCGCGTAGCATCGCGGTTATTAATTATGTCATTGAGTGGTACTTCGGAGGCGACGGTAATCAAACAATCTTGAAAGTAGTGTCTTAGCTTCCGAGATGCCATGAAGACTGCGTATGCTATTTTTTGATAGTGCGGGTATCGGGATTTGCATGGGGTGAGGACCGTTGATATGTAGTAAACCGGCTTTTGAAGCGGGAATTTGTATCCGTCCACCTCTCCTTCAACGACGAGCACTGCGCTTACCACTTGATGTGTTGCAGCTATGTATAGTAGCATAGGTTCGATGTTGTTTGGCGCTGTTAGGACTGGATTACTGGCCAATAAGGTCTTTATCTCATCGAGTCCGGCCGTGGCTGCATCCGTCCATACAAAGTGTTCGGTGCGCCGAAGGAGGCGGTAAAGAGGCAATGCCTTTTCTCCTAGCCTGGATATAAAGCGGCTCAAAGCGGCCATGCATCCCGCTAGCTTCTGGATATGCTTGAGGTCTGTTAGTATGGCCAACTGCGACAGGGCTCGGATTTTTGCTGGATTCGCTTCTGTTCCTCTATTGGAAACAATGAAGCCCAGGAGCTTCCCCGAGGGGACACCGAAAACACATTTTTCTAGTTTCAACTTGATGTCGTATGTCCGAAGGTCATCTATTAAGGTTTCGACGTGTTTGGTTTTTATGACAATGTCGTCCACATATGCTTCCACTGTTTTGCCGATTTGTTTCTCCAGGCATGTTTGGATCATGCGTTGATAGGTTGCGTCGGCATTCTTGAGCCCGAAGGGCATAGTGTTGAAGCAAAAAGGGCCATATGGCGTTTTAAAAGTTGTTGCAGCTTGGTCAGACTCTGCCATCTTTATTTGATGGTATCCATAGTATGCGTCGAGAAAACACAGCGAGTCCTGTCCAGCTGTGGCATCGATGATTTGATCGATGCGAGGGAGGGGAAAGGGATCCTTGGGGCAAGCCTTGTTGAGGTCTTTGAAGTCGATGCATAGGCGCCAGGATTTGTCCTTTTTTGGCACTATTACCAAATTCGCCAGCCAATCTGGATGTTTAATATCTCTGATGAATCCGGCCCCGACCAGCTTGGCTAGCTCTTCCCCCATGGCTTGCCATTTGGGTTCTGAAAACCGCCTTAGGGTCTGTTTGACCGGTTTGTATCCCTTTAGTATATTGAGGTTGTGTTCGGCCAGCCCGAGTGGGATGCCTGGCATGTCCGAATGGTGCCAGGCGAAAATGTCCCGATTTTCATGTAAGAAATCTCGTAGTGCAGCGTCCATCACGGGACTTAATTGTGTTCCGATGGATGCTGTCTTCATGGGGTCTGTTGGGTGGACCTGGAATTTGACTATCTCATCTACGGGTTTAAATGAGGTGGACTTGGGTCGTTTTTCGAGTATCACGTCGTCCCTGTCCATGGTGGCCCGCAGTATTTGTTAACTCTTCGGCTACTAGGGCTTCAAATAATGCTTCCAGGGCTAGCGCTGCGGGTTTGTTTTCGATGCGGAGTGCGACATCCGGATCACTAGCTAGAGTGATGATTCCGTTGGGCCCGGGCATTTTAAGCTTCATGTACCCATAATGGGGTACAGCTTGAAAGCTTGTAAACGCGTCCTGCCCTAGAAGGGCGTGGTATCCGCTATTGAAAGGAGCCACTTGGAATGTGATTTCTTCGGACCTATAATTCTCCGGGGTGCCGAATACCACATCGAGTGTGATTTTTCCCGCGCGCCGTGCTTCCCGAGTAGGGATGATTCCCCTGAAGGTTGTGCCGCTTTGCTCAATGCGGCCTTTATCAATCTCCATTTTGTTGAGCGTTTCTTCATAGATTAGGTTTAACCCGCTTCCGCCGTCCATGAGAACTTTGGTCAGCCGGAAGCTGTCCACGATTGGGCTAAGGACCAGAGCGGCCGGTGCCTGGACAGTCTGGAACTGAGGTTCGTCACTGGCATTGAAAGTTATAGCCGTGTTGTTCCAGGGGTTTATCTTTGCCACATGGCAAATTTCCGCAGAGCTTCGGCGAGCCCGCTTGCTCCTGTTGTTCGAGGCGAAAGTCTCGAAGACTGTTAGTATCGTATTGTGTCCGCGGGCAGGATATTGTTCCGTTTTAGGGCCTGCAAGAAGATCCTCGCCACTTTTCGCCACCTGCCGGAGTATCCAACACGCCCTAAGGTTATGAGTTGGCGTTGTATCCGGCGTACCGTGGAGCTTACATGGCCCGTCGAGCCATTCTTCCAATACGGATCCCCGCCCTGGGGTGGGCTTTAGTTTCCTTGGGATTGGATCGGACGTCTTATGAGAATTCATCTGTTTAGTTCGGACAAAGGTCTTGGTGAGGGCGGTACTATCCCAAAATTCTATTTGGGTCTTCCAAGCGCTCTCCATCGCACAGTACTTACGTACTATGATTGCCAAGTCCGTGAAACGTATTATTTTGCGGCGGCTTATAGCGTTGAGGAGTCCTTTGTCCGTGCAGTTTTTGCAGAAGAGTAAGATCATGTCCTCCTCGCGGCAGTCCTTAACCTTGTTAAGCGTAAGGAGGAATCTGGCCCAGTAACAATGTACCGTCTCCTGGGGCTCTTGCCTGATACGGGGGAGACAGTTTAAGTCCAAATAGGTATTCTTAGCAGAACCCGGATTATGATCCGATCTAACACCCAGGGGTGCGGGCGGTTCCGAGCCCAACAGCTCGGAATCCGGGATGCTACCTAATTCCTTTGGCCCAATGCCCACTCCTAAGTCTGGGACCTGGGGCAGGTTGTCCTCTGAGCAGATTTTCGGCTCAGGGAGTTCGGCAATCCGAACATAATTCATCCTCAAAGCTGGGGGACGATCCGCGTGCGGTTCTTCCGCAATCGCTATCTGATGGGTGGCCGGCGGGGATCTAATGTCCCTTCGGTCGGGTTTAAACCCTATCCGGTCGTAGTTCATAGCGACCCCCAAAGCGGCAATGCGATCCAAGAGTTCATTAAAGGAGGAGAGCTCCATTGGATCCATCTGTTCGGCAAGTTCCGAACTGACCCGAAGGTTATGATTCATGACCCGAGAGGCCATCGTCGGCTTTGTCGCCGACGGGGCGGCCATAATAAAGTCGCCGAGCCGGAGCGTCTGGCCTACAGCCAGAGCTCCCTCCGAAGTAATGTCGTCCTTGAAGACGAGTCGAGCCATCAGGCCTTATGGCGATGTCATAGAGGAACTCTCAATGAAAGCACCAATATCGGTGTCCTAACCGGTGGACCTCGGGTAGGGGGTCCCGATCTGTGCGTCAAGGCTGATGGTAACAAGAAGTAAGGGACACAGGTGTTTACCCAGGTTCGGGCCCTCTCAATGGAGGTAAAAGCCTACTTCCTGCTTGATTAATATTGATGATATGGATAGTACAAGAGTAGATCTACGACGAGATCGGAGAGGCTAAACCGTAGGAGCTAGCCTATGATGGTATGAATGTAATTGTGATCGGCCTTCTAAGGACCAACCTCTCCGGTTTATATAGACACCGGAGAGGGCTAGGGTTTACATGGAGTCGGTTACGAGGAAGGAAATATAATATCCGGATCACTAAGCTTGCCTTCCACGCCAAGGAAAGTCCCATCCGAACACGGGCCGAAGTCTTGAGTCTCGTATCTTCATGCTTCAATAGTCCGGACGTTGTACACGGTCCGGCTGTCCAGATACCCCGTAATCCAGGACTCCCTCAAGTGGCGCGCTCGACACCTCGGCCAGGAAAAACCCAAGTCTATGGTAGCTCTCACAACCCTAATGACCCGGTTTTGTGCGGGTGAGGATAGCTGGTTGGCTCGCAGCGGCACTACGCCACATTCCGGCACTTCGGATAGCCGCGACGCTAACGGCAAGCCATGGCGCAAAAGACATAAGAGATGGAACAACGGTGACAGCACTGAAGACATGGCAGTCAACACCGGATTCAGCGGATCTAAGTCCAGACAGCGGAAAAAGCCGTTCAAAAGAAATAATCAGGGACTGTCTAGTCTGGACAGCATACTGGAGCGCCCGTGCCAAATTCATGGCACACCGGACAAGCCAGCCAACCACACCAATAGAGACTGCTGGGTATTCAAACAGCGCGGTAAGATAAACACCGAAAACAAGGACAAGGGGCTACACAGCGACGACGATGAAGAGCCCCGGCGTCCGACAAAAGAAATCCCCCCCCCCCCCCAAGTGAAAACGGTCAATATGATCTACGCCACTCACATCCCCAAGCGGGAACGGAAGCGAGCGGTACGGGACGTCTATGCGATGGAGTAGTCGCCCCCAAATTCAACCAATGGTCAGCTTGGCCGATCACCTTTGATCATAGGGATCATCCTACCAGCATCCGTCATGGCGGCTCAGCCGCATTGGTCTTAGACCCAATCATCGATGGATTCCACCTCACGCGAGTCCTTGTGGATGGCGGTAGTAGCCTGAACCTGCTTTATCAGGACACAGTGCGAAAGTGGGCATTGACCCTTCAAGGATCAAGCCCACTAAAACCAGCTTTAAATGTGTTATTCCTGGAGTAGAGGCCTGCTGTACACGCTCTATAACACTGGAAGTGGTCTTCGGATCCCCAGACAACTTCAGGAGTGAAGAGCTAATCTTCGACATCGTCCCTTTCCGCAGTGGCTACCACGCACTGCTCGGACGAACCGCATTTGCTAGATTCAATGCGGTACCACATTATGCATACCTCAAGCTCAAGATGCCAGGACCACGCGGGGTCATCACTGTAAATGGAAATATGGACCGCTCCCTTCGAACAGAAGAACATACGGCAGCCCTCACGGCAGAAGTACAATGCGGCCTACTTCGACAAACCAATCCGGTGACAACTTCGAGTACAGTCAAGCGAGTCCAAAGCACCCCGCAACAGGATCATCATGAACGCCAAGAGCGTGATTAGCAGTCCGGCCTCCGCCCAAGCCCCTTCAAAGCAGCATTCACGCCACGCGTACACAATTATGCACTCAAGATACCATGGGCATAAGCGGAGGCGCGTCAACGACTCATTCGATAGTGCGGGTAACCGCCAAATACCTTCATACTCTTTTCCTCTCACATTTCAGGACACCGCATTAGTGCAGCTTCGTCAGAAGAGCCGAATTGCCGGACTCATATGGGAGAGACATCCAAGAAGGCAACAGACGGTGTGCACAGAAGGAAATACCCAGGTGGAATCTATTTACGATCATTATACCTATTTTATCTATCTGTACACAGCCCGCCCCTGGATAGGACATGTCAAATAGTCCTATTTTTATCTCTGCTTAATGCATCCATTGTAAACATACGTCTAAACGTATTTTTCGTCAATGGGAGATTATATATAGCGTCAGCTTATTATTCTTATTTGAGCATTTTTTCTCTTATAAATGTTTATTCGATATCGCGTCCGTACACCTTGGTACGGTCAGTTTGCCTGGGGCTTCTCATGGCGCCCCGTAATATGGCAAGTAAAGGCCGAACACTTTCAACAGTGCGGCACCCCGAACTTATAGCACTATATGCGTCAGCTCCGAATCATGTCTTGGGTCTACAGTTGGGATAGCCCGGCTCCCTTGTTTTGGCGCCTTACATTCCGTTATATCGGCTAAGGTAGCGCAGGGAGAACTACTGCGATTGTGTCCCGGTTCTTCCGGACGAGCACCTCAGTAGAGAAAGCCGAAAACTGACCGGCATGATGTGGCGAGGGCTGGTCGCTGTTCGAGAGGTCTTCAAATCCTTAAAGATTTTCCGCTTTAGGCGATATATCGCCTTCGTTCGATCTAGGCATGTATAGCACCCTGATTCGGTCTTCCGGATTCTAGGGGCTTCGCCGAAAGTTAAAATTGTAGACTTCTATGACTAAGTGAAAGTTATAAAGCCGCATAGTCCGATTGCCTTGTTCGCTGTGCCGGACACCTCCTTAAGGGACCAAACATTTGGATAAAGAGTTTCCGGGTTTTCCATGAACACCCCAGTACTAGTTACATGGGGGAGGAAGCCGACGACTGGCCTACTTTCAGAATTTTATAAAGAGCCGCACAGAAGGTAATATTTTAAATAACAAAAGCGCTACATAGTGCAAGTAACTTCGTCCTTAAATTACAAACATGATAGAAGTGAATTCATTCAAAAACGGTGTCCTTTGTACATTCATCAGCGACGAGATGAGCACCCTTCATAACGCCATCATAGTACAGCTCAGGATGGCGATGCGCCTTGCCCTCCAGCGGCCCGTCCTTGACCAGCTTCTTCGCATCCAGCTTGCCCCAATGCACCTTGACACGGGCAAAGGCCCGGCGGGCACCCTCGATGCACACGGATCGCTTGATCACCTCAAGCCGCGGGAAGGCATACACCATCCGCTTGATCAGGCCAAAGTAGCTACTGGGCATGAGCTCACCAGGCCACATCCGGACTATGAAACATTTCATAGCCAGTTCGGCCGCCTTGTGGAGTTCAACAAACTTCTTCAGTTGGTCACTCAGAGGCATCGGGTGTTTGGCCCCAGCATACTGGGACCAGAACAGATTCTCCATTGAGTTCCCCTCCTGGGCATGGTAGAACTCCGCAGCGTCTGATACACTGCATGGCAGATCTGCGAACACCCAGGAGAGCTTCGAATTCGATTAAGTAAAATAAACGCCTCCTCTACATGTTTGCTTTGCATAAAGAACTTCTTACCCGCTGCTATCTTCTTGGCCTCCTGGATCTCCTGATGCGCTTCCTCGGCTTCGGCCTTGGCATCCTTCAAATTCACAAGGGCCTTCGCAAGCTCGGCCTCTTTCGCCTTTAGATCATGCTCCACGGACTCGCATTTCTTGCCAAGGACCTGGAGCTCTTGTTGTACCTCACCTACCCTAGCACTTTGCTTTTCGCGCTCTTTACACTCCAAGGCCGCCTTTTCTTCGGCCTCGGATAGCGCCTTCTTCAGGGATGCCACTTCGGAGGTGGCCCCTGTTACACAGTCATGACACTTAGGCGTTAGACTCACCAATTCTGAGTATCCTCAAATACATAAGAGAGGGAATCACTTACCCTTGTTCTCTTAGAATTGCCTCTTGGTGAGGCCGAGCTCTCCCTGCGCCTGCTCCAGGTCCCGCTTCAGTTTGGCAACCTCGGCAGTACGGGCAGCAGCAGCAAGCAGCACATCCTGCTTATTCACAACAATACTTATCATTAGACTCCTGCGGGTTATAATTGACCCTTCGTTTGGCTTTTCTTTCCGAACACCAAACAGAGTATCAGGGGCTACTACCTATCGGGTGGTAATTTTGCACATATTTATTACTTACCTCAAAGCCTGTTAGGAGGCTGGTGCAAGCTTCGGTCAGTCCTCTTTTGGTGGACGAAAGAGTACGGTGCTCTTCATTCATGGAAGCGCCGCAAAGCACTTCCAGCAGACGGTCTGGCGCCTCATGCGCAACGGAAGTCCGCGACACAGACGGCTCGCCCTCCCTAACGAGGGGTCGCCCGCCTGAGTCTGGAACCATCGAAGGTTCCGGAATTGTGTTCGGCTGAGAGCCCGGCTGGCCATGGCTCTCGTCGACACGATCCGCGGGGATCTTGAACCCCCCGTGTCCGACGTCTGGGACCCCGCCTCGGGGCGTCTCCAGAGTCACCTCCCCCCGCTCTAGGAGCCTTTGGGACAACACCTCCGTGTCGTCCGCGGGTTGAGGAGTAGTGGCTGTCGGAAGAGAATTTATCTCTGAATCGCTCAGGGACCCGGAGGAAGATACCTCGGGGAGATCCCTGGCCGGACTGCACGTATGTTCGGCGTTAAACAAAAGCTATAGAGTGAAATTTTGACGAAGTGTGGACACTTACGATCGCACCGGTGGCTTCCCCCTCGGCAGCTACCCCTCCTCGCTGAGAGCGGCCATCACGGAGTAGTCCGGAAGGGGCCCCTTCCCCTTCTTGGATGCCCCAGCCTCCCCTCCCGGGGCGGCTTTCCTCTTCTTCTCACCCCAAGTGTGGGGAGGTAGAATCTCTTCCTGATTCCCCCTACCTCCGCGGGAGGAATCCGTCTCATCGTCATCAGACGACAGGGGAATGACGGCCCTGCGTCGAGGGCCTTTTCCGGCCCCCCGTTCCGCTTTCCCGGGCCCCTCATCCTCTTCAGATGGGGCGTCTTCTTCTTCCTCCTCCCCTTCGTGGAAGGAGTCCGCCTTGTCGTCTTCGAACGAGGCTTCCGGCACAGCCTTACACTGGAGACCCTTTCGGATCCCCGGGGCCTTCTTCTTGGCCTTCTTCTCTGGCACCTTGTACGGTGCCGGGACCAGCATCTCCATCAGGAGAACATTAGCTGGGCCTTCTGGCAGCAGAGCCGGACAGTAGACCTGCTCCGCTGTCTCCACATAGTGCTGAAGCAAATAGGCACAACTACTTAAGGCACTCCCATGAATATATCGGGAAGAACTGGGTCCGGTGTCAGTCTGAGAACTCACCAGCCTAGGAGCCCGCGCGACGTGAAGCCCGCGGTCCTCGGATGTTGGAGGAGGTACTTCGGAGGCCTTGAACATCACCTTCCATGCGCCTTTGTGTCGTAGAGCTTCTGGAGCATCCGATGTTCGGTTGGGACGAACTCCCACAGATTGACCGCCCGCCTCTGGCAGGGCAGGATCTGGCGAACGAGCACGACCTGGATCACATTGACAAGCTTGATATTCTTGTCCTTCGTGCTTATGATGCATGTCTGGAATCCGGCCAGCTCCATGGAATCGCCCCAGGACAGACCCTTCTTCTTCCAGGAGGTGAGCCGCATGGGGGCTCCGGATCGGAACTCGGGGGCCGCTGCCCAGTTGGCGCCGCGCGGCTCGGTGATGTAGAACCACCCCGATTGCCATCCTTTTACGGTCTTCGCAAAGGAGCTGTCGAGCCATGTGACGTTAGGCATTCTGCCTACCATGGCCCCTCCGCACTCTGCTTGTTGGCGGCTTACAACATTCGGCTTCACGCAGAAGGTTTGCAGCCATAGGCCAAAGTGAGGCCGGATGCGGAGGAAGGCCTCGCATACGACAATGAATGCCGAGATGTTGAGGACGAAGTTTGGGGCTAGATCATGAAAATCTAGCCCGTAGTAGAACATAAGCCCGCGGACGAAGGGATGGAGTGGAAATCCCAGTCCACGGACGAAGTGGGCAACGAATACGACCCTTTCGTGGGGTCCTGGGGTCGGAATGACCTGCCTGGCATCTGGTAGACGGTGCGCTATGTCCGCGGCCAAGTATCCGGCCACTCAAAGATTTGCGATGTGCTTCTCCTTGACGGTGGAAGCCACCCACTTGCCTCCTGCTCCGGACATGTTTAGCTATGCAGAGAAGATTAGGGCTTGGGCACTGGAGCTTGAGGGGGCAAGAGTGGGCAAAGGAGGAAGAAGGCGTGGGCGAAAATGGGGAAATCTCATCCCTTTATAGAGGAGCCGAGAGCGGTGCGCCTCCCCACTTGTCCGTTGAGAATCGCTTGTTTCCCAAGCGCCACGATTAATGGCGTGGTGAGATTACCCATATTCGTATTGATGAGAATCCCGTGATAAGGGGACATGATCTCTTCTTTGACAAGACGTGTCAAAGAAACCGCCTCGCAATATGCGCTGTAGCTAGTTATGGGAAAACAGATCGAATAAAGATCTGACCGTAATAACATGTCACGTCATCAGAAAAAGTTGTCAGCAGATTGCATTTGAGAAATATCATTCTCTCTACGGCAGCATATGAAGATCACCTCCCATATCCGGACACTGTCTAAGTGTTCGATGATTAGTTTGGAGTATTCGGAGGAAGAACCCGCCTTGCAATGCCGAAGAAAATAATGCGCGCCAGACTCATCGTCATTGAAGCCTAGTTCAGGGGCTACTGAGGGAGTCCTTGATTAGGGGGTATCCAGACAGCCGGATTGTGTACAACATTCGGACTATTGAAGCGTGAAGATACAAGACTCAAGACTTCGGCCCGTGTCCGGATAGGACTCTCCTTTGCGTGGAAGGCAAGCATGGCGATCCGGATATTATAATTCCTTCCTTGTAACCGACTCCATGTAAACCCTAGCCCTCTCCGGTGTCTATATAAACCGGAGAGGTTGGTCCTTAGAAGGCCGATCACAATTACAATCATACCATCATAGGCTAACTCTTAGGGTTTAGCCTCCACGATCTCGTGGTAAATCTACTCTTGTACTACCCATATCATCAATATTAATCAAGCAGGAAGTAGGATTTTACCTCCGTCGAGAGGGCCCGAACCTGGGTAAACATCTGTGCCCCTTGCTTCCTGTTACCATCAGCCTTGATGCACAGATCAGGACCCCCTACCCGAGATCCGCCGGTTTTGACACCGACACTAGTGCCAAAGGCAGTGTTGTGCCGCTCTTCCTGGATCCGAAGAAGATCCTTGATTACATCGATCTTTGGCATAAATATTCCCACACACCTCTTCCTGATCTGAACCTCACACCATGATAAAGTCAAGAGTTGACTGCTTTCATTGCTGAAGAAAAATGGAAGTTTGAGACGGCCAGATCAGTGAAGAAAGCTTAGTACAAGAAGGAACATTATGTGCAGAAAAATGTCCTTAAAATGACAACTGAAGAACTTGTGACTATCCAGTCTGAAATAAAAGCTCTCAGTGATTAATTTCACGCTGATAAAGCTGATTGGCTAGGTGCCAAAGTCAGATTCGTCAAGCTAGCAAAGGCCTAGAGCCGAATGTTGCTGCTGAAGCACAACAAGAAACTCCTCAGGGTGAAGCATCTGCTCAGCCCACTGAAGAACATGCCAGCACCGCTAATGAATCTCAGGCTGCTGAAGTAACTAAGAGTACCAGGGCTAATGATGCTATTCCAGTTAGGGATGAAACTGCCAGGGCAACCACTAATCTTGCGCCTGAAGATCAATCCACACCAGCTAAAGAATATGCCGTTGCGCCTGAAGAATCTGAACCTGCCAGGGCAACTGAAATAGTTGCGCCTGAAAAAACTTTGCCTCTTTCACCTGCTCCCCTTGCAAAGTCTTCACAGATGAAAAGCACTCTCCTTCCTTCAGCATCAGAAGCGAAGAAAACCAAGGCTGTCGAAAGGGCAGCAGTAAATAAGAGGAAAGCATCAGACGCCTCAGAATCATCAGCTCAGAAGAAAGTGAGTACTTTGACGAGCTCTTTCGAGAATCCAATTGATGTTGTTCCGCTGACTGTCATGCCATCAAAGGAAATTGTTCCGTTTGGTAAAGAATATGTCATCAATGATGACATTGATGAAGAAATTCATCTGCTGCTTCGTCAGAGCAGCTGGATGATGGAATTGAAGTGGTTGCTATCCCTTCACCGCTACAGGTATCATTGCCGCTGCCTCAGTTCACTGCTGAAGAGGCCGGTGTTGAAGAAGCTGAAGCTGAAGAAGAGGATGTGGACATCAGGTCTATGACTCTAGTGCTAAATGATGATGATTAGGAAATTCATCATCCCAATTCTCCTCTGACCACTCCTCTGCAACAAATTCCTCAGTCCTCCATTCAAACTGAAGAAATTCATACGGGTTCTGATCAAGGTCAAGCCTCACTTCAGTCTATCCCTGAAGAAATTCCAGCCACTAGTGCTGATGAAATGGAGAAGAAGACTGCGGAAGAAACTGATCCTGAGATTCCTCAGCCCGAGGCTCCAGAGGTTGTGTTGCAAGCAGCTGTGAAGACTTTCTCTACAAATCTTCAGCTGAAGCCACAGAATCCTCACTCCAAGAAGCAGTAGTTCATGGTTGATGACTTCTTTGTTGAACGCCATTTCTTCTCAGACTTAAACCCCTATGACTCTACCTGCCTTCGCTGCAAGCGCTCCTGGACTGCTTCATAGATGAACTTACATTCCACACTGTTGTTTGACAAGGAAATAGTGTTTGACCATATGCAAATTCCTCATGTGGATAGGGAGTCACTGCCATGTTTTACTCCAATCCTTAGTGTTCTTGACAATGTAGGGCTGCACAACTTCTACACAGACATCTGCGACTGGAATGAAGAGCTAATTCCGCAGTTCTATGCCAATTTGCATTTGACTGGTAATGTTGATGATGTGAATTCATGGGTTCTGGACTGGATGATAGAAAATACTCATCAGAAAGCTCCGGCCTCTGAATTGCTTCACGCTGTCCCAGTCAACCTGCCCACTGAAGGAGCATTGAAGCTCTATGAAGAACCTGAACTGCAGAATCATCTAATGCAAGTGCTGATGAAGCCTTTGAAGGCTGGCCAAGCTCCAAGGACAAATTTCCTCGTCAAGGATTTGCTTTATTTGCCAAGGACTGCCTATCGCATTCTGGCCAAAACCCTCAGTCCCATTAAGGGCCACAACCCTGAAGAAGAAGAGGTTGTTGGCATCATGACGAACTTGCTTTTCAACACCATGCATGGTATTCCAATCAACTATCATGATTTCTTCATGAGGACTTTGGCCAATGCTGCGTTGTCACCTTTTGAGTTGAAGCCTTACGCTCCCTGGATCATGAAATTCATCAGATCAAGGACTTCAATTCATTACAAGGCTGACTTTTAGAATCATGTCAGCTATTTTCCACCACTTGAAGTCCTCAAGCAGACTATTACCTCAGCTGATGAGAAGGGCAAGGCTGCAATTATTGATGAAAGCACTCGTCCTTTCGATGGACAATTTCAAAAGGTGGTATCCTACTCTACAAATGATGACTCTATCACTCATGAAACTACTGCAAATGCTTCAAAGCAAAATCCTTAGGCCACTGCTCCATGAGTGATGACTGATCGTGAGCTACTCCTAAGTCTTCATCAGAAGGTGGATAGAAATCACAAGTGGGTCAAGCATCAGTTTGGTGCAATTCTTCAGAACATGACTGTCACTCAAAACTCTGTGAAGAAGAATCACTATTATCTGCATCAAGTCTTCGACCGCACCTGGGCTATTCTTTCACATATCTACACTGGTGATGAACTCAAGGAGATGGACTTCCAACAGGACTTTGACTGGTCTCAGCCACCTTCGAAGAAATTCAAGAAGGTAAAAGTTCCTCAGCTGGTCGTCAGCTCATATTCTTCATCGTGCGAGACAGACAAAGCTGAAGATTTGGATGACCCTACGGCAGGCCCTACAACAACGGATGGCCGCAACAACCCTGGCGCTCCTCCATCGACATCATGATGATATTCTTTAGGGGAGTTAGTCCTCACTTTTCATCCCTTGGTCATTTGATGACAAAGGGGGAGAAATTTGAGTTAGTCTTCAAGCGGATCTATATATGGGCATTTTTTTTGCTAAGTTACAACTCTCGTTCTTCTGAAGTATTTGTTGGATCGAGGTGTAAACTTAAGTCCTATGGTGGTCTGATACTTTTGATCTATTTTTCTGCATGCTATTTCCTCATTTATGTTAATGCACGCATGCTGAATTACATCAGTCACCATATTTCATCATGCATTTCAAATTCTTCATTCGATATGTTAAATGCGTGTATGAATTACAAGATATAGGGAGATATCCCCATGATTCTACTCTTTAATGTGCATTGATATTTGAAAGCTAATTCCTCACATATGCACATCTTCAGGGGGAGTTCTTCTATATCTTGCAATCAAATTCCTCTATTCTTAGCACTTTCAATTGATATGTTTATCCCCGTTGAAAACTTAACCTATTTGTCATCAATCACCAAAAAGGGGGAGATTGTAAGTGTATCTAGTGCCCCTTAGTGATTTTGGTGTATTGTAGACTTATAGGTTAAGGGACTAATATGTCTGTGAGTGTACACAGACTCTATAAGTCGATGAGGAGTTTGATATTTACAATGAAAGTCGACCCCTAAAAATGTATGTCTTCAGCTGAAGACTTTGGTTCTCCTGAAGATTTTGAAAGTGAAGAAATTGGTGTGACCTTCAAGACTTGGATATTCATGCGAGGATTATGAAACGAGAAGACTTTTGTTTTCGTAGTTTCATTTTCTCTTTCTTGAGTCATAGGAAACACTGTACTATTAAAGGGGGTCAAGGTAATACTAAGGAAACTAATTTCCAAGTAATGCTCATCTCAAAATCCTACACCTGCCCAGTCCTTTCGAGTGAAGCCATTGGAAATCTCATATCAGTTCAGTCAAATTCTTCAGTGACAGAGACGAAGATTTTCTGGTCTCTGAGGAATTTGTTCTGACTGAGGAGTTAGGAATTTGCCAGTGCAGATTGCCTACAGAGTGAGGAACATTATAGGCCCAAGGAATTTGAACCTCAAATATTCGACTGTTGTTGTGCTATGCACCAGCTGTCCAAAATATCTACCCACCTAATAGTCATATCATTGAAGGGCATTTATGTCTTATCATGTCGGGATGCTCCCTAGGCTATAAATAGCCGCCCCCTACAACCACTAGCTAGTTGGCTGCTCCAAGAGAAACTGACACTTGTCATTGAGAGCATCCCATCTTCAGAGGACTTTGAGCAAAAATCATCAAGTGAGGATAACCCAAAACCCAAACCCAAACACCTACAAACCCAAAGTGATTGAGCATCACTGAAGAGATTGTTCCTGTGTGGAACCGACGGAACCGACGCTTGTTACCTTTGAGGACTGTGTATGCTCCAGATGGTTAGGCGTCATGGTCTGAGCATCCAAGAGGTATTGTGGATCGCCGACTGACCAAGTCTGTGAAGGTTTTGAAGTCACCTGAAAAGTTACCACGAGTGTTGGGCGAGGTCTATGTGACTTTAGCTCAAGGAGAATACGGTGAGGACTGTGTGTCCGGGACTGTGTGTCCTCGAGTTTAAATACTCAGCCGCTCCAACCAGACATACAACTGTCATAGCAGTTGGAACTGGTCTACCAAATCATTGTCTTCACCAAGCCAACTGGTTCTATTTCATCAACCCTTTCATTTCCTTATTCATGTATTGATGAACCTAATCATTACTGTTCGAAGACTTTGACTGAAGATTTTCTCTAATTCCTCATTCCTAATTCTTCAGTCACTTAGTCTTCAGCCTGCTTACCCTATTTTTGTTGGGGAACATAGTAATTTCAAAAATTTCCTACGCACACACAAGATCATGATGATGCATAGCAACGAGAGGGGAGAGTGTGTCCACGTACCCTCGTAGACCGAAAGCGGAAGCGTTAGCACAACGCGGTTGATGTAGTCGTATGTATTCACGATCCAACCGATCAAGTAACGAACGCATGACACCTCCGAGTTCTGCACACGTTCAACTCGATGACGTCCCTCGAACTCCGATCCATCTGAGCTTTGAGGGAGAGTTCTGTTAGCACGACAGCGTGATGACGATGATGATGTTCTACCGACGCAGGGCTTCGCCTAAGCACCGCTACAATATTATCGAGGTGGATTATTGTGGAGGGGGGCACTGCACATGGCTAAGAGATCCAATGGATCAATTGTTGTGTCTAGAGGTGCCCCCTGCCCCCGTATATAAAGGAGGGAGGGAGAGGCCGACCCTAGAGGGGGCGCGCCAAGTGTGGGGTGTCCTACTAGGACTCCGAAGTCCTAGTAGGATTCCCCTTTCCTTTTCGGAGTAGGAGAGAAGGAAAGAGGGGGAGAGGGAGAAGGAGAAGGGGGCTGCACCCCTTGTCCAGTTCGGACCACAAGGGGGGGCGCGCGCCTCCTTCCTTTTGGCCTCTCTCCTCTATTCCCGTATGGCCCAATAAGGCCCATATACTCCCCGGCGAATTCTCGTAACTCTCCGGTACTCCGAAAAATACCCGAATCATTCGGAACCTTTCCGAAGTCCGAATATAGTCGCCAATATATCGATCTTTACTTCTCGACCATTTCGAGACTCCTCGTCATGTCCCGATCTCATCCGGGACTCCGAACTACCTTTGGTACATCAAAACACATAAACTCATAATATAACCGTCATCGAACTTTAAGCGTGCGGACCCTACGGGTTCGAGAACTATGTAGACATGACCGAGACACGTCTCCGGTCAGTAACGAATAGCAGAACCTGGATGCTCATATTGGCTCCCACATATTCTACGAAGATCTTTATCGGTCAAACCGCATAACAACATACATTGTTCCCTTTGTCATCGGTATGTTACTTGCCCGAGATTCAATCGTTAGTATCTCAATACCTAGTTCAATCTCGTTACAGCAAGTCTTTTTACTCGTTCTGTAATACATCATCCTGCAACTAACTCATTAGTTACAATGCTTGCAAGGCTTATAGTGATGTGCATTAGCGAGTGGGCCCAGAGATACCTCTCCGACAATCGGAGTGACAAATCCTAATCTCGAAATATGCCAACCCAACAAGTACCTTCAGACACACATGTAGAGCTCCTTTATAATAATCCAGTTACGTTGTGGCATTTGGTAGCACACAAAGTGTTCCTGCGGTAAACGGGAGTTGCATAATCTCATAGTTATAGGAACATGTATAAGTCATGAAGAAAGCAATAGCAACATACTAAACGATCAAGTGCTAAGCTAACAGAATGGGTCAAGTCAATCACATCATTCTCCTAATGATGTGATCCCATTAATCAAATGACAACTCATGTCTATGGTTAGGAAACTTAACCATCTTTGATTAACGAGCTAGTCAAGTAGAGGCATACTAGTGACACTATGTTTGTCTATGTATTCACACTTGTATTATGTTTCTGGTTAATACAATTCTAGCATGAACAATAAACATTTATCATGAAATAGGCAAATAAATGATAACTTTATTATTGCCTCTAGGGCATATTTCCTTGAATTATCACGCTATCTGTACTATGTGCTTGTTTTCATTTCATCATGATGACTATGTTGTTGCTTTGTTATGCTTATACCTGAGTACTTATTCCGCTGCTAGTGTGTCGTTGCTTAGGAATTTCTTCCCCTAGAAATTCCTCAGTGACGAATTTGTAAAAATTGCCTATTCACCCCTCTAGTTGATATAACTCACTTTCAAGTATGGACTAACATTACTTTGTTGTGTCCCGTCAACAAGCCGAACGAGGAGAAGCTTGCAGGACAGGAGAAACTTGTGCACGGTGGCACGCAGGACAAGGAGAATCTTATGACTAATGCAAGCTGTCCCTCACCCAGGCGGTGGACGTGCAACATTTAATTTGGTGTCAGATTTCCAGAAGCATACACTGTACTAGTACCATTATTGTTCGACTTCCCAAAGAGGCAAACAACCAAGTGCAAAGTTTACTACTCCGAGTACTAGTATTACATAGTACTACTAGTACTACTATACAGGTATGTACTACTAGGAACCGGATGGTGGAGCATCAGCACTCTTATTTTATTTTAATCTATGATAAAGCAATCTTCAACACATTTGGTTCTCTTCGAGAGTTCTTGCATGTGATAATGGAATTTGATTGCATGAAACACTCGCCACAATTCCCACTTAATTCTGGCTCCTATGCTGTTAGAAATAGGAGCACTCGGTAACATTTTCTCTTTTCTTTTTGTTATTCAACATGTAAACAGGTCAGCAAACCTTGCGGTGCATCTTTGTGCGAACCGTGCTTGTTGCACTTTGAATGTGACCGAGAGCTAGTTTGATGAAACACCTCGCTTCCTTCTTTTTTTTGCGGGGTACCTCGCTTCCTAGTGACCGGTCTGTTGGCTGATCAT
Source organism: Triticum timopheevii (assembly GCA_963921465.1). Taxonomy (NCBI): domain Eukaryota; kingdom Viridiplantae; phylum Streptophyta; class Magnoliopsida; order Poales; family Poaceae; genus Triticum; species Triticum timopheevii. Next base: position 213,775,496 of record OY997266.1, on the reverse strand, counting down.
CCTAAGAATGCTTATATATGAATAAATCTCTCTCATTTGCCCGCAAAAAATATTAAGCCATATTAACCGGAAAGATGGGATTATGGACTAGCACTACTTTTTGGTGTGTCCCATCAACTTGCAGAACGAGGAGAAGCTTGCAGGACAATGTGAAGCTGGCTTATGCCCTCTCCGTCTACCTCAAGCCTGGTGGCCCATAGGACGAGGAGAAGCTTTTGACTAATACAACCTACCCTCGCCCAGGCGGTGGATGTGCAGCAGTTCATTCGGTGTCAGATTGCCAGAGGCATACACTGTAGTACCATCATTGTTCGACTTCCCGAAGGGACGAAGAGCTAAGCGCAAGGTTTAGTAGGACGAGTAGTTCTACTACTAGTATACAGGTACTAGGAACTGCATGGTAGACCGTCTGTACTCTTATTTTATTTTAATCTCTGATAAAGTACACATTTATTCGGTAGAAGTGCGGAAAACGGTAGCCCAATAGTACTATTAAAAACATGGAACATGTAATTATGATATTGATCAACCATGCTGGAATATATCTTGGCCTCCGTGCAAGCCTGTCTGTGTGTTCTCTCTCCTCATCTCTCTCAAGGAACGGCAGGTTGGCCATTTTGCCGTCAATTGAGATCGGTTTGCTCACACTCCGGTCCCACATGTGAGTGATATGCCAACAGGAAGTGCGTTGACCGCCTGGCCATATACGTACTTGGTTTTGCACCTTCATACTACTCCATCCGCCACAGTTTAGAGGGCGCGCTTCATTCTCATGCATTTCTCTCCATGCATTTCCACCACCAGAAATATTTTAGACGTGTTTAGTTTAATGCTCAATTAATTAGGGCGTGGTAACCGTAATCAAGTCCACAATTTTCTGTCAATGTAGGTGTGTACGCGGAGTGGAGTAAGTGCATGCATGTGTGTACCCAGGGTGGAAGCACTGCATGCATGTGTGTACGCATTATTTCCTCTCATAATAGACGTCGTGCTATAACTACCAATGCTATTTTTCAGGTCGATCGCTAGTTGCCTTGGTCCCAGAGATTGTTGAAGCGTGCTCTATAAACAGTGACAGAGGGAGTAGTATGAGCGGATTCCAAGAAGAGTGTATTGGTGGTTGCTTCTTCTGAGCAACTTACAGTGGAAAAGGTGGAGCTTATGATTTGATTGCACATTACTCACTATTAGTTAAGCGCAAAGACTGGCTGACTCTCCCATGCGGTCGTGCACTACTCCCTCCGTTCTTAAATATTTGTCTTTCTAGAGATTTCAATGAGTGACTACATACGAAGCAAAATGAGTGAATCTACACTCTAAAATATGTCCATCTGAAATTTCTAAAAATACAAATGTTTAGGAAAGGAGGGAGTATAATTTTGTGCATGGCACATGAACCCGGATGCTGAAGAGGCTTCTGGCAATGCTATCAAGCTTCCGGCATTTGTTTACATCATTGATGTACTATACAAATAATTTTTCAGCGAGATGAAATTGTACAATGCTTTGAGCTTTGAGCTTTTGTGTCTTGCCATCCATGCTCTTTCGGAAAAAAATAACTAACTTCCTTGCTAATGCATCTCAATGATTAGCAGATCAGAGCTAATATTTACATCACAACTGAAGACAAAGTTGTGAGAAGGTGTTAAATTAAAATTGATCCATGCTTTCATTGGCAGCAACTTCCCCCCAGCTCTGTCTAAATCAACAAGCCATGTTGGGAAAAAGTAGTTGTCTGGAGCATGCAACATTCCGATCATTTTGTGCAGTTCCACTAAAATAGAGTTGAGCCTCCCTGTTCCAAAGATATTAAGTGTGATTGCAATAATAGAGGACTCTGGATGAAACAATAAACTCACAAATAGAAGTCGGTCACCTTTGCAGTCTCTCTTAAGACTAACTAGTTGGAGAAGATTAAGCAAATAGTTGGAGAAGATTAGGCTCGGAGTTCGATGAGGAGGATAGAGCAAAACCAATCTCCCTTTGTGCAGTCGCACTGAAATGTAGAGACGTTGCCCGTGTGACATTTTAGTACAACTTCACAAAACACTCTTAAGAAAAAAGTGATTTGTGCAGTTCACCAAAAGGTCACAATAGCAACAAGGTGAAATGGATAGCCCTGTTTGCAAAAATGAGGTAGAAAGGAAACAGTTACTAGCCAATAACAGTTGATGACACACATGATGACATAAAAGAAGCCTATTCCTTGTCCTAAGGGAAGATAATAGTACTGTTGTGTTTATCTAAAACAGTGTGAGGACGAGATTGTAATATGGAAAGTATGCCAGACGAGCTACATTTTGGAGAAAGAACTAGGCACTACTAGGGAAAATCCTAGCAATAGCACTAGTTTTTGCCCTATCAGTAGCGCGGGTAACCGCGCTACTGATACGACGCTACAGCTAAAGCTTAGCAGTAGCGCCTGCTGGCACGCGCTACTGCTATATCTACTTAGTAGTAGCACTCTCTCAAACAATCGCTACTGGTAATAACTAGTAGCGCTTCTCTCCGCCCGCGCTACTACTATTATTCCATATTCTATTTCTTTTAAATTTTAGGTCGTATTCATACACCTTTATACAATTTTCCATATAGTAGCAATTTAGAAATTGTTTTTACATTATAATGAGTTATTAAATCACTAGGTGAAAGAACCACTGATTAGTTTCAAATGGATGGATCCTAAGTGACCAAGTCATGGATTATCACTATAATCAATGACTTGGTCACTTAGGATCCATCCACTTAAAACTAATCCGTGGTTCTTTCACCCAATGATATAATAACGTACTCATCATCATCATCATCATCATCATCATCATCATATTAATATAAAAACTCTTGCGTCATATCATCACCAATAACACTAGCTAATAATCATCATAGTTATTACCACCAACACTATTTAATCATCATAGTCATAGCTAATTACCACCAACACTAGCTAATATTAATCATCATAGTCATCACCACCAACACTCATTCTAGCTAGCTAATCACTCCTACTGCTCTCTCTCTGGTAAAATAGCACAAAACATGTGGAGCGGTCCTGATTCATCATATTGAAGCATGCAAATGAACCAGTCTCCTAATTGTGGGTTGCGCTTTTGATTGTTTCCCCCAAGTACTTCTCTATGATCCTTCACAATTTTGTTCCAGTCTTTGACTATTAAGACTTGGTCGCTTCTAGAAATCCTGAATGCGCACATGTGCAATGTAGGAAGTCTTGGCCGTATGCTAACCATGGACATGCAACCATTAGCTTCGATCCACTAAGGCACAACTATCATCGGGAGTCCCTGTTGAAGAACATCGTAGTAACATACCTAGCAATGAAGTTTAGCTTAAAAGTAATGTATGCAAAAGATGCACTGAGGACAAATAGTAAAAATCTTACCATCTTTCTTAAATAGATGTGACCGTAGTTCAGTACGAACACTATTGGTCGCACGTTTTGAGTACTAAGATTTCTATGTCCAGGAAAATAATTTGTCTTTACAGTAGGAAGATCCTCAAGCCATGAAACATAATGACTTGTCTCCTCGCAGTTTAGTTCAGCCCCGGGACAGTAGTAGGCCCTATCTACCAAGCGCTGGACATGTTTGCTTGAATCGAAATAAGCTGTCAATAGAAATTAGTTTTCAATTATTTTTGTATAAACAATATCAAAGACATAAATATGGTTGAGAAACTTACATAATGGTAGAACTGGAGGCGACTGCACATCGACCCAGATGTCGATATTATCTTCAATATCATCTTTCGGATGAATATCAAAGGTGATAAGAAAATCTGGCTCAAATGCACAAGCCTTGCATAGTGCTCTCCATTGTTTGCAGTCAAAATGGGTGTAGGTGTCTGTATTGTATAATTTTGCGGGAAAACTATAACCATGCTCGGTCCTCAAGTTCACTCTTTTTACCTCCATAGTTTCCATAGTACTGAAACCAACCTTATCCAAGACATATATTCTTGGATGGCAGGAATACGCTAGTAGAATAGTAAAAAGGTAATTTATAAGTTGAAGCAAAAGAAGCAGAAGTCATGCTTAGTTACGAAAAAAGACTTGTCATTGTGACTTACTGTATGCACTTCAAAGGTGTCATCCAGCTTGATGCTGAAGCGCCTACCACCAACTAGATGAGGCCTGTCGCATAGGCCGCACTCTTCTTCGTAGTATTCGCACATACCGAATTCCTTTTCGTCGTCAGGCATTTCCTATGTTCATAGTTGAAACATTAATTAAAAATCGACCGAAGGCAACTACCAGGAAACTCAACACATAGATCACTATTACTGAATCTGCAACGGGTTGAGTTTAGGTCTGTCGAGTCTTCCTTCCTAAACTCTCATCTCACGTATATGGTGGGCACTCCCTCTCTGATATTGTGCCCGTTGGTGATGGTCGCTACTCCTCCTTTCCCTAGTGCATTACAAATATCTAGCACAAGGAAAAGAAGGAGAAGCGACCCCCACAACAACAGTCGGCATTCTTCTTCTCTCATATATGATGGACACTCCGTCACCGATTTTTCGACCGTCCATGATGGTCGCTAATACTTCTTCCCCTAGTGCATAACAAAGGTCTAGCACAAAGTGAAGAAGGAAAAGCGACCCCCACGACAACAGTCAACATTCTTCTCTCATATATGATGGAGAATCTCCCTCACCAATTTTTGGACAGTCATGTATGGAGCCCCGACAGACTTAAAGTCAACTCAAAATGTCGTTTAATTCTCTTTCTAGCAAATCCGGGGCACTCGATATTTCCTACATATTCTAGCACAAGTCATGCTTAAATTCACGGAAAAATCCGGCATGACCTTTGCTAAAATAGGACATATCGAGAGCCTGAAATTTGCCGAAACAGAAATGAATCAACACTCCGACAAAACATAGGTCACTCAGAAATGAATGAACACTTCGCACATGAGCATAAACTAGTGCTCATTGCATTTAAATGGTTCAATATTGACAAAAACATTTCAATATATCTTATAATCCGAACAGTTCATTTGATTGAGAAGGACGAGCTGGACTTTTAGCTCACCAACTCGGGTGTAGAGGAAGTGGAGGTAGCTGAGATGACGATCACTCCAAAGAGACGCGACTAAGCCTGCATATTCCACCGAGTAAATTTTTTATTAGATCATCAAATCTCATATAGCATTCTTTGATGAAAAAGTGATGATGACATAAAAAAATAAACTATTTTCATTAATTTTATTATAAAAATAAACTAGTTGTATAGTAAAATTTTAATTAGATCATCAAATCTCATATACCTAAATTTTATTACTAAAAATAAACTAGTTCAACTTAACACTTACTATAAATAAAAATAAACTAGTTCTTACGAAAAAGAAATTAGTTCTTACTAGAAATAAAGTAGTTCTATTAATTTAACTAGTTCAACTAAGCACTTACTATAAATAGAAATATACCAATTCTTACTAAAAATAAACTAGTTCAACTAGTTCTATTAATTTTCTTACTAATTATATTAAACACTTACTAAAAATAGTAAAAAAATTACATTATACAAGAACAGTGGGCGGCCGGAGGAGGAGGGAGGAGTGGGTGGCCGGAGGAGGAGGGAGGTGGGGGCGGCCGGTGGAGGAGGGAGGACGGGCGGCCGATGGAGGAGGGAGGGAGGGGCAGCCGGAGGAGGAGGGCGGAGGGGGTGGCCGGTGGAGCAGGGAGGAGGGGCGCCCGGTGGAGAAGAGAGTAGGGGGCAGACGGATGAGGGAGGAGGGGAGGAGGGAGGAGGAGGGAGGAGGGACTACCTCAGTGGAGGAGGAACTGCGGCTACGGGCGACAGCGGTCGTCGAGGAACAGCAGCGGCTCTAGATGATGGGGGCACGGGGAGAGAGTGAGAGAGAGGGAGAGTGAGGGACTCTCGGTCCCGCGGGGACAATAATGTAGGTTAGTAGTAGCGGGTGTCGCGGAAACGCGCTACTACTACGGAGCATAGCAGTAGCGCGGTTTCTGGATACGCGCTGCTACTAAGTGGGGCTAGCCATTGTGCCCCAGTTCAAACTTAGCAGCAGCGCTTTTCGCTAAAACTCGTTGCTTCTAAAAGGATAGCAGTAGCGCATCTTACTAACACGCGCTACTACTAAGTAGCAGCAGCGCCTCATTTTACCCAGTGCTACTGCTAAGGTTCTGTATATACTCCCTGCTTCCATCTATATAGGGCCTAATGCGTTTTTCGAGGCTAACTTTGACCAAATGTTAGAGCAATAATATATGACATGCAACTTACACAAAGTACATCATCAAATTCGTATGTGAAAGAAGCTTTCAATGATATAATTTTCATATTATGCATGTCATGTAGTATTAATTTTATCAATAGTCAAAGGCGGTCTTGAAAAACGCATTAGGCCCTATATAGATGGAAGGAGGGAGTAAGATTTTCGCTAGTAGTGAGGGAAGATCCACATGCAAGATTTTCCACATGCAGCGACGTGGGAAGATGGGCAGTGGAGGAAGGCCGAAGGGGATACCTGATAACCCAAAAGTATAAGGGATGGCAACAGTTTTCGAGGGTAGAGTATTCAACCCAAATTTATTGATTCGACGCAAGGGGAGCCAAAGAATATTCTCAAATATTAGCAGCTGAAGTTGTCAATTCAAGTATAGAAGTAACGGTGACGATGACAAAAGTAACAGTAGCAGTTTTATAGCAATTGTAACAGTGGCAACGGAGCAGTAACCTGGCAAAGATCAATATGTGAAAAGCTTGTAGGCAATGGATACATAATTGATAATTATGTCAGATGCAATTCATCATGCAACAGTTATAACATAGGGTGACACAGAACTAGCTCCAGTTCATCAATGTAATGTAGGCATGTATTCTGAATATAGTCATACGTGCTTATGGAAAAGAACTTGCATGCCATCTTTTGTCCTACCCTCCCGTGGCAGTGGGGTTCTATTGGAAACTAAGTCATATTAAGGCCTCCTTTTAATAGAGTACCTGACCAAAGCATTAGCACTTAGTGAATACATGAACTCCTCAAACTACGATCATCACCGGGAAGTGTCCTGACTATTGTCACTCCAGGGTTTGCCGGATCATAACATGTAGTAGGCGACTATAACTTGCAAGATAGGATCAATAACTCACATATATTCATGAAAACATAATAGGTTCAGATCTGAAATCACGTAACTCGGGCCCTAGTGACAAGCATTAAGCATGGCAAAGTCATAGCAACATCAATCTTAGAACATAATGGATACTAGGGATCAAACCCTAACCAAACTAACTCGATTACATGGTAAATCTCATCCAACCCATCACCATCCAGCAAGCCTACGATGGGATTACTCATGCACGGCGGTGAGCATCATGAAATTGGTGATGTAGGATGGTTGATGATGACGATGGCAACGGATTCCCCTCTCCAGTGCCCCGAACGGACTCCGGATCAGCCCTCCCGAGGAAGAACAGGGCTTGGCGGTGGCTCCATATCGTAAAACGCGATGAATCCTTCTCTGTGATTTATTTTCTTCCTGAACGTGAATATATAGAGTTGGAGTTGAGGTCAGTGGAGGTCCAGGGGACCCACGAGGCAGGGCGGCGCGCCCCAGGGGGTGGGCATGCCCTGCACCCTTGTGGACAGTGTGTGGGTCCCCTTTAGTTGATTCTTTCACCAATATTTTATTAATTCCAAAATGTGACTCTGTGAAGTTTCAGTTCATTCCGAGAACTTTTATTTTTGCACAAAAATAACACCATGGCAGTTCTGCTAAAAACAGTGTCAGTCCGGGTTAGTTCCATTCAAATCACGCAAGTGAGAGTCCGAAACAAGGGCAAAAGTGTTCGGAAAAGTAGATATGTTGGGGACGTATCAACTCCCCCAAGCTTAAACCTTTGCTTGTCCTCAAGCAATTCAGTTGACAAACTGAAAGTGATAAAGAAAAACTTTTACAAACTCTGTTTGACCTTGTTGTTGCAAATATGTAAAATCAGCATTCAAGTTTTCAGCAAACATTATGAACTAACCATAATCACAATAACATTTAGGTCTCATGTTTACTCATATCAATGTCATAATCAACTAGCGAGCAATAATAATAAATCTTGGATGGCAACACTTTCTCAAAACAATCATAATATGATATAACAAGATGGTATCTCGCTAGCCCTTTCTGAGACCGCAAAACATAAATGCAGAGCACCCCTAAAGATCAAGGACTGACTAGACTTTGTAACTCATGGCAAAAAAGATCCAGTCATAGTCATACTCAATGTAAATTAATAACAATGCATACAAATGACAACGGTGCTCTCCAACTGGTGCGTTTTTATAAGAGGATGATGACTCAACATAAAAGTAAATAGATAGGCCCTTTGTAGAAGCAGGGATTTGCAGAGGTGCCAAAGCTCGAGTTTTGAAACAGATATAAATAATATTTTGAGCGGCATACTTTCATTGTCAACATAACAACCAAGAGATCTTGATATCTTCCATGCTACATACATTATATGCGGTTCCCAAACAGAATGGTAAAGTTTATACTCTCCACCACCAATGAGCACATTCCACGGCTAGTTCGAAACAACGGGTACCATCCAGCTAACAACAATCCTGGGTGAGTTTTGTTTGCAATTATTTTGATTTGATTTGAGCATGGGACTGGGCATCCCAGTTACCGGCCATTTTCTCATGAATGATGAGCGGAGTCCACTCATTGTGAGAATAACCCACCTAGCATGGAAGATATATACATCCCTAGTTGATACATGAGCTATTCGAGCATAGAAAACAAAATTTAATTTGAAGGTTTAGAGCATGGAACATACAAATTTACTTGGAACGTCACATAAGTACCGCATATAGGAAGGTTTGGTGGACTCATATGGAATAACTTTCGGGTTTATGGAAGTGGGTACACAAGCAGTCTTCCCGCTTAGTACAAGTGAAGGCTAGAAAGAGACTGAGAAGCGACCAACTAGAGAGCTACAACAGTCATGTATATGCATTAAGATTAACCAACAATGAGTGCAAGCATGAGTAGGATATAAATCACCACGAACATAAACATCATGGAGGCTATGTTGATTTTGTTTCAACTACATGCGTCAACATGTGCCAAGTCAAGCCACTCGAATCATTCAAAGGAGGATACCACCCTATCATACCACATCACACCCATTTTAATAGCATGTTGGCACGCAAGGTAGACCATTATAAACTTCTAGATAATTAAGCATGGCATGAATAACTATAATCTCTAATTGTCATTGTAAACATGTTTCATTCATAATGGGCTGAATCAGGAATGATGAACTAATCATATTTACAAAAACAAGATAGGTCGAGTTCATACCAGATTCTCTCATCTCAATCATTTCATCATATATCGTCATTATTATCTTTCACTTGAACGGCCGAACGGTGTGGATAATAATAATAGTGCACGTGCAATGGACTAAGCTAGAATCTGCAAGTATTTAATTCAAAGGAGAAGACAAGGTAATATGGGCTCTTGGTTAGATCAACGATAATGAATATGAGAGCCACTCATCATTTTCATCGTGGACTTCTCCTCTTGACCCCCAAAGAAAAGAAAAGAATTTCAAAGAAAATAAAAACTATTTACATGGGAAAGCTCCCAACAAGCAAAAGAAGAATGATAAATCTTTTTAGATGTTCTTTTAATTACTACTACTACTACAAGCATGGAATGTAAACTAGCTAAAAGCTACAACTAATTTTGTTTGATTTTTCTCAAGGTTTTTCAAAAACACAAGAAGAAAGCAAGAAAAAAAACTAGCATGCATAGTACAATGAAAAAGTATGAACACCGACAACTAGAATGAGTGTGTGAACATGAATGTAATGTCGGTGAGAAATACGTACTCCCCCAAGCTTAGGCTTTTGGCCTAAGTTGGTCCATGGCCACGGCCGGCCTGGCGGATATCCAAAGTTGTAGTCGAGGTTGTACTGAGATGCAGTAGCTACCTCCTGGAGAGCTGCAGCCTAGACGCGAGCCGCCTCCGTCCTCCTCTCATATTCATTTGCCTCCTCCCTGGTTATAAAATATCTCCCATTTTCCTGAAAGTTAAAGAAAGTAGGAGCAAGGAGAGTAATATGGACATCATGTCGTCTGTCAAAGATTAGTCGGTACTGGAAGAACTATTCGTTCCTCTCAAGAAACTAATGGTGAACCATAGCATTATAATCAAGAAAAGCAGGTGGCAACTCAATATCATTTTCATTTATGGCTACGCCAAGATAATCAGCTAAACGAGTTGCATAAATTCCACCAAATAAATCTCCATTTTTACCATTAAGATGTAACCTTCGTGCAATAATGGCCCCCAAGTTATATCGTTTATCGCCTAATACTTCACTCTTAAGGACACTAAGATCTGGGATACACATGTGATAGAGATCATCCTTACCGTTAATGCATCTACCTATAAAGAGAGCAAAGTAATGTATGTAAGGAAAATGAATGCTCCCTATGGTAGCTTGTGTGATATCTCTAGTTTCTCCCATAGTGATATTAGCAAGAAAATCATTATATTCAGATTTTCGAGGTTCACTAAAGATGCCCCACTTTGGAATTTTGCAGGCAGTGTTAAAATCTTCAAGGTCCATGGTATATGATTTGTCATAGAGGTCAAATATAACAGTGTGACTATTGTGCTTAGATGTAAAGTTAAACCTCCGCAAAAGGAATCAGTGAGGTGATAGTATCGGCGGCACTTATCTGATACGAAGTCCTCACGATCAGCATTATGCACATACTCATCAATTCATCCTTGAAGCCAGCTTGGATCATAAATTCATCTGATGGCCATTCGCAAGGCTACATTGGAGCTTCTCTTCTTAGTTCAAGGTCCGGCTCACGTATCGCAGGCCTCGGTGCTTGCTTCCTTGAAGAACCACCTTGGTACATTTTCCTAAACATTTTTCTTCCTCTAAAAAATTTCTGAAATTTTAATGACTCGAAATAAAAGTGAACCAAACTCAACAAGATTGATAGCAACTACTCCCACAAGTGCCTAGAGGCTATATCATGCATCAAAACTACTTTGGACCATGTAAATTTGACATGCAAGCTCAAGAACAGGGTCACCTTAGCAGCAACAATCTGCAATAAATAAAGCACTAGAACAAAAACTAATTGGACCATTGGAGGAGACACATACCAAAGAACAACCCCCCAAAGCAGTTTGTGAATGGATCTTTGAGCAAGAAGATCAAAAATGGTTGCAAAACAATCAACAACACGAGTTTGAGCTACCGAATGATTTTGTCTGTAGGAAGACGAAGTGTGTGGGTGCTGGAATAAGTGGAGGGGGCCACATGGGGCCCACGAGGCAGGGGGCACGCCTAGGGGGTAGGGCGCGCCCCCCACCCTCGTGACCAAATGGTGGGCCCCCCTGGTGTTTTCTAAGTGCCAGAAATTCTCAAATATTCTACAAAAAATCATACTCAAATTTCAGGGCATTTGGAGAAATTCTATTTTCGGGGTATTTTTTATTGCAAGGATAATTCAGAAAATAGACAGAAAATACTATTTTTGCTTTATTTATTCTAAATAACAGAAAGTAAAAGGAGTGTACAGAGAGTTGTGCCTTCTAACTTCATCCGTCTCATGCTCATCAAAAGGAATCCACTAAAAAGGTTGATCAAGTCTTGTTAACAAACCTCTTCGGAATAACATGAAACGTGAGAATTTTCGAATAACACTAGGTTACCTCAACGGGGATATGCATGTCCCCAACAATAAGAGTATCATATTTCTTTTTGATAGTAGGAAGAGGGAATTCAAAACCTCCAATAGTAATCGTTGAAGTTTTTCCAATAGAATTGATACTATGAACTTGAGGTTGTTTCTTCGGAAAGTGTATCGTATGCTCACTACCATTAACATGAAAACTAACATTGTCTTTGTTGCAATCAATAACAACCCCTGCATTATTCAAAAAAGGTCTACCAAGGATGATCGACATACCGTCGTCCTCAGGAATATCAAGAATAACAAAGTTCATTAAAATAGTAACATTTGCAACCACAACAGGCACATTACTCATGCACGGCGGTGAGCATCATGAAATTGGTGATGGAGGAAGGTTGATGATGACGACGATGATGGATTCCCCTCTCCGAAGCCCCGAACGGACTCCAGATCATCCCTGTAGAGAGAGATTAGGTCTTGGCGGCAGCTCCGTATCGTATAACGTGATGAATCCTTCTCCCCGATTTTTTTCTCCCTAAACGTGAATATATTGAGTTGGAGTTGAGGTCGGTGGAGCACTAGGGGGCCCACGAGGAAGGGGGTGGGCCCCCTGGTCTTGATTCTTTTGCCAGTATTTATTATTAATTCCAAAAATATTCTCCGTGGTGTTTCAGGTCATTCCGAGAATTTTATTTCTGCACAAAAATAATACCATGGTAATTCTGCTGAAAACAGCGTCAGTCCGGGTTAGTTTCATTCAAATCACGCAAGTTAGAGTCCAAAACAAGGGCAAAAGTGTTTGGAAAAGTAGATACGATAGAGACAGATCAACTCCCCCAAGCTTAAACCTTTGCTTGTCCTCAAGCAATTCAGTTGACAAACTGAAAGTGATAGAGAAAAACTTCTACAAACTCTGTTTGCTCTTGTTGTTGCAAATATGTAAAGCTAGCATTCAAGTTTTGAGCAAAGATTATGAACTAACCATATTCACAATAACATTTAGGTCTCATGTTTACTCATACAATGGCATAATCAACTAGTGAGCAATAATAATAAATCTCGGATGACAACACTTTCTCAAAACAATCATAATATGATATAACAAGATGGTATCTCGCTAGCCCTTTCTGGGACCGCAAAACATAAATGCAGAGCACCTCTGAAGATCAAGGACTGACTAAACATTGTAATTCATGGTAAAAGAGATCCAGTCATACTCAATATAAGTTAATAGTAATGCATGCAAATGACAGCGGTGCTCTCCAACTGGTGCTTTATAATAAGAGGAGGGTGACTCAACATAAAAGTAAATAGATAGGCCCTTCACAGAGGGAAGCAGGGATTTGCAGAGGTGATAGAGCTCGAGTTTTGAAATATAGATAAATAATATTTTGAGTGGCATACTTTCATTGTCAACATAACAACTGAGATATCTCAATATCTTCCATGCTACACACATTATAGGCGGTTCCCAAATAGAATGGTAGAGTTTATACTCCCCCTCCACCGACAATCATCAATCCATGGCTTGCCCGAAACTACGAGTGCCTCCAACTAACAACAATCCTAGGGAAGTTTTGTTTGTAGTTATTTTGATTTGATTTGAGTATGGGACTGGGCATCCCGGTGACCAGCCATTTTCTCGTGAGTGAAGAGCGGAGTCCACTCCTCTTGAGAATAACCCACCTAGCATGGAAGATAAAAACAGCCCTAGTTGATACATGAGTTGTTCAAGCATACAAAACAGAATTTCATTTGAAGGTTTAGAGTTTGGCACATACAAATTTACTTGGAACGGCATGTAGATACTGCATATAGGAAGGTATGGTGGACTAACATGGAATAACTTTGGGGTTTATGGATTTTGGATGCACAAGCAGTATTCCCTCTTAGTACAAGTGAAGGCTAGAAAGAGACCAGGGTGCGACCAACTAGAGAGCGACAACAGTCATGAACATGCATTGAAATTAATAGACATTGAGTGCAAGCATTAGTAGGATATAATCAACCATGAACATAAATATCGTGGAGGCTATGTTGATTTTGTTTCAACTACAGCGTGAACATGTGCCAAGTCAAGCCACTCGAATCATTCAAAGGAGGATACCATCCCATCATACCACATCACAACCATTTTAATAGCATGTTGGCATGCAAGGTAAACCATTATAAACTCCTAGCTAATTAAGCATGGCATAAGCAATTCTAATCTCTGATTGTCATTGCAAACATGTTTATTCACAATAGGCTGAATCAGGAACGATGAACTAATCATATTTATAAAAACAAGATAGGTCCAGTTCATACCAGCTTCTCTCATCTCAATCAATCCATCATATATCGTCATTATTGCCTTTCACTTGCACGACTGAACGATGTGTATAATAATAATAGTGCATGTGCATTGGACTAAGCTGGAATCTACAAGCATTTAATACAAAGGAGAAGACAAGGTAATATGGGCTCTTGGTTAAATCAACAATAATGCAAATGAGAGCCACTCAATATTTTCATCATGGTCTTCTCCTCTCGACCTCCCAAAGAAAAGAAAAGAAATAAAACTATTTACATGGGAAAGCTCCCAACAAGCAAAAGAAGAACGAGAAATCTTTTTGAGTTTTCTTTTAATTGCTACTACTACAGGCATGGAAAGTAAACTAGCTAAAAGCTATAACTAATTTTTTGGGTTTTTCTTAAGATTATTCGAACACACAAGAAGAAAGCGAGAAAAAGAAAATAAACTAGCATGGATAGTACAATGAAAAAGTATGAGCACCGACAACTAGAATGAGTGTGTGAACATGAATGTGATGTCGGTGAGAAATACGTACTACCCCAAGCTTAGGCTTTTTGGCCTAAGTATCCCACGGATCAAAGCTGCCTTCTCCAGTGTGCGGAGGAGTGTCATCTAGGTGCCACTGGTTGGCAATCTCCTCCGGATCCCACTGATAAACTGACTGTCGATAAGGGTCAAGTGGTGGCTTAGGCTCTGGAACTTGTGTCATCCTTCAGTATGTATAAATGGCCTCGGGCAAGATGAGGTACGTGCCTGAAAATATGTTAAAAAAAGAGGGTGCAGGCAAGATAATAGTCTCACAGTGAGTTTTATTAAATATCAACTTATACTTAAGCATCATCTTCTTATTTTTAATAATAAATTCATGTGCTACCATACTCCTGTAATCTAGAAAAATAGGGGGCAGCAACTTTTCCTCCTTCTCATAATGTCTAATAGGTATCTTAAAGTGTTTAGCAAGGCGTGAAGCAAAGATGCCTCCAAAGATGGGGCCCTTTGTACGGTTCAGACTTAATGGTTTAGCAATAATAGTGCCTAAACTAAAAGTGTTATCGCGAAACAAAGCATGGCACAAAATAACAATATCAGGGGCACTAAAGTTTCCACAGTTCCCGCGACCAATTAAGCATCTACTAGCAAATATTGCAAAGTAATGTAGAACAGGAAAGTGTATGCTAGTAATTCTTGCATCGGAAACCTTCCTCGTCTCCCCTACAGCGATCATATCCATAAACCCTTCCACATCACTACAATGTGGTTCCTCTATTCTGCCCTCAAAGGGTATCTTGCAAACCCCACAAAAATCATATAGTAACATCTCCTTGACCTCATATAAATGAAACTCCACTCAAGGTGGTGATTTCCTAGCATGGAAATAAAAGTTTTGACAAAAATATTAGTGAGTAGGAGATACTGATCGAGCTGGTTGTGGAGGAAGTCAGTGAGGCATGCATTCTCAGCCAAATAATAAAAATCATCATGAATCCCGGCTGCTCTCAAGAATCCATCACAAGGCAATTCACACGACCGAACCTCCGTGACGCGAGGGAGATTATATTTGGGCTTTTTATCCTCTTCACTCTGCTTATCCTTTGAGCTTCGGCTCGAAGAGCCCCTCAACATTCTCCTAAACATTTTCTTCCTCTGAATTTTTTTGAAATTTTTAGTGACTAAAAAAAAGTGAACCAAACTCAACAGAATTGATAGCAACTACTCCCACAAGTGCCTAGAGACTATATCATGCATTAGAACTACTTGGGACCAAATAAATTTGACATGTAAGCTCAAGAACAGGGTCACCTAGGCAAAAAAATTTTGCAATGAATAAAGCACTAGAACAAAAACTAATTGGACCATTGGAGGAGTCACATACCAAAGAACAATCCCCCAAAGCAGTTTTGTGAGCGGAGCTTTGAGAAAGGAGATCAAAAATGGTAGCAAGATGAGCCAGAACTCGTGCTTGAGATGGTTGGTGATTATTTTGGGAGAAAGAAGGAGTGTGTGGGTGCAGGAATAAGTGGAGGGGTGCCACCAGGGGCCCACGAGGCAGGGGGGCATGCCCAGGGGAGTGAGCGCGCCCTGGACCCTCATGGCCAGGTGCTGGCTCCCCATGATGTGTTCTCAGTGCTAGATATTCTCAAATATTCTAGAAAAAATCATATTTCATTTTCAGGGCATTTGGAGAACTTTTATTTTCAGGGTATTTTTTATTGCAAGGATAGTTCAGGAAACAGACAGGAAATACTATTTTTGCTTTATTTAATCTAAATAACAGAAAGTAAAAGGAGGGTACAGAGAGTTGTGCTTTCTAACTTCATCCATCTCATGCTCATCAAAAGGAATCCACTAACAAGGTTGATCAAGTCTTGTTAACAAACTCATTCCGAATCACATGAAACCGGAGAAATTTCGAATAACACTAGGTTACCTCAACGGGGATATGTACATCCCCAACAATAAGAATATCATATTTCTTCTTGACAGTAGGAAGAGGAAATTCAAAACCTCCAATAATAATCGATGGAATTTTTCCAATAGAATTGATACTGTGAACTTGAGGTTGTTTCCTCGGAAAGTGTACCGTATGCTCATTACCATTAACATGAAAAGTGACATTGCATTTGTTGCAATCGATAACAGCCCCTGCAGTATTCAGAAAGGGTCTACCAAGGATAATCGACATACTATCATCCTCAGGAATATCAAGAATAACAAAGTCTGTTAAAATAGTAACATTTGCAACCACAACAGGCACATCCTCACAAATACCGACATGTATAGCGGTAGATTTATCGGCCATTTGCAAAGATATTTCAATAGGTGTCAACTTATTCAATTCAAGTCTACAATATAAAGAGAGAGGCATAACACTAACACCGGCTCCAAGATCACATAAAGCAGTTTTAACATAGTTTCTTTTAATGGAGCATGGTATAGTTGGTACTCCTGGATCTCCTAGTTTCTTTGGTATTCCACCCTTAAAAGTATAATTAGCAAGCATGGTGGAAATTTCAGCTTTCGGTATCTTTCTTTTATTTGTAACAATATCTTTCATGTACTTAGCATAAGGATTTATTTTAAGCATATCAGTCAAACGCATATGTAAAAAGATAGGTCTAATCATTTCAGCAAAGCGCTCAAAATCCTCATCATCCTTTTTCTTGGATGGTTTAGGAGGAAAAGGCATGGGTTTCTGAACCCATGGTTCTCTTTCTTTACCGTGCTTCCTAGCAACGAAGTCTCTCTTATCATAAGGTTGATTCCTTGATTGTGGGTTATCAAGATCAACAGCAGGTTCAATCTCTATCCCTACATCATTGTTATTGCTTGGTTGAGCATCAACATGAACATTATCATTAACATTATCACTAGGTTCATGTTCATCACCAGATTGTCTTTCAGCATCATAAATAGAAATATCATTGGGATTCTCAGGTGTGTCTACAACAGGTTCACTAGAAGCACGCAAAGTCCTATCATTTTTCTTTTTCTTCTTAGAAGGACTAGGTGCATCAACATTATTTCTCTGAGAATCTTGCTCAATTCTCTTAGGGTGGCCCTCAGGATACAAAGGTTCCTTTGTCATTCTACCACCTGTAGTCATAACTCTAACAGCATTATCATTTTTCTTATTATTTAATTCATTGAGCAAATCATTTTGAGCTTTAATCACTTATTCTACTTGAGTGGTAACCATAGAAGCATGTTTACTAATAAGTCTAAGATCACCTTTAACTCTAGAGATATAATCACTCAAGTGTTCAATCATATAAGCATTGCGTTTCAATTGTCTACCAACATAAGCAATGATGTTTTCTTGTTTAGCCATAAAGTCATCAAACTCATCCAAGCGTTGGCTAGCAAACTTAGTAGACGGGATTTCAGCTTTATCATATCTATAGAGAGAATTTACCTTTACTACCTGTGTCGGGTCATCAAGACCATGTATTTCATCAATAGGTGGTAAATTAAGGCCATGTATTTCTTCGACAAGAGGTAAATTCTTAACATCTTCAGTTTTAATACCCTTTTGTTTCATAGATTTCTTTGCCTCTTGCATATCTTAAGGACTGAGAAATAGAATACCCCTTTTCTTCGGAGTTGGCTTAGGCGTTGGTTCAGGAAGTGTCCAATTGTTTTCATTAGTCAACATATTATTCAATAACAATTCATCTTGATCAATAGTTCTTTCCGTGAAAACACAACCAGCACAACTATCCAGGTGGTCTCTGGAAGCATCAGTTAGTCCTTATAAAAGATATCAAGTATTTCATTTTTGTTGAGAGGATGATCAGGCAAAGCATTAAGTAATCAGAGGAGCCTCCCCCAAGCTTGTGGGAGACTCTCTTCTTCAGTTTCCACAAAATTATATATTTCCCTTAAAGCAACTTGTTTCTTATGAGCGGGGAAATATTTAGCAGAAAAGTAATAAATCATATCCTGGGGACTACGCACACAACCAGGATCAAGAGAATTAAACCATGTTTTAGCATCACCCTTTAGTGAGAATGGAAATAGCTTAAGGATATAGTAGTAACGAATTTTTTCCTCATGAGTGAACAGGGTGGCTATGTCATTCAATTTAGTAAGATGTGCCACAACAGTTTCAGATTCATAGCCATAAAAAGGATCAGATTCAACAAAAGTAATTATCTCAGGATCGACAGAGAAATCATAATCCTTATCAGTAACACAAATAGGTGAAGTAGCAAAACCAGGGTCATATTTCATCCTAGCATTCAGAGACTTTTCTTTCAGCTTATGTGACGCCCTCGGTTCAATCGTACACTAATCATACACGCAAATGTGTACGATCAAGATCAAGGACTCATGGGAAGATATCACAACACAACTCTAGACACAAATTAAAATAATACAAGCTTTATATTACAAGCCAGAGGGCTCGAATACATAAGCTCGAATACAAACGAGTCAGCGGAAGCAACAATATCTGAGTACAGACATGAGTTAAACAAGTATGCCTTAAGAAGGCTAGCACAAAAGCATCTACAATCGAAAAGGCAAGGCCTCCTGCCTGGGAGCCTCCTAACTACTCCTGGTCATCGAAGGTCTCCGTCACGTGGTAGTAGGCGCCCTCGGGGTAGTAGCAGTTGTCAAAGGTGGCATCTGGCTCCTGGACTCCACCATCTGGTTGCATCAATCGGAAAGAAGAAGAAAGGGGGAAAAGGGGGAGCAAAGCAACCGTGAGTACTCATCCAAAGTACTCGCAAGCAAGGATCTACACTACATATGCAACATTATCAAAGGAAGGCTGTATATGTGGACTGGGCTGCAGAAATGCCAGAATAGAGAGAAGGCCTAGTCCTATCGAAGACTAGCATCTTCTGGAAACCACCATCTTGCAGCAAACAGGAGGGAGTATAGTAGCATAAAGTAAAGTAGTAGTAGTGTTATCAACCTCGGCCAGAGATCCTTTCTCGACTCCCTGCGAGAAAGAAATCCCAGAGCCATACTGCCGGGGAAACTGATCCACGAACACCTATGGGGCCGGCGAACCGAGCCCCTTTCGGTTCGGCAGGGGGCGGAGATCGCGCGAAGAGCAGATCGAGGCGAAGCACACGAGCGGTTTACCCAGCTTCGGAGCTCTCCGGAAAGATAATACTCCTACTGCTGCATGTCTGAATGTATTGAGTTCTTGATCGGGAGCATTGAGTGCTAAAGTACACGCTTAGCTGCTAACGAGACCGAGCGTGAGTGTTTTCTGCCTTCGAACCCCCCTCTACGTTGCGCATGGGCCTCCTTTTATATGCTCAAGGGGTCACCGACAGGTGGCAATGCAGACAAGGGTAAAATGGAAAAGTGTTGCGGTTGGTACAACTACTTGTATAGTGTATCATACCTAACCCTGACGGCAAGGGACAAAGGCATTAAATGCCCGTCTGCGTCGCCCAAATAGTGCAAAAAGGGACCGTCAAGGACGCCACCGCTTGCCACGATGGCAATCTTGTCAGCGCTGCTGGCCACCGCGCGCCGCTGGCTGCACAACCTCTCGCCACGCGCGCCTGGAAAGGTCCCAGGGCGACATGTTGGTGGATGTGCTGGAGCGTGGGTACAGAGTTGTAGCTTGCCGCAGCAAGCGCCTTGCCGTGGTCGTTGTCTTGTCGCGTCCGGAAGCTTGTCGCTCACCGGGCCTTGCCAGGACGCGTGGCGCGTCGCGGCAAGTTCCTTGAGATGCCTTGGTTGGCCTTCCCGGCAAGCTCCTCTTGCCGGGGCCTTGTCTTCTTGGCTTGAATACTTTGTTCTTGAATGGCTCCAAAGGAACCACGGAGGACCTTGGCGGTCACCCGGCAAGCCTGGCCGCGGGGTGCTGCGACTGCCCGTGCACAAGTTTGGGATACTAGGGTACCCCTATTCTAGTACACCGACAGGAGCCCTCGGGCCTGGGCCACACACGGTGCCGAGCGCTGTTGGGCCAGGCCCAAAACAGGGCACGGGCACGCGCGGCCTGGTTTACGCCGTATCCTACTCCGTATCCACCGCGCCCTCCCGGAACGGCACGCATCGAATGCGGCGTCGTGGGAGAGATCGTGGGTGGTTTCTTTATTCGGAAAGACGGAACGTCCGCCCCCTCCCTCTATATAAGCAGGGGAAATAGGGGCAGTTCGCCCATCTCGCCGGTTGCTATTCCAATCTCAGAAACTTCCGCCGCCCCTCCCTTTCTTCCCAAAGCTGAAAGAGAGCAGCGCTCCGCCCCCCATCGCCACCAGCACCACCAACACCGTCGATCTCCCCCACCACCTCCACCATGGCTCCGGAAGCCGGCAAGGGGAAGGCCGTGAAGTCAACCGAGGCGCAGCGGCTCGCGGCGCTGCGAAAGGAGCGGACAACCTTCCCCCCCAAGCTCGCCGCGAAGGAGCTGAGGGAGTAGTACTACCTCTTCTGGTCGACGGAGACGCGAGCGCATCTGCGCACGAAGGTACTCTCCGCCGCTGCTTTAGAACGGGCTCCGAATGGATATCCCTTCTTCGCGTTGTTCTTCTACTGCGGGCTCTGCCCGCCTTTCTCTGAATTTTTCTGCGACATTATGAACACCTACGGGTTCCACCTCCTTGACTTCACCCCCAATGCCGTTCTAACCATGGCAGTTTTCGCACATCTCTGCGAAAACTTTGTCGGAATCCATCCAAATGTAGCTCTTTTTCGCCACTTCTTTATGCCTCGAGTTGAGAGAGGGGAGCCTTTATCTGGCGGAATCGCCTGGATCTCAAGAGCTGGCAAGAAGGAAGCTTATCTGGAGGGAGAGCTCTGCGGCAAGTGGGAGGAATGGAGAGTAGAGTGGTGCTGGATTGTCGAGGAGAACCCGCAGCCATTTACCGCCCAGCGCCAAGCCCCAGTAGCGCGCGACAACGATTGGAGCAACGTGGCCCCGGAAGATGATAGGCTGAAGATCGCCGTCACCCGGATCCTACGCCTCAAGCTTGCCGAGCTCACTGTAGGCGCCGTTGGCGCAGATTTTCTTCGCCGTCGCATCGCCCCCCTGCAGGAGAGGAGGAGACCCGCCTGGGAGTTCCAGAATGCGGCGGACATCATGAGGCTGCGCCCGGGCCTCAACTTCAACTTCACTATCCTGGAACTGGATGCGATGCTCAAGGAACTGTTCAAGCACGACCCTCAACATCCCGAAATGTTCAGGTTGCCGAAGGATGTCATTCCGCTGTGCAACAATTCCTCGCTCGATCGCATCCGTGCAATGATGCCGCTGTGCGATTCGCATGGAATTGTCCCAACTTGGCAAGAGCCTACAGACGACGTCGTGCAGGAGTTCTTCGACAGCTTGGTAGAAGTGCCGGTCCGCTCCGATGAACAGAAAAGCCTTACTCGCGACACCACTGACGCGGAGATGGAGCGCATCGCCACTAGGCTGGAAGAGGCGGCGGCGGCCGCTGCCGCGGGCGAGTTTGGATTCGCCGTGGAGGAGGCAGAGGCAGCAGAGGCGGCAAGCCTTGCCGAGCGAGAGGAGCTTGCCGGCGAGGGAGAGCTTGCCGGGCCTGAAGTCGAGTCGAGCGATCCCGCCGAGGGTGCGAGCGGCTCGTTGGAGACCAACTCCTCTTCCTCCTCATCTTCAGACAGCTCGCCGCAAGCAGAGTCCCCAGTTCCACCAAGAAGGCGTCTCCGCAAGGCCGGGGACGTAGCGGGGCGGCAGATGAGTCAACAGCCGCCGCGCCGCGCGACACGCTCTACCCTGACAAGCACTGTTGCCGCGGGAGCACCTCATGCTGCTGCGGCAACTGGAGCAGGGTCCTCCCGGACCACCGCTTCTGCTCCTGCCAAGCGGCTAAGGGAACCTACTCCTCCGCCTCATCGCACCGAAGGTGGGCCGGACTTCGACCTCTCCGTGCTCAGCTCTGACGAGGAAGAAGAAGAGTAAGATTCTTTGTTGTACTTGTAGTTCTTCAATTCTTGCTGTTCTGTCTTGTATCTGATTTGCTTTACTCCGAACCCATTCCTTTTTAGGACTCTGGCCCAGAGAGCGGCAAAGAGAGCCAAGGTCCCGGTGATTGTCATCGAGGACGAACCCACCGCAACAACGGGGGGTTTGTCCGAGACCATCTTGCCGGACCCGGCAACTATTCCCCGAAGCAGCCCCCGGCAAAGCCCCCAGCGTAAGTATATGGTTTACTTCCCGCTGTTAGGCGCGCATGGGTGTTCTTTCTTTGCTGACATCTGACTATTGGTTTGTGTAGGAGCAGAGCAGCCTCACCAGGAGCGCCCGGAAGCCGCCCCCGACATGCCTTCTGCTTCGACTACACCGCCAAGGGAGGGTTCCCCGGCAAGGGAGCGTTCTCCGGCAAGGGAGAAGTCTCCAGCAAGGGAGAGTTCTCCGGCAAGGGATAGCACCAACGACCCCCCGGTGGTGGAGACCACGACTGTAGAACCTAGTACAGGTAATGCTCTTGCTTGAAAACTTCCCTTGGGTTCTTCTTCTTCTGGTTTTCTTCTTGGATATTTATTTGACTTTTCTCCCTTTTCCGGTCGTCAGATCCATCTGCCACGGAGCCGATGGAGACCGAGGTCGCCAGCGAGGAGAACGCGCGTGGCAATACCGACGACGCCGCTGCCACCGAAGAAGAAGCCGGCGCTAATGGTCCCGCCGGCGAAGAGGCCGCCAAAGCTGCCGCCGCAAAAGCTGGCGAGGGGTCCAGCGATCGCAATGATGGCCCCGAGGTCGCAGGAGCGTCAGGCGCTACGCCGACCGCTGATCCCTCCGTCGCTGCTGCAGCGTCAGGCTCCGAAGAGCCCCAGCCCGGCGCCTATTTGAAGGCCGGCGATGGCATCTTCATCAAGCTCCCCTGGGCGTCAAGCTCCAGGGCGCCTGTTGAGGGAGAAATCTTTGATGAAGAGGTGCTCGCCTCCGCTGGGCTGACGCTGGTTGATGCGCCGAGCAGCAGTAGCGGCGAGTCTGAGGAGGAGTGGCTGCTGCGGAAGCTGGTGTTGCTCTACCGCGCTCGGCAGGCCAAGGTGGAATCCCGAGAAGCGCTTGTCGCGAAGGCGGGAGTGGACATCGAGAAGCGCGTGGAGGAGCTCCGGGGTCTTAACCAGGAAAATCTCCGGTCCCTGGCAAAGGAGCGGGAGCAACTCGTCGAGGAGCGGAAAGCCTTCCTCCTCGAGAAGGCTGAGGTTGAAGAGCAACAGCGGCTTGCTGCCGAGGAGCTGTCTGCGCGGGAGGTGAGTTGGCGCAGCGGAAGGTCAACCTTGACAGCCACGAGGAGGAGCTTGATGCGCGCGAGCAAACATTCGGCGGGGCTCTCAAGGAAGCAGAGGATGCTGCCGCAGTTGCCGAGGCCGCCAAGAAGGAGCTGGAGACGAAGGTGGCGCAGCTGGAGGCCGATCTCAAGGCGAGCGGTGAAGAGCTTGCCGCGCTCAAGCGTGAGCGCGAGAAGGACGCCTACACCCTTGGTGAGCTGCAGGGTCATCTCGTCAAGAAGGGCAAGGAGCTTAGCGCCGCCAAGGACTCCAACGCGGATCTTGAGTTGAAGCTGACTACTTTGACCAAGACGCTGGACGGCGCCAGGGAGCAGGAGGTGGCCTTGAAGGAGAAGATCAAGGCCGACGAGGCGCTGCTGGTGAGTGCTGCCACCACCCAGAACACTTTTAGGGAGAATGTGGAGCACTGGACGGAGGGTCTCGTGGATGTTGCCGCAGCCATCGACAGGGAGCTGGCGCAGCTGGGGATGGAGGATTTCAGGTATCCCTCCGATGAGAACCTCCAACCCAGCGCCAAGCTCAGCTTGTTCTTCAAAGGCGTGGCGATGGCCCTCCAGCGACTCCCGGAGAAGATCCCAAAGCAGCTGGCCGACGAGTCGCGCAAGATCTGCGCGGGAGCTCTTCAAAAGGTGTTGGTGAAGGTGGCCTTCCGCAACCCAGGCCTCAACCTCACCAACTTCCTCAGGACCTTGCCGCCGGATGCTGATCTGGAAGCACTCAAGACCCTTGTTGCACCCATTGTGGACAAGGTGAGCGGGATCAAGATGGTTGAGGGTGATCGCGTAGATTAGGCCGCCCGTTTTCTCCTTTTCTTGTCGCTGCTGGTCAAGTTATGAGAACAATCTGTTAGAGCTGCGACTAGCTATCTTGTAATATAACTCTATTTTGGGTAGCGATTGCCATGTTATTTCCTTTACTTGATTCCTTCCTTTGTATGTTTTTTCCCTACGCTTTTTAGGGAACTTGTCGGCGCAGGCACCTTGGCCGCGAGCGCTGAGTGTGGGACGTCAGCAGCCTGCTGGCGGTGCCGCTACCGACAAGAAACCTTGTCGCAACTAGTCGCAGCTCACTTAAGTTGTTGAGCGGACTCGAAACAAAGTAACGGCGCAACTAGCTACGAGTTGGTTCCTCCGCGCACAGGTTTTCCATACAAAGCACGGTCGTTCGAGGAAGATAACTTAAAAAATTTAAAATTGATTGCTCAAACTTTGGCAACTTAGCTTTTCTGTCGTTTGCTTCCCGGTAAGGCGAAACTTTCTTGAACGACGCCTGGTCCACACCATTATCTTCTCCTTTCCCCCTGGCAAACTTGTGGCCGAGGGAACCTTCCTTTCTTTGAGAAAAAGAAAGAAGAGAAAATAAAGATATGGAGCCTTACGGCTCGTTATTGCTTACCGGGGGTAGGCGCTGCACAAAGTGTCAGATAACACATGCAAAAAATAGAAAGCTTGAAATTGACAAGATGTGCGGAGCACATGAGCTTTACTTATGCACGGGGTCTGCGCCCGGCTTTGTACAAAGGATTACATGCAATAGCGGCAAGACTTGTACAAAAGGTGGTTGCCAGAACAGGTTCCGGCAACCGCGCCTTACGGGTAAAACTTACGAAGATGCTCAATGTTCCAGGAGTTGCTCACCGGAGTGCCATCTTTGGTCTCAAGGCGGACATCGCCAGGCCTAGTGACTCGTTTCACCCGGTAAGGGCCTTCCCACTTCAGCGTCAACTTGTTGTAATTCTTGGCGTACTGAATGCGCCGAAGAACAAGGTCGCCTTCCTCGAGACTTCTGGCATTAACTTTGCGGCTTTGTAGCGGCGCAAAGCTTGCTGGTATCGAGCAGCTCGTACAGCGGCCTGAAGACGGTCTTCCTCAAGGAGCAGCGCGTCATCTTGTCGCAGCTGCTCTTGCTCAAGCTCATCATAAGCGAGCCTCGAGGCGACCTGTATACGAGTTCCGTGGGGAGAACTGCCTCTGCTCCATAGACTAGAGCGGAAGGTGTCTGGCCAGTGGCTCGATTTGGCGTCGTCCTGATCGACCAAAGAACCACCGGCAGCTCCTCAATCCAGTTCTTTCCGCACTTGCGCAGCCAGTCGAAAGTCCTGGTCTTGAGCCTGCGCAGCACTTCAGCATTTCCCCTCTCCGCTTGACCGTTGCTTCTCGGGTGAGCAACAAAAGCGAAGCAGACCTTAGCACCAAGATCTTGGACGTACTGCATGACGGTGCGGCTCGTGAATTGCGTGCCATTGTCGGTGATGATCCTGTTAGGGATCCCGAAGCGGCAAACAATCGACCTGAAGAACTTGACTGCTGACTGTGCTGTCACCTTCCTCACTGCTTCCACTTCCGGCCACTTTGTGAACTTGTCGATTGCAACGTACAAGTACTCAAAGCCCCCGATAGCTCGGGGAAAGGGGCCGAGGATGTCGAGCCCCCAGACCGAAAATGGCCAGGATAAAGGGATCGTCTGGAGAGCTTGAGCTGGCTGGTGTACCTGTTTGGAATGGAACTGGCACGCTTCACACTTGGTTACTTGTGCAGTTGCATCCTGGAGGGCTGTCGGCCAAAAGAAACCTTGCCGGAATGCTTTGCCGGCAAGTGCTCTTGCGCCAATGTGGTGACCACATATGCCTCCATGTATCTCTGCCAACAGCTTTTGTCCGTCTTCTCGGTGAATACACTTCAATTTCACACCATTGACTGCCGGGCTACTGGTACATACTTGACTGCCGGGCTACTCTTTCCGCTTCTTCTTGCTCTTCGGGATGTTCTCCTGTCCGAAGGAAACGGACAATCTACTGTGCCCATGCTGGAGCTTGCGGCTCGACAACAAGGACTAAAGGCACATCTGCTGCTGCGGGAAAATCCGCTTCTACGGCGAGAACCTGCGGCTCAGCCGGAGCTTGACATTCCCGGGCAAGCTTGCCGGAGCAAAACTTGTCGGGAGCGTCTGCTTCAACGGAACAAACCCTAGGGCTTGCCGGAGCGGACTGCTCCTCAGCACCCTTGGTGTTGATATTAGGGACCTTCTTGGCGGTGGCTTTGGGGAGCTCTGCCGGAAAATAGTCACCAGAAATCAACTTCCTCTTCTTGCTCTGTCCAGTTGATGGCGTTACAGACGGTTGAGTCAGTTTGAGCACAAAGATCCCTGGTTCCACAGGTAACTTAAGTGCGGCGCACTTTGACAGGCCATCGGCAATGTCGTTCTGAGCTCTTGGAACATGTTCCATCTGTAGGCCGTCAAAGTGCTCTTCTAACTTTCTCACTTCATCAACGTAAGCTTCCATCAACGGACTCTGATAATTCCTGTTCACTTGGCGGACGACAAGCTGCGAGTCACCCCTGACAATGAGCTTCTTGATCCCAAGGTCTGCTGCGATCCTGAGACCGGCAAGCAAACCTTCATACTCTGCGGTATTGTTTGTTGCTTTCTCCTTGGGAAAGTGCATCTGGACTACGTACTTGAGGTGCTCTCCGCTGGGCGCGACAAGTAGCACGCCCGCACCGGCGCCTTGCAGCGAGAAGGCACCATCAAAGTACATCAGCCACTCTTTGCTTGCTTCGTTGATGGGGATGCTCATTTCTGGATTTTCTTCATCTGGTGTTGGCGTCCATTCTGCTATGAATTTTGCCAATGCTCTGCTTTGGATAGTTGAAGTGCTCTCAAACTTGAGGCCAAAGCTTGACAGTTCCAGTGCCCACTCGACAATCCTGCCTATTGCTTCTGGATTCTGCAGTATCCTTTTCAGCGGAAAACGAGTGACAACTGTGATCTCATGTGCTTGGAAGTAATGGCACAGCTTTCTCGAGGCCATGAGAAGGCCGAAAAGCAATTTCTGCACACCAGAGTACCTTGACCTAGCCCCGTGCAGAAGGGAACTGACAAAGTAAACTGGGCGCTGCACCATTCTCTTCTGTATCTCCTCACGCGCCTGCGCAGATCCATCTTTGTCGGGACCAGAGCTTGTCGCTGGATGTATCTGCCATGGTTGCTGGCTCATCATCCGCCTCCCTCTCCGCTACTAACGCAGCACTAACCACTTGATTGGTTGCTGCTATATACAGCAGCAACTTCTCTTGTGGCTTAGGTGCGACAATTGTTGGAGTGGAGGACAGGTATCTCTTCAAGTCCTGCAGCGCAACCTCCGCTTCCGGAGTCCATTTCATTGGACCTGCCTTTTTCAATATTTTGAAAACGGCAGGGCGCGCTCAGCAGACCTAGAGATAAAACTGCTGAGAGCAGCCACGCAACCGGCAAGTCTTCGTACATCCTTGACGCGCTTTGGTGCTTCAATCTGCTTAATGGCCTTGATCTTGTCGGGATTGGCTTCAATTCCCCGCTGAGACACGAAGAACCCGAGAAGCTTGCCGGAGGGGACTCCAAACACACACTTCTCGGGGTTAAGCTTGAGGTTGATCTTGCGCAGATTTGCAAAGGTTTCGTCTAAATCTTGAATCAGAGTTGCCTTGTCCTTGCTCTTGACCACTATGTCATCCATGTAGGCTTCCACATTTCTGTGTATTTGTGGCTCAAAAGCGTCATGGACTACCCTTGCAAATGTTGAACCAGCATTCTTTAAACCGAAAGGCATCCGTATGAAATAGTATGTGCCACATGGAGTGATGAATGCGGTCTTCTCCTCATCCTCTTCTGCCATGAAGATCTGATGGTATCCTGAATATGCGTCAAGAAATGAAAGCAAGTCACATCCGGCCGTGGAGTCAACAATCTGGTCAATGCGCGGTAATGGAAATGGGTCTTTGGGACAAGCTTTATTGACATCGGTAAAGTCGATACAAAGCCTCCATTTCCCGTTTGCCTTGCGCATGACTACAGGATTGGCCAACCACATAGGATGGAGCACTCCTCTAACAAGGCCTGCTGCTTCCAACTTCTTGATTTCTTCTGCGATGAATTCTTGGCGCTCCACTACTTGTTTCCTGACCTTCTGCTTGACGGGCCCCGCATGAGGACAGACGACAAGATGGTGCTCGATTACTTTCTTGGGAACACCGGGGATGTCAGACGGTTGCCATGCAAACACGTCGATGTTCGCCCGCAGGAAAGCAACGAGCGCGCTTTCCTATTTAGGGTCGAGAGTGGCACTGATGGTGAAGGTACCACCAGTGCCATCCTCCTTGGCGGGCACCTTCTTGGTCTCTCGCGGAGCCGCCATTGTCTTCTTATGCTTGCCGGTGGAGCTCGATGGTGCGTCCTCGACGGTAGTGCAGCACTCCGAAGAGGTGCGCTTGCCAGAGTGGGCATCAGAACTCTTGCCGGACTTGGTATTCTTCTTCCCCCCGGGAGCTTCCTTCTTGTCGGCGTAGATAAGAGCATCCTTCTTGTCGCCAGGGACAGAGATGACACTTATCGGGCCTGGCATCTTCAGCATGTTGTATGCATAGTGAGAAGCTGCCATGAATTTGGCGAGTGCTGGACGGCCGAGTATCCCATTGTAAGGCAATGGAAAGTCAGCAACGTCAAAAGTGACCCTCTCAGTCCTGAAGTTCAACTCGCTGCCAAATGTCACTGGCAACGTGATCTTTCCCTTCGGCTTGCTCCTTCCCGGATTGATTCCTTGGAATGTGCCGGTCTCTTCGAGCTCACTGTCAGGGATCTGGAGTTTCTGGAGTACCGCGGAGGAGATCAGGTTCAAGCCGGCCCTGCCGTCAACTAGCATCTTAGTGAACTTGAGGTTGCGGATAGTTGGTGAAACCAACATCGGCAAGCACCCGACCGCAGTTATGCGATCAGGGTGGTCCTCAATATCAAAGATGATAGGCATGCTGGACCATTTCAGAGGCTTGCATGACTCGGCGGGTGGTTCTGCCGCATTGACTTCCCGCACCCACTGCTCAAGCTGGCGGTGTGAAGTATGCGGAGAAGCATCACCGTCAACGCACAGGACCTCTGTGGCTTTCTGGAACTCCTGCTCATCGGTCTCGTCATCATCCATATCTTCATCGTCGTCGTCATCTTCATCCTTGTCGCGACCGCGGGGAGGTCTGTCTCCTTGCCACTGCTTGGCCTTGCCGCGGCGTCCTCCTCGGCCGGGGCGTTTCTTGCTGGATCCTCCAGTACCTTCTTGGGCCTTCTCCTTGTCGCTTCGCTCGTATTCAGACTTTTGCTGCTCGACAAGCTGCTCGACCTTCTTGCAGCTCTGGAGGTCATGGCCCTTGGTGCGGTGGATCTTGCAGTGCTGCTTGTTGGTGCCGTCCTTCTTGTCGGCGACCGCCACAGCCTGGCTGTTGGTAGCTCCGGCTTTCTTGGCGTCACCTCAGTTGCCGGACTGCTCAACGACTAGCACATCTTTGCCTTTCTTCTTCCTGTTGTTTCGCTGCCGGTTTTTCTTTGCCGGGGCAGCATCCTCGCTATCAGATCCTCCTGCTCCTGTATTCTCTCCGGGAAGTTTCCTTCCTTCCTCAGCACGTGCACACTTGTTCGCCAGGGCATATAGCTCACTGACGTCTCTGATCTTGCACATCGCCATCTCCTCCCGCATCCTGCGGTTTCACATGTTCTGATGGAACGCGCTGATGACCGCGGCAGGGTGGACATCTGGGATGTTGTGCTGTACACGGCTGAATCTCTGAATGTACTTGCGCAGGGGCTCTCCTTCCTTCTGGGCGAGCAGATGAAGGTCGCTCTCTTGGCCGTGAGGTTTGTGGCCGCCCGTAAAGGCGCCGACAAACTGATGGCATAGGTCTGCCCAGGAGGATATGGAGTTGTGCGGCAAGTGCATGAGCCAGGACCTGACATTGGGCTTGAGCACCAGCGGGAAGTAGTTGGCAAGGATCTTGTCGTCCCACCCCCCGGCAGCTTGCACCGTGATGGTGTAGATGCTGAGGAACTCCGACAGATGCGACTTGCCGTCGTACTTCTCTGGTACGTCTGGCTTGAAATTCTTCGTGCTGGGCCACTGGACTTGCCGCAGCTCACAATTGAACGCAGGGCAACCTACCGCGTACGGCAAGTCGCCTGGTTCCCCTGGCGCATGCATGTCGACAGAGGGCCCAGCGCGCTGGTCCAATTGACGCCGCGCTTCTCTTCGACGCTCGATGCGAGTACGAGCGTCTTCTTGCTGTCGTTCGTGAAGAACTTGGCGCTGATCGCGATGAGCTCGTGGATCTGATGATGCGGTGGAGTCCCTGTCGAGGTAGATCCGGCGAGTCGGCGATCTTGGCCTTCGGGGCGGAGAGTGCACGGTGGTTGCACCCCCACCGGTTTTGTCGCCATCGGCTCGTGCCTGGCAATCTTGCCGTGGCTGCGATGTACTCGACTGCCGTGGGGTGTCGCCCTTGGCGAAGCCGATGAGACTCTGAATGGTGGCCCTCCATTCGTCGATCTTGTCTGCCGTTGGAGGGTAATCCATGAGCAGTTGAGCTCGTGCCAAAGGTTCTGCTGGAGTGGTGGGTGGCAGTGGTGAACGGTGCGAGGAGCGGGATATGCTCGGACTTCTAACTATGTTAGAAGGAGCAGTATCCCGTCCGCGCGACCGTGTCTCGCTCGTGCCAGCATGTTGGCGTGCATGCTTGTCTTGAGCACCCCAAGATCCACCTGCTCGATCTTGGTCCAACGAATGTATGGTACCGCGAGTACCATGACGCTGTCGGTCCCGCGCCTCCTGAGATGGGCGCGGTGCATGTACGGACGCCGAGGTCTGCGCAGCCTTGTCCTTGGACCTGGCAGCACCGTGAGCTCCCTCGTCAACGCCTGTTCTTCTGCCGGCGTCTACCCCACCACCCGTTTGCTTCGGTGGTGGTGGGATCGACGCGGACGGAGCAGCCACCTCCGAAGCCTTCTTCTTCGGCGGCATGTCGATGAAGAAGATGAAGACCTAGCTCGTGTGAACGCCGGATCAGGTTCACACAGCCTCGACGCCCCCCTACCTGGCGCGCCAAAGATGCCGGGGAAACTGATCCACGAACACCTATGGGGCCGGCGGACCGAGCCCCTTTCAGTTCGGCCGGGGGCGGAGATCGCGCGAAGAGAAGATCGAGGCGAAGCACACGAGCGGTTTACCCAGCTTCAGAGCTCTCCGGAGAGATAATACTCCTACTGCTGCATGTCTGAATGTATTGAGTTCTTTCTCGGGAGCGCTGAGTGCTACAGTACACGCTTAGATGCTAACGAGACCGAGCGTGAGTGTTTTCTTCCTTCGAACCCCCCTCTACGTTGCGCATGGGCTTCCTTTTATATGCTCAAGGGGTCACCGGCAGGTGGCAACGCAGACAAGGGTAAAAATGGAAAAGTGTTGCGGTTGGTACAACTACTTGTACAGTGTATCATACCTAACCCTGACGGCAGGGGACAAAGGCATTAAATGCCCGTCTGTGTCGCCCAAATAGTGCGAAAAGGGACCGTCAGGGACGCCACCGCTTGCCATGATGGCAATCTTGTCAGCGCTGCTGGCCACCGTGTGCCGCTGGCTGCACAGCCTCTCGCCACGCACGCCTGGAAAGGTCCCAGGGCGACACGTTGGTGGATGTGCTGGAGCGTGGCGCTTGCCGCGGTCGTTGTCTTGTCGCGTCCGGAAGCTTGTCGCTCACCGGGCCTTGCGTCCTTGAGATGCCTTGGTTGGCCTTCCCGGCAAGCTCCACTTGCCGGGGCCTTGTCTCCTTGGTTTGAATACTTTAATCTTGAATGGCTCCAAAGGAACCACGGAGGACCTTGGCGGTCACCCGGCAAGCCTGGCCGCGGGGTGCTGCGACTGCCCGTGCACAAGTTTGGGATACTAGGGTACCCCTATTCTAGTACACCGACACATACTATCCAATTGTCATCACAATCCAATTCTCAGCACCATCCAATTCTCATCACACGTATCTAGTTCTAGTTGTATCGATCGGGATACAACTCCGAGCGTCCGTTACCGTAGGACAGGCTATCGATAGATGTTTTCTTCCCTGCAGGGGCGCACCAACTTACCCACCACGCTCGATTAACTCCGGCCGGACACACTTTCCTGGGTCATGCCCGGCCTCGGCCAAACAATACGCAGCAACCCGACCTAGGCTTAATAGAGAGGCCAGCACACCGGACTAAACCTATGCCCCCAGGGGTCATCGGCCATCTCCCCTGGAACTCCTGCATGTTGCGTACGCGGCCGGTGAGCAGACCTAGCTACCTCCTTCAACAAGGCAGGTGCTTGCGCAGTCCAACCCGGCGCGCGCCGCTCAGTCGCTGACATCTATTAAGCTTCGGCTGATGTATACGATGCAGAACGCCCATACTATGCCCACGTGATGGTTCGTTCTATCAGGCTAGAGGCCCCTCGGAACAAATATCCAAATCGTAGTGGATTAGGAACGCGCGGTTACAAGCAGAGACTCACGAAAGATGTGACCCCGTTGCCCCGTCTCGAGGACTTGCGGCAAGGGCTAAGAATGCCCGGCCACGCCTCATAATTATCTCACGGGCACCTTCCAGGTCAACCCGACTCCACATCACTTGCGGGTACCCCTCAGGGTCGACCCGCCCTTCCAAGTAATAGTTGTAAAGGCCAAGTATCCATGTGTCCAAACATCAAGGGGAAAACCCGAGGAATCACCCCCGGTGAATTCCACTCCATGTAATCATCAAGCTGAACGTAAGAGGAACCACCCCCGAGGTTCACACTTGAGGGGTTGCATGACAGAGTCGTATCGGAAGTGGTTAAGGCGGAATCACCCGTGATAACCACGGCCGAATAGCTACACTACAGGGTTAACATCAGAAGTGTTGTAGAGTTCTCACCCTCGGCACTCGATAGTAACCCAGCAGTGTCGAGCAACTAAGGGGATAGTGATGTGCGGTGCCGGGGCCTGGTCTTCGATCCCATTGATCGGGTCTTCGATGATGAAGCAGGGGCAACAAGGACAAGGTGGGGTCACTGATGAATCACTAACCAACCTATACTAAGCAGTTTAGGAAAGCAGCTAAGGTAACAATAAGCAGGTTACAAAAGCAGGCTATGCATCAGAATAGGAGCAAACAATAACAACAGCAAAATCTAATGCAAGCAGGAGAGAATGGAATGGGCGATATCGGGATGATCAAAGGGGGGGCTTGCCTGGTTGCTCTGGCAAGGAGGGGTCCTCGTCGACGTACTCAATCACAGGGGCAGCCTCAGTCTCGGGGTCTACCGAAGAGAAGAGGGGGAAGAAATAGTAAATATAAGGCAAACATAGCATAACAGGACAACAGGAAGAGCTAGACGTGTTCTAACGCGGTGCTACACGATACCGGCGAGGGGGGAAGTCAACCGGGAATGTTTTCGCAGTTCCGGACCTGTGTCAGACAGATGACCGGAGGGGGTATGTTCCATGTTCAGAGAGTTAGAGGCATCTGACAGGTAAACGGACCGCGTATCCGGATTCGTTGGATTTTTCTGAGCAACTTTCATGTAGAAAACATTTTCATTGGAGTTACGGTTTAATTTCTATGAATTTTCAAAGTTTTAAACAATTTCTGAAATTATTTTTAATTACTAAATTCGTTAGAAAATGAATTGTGATGTCATCCTGGCGTCAGCCCTGCATCAGCGGTCAACAGACCGGTTGACTGGTCAACAGACCGGTTGACTGGTCAACAGGGCCCACGCGGGGCCCTCAGGCAATGACTAGGCGCTACCCAGTCAGCATCTGACTGGGTCAACGGGACCCAGGGGCCCAATGGCAGCGGCTGTGGGGGGGGGCACGTGGTCGGCCACGTCAGCAACGCCGGAAACGGCGCCGGAGTTGTCTCCGACGACCATATTCAACGGCGGCGCGCTCGGGAATAGCCGGATATCGGCTACAAGGGGTCGCTCGGCCCGTGCGTAGGCTCGTTTGAGCGAGCGTCGAGCCGCGCATCCAACGGTGCTGATGGGAGGGCTCGGGGGCGGCCAGAGCATCACCGGCGACGAGCAAGGCGGCGGTGGCGTTCGGTGCCGCGAGGAGAAGTGGGCTGTGAGGGCTCTTTCGGTGCGGAAACAGGTGCATTCGAACGCGGGCATCACACCGTGTCGAACGGCGGCAACGGTGGCCGTTGAAATGGCCCGCAGCGTCGGCTGCAAAGTCTAACGACGGTGGCCAGAGCTCGAGCACGCGTGGAAGCTAACTACGGTGCACGGGGAGGAGAAGGGAGAGGGGGGTCGAAGCGGCTGCTCACCGGGCCCTGCAGGTGTGCACAAGTGGGCTCGGGGAAGAACCGGTGGAGCAGATTGACGGCGTGGTCGTGCGGTGGCCATAGATGAGGAAGATGAAGAAGGCGACGACGGTGGTGCTCCCGGTCCCGATCCAGTGTAGAGGAAGAAGAGGCGGACCACGACGGAGCTCCCGGACTTGTCGGAGCAGCGGACGGGCGACGGTGGCCGCGGGCTTCACGGTGGTGCGGCCATGGAGGAGAGGAGAAGCAGCAGCCCGTGGGGGAAGGGGATCTGAGTGGGGAGGCGGAGAAGGAGCGCAAGGGTTAGTGGGCGAGTGGCGGTAGGTGAGGGGGAGGATCCGAGGCGTCGAGGGGGCATTCTTATCCGCACCCTCGTCGACGGCGAGGTGGTTCGGCGGTGACGCACGGGCGCGCGCCCTCGGTCGGTCGAACAGGGGGAGGGGAGAACGATGCGGGGAGCTGGGTGGCCTGGGTCGGCCAGGTGGGCTGAGGCCCAGGGGGGCGCGATGGCCAGCTGGGCCAATCGGCCCAGTTGAGGGAGGGGGGGCTTTTTCCTTTTTTTTGATTTCTCTTTTATGTTCGAAAATTCAGAGACATCTAGGGAATATTTTGGGCTACCAAAATACTTTGAAAAAATGTGGGACTAGCCACTTAAATTCTTTCTAGTATTTGTCACTGCCACAAAGAGTTTGGGGCCGTCAGGAGTTGTCCAAGCATTTTTAGAAAATGAAAAGGACATCTTAAATACTGTTGGACTAGATAATAAATTCCTAGGGGCAATTTGGGAATTCCAAAAATGTTGGCATCAACATGACAAATATCTAGGGATTATTTGCCATAGGATGAATTATTTTATTTGCATGAAAGAAGAAGCAAATATTTGACATGCAATTTGAATTTGAATTTGAAGCAGATTTTGGACAAGTGGCATTTTGGCATGATGATCATGATGACATGACCTTCATTAGGGGGAGATTACTGTAGTGTGATGCTGGGGATGTTACAAATCTCCTCCACTACAAGAAATCTCGTCCCAAGATTTAAGTGGGGAAGTAAAGAGTAACTTCAGGTGAACTGACCCTTATAGGGTGAATTGTCTGGTGAACAATGCAGGGTATGTGACAGAAGTATCTCTCGAGTTGAAATTTAAGAAAATGCCAAGAGCAAAATATGAAGGTACAATAAGAAGTTTCAAGCGAATGGACAAACAATTGATACCTGAACAGAGTGTGAGAAGGGTTCAAAGCATCGGGAATAGATCATCTCTCGGAGGGTGGCTCGCGATAACACACAAAGCCAAGAGCATAAGATACTTCGGCACCAAGGTTGTACAGGAGAGTCAGGCTTCGATCCTCTGGGACTGTGGGTTATGAGCCCACCATGTGGGTTAAAAGTAGAAAGGGGGCTGATAGCGAGGCATGTCAGATGATAGACTGTCAGTTATGTTGGCATAAACCTTGGTACCAAGGGCGAGGGATGAAGAGAACCATTTTCCTGCTCGCAAGGCGAGGCGGACCAATAGGCAAAGTTCTCGTCCATCGGTGGTTACCGAAATGTCATCAATAACAATAACAGAGTCTTACTGATTGTGTTGTACACTGAGGTGTTTACATAAGCAGGGAAATATTACTGCTTATATCATATTGATCACAAGAAAGATTAACAAAACAATGGAAAGGAAAAATGTGATTATCAAATTTAACCCAAGTATTTGGAGTATATCCTTCACAAGAACAAAGGAGAGCAGGATATACAAGAAAGGGCAGCAAGTAGATAACCACTTTGGTAAAGGGGGCGAGGAAATTCATGACGTTACCCATACAACAGTGTTTGGATAGGTGATCAAGAAACATTTAGCATTGTGCCTCCAATGTTCTTAATGATGTTCGGAGTACCACAGCCATGCTTCGAGGTAACATTAACATGGTGTTTCAAGCAAGATTGAATCTGAAGGTCACAAGAAGTACAAAGGAACAATTCCAAGAATGTCAAGGAATGTAAGTATAACCAAAACATGGCCAAGTCTATATTGGCAGGAAGTCAAGGATGGTGTCGATGACAACACGAATCATCGATGGGCAGGGATGGTATTTCTCCTCAAGAATTCGATTGATATCTTAGAACAAGGCAGTATATTGATGGTGATCACGACAAATTGTGTCGAGAGGCTCTATGAAGATGCCATCGAGCAGCAACGACATCAAGCAAAAGGAATGATGAAGCAAAGGCTATTGGAACCATGGATACGACACAAGCTCGGATTCAAGCTTGTTGTGCAAGGTGGAATGATAAGATGAGGAAGAGTGACATAAGCTTAGCTCATCATTGAAAAATTGTGCTCCGGGAAGGATCATGTAGCACAGTTTAAAATTTAGGACGATAATGATGTAGCCAGTTAGGCTAGGAATGATGTGACGGAGTATCACTTCAATTAAGAAATTACAAGATGTAGTACAATGACACAATATCCTCAAGATAACACGAGGCAATACTTGAAGGTAGATCAAATTAGAGGTTGGACAAGTGAAATGACTTGCAGTAGACCGGTATTTTAACTTGTTCGAGAAATGGAATTAAGGAGAAACTATGGTCGGAACCACGATTATGAATGATCAAACCACCGATACAAGACGGACTTATAACAAGGGGTAATTATTTTTACGAGCAACTTCCATGATAAGTTCTACATCGGGTCCATGGGCATGAACACAAAGGTTCAAGGTCAACTCCCACTTCTTTCATTCACTCCTCATTTCCTAAGAATTTGTAGCGCGAAAGATTTACCTGGTGAAGCACCAGAAGAGTATGACTCACATCTCTTTCGAGTTCACACAGATTTAGGAAAGGTATAGGTTCAACCCGCAGGGGTATCTTAGGAACATATACCACTAACTTCCAGAGCATATAACATTAGCTCAATGACAGAGCATGGTTAACAATAAGCAGAGGATACAATTTACCAAAGGCAATATGTACCAGAGGAAGAGCGCACAAGATTATGAATATGAAGGACAATGCCGGATAATAATCCAACAAAGGATTCAGCAGTCCTCAATGTATCTAAGGTGAGTATCAGTACTCAATCAGAAGAGGGAAAGAATGCGAAGGCATTAGATTATAGAAACAACTGAATAATTCGACGTTCAAGTTGAAGGGAACTAGGTGGACAATCAATTACAACATGATTGGCCGAGATCCAACTCATGTCTAGAATGACGTATGAGCAGGAAGGTCAAATTTCAGGGTTCGACTGATGATTGCGAGCAACACAACATATTGAACCAAAAGGCTTAGGATGACAATGACAAAGGATGTTAATGAACATTGCCGAACATATGGATTAACCATAATGCAGGCAAACAAGACTTTCGAGAGCACTAGGCTGTAGAGGATCTTCGGGAGATTGAATTGCATTCAAAGAATTTTGTGAGATATATGATCAACTAGGGATGAACGAATCCCCAATAAGTGTGAGGAATTATTCGTAGGGGTATTCAGGCGGAAAAGGAGCTACAAGGCAGCAGGCGCAAAGCATTCTTGGAAAATCGCAAAGTATTTCAGAATATCTTGTAGTAACAAGAGCAATTGGAAATGAAGGTATGGACGGAAAGTGTATATAACTATCCATGGGGAATTATCGGAATTGCAGCGGCGAAGGGCACAAGGGTTTCAGGGAAACATCGGAGAGTATCTTTGAAATCTTCTGAAGCAGCAAGCAATCATCTGTACTGGATGGGCTCTCCGGGAGAAAGTGGGTACGAGAGCCTAATGTCAGTCTTAGTAAAATGTTTAACCCGAATAGACGAGAGATCAGAGTCCCAGAGTATAGACGAGGAATAAAAGATCCTAATACCACCCAATTGGCGACGTGGGCCCGTAAGCCACACAGCCAAGTTAGTAAAACGGTTTTTGGTTTCTAGACTCAACTTCGGCCAAGCAGTTGGAAAGGGGGCTACCTATAGGCAGTCGGCTCTGATACCAACTTGTGACGCCCTCGGTTCAATCGTACAATAATCATACACGCAAATGTGTACGATCATGATCAAGGACTCACGGGAAGATATCACAACACAACTCTAGACACAAATTAAAATAATACAAGCTTTATATTACAAGCCAGGGGCCTCGAGGGCTCGAATACATAAGCTCGAATACAAACGAGTCAGCGGAAGCAACAATATCTGAGTACAGACATGAGTTAAACAAGTTTGCCTTAAGAAGGCTAGCACAAAAGCATCTACGATCGAAAAGGCAAGGCCTCCTGCTTGGGAGCCTCCTAACTACTCCTGGTCATCGACGGTCTCCGTCACATGGTAGTAGGCGCCCTCGGGGTAGTAGCAGTCGTCAAAGGTGGCATCTGGCTCCTGGACTCCACCATCTGGTTGCATCAATCGGAAAGAAGAAGAAAGGGGGAAAAGGGGGAGCAAAGCAACCATGAGTACTCATCCAAAGTACTCGCAAGCAAGGATCTACACTACATATGCAACATTATCAAAGGAAGGCTGTATATGTGGACTGGCTGCAGAAATGCCAGAATAGAGAGAAGGCCTAGTCCTATCGAAGACTAGCATCTTCTGGAAACCACCATCTTGCAGCAAACAGGAGGGAGTATAGTAGGATAAAGTAAAGTAGTAGTAGTGTTATCAACCTCAGCCAGAGATCCTTTCTCGACGCCCTGCGAGAAAGAAATCCCAGAGCGATACTATCCAAATTGTCATCACAATCCAATTCTCATCACCATCCAATTCTCATCACATGTATCCAGTTCTAGTTGTATCGATCGGGATACAACTCCAAGCGTCCGTTACCGTAGGACAGGCTATCGATAGATGTTTTCTTCCCTGCAGGGGTGCACCAACTTACCCACCACGCTCGATTAACACCGGCCGGACACACTTTCCTGGGTCATGCCCGGCCTCGGCCAAACAATACGCCGCAACCCGACCTAGGCTTAATAGAGAGGCCAGCACGCCGGACTAAACCTATGCCCCCAGGGGTCATGGGCCATCTCCCCGGGAACTCTTGCACGTTGCGTACGCGGCCGATGAGCAGACCTAGCTACCTCCTTCAACAAGGCAGGTGCTTATGCAGTCCAACCCGGCGCGCGCCGCTCAGTCGCGGACATCTATTAAGCTTCGGCTGATGTGTACAACGTAGAACGCCCATACTATGCCCACGTGATGGTTAGTGCTATCAGGCCAGAGGCCCCTCGGATCAAATATCCAAATCATAGTGGATTAGGAACGCACGGTATCAAGCAGAGACTCACGAAAGATGTGACCCCGTTGCCCCGTCTCGAGGACTTGTGCAAGGGCTAAGAATGCCCGGCCACGCCTCGTAATTATCTCACGGGCACCTTCCAGGTCAACCCGACTCCACATCACTTGCGGGTACCGCTCAGGGTCGACCCGCCCTTCCAAGTAACAGTTGTAAAGGCCAAGTATCCGTGTGTCCAAACATCAAGAGGAAAACCCGAGGAATCACCCCCGGTGAATTCCACTCGATGTAATCATCAAGCTGAACGTAAGAGGAACCACCCCCGAGGTTCACACTTGAGGGGTTGCACGACAGAGTCGTATCGGAAGTGGTTAAGGCGGAATCACCCGCGATAACCACGGCCGAATAGCTACACTACAGGGTTAACATCAAAAGTGTTGTAGAGGTCTCACCCTTGGCACTTGATAGTAACCCAGCAGTATCGAGCAACCAAGGGGATAGTGATGTGCGGTGCCGGTGCCTGGTCTTCGATCCCATTGATCGGGTCTTCGATGATGAAGCAGGGGCAACAAGGACAAGGTGGGGTCACTGATGGATCACTAACCAACCTATACTAAGAAGTTTAGGAAAGCAGGTAAGGTAAGAATAAGCAGGTTACAAAAGCAGGCTATGCATGAGAATAGGAGCAAACAATAACAACAGCAAAATATAATGCAAGCATGATAGAATGGAATGGGCGATATCGGGATGATCAAAGGGGGCTTGCCTGGTTGCTCTGGCAAGGAGGGGTCCTCGTCGACGTACTCGATCACAGGGGCAGCATCGGTCTCGGGGTCTACCGGAGAGAAGAGGGGGAAGAAATAGTAAATATAAGGTAAACATAGCATAACAGGACAACAGGAAGAGCTAGACGTGTTCTAACGCGGTGCTACACGATACCGGCGAGGGGGGAAGTCAACCGGGAATGTTTTCCCGGTTCCGGACCTGTGTCAAACAGATGACCAGAGGGGGAATGTTCCATGTTCAGATAGTTAGAGGCATCTGACAGGTAAACGGACCGCGTATCCGGATTCGTTGGATTTTTCTGAGCAACTTTCATGTAGAAAACATTTTCATCGGAGTTACGGTTTAATTTCTATGAATTTTCAAAGTTTTAAACAATTTCTGAAATTATTTTTAATTACTAAATTCGTCAGATAATGAATTGTGACGTCATCCTGGCATCAGCCCTGCATCAGCGGTTAACAGACTGGTTGACTGGTCAACAGGGCCCACGCGGGGCCCTCAGGCAATGACTAGGCTCTACCCAGTCAGCATCTGACTGGGTCAACGGGACCCAGGGGCCCAATGGCAGCGGCTGTGGGGGGGGGGCACATGGTCGGCCACGTCAGCAATGCCGGAAACGGCGCCGGAGTTGTCTCCGGTGACCATATTCAACGGCGGCGCGCTCGGGAATAGCCGGATATCGGCTACAAGGGGTCGCTCGGCCCGTGCGTAGGCTCGTTTGAGCGAGCGTCGAGCCGCGCATCCAACGGTGCTGATGAGAGGGCTCGGGGGCGGCTAGAGCATCACCGGCAACGAGCAAGGCGGCGGTGGCGTTCGGTGCCGCGAGGAGAAGTGGGCTGTGGGGGCTCTTTCGGTGCGGAAACAGGTGCATTCGAACGCGGGTATCACACTGTGTCGAACGGCGGCAACGGTGGCCGTTGAAACGGCCCGCAGCGTCGGCTGCGAAGTCTAACGACGGTGGCCGGAGCTTGAGCACGCGTGGAAGCTAACTACGGTGCACGGGGAGGAGAAGGGAGAGGGGGGTCGAAGCGGCTGCTCACCGGGCCCTGCAGGTGTGCACAAGTGGGCTCGGGGAAGAACTGGAGGAGCAGATCGACGGCGTGGTCGTGCGGTGGCCGTAGATGAGGATGATGAAGAAGGCGACGACGGTGGCGCTCCTGGTCCCGATCCAGTGTAGAGGAAGAACAGGCGGACCACGAAGGAGCTCCCGGACTTGTCGGAGCAGCGGACGGGCGGCGGTGGTCGCGGGCTTCACGGTGGCGCGGCCATGGCGGAGAG
Source organism: Triticum timopheevii (assembly GCA_963921465.1). Taxonomy (NCBI): domain Eukaryota; kingdom Viridiplantae; phylum Streptophyta; class Magnoliopsida; order Poales; family Poaceae; genus Triticum; species Triticum timopheevii. The sequence goes on along the minus strand of OY997266.1, from coordinate 213,733,360 downwards.
GAGAAGCAGCAGCCCGTGGGGGAAAGGGATCTGAGTGGGGAGGCGGAGAAGGAGCGCAAGGGTGAGTGGGCGAGTGGCGGTAGGTGAGGGGGAGGATCCGAGGCGTCGAGGGGGCATTCTTATCCACACCCTCGTCGACGGCGAGGTGGTTCAGCGGCGACGCATAGGCGCGCGCCCTCGGTCGGTCGAATAGGGGGAGGGGAGAGCGATGCGGGGAGCTGGGTGGCCTGGGTCGGCCAGGTGGGCTGAGGCCCAGGGGGGCGCGGTGGCCAGCTGGGCCAATCGGCCCAGTTGAGGGGGGGGGGGGGGGCTTTTTCCTTTTTTTTTGATTTCTCTTTTATGTTCAAAAATTCAGAGACATCTAGGGAATATTTTCGGCTACCAAAATACTTTGAAAAAAATGTGGGACTGGACACTTAAATTATTTCTAGTATTTATCACTGCCACAAAGAGTTTGGGGCCATCAGGAGTTGTCCAAGCATTTTTAGAAAATGAAAAGGACATCTTAAATACTGTTGGACTAGATAATAAATTCCTAGGGGCAATTTGGGAATTCCAAAAATGTTGGCTTCAACATGACAAATATCTAGGGATTATTTGCCATAGGATGAACTATTTTATTTGCATGAAGGAAGAAGCAAATATTTGACATGCAATTTGAATTAGAATTTGAAGCGGATTTTGGACAAGTGGCATTTTGGCATGATGATCATGATGATCATGATGACATGACCTTCATTAGGGGGAGATTACTGTAGTGTGATGCTAGGGATGTTACAGCTTAGCTAATAATTTCTTAAGATCAGATCTAACATTGCAAGCTAGAAAATCTCTAGCAGTTTCTTCATCCATAACATAACCCTCAGGCACAACAGCCAATTCATATCTAGGGGGAGAATCTTCATCATCACTTTCAACAGTATTATCAGTTTCAATAATTTCATTCTTTCTAGCCCTAGCAAGTTGTTCATCAAGAAATTCACCTAGTGGCATAGTATTATCAAGCATAGAAGTAGTTTCATCATAAGTATCATACATAGCAGAAGTGGCATCATCAATAACATGTGACATATCAGAATTAATAGCAGAAGCAGGTTTAGGTGTCGCAAGCTTACTCAAAACTGAAGGTGAATCAAGTGCAGAGGTAGATAGTAGTTCCTTACCTTCCCTTGTACTTGAGGGATAAATCTTGGTTTTCTCGTTTTTCAAGTTCCTCATAGTGATCAGCAGATATAAATCCCAAGTGACTCAACGAATAGAGCTATGCTCCCTAGCAACGGCGCCAGAAAATAGTCTTGATAACCCACAAGTATAGGGGATCGCAACAGTTTTTGAGGGTAGAGTATTCAACCCAAATTTATTGATTCGACACAAGGGGAGCCAAAGAATATTCTCAAGTATTAGCAGTTGAGTTGTCAATTCAACCACACCTAGATAACTTAATATCTGTAGCAAAGTAGAATGGAAGTAACGGTAACAGTAGCAAAAGTAACAGTAGTAGTTTTGTAGTAATTGTAACAATGGCAATGGTAAAGTAACTAAGCAAAGATCAATATATGAAAAGCTCATAGGCATTGGATCAGTGATGGATAATTGTGTCGGATGCGATTCCTCATGCAATAGTTATAACATAGGGTGACACAGAACTAGCTCCAGTTCATCAATGTAATGTAGGCAGGTATTCCGAATATAGTCATACGTGCTTATGGAAAAGAACTTGCATGACATCTTTTGTCCTACCCTCCCGTGGCAGCAGGGTCCTATTGGAAACTAGTGGATATTAAGGCCTCCTTTGAATAGAGTACCAGACCAAAGCATTAACACTTGGTGAATACATGAACTCCTCAAACTACGGTCATCACCGGGAGTTGTCCCAATTATTGTCACTTCGGGGTTGCCAGATCATAACACATAGTAGGTGACTATTGACTTGCAAGATAGGATCAAGAACTCACCTATATTCATGAAAACATAATAAGTTCAGATCTGAAATCATGGCACTCGGGCCCTAGTGACAAGCATTAAGCTTAGCAAAGTCATAGCAACATCAATCTTAGAACATAATGGATACTAGGGATCAAACCCTAACAAAACTAACTTGATTACATGGTAAATCTCATCCAACCCATCACCGTCCAGCAAGCCTATGATGGAATTACTCACGCACGGCGGTGAGCATCATGAAATTGGTGATGGAGGAAGGTTGATGATGACGACGGCGACGGATTCCCCTCTCCGGAGCCCCGAACGAACTCCAGATCAGCCCTCCCAAGAGAGATTAGGGCTTGGCGGCGGCTCCGTATCGTAAAACGCAATGAATCCTTCTCCCCGATTTTTTTCTCGCCGAACGTGAATATATAGAGTTGGAGTTGAGGTCGATGGAGCACCAGGGGGCCCATGAGGCAGGGGTGGGCCCCCTAGTCTTGATTCTTTCACCAATATTTTTTATTAATTCCAAAAATATTCTCGGTGGAGTTTCCGGTCATTCCAAAAACTTTTATTTCTGCACAAAAATAACACCATGGCAATTCTGCTGAAAACAGCGTCAGTCCGGGTTAGTTCCATTCAAATCATGCAAGTTAGAGTCCAAAACAAGGGCAAAAGTGTTTGGAAAAGTAGATACAATGGAGACGTATCAAGCTTGTACTCGGAATGTCTGGGTACTACAGTCACTTGAAAAAAGTGGGAGTTAATCTTCCAGATAAGATAGTGATTGACAGAGTTCTCTAGTCACTATTACCAAGCTACTAGAACATCAGATGAACTATAATATGCAAGGGATGACAAAAACGATTCCCAAGCTCTTTGTGGTGCTGAAATTGGTGAAGGTAGAAATCAAGAAAGAGCATCAAGTGTTGATGGTTAACAAGACCACTAGTTTCAAGGAAAAGGGCAAGGGAAAGAAAGGGAACTTCAAGAAGAATGGCAAGCAAGTCGCCACTCCCATGAAGAAGCCCATAGCTGAACCCAATCCTGAAATTGAGTGCTTCTACTGCAAAGGAAATGGTCACTGGAAGTGGAACTGCCCCAAACATTTGGCGGATAAGATGGATAGCAAAGTGAACAAAGGTATATTTGATATACAGATTATTGATGTGTACTTTATTAGTGCTCGTAGTAGCCCCTGGGTATTTGATACTAGTTCAGTTGCTAAGATTAGTAACTCGAAACATGAGTTGCAGAATGAACAGAGACTAGTTAAGGGCGAGGTGATGATGTGTGTCGGAAGTGATTCCAAGATTGATAAGATCACCCTCGCACACTCCCTCTACCTTCGGGATTAGTGTTGAACCTAAATAAATGTTATTTGGTGTTTGCGTTGAGCATGAATATGATCGGATCATGTTTATTGCAATATGGTTATTCATTTAACTCATAGAATAATTGTTGTTCTGTTCAGATGAATAAAACCTTCTATGGTCATACACCCAATGTAAATGGTTTACTGAATCTCGGTCATGGTGATACACATATTCATAATATTTATGCCAAAAGATGCAAAGTAGATAATGATAGTGCAACATATTTGTGGCACTGCCATTTAGTTCATATTGGTGTAAAGCGCATGAAGAAACTCCATGCAGATGGGATTTTGGAATCACTTGATTATGAATCCTTTGATACTTTAGAACCATGCCTCATGGGCAAGATAACTAAAACTCCATTCTTCGGAACAATGGAGCGAGCCAATGACTTACTAGAAATAAGACACACCGATGTATGCAGTCCAACGAGTGTTGAGGCACGCGGAGGGTATCGTTATTTCCTGATGATTTGAGCAGATAAGGGTATATCTACTTGATGAGACACAAGTCTAAAACACTTGAAAAGTTCAAAGAATTTCAGAGTGAAGTGGAGAATCATTGTAACAAGAAAATAAAGTTTCTGCGATCTGACCGTGGAGGCGAATATTTGAGTTACGAGTTTGGCCTTCACTTAAAATAATGTGGAATAGTTTCACAACTCACGCCACCTGGAACACCACAGCGTAATCGTGTGTCCAAATGTCGTAACCATACTTTATTAGATATGGTGCGATCTATGATGTCTCTTACCGATTTACCACTATCGTTTTGGGGTTATGCATTAGCGACAGTTGCATTCACGTTAAATAGGGCATCGTCTAAATCCGTTGAGACGACACCGTATGAACTGTGGTTTGTCAAGAAACCTAAGCTGTCGTTTCTTAAAGTTTGGGGTTGCGACACTTATGTCAAAAGGCTTTAGCCTGATTAGCTCGAACCCAAATCGAAGAAGTGCGTCTTCATAGGATACCCTAAGGAAACAATTGGTTACACCTTCTACCACAGATCCGAAGGCAAGATCTTTGTTGCCAAGAATGGAACATTTCTAGAGAAGGAGATTCTCTCAAAAGAAGTGAGTGGGAGGAAAGTAGAGATTGATGAGGGAATTGTACCTTCTCTCAAATTGGAAAGTAGCACATCAGAGAAAACCGTTCCCGTGATGCCTACACCAACTATAGAGGACGCAAATGATAAATGATCATGAAACTTCAGATCAAGTTACAACTAAACCTCATGGGCAACCAGAGCATGATCCGAACCAGAGTGGTACGTTAATCCTGTCCTAGAAGTCATGTTTCTAGACCATGGTGAACCTACAAAATATGAAGAAGCTATGATGAGCCCAAATTCCGACAGATGGCTTGAGGCCACGAAATCTAAGATAGGATCCATGTATTTGAACGAAGTATGGACTTTGGTGGACTTGCCTGATGATCGGCAAACCAGTAAGAATAAATGGATCTTCAAGAAGAAGACAGACACTGATAGTAATGTCACTATCTAAAAAGCTCAACTTGTCACAAAAGTTTTTTTGACAAGTTCAAGGAGTTGACAATGATGAGACTTTCTCACCCATAGTGATGCTTAAGTTTGTCCGAATCTTGTTAGCAATTGCCACATTTTATGATTATGAAATCTGGCAACTCGATGTCAAAACTGCATTCCTTAATGGATATCTTAAAGAAGAGTTGTATATGATGCAAATAGAAGTTTTTGTCGATCCTAAAGGTGCTGACAAAGTTTGCAAGCTCCAGGGATCCATCTATGGACTGATGCAAGCATCTCAGAGTTGGAATATACACTTTGATGAGGTGATCAAAGCATATAGTTTTATACAGACTTACGGTGAAGCATGTGTTTACAAGAAAGTGAGTGGGAGCTCTATAGGATTTCTGATAGTATATGTGGATGACATATTATTGATTGGAAATGATATAGAATTTGTGGATAGCATAAAAGGATACTTGAATAAGAATTTTTCAATGAAAGACCTCAGTGAAGCTACTTACATATTGGGCATCAAGATCTATAGGGATAGATTGAGACGCTTAATAGGACTTTCACAAAGTTTATACCTTGGCAAGATTTTGAAGAAGTTCAAAATAGATCAGTCAAAGAAAGGGTTCTTGTTTGTGTTGCAAGGTGTGAAGTTGAGTAAGACTCAAAACCCAACTACGGCAGAAGATAGACAGATAATGAAAGTCATTCCCTGTGCCTCAGCCATAGGTTCTGTAAAGTATGCCATGCTGTGTACTAGACCTATTGTGTACCATGCCATGAGTTTGGCAAAGGGAGTACAATAGTGATCCAGGAGTAGATCACTAGACAACGGTCAAAATTATCCTTAGGTACCTAAAGAGGACTAAGGAAATGTTTCTTAGTTGTGGAGGTGACAAAGAGTTCGTCGTAAAGGGTTAAATCGATGCAAGCTTTGACACTAATTCGGATGACTCTGAGTCTCAATCTGGATACATATTGAAAGTGGGAGCAATTAGCTAGAGTAGCTCCGTGCAGAGCATTGTAGACATATAAATTTGCCAAATACATACAGATCTGAATGTGGCAGACCCGTTGACTAAACCTCTCTCGCGAGCAAAACATGATCACACCTTAGTAATCTTTGGGTGTTAATCACATGGCGATGTGAACTAGATTATTGACTCTAGTAAACGTTTTAGGTGTTGGTCACATGGCGATGCGAACTATTGGTGTTATCACATGGCGATGCGAACTAGATTATTGACTCTAGTGTAAGTGGGAGACTAAAGGAAATATGCCCTAGAGGCAATAATAAAGTTATTATTGTATATTTCCTTATTCATGATAAAGGTATATTATTCATGCTAGAATTGTATTGATCAGAAACCTTAATACATGTATGAATACATAAACAAATATTGTGTCCCTAGTAAGCCTCTACTAGACTAGCTCGTTGATCAAAGATGGCTAAGGTTTCCTAACCATTGACATGAGTTGTCATTTGATAACGGGATCACATCATTAGGAGAATGATGTGATGGAAAAGACCCATCCGTTAGCTTAGCATAATGATCATTCAGTTTTATTGCTATTGCTTTCTTCATGTCAAATACATATTCGTTCGACTATGAGATTATGCAACTACCGGATACCGGAGGAATGCCTTGTGTGCTATCAAACGTCACAATGTAACTGGGTGTTTATAAAGATGCTCTACAGGTATCTCCGAAGGTGTTTGTTGAGTTGGCATAGATCAAGATTAGGATTTGTCACTCCGAGTATCGAAGAAGTATCTCTGGGCCCTCTTGGTAATACACATCATGAGCTTGCAAGCAAACGGCTAAGGAGTTAGTCACGAGGTGATGTATAATGGAACGAGTAAAGAGACTTGCCGGTAACGAGATTGAACTAGGTATGAAGATACCGACGATCGAATCTCGGGCAAGTAACATACCGGTGGACAAAGGGAATTACATATGTTGTCATTACGGTTCGACCGATCAAGATCTTCATAGAATATGTAGGATCTAATATGGGAATCTAGGTTCCGCAATTGGTTATTGACCAGAGAGATGTCTTGGTCATGTCTACATAGTTCTCGATCCCGTAGGGTCCGCACGCTTAACGTTTGATGTCAATTTGGTAGTATATGAGTTATGTGTTTTGGTGACCGAATGTTGTTTGGAGTCCCGGAAGTGATCACGGACATGATGAGAAGCTCCTGAATGGTTTGGAGGTAAAGATCGATATATAGGACTATGCTATTTGGTCTCCGGAATGGTTTCGGAATGCACTGGAAAGTTATCGGAATACCGGAAGGGGTTCTGGAGGCACCTCGAGAGTATCGGGGCATCCCTAAACTACAACTAGTGCTCGGGCGGCCTAAACTACATGCGAAGTGCCCCTCTGCTACCAATGCGTTCAGTTTCGACAGTAACATTCAGATTCCATAGTAAATTTCAGTTTTGACAATTAAGTTCAGAGTCAACAGTTTTTACCTCATCTGTTGTAGTCAGGTGTTTTTTGGTGATGTAAATTTTACATCCATCACTTATTGGTAATGTATTTTACATCATCTATTGGAGATTGCTATGTCTTGAGCTTGCGTTGCTTTTCCTTGAAGAGGAAAGGGTGATGCGGCAAAGTAGCATAAGTATTTCGCTCAGTTTTTGAGAACCAAGGTATCAATCCAGTAGGAGGCTCCTCAAAAGTCCCACGCACCTACACAAACAAACAAGAACCTCGCAACCAACGCAATAAAGGGGTTGTCAATCCCTGCACGGCCACTTGCAAAAGTGAGATCTGATAGAGATAATATGATAAGATAAATATTTTTGGTATTTTTATGATATAGATTGGAAAATAAAAGATGCAAATAAAAGTAGATGGAAAACTTATATGATAAAAGATAGACCCTGGGCCATAGGCTTCACTAGTGGCTTCTCTCAAGATAGCATAAGTATTACTGTGAGTGAACAAATTACTATCAAGAAATTGATAGAAAAGCGAATAGTTATGAGATTATCTAGGCATGATCATGTATATAGGCATCACGTCCGTGACAAGTAGATCAAAATGATTCTGCATCTACTACTATTACTCCACACATCGACCGACTCATGCCTGCATCTAGAGTATTAAGTTCATGAAGAACAGAGTAACGCATTAAGAAAGATGACAGGATGTAGAGGGATAAACTCATGCAATATGATATAAACCCCATCTTTTTATCCTCGATTGCAAAAGTACAATACGTGTCTTGCTGCCCCTACTGTCACTGGGAAAGGACACCGCAAGATTGAACTCAAAGCTAAGCACTTCTCCCATGGCAAGAAAGATCAATCTAGTAGGCCAAACCAAACTGACAATTTGAAGAGACTTGCAAAGATGACATAATCAAGCATAAAAGAATTCAGAGGAGATTCAAATATTTCTCATAGATAAACTTGATCATAAACCCACAATTCATCGGATCTCGACAAACACACCACAAAAAGAGTTACATCGAATAGATCTCCAAGAAGATCAAGGAGAACATTGTATTGAGATTCAAAGAGAGAGAAGAAGCCATCTAGCTAATAACTATGGACCCGAAGGTCTATGGTAAACAACTCACAACTCATAGGAGAGGCCTTGGAGATGATGTGGGGGCCCTCCGTGGTCGATTCCCCCTCCGGCGGAGCGCCAGCGAAGGCTGCAAGATGGGATCTCGCGGATACTGATACGTCTCCAACGTATCTATAATTTGTGAAGCATTGATGCTATTTTATTATCTGTTTTGAATGATTACGGGCTTTATTATACAGTTTTATATTACTTTTGGGACTAACCTATTAACCGGAGGCCCAGCCCATATTGCTGTTTTATTGCCTGTTTCAGTATTTCGAAGAAAAGGAATATCAAACGGAGTCCAAACGGAATGAAACCTTCGGCAGCGTGATTATTTGGAAGAATATGATCCTGGAGACTTGGAGTCCACGTCAGAAGATCCTCGAGGAGACCACGAGATAGGAGGGCGCCCCCCCCCTACTGGGCGTGCCCCCTATCTCGTGGGCCCCTCGAGCACCTCCCGACCGACTTCTTTCGCCTATATAAGCCTACGTACCCTAAAAACATCGAATAAAAAGATAGATCGGGAGTTCCGCCGCCGCAAGCCTCTATAGCCACCAAAAACCTCTCGGGAGCCCGTTCCGGCACCCTGCCGAAGGGGGAACCCATCACCGGTGGCCATCTTCATCATCCCGGTGCTATCCATGACGAGGAGGGAGTACTTCACCCTTGGGGCAAAGGGCATGTACCAGTAGCTATGTGTTTGATCTCTCTCTCTCTCTCGTGTTCTCGCTATGGCACGATCTTGATGTATCGCAAGCTTTGCTATTATAGTTGGATCTTATGATGTTTCTCCCCCTCTACTCTCTTGTGATGAATTGAGTTTCCCTCTTGACGTTATCTTATCGGATTGAGTCTTTATTAAGAACACTTGATGTATGTCTTGCCGTGTTTATCTGTGGTGACAATGGGATATCACGTGCCACTTGATGTATGTTTTGGTTACCAACTTGCAGGTTCCGCCCATGAACCTATGCATATGGGTTGGCACACGTTTTCTTGACTCTCCGGTACAAACTTTGGGGCACTCTTTGAAGTACTTTGTGTTGGTTGGATGAATCTGAGATTGTGTCATGCATATCGTATAATCATGCCCACGGATACTTGAGGTGACAATGGAGTATCTAGGTGACATTAGGGTTTTGGTTGATTTGTGTCTTAAGGTGTTATTCTAGTACGAACTCTTTTATAGATTGATCCGAAAGAATAACTTTGAGCTGGTTTCGTACCCTACCATAATATCTATGTTTGTTCTCCGCTATTAGTGGCTTTGGAGTGACTGTGCACTTGCAGGCGCAACAACATCTACAAGAAGAAGGTTGTGTAGTAGACATCAAGCTCTTTTCTGGCGCCATTGCCGGGGAGGCTAGGTAAGCGGCACTCACTCACATCCCGTCAACTAAGCTCTTTTCTGCGCCGTTGCCGGGGAGGTGAGTGCTTGAAGGTATATCTTTAGATCTTGCAATCGAATCTTTTTGTTTCTTGTTTTATCACTAGTTTAGTTTATAAAAGAAAACTACAAAAAAATGGAGTTAAGTTTGTCTCATACGCTTCGTCTTTTTAATATCTTTCGTGAGTTTGATGGAAAGGAAAATTGTGCTCAAGTACTAGAAGAAGAATGCTTTAAAATGCTTGGTACTAAATCTTTGAATGATGAGCATGATTGCAATGTTGTTAGTATGAACTCTTTGAATATCCATAGTACTAATGATGATTGCACTAGTTATGATGAAAATGTCTCTTATAAGCATGTTGATTTTTGTGGAGTAGAATGGGTTTGCATGGACACACCAAATAGAGAAAATAGATATTTCAAGAGGCATAAGTATTTAAAAACTAAAGGTTTGCAAGAAAGTCTTGATGATTGTGCTGAAAGATTCAATATTTTTCGTGCCCCTTGTGAACTTTAACATGGTCATTTAAATCTCCAATGCAAATTGTTTCATGATCGAATCATGTCCAAAAATTGTGATAACTTGATTACCCTTGCGCATCATAATGAACTTAGTTTGCTTTTGGGGTATGAAGAAATGAAACGTATAACTGAGGGTATTCCAAAATTTAATCTTGATAGATTTCTTGATTTTGATCTAGAGAAGATTTATATGTATTGTGCGGTGAATTGCATTGAAAATCTTTATATTGCCAATTACATAAAGAAAGGAAAGAAAATAGAAGATCAAAAGAATACTAATGAAAGGGAAGAGACTTCCGAATCTCCTCCTATTATTTCTGATGATGAATCAGGTAACGAGGAGGAGCTTTCTATTCAACCAATCTCATCAATAAGGAACTCAAAGAGGAAGGTTGAACCCACACATAATGTGAAGAAGAAAATGAAAAGAAGGAGCAACAAAGGTAGAAAGGTATCCCTCCCAAATGATATTGCTCCTACTACTTATTGTGATGGTAATTGCTATACTATTGGTGCTATCAATATTTTTAATGATGAGAGCGATTATGCTTATGATATGAAAGGGACCAAGCTTGGGGAAGCTATGTTTGATGAGGATGAAATATTTGAGAATTTATTTGCTGAAATTAATGTTTGTCCCAAGCTTGGGGATGCTATGTTTAATGAAGATGATATTCTTAGCATCCCAAGTTTTGATATGCAAAGTTGTTACGATGATAGCATGCCTCCTACTTATGATGATTATATTGACGAAAGTGGGTTTGGAAGAGTGTCAACTTTAGGAATTAGTTACCCCACTATTTTGTAGGATGTTGAATCTTATTTTTATGAATGTGAAAGTGGATTTGGAAGAGTGTCAACTTTATTTAGTGATGATTCCACTATCTTGGGAGAGGTTTCAATAGATTATGATGAGAACGAAGTTGCTACTTATGATGATTATTGTGATGAAACTTATGCTATAAAACTTATGCTATCTTGCATGATTATGATTACCCTTTTTCTGAACATTACTCTTTTAATGTAGAAACAATTTTTAGTGTTCAAGTCTCTTATGATACTCCCACTATTCCGAATGAGAAGAATTTTGCTTATGTGGAGAGTAATAAAATTTCTATGCTTGTAGATCATGAAAATAATGTTTTAGGTGCTGGTTATATTGTTGAATTCATTCATGATGCTACTGAGAATTATTTTGAAGGAGGAATATATGCTTGTAGGAATTGCAATAATGTCAAGTTTCCTCTCTATGTGCTTCAAATTTTGAAGCTATGCTTGTTTTGCCGTCCTATGCTAGTTGATTATTGTTCCCATAAGTTGTTTGCTCACAAAATCCCTATACATAGGAAGTGTGTTAGGATTAAATGTTCTAGTCATATGCTTCATGATTCTCCCGTTATGTTTCAATGCTTATCTTTTATGTGAGCATCATTGCCATCATCATGCCTAGCTAGAAAGGCATTAAAGAAAAGCGCTTGTTGGGAGACAACCCAATTTATCCTTACTGTTTTTGTGTGTTCACATGATTATGATACTGTAGTAATCATGTTTTATAGCTTTGGTTTCAATAAAGTGCCAAGTAAGACCTTTAGGATAGCTTACGGTGATAGTTGTGTTGATCCTGCTGAAAATCAGAAACTTTTGCACCCAGTAAATTAGTTTTGTTAATTCACAGAGACATTCTTATGATATTATTCTTTTTTATATGGATTGGTACACAAATTTCTTAGGACTTCCTAATTTGGTAGAATTTTTGTAGTTCCATAAGTATACGTTTGATACAGATTACCTACAGACTATTCTGTTTTTGACAGATTCTGTTTGCTATGTGTTGTTTGCTTATTTTGATGAATCTATGAGTAGCATCGGAGGGTATGAAACATAGATAAGTTGGAATACAGTAGATATTACACCAGTATGAATTTAGAATTAGTTCATTACAGTACCTAACTGGTTCTTTTATTTTCTTATACTAACGGAGCTTACGAGTTTTCTGTTGAGTTTTGTGTTGTGGAGTTTTCAAGTTTTGGGTAAAGATTCGATGGACTATGGAATAAGGAGTGGCAAGAGCCTAATCTTGGGGATTCCCAAGGCACCCCAAGGTAATATTCAAGGACAACCAAGATCCTAAGCTTGGGGATGCCCTGGATGGTATCCCCTCTTCCGCCTTCGTTCATCGGTAACTTTACTTGGAGCTATATTTTTATTCACCACATGATGTGTGTTTTGCTTGGAGCGTCATTTTCTTTTGTTAGCATTAGCTTTATGTTATTTAGAATAACGTTTTTCATCTTTACTTTCAATAAAAAAGTCAAGGACAGCCTTTACCATGCTTATTTTGCTAGTATACATGTTGCTGTTTGAAAACAGAAAGTTTACCGCTGTTGCAAAAATTCCATAGAAAATTCAGAGCATGATATAATGTTGAAACTTTTTGCATAATGATGTCTGATAAATTTACTATAGTGGGAATTTTATTTCATAATTTTTGGAGTTAGAGAAGTATTGATACTCTTGCATTCTTTACAGACTGTACTGTTTTGACATATTGCTGTTATGTTTGCTTGTTTAATGATTCTATTTGAGGATAGGAGTATTAAATATGCAGAGGCATTTAGTATGCAATGTTGAATAATAATTTTAGTGATTTGTTACAGTAGAAAATGATAATGTTTTGCGTTGGTTTATACTAACCTATCTCACAAGTTCTTGTTGAGTTTGGTGTGGATGAAGCTTTTGATAAAAAAAAGAGAAACCATGATATGAGAGGAATTAAGGAGACACAAAAGTTCAAGCTTGGGGATGCCCAAGGCACCCCAAGATAATATTTCAAGAAGTCTCAAGCATCTAAGCTTGGGGATGCCCTGGTAGGCATCCCACCTTTCTTCTTCAACAACTATTGGTTAGTATCGGTTGAGCCTAAGTTTTTGCTTCTTCACATGAGTTGTGCTATCCTTGCAATGTCATTTTATTTTGTTTTGCTTGCTGTTTGAATACAATACCAAGATCTGAAATTCTTAAATGAGAGAGAGTCTTCGGATAGTTACATAATTATTTAGCTACTCATTGATCTTCACTTATATTTTTTTGAGTAGTTTGTCATTTACTCGTGTGCTTCACTTATATCCTATGAGTAAATGGTTGAATGAGTTGAATGTCATAAATCTGAAATTATATATGCTTCATTTGCTTATCCCATGGGAAGTAATGACTTCACATCTAAGAAGCAAAGGTTGTAAATTTATTGAAGGTTAGCAAGCATTGTATTGGTCATTTGAACAATTCATTAAATAATATTGAAGGAAGAAAGATTTCACATATAAATACACTATCCTAGACATCTTTTATAATTGGGAGCACTCATTAAGTACGACATGCTAAAGAGTTGATGTTGGACAAGGAAGACAACGTAATGGGTTATGTTTTCCGACATCTCAGTTAAAGTATATTGTCATGGATCATTCAAACATGTTGAGCTTGCCTTTCCCCCTCATGCTAGCCAAAATTCCTTGCACCAAGTAGAGATGCTACTTGTGCTTCCAAATATCCTTAAACCCAGTTTTGCCATGAGAATCCACCATACCTACCTATGGATTGAGTAAGATCCTTCAAGTAAGTTGTCATCGGTGCAAGCAATAAAAATTGCTCTCCAAATATGTATGATCTTTTGGTGTGAAGAAAATAGCTTTATACGATCTCTTGTTATGGAAGCAATAAAAGCAACAGACTGCATAATAAAGGTCCATATACAAGTGGCAATACAAAGTGACGTTCATTCACATTAATATTTCGTGCATCCAACCCTAAAAGCGCATGACAACCTCTTCTTCCCTCTACGAAGGGCCTATCTTTTACTTTATGTCTTTTACTTTATGCAAGAGTCAAGGTGATCTTCACCTTTCCCTTTTTCATTTTATCCTTTGGCAAGCACCTCGTGTTGGGAAGATCCTGATATATATATATATATATATCCAATTGGTTGTAAGTTAGCATGAACTATTATTGTTGACATCACCCAAAGGTGAATATGTTGGGAGGCAACACTATAAGCCCCTATCTTTCTTAGTGTCCGATTGAAACTCCATAACCATTAGTATTGCGTGAGAGTTAGAAATTGTAGAAGACTATATGATAGTTGAGTATGTGGGGTTTGCTATTCCTGAAAATAAGATGAATTGCAATTGTTTGATGACCGAGAATGAAGTTTGCTAGTTTTCAAGAAAGTTTATGGTCTATGCTTGGACATGTGAATTGCTTGTTACTTTATTATGAGAAGTTTTATGAGATGAACTACTGTTATGACATATTATCATGCGAGAAAAGGTGATTGAAATTATCATTGATCAAACTTGTGCACCTTCTAGCATTCACACTTCATAAATTCTTTCTTTATCATTTACCTACTCGAGGACGAGTAGGAGTTAAGCTTGGGGATGCTGATACGTCTCCAACGTATCTATAATTTATGAAGCATTCATGCTATTTTATTATCTGGTTTGAATGATTATGGGCTTTATTATACACGTTTATATTACTTTTGGGACTAACCTATTAACCGGAGGCCCAACCCATGTTGCTGTTTTATTGGCTGTTTCAGTATTTCAAAGAAAAGGAATATCAAACGGAGTCCAAACGGAATGAAACCTTCGGCAGCGTGATTTTTTGGAAGAATATGATCCTGGAGACTTGGAGTCCACGTCAGAAGATCCTCGAGGAGACCACGAGATAGGCGGGCGACCTCCCCCTACTGGGCGTGCCACCTGTCTCGTGGGCCCCTCGGAGACCTCCCGACCGACTTCTTTCGCCTATATAAGCCTACGTACCCTAAAAACATCGAATAAAAAGATAGATCGGGAGTTCCACCACCGCAAGCCTCTGTAGCCACCAAAAATCTCTCGGGAGCCCGTTTTGGCACCCTGCCGGAGGGGGAACCCATCACCGGTGGCCATCTTCATCATCCCGGCGCTATCCATGACGAGGAGGGAGTAGTTCACCCTCGGGGCTGAGGGTACGTACCAGTAGTTATGTGTTTGATCTCTCTCTCTCTCTCTCTCTCTCGTGTTCTCTCTATGGCACGATCTTGATGTATCGCGAGCTTTGCTATTATAGTTGGATCTTATGATGTTTCTCCCCCTCTACTCTCTTGTGATGAATTGAGTTTCCCTCTTGAAGTTATCTTATCGGATTGAGTCTTTATTTGAGAACACTTGATGTATGTCTTGCCGTGTTTATCTGTGGTGACAATGGGATATCACGTGCCACTTGATGTATGTTTTAGTGACTAACTTGCGGGTTCCACCCATGAACCTATGCATAGGGGTTGGCAAACGTTTTCTTGACTCTCCGGTAGAAACTTTGGGGCACTCTTTGAAGTACTTTGTTTTGGTTGGATGAATCTGAGATTGTGTGATGCATATCGTGTAATCATGCCCACGGATACTTGAGGTGACAATGGAGTATCTAGGTGACATTAGGGTTTTAGTTGATTTGTGTCGTAAGGTGTTATTCTAGTACGAACTCTTTTATAGATCAATCCGAAATAATAACTTTGAGGTGGTTTCGTACCCTGCCATAATCTCTATGTTTGTTCTCCGCTATTAGTGGCTTTGGAGTGACTCTTTGTTGCATGTTGAGGGATTGTTATATGATCTATCTATGTTATTATTGTTGAGAGAACTTGCACTAGTGAAAGTATGAACCCTATGCCTTGTTTCCTATCATTGCAATACCATTTACGCTCACTTTTTTCATTAGTTACCTTGCTGTTTTTATTATTTCAGATTACAAAAATCTATATCTACTATCCATATTGCACTTGTATCACCATCTCTTCGCCGAACTAGTGCACCTATACAATTTACCATTGTATTGGGTGTGTTGGGGACACAAGAGACTCTTTGTTATTTGGTTGCAGGGTTGTTTGAGAGAGACCATCTTCATCCTACGCCTCCCCCGGATTGATAAACCTTAGGTCATCCACTTGAGGGAAATTTGCTACTGTCCTACAAACCTATGCACTTGCAGGCCCAACAACGTCTACAAGAAGAAGGTTGTGTAGTAGACATCAGATACAGAAGGTTGAGGTGGTGGAATTAGGTTTTTGTGGTCTCTTCTGATGTTTTCAGGGTACGGGAGTATATATAGGAGGAAGAAGTAGGCGTGGGGGACCCACGAGGGTGGGGGGCGTGCCCACCCCAAGGGGGCGCACCGGGCACCCTCGTGTCCTCCTTGGTTGTTGCTTGACGTCCACTCTAAGTCTCCAGGTTTGCATTTGTTCCGAAAAGATTGCTCCCGAAGGTTTCATCCCGTTTGGACTCCGTTTGATATTCCTTTTCTTCGAAACACTGAAATAGGCAAAAAAAACAGCAACTCGGGCTAGGCCTTCGGTTAGTAGGTTAGTCCAAAAATTATATAAAAGTGTAAAGTTTAGCCCATAAACATCCAAAACGGGTAATACAATAGCATGGAACAATCAAAAATTATAGATACGTTGGAGACGTTTCAAGCATCCCCAAGCTTAATTCCTGCTCGTCCTCGAGTAGGTAAATGATAAAAACAGAATTTTTGATGTGGAATGCTACCTAGCATAATTCTCAATGTAATTTTCTTTATTGTGGCATGAATGTTCAGATCCAAATGATTCAAAATAAAAGATCATATTGACATAAGAAATAGTAATACTTCAAGCATACTAATAAATCAATCATGTCTTCTCAAAATAGCATGGCTAAAGAAAGTTATCACTACAAAATCATATAGTCTGGCTGTGTTCTATCTTCATCACACAAAGTATTTAATCATGCACAACCCCAATGACAATCCAAGCAATTGTTTCATACTTTAGTAATCTCAAACCTTTTCAACTTTCACGCAATACATGAGCGTGAGCCATGGATATAGCACTATATGTGGAATAGAATGGTGGTTGTGGAGAAGACAAAAAAGGAGGAAGATAGTATCACATCAACTAGGCGTATCAACGGGCTATGGAGATGCCCATTAATAGATATAAATGTGAGTGAATAGGGATTGCCATGCAACGGATGCACTAGAGCTATAAATGTATGAAAGCTCAACAAAAGAAACTAAGTGTGGGTGCATCCAACTTGCTTGCTCACGAAGACCTAGGGCATTTTGAGGAATCCCATCATTGGAATATACAAGCCAAGTTCTATAATGAAAAATTCCCACTAGTATATGAAATTGACAACATAGGAGACTCTCTATCGTGAAGATCATGGTGCTACTTTGAAGCACAAGTGTGGTAAAACGGATAGTAGCACTGTCCCTTCTCTCTTTTTCTCTCATTTTTTTTATTTATTTGGCCTTTCTCTTTTTTTATTTAGACTTTCTACTTTTCTTTTCTTTTTTTATAAAGTACGAAGTCTCATCCCGACTTGTGGGGGAATCATAGTCTCCATCATCCTTTCCTCACTTGGGACAATGCTCTAATAATGAAGATCATCACACTTTTATTTACTTACAACCCAGGATTACAACTCGATACTTAGAACAAAATATGACTCTATATGAATGCCTCCGGCGCTATACCAGGATATGCGATGAATCAAGAGTGACATGTATGGAAATTATGAAGGTGGCTTTGCCACAAATACGATGTCAACTACATTATCATGCAAAGAGCAATATGATAATGATGATGCGTGTCATAATAAAAGGAATGGTGGAAAGTTGCATGGCAATATATCTCAGAATGGCTATGGAAATGCCATAATAGGTAGGTATGGTGGTTGTTTTGAGGAAGGTATATGGTGGGTGTATGGTACCAGCGAAAGTTGCGCGGCACAAGAGAGGCTAGCAATGGTGGAAGGGTGAGAGTGCGTATAATCCATGGACTCAACATTAGTCCTAAAGAACTCATATACTTATTGAAAAAATCTACAAGCCATTGAAAACAAAGTACTAAGCACATGCTCCTAGGGGGATAGATTGGTAGGAAAAGACCATCGCTCGTCCCCGACCGCCACTCATAAGGAAGACAATCAATAAATAAAATTGTGCTCCAACTTCATCACAAAGCGGTTCACCATACGTGCATGCTACGGGAATCACAAACTTCAACACAAACATTTTTTAAATTCACAATTACCCAACTAGCATGACTCTAATATCATCGTCCTCATATCTCAAAACAATTATCAAGTATCAAATTGATCATAGCATCCAATTCACTTCATATGATAGTTTTTTTATTATACCCAACTTGGATGCCCATCATTCTAGGACCAATTTTATAACCATAGCAAATACCATGTTGTTCTAAAATACTCTCAAAATAATATAAGTGAATCATGAGAGATCAAAAATTTCTTCAAAATTAAACCACCGCCATGCTCTAAAAGATATAAGTGAAGCACATAGAGCAAAACTATCTAGCTCAAAAGATATAAGTGAAGCACATAGAGTATTCTAAGAAATTCTAAATCATGTAGGTTTCTCCCAAAAGGTGTGTACAGAAAGGATGATTGTGTAAATATATAAGGCAAAGACTCATATCATACATGACGCTCCAAGCAAAACACATATCATGTGGCGAATAAAAATATAGCTCCAAGTAAAGTTACCGATAGACGAAGACGAAAGAGGGGATGCCTTCCGGGGCATCCCCAAGCTTAGGATTTTGGTTATCCTTGAATATCTTGGGGTGCCATGGGCATCCCCAAGCTTAGGCTCTTGCCACTCCTTAGTCCATTGTCCATCAAACCTTTACCCAAAACTTGAAAACTTCACAACAAAAAACTCAACAGGAAATCTCATAAGCTCCGTTAGTGCCAGAAAGAAAAACCACCACATAAGGTACTGTAATGAACTCATTATTTATTTATATTGGTGTTAAACCTACTGTATTTCAACTTCTCTATGGTTCATACCCATTGATACTAGCCATAGATGCATCAAAATAAGCAAACAACACACAAAAACCAGAATCTGTCAAAAAACAAAACAGTCTGTAGCAATCTATAACTTTCAAATACTTTTGGAACTCTAAAAATCCTACCAAAATAGGAAATCCTGGGAAATTTGTCTATTGATCTACATCAAAAAGAATCAACGCAAAATAACATTTTTGTGAATTACTAAAATTATTTTCGTGCGCACAAAAGTTTCTGTTTTTCAGCAGAATCAAATTAACTATCACCGTAGGTTATCCTATAGGTTCTACTTGGCACAAACACTAATTAAAACATGAAAACACATCTAAACAGAAGCTAGATGAAATATTTATTTCTAAACAGAAGCAAAAAATCAAGAAACAAAAATGAAATTGGGTTGCGTCCCAACTAGCGCTGTCGTTTAACGCCCCTAGCTAGGCATAAAAGCGAGGATAGATCTAAGTAGTGCCATAATAATAAGATAGATCACGAAAACTCATTTCATATTCTCTAAGTTCAGTAGAAAGTTTTATTCGAGGCAAGAAAAACTAATCAAAAGGGCTAAATTTAATGGGACAGAAGTCCCCAAGATCAATCTCGGGAGGTATAGGATCCTCCCTTGGCCCTTCATATTGCACAACTAATTCATCATTATAAGCATTCTTTTGGCAGAACTTCGTGAGCCTATACTCAAGAGAATATCCTAGCTCATTGTTTTGAAGAGCAAAATCACTATTAAGTTCGGAAATTCTATCAACTAGAAAATTGGTAGGAACCTTTTTTTCTAAGATTTTCATTAAAAGCAACATAGTCCAAAGATTGGAAATGCCTAATTTCCTCTTGATCGAAGAGGATCGCCTCTATGGGAGGACGACCGACGTCCACCCTATAGTGCACAAAGATTTCTTTGGCCTCTTTTATGATAAATCTAAACTCATGTGCCAAAAAGATAGTAGCGGCGCGCTTAACAGAAGAATGCTCAATATTAGAAAATTCTAGGAAAATCCTTTGTATGCAAGGATGCATGTGCATAAATTGTCTTTCAAGTTCAAGTACAAGCATGGCGATAGCGTCCGCAAGACTACTAGTTCGATGAAGAATAGAACCACCCATAGAAGGTAAAACACCGGCACAAGTAAAGAAATCTTGAATAACCCCCTTTCCAATAATATTACCACTACCGATTCGAAATATTTTAGTATGTAAGATAGTGGGTTCTTCAGCAGGAGCATCAGAATTTTCCATGGTATTATTATTGTCCATATCAACAATAATCTCCCCCGTTTTAGACATAATGGCAGAAAGTGCGAGGAGAAAGCAAAAGAGAGAGGAGATTGGGAAAGAGAGGGCGAATAAAACGGCAAGGGTGAAGTGGGGGAGAGGAAAACGAGAGGCAAATGGCAAATAATGTAATGCGAGGACCTCCCCAACGAGATGAGTTTGAGATGGGTACTTAGTATGTCTTGACTTGAGCGAAGACCTCCCCAACAATAGCGCCAGAAATCCTTCTTGCTATGTCTTGAGCTTGTGTTGGTTTTCCTTGAAGAGGAAAGGGTGATGCAGCAATGTGACGCCCCCGATTCAATCGTACACTAATCATGCACGCAAATGTGTACGATCAAGATCAGGGACTCACGGGAAGATATCACAACACAACTCTAGACACAAATTAAAATAATACGAGCTTTATATTACAAGCCAGGGGCCTCGAGGGCTCGAATACATAAGCTTAAAAACACAAGAGTCAGTGGAAGCAACAACATCTGAGTACAGACATGAGTTAAACAAGTTTGCCTTAAGAAGGCTAGCACAAAAGCATCTATGATCGAAAAGACAAGGCCTCCTGCTTGGGAGCCTCCTAACTACTCCTGGTCGTCGGCGGTCTTCACGTAGTAGTAGGCACCCTCGTGGTAGTAGCAGTCGTCGTCAAAGGTCGCATCTGGATCCTGGGCTCTGACATCTGGTTGCATCAACCGGAAAGAAGAAGAAAGGGGGAAAAGGGGGAGCAAAGCAACCGTGAGTACTCATCCAAAGTACTCGCAAGCAAGGATCTACACTACATATGCAACATTATCAAAGGAAGGCTGTATATGTGTACTGGGCTGCAGAAATGCCAGAATAGAGAGAAGGCCTAGTCCTATTGAAGACTAGCATCTTCTGGAAACCACCATCTTGCAGCAAACAGGAGGGAGTAGAGTAGCATAAGGTAAAGTAGTAGTAGTGTTATCAACCTCGGCTAGAGATCCTTTCTCGACTCCCTATGAGAAAGCAATCCCAGAGCCATACTATCCGGTTATCATCACAATCCAATTCTCATCACCATCCAATTCTCATCACAAGTATCCAGTTCTAGCTGTATCGATCGGGATACAACTCCGAGTGTCTGTTACCGTAGGACAGGCTATCGATAGATGTTTTCTTCCCTACAGGAGTGCACCAACTTACCCACCACGCTCGATTAACTCTGGCCGGACACACTTTCCTGGGTCATGCCCGGCCTTGGCCAAACAATACGCCGCAACCCGACCTAGGCTTAATAGACAGGTCAGCACGCCGGACTAAACCTATGCCCCCAGGGGTCATGGGCCATCTCCCCGGGAACTCCTGCACGTTGCGTACGCGGCCGGTGAGCAGACCTAGCTACCTCCTTTAAAAAGGAAGATGCTTTCCAGTCCAACCCGGCGCGCGCCGCTCAGTTGCTGACGTCTATTAAGCTTCGGCTGATGTATACAACGCAGAACGCCCATACTATGCCCACGTGATGGTTAATGCTATCAGGCCAGAGGCCCCTCGGATCAAATATCCAAATCGTAGTGGATTAGGAACGCGCGGTAACAAGCAGAGACTCACGAAAGATGTGACCCTGTTGCCCCGTCTCGAGGACTTGCAGCAAGGGCTAAGAATGCCCGGCCACACCTCGTAATTATCTCACGGGCACCTTCCAAGTCAGCCCGACTCCTCATCACTCGCAATTATGCTCGCGCGGGTACCCCTCCGGGTCGACCCGTCTTTAGTAACATGGTTGAGTGTAAAGTCACAGTAATCATAGTAACTATGTGTCTAAACATCAAGGGGAAAACCCGAGGAATGACCCCCGGTGAATTCCACTTGATGTAATCATCAAGGTGAACCTAAGAGGAATCACCCCCGAGGTTCACACTTGAGGGGTTGCACGACAAAGTCGTATCGGAAGTGGTTAAGGCGGAATCACCCTCGATGACCACGACCGAATAGCTACACTACATGGTTAACATCAGAAGTGATGTAGAGGTCTCACCCTCGGCACTCGATAGTAACCCAGCAGTGTTGAGCAACTAAGGGGAAAGTGATGTGCGGTGCCGGGGCCTGGTCTTCGATCCCGTTGATCGGGTCTTCAATGATGAAGCAGGGGCAACAAGAACAAGGTGGGGGTCACTGATGGATCACTAACCAATCTATACTAAGCAGTTTAGGATTAGCAGGTACGGTACAACAGCAGATACAAAGGCAGTCTATGCATCAGAATAGGAGCAATCAATAACAGTAGCAAAATCTAATGCAAGCATAAGAGAATGGAATGGGCGATATCGGGATGATCAAAGGGGGGGCTTGCCTGGTTGCTCTGGCAAGGAGGGGTCGTCGTCGACGTAGTCGATCACAGGGGCGGCATTAGTCTCGGGGTCTACCAGAGAGCAGAGGGAGAAGAAACAGTAAATATAAAGCAAACATAGCATCACAAAGCATAACGTGGCAACATGCTGTGCCGGGAGTGACCTAACGTATGGCTACGCGATATAGGTGAAGGGGGGATTCAACCGGGAATATTTTCCCGGTTCCGGACCTGTGTTAGACAGATGACCGGAGGGGGAAAGTTCCATTTTCAGCATGCTAGGGACATGTGACAGATGAACGGACCGCGTATCCGGATTCTTCACGTTTTTTTGAGCAACTTTCATGTAGAAAACATTTTCATCCGAGCTACGGTTTATTTTCTATGATTATTCAAAGATTAA
Organism: Triticum timopheevii; assembly: GCA_963921465.1. Classification (NCBI taxonomy): domain Eukaryota; kingdom Viridiplantae; phylum Streptophyta; class Magnoliopsida; order Poales; family Poaceae; genus Triticum; species Triticum timopheevii. The sequence continues at coordinate 213,710,166 of OY997266.1, read as the reverse complement.
AGCATTTTCAGAAACTATTTAAAATAACAGAAAAGGAATATTGCATCAGCATGACGTCATAGTAATGTCAACAGTCAACAGGACGGCTGACCGGTCAAAAATGACATGGGGGACCCACCTGTCATAGACAGTGGGTTAAACAGGGTTTAAACTAATCTAGATTTAGTTAGTAAAACTACTGGGCCCACCTGTCAGTGTCTAATTAACTAAACTAATTAGTATTAATTATTAAAATGTTTTAATTAGAGGATTAAGCGGTGGGACCCGCACGTCAGTGGCTTGGGCCTGCCCAGTCAGCACGGTTGACCGAACTCAACAGGACAGCTGGGCCCCAGGGGCCCACGGGTCAGCGACCGCGGTGGTGCCGGAGCTAGCTCCGGCGACCAAATCCGCGGCGGAGGGCGCAGCCGTGCATCGGGATTCGCCGTCCGGCGGCCAAAATGGGCGCGGGCGGGTGTGTTCGAACGGGGAGAGCCCGCCGCGTCGTGTGGTGAGGTCGGTTGGGCTTGCGGCTGGCCGGAACTGCGCCGGCGATGAGTGGAGGCGGCGGTGGGGTTCGGGACCTCGTCGGGATCGCGCTACGGGGGTCGACGAGGTGGGCAAGCGGCACGGGCGGCCTCGGCGGGCTGCACTGAGCATGTCCCCGTGCTCAGGCGAGCATGGCAACGACGGCGGCCAGCTGCTCGGCGGAGCCGACCTCGGCCATCGCGGCGCGTGGCTACGATAGCGCAAGAGGCTAGGGGAGCGAGGGGAGGAGAAGCAGGGCTCACCGGGCGGCACACACGGTGGCCCTCGGAGGTTTAGGAGCTGCAGTGCAGTGGATCGATGACAGCGAAATCCTGTGATCCGAAGTGGAAGACGAGGCCGGGGGAGCATTCGGGGGCGCCCAGCGTCTTGCAGCTCGTCGGGGAGGCGTAGCCGAGGGAGGCGGAGCGGTTGGACAGGTCGGCGAGGCGAAGGACAACGGAGAACGGCGGCGACCGCGTCGGTCTCCTCTCCAGAATAAAGGAGAGGGAGAGGAGAGAGCTGGATCTGGGGGAGAGGGGGCAAGTGGGCGAGTGGGGAGGGAGCCCGAGGCGTCGGGCTGCCCTTATCCTCCGCGCGACGCCTGTAGCGGCGTGGCCGGCGAGGTGGTTCGGCAGCAACGTTTGCGCGCGGTCGCTCGCACAGTGGAGGAGGGGGAAGACGACAGGGGGGGAGTGGGCCGGCCTAGCCTGGGCCAGTTGGCTCGGGTGGGCCGAAGCCCACTGGGAGGCCAGGGGCTCTGGCCCCTTTCCCCTTTTTTTGCTTTCCCTTTTTCTTTTTCCAGCAGCTTTTGCCTTTTCTTTTTAGCCAAGAAAGACTTTGCAAAAAATTATGCCATTGGCCAAAATAATTTCAAAGAAGTATATTGCACTGCCACAAAAAGGGTGGGAGGCTTTTGGAATAGTTGCCAATTTTATAAATTAAAAAGGGCATTTAATTTATTGCTTAGGTCACTGCTTTAAGTAGCTTAGGCCACTTAAACCTTTTGCAAAAATGTTGGTTCACCACCAATATTAGTTGTGGATTATTTGGCACATGATGAACATTTTTGTTTTCATGTCTGAGCATTTTGAATTTTTGACTTTAGATTGGATTTGAAATTGAATTGAGATTTGGATCAAGTGAAGATTAGCAACAGTATCATGATGACATTGCACCATTAACAGGGGATTACTGTAGCATGACACCGGGGGTGTTACAAATCTCCTCCACTACAAGAAATCTCGTCCCAAGATTTAAGTGGGGAAGTAAAAAGTAACTCCGGGAGAACTGACCCTTATAGGGTTAATTATCTGGTGAACAATTCAGGGAATGAGGCAGAGGTATCTCTCGAGTTGAAACTTAATAAAACATCAAGATCAAAGTATGAAGGTACAATAGGAAGTTTCAACCAAATGGAAAAATGATTGATACCTGAACAGAGTGAGAGAAAGGGGTTCAGAGCATCGGGAATAGATCATCTCTCGGAAGGTGGCTCGTGACATGATACGAAGCCAAATGCAAAAGATACTTCGGAATAAAGGATATACAAGATAGTCAGGTTCCGATCCTATGGAACTATGGGTTATGGGCCCACCATGTGGGTTAAAAGTAGAAGGGGGGCCGATAGCAAGGCATGTCAGATGATAGACTGTCAGTTATGTTGTCAACAACGTTGGTACCAAGTGCGAGGGACGAAGAGAACTATTTTCCTGCTCGTTGAACGAGGCGGACCAATAGGCAAAGTTCTCGTCCATCGGTGATACCGAAATGTCAGCAACGTTAGTAACAGGGTCTCACTGACAAGGTTGTACATCGGGGTGATCTATAAGCAGGGATTTATTTCTGCTTATATCATATATATCAGAAGAAAGTTTAAACAAACCAATGGAAAGGAAAATGAAATTATCAGATTAAGCAGACCAACGGAAAGGAAAATGTGTTTCACACAAGAATTGGGAGTATATCCTTCCTAGAGAAAAGCGGGGCATGATATACATGATAGGACATTAAGTGCAAAAGCATTTAGATAAAGGGGCGAGCAAAGAATTAGGATATTACCCATACAACGGTGTTTGGATAATAGATCAAGAAAGATTCGACAATGTGCTTCCAATGTTCTTCTTGATATACGAAATACCTCAGTCATGATTCGAGGTAGCATTAACATGGTGTTACAAGTAGGGGTTGGAGTTGAAGATCGCAAGAAAATACTCAAGGAACAATTGCAGCAATAGCAAGGAGTCTAAGGTATAACCGAGACATGATCAAACATGTGTTGGAAAGAAGACAAGGGAGTTGTCGATGATGACTCAAATCATCAATGGTCAGGGATGGTAGTTCTCATCATAAATTCGATTGATATCCTGGAAGAGCTCAGAATGTTGATGATGATCATGACACATTTGTCGAGAGATTTCATGAAGATGTAATCGATTGACGATGACATCAAGTCAAAGGAATGATGAACCGAAAGGTTATTGGAACCACGGGTACGACACAAACTCAAAATTAAGTTTGATATTCAAGACAAAATGATATGACGAGGAAAATCGATGTAGGCTTAGCTCATCGTCGAAAATTGTGCTCCGGGAAGAAGGATCAAGTAGCACAGTTAAAATTTATCACGATACTGATATAGCCGATCAGGCTAGGAATGACTTGAAGGATTATTATACTCGTAAGCAATGAAAATTACTTAGAGTTGTTGAATCGGAGTGCGGGATCGATTCTATTATCGGTGTTCTCGAGTGATTGATAACTCAGAACCTGGGGGAAAATCTGGAATCGGTGAGAAGTAATACTAGATGAATATTCATAGGAAGCAACTCAGTTATTTGATATGCTCGAGATACCAGGGGTAATACTCTAAGGTAGAACATATTAGAGTCTAGACATATGTATTGATATGCAGAAGGCAAGCACTTCAACTTGTCCAAGAAAGGGGATCAAAGAAGACAATCTTGGTTGGAACCACGATTGTGAAGGCCAAAATCATAGATATATGATCAAATTATACCAGGGGAACAATTATTGTTACGATAGCCTCCCATGATAAGATCTACATCGTTTCCATGGGCATGAACACAAAGTTCAAGGTCAACTCCCACTTCTCCAATGCATATCATTTCATTTACTCCTCGTTTTCGAAGAATTTGTAGTGCAGAAGATTTATCTGGTGAAGCACCAGAAGAGTATGACTCGCATCTCTTTTGAGTTCACACCGATTAGGGAAGGCATAGGTTCAACCCATAGGGGTATCTTAGGAACATTTACCACTAACTTCAGGATTAAGATATACCAGCTCGAAAGCAGAGCATGGTTGACAAAAGCAGATTATAGAATTTACCAAAGGCATTATGTGTCATGGCAAGACTCACAAGTTTAATGAATATGAAGGACATTATCGGACAATAACCCAACCAAGGATATGGCGGTCCATAAAAGATCTGATGTGAGTATCGATACTCACCCAGAAGAAGAAAGAATGCAAAGGCATCGGGTTATAGATATAATTGGATAGCTTCAAAGCTTGAATACAAAGGAATTACGATTTTCAAATCAGAAGATCTGAAGCAGAGGCTCTGCTCAAAAGATAATTGAGTTGAAACGATACAGATCGACAATCAATCAAGGTTTGATTTGACAAAAACAAGCTCATGTTTGTAGTGATGTCTGAGCCGGAAGGATGAATGCTAGTATCTGATTGACGGTTACGAGCATTCGCAACATATTGGATCAAACAAAAAGATGCTAGAAATATGGAATTAACCATAATGCAAGCAAACAAGAATTTTCAACAACAATAGGTTGCTGAGGATTTTTGGAAGATCGAATGGTATCTCGAAGACTTTTGTGAAATACCTAAACAATTGGGGATGAACGAATCCCTGATAATTGTGAGGAATTATTCATACACGTATTCAGGTAGAAAAGAAGCTGCAACGCAGCAGGCACAATGGATTCTCGAAATACTTGAAAGTATTACAAGGCATCTTGTAATAACAAGATCAACTGGGATGACAAAATGAACGACAGGTGTACGTAGTTATTCAGAGTGATTTATCGGTGATATGGAATTGCAAGGGCGAAGGGCACAAGGGTTTCGGGGAAACATCGGAGAGTATGTTCAAAATCTTTTGAAGCAGCAAGCGATCATCTGGACTGAAGGGGCTCTTCGGTAGGAAGTGGTTACGAGAACCTGAAGTTAGAGTTAGTAAAAATATTTAACCCGAATAGAAGAGAGATCAGAGTCCCGGCGTATAGACCAGGAGTAAAAGATGCTAATACCACCCAATGGCGACGTGGGCCGTAAGACACACAGCCATGTTAGTAAAAGTTTTTTAGTGACTAGACTCAACTTCGGCCAAGGAGTTGGAAAGGGGGCTACCTACAGGCAGTCGGCTCTGATACCAACTTGTGACGCCCCCGATTCAATCGTACACTAATCATGCACGCAAATGTGTACGATCAAGATCAGGGACTCACGAGAAGATATCACAACACAACTGTAGACACAAATTAAAATAATATGAGCTTTATATTACAAGCCAGGGGCCTCGAGGGCTCTAATACATAAGCTCAAAAACACAAGAGTCAGCGGAAGCAACAACATCTGAGTACAGACATGAGTTAAACAAGTTTGCCTTAAGAAGGCTAGCACAAAAGCATCTACGATCGAAAAGACAAGGCCTCCTGCCTGGGAGCCTCCTAACTACTCCTGGTCATCGGCGGTCTTCACGTAGTAGTAGGCACCCTCGTGGTAGTAGCAGTCGTCGTCAAAGGTGGCATCTGGATCCTGGGCTCTGACATCTGGTTGCATCAACCGGAAAGAAGAAGAAAGGGGGAAAAGGGGGAGCAAAGCAACCGTGAGTACTCATCCAAAGTACTCGCAAGCAAGGATCTACACTACATATGCAACATTATCAAAGGAAGGCTGTATATGTGTACTGGGCTGCAGAAATGCCAGAATAGAGAGAAGGCCTAGTCCTATTGAAGACTAGCATCTTCTGGAAACCACCATCTTGCAGCAAACAGGAGGGTGTAGAGTAGCTTAAGGTAAAGTAGTAGTAGTGTTATCAACCTCGGCCAGAGATCCTTTCTCGACTCCCTATGAGAAAGCAATCCCAGAGCTATACTATCCGGTTATCATCACAATCCAATTCTCATCACCATCCAATTCTCATCACAAGTATCCAGTTCTAGTTGTATCGATCGGGATACAACTCCGAGTGTCCATTACCGTAGGACAGGCTATCGATAGATGTTTTCTTCCCTGCAAGAGTGCACCAACTTACCAACCACGCTCGATTAACTCCGGCCAGACACACTTTCCTGGGTCATGCCCGGCCTTGGCCAAACAATACGCCGCAACCTGACCTAGGCTTAATAGAGAGGTCAGCACGCCGGACTAAACCTATGCCCCCAAGGGTCATGGGCCATCTCCCCGGGAACTCCTGCATGTTGCGTACGCGGCCGGTGAGCAGACCTAGCTACCTCCTTTAAAAAGGAAGATGCTTTCCAGTCCAACCCGGCGCGCGCCGCTCAGTCGCTGACGTCTATTAAGCTTCGGCTGATGTATACAACGCAGAACGCCCATACTATGCCCACGTGATGGTTAGTGCTATCAGGCCAGAAGCCCCTCGGATCAAATATCCAAATCGTAGTGGATTAGGAACGCGCGGTAACAAGCAGAGACTCATGAAAGATGTGACCCCGTTGCCCCATCTCGAGGACTTGCGGCAAGGGCTAAGAATGCCCGGCCACGCCTCGTAATTATCTGACGGGCACCTTCCAAGTCAGCCCGACTCCTCATCACTCGCAATTATGCTCGCACGGGTACCCCTCCGGGTCGACCCGTCTTTAGTAACATGGTTGAGTGTAAAGTCACAGTAATCATAGTAACTGTGTGTCTAAACATCAAGGGGAAAACCCGAGGAATGACCCCCGGTGAATTCCACTCGATGTAATCATCAAGGTGAACCTAAGAGGAATCACCCCCGAGGTTCACACTTGAGGGGTTGCACGACAGAGTCGTATCGGAAGTTGTTAAGGCGGAATCACCCTCGATGACCACGACCGAATAGCTACACTACATGGTTAACATCAAAAGTGATGTAGAGGTCTCACCCTTGGCACTCGATAGTAACCCAGCAGTGTCGAGCAACTAAGGGGAAAGTGATGTGCGGTGCTGGGGCCTGGTATTCGATCCCGTTGATCGGGTCTTCAATGATGAATCAGGGGCAACAAGGACAAGGTGGGGGTCACTGATGGATCACTAACCAACCTATACTAAGTAGTTTAGGATAAGCAGGTACGGTACAACAGCAGATACAAAAGCAGTCTATGCATCAGAATAGGAGCAATCAATAACAGTAGCAAAATCTAATGCAAGCATAAGATAATGGAATGGGCGATATCGGGATGATCAAAGGGGGGGCTTGCCTAGTTGCTCTGGCAAGGAGGGGTCGTCGTCGACGTAGTCGATCACAGGGGCGGCATTAGTCTCGGGGTCTATCGGAGAGAAGAGGGGGAAGAAACAGTAAATATAAAGCAAACAGAGCATCACAAAGCATAACGTGGCAACATGTTGTGCCGGGAGTGACCTAACGTATGGCTACACGATATAGGTGAAGGGGGATTCAACCGGGAATGTTTTCCCGGTTCCGGACCTAGGGGCATGTGACAAATGAACGGACCGCACATCCGGATTCTTCATGTTTTTCTGAGCAACTTTCATGTAGAAAACATTTTCATCCGAGCTACGGTTTATTTTCTATGATTATTCAAAGATTAAAGCATTTTCAGAAACTATTTAAAATAATAGAAAAGGAATATTGCATCAGCATGACGTCATAGTGATGTCAACAGTCAACAGGACGGCTGACCGGTCAAAACTGACACGGGGGACCCACCTGTCATAGACAGTGGGTTAAACAGGGTTTAAACTAATCTAAATTTAGTTAGTAAAACTACTGGGCCCACCTATCAGTGTCTAATTAACTAAACTGATTAGTATTAATTATTAAAATGTTTTATTAGAGGATTAAGCAGTGGGACCCGCACGTCAGTGGCTTGGGCCTGCCCAGTCAGCACGGTTGACCGAAGTCAACAGGACAGCCGGGCCCCAGGGGCCCACGGGTTAGCGACCGAGGTGGTGGCCCCGACTGGCCAGGTCAGCGGTGGTGCCGGAGCTAGCTCCGGCGACCAAATCCGCGGCGGAGGGCGCGGCCGTGCGTCGGGATTCACCGTCCGGCGGCCAAAATGGGCGCGGGCGGGTGTGTTCGAACGGGGAGAGTCCGCCGCGTCATGTGGTGAGGTCGGTTGGGCTCGCGGCTGGCCGGAACTGCGCCGGCGATGAGTGGAGGCGGCGGTGGGGTTCGGGACCTCATCGAGATCACGCTACGGGGGTCGACGAGGTGGGCAAGCGGCACAGGCGGCCTCGGCGGGCTGCACTGAGCACGTCCCCGTGCTTAGGCGAGCATGGCAACGACGGCGGCCAGCTGCTCGGCGGAGCCGACCTCGGCCATGGCGGCGCGTGGCTACGATAGCGCAAGAGGCTAGGGGAGCGAGGGGAGGAGAAGCGGGGCTCACCGGGCGGCACACACGGTGGCCCTTGGAGGTTTAGGAGCTGCAGTGCAGTGGATCGATGCCGGCGAGATCCTGTGATCCGAAGTGGAAGACGATGCTGGGGGAGCGTTCGGGGGCGCCCAGCGTCTTGCAGCTCATCGGGGAGGCATAGCCGAGGGAGGCGGAGCGGTTGGACAGGTCGGCGAGGCGAACGGGTCTTGGTGGCCGCAAGGACGATGGAGAACGGCGGCGACCGCATCGGTCTCCTCTCCAGAACGAAGGAGAGGGAGAGGAGAGAGCTCGATCTGGGGGAGAGGGGGCAAGTGGGCGAGTGGGGAGGGAGCCCGAGGCGTCGGGCTGCCCTTATCCTCCCCGCGGCGCTTGTAGCGGCATGGGCGGCGAGGTGGTTCGGCGGCGACGTGCGCGCGCGGTTGCTCGCACAGTGGAGGAGGGGGAAGACGACAGGGGGGGAGTGGGCCGGCCTAGCCTGGGCCAGTTGGCTCGGGTGGGCCGAAGCCCACTGGGAGGCCAGGGGCTCTGCCCCCTTTCCCCTTTTTTGGCTTTCCCTTTTTCGTTTTCCAGCAGCTTTTGCCTTTTCTTTTTAGCCAATAAAGACTTTGCAAAAACTTATGCCATTGGCCAAAATAATTTCAAAGAAGTATATTGCACTGCCACAAAAAGGGTGGGAGGCTTTTGGAATAGTTGCCAATTTTATAAATTAAAATGGGCATTTAATTTATTGCTTAGGTCACTGCTTTAAGTAGCTTAGGCCACTTAAACCTTTTGCAAAAATGTTGGTTCACCACCAATATTAGTTGTGGATTATTTGGCACATGATGAACATTTTTGTTTTCATGTCTGAGCATTTTGAATTTTTGACTTTAGATTGGATTTGAAATTGAATTGAGATTTGGATCAAGTGAAGGTTAGCAACAGTATCATGATGACATTGCACCATTAACAGGGGATTACTGTAGCATGACACCGGGGGTGTTACAAGCAAAGTAGCGTATGTATTTCCCTCAGTTTTTGAGAACCAAGGTATCAATCCAGTAGGAGGCTCCTCAAAAGTCCCACGCACCTACACAAATAAACAAGAACCTCGCAACCAACGCAATAAAGGGGTTGTCAATTCCTTCACAGCCACTTGCGAAAGTGAGATCTGATAGAGATAATATGATAAGATAAATATTTTTGGTATTTTTATGATATAGATTGGAAAATAAAAGATGGAAATAAAAGTAGATGGAAAACTTATATCATAAAAGATAGACCCGGGCCATAGGTTTCACTAGTGGCTTCTCTCAAGATAGCACAAGTATTACGGTGGGTGAACAAATTACAATCGAGCAATTGATAGAAAAGCGAATAGTTATGAGATTATCTAGGCATGATCATGTATATAGGAATCATGTCCGTGACAAGTAGATCGAAACGATTCTGCATCTACTACTATTACTCCACACATCGACCGACTCATGCCTGCATCTAGAGTATTAAGTTCATGAAGAACAGAGTAACACATTAAGAAAGATGACATGATGTAGAGGGATAAACTCATGCAATATGATATAAACCCCATCTTTTTATCCTCGATGGCAACAATACAATACGTGCCTTGCTGCCCCTGCTGTCACTAGGAAAGGACACCACAAGATTGAACCCAAAGCTAAGCAGTTCTCCCATTGCAAGAAAGATCAATCTAGTAGGCCAAACCAAAATGATAATTAGAAGAGACTTGCAAAGATAACTTAATCACACATAAAAGAATTCAGAGGAGATTCAAATATTTCTCATAGATAAACTTGATCATAAACCCACAATTCATCGGATCTCGACAAACACACCGCAAAAAGAGTTACATCAAATAGATCTCCAAGAAGATCGAGGAGAACTTTGTATTGAGATTCAAAGACAGAGAAGAAGCCATCTAGCTAATAAACCGAAGGTCTGTGGTAAACTACTCACAACTCATCGGAGAGGCCTTGGAGATGATGTAGAGGCCCTCCATGGTCGATTCCCCCTCCGGCGGAGCACCGATGAAGGCTCCAAGATGGGATCTCGCAGATACTGAAGGTTGCGGCGGTGGAATTCGGTTTTCATGGTCTCTTATGATGTTTTCAGGGTACGGGAGTATATATAGGAGGAAGAAGTAGGTTGGTGGAAGCTTGAGGGGCCCACGAGGGTGGGGGGCGCACCCACACCCAGGGGGCGAGTCGGGCACCCTCGTGGTCGCCTCGGTAGTTTCTTGACGTCCACTCCAAGTCTCCAGGTTTGAATTTGTTCCAAAAAGATCGCTCCCGAAGGTTTCATCCCGTTTGGACTCCTTTTGATACTCCTTTTCTTTGAAACACTGAAATAGGAAAAAAACAGCAATTCGGGCTGGGCCTCCGGTTAGTAGGTTAGTCCCAAAAATGATATAAAAGTGTAAAGTAAAGCCCATAAACATCCAAAATGGGTAATATAATAGCATGGAACAATTAAAAATTATAGATACATTGGAGACATATCAGAGATGCTATTAGAATCCCACTTGAGATTAACGATGTCGTTCTTGTACTACTTCAGCCTCAATGTCTTACGGCTCGTCGGTGCTGCTCCAACAACGAAACCATCCATCACAATAGAGCAGTGCCCTAGACGCCGTCTGTAGATTCCTCAGATCTTCCTCCACACCTCCGACAGCCACCTCTGCCTCAACTTCTTCACCTCTGCCTCCACGCCGTCTGTAGATTCCTCAAAATTGGACATAGCACTAAAGGTGGAATAGAATGGTGGTTGTGGAGAAGACAAAAAGGAGAAGATAGTCTCACATCAACTAGGTGTATCAATGGGCTATGGATATGCCCATCAATAGATATCAATGTGAGTGAGTAGGGATTGCCATGCAACGGATGCACTAGAGCTATAAGTGTATGAAAGCTCAAAAAGTAACTAAGTGGGCGTGCATCCAACTTGCTTGCTCACGAAGGCCTAGGGCACTTTGAGGAAGCCCATCATTGGAATATACAATCCATGTTCTATAATGAAAATTCCCACTAGTATATGAAAGTGAAAACATAGGAGACTCTCTATCATGAAGATCATGGTGCTACTTTGAAGCACAAGTGTGGGAAAAGGATAGTAACATTGCCCCTTCTCTCTTTTTCTCTCATTTTTTTATTTGGCCTTCTATTTTTTTATGGCCTCTTTTTTTCGTCCAGAGTCTCATCCGACTTGTGGGGGAATCATAGTCTCCATCATCCTTTCCTCACATGGGACAATGCTCTAATAATGAAGATCATCACACTTTTATTTACTTACAACTCAAGAATTACAACTCAATACTTAGAACAAAATATGACTCTATGTGAATGCCTCTAGCGGTGTACCGGGATGTGCAATGATTCAAGAGTGACATGTATTAAAAAATTATGAATGGTGGCTTTGCCACAAGTACAATGTCAACTACATGATCATGCAAAGCAATATGACAATGATGAAGCGTGTCATAATAAACAGAATGGTGGAAATTTGCATGGCAATATATCTCGGAATGGCCATGGAAATGCCATAACAGGTAGGTATGGTGGCTCTTTTGAGGAAGGTAATGGAGGGTGTTATGGTACCGGCGAATGTTGCGCAACACAAGAGAGGCTAGCAATGTTGGAACGGTGGGAGTGCGTATAATCCATGGACTCAACATTATTCATAAAGAACTCACATATTTGTTGCAAAAATCTACAAGACATCAAAACAAAGTACTACACGCATGCTCCTAGGGGAAGGGTTGGTAGGAGTTAACCATCGCGCGATCTCGACCTCCACTCATAAGGAAGACAAACAATAAATAAATGATGCTCCAACTTCATCACATAACAGTTCACCATACGTGCATGCTACGAGAATCACAAACTTTCACACAAGTATCTCTCAAATTCATAATTACTCCACTAGCATGACTCTAATATCACGATCTTCATATCTCAAAACAATCATAAATAATCAAACTTCTCATAGTATTCAATGCACTTTATATGAAAGTTTTTATTATATCCATCTTGGATGCCCATCATATTAGGACTAATTTTATCACCAAAGCAAATTACCATGCTGTTATAAAAGACACTCAAAATAATATAAGTGAAGCATGAGAGTTCAACAATTTCTATAAAATAAAACCATCGCCGTGCTCTAAAAAAGATATAAGTGAAGCACTAGAGCAATATTGTCTAGCTCAAAAGATATAAGTGAAGCACATAGAGTATTCTAATAAATCATGATTCATGCGTGTCTCTCCCAAAAGGTATGTACAGCAAGGATGATTGTGGTAAACTAAAAAGCAAAGACTCAAATCATACAAGACGCTCCAAGCAAAACACATATCATGTGGTGAATAAAAATATAGCCTCAAGTAAAGTTACCGATAGACAAAGACGAAAGAGGGGATGCCTTCCGGGGCATCCTCAAGCTTAGGCTTTTGGTTGTCCTTGAATTTTACCTTGGGGAGCCTTGGGCATCCCCAAGCTTAGGCTCTTGCCACTCCTTATTCCATAGTCCATCAAATCCTTACCCAAAACTTGAAAACTTCACAACACAAAACTCAACAAAAAATCTCATGAGCTTCGTTAGTATAAGAAAATAAATTACCACTTTAAGGTACAATTGAAAATTCATTCTTTTTAATATTTGTGTAATATATATTGTATTCCAACTTCTCCATGGTTCATACCCCCCGATACTACTCATAGATTCATCAAAATAAGGAAACAACATGCGAAAAACAGAATCTGCCAAAAATAAAACAGTCTGTAGTAATCTGTAACTCTCTAATACTTATGTAACTCCCAAAATTCTGAAATAAATTGGTTGACGTGAGGAATTTGTCTATTAATCTTATGAAAAAAGAATCAACTTAAAAGTACTCTTCTGTAAAAAAAAACACAACTAATCTCGTGAGCGCTAAAGTTTTTGTTTTTCAGCAAGATCAAATCAACTTTCACCCAAGTCTTCCCAAAGGTTCTACTTGGCACAAACACTAATTAAAACATAAAACCACATCTATCCAGAGGATAGATGAATTATTTATTACTAAACAGGAGTAAAACGCAAAGAATAAAAATAAAATTGGGTTGCCTCCCAACAAGCGATATCGTTTAACGCCCCTAGCTAGGCATAAAAACATGAATAGATATAGTTATTGCCATCTTTGGTATGCAATCCATAAGTGGCTCTGATAATATATTCATAAGGCAGTTTTAATTTCTTCCTAGGAAAGTGTTCCATGCCTTTCCTTAACGGAAATTGGAATCTAATGTTTCCTTCTGTCATATCAATAATTGCACCAATCTTTCTAAGGAAAGGTCTACCAAGAATAATAGGGCATGTAGGATTGCAATCTATATCAAGAACAATGAAATCTACAGGCACATAATTCCTATTTGCAACAATAAGAACATAATTAATCCTTCCCATAGGTTTCTTAATGGTGGAATCCACAAGATGCAAATTGCAAGAACAATCATCAAATTCACTGAAACCTAGCACATCACACAAAGTTTTTGGAATCGTGGAAACACTAGCACCCAAATCACACAAAGCATAGCATTCATAATCTTTAATCTTAATATTAATAGTAGGTTCCCACTCATCATAAAGTTTTCTAGGGATAGAAACTTCTAGATCAAGCTTTTCTTGAAAAGATTGCATCATAGCATCAACGATATGTTTAGTAAAAGCTTTGTTTTGATTGTAAACATGAGGGGAATTTAACACGGATTGCAACAAGGAAATACAATCTATTAAATAACAATTATCATAATTAAATTCCTTGAAATCCAAAATACTGGGTTCATTGCTACTTAAAGTCTTGACCCCTCTAATCCCACTTTTATCAATTTTTGCATCTAGATCTAAAAACTCCGAATCATTGGGACGCCTTTTAACTAAAGTTAACTCATCTCCAGTCCCATCTTTATCAAGATTCATATTGGAAAACAAAGATTTAATAGGAGTCACATCAATCACTTTTAGATCTTCATCATTATTATCATGAAAACTAGAAGAACACATTTTTACAAACCAATCTTTTTTAGCACGCATCTTAGCGGTTCTTTCTTTGCACTCATCAATGGAAATTCTCATGGCCTTGAGAGACTCATTGATATCATGCTTAGGTGGTATATATATAAGTTTCAAAGAATCAACATCAAGAGAATTCTATCCACGTTCCCAGCCAATTCATCAATCTTAAGCAATTTTTCTTCAATCAAAGCATTGAAATCATTTTGCGAGTTCATAAATTATTTAACACTATTCTCAAAATCAGAGGGCATCTTATTAAAATTTCCATAAGAGTTGTTGTAGGAATTACCATAATTATTAGAGGAATTACTAGGAAATGGCCTAAGGTTAAAATTGCCTCTATACGCGTTGTTACCAAAATCGTTCCTACCAACACAATTCACATCCATAGATTCATTATTATTCTCAATCAAAGTGGACAAAAGCATATCATTAGGATCATAAGAAACACTTTTATTAGCAAATAATTTCATAAGTTCATCCATCTTTCCACTCAAAACATTAATTTCTTCAATTGCATGAACTTTTTTACTAGTGGATCTTTCGGTTTTCCCCTGAGAATAATTAACCATAATATTACTAGGATCGTAGTAGCCTCTCCTAAAGTGATTTCCATAAAAGTGCCTCCTGCGACCGAATCTAAAAGATTTCTAGAAGCCAAATTCAATCCGGATAAAAAATTTGTATAATCATCCACAAATTCAAACCATGTGTAGGGCAATTACGTATCATCAATTTCATCCTCTCCCAACATTGTGCAACATGCTCAAGATCAAGTTGCTTAAATTTCATAATATCGTTCCTAAGGGAGATGATCTTAGCGGGAAGAAAATACTCAGAGATGAAAGCATCTTTACACTTATTCCATGAATCAATATTGTTTTTAGGCAAAGATGAGAACCAAGTTTTAGCACGATCTCTAAGTGAAAACGGAAATAGCTTCAATTTAACAATATCATTATCCACATCTTTGTTCTTTTGCATGTCGCACAAATCAACGAAATTGTTTAGATGGGATGTGGCATCTTCACTAGGAAAGCCGGAAAATTGATCTTTTCATAATAAGATTCAACAAAGCGCCATTAATCTCACAAGATTCAGCATTAGTAGTAGGAGCGGTCGGAGTGCTAATAAAATCATTGTTGTTGGTGTTGGAAAAGTCACACAATTTAGTATTATCCTGAGCTATTGTGAGAGCAATCAATCCAACACACAGATACGTCTCCAATGTATCTATAATTTTTTATTGCTCCATGCTACTTTATATACTGTTTTGGACTATATTGGGCTTTATTTTCCACTTTTATATTATTTTTGGGACTAACCTATTAACCGGAGGCCCAGCCCAGGATTGTTGTTTTTTTGCCTATTTCAGTGTTTCGAAGAAACGGAATATCAAACAGAGTCCAAACGGAATGAAACCTTCGGGAACGTGATTTTCCAACCGAACGTGATCCAGGAGACTTGGACCCTACTCCAAGCAGTGCCAGAGGCGGTCATGAGGGTGGAGGGTGTGCCCCCTACCTCGTGGGCCCCCTGACGCTCCACCGACGTACTCCTTCCTCCTATATATACCTACGTATCCCCGTACGATCAGAACAGGAGCCAAAAAACTAATTCCACTGCCGCAACCTTCTATATCCACGAGATCCCATCTTGGGGCCTGTTCCGGAGCTCCGCCGGAGGGGGCATCCACCATGGAGGGCTTCTACATCATCACCATAGCCCCTCCGATGAAGTGTGAGTAGTTTACTTCAAACCTTCGGGTCCATAGCTAGTAGCTAGATGGCTTCTTCTCTCTTTTTGGATCTCAATACAATGTTCTCCCCCTCTCTCGTGGAGATCTACTCGATGTAATCTTCTTTTTGCGGTGTGTTTGTTGAGACCGATGAATTGTGGGTTTATGATCCAGTATTATCTATGGAAAATATTTGATTCTTCTCTGAATTCTTTTATGTATGATTGAGTTATCTTTGCAAGTCTCTTCGAATTATCCTTTTTGGTTTGGCCAACTAGATTGGCAGTTCTTGCAATGGGAGAAGTGCTTAGCTTTGGGTTCAATCTTGCAGTGTCCTTACCCAGTGACAGAAAGGGTTGCAAGGCACGTATTGTATTGTTGCCATCGAGGATAAAAAGATGGGGTTTTTATCATATTGCATGAATTTATCCCTCTACATCATGTCATCTAGCTTAAGGCGTTACTCTGTTTTTAACTTAATACTCTAGATGCATGCTGGATAGCGGTCGACGAGTGGACTAATAGTAGTAGATGCAGAATCGTTTTGATCTACTTGTTTTGGACGTGATGCCTATATACATGATCATTGCCTAGATATACTCATAACTATGCTCAATTCTGTCAATTGCTCAACAGTAATTTGTGCACCCACCGTAGAATACTTATGCTCTTGAGAGAAGCCACTAGTGAAACCTATGGACCCCGGGTCTATTCTCATCATATCAATCTCTATCACTTTATTTACTTGCTATGTTTTTACTTTTCCTTTTACTTTTTACTTTGCATCTATCTATCAAAAATACCAAAAATATTATCTCTATCAGATCTCACTCTCGTAAGTGACCATGAAGGGATTGACAACCCCTAAGCATTGGTTGCGAGTTGCTATCATTTTGTGTAGGTACGAGGGACTTGTGCGTGGTCTCCTACTGGATTGATACCTTGGTTCTCAAAAACTGACGGAAATACTTACGCTACTTTGCTGCATCATCCTCTCCTCTTCGGGGAAATCCAACGCAGTGCTCAAGAGGTAGCAAGAGGAATTTCTGGCGCCATTGCCGGGGAGGCTCATGCAAGCAAGTCAACAATACCAAGTACCCATCGCAATCCCTATCTCTCGCATTACATTATTTGCCATTTGCCTCTCATTTTCGTCTCCCCCACTTCACCCTTGCCGTTTTATTTGCCCTCTCTTTCCCAATCTCCTTCTCTCTTTCCGTTTTTCCTTTTTCCTGTTGCCTTTCTGTTTGCTTGTGTGTTGGATTACTTGTTGCCATGGCGCAAGATAATACTAAATTGTGTGATTTCTCGAATACCAATAATAATGATTTCCTTAGTACTCAGATTGTTCCTCTTAATAATGATGAGTCTTGTGAAATCAATAACGCTTTGTTGAATCTTGTTATGAAAGATCAATTCGCCGGCCTTCCTAGTGAAGATGCCGCTACTCTTCTAAACAATTTTGTTGATTTGCGTGATATGCAAAAGAAAAAAGATACAGATAACAATATTGTCAAATTGAAGTTATTTCCGTTTTCACTTAGAGATCGTGCTAAAGTTTGGTTTTCATTCTTGCCTAAAAATAGTATTGATTCTTGGAACAAGTGCAAAGATGCTTTTATCTCTAAGTATTTTCCTCCCGCTAAGATTATTACTCTTAGGAACGACATCATGAATTTTAAACAACTTGATCATGATCATGTTTCCCAATCTTGGGAAAGCATGAAATTAATGCTTCGCAATTGCCCTACTCATGGTTTGAATATATGGATGATCATACAAAAAATTTATGCCGGATTGAATTTTCCTTCTAGAAATCTTTTAGATTCGGCCGCGGGAGGCACTTTTATGGAAATTACGTTAGGTGATGCTACCAAATTGCTTGATAATATTATGGCTAATTATTCTCAATGGCACACCGAAAGATCTTCTAGTAAAAAAGTGCATGCTATAGAAGAAATCAATGTTTTGAGTGAAAAGATGGATGAACTTATGAAGATGTTTGCTCCTAAAAATACTCCTCTTGATCCCAATGATACACCTTTATCTACTTTGCTTCAGAATAATAATGAATCTATGGATGTGAATTTTGTTGGTAGGAATAGTTTTGGAAACAATGCGTATAGAGGGAATTTTAATCCTAGGCCTTATCCTAGTAATCCTTCTAATAATTATGGAAATCCCTACAACAACTCTTATGGAAATTTTAATAAGATGCCCTCTGAATTTGAGAGTAGTGTTAAAGAGTTTATGAATTCGCAAAAGAATTTTAATGCTTTGCTTGAAGAGAAATTGCTTAAAGTTGATGATTTGGCTAGGAACGTTGATAGAATTTCTCTTGAAATTGATTCTTTAAAGCTTAGATATATTCCTCCTAAGCATGATATCAATGAGTCTCTCAAAGCCATGAGAATTTCCATTGATGAGTGCAAGGAAAGAACCGCTAGGATGCGTGCTTCCAAAGATGCCTTTATTAAAGCGTGTTCTTCCAATTCCTATGAAAATCAAGATGAAGATCTAAAAGTTATTGATGTGTCCCCCATTAAATCTTTGTTTTGCAATATGAATCTTGATGAATCTGAATATGATCTTCCTTTACCTAGAAGGCGTTCTAAGAATTCGGAGTTCCTAGACCTTGATGATGAATTTGATGATAGTGGAATTGAAATAAATAAAAACCGTGATGTTGCTAAACCCACTATTTTGGATCTCAAGGAATTTAATTATGAAAATTGCTCTTTGATTGGTTGTATTTCCTTGTTGCAATCCGTGCTAGATTCTCCTCACGCTTATAGTCAAAATAAGGCCTTTAAGGAACACATTGTTGATGCTTTGATGCAATCTTATGAAGAAAAACGTGAGTTGAAAGTTTCAATCCCTAGAAAACTCTATGATGAGTAGGAACCTACTATTAAAATTAAAATTAAAAATCATGAGTTTCATGCTTTGTGTGATTTGGGTGCTAGTGTCTCTACTATTCCCAAAACTTTATGTGATTTGCTAGATTTCCGTGATTTTGATGATTGCTCTCTAAACTTGCATCTTGCGGATTCCACTATTAAAAAACCTACGGGAAGAATTAATGATGTTCTTATTGTTGCAAATAGGAATTATGTGCCCGAAGATTTTATCGTTCTTGATATAGATTGCAATCCTTCATGTCCTATTATTCTTGGTAGACCTTTCCTTAGAATGATTGGTGCAATTATTGATATGAAGGAAGGGAATATTCGATTCCAATTTCCCTTAAAGAAGGGTATGTAACACTTCCCTAGAAATAAAATAAAATTACCATATGAATCTATCATGAGAGCCACTTATGGATTGCCTACCAAAGCTGGCAATACCTAGATCTATCATTGCTTTTATGCCTAGCTAGGGGCGTTAAACGATAGCGCTTGTTGGGAGGCAACCCAATTTTATTTTGTGTTTTTTGTTTTTGCTTCTGTTTAGGAATAAATAATCCATCTAGCCCCTGTTTAGATGTGGTTTTATGTTTTAATTAGTGTTTGTGCCAAGTAGAACCTATAGGATAACCAACGATGATAGTTGATTTGATTCTGCTGGAAAAACAGAAACTTTGCACGCACGAATTTAGTTATTATAAATCACAGGAACGTGCTTTTGCCTTTATTCTTTTTTCTGCTGTTCAATAAACAAATTGTCCAGGACTTTCTATTTTGGTAGAATTTTTAGAGTTCCATTAGTTTGCGTTAGTTACAGATTTCTAGAGACTGTTCTGTTTTTGACAGATTCTGTTTTTCATGTGTTGTTTGCTTATTTTGATGAATCTATGGCTAGTAAAATAGTTTATAAACCATAGAGAAGTTGGAATACAGTAGGTTTAACACCAATATAAATAAAGAATGAGTTCATTACAGTACCTTGAAGTAGTATTTTGTTTTCTTTCTCTAACGGAGCTCACGAGATTTCTGTTGAGTTTTGTGTTGTGAAGTTTTCAAGTTTTGGGTGAATTCTTTTGATGGATTATGGAACAAGGAGTGGCAAGAGCCTAAGCTTGGGGATGCCCATGGAACCCCCAAGATAATCCAAGGACACCAAAAAGTCAAAGCTTGGGGATGCCCCGGAAGGCATCCCCTCTTTCGTCCACTTCCATCGGTAATTTAATTGGAGCTATATTTTTATTCACCAACATGATATGTGTTTTGCTTGGAGCATCTTGTATTATTTGCGTCTTTGATTGTTAGTTTACCACAATCATCCTTGCTGTACACACCTTTTGAGAGAGCCATACATGATTTGAAATTTGTTAGAACACTCTATGTACTTCTCTTATATCTTTTGAGCTTGATAGTTTTGCTCATAGTGCTTCACTTATATCTTTTGAGCGTGATAATTTTTGCTCTAGTGCTTCACTTAGATCTTTTAGAGCACGGTGGTGGATTTGTTTTAAAGAAACTATTGATATCTCATGCTTCACTTAGATTATTTTGAGAGTCGTTAATAGCATGGTAATTTTCTTAATGTTAATATACTTGGTGTTCAAGATATGTGAAACTTTCTTTTGAGTGAGTTGAATACTAAGATAAGTTTGATGCTTGATAATTGTTTTGAGATATGGAGGTGATAATATCAAAGTCGTGCTAGTTGGGTGATTATGAATTTGAGAAATACTTGTGTTGAAGTTTGCAAGTCCCGTAGCATGCACGTATGGTTAAAGTTGTGTAACAAATTTGAAACATGAAGTGTACCTGGCTTGTGCATCCTTATGAGTGGCGGTCGGGGATGAGCGATGGTCTTTTCCTACCAATCTATCCCCCTAGGAGCATGCGTGTAGTACTTGAATTTTTGATGGCTTCTAAATTTTTCCAATAAGTATATGAGTTCTTTTGACTAATGTTGAGTCCATGGATTATACACACTCTCACCTTTCCACCTTTGCTAGCCTCTTCGGTACCGTGCATTGCCCTTTCTCACCTTGAGAGTTGGTGCAAACTTCGCCGGTGCATCCAAACCCCGTGATACGATACGCTCTATCACACATAAACCTCCTTATATCTTCCTCAAAACAGCCACCATATCTACCTATCATGGCATTTCCATAGCCATTCCGAGATATATTGCCATGCAACTTCCACCATCATCATCATGACATACATTACTTTTGTCATATTGCCATTGCATGATCATGTAGTTGACATCGTATTTGTGGCAAAGCCACTATGCATTATTTTCCATACATGTCACTCTTGATTCATTGCACCATCCCGGTACACCGTCGAAGGCATTCATATAGAGTCATATCTTGTTCTAAGTTTCGAGTTGTAATCCTCATGTTGTAATCAATAGAAGTGTGATGATCATCATTATTAGAGCATTTCCCAAATAATAAAAAAAAGAGAAAGGCCAAAAGAAAAAAAGAAAGGCCCAAAACAATAAAAATAAAAAAGAAAAGAGAAGGGCAATGCTACTATCTCTTTTTTACACACTTGTGCTTCAAAGTAGCACCTTGTTCATCATGTAGTGAGTCTCATATCTTGTGCTTCAAAGTAGCACCTTGTTCTTCATGTAGCGAGTCTCATAAGTTGTCTTTTTATACTAGTGGGAAGTTTTTTCATTATAGAACTTGGCTAGTATATTCCTACGATGGGCTTCCGCAAATGCCCTAGGTCTTGTGAGCAAGAGAGTTGGATGCACACCCACTAGTTTTCTTTTGTTGAGCATTCATAGCTCTAGTGCATCCGTTGCATGGCAATCCCTACTCCTGATGTTGACATCAATTGATGGGCATCTTCATAGCCCGTTGATTAGCCTCGTCAATGTGAGACTTTCTCCTTTTTTGTCTTCTCCACACAATCCCCATCATCATATTCTATTCCACCCATAGTGCTATATCCATGGCTCACGCTCATGTATTGTGTGAAGGTTGAAAAAGTTTGAGATTATTTAAGTATGAAACAATTGCTTGGCTTGTCATCGGGGGTATAGAAGTTGGGAACATCTTTGTGTGACGAAAATGAAGCATAGCCTAACTATATGATTTTGTAGGATGAACTTTCCTTTGCCATTTTATTTTGAGAAGACATGATTGCTTTGATTAGTATGCTTGAAGTATTATTATTTTTGTGTCAATATGAACTTTTGTCTTGAATCTTTCGGATCTGAATATTCATATCACAATTAAGAAGATTTACATTGAAATTATGCCAAAGTATCACTCTGCATCAAAAATTCTTTTTTATCATTTACCTACTCGAGGACGAGCAGGAATTAAGCTTGGGGACGCCTGATACGTCTCCGACGTATCTATAATTTTTGATTGCTCCATGCTACTTTATCTACTGTTTTGGACTATATTGGGCTTTATTTTCCACTTTTATATTATTTTTGGGACTAACCTATTAACCGGAGGCCCAGCCCAGAATTGATGTTTTTTTTGCCTATTTCAGTGTTTCGAATAAACAGAATATCAAACGGAGTCCAAACGGAATGAAACCTTAGGGAACTTGATTTTCCAACCGAACGTGATCCAGGAGACTTGGACCCTACTCCAAGCAGTGCCAGAGGCGGTCACGAGGGTGGAGGGCGCGCCCCCCTACCTCGTGGGCCCCCTGACGCTCCATCGATGTACTCCTTCCTCCTATATATACCTACGTATCCCCGTACGATAAGAACAGGAGCCAAAAACCTAATTCCACCGCCGCAACCTTCTGTATCCACGAGATCCCATCTTGGGGCCTGTTCCGGAGCTCCGCCGGAGGGGGCATCCACCATGGAGGGCTTCTACATCATCACCATAGCCCCTCCGATGAAGTGTGAGTAGTTTACTTCAGACATTCGGGTCCATAGCTAGTAGCTAGATGGCTTCTTCTCTCTTTTTGGATCTCAATACAATGTTCTCCCCCTCTCTCGTGGATATCTATTCGATGTAATCTTCTTTTTGCGGTGTGTTTGTTGAGACCGATGAATTTTGGGTTTATGATCCAGTATTATCTATGGAAAATATTTGATTCTTCTCTGAATTCTTTTATGTATGAGTGAGTTATATTTGCAAGTCTCTTCGAATTATCCTTTTTGGTTTGGCCAACTAGATTGGTAGTTCTTGCAATGGGAGAAGTGCTTAGCTTTGGGTTCAATCTTGCGGTGTCCTTACCCAGTGACAGAAAGGGTTGCAAGGCATGTATTGTATTGTTGCCATCGAGGATAACAAGATGGGGTTTTTATCATATTGCATGAATTTATCCCTCTACATCATGTCATCTTGCTTAAGGCGTTACTCTATTTTTAACTTAATACTGTAGATGGATGCTGGATAGCGGTCGATGAGTGGAGTAATAGTAGTAGATGCAGAATCGTTTCGATCTACTTGTTTTGGACGTGATGCCTATATAGATGATCATTGCCTAGATATACTCATAACTATGCTCAATTCTGTCAATTGCTCAATAGTACTTTGTTCACCCACCGTAGAATACTTATGCTCTTGAGAGAAGCCACTAGTGAAACCTATGGCCCCCAGGTCTATTCTTATCATATCAATCTCTATCAGTTTATTTACTTGCTTTGTTTTTACTTTGCCTTTTACTTTTTACTTTGCATCTATCTATCAAAAATACCAAATATATTATCTCTATCAGATCTCATTCTCGTAAGTGACCATGAAGGGATTGACAACCCCTAAGCGTTGGTTGCGAGTTGCTATCGTTTTGTGTAGGTACGAGGAACTTGTGTGTAGTCTCCTACTGGATTGATACCTTGGTTCTCAAAAACTGAGGGAAATAATTTTGCTACTTTGCTGCATCATCCTCTCCTCTTCGGGGAAATCCAACGCAGTGCTCAAGAGGTAGCACACACAAGCACACAAGAAGCAAGCGAAAAGAGATGAACAGAAGATGGGCAAAGAAAAGGCAAAGGTTTTCGAAAAAAAATTAGAAGTGGGGGAGAGGAAAACGAGAGGCGAATGGTGAATAATGTAATGCAAGAGAGAAGAGTTTATGACGGGTACTTGGTATGGCTTGACTTGACGTAGATCTTTCCGGCAACAGCGCCAGAAATCCTTCTTCCTACCTCTTGAGCTTGTGTTGGTTTTCCTTTGAAGAGGAAAGGGTGATGCAGCAAAGTAGCATAAGTATATCCCTCAGTTTTGAGAACCGAAGTATCAATCCAGTAGGAGACGACGCACAAGTCACCAAATACCTGCACAAAAAATCAACAACTTGCACCCAACGCGATAAAGGGGTTGTCAATCCCTTCATGGTCACTTGCAAAAGTGAGATCTGATAGAGATAGATAAACGGTAAAGTAAATATTTTTTGGTTTATAGATTGAAAAGTAAAAGATTGCAAAATAGTAGATCGAAAACTAGCAAGAAAACGAGATTTAATATAATGGAAAAGAGACCTGGGGGCCATAGGTTTCACTAGTGGCTTCTCTCAAGATAGCAAATATTACGGTGGGTTAACAAATTACTGCCGAGCAATTGATAGAAAAGCGCATAGTTATTACGAAATCTAAGGCAATGATCATGAACATAGGCATCATGTCCGTGTCAAGTAGACCGACTCCTGCCTGCATCTTCTACTATTACTCCACACATCGACTGCTATCCAGCATGCATCTAGAGTATTAAGTTCATAAAGAATGGAGTAACACATTAAGCAAGATGACATGATGTCAAGGAATTAACTCAAGCAATATGATGAAAACCCCATCTTTTTATCCTCGATGGAAACAATAGCCTTGCTGCCGCTACTGTCACTGGGAAAGGACAACGCAAGATTGAACCCAAAGCTAAGCACTTCTCCCATTGCAAGAAAGATCAATCTAGTAGGCCAAACTAAACCCATAATTCGAAGAGACTTGGAAAAATATCAAATCATGCATATAAGAATTCAGAGAAGAACCAAATAATATTCATAGATAATCTTGATCATAAATCCACAATTCATCGGATCTCGGCAAACACACCGCAAAAGAATATTACATCGAATAGATCTCCATGAACATCGAGGAGAACATGGTATTGAGAATCAAAGAGAGAGAAGAAGCCATCTAGCTAATAACTATGGACTTGAAGGTCTATGGTAAACTACTCACGCTTCATCGGAGAGGTAGTGGTGTTAATGTAGAAGCCCTCCGTGATCGAATCCCCCTCCGGCAGGACACCAGAAAAGGTCCCTAGATGGGATCTCACAGGTACAGAAGGTTGTGGCGGTGGAAAAGTGGTTTCGTGGCTCTCCTTGATGTTTTCAGGGTATAAGAGTATATATAGGCGAATGGGCTAGGTCAGAGGAGCCACGAGGGACCCACGAGGGTGGTGGCATGCCCTACCCCCCTGGGCGCGCCCTCCTGCCTCGTGGCTTCCTTGTTGCGTCTCTGACTTCATCTCCAAGTCTTTTGGTTTGCTTTCGGTCCAAGAAAGAACATCGCGAAGGTTTCATTCCATTTGGACTCCGTTTGGTATTCCTTTTCTGCAAAACTCTAAAATAGGCAAAAAACAGAAACTGGCACTGGGCCCTCAGTTAATAGGTTAGTCCTAAAAATGATATAAAATAGCATATAAATTCCTATTAAACATCCAAAACAGATAATATAATAGCATGGAACAATCTAAAATTATAGATATGTTGGAGATGTATCAGTCGAGCATTGAGTCTGACTCAACTTCACACCTTGTAATACAGGCAAGAACCCTTTCTTTGACTGATCCATTTTGAACTTCTTCAAAACTTTATCAAGGTATGTACTTTGTGGAAGTCCTATCAAGCGTCTTGATCTATCTCTATAGATCTTGATGCCCAATATATAAGTAGCTTCACCGAGGTCTTTCATTGAAAAACTCTTGTTCAAGTATCCTTTTATGCTATTCAGAAACTGTACATCATTTCCAATAAACAATATGTCATCCACATATAATATTATAAATGCTATACAACTCCCACTCACTTTCTTGTAAATACAGGCTTCTCCAAAAGTCTGTATAAAACCATATGCTTTGATCACCTCATCAAAGCATATATTCCAACTCTGAGATGCTTCCACCAGTCCATAAATGGATCACTAGAGCTTGCACACTTTGTTAGCACCTTTAGGATCAACAAAACCTTCTGGTTGCATCATATACAACTCTTCTTTAAGAAATCCATTAAGGAATGCAGTTTTGACATAAATGGTGGTAGCTACGCACGACCCCGAGTTTTATCTTTCATTATTTTGATAAATTATTTTGGAGTATCAAAAATAACTCTATAATGAAAATATCGTGACTTTGGACCAGCCGGGCAAGCAAACAGGCAATTATGCCTAAAAGGCAAGCAAAAAGACGGAGAGACCTGAGAAAAGTCCCTTTCTACACAATGAAAAGGCACATGTGTCAAAAAGGTAATAAAAAAGACCAACAAAAGTGAGAAAAGGTCATCTCTATACAACAAAAAATGCACTTGTGCCAATGCCATAAGATACCCAACACCTCATATATCAAAAAAGGCACTTATGACAAAGGGTGTGTAGTTTCCACCATGTGTGTGTAGCTACCACCATGCATAGGAAATCGCCTCTCAATCATAAAATGGGGTAATTGCTAACATGATTCGGACAAACTTAAGCATCACTACGGGTGAGAAAGTCTCATCATAGTCAACTCCTTGAACTTGTCAAAAACCTTTCGCAACAATTCGATCTTTATAGACAGTAACATTACCATCAGCGTCAGTCTTCTTCTTGAAGATCCATATATTATATATGGGTCACCGATCATCAGGCAGATCCACCAAAGTCCATACTTTGTTCTCATACATGGATCCTATCTCAGATTTCATGGCCTCAAGCCATTTATCGTAATCTGGGATCATCATAGATTATTCATAGTTTGTAGCTTCGTCATGGTCAAGTAACATGACCTCCAGAATAGGATACCGTACCACTCTGGTGCAGATCGTGCTCTGTTTTACCTACGAGGTTCTGTAGCAACTTGATCTATAGTTTCATGATCTTTATCATTAGCTTTTTCACTAGTTGGCGTAGGCATCACGGGAACAGTTTTCTCAGATGAGCTACTTTCCAAATTGAGAGTAGGTACAATTACCTCATCAAGTTCTACTTTCCTCCCACTCACTTCTTCCGAGAGAAATTCCTTCTCTAGAAAGGTTCCGTTCTTAGCAACAAAGATTTTGCCTTTGGACTTGTGGTAGAAGGTATACCCAATTGTTTCCTTAGGGTATCCTATGAAGACACACTTCTCCGATTTGGTTTTGAGCTTATAGGGCTGAAGCCTTTTGACATAAGCATCGCATCCCCAAACTTTAAGAAATGACAGCTTAGGTTTGTTGCCAAACAACAGTTCATACGGTGTCTCAACGGACTTTGATGGTGCCCTGTTTAAAGTGAATGCCGCTATCTCTAATGCATAACCGCAAAACGATAGTGGTAAATTAGTAGGAGACATCATAGATCACACCATATCCAATAAAGTGCGATTATGATGTTCGGACACACCATTAGGTTGTGGTGTTCCAGGTGGCGTGAGCTGTGAAACTATTCCATATTGTATTAAATGAAGGCCAAACTCATAACTCAAATATTCTCCTCCACGATCAGATTGTAGAAACTTTATTTTCTTGTTACGATGATTCTCCACTTCACTCTGAAATTCTTTGAACTTTTCAAATGTTTCAGACTTGTGTCTCATTAAGTAGATACCCATATCTGCTCAAATGATCTATGAAGGTCAGAAAATAACGATACCCGCCACGAGCATCAACACTCATTGGACCGCATACATCGGTATGTATTATTTCCAATAAGTCACTAGCTCGTTCCATTTTTTGGAGAATGGAGTTTTAGTCATCTTTCCCATAAGGCACGGTTCGCAAGTATCAAATGATTCATAATCAAGTGATTCCAAATTCCATCTTTACAGATTTTCCTCATGCGCTTTACACCGATATGATCCAAACGGCAGTGCCACAAATAAGTTTCACTATCATTATTAATTTTGCATCTTTTGGCATCAATATTATGAATATGTGTATCATCACGATCAAGATTCAACAGAAATAGACCACTCTTCAAGGGTGCATGAACGTAAAATATGTTACTCATATAAATAGAACAACCATTATTCTCTGATTTAAATGAATAACCCTCTCGCACTAAACAAGATCCAGATATAATGTTCATGCTCAATGTTGGCACCAAATAACAAGTATTCAGGTCTAAAACTAATCCCGAAGGCAGATGTAGAGGTAGCGTGCCGGCGGGGATCACATCGACCTCGGATTATGGGTTCTGCAAACCCTTGATTGGTTAGAACTCTGGGGTGCGTGCGGAGATCTCAACCTACCCAGCCTGCCTACTCGCTATCCTCCTAAGCCTAGCGCGACAAGATCAAAGAGATAAACAGACACAACGGTTTATCCTTGTTCGGGCCACCTTGCGGTGTAATACCCTACTCCAACGTTTTGGTGGATTGCCTCGGAGGGCTGAGGGTGAACTAGTACAGTGGATGAACTGGCCTCAGGAGGTGAGGTGTTCTTGAGCTCAAGGGAGCTGGTGTGGTGTGAGCTAGTTCGACCTGTCTTGCCTCTATGGTGGTGGCTAGTCCTAATTATAGTGGCCTTGGTCCTCTTCCCAAATGTTGGGGGTAAGGGATGCCACAACGGCCGGATTTGAAAGGGGACAAGTAGTACAACTTATCCTGACAAAAGTAGTCTTCGCCTGCGAAAAGCCTCTAGTGATGACGCTGTGGTGGGCTCGTCGATGACCTCCGTCCTGCCGTCCTAGAGGTCTTGATCTCGTTGCACTAGAATGGAAACCTTTGGTTGATTCCTCGGGACTCCGCACCTGTATCTTGCCTCCATTGCATCGAAGAGGAAACTTGCGCTCTGCACCTGCCTAGCACCCACCTGGCCTTGGTGATCATGGCTAACGTCAGCTGAGCCTCATGAGGTAAACCTTGCATAGAACTCTCCGCCCCTCATGAGCCAGCCTGAGGAGGCCGATTCCCTCATGGGTCTTGGCGTCGTCCACCTCACAAGGCTTGGCCCCTCGCGAGGGTCTTGAGTTGTTGGTGCTGAAGCAAGGCCGTACCAGGCCGCCGATGGAGCCACGTGGTGGGCCGCAGGCAGGCAGGGCTAGATACCCCCATATCCAGGACGCCGACAGTAGCCCCCGAGCCCAAGGCACGCTCGGACTTGGCTTCCAGGCGAAGCCAAAGGGCAAGTGCGGACCGCCCCGGGCCCTAACCTCCTGCAGCCTTGATGACGTGTGGCGACTGATGCGACGTGGGCGACTCCGCTTCCCCATGCTGCCTCGGCAACTGCTTCCATCTGACAAAAGGTATGCCATCCGCCGCCAGGCTTTCATTGCCCCTTCTTTGTCTTGCTCCAGATACCCTTCTCCCAGCAGCGGAAGAACTCACCAGATCTGTCGATTTTCCCCTCCAATCCTTTGCTCAATGGCTGCTGAGAAGACCATGGCCTCAACTTCGGCTTCTGGCTCCGCCTGGTACGAGCCGGCGCTGCTGGCACCCTCTGTGGCCGGGGAGAAGCTCCAGGCCGTGCTCCTCCAGACGGCGATCGAGGACAACAAGTGGAAGGGGACAGCGCTCCGGGTCGCCACCGCCGCGCCGGAGCCCGCTGACTGTACCTTCTTCCCTTTCTTCCTGCACAGCGTCTACTCGGGGCTGGTGCCCCCTTTCTCCCACTTCTTCTATGACGTTCTTCATCACTATGGCCTCCACGCGCTCCACATTCATGCCAACTCCATCCTCCTCCTGTCCATTTTCGCCTTCTACTATGAGGCGTTCATGGGGCTGATGCCCTCCGTCGCCATGCTCTGCCACTTCTTCTTCCTTCGCATGACTGGCAAACATCCGGTTGGGTGCATCGGCTTCGTTGCAGCGTGGGGCGGTAACGCGATCTCCCATGCCGGATGAAGGTCAAGGATGCCGTGAAGAGGTGGGTTCTGATGGATGCCAAGTGCTCCCGGAGCTTGTTGGAGCTGTCGACCGAACTTCCCATCTCCGAGAAGGGGTGGTATTCTGAGAAGATCACCGACCATTCCCTGATGCCATTGGTGAAGAAGATGGAGAAGGACCTGAGGAGCGACAAGCTGATGGGGGCCATGTTCATCAAGGAGTTCTTGAGGCAGCACATAGCGCCACTCCAAGATTGCTTCCGCCCCCTGTGGAAGCTTGGGGCATCAAAGACAAGATCCGCCTATGCCAGGACGCCCTTCTCGAGGAGGAGCTGAGCAAGGTGCTGCTCTACTTGACGGGGAAGGACCCGAGCGATCCTCCGGAAGATTAGCTCCCGCAGTACTATCAGATTGACGGGGAGGAGGTTGCCGCTGCCATGCTAGTCCTTGATGCATTTGGGCTTGTGCGGGTGGGGCCTCCCCCGCTGCCTCCAGCCTTGGTGGATCTGTCCTTTGGAGATCATTCCTTTGATGCCACCGTGGAAGATATGGTGGAGGAATCCTCTGCCCCGCGGCAGAGGGAGCTCCTCTGTGAATTCCCTGATGATGATGATGACGCACCTCCGGTGGTGGAGGTGCCTCACCCTTCAAGAGTCACCACGAGGTCCGGGGTGTCCTCTTCGAAGCATCCCAAGCGGACAGCCACAAAGAAGGGCAGGACCACGCTGATTCCTCCGGGAAGCTCCGAGCGCCCCGAGCCACAAAGACAGCGCCCCGAGCGGCACCAACCGCGAGCTCTCCTGCTCCCAAGAGCTCACCACCAGCTGCCCTGCCTCAGCACCCGCTGCTGAGCCTGAAGAGGAGCTATGTCTTCGTTGGCCAATAAGTCTTTTCCTTAGCCTTGTTTGTTGATTCTTGAAGTGATGCTTAGCATCTTTGTCTGTCATTAGGCAGCAACTATTGAAGAAGCAGATAGAAGACGCGGAGGTCACCGTGGTCGAGGGCGCTGAAGTGGCCACTGCGGCCCAGGTGAAGGAGAGTGTCGCGGCCCTTGCAGCTCTGGGGGTCGTGCCGTCTCCCCAGGGCATGGAAGCCCGTCCTTAGGAGGTGCCTGTGCCGCGGGCGGGGCTGACCCCGCTGGCGCCCATCTGTGCCGCGGCTGCTAAGGTTGCCCAGCCTTCGGAGCCCCCGGTTCTTCCTGAGGCTGAGGTTTCTTCTGTCTTTGCGCCGAGGGCGCCTTCTCCCCTACTCAGCGTGAGGCCAATCCGTGGCGCTCCTGCCACCTTCGGGGCCTTGTAGGAGGCAATGGCGGCGCTGGACCTCCTCCAAGGTGAACTTCGGCCCAGATCATCGCTCGGCGCAGGGAGGCCTCGGGATGATTTCTGGTTGGCTCCAAGCCGACGAGTCTGTCCGCGCGGCCTGGGGCTCTGCGGAGGAAGCCCAGAAGGTGCTCGGGGTGGTCGCCACCACGCGCGATTTGGCGCGGAAGGAGGCCATGGAAGCTGAGGATCGGTGCCGCATGGTGGGCGCTGAACTGAAGGCTCTTCAGGATCAGCAGGCCAGCTAGCTCTAGGAGCGTGAGGAGAAGCTGAAGGCCCAGGAGGCTGCCATCGCTGATAGAGACGCCGAGGTGAAGAAGGTGGCCTTGGAGCAGGCTGCGGAGCATGACCGCCTGAGGAAGCTGAAGGAGGAGGTGGAGGCAGCCCAAGCGGCCTTTGCCGGGGCCAAGGAGGCGGCCGCCATGGAGCGCGGCACCCTTACCTCTCTCGAGGCGAGGTTCCACAAGGCTTAGCGGTTGCTCTTTGGGGACGATCCCTTGAAGAAGGTGATGGTGACGACCCCAAGGGAGAGCCCTACTGCTTTGCTGCCTGAAGTCTTGGCAGTGCTTGAGGACGATGTCGACGGGTTTGCCTCTTTGGTGGAAAGTGAGGCGCGCTCGCCTTCTTCCTCAGCCCTTACGTGCATCTTCAGCCATATATCTATATCCAGGACACCAGCTACGACCTCTCCTCCTTCCTTACTCCAGAGGACTCAGACTCCCAGGACGCTGCTGCTGCCGCCATGAAGATCTCCGTGGACGCCATGTTGAGCAAGTTCCTGGCCGCCGGTCCCCCGAACGAGGCCGAGGGAATGGGCGACGTGCCTGGTGACGAGGCTCCGCTCGCGGGTGATGGTGGCGCCCAGGTCTGAAGAGGTGGCTTCGCGGTGCAGCTCTTCCCTGTTCGTCCTGCATCATGTAGCATGCCTCAGGGAGGCGTTTAAAACTGTTGGCTTGGAACAATTTGGAACAATTTGTCTTGTAATAATTAGATTATGGTTCCTCGACTTTTCCGTTTGCTTTATTGTTCTAGGTTGGCAGAGCCCGGCCCCGCGCGTACCTCAACCGCTGTTGGGTCATCCATATCGCCAAGAGGAGCCCAAGGGGTGAGGGGCTATGTGGGCAGTTAGGCTCCTGAGACGCGATGCTCAGGAGTCCTCCTTGACGTGCGAACAGCTTAGGAAAAGGTGCAGAGGCAAGCCTTGGTGTTCTGCGTCGGCAGGGCCCGGCCTTGCGCATGCCTCAGCCGTCGTTGGGCCATTCGGATCTCCAAGACGAGCCCAAGGGGTGAGGGGCTACGTGACCAGTTAGGCTCCTGAGACGCGATGCTCAGGAGTCCCCCTTGACGTATGAACGGCTTGAAAAGGAAGGGTGAAAGCCAGGCCTTCGCGTTCTGCATCGGTAGGGCCCGGCCCCGCGCATGCCTCCGCTACCGTTGGGTCGTCCGAATCACCAGGACAAGCCCAAGGGGTGAGGAGCTACGTGACCAGTTAGGCTCCTGAGACGTGATGCTCAGGAGTCCCCCTTGACATACAAACCAACCATCATACCTTTTCCTCGCCAAGATCTCGCTTGGGAGGGGTGCGCGAAGACCAGGCCCGTGAGGCCTGGCGAGGTGGGGTATGCCAGGCATGACCTGAGCATAGCCCCATGCCCAGCCCCCTCGCGCTATCCTCCCGAGGGAGAGCAGCGCGATGAGGCTGGTCACTGAGCCCGGAGGCTCCCTGAGGTTAATGCGGCCATGAGGCCACCCCTAGTTGTTTATCACCAGCGGGGAGCATAGTGCTTCCGCTATTGCATGGGCATAGCCGCTCCTCGGCAGGGTCGACGCCTAGCATGGAGCATGGTGCTTCCATTGGTGCGTGGGGGGGGGGGGGGCTCCCTCTGAGGAGAACCCCCGAGGCGTGTACAGCCCTGCCCTGACACGTGGCTTGCACGTGCAGGGCTGGAGGTGGTGTGTATGGGCACCCGTGAGCCAGTGCGGGACTCACGAGGCCCTACCTCAAGGCGGGTTGCGCCTGGTCTTGTTTGGGGATGCTTGTCTTAGTCCTGCGAGATGGTTAGGCAGCCTGCACCGAATGAGTCTCCTGAGGTTATTGCATGAGAAGGCCAGACACCAATGACCCCAGGTGGTGATGTCAATGGGGCCGGCCTGCCACAGAGCTCAGCCTTTAGGTTATCGACGCTGCAGGGATGGACCCGAGCACAGATGTCGTGCCTAGTCTTCTCATAAAAAGATCCTGAAAAAAACAACCAGCGCGCGGTTCCCGTGGCCACGGGGGCACCAGGTCGCGTGCCCTCACTCATCCACCCGTGATTAGCTCATGCGAGAACAAGGCACCAAGGGCCATGGGAGGTGACCTACACGGGGACAGACCCGTGAGCCAGAGCTCAGCCTCTTGGATTTAGCGATGCCGCATGGGACGGATCCGAGCACAGATGTCATGCCAGTCCTTAATCGTGAGGCGGTCACGGGAGGGATTGCAAGGGCGCGAGACGTTCTTAGCGATGAAGCGCCGGTCAGGCAGTTAATAATTTAAAAGAAGCTTGCGAAGGATTGTAAACTAGCTCTGATAGATGCAGAAGGGATACATGCTGTAGGGATGGACCCACATGGCTTGGGGATGATACATCCCGAGGGGTGCCCCCAGACTGAACGAACTAGAGAGATGTCACCTAGTACCGTCGCTGAACAAGTGTTGACGTAGCCAAAAACGCGCGTTGATGGAGTTGTTCCTCACGAGCCGCTCTAGTGCCGAACCTCGGGAGGCTCAGAGGGCCCGGGAGGCTCCTGATGGTGCTCCTCCATCTCTGCCAGGATCGCCTGATGCCTGGCCTTGCAAGCCGCCAGGGCATCCCTCATGCAGCGCTGGAACACCACAGCTGCGCCCGGCATGCCGAAGGGCATGCAGACCTAGCTGTGAGGTGGACCCTTGCACCGGCCGACCCGAGATGGGCAGATGAGCTGCCGAGATGCGGTCCTGTTGAGCCCGGGGATGTTGGTGCAGACACGGAACTCTTTACCCTCGCTGGGGCAGTGAGCTGCGCCTCGCGGCAGGCGACGATCGCCTTGCAGAACCCTTGCTTCTTGAATCGCCTCGATTGCCTTGCTGATGCACTCCTAACCACCTGGCGCCTCCCACCTGCTGCCTTCTCCTGGGAAGCGTGATTTGAAGAGCGCCTCCACATGGTGCCCGAGAGCCTCCCTCATGACCCTGGCTAGGTCCGAGGCCCTCCCGAGGACAGCCCCCGAGCCCAACCTGAGAGGGGCACCAGGCACGCCTTCCTATGCGATGGGTGAAGGTGCCGCATCCGTGGACGCGAGGCTTAATGCAGCGTCCTTGAGCGATGCTCCTTCACGAGACCCCTGTCCCAGCAGCTTCTTCGTCTTGGGGGCAACCTCAGGAGGGAGGGCGCCGCCCTCGTCTTCAGGGTTCTCGATTGCTGCAGCTGGAAAGCGCGCTTGAGGGAGCACACCGCATCCTTCTCTTGGCACGCGGCCGTGATGACGCCGCAGCTTCCTGGCATCTTCAGGATGTTGTAGCCATGGTGCGTAGCTGCCATGAACTTGGCAAGTGCTGGGTACGCTAGGATGACGTTGTAGGGCAGGCGGATATCGGTGATGTCGAAGTTGATGAGCTCGATGCGGTAGTTGATGCACTCGCCGAAGGTGACAGAGAGGCAAACCTGCCCTATCGGGTGTGTAGAACCATCGGTCACTCCTGAAAATGGCTTGGTTGGGTGAAGCTGGTAGTATGGCACTTGGAGCCTGTCGAACGTCCGAACAGACAGAACATTGAGCCCTGCTCCGCCATCAATGAGAGTCTTGGTGACGACCACGTTGCTGATGACGGGGGAGCAGAGCATAGGGAGCGCGCCAGTAGTGGCTGCGCACTTGAGCTGGTCTGAGAAGCTGAAGGTCATGGCGCACTTGGACCACCTGAGAGGGTGAGTTGCTTCGGGCTTGGGGAGCACTGCATTCACCTCGTGCGCGAACTGCTTGAAGACACAGCGGGAAGCCGGGGCCTGTGAGCCGCCCAAGATGCAGGCGATGGCTTGAGGCTCCTGGAAGCCCCCAGCCCTCTCATCTTGGTGGTGATCTTCATTCCTTCTTGGTGGTGGAGGTAGAGGAGGCAGAGCTGCGTTGCCTTGAGGGCGCTTCTCACGAGGCTGCTCCCTCCAAGCGCCCTCGCGAGGCTGGCCCTGCCAGCAGTCCATACGAGGCTGGTCGCGCCACTCCTGACGATGGTCGCGTCCGTCCCAGCGTCCTACACCTCGGCCGCCTCCATGAACGTAGCCTAGATCGTTGCGCTTGGGGCGTCGACCAAGGCACCCATCACGGAGGGCCCTGAGCTCCTAATAGTCATTGGTGTTGTGGCTTTGAATGTTGTGGAAGATGCAGAATGGCCAGTTGCTCTTGGATGGCTCGGGGTGGTCGCAGCCGTGCTTCATCTCTGGCTCAGATGCCAGCACGGCCGGCCCCTTGTGCTTCACGTCCTTGGTCTTGGTCTTCTTGTCTTCTGGATCAGCATCGGGGAGCTCGAGGAGGGAGAGGCGCCCCTCCTCAGCCCTTGCGCACTTGTTCGCTATGTTGAGCATCTCCAGAGCTATGCAGAGATCCTCGTGGATGGTGAGCTCCTCCTTCATCTTGACATCGCGGACGCCATCAGTGAATGCTAAAATGATGGCCTCGTCTGACACCTTGGGGATCTTGAGGCGAACGTTGTTGAAGCGCTGGATATACTTCTGCAGGGTCTCTCCAGGTTGCTGCTTGATGCGGCAGAGCTCACCCGCGGCCAGCAGACGGTCGCGAGTGCCCTAGAAGTTGGCGATGAAGCAGCCGCGCATCTCCTCCCAGGAAGAAACTTACCCCTCGGGTAGGTTTAGGAGCCAAGAATGCGTGCCATCCTTGAGGGCCATCGGGAACCAGTTTGCCATGATCATCTCATCGTCGCTGGCCGCCTTGATGCTCAGCTCGTAGAGCTGCAGGAACTCGGCGGGGTCGGCGGTGCCGTCATAGCGCAGAGGCAGGTCAGGCTTGAACTTGCTTGGCCAGACATGTTGCGGAGCTCCGGGTTGAATGCGCGGCACCCTGCCGTGCCACCGGAGGTCGTCGAGGGGGTGGAAACTGATCCTGGTGGACGCGCACTGCCACCTCCTGCGGTGGTACGCGGGCCTGGTGCTGGGGTGCTGGGACTACGCGCGTTTTTCCTTGGGGTCGCTGCACCACCTGGCAGCTCACGTCCTCCTGAGCTGGCGCAGGGCGCGGTTGGTCGTGCCGTGGTGCCGCAGGCCTTGGCTCAACGATGGCGCCCTGGGCCGGAGGTGGTGGAGGAGCCATGTGCGCCATGTCGCCCGCTGCAGGAGACTGTTGAGGCAGCGAGCGAGCTGGATCGGTGGAGCCCCCGTGCGCCATGGCGACGAGCTCAGCGATCTGCTCGAGCCACTCCTCATAGAGGTCACCAACCAGGCGGTAGCGAAGGAGCTCTCGTGCCATGAGCAGAGCGGCCTGTGCATCCGCCTGGCCATGAGGCGCATGGGATGACGAAGCTGCTGGGGTCAGTGACGGAGTAGCGGTGCGCATCGCGACGCACCGACGGGTGCAGCGATGAAGCTTGCTGCTCAAGGACAACAGGGCCCGTGGCGGCATTGGCCTCCGGAGACGGAGCGCGACGGGTACAGCCATTGCCCGCCGGAGCCATCTGAGGAACGCGGGCGGTGAATGCGGCCCAACGCTCAGCGCGAGCTCGGCGTGCGCTGGCCATGGAGGTGTCGGAGTGGCGGTGGATCGATGGACGGAGGAGAAGATCCGATGCACCCCTACCTGGCGCGCCAAATGTTGGATTACGGTTTCCACAAACCCTTGAGAGGTTCGAACTTTGGGGTGCGTGCGGAGATCTCAACCTACCCAGCCTGCCTACTCGCGATCCTCCTAAGCCTAGCACGACAAGCTCAAAGAGACAAAGAGACACAACGGTTTATCCTGGTTCGGGCCACCTTGCGGTGCAATACCCTACTCTAGCGTTTTGGTGGATTGCCCCGGAGGGCTGAGGATGAACTAGTACAGTGGATGAACTGGCCACAGCAGGTGAGGTGTTCTTGAGCTCAAGGGAGCTGGTGTGCTGTGAGCTAATTCGACCTGTCTTGCCTCTATGGTGGTGGCTAGTCCTATTTACAGTGGCCATGGTCCTCTTCCCAAATGTTGGCGGGAAGGGATCCCACAATGGCCGGATTTGAAAGGGGACAATTAGTACAGCTTATCCTGACAAAAGTAGTCTTCTCCTGCGAAAAGCCTCTAGTTGTGACACTGCGGTGGGCTCGTCGATGACCTCCATCCTACCGTCCTCATGGTCTTCGTCTCGTTGCACCAGAATGGAAACCTTTGGCTGATTCCTTAGGACTCCGCGCCTGTGGCTTGCCTCCTTTGCACCGAAGAGGAAACCTGCACTCTGCGCCAGCCTAGCGCCCGCCTGGCCTTGTCGTCATGGCTCATGTCGGCTGAGCCTCATGAGGTAAAGCTTGCATAGAACTCTCGGCCCCTCGTGAGCCAGCCTGAGGAGGCCGATTCCCTTGGGGGTCCTGGCGTCGTCCGCCTCGCGAGGCTTGGCCCCTCGCGAGGGTCTTGAGTTGTTGGTGCTGAAGCTGGGCCGTACCAGGCCGTCGATGGGGCCACATGGTGGGCCGCAGGCAGGCAGGGCTGTATACCCCCATATCCAGGACGCCGACATTCCCGACGTGCATCGTCACCTCGTCCTTTGCCAATCTTCGTTTAATCCGTAGTCCCTGCTTTGAGTTACCAATATGAGCAATTGATCCGGTGTCAAATTACCATGCACTAATATGAGAATTAGTAAGGTACACATCAGTAACATGTATATCAAATATACCTTTGTTCACTTTGCCATCCTTCTTATCCGCCAAATACTTGGGGCAATTCCGCTTCCAGTGACTAGTCCCTTTGTAGTAGAAGCACTCAGTTTCAGGCTTGGGTCCAACTTTGGATTTCTTCCCAGGAGCAACAACTTGCTTGTCATTCTTCTTGAAGTTCCCCTTCTTTTTACCCTTGCCCTTCTTCTTGAAACTAGTGGTCTTGTTAACCATCAACACTTGGTGCACCTTTTTGATTTCTACCTCTGCGTCCTTCAACATCACGAAGAGCTCAGGAATAGTCTTTTTCATCCCTTGCATATTGTGGTTCATCAGGAAGCCTTTGTAGCTTGGTGGCAGTGATTGAAGAACTCTGTCAACGACACAATCATCTGGAAGATTAACTCCCAGCCGAGTCAAGTGATTATGGTACCCAGACATTCTGAGTATGTTCTCACTAACAGAACTATTCTCCTCCATATTCCATCCATAGAACTTGTTGGAGACTTCATATCTCTCAACTCCGGCATTTACTTGAAATATTAACTTCAACTCCTGGAACATCTCATATGGTCCATGACGTTCAAAACATCTTTGAAGTCCCGATTCAAAGTCGTAAAGCATGGCACACTGAACTAATGAGTAGTCATCTGATCGAGCTTGCCAGGCATTCACAATGTCAGCTTCTGCTCCTGCAGCAGGCCTTGCACCCAGCGGTGCACCAAGGACATAATTCTTCTGTGCAGCAATGATGATAATCCTCAAATTACGGACCCAGTCCGTGTAGTTGCTACCATCATCTTTCAACTTAGCTTTCTCTAGGAAAGCATTAAACTTCAAGGGAATGGTAGCACGGGCCATTGATCTACAACATAGATATGCAAAAACTATCAGGACTAATTTCATGATAAATTAAGTTCAATTAATCATATTACTTAAGAACTCCCACTTAGATAGACATCCCTCAAGTCATCTAAGTGATATGTTATCCAAATCACCTAAACCATGTCCGATCATCACATGAGATGGAGTAGTTTTCAATGGTGAACATCGCTATGTTGATCATATCTACTATATGATTCACGTTCGACCTCTCGGTCTCCAGTGTTCTGAGGACATATCTGTATATGCTAGGCTCGTCAAGTTTAACCCGAGTATTCCGCATGTGCAAAACTGGCTTGAAC
This sequence comes from Triticum timopheevii, assembly GCA_963921465.1. NCBI lineage: Eukaryota > Viridiplantae > Streptophyta > Magnoliopsida > Poales > Poaceae > Triticum > Triticum timopheevii. The sequence continues at coordinate 213,671,048 of OY997266.1, read as the reverse complement.
CCGTTGTATTTGAACGTAGAGCTTATCACACCCGATCATCACGTGGTGTCTCAGCACGAAGAACTTTCACAACGGTGCATACTCGGGGAGAACACTTATACCTTGAAATTTTAGTAAGGGATCATCTTATAATGCTACCGCTGTACTAAGCAAAATAAGATGCATAAAGATAAACATCACATGCAATCAAAATATGTGACATGATATGGCCATCATCATCTTGTGCTTTTGATCTCCATCATCAAAGCAACGTCATGATCTCCATCCTCACCAGCTTGACACCTTGATCTCCATCATAGCGTCGTGGTCGTCTCGCCAACTATTGCTTCTACGACTATCGCTACCGCTTAGTGATAAAGTAAAGCAATTACATAGCATTTGTATTTCATACAATAAAGCGACAACCATATGGCTCCTACCAGTTGCCGATAACTTTTTACAAAACATGATCATCTCATGCAACAACTTATATCACATCATGTCTTGACCATATCACATCACAACATGCCCTGCAAAAACAAGTTAGACGTCCTCTACTTTGTTTGTTGCAAGTTTTACGTGGATGCTACCGGCTTCTAGCATGAACCTACATAGCTACGGCACAAAAATCACAATGGTGATTTATCAAGTTTGTTGTTTTCACCTTCACAAGGACCGGCCGCGGTCAAATTCGATTCAACTAAAGTTGGAGAAATAGACACCCGCCAGCCACTTTTATGCAAAACTAGTTGCATGTCTGTAGGTGGAACCGGTCTCATGAACGTGGTCATATAAGGTTGGTCCGGGACGCTTCATCCAACAATACCGCCGAATCAAAATAAGACGTTGGCGGTAAGCAGTATGACGATCACTGCACACAACTCTTTGCGTTCTACTCGTGCATATCATCTACGCATAGACCTGGCTCGGATGCCACTATTGGGAAACGTAGCATGCAATTTCAAAAAAATTCCTACGCTCACGCCAGATCTATCTAGGAGATGCATAGCAATGAGAGGGGAAGAGTGTGTCCACATACCCTCATAGACCGAAAGTGAAAGCGTTAACTTAACGTGGTTGATGTAGTCAAATGTCTTCTCGGTTCAACGGATCAAGCACCGAACGTACGGCACCTCCGAGTTCTGCACATGTTTAGCTCGATGACGTCCCTCGAACTCTTGATCTAGTAGAGGTACGAAGGAGTAGATGAGTTCCGTTAGCACGACGGCGTGGTGATGGTGATGGTGATGTGATCCGCGCAGGGCTTCTCCTAAGCACTACGAATATGACCGGAGGAGTAAACGGTTGATGGGGGCACCGCACACGGCTTAGAAACAATTGATGTGCCTAGAGGTGCCCCCTCCCCCGCCCCTGTATATAAATGAGGAGAGGGGAGGAGGCCGGCCCTGGGGCACGCCATTGGGGGGAGTCCTACTACGACTCCAAGTCCTAGTCGGCCCCCCTTCCTTTCCAACGGAGGGGGGAAAGGGAAACAGAGGGAGAGGGAGAGCGAAAGGGGGGCCGCGCCCCCTCCCCTAGTCCAATTGGGACTCCTCATGGGGGGCACCACCTCCTCGTGGCCTGCCTCTCCTCTCCCCTATGGCCCATATGGCCCATTAACTTTCCCGGGGGTTCCAGTAACCCCTCGGTACTCCAAAAAATACCCGAAATATTCCGGAACCATTCTGTGTCCGAATATAACCTTCCAATATATCAATCTTTACTTCTCGACCACTTTGAGACTGCTTGTCATCTCCGTGAACTTATTTGGGACTCCAAACAACCTTCGGTCACCAAAACACATAACTCATATAACACATATCATCATCGAACGTTAAGCGTGCGGACCCTACGGGTTCGAGAACTATGTAGAGATGACCAAGACACCTCTCCGGTGAATAACCAATAGCGGAACCTGGATGCTCATATTGGTTCCCACGTATTCTACGAAGATCTTTTATCGGTTGAACCGCAATGTCAACAGACGTTATTCACTTTGTCATCAGTATGTTCCTTGCCCCAGATTCGATCATCAGTATCTTCATACCTAGTTTAATCTCATCACCAGCAAGTCTCTTTACTCTTTCCATAGTGCATCATCCCATAACTAACTCATTAGTCACATTGCTTGCAAGGCTTCATATGATGTGCATTACCAAGAGGGCCCAGAGATACCTCTCCGATAAACAGAGTGATAAATCCTAATCTCGATCTATGCCAACCCAACAAACACCTTCGGAGATACCTATAGAGCATCTTTATAATCACCCGGTCAAGTTGTGACGTTTGATAGCACGCAAGGCATTCCTCCGGTGTCCGGGAGTTGCATAATCTAATAGTCGGAGGAATATGTATTTGACATGAAGAAAGCAGTAGCAATAAAACTGAATGATCATTATGCTAAGCTAACGGATGGGTCTTGTCCATCACATCATTCCACTAATGATGTGATCTCGTTCATCAAATGGCAACTCGTGTCCATGGCTAGGAAACTTAACCATCTTTGATCAATGAGCTAGTCTAGTAGAGGCATACTAGGGACACGTTGTTTTGTCTATGTATTCACACACGTATCAAGTTTCCGGTTAATACAATTCTAGCATGAATAATAATCATTTATCATGAATAAGGAAATATAAAATAACAACTTTATTACTGCCTCTAGGGCATATTTCCTTCACAAACACGCTACTGCGTGTCGTTGGGGTAGGCCTTCTCTAGTACACCGGTGAAGAGTTTGTGGTAGCTCATCCTTTGAGATTTTCTTCACTTCTTCATTAACCTATGCTTGAATCAGTTTTCGGTTTTTCCGCACGTCATGCGAGACGTTATGGGGGAGTTATAAACCACGATCTATGGGCTACCCATGTCCCACGTTCATGGGGCGATAACTGCCATTCCACTAGCTTCTCTGCTTTTCGTGTTTCCACCATGTATACTGCATGCATTGCACAAGGTTGGTGGTGGACGCGGAGGGTGTGGAAATGTGTGCCATGGCAGAAAGCCAGATGCCACGGATTGGCGCAGGGGGTCGGCCTTGATTCCATGAGCCATTGGTGGCACGGGGTAGTCATATTGGCAGAGCTGGGCGGTTGCCCCCTGAGTGAGGAGCTAGCCCCCGGCCTCATTTTCCTATAAAAGGGGGATGTGGGCGAGGTGCTGTCTCACAGAAAGATGTCTTGGTTCAACATGATCAACTATGGGGCCATCGGTTCCTTGTGGTTCGGCAAGGGGGAAGGGCACGTTGCACAAAGAGCGGAGGCCATAGAGAAGCACGACAGTGGTGACACATGTAGTTTTTACCCCAGGTTCAGGCCTCCATGAGGCATAAAAACCTACTCTTGCTTTGGTGGATTGGATGGAGGACCGTGATGAACGCGCAACGCTCAAGCCCGGCAACGCTGCTGATGTCTGCTAGAACTACGTCGGTATTTCCCGAAAGAGGAAGGGATGATGCAGTATTGCGACGGTAGGTATTTCCCTCAGTGATGAGACCAAGGTTATCGAACCAGTAGGAGAACCTCCTCACACCACGTAAACAGCCCATGCACACAAATAACAAATACTCGCAACCAAACGTGTTAAAAGGGTTGTCAATCCCTTTTGGGTACGGCGCCTCAAGATAGGCAAATAACGTGAGATAAAAGTGATAGATAGGATAAATAGACCGCGGAACAAATAAATTGCAGCAAGGTATTTTTGTATTTTTTGGTTTAATAGATCTGGAAATAAATGCAAAGGAAAATAGATCGCAAAGGCAAATATGATGAAAAGACACCCGGGGGCCGTAGGTTTTTCTAGTGGCTTCTCTCGAGAAAAATAGCAAATGGTGGGAAAACATTTACTGTTGGGCAATTGATAGAACTTCAAATAATCATGACGATATCCAGGCAATGACCATTATATAGGCATCGCGTCCAAGATTAGTAGGCCGACTCCTGCCTCCATCTACTACTATTACACCACACATCAACCGCTATCCAGCATGCATCTAGTGTATTAAGTTCATGGAGAAACAGAATAATGCCATAAGAACGGTGCCATGATGTAGACAAGATCTATTTATGTACAAATAGACCCCATCTTTTTATCCTTAATAGCAATATACATACGTGTCATTTACCTTTTTGTCACTGGGATCAAGCACCGTAATATCGAACCCATCACAAAGCACCTCTTCCCATTGCAATATAAATAGATCAAGTTGGCCAAACAAAACCCAAATATTGGAGAAGAAATACGAGGCTATAATCAAGCATGCATATAAGAGATCAAAGAAGACTCAAATAACTTTCATTGATAAAAACATAGATCTGATCATAAACTGAAAGTTCATCGGATCCCAACAAAAACACTGCAAAAATACTTACATCATATGGATCTCCAAGAGACCATTATTGATAATAAAGAGAGAGAGAGAGAGAGAGAGGAAGCCATCTAGATACTAACTACGGACCCGTAGGTCTACAAAGAACTACTCACGCATCATCAGAGAGGCACCAAAGGAAGTGGTGAACCCCTCCGTGATGGTGTCTAGAAAGGATCTGGTGTTTCTGGACTCTGCGGTGGCTGGAATTTATTTTTCTTCGAATCCCCTAGGGATTCTAGAATATTGGGGTATTTACAGAGCAAAGAGGCGATTCAGGGGGTACCCGAGGTAGGCACAATCGACCTGGGCGCGCTTGGGCCTCCAGGCGTGCCCTGGTGGGTTGTGCTCCCCTCGGAGCACCCCCCCCCCCCCCAGGTGATTTCCTGGCCCACTGTATGTCTTCTGGCCCAAAAAATCCTCAAGAAGTTTTGCTGCTTTTGGACTCCGTTTAGTATTGATTTCCTGCGATGTAAAAAACATGCAGAAAACAGCAATTGGCACTGGGCACTATGTCAATAGGTTAGTACCGAAAAATGATATAAAATGACTATAAAATGATTGTAAAACATCCAAGAATGATAATATAACAGCATCGAACAATAAAAAATATTAGATATGTTGGAGATGTATCAGCATCCGCAAGCTTAATTCTTGCTCATCCTCGAGTAGGTAAATGATAAAAACAGAATTTTTGATGTGGAATGCTGCCTAACATGTTCATCACATTTCTTTTCTTTATAACTTGGACATTTGGAATTTTATATGATTCAAAGCAATAGTCTAGTTTTGACATGAAGATTTTAATACTCAAGCATACCAACAAGCAACCATGTCTTTCAAAATATCAACACTAAAGCCAGTTATCCTTAGCCCATTATGCTCAATCATTAATCCATTCATGAAACACATTCAAATATTAGCTACACCTAATGCTCAAATAAGATCATAGTGCCCCTTAGTTGCTGCTTTATAAGAGAAGATGGAGACTCAAATTCAAAATAAAAATGTCATAAGTAAAAGAAAGGCCCTTCGTGGAGGAAGTAGGGATTTGTAGAGGTTCCAGAGCTCAAAGCTTAAATTGAGATGTAAGAACATTTTTGAGAGGCATACTTTTCCCACCAACGAAAACGATTTAGAGCTCCCAACACTTTCCATGCTAGATACATCATAGGCGGTTCCCAAACAGAAAATAAAGTTTATTCCTTTTTCCACCATTACTTTCACTTTCCATGGCTAACCGTATCCACGGGTGCCCTCCATACCAACACTTTCCAAGGAATTTATTATTTGACAACATAAAGTAAATTCATTTTTCATTTTGGGACTGGGCATCTCTAATACCTTTGCCTTACTCTCGTGTAATGACAAGTGAATAAACACCCATCGTGAGAATAACACACCTAGCATGGACAATATTGGCCACCCCTCACCACCTCGCGAGCGGTAGAGCACACAGTTATTTTGAAAATTAGAGATGGCACATGCAAATTTTCGTAGAACGGCATGGAGATATCGCATATAGGTAGATATAGTGGACTCATAAGGCAAAACTGGTTTAAAGGGTTTTGGATGCACAAGTAGTGATCATACTTAGTGCAAAATGAAGGATAGCAAAAAGATTGAGAAGCGACCAACCAAGAAACGAAAAATCTCATACCCAAGCATTAAGCATAAGTAACACCGAATAATGCACCACAATTAGGATATAAATTTCATTGCACAACTATTGACTTTCATGCTTGCATAGGGAATCACAAACCTTAACATCAATATTCTTACTAAAGCACAATTACTCATCAACATGACTCACATATCATATCATCATATCTCAAAACCATTACTAAGAATCAAATTTATTTTGTCCAATGATTGTCGGTGTACTAGAGTAGGGGTACCCTAGTATCCCGAACTTGTGCACGGGCAGTCGCAGCACCCCGCGGCAAGGCTTGCCGGGTGACCGCCAAGGTCCTCCGTGATTCCTTTGGAGCCATTCAAGAACAAAGTGTTCAAGACAAGGAGACAAGACCACGGCAAGAGGAGCTTGCCGGGAAGGCCAACCAAGAAATCTCAAGGAACTTGCTACGATGCGCCACGCGTCCCGGCAAGGCCCGACGAGCGACAAGCTTCCGGGCGCGGCAATGCACTTGCCGCGGCAAGCCACCACTCTGTAGCCATGCTCCAGCGCATCCGTCAACGTGTCGCAATGGGACCTTTCCAGGCGTGCGTGGAGAGAGGCTGTGCAGCCAGCGGTGCGAGGTGGCAAGCGGCGCTGACAAGAGTGCCATCGTGGCGAGCGGTGGCGCCCCTGACGGTCCCTTTTCTGCACTGTTTGGGCGACACAGACGGGCATTTAATGCCTTTGTCCCCTGCCGTCAGGGTTAGGTAGGATACACTGTTCAGGTAGTTGTACCAACCACAACTCCTTTTCCATTTTTGCCCTCGCCTACGTTGCCACCTGTCGGTGACCCCTTGAGCATATAAAAGGAGGCCCATGCGCAACGTAGGGGGGGGGTTCGAAGCATTCGAAACCAGAAAACACTCACGCTCTCAAGCAAGAACTCAATACAATCAGACAAGCAGCAGTAGGAGTATTATCTCTCCGGAGAGCTCCGAAGCTGGGTAAATCACTCGTGTGCTTCGCCTCGATCCGCTCTTCGTGCGATCTCCGCCCCCCGCTGAACCGTAAGGGGCTCCGGTCCCATAGGTGTTCGTTCCCACGACATCTTTGGCGCGCCAGGTAGGGGGCGTCGAGGTTGTGTGAACCTGATCCGGCGTTCACGCGAGCTACATCTTCATCATCTTCATCGACATGCCACCGAAGAAGAAGGCTTCGGAGGTGGCTGCTCCGTCCACGTCGATCCCACTGCCACCGGAGCAAACGGGTGGTGGGGTAGACGCCGGCGGAAGAACGGGCGTCAACGAGGGAGCTCATGGTGCTGCCAGGTCCAAGGACAAGGCTGCGCAGACCTCGGCGTCCGTACATGCACCGTGCCCATCTCAGGAGGTGCGGGACCAACAGCGTCATGGTACTCGCGGTACCATATGCTCGTTGGACCAAGATCGAGCTGGTGGATCTCAGGGTGCTCAAGACCAGCATGCGCGCCAACATGCTGGCACGAGCAAGACACGGTCGCCTGGACGGGATACTGCTCCTTCCAACCCAGTTGGGAGTCCGAGCATAGCCCGCTCCTCGCACCGTTCGCCGCCGCCACCAAAGACCCCAGCAGAGCGTTAGCCCGAGCTCAACTGCTACTGGATTACCCTCCAACGGCGGACAAGATCGACGATTGGAGGGCCACCATTCAGAGTCTCATCGGCTTCACCAACGGCGACACTCCACGGCAACCGAGTACATCAAAGCCGCGACAAGACTGCCAGGCACGAGCCGATGGCGACAAGACCGGTGGGGGTGCAACCACCGTGCACTCTCCACCCCGAAGGCCAAGATCGCCGACTCGCCGGGTCAACCTCGACACTGACTCCACAGCGTCATCAGATCCACGAGCTCGTCGCGATCAGCACCAAGTTCTTCAAGAACGACAGCAAGAAGACTCTCGTACACGCATCAAGCACCGAAGAGAAGCGCAGCGTCAATCAGACCAGCACGTTGGGCCCACTATCGACATGCATGCGCCAGGGGAACTAGGCGACTTGCCATACGCGGTAGGTTGCCCTGCGTTCACTCGTGAGCTGCGGCAAGTCCAGTGGCCCAGCACGAAGAATTTCAAGCCAGACGTACCAGAGAAGTACGACAGCAAGTTGCATCCGTCGGAGTTCCTCAGCATCTACACCATCGCGGTGCAAGCTGCCGGGGGACGGGACGACAAGATCCTTGCCAACTACTTCCCACTGGTGCTCAAGCCCAATGTCAGATCCTGGCTCATGCACTTGCCGGACAACTCCATATCCTCATGGGCAGATCTATGCCATCAGTTTGTCAGCGCCTTTACAGGCGGCCACAAACCTCATGGCCAAGAGAGCGACCTTCACATACTTGTCCAGAAGGAAGGAGAGTCCCTGCGCAAGTACACTCAAAGATTCAGCCGTGTACAGCACACAATCCCAGATGTCCACCCTACCGCGGTCATCAGCGCGTTCCATCAGAACGTGCGTAACCGCAGGATGCAGGAGGAGATGGCGATGTGCAAGATCAGAGACGTCAGTGAGCTATATGCCCTGGCCGACAAGTGTGCACGTGCTGAGGAAGGGAGGAGACTCCCCGGAGAGAATGCAGGAGCAGGAGGATCTGACAGCGAGGATGCTGCCCCGGCAAGGAAAAATCATCGGCAGAACAACAGGAAGAAGAAAGGCAAAGATGTGCTAGTCGTTGAGCAGTCCGGCAACGGAGGTGGCGCCAAGGAAGCCGAAGCTGTGGCGGCCGCCGACAAGCAGGACGGCTCCGGCAAGCAGTACTGCAAGATCCACCGCACCAAGGGCCATGATCTGCAGAGCTGCAAGAAGGTCGAGCAGCTTGTCGAGCAGCAAAAGGCTGAGTACGAGCGGCGCGACAAGGAGAAGGCCCAAGAAGGTACTGGAGGATCCGGCAAGAAGCGCCCCAGCCGGGGAGGACGCCGCGGCAAGGCCAAGCAGCGGCAAGGAGACAGACCTCCCCGCGGCCGCGACAAGGATGAAGATGACAACGACGATGAAGAGATGGATGATGACGAGGCCGATGAGTAGGAGTTCCAGAAAGCCACAGAGGTCCTGTGCGTTGACGGCGGTGCTTCTCTGCATACTTCACACCGCCAGCTCAAACAGTGGGTACGGGAAGTCAATGCAGCAGAACCACCCATCGAGTCACGCAAGCCTCTGAAATGGTCCAGCACGCCTATCGTCTTTGATATTGAGGACCACCCTGATCGCATAACTGCGGTCGGGTGCTTGCCGATGTTGGTCTCACCAACTATCCGCAACCTCAAGGTCACTAAGATGCTAGTTGACGGCGGGGCCGGCTTGAACCTGATCTCCTCCGCGGTACTCCAGAAGCTCCAGATCCCTGACAGCGAGCTCGAAGAGACCGGCACATTCCCAGGAATCAATCCGGGAAGGAGCAAGCCGAAGGGAAAGATCACGTTGCCGGTGACATTTGGCAGCGAGCTGAACTTCAGGACTGAGAGGGTCACTTTTGACGTTGCTGATTTTCCATTGCCTTATAATGGGATACTCGGCCGCCCAGCACTCGCCAAGTTCATGGAGGCCTCTCACTATGCGTACAACATGCTAAAGATGCCAGGTCCGATAAGTGTCATCTCTGTCCCTGGCGACAAGAAGGATGCTCTTATCTGCACCGACAAGATCTACCGGGAAGCAGCAGCAGCAGCAGATCACAAGACACTTGCCGCTGAAGCTCCCGGGGGAAAGAAGAATACCAAGTCCGGCAAGAGCTCTGATGCCCACTCCGGCAAGTGCACCTCTTCGGAGTGCTGCGCTACCGTCGAGGACGCACCATCGAGCTCCACCGGCAAGTGTAAGAAGACGAAGGCAGCTCCGCCAGAGATCAAGAAGGTGTCCGCCAAGGAGGACGGCACTGGTGGTACCTTCACCATCAGTGCCACTCTCGACCCTAAATAGGAAAGTGCGCTCGTTGCTTTCCTGCGGGCGAACGTCGACGTGTTTGCGTGGCAACCGTCTAACATCCCCGGTGTTCCCAGGAAAGTAATCGAGCACCATCTTGCCGTTTGTCCTCATGCGCGGCCCGTCAAGCAGAAGGTCAGGAGGCAAGCAGTGGAGCGCCAAGAATTCATCGCAGAAGAAATCAAGAAACTGGAAGCAGCAGGCCTTGTTAGAGGAGTGCTCCATCCTACGTGGTTGGCCAATCATGTAGTCGTGCATAAGGTAAACGGGAAATGGAGGCTTTGTATCAACTTTACCGATGTTAATAAAGCTTGTCCCAAAGACCCATTTCCCTTGCCGCGCATTGACCAGATTGTTGACTCCACGGCCGGATGTGACTTGCTTTCATTTCTTGACGCATACTCAGGATATCATCAGATCTTCATGGCAGAAGAGGATGAGGAGAAGACCGCATTCATCACTCCATGTGGCACATACTGTTTCGTACGGATGCCTTTCGGTTTGAAGAATGCTGGTTCAACATTTGCAAGAGTAGTCCATGACGCTTTTGAGCCACAGTTGCACAGAAATGTGGAAGCTTACATGGATGACATAGTGGTCAAGAGCAAGGACAAGGCAACTCTGATTCAAGATTTAGACGAAACCTTTGCAAATCTGCGCAAGATCAACCCCAAGCTCAACCCCGAGAAGTGTGTGTTTGGAGTCCCCTCCGGCAAGCTTCTCGGGTTCTTCGTGTCTCAACGGGGAATTGAAGCCAATCCCGACAAGATCAAGGCCATTGAGCAGATTGAAGCACCGAAGTGCGTCAAGGATGTACGAAGGCTTGCCGGCTGCGTGGCTGCTCTCAGCAGGTTTATCTCTAAGTCTGGTGAGCGTGCCCTGCCATTTTTCAAAATATTGAAAAAGGCAGGTCCAATGAAATGGACTCTGGAAGCGGAGGCTGCGCTGCAGGACTTAAAGAGATACCTGTCCTCCACTCTAATACTTGTCGCACCTAAGCCACAAGAGAAGTTGCTGCTGTATCTAGCGGCAACCAATCAAGTGGTTAGTGTTGCGTTAGTAGAGGAGAGGGAGGGGGATGATGAGCCAGCGACCACGGCAGGTGCATCTAGCGACAAGCAGGGGGCTTCACCGGCAAGCTCTGGTCCCGACAAGGATGGATCTGCGCAGGCACATGAGGAGGTGCAGAAGAAAATGGTGCAGCGCCCAGTTTACTTTGTCAGTTCCCTTCTGTAGGAGGCTAGGTCAAGGTACTCTGGTGTGCAGAAATTGCTTTTCGGCCTTCTCATGGCCTCGAGAAAGCTCCGCCATTACTTCCAAGCACATGAGATCACAGTTGTCACTCGTTTTCCACTGAAGAGGATACTGCAGAATCCAGAAGCAACAGGCAGGATTGTCGAGTGGGCACTGGAACTGTCAAGCTTTGGCCTCAAGTTTGAGAGCACTTCAACTATTCAAAGCAGAGCATTGGCAGAATTCATAGCAGAGTGGACACCAACACCAGATGAAGAAACTCCAGAAATGAGCATCCCCGTCAAGGAAGCGAGCAAAGAGTGGCTGATGTACTTTGATGGTGCCTTCTCGCTGCAAGGCACCGGTGCAGGCATGCTGCTTGTCGCACCCACCGGAGAGCACCTCAAGTATGTCGTCCAGATGCATTTTCCCAAGGAGCAAGCAACAAACAATACTGCAGAGTATGAAGGTTTGCTTGCCGGTCTCAGGATCGCAGCAGACCTTGGGATCAAGAAGCTCATTGTCAGGGGTGACTCGCAGCTTGTCGTCCGCCAAGTGAACAAGAATTATCAGAGTCCGTTGATGGAAGCTTACGTTGATGAAGTGAGAAAGTTAGAAGAGCACTTTGACGGCCTACAGATGGAACATGTTCCGAGAGCTCAGAACGACATTGCAGATGGCCTGTCAAAGTGCGCCGCACTTAAGTTACCTGTGGAACCAGGGATTTTTGTGCTCAAGCTGACTCAACCGTCTGGAACACCATCAACTGGACAGAGCAAGAAGAGGAAGTTAACTTCTGGTGACTATTTTCCGGTAGAGCTCCCCGAAGCCGCCGCCAAGAAGGTACCTAAGATCAACACCAAGAGTGCTGAGGAGCAGTCTGCTCCGACAAGCCCTAGGGTTTGTTCCGTTGAAGTAGACGCTCCCGACAAGTTTTGCTCCGGCAAGCTTGTCGGGGAACATCAAGCTCCGGCTGAGCCACAGGTTCTTGCCGTAGAAGCGGATGTTCCCGCAGCAGCATATGTGCCTTTAGTCCTTGTTGTCAAGCCGCAAGCTACAGCATGGGCACAACAGATTGTCCGTTTCCTTCAGACAGGAGAACTTCCCGAAGAGCAAGAAGAAGCGGAAAGAGTAGCCCGGCAGTCAAGTATGTACCAGTTTGTCGACGACACACTGTACAGAAGAAGATTCAACGGTGTGAAATTGAAGTGTATTCCCCGGGAAGACGGACAAAAGCTGTTGGCAGATGTGGTCACCACATTGGCACAGGAGCACTTGTCGGCAAAGCATTCCGGCAAGGTTTCTTTTGGCTGACAGCCCTCTAGGATGCAACTGCACAAGTAACCAAGTGTGAAGCGTGCCAGTTCCATTCCAAGCAGATACACCACCCAGCTCAAGCTCTCCAGACGATCCCTTTATCCTGGCCGTTTTCGGTCTGGGGGCTCAACATCCTCGGCCCCTTTCCCCGAGCTGTCGGGGGCTTTGAGTACTTGTACGTTGCAATCGACAAGTTCACAAACTGGCCGGAAGTGGAAGCAGTGAGGAAGGTGACAGCACAGTTAGCAGTCAAGTTCTTCAGGTCGATTGTTTGCCGTTTTGGAATCCCTAACAGGATTATCACCGACAATGGCACACAATTCACGAGTCGCACCTTCATGCAGTACGTCCAAGATCTTGGCGCCAAGGTCTGCTTCTGTCGCGGCGGAGCTAGGAGGCCACGAGCACCTATGGGGCAGGAGGGCCCCTTTGTTTGTCCGGCAAAGGAGCGGAGGGCGCACGCAGAGCAGATCGAGGCGAGGGAGCGCGCGGGCAGGGGGGGGGGGGGGGGTTTACCCAGCTTCGGAGCTCTCCGGAGAGATAAAACTCCTACTGCTGCTTTGTGTGTTGTATTTGTTCTTGTTCGAGAGAGCGGGCGTGGCGTCGAATCAGCCGAACCCCAAGCTGTGGAGCCAAAATTCCGAACCTCCGAACCCCTTCTACGTGCGCATGGGCCTCCTTTTTATAAGCTAAAGGGGTCACCGACAGGTGGCAGCGTAGGAAGGGGGGTAGAAAGGTAAAAATGCGGGTTGGTACAACTACTACCAGTAGTGTCCCCTACCTAACTCTGACAGCAGGGGACAAGGGCATTTAATGCCCGTCCGGTCGCCCCAACAGTGCAAGGAAACGACCGTTAGAGGCGCCACCGATCGCCACGATGGCCTCCTTGTCAGCTTCGCTTGCCACCTCGCACCGCCATGCTGCACAGCTACCCGCCACGTGCACCAGGAGCGATCCTGTGACGACACGTCGTCGGATGCGCTGGAGCGTGGGCGCGGAGTGGCAGCCTTGCCACGGCAAGCGCCTTGCCGCGGCCCCTTGTCTTGTCGCACCAGCAAGCTTGCCGCTCGCCGGGCCTTGCCGGGACGCGCGGGGCGTCGCGGCAAGTTTCTTGGAGTGCCTTGGCTGGCCGTCCCGGCAAGCTCCTCTTGTCGGGGCCTTTGTCCTTCCCGGCAAGCTCCTCTTGCCGGGGCCTTGTATTCTTCCCGGCCAGCTTCTCCCGCCGGGGCCTTGGTTGGCCTTCCCGGCAAGCTCCTCTTGCCGGGGCTTTTAGCTTTAGTACTCTGTTCTTGAATGGCATCTAAGCGGCCGTCGAGGATCTTGGCGGATGCCCGGCAAGCCCTGCCGTGGGTCGCTGCGACTGCCCGTGCACAAGTTCGGGGTACTAAGGTACCCCCTACTTTAGTACACCGACAGCTTCGCTTCTGTTGCTCACCCGAGAAGAAACGACCAAGCGGAGAGGGCAAATGCTGAAGTGCTACGCGGGCTCAAGACCAGGACTTTCGACAGGCTGCGCAAGTGCGGAAAGAACTGGATTGAGGAGCTGCCGGTGGTTCTTTGGTCGATCAGGACGACGGCAAATCGAGACACTGGCCAGACACCTTTCGCTCTAGTCTATGGAGCAGAGGCAGTCCTCCCCATGGAACTCGTATACGGGACACATCGAGTGCTCTCTTACGATGAGCTTGAGCAAGAGCAGCTGCGACAAGATGACGCGCTGCTCCTTGAGGAAGACCGTCTTCAGGCTGCTGTACGAGCTGCTCGATACCAGCAAGCTTTGCGCCGCTACCACAGCCGCAAAGTTAATGCCAGAAGTCTCGAGGAAGGCAACCTTGTTTTCGGCGTGTTCAGTCCGCCAAGAATTCCAACAAGTTGACGCCGAAGTGGGAAGGCCCTTACCGGGTGAAACGAGTCACTAGGCCAGGCGCTGTCCGCCTTGAGACCGAAGATGGCTTTCCGGTGAGCAACTCCTGGAACATTGAGCATCTTCATAAGTTTTACCCGTAAGGCGCGGTTGCCGGAACCTGTTCCGGCAACCACCTTTTGTACAAGTCTTGCTGCTATTGCATGTAATCCTTTGTACAAAGCCTGGCGCAGACCCCGTGCATAAATAAAGCTCATGTGCTCCGCACATCTTGTCAATTTCATGCTTTCTGTTTTTTGCATGTGTTATCTGACACTTTGTGCAGCACCTACCCCCGGTAAGCAATAACGAGCCGTAAGGCTCCAAATCTTTATTTTCTCTTCTTTCTCTTTCTCAAAGAAAGGAAGGTTCCCTCGCCCACAAGTTTTCCGGGGGGGAAGGAGAAGATAATAGTGGACCAGGCGTCGTTCAAGGAAGTTTCGCCTTGCCGGGACGCAAACGACAGAAAAGCTAAGTTGCCAAAGTTTGAGCAATCAGTTTTAAAATTTTTAAGTTATCTTCCTCGAACGACCGTGCTTTGTATGGAAAACATGTGCGCGGAGGAACCAACTCGTAGCTAGTTGCGCCCTTACTTTGTTTCGAGTCCGCTCAACAACTTAAGTGTGCTGCGACTAGTTGCGACAAGGTTTCTTGTCGGTAGCAGCACCGCCAGCAGGTTGCTGACGTTCCGCACTCAACGCTCGCGGCAAAGGTGCCCGCGCCGACAAGTTCCCTAAAAGCGTAGGGTAAAAACATACAAGGGAAGGAATCAAGTAAAGGGAATAACATAGCGAATACTGCCGAAAATAAAGTTATATTACAAGATAACTTGTCGCAGCTCTAATGGATTGTTCTCATAACATGACTAGCAGCGACAAGGAAAGGAGGAAACGGGCGGCCTAATCTACGCGGTCGCCATCAACCCTCTAGACCTCGTTCACCTTGTCCACAATGGGTGCGACAAGGGCCTTGAGCTCTTCCAGATCAGCATCCGCCGGCAGCTTCTTGAGGACGTTGGTGAGGGTGAGGCCTGGGTTGCGGAAGGCCACCTTCACCAACACCTTGAGACGTGCGCGACTCGTCGGCCAGCTGCTTTGGGATCCTTTCCCGGAGTCGCTGGAGTGCCGTCGCCACGCCCTTGAAGAACAGAGTGAGCTTGGCGCTGGGCTGGAGGTTCTGATCGGAGGAATACCCGAAATCCTCCATCCCCAGCTGCGCTAGCTCCTCGTCGATGACTGCGGCGATATTTACGAGACCCTCTGTCCAGAGCTCCACAATCTCCTTAAAAGTGTTCTGGGTTTCGGCGGCCCTCATCAGCAGCGCTTCGTTGGCCTTGATCTCCTCCTTCAAGGCCACCTCCCGCTCCTTGGCGCCGTCCAGCATCTCGGTTAAAGTAGCCAGCTTCAACTCAAGATCTGTGTTGGAGTCCTTGGCGGCGCTCAGCTCCTTGCCCTTCTCGACGAGACGACCCTGCAGCTCACCGTGGGCGTGGGCGTCCTTCTCGCGCTCGCGCTGGAGCGCGGCCACCTTCGTCTCCAGCAGCTTCTTGGCGGCCTCGGCAGTTGCGGCAGCATCTTTTGCTTCCTTGAGGGCCCCACCAAATGTCTGCTCTCGCACGGCAAGCTGCTCCTCATGGCTGTGAAGATTGACCTTCCGCTGCGCCAACTCACCTTCCCGCGCAAACAGCTCCTCGGCGACAAGCCGCTGTTGCTCTTCAACTTCGGCCTTCTCGAGCAGGAAGGCTTTCCGCGCCTCGGCGAGTTGCGCCCGCTCCTCTGCAATGGACCGGAGGGCTTCCTGGTTGCGACTCCGGAGCTCCTCCACATGCTTCTCAATATCCACTCCCGCCTGCGCGACAAGCGCTTCCCAGGATTCCACCTTGGCTTGTCGGGCGCGGTAGAGTGACACCAGCTTCCGCAGCAGTTGCTCTTCCTCAGACTCGCCGCTGCTACTGCTTGGCGCGTCAACCAGCGTCAGCCCAGCGGAGGCGAGAACCTCTCCATCGAAAGTTTCTCCTTCGACCGGCGCCCTGGAGCTTGACGCCCAAGGGAGCTTGATGAAGACGCCATCTCCGGCCTTTAGATAGGCGCCGGGCTGGGGCTCTTCGAAGCCTGACGCTGCGGCAGTGGCGGAGGGATCGGCGGTCGGCGTAGCGCCTTGCGCTCCTGTGGCCTCGGGGTCGTCAGTGCGATCGCCAGATCCCTCGCCACCTCCTGCGGCGCCAGCTTTGGCGGCCTCTTCGCCAGCGGGCTCATCAGCGCCAGCTCCTTCTTCGGTGGCAGCGGCGTCATCGGTGTTGCCACGCGCGTTCTCATCGCCGGTGGCCTCGGTCTCCATCGGCTCCGTGGAAGGTGGATCTGAAGGCCAAAAGAGGGAGAAAAGTCAAGCAAATATCCAAAAAGAAAACCAAAAGAAGAACACAAGGGAAGTTTTCAAGCAAGAAGGGGTACCTGTACTGGGATCTGCAGTCATGCGCTCCACCACCGGGGGGTCGCTGGTGCCGTCCCTTGCCGGAGAACTGTCCCTTGCCGGAGACTTCTCCCTTGCCGGAGAACGCTCCCTTGCCGGGGAATCCTCCCTTGGCGGCGTAGTTGAAGCAGATAGCATCTCGGGGGCGGCTTCCGGTTGCTCCTGATGAGGATGCTCTGCTCCTACACAAATCAAGAGACAGATATCAGCAAATAAAGAGCACCCATGCGCGCCCAACAACGGGAAGTAAACAGATACTTACGCTGGGGGCTGCTTCGGGGAGTAGTTGCCGGGTCCGGCAAGGTGGTCTCGGGCGCGCCCCCTGCTGTCACGGTGGGCTCGTCCTCGATGACAACCACCGGAGCCTTGGCTCTCTTCACCACTCTCTGGGCTAGGGTCCTGAAAAGAAGTGAGTTCAGAGTAAAGCAAGTCAGATGCAAGACAAAACAGCAAGAATTGAAGAAATACAAGTACAACAAAGAATCTTACTCTTCTTCTTCCTCGTCGGAGCTGAGCGCAGAGAGGTCGAAGTCCGGCCCTCTTTCGGCGCGACGAGGCGGAGGAGTAGGCTCCCTTGACCGCTTGGCGGGGGCAACGGCAGGATCAGAAGCGGCGGTCCGGGAGGACCCCGCTCCAGTTGTCGCAGCGGCGTGAGACGCTCCCGCGGCAACAGTGCTTGTCGCAGCGGAGCGTGTCGCGCGGCGCGGCGGCTGTTGACCCGTCTGCCGCCCTGCTACATCCCCAGCCCTGCGGAGATGCCTTCTTGGTGGAGCTGGGGGCTCTGCTTGCGGCAAGCTGCTTGAAGATGGCGGGCCGCTCGTACCCTCGGCGGGCTCGCTCGACTCGGCTTCAGGCTCGGCAAGATCTCCCTCGCCGGCAAGCTCTCGGCAAGCTCGTCTCGATCGGCAAGGCATGCCGCCTCTGCTGCCTCTGCCTCCACGGTGAATCCGAACTCACCTGCGGCAGCGGCTGCCGCTGCCTCTTCCGCCCTAGTGGTGATGCGCCGCATCTCCGCATCGGTGGCGTCGCGGGTGAGGCTCTTCTGTTCATCGGAGCGGACCGCCACCTCCACCAGGCCGTCGAAGAACTGCTGCACGACGTCGTCTGCGGGTTCTTGCCAAGTTGGAACAATTCCATGCGAGTCGCACTGTGGCATGATTGCACGGATGCCATCGAGCGAGGAATTGTTACACAGCGGGATGACGCCCTGCGGCAGCCTGAACCATTCGGGGTGATGAGGATCGTGCTTGAACAGCTCCTTGAGCATCACGTCCAGCTCCAGGACAGTGAAGTTGAAGTTGAGGCCCGGGCGCAGCCTCATGATGTCCGCCGGACCCCCGAATTCCCAGGCGGGTCTCCTCCTCTCCTGCAGGGGGGCGATGCGGCGGCGAAGGAAATCTGCGCCAACAGCGCCTACAGTGAGCCCGGCAAGCCTGAGGCGCAGGATCCGGGTGATGGCGATCTTCAGCCTATCGTCTTCCGGGGCCAAGCTGCTCCAATCGTTGCCGCGCACTACTGGGGCTTGGCGCTGGGCGGTGAATGGCTGCGTGTTCTCCTCAACAATCCAACACCATTCTGCTCTCCACTCCTCCCATTTGCTGCGGAGCTCCTCCTCCAGATAAGCTTCCTTCTTGCCGGCTCTCGAGATCCAGGCGATTCCGCCGGCTAAAGGTTCTCCTCTCTCAACCCGGCGCATAAAGAAGTGGCGGAAAAGAGCTACATTTGGGTGGACTCCGACAAAGTTTTCGCAGAGATGCGCGAAAACTGCCATGGTCAGAACAGCATTTTCGGGTGAAATCAAGGAGGTGGAACCCGTAGGTGTTCATGATATCGCAGAGGAACTCAGAGAAAGGCGGGCAGAGCCCGCAGTAGAAGAACAGCGCGAAGAAAGGATATCCGTTCGGAGCCCATTCGGAAGCGGCGGCGGAGAGTACCTTCGTGTGCGGATGCGCTCGCGTCTCCGTCGACCAGAAGAGGTAGTGCCACTCCCTCAGCTCCTTCGTGGCGAGTTTGGGGGGGAAAGTTGCCCGCTCCTTTCGCAGCGCCTCGAGCCGCAGCGCCTCGACCGACTTCATGCCCTTCCCGGCTTTCGGAGCCATGGCGGAGGTGGTGGGGGAGATCGAAGGCGTTGGTGGCGCCGGCGGCGATGGGGTGCGGAGCGCTGCTCTCTCTCGGCTTTGGAAGAAGGGGGGAGCGGCGGAGATTTCTGAGATTGGAAGTAGCAACTGGTGAGATGGAGGAACTGCCCCTGTTTCCTCTGCTTATAAAGAGGGAGGGGGCGGATGTTCCGCTTTTCCGAATAAAGAACCACCCACGATCTCTCCCACGACGCCGCGTTCAACGCGTGCCGTTAGGGGAGGGCGTGGTGGATACGGAGTAAGATACGGCGTGGACCCAGGCTGCGCGACTGCCCAACAGCGCTCGGCACCGTGTGTGGCCCAGGCCCGGGGGCTCCTGTCGGTGTACTAGAGTAGGGGTACCCTAGTATCCCGAACTTGTGCATGGGCAGTCGGAGCACCCCGCGGCAAGGCTTGCCGGGTGACTGCCAAGGTCCTCCGTGATTCCTTTGGAGCCATTCAAGAACAAAGTGTTCAAGACAAGGAGACAAGACCCCGGCAAGAGGAGCTTGCCGGGAAGGCCAACCGAGGCATCTCAAGGAACTTGTCGCGACGCGCCACGCGTCCCGGCAAGGCCCGACGAGCGACAAGCTTCCGGGCGCGGCAAGACAACGACCGCGGCAAGACAACGACCGCGGCAAGGCACTTGTCGCGGCAAGCCACCACTCTGTACCCACGCTCCGGCGCATCCGTTAACATGTCGCCATGGGACCTTTCCAGGCGTGCGTGGCGAGAGGCTGTGCAGCCAGCGGTGCGAGGTGGCAAGCGGCGCTGACAAGAGTGCCATCGTGGCGAGCGGTGGCGCCCCTGATGGTCCCTTTTCTGCACTGTTTGGGCGACACAGACGGGCATTTAATGCCTTTGTCCCCTGCCGTCAGGGTTAGGTAGGATACACTGTTCAGGTAGTTGTACCAACCACAACTCCTTTTCCATTTTTGCCCTCGCCTACGTTGCCACCTGTCGGTGACCCCTTGAGCATATAAAAGGAGGCCCATGCGCAACGTAGGGGGGGGGGGTTGGAAGCATTCGAAACCAGAAAACACTCACGCTCTCAAGCAAGAACTCAATACAATTAGACAAGCAGCAGTAGGAGTATTATCTCTCCGGAGAGCTCCGAAGTTGGGTAAATCGCTCGTGTGCTTCGCCTCCATCCGCTCTTCGTGCGATCTCCACCCCCCGCCGAACCGTAAGGGGCTCCGGTCCCATAGGTGTTCGTTCCCACGACAATGAAAGTTTTTATTATATCCTCCTTGGATATCTATCACTTTGGGACTATTTTCATATGTTGCTTTTGATAAGCTCAAACAAATATACGTGAAGAACATGAGCATAATTTTTTCTTTCTCTCAAAATAATATAAATGGAGCAAGAGAGAATTTCCGAAAATTTTACCAACTCCCAAATAAATCTATGTGAATCATGAGAGCATTTCTTCAAAAATAACAAAGCACACTGTGCTCAAAAAGATATAAGTGACGCACTAGAGCAAATCCATGGCTCTAAAAATTTAAGTGAAGCATAGGAGCAAGCATAACATAATTTTTGGCTCTCTCAAAAAGGTGTGTTCAGCAAGGATTCAACACTTGAAACAAAAAGCAAAATAAGCAAAGACTCATATCATACAAGATGCTCCAAGCAAAACTCATAATATGTGACGAATAAAAATATAGTTTCAAGTAAAATACCGATGGTTGTTAGAAGAAAGCGGGGATGCCACTCGAGGGCATCCCTAAGCTTAGTTGCTTGCTACTTCTTGAATATTATCTTGGGGTGCGTCGGGCATCCCCAAGCTTAGCCTTTTTCTAATCCCTATTCCTTCATACATCATAAGATCACTCAAAACATGAAAACTTCAATCACACAAAACTCAACAAAACCTTCGTGAGAGCCGTTAGTATAAGAAAGCAAACCTATACTATAAGTACTATTGCAAACTTATTCACATTTTTTTTTTGCATTATATCTACTATATTCCAACTTTTATATGGCAAAAACTCATCAAATAAAACCATAGAATCATCAAAACAAGCACACAACGCAAAAAAAAACAGAATTGACAAAAATAGAACAGTCTGTAGTAATCTGAATATTTCGAATTCTTATTTAACTCCAAACATTCTTAAAAAATTAGATTGACGTGGTAAATTTATCTATTAATCTTGTGCAAAAAAAATTAACTCAAAAGCACTATTCTATTGAAAATGAAAAATAATCTCGTGAGCGCAAAAGTTTCTGTTTTTCAGCAAGATGAAATCAACTTTTACCCAATTCATCCCAATGGCCTTGCTTGGCACAAAAACTAATTTGAACCGCAAAAATACATCTAACCAGATGTATAATTGTGTAAACGCACAAGAACAGAAAATAAGAAGCAAAAAAATATTTTATTCCTTGGGTTGCCTCCCAACATGCTCTTTCTTTATAGCCATTAAGATAGGCTTGAGATTTCAATGATGCTCACATGAAAGTAAAGAATTCAAGCACAAAGGGAGCATCATAAAAAATGTGAAAAACACATTTAAGTCTAACATACTTCCTATGCATAGGCATTTTGTAGGTAACCAAATTATCAAGACAAGAAACATCTAGCATATGCAAGGAATAAGACATAAACAATAGCAATCTCAACATGACGAGAGGTAATTTAGTAACATGAAAATCTCTACAACCACATTTTCCTCTCTCATAATAATTGCATGTAGGATCATACCCAAATTCAATAATATAGCTATCACATAACATATTCTCTATACGATCCACATGCATGCAAAGTTGATACTCTTCCAAATTAGTGGGATTATAATCAAATAAAGTCATGACCTCTCCAAACCCACTTTTATCAAAGATTTCATATTATTGATCATCCTCCAAAGTACTGGGATCATTATTACCTAGACTTGACACTCTTCCAAACCAACTTTCAATATTATCGCAAACATATTCATCATGAGGCTTAAATAAATTTTCAAGATCGTAAGAAGAATCACCCCAATCATGATCATTGCAATAAGTAGAGGACATATCAAAATTAGCATCCCCAAGCTTGGGGTTTTGTATATTATTAACACAATTGACATTAATAGAATTTATAATAAAATCATTGCAATCATGTTTTTCAATCAAAGAGTTATCATGAATCATTTTATAAATCTCTTGTAACACTTCATCACAATTTTTAGATTCATGAATCTCAAACAAAACTTTATGAAGATAATCTCGTGCACTCAACTCACTAGCAATTGGTTTATCATAGTTGGATATTTTAAAACGATTAGCAAGTGGATGAGGATCCATAAGCTTTTTGGTTTATGATTTCCAATAAAACACCCAATTATGCCGAACAAACAAGCAAACAAATCGAATAAGACATAAGGCCAAACGACAAAGGCAAACGGAAAAAGGGCAAATAAGAAGGCAAATTTTTGTGAAGTGGGGGAGATCAAAACGAGAGGAAAATGGCAAATAATGTAAATTGCAAGGAGATGAGATTTGTGATTAGGAACCTGGTTGATGTTGAAGATCCTCCCCGGCAACGGCGCCAAAAATTCATTTTGATGTCTGCTAGAACTACGTCGGTATTTCCTCAAAGAGGAAGGGATGATGCAGTATACGGATGGTAGGTATTTCCCTCAGTCATGAGACCAAGGTTATCGAACCATTAGGAGACCCTCCTCACACCACGTAAACAGCCCCTGCACACAAATAACAAATACTCGCAACCCGACGTGTTAAAGAGGTTGTCAATCCCTTTCGGGTACGGCGCCTCAAGATAGGAAAAAAAACGTGAGATAAAAGTGGTAGATAGCATAAATAGATGACAGAACAAATAAATTGCAGAAAGGTATTTTTGTATTTTTGGTTTAATAGATCTGAAAATAAATGCAAAGGAAAATAGATCGCAAAGGCAAATATGATGAAAAGAGACCTGGGGGCGGTAGGTTTCACTAGTGGCTTCTCTCGAGAAAAATAGCAAACGGTGGGAAAACAATGACTGTTGGGCAATTGATAGAACTTCAAATAATCACGACAATATCCAAGCAATGATCATTATATAGGCATCACGTCAAAGATTAGTAGACCGACTCCTGCCTCCATCTATTACTATTACATCACACATCGACCGCTATCCAGCATGCATCTAGTGTATTAAGTTCATGGATAAATGGAGTAATGCAATAAGAATGATGACATGATGTAGACAAGATCTATTTATGTAGAAATAGACCCCGTCTTTTTATCCTTAATAGCAATGATACATACGTGTCATTTCCCTTTCTGTCACTGGGATCAAGCACCATAAGATCGAACCCATCACAAAGCACCTCTTCCCATTGTAACATAAATAGATCAAGTTGGCCAAAAAAACAAATATCAGAGACGAAATATGAGGCTATAATCAATCATGCATATAAGAGATCAAAGAAGACTCAAATAACTTTCATGGATAAAAACATAGATATAATCATAAACTCAAAGTTCATCGCATCCCAACAAACACACTGCAAAAGACTTACATCATATGGATCTCCCAGAGACCCTTGTATTGATAATCAAGAGAGAGAGGAAGCCATCTAGCTACTAATTATACGGACCCGTAGGTCTACAAAGAACTACTCATGCATCATCGGAGAGGCACCAATGGAAGCGGTGAACCCCTCCATGATGGTGTCTAGATTGGATCTGGTGTTTCTGGGCCCTGTGGCGGCTGGAATTGATTTTTGTCGACTCCCCTAGGGTTTCTGGAATATTGGGGTATTTATAGAGCTAAGAGGTGGTTCAGGGGGCACCCAAGGTGGGCACGACCCACCTGGGCGTGCATGGGCCTCCAAGCTCGCCCTGGTGGGTTGTGCTCCCCTTGGAGCACCCCCCCCCCCCAGGTGCTTTCCCGGCACACTAGATGTCTTCTGGCCCAAAAAATCCTCAAGAAGTTTCACTACGTTTGGACTCCGTTTGGTATTGATTTCCTGCGATGTAAAAAACATGTAGAAAACAGCAACTGCCACTGGGCACTATGTCAACAGGTTAGTACCAAAAAATGATATAAAATGGCTATAAAATAAATGTACAACATCCAAGAATGGTAATATAACAGCATGGAACAATAAAAAATTATAGATATGTTGGATACGTATCAGCCGCCTCGGGGGGAGCAGCTATGCACGTATGAGTGTACAAGGGTTTGAATCCTTTCTAAGGTTGTATCGGCCCTCCTTTTATAGGTCAATGGGGTACCACAATGGCAAAACAGTCATTATCCAGTGATTAGATAGCCACAGTGCTATCATACCTAACTCTGCAAACAGGACAAGGTGCATTAACTGCAAGGCTTAGTGCCATGTCGTGGATGTAGCCCGGCAAGCCTTGCCGCGCCATTCAACCACCTTCTTGTCTGCCTACGTGACACGCCCCTGGACGGGTGTCATTTAGGGGTGATATTCCTCATAAATGGCTGCCACTTGCCAAATGATAGCCACTTAATCACTTGGGGGCTCGACACCACACCGATAAGTGAATTGCCTTGCTGTGAGGTGGAGCCGTGGAGCCTTGGCGGGAAAGCAGGCCTCCAGCGTCCCGGCAACTCTCGCCGAGGAGGTCTTGGTTCTTGCTCTTGGGGTGGCCTCGACCTGACCAGGCTGGCCTGTCGGGCAAGGGAGGTTTTTCCCTTAGTGATATCTTGTTCCTTCGGCTTGTCTTGGTCTTCTTGATTCGCCCCTTGATTTCTCAAAGAGCTATCTCTTCTGCTTGGCCTTGTCTTGTTGCTGTAACCTTGCCCTTAAGCCTGTGTACAGTACGGTCAACATTCACCAGGGTTTGTTACACTGACAGTTTGTCCTCCGGCTTCCATAGCAGGGGTTCACCATCATAAGAGGATGCATGAGTCTCATGTGTCCTGAAACTTGCAGCTAAACTCATACCTTTAAACCTTGCTTCATACTCAAATTTTTGATTTTGAAGATCATAGATTTGGCTTTGCAGAAAATTGATTTGCTCATTGAAGTTGAAGATGATGTCCTTCATAGACTGGCCATCCACCTTGTGATCACGGGTGAATTTCATGATCATGGAGTGATTGGCACTGAGTCCACACTCCATCATCCCTTGGCACTTGAAGATCTCCTGCTCCACCGCCTCAAGCCTGTCCTCCACTCTTACTATTTACTTGGGCCCTTGAACATCCTAGATGTGGAGCAACCCCTCACGATCTCAATGGATTGAGGGTGCTTTAACACCTCTGGTAGGTAGGGGTTGGTGACCTTCTCGTAGAACTTGTCCTTGGAAGAGCTTGGTGAAGCCATGGCGATCTAGATTTGCCAGAAAAACAGCCCGAAACAAGAACAGGGGATTTCTTCGCGATACGGTAGTCAAATCATTTGGGATTATACATAAAGAATTTTTATCTTGAGAGACAAGTATACCATAGGAAAACAAAGTCGGGAAGGTTCCCGAGGGGCCCACTACCCACCAAGGCCCGCTAGGTGAGGCAGGCGTGCCCTGGTGCCTAGTGGGCACTTGGGTTGCCTTCTCGGGTGTTTCTTTGTTTTAATATTCCAAAACTGACAGAAAATATTTTTGCAGAATTTTTGGAGTCGGTTTACTTACCGTATCACGTACCTATTCCTTTTCAGGGTTTTGGAGCATTCTGGAAGGTCTATTTTATGTATTCTTCTCATGTCATGGTTTGAACAATGTTAGCCTCAACATTAAGAGGTGTACCAGAAATATAGTGCTTAATTCTTTGCCCATTGAACACCTTCGGATTAGTGCCTTCGGCAATATTGATCTTGATAGCTCCAGATCGACAAACTTCTTCAATGATATATGGTCCATCCCACTTGGAGAGAAGTTTTCTTGCAAAAAACCTGAAATGAGAATTATACAATAAGATATATTCATCTACTTTGAATTCCCACTTTTAGATTCTTTTCGCATGCCATCTTCTGACTTTTTCTTTGAATAATTTGGCATTTTCATAGGCTTGGGTTCTCCATTCATCTAGTGAGCTAATATCAATTAACCTCTTTTCACCAGCAAGTTTTAAGTCATAATTAAGTTCCTTAATAGGCCAACATGCTTTTCCATAAACCATTTTGTATGGAGATATACACATGGGATTTTTATAAGCAGTTCTACCCATAGTGCATCATCAAGTTTCTTAGATCATTTTTTCCTAGATCTGTTGATAGTCTTTTGCATTATTAACTTTATTTCTCTATTGCTAAGTTCAACTTGACCACTAGATTGAGGGTGATAAGGGAATGCAATTCTATGGTTGACATCATATTTAGCAAGCAATTTACAAAAGGCACCATGGATAAAATGTGAACCACCATCGGTCACTAAATATCTAGGGACTCCAAACCTTGGGGAAATAACTTCTTTAAGAATTTTAATGGAGGTGTTATGATCAGCACTACTAGTTGCAATAGCTTTTACCCACTTAGTGACATAATCAACAGCAACCAAGATGTGTGTATACCCATTAGAGGAACGAAAAGGTCCCATATAATACAATCCCCAAACATCAAATGGTTCCATAACAAGTGAATAATTCATAGGCATTTCCTGACGTCTGCCAATATTACCAATTCTTTGACATTCATCACAAGATAGGACAAACTTACGAGCATCTTTGAAAAGAGTAGGCCAACAAAAATCAGATTGTAATACCTTGTGTGCAGTTCTATCTCCTGTATCGTGTCCTCCATAGGCTTCGGAGTGACATTTCCATAGGATTTGTTCCTGTTCATGCCGGTATACAACATCTAATAATACCATCTACTCCCTCTTTATAGAGATGTGGGTCATCCCAAAAGTAATGTCTTAAATCAAAGAGTAACTTTTTTCTTTTGTTGCTATTTGAAACTAGGTGGTATAAATTTAGCAACAATATAATTAGCATAGTCTGCATACCAAAGAGTGTTATATGAAGCATTTATGACAGGTAGTTGTTCATCATGGAAGCTATCATCAATAGGTAGCGGGTCATCAGGAATATTTTCTAACCTAGACAAGTTATCAGCTACGGGGTTCTCAGCTCCCTTTCTATCAGTGATATGCAAGTCAAATTCTTGTAGCAATAGAACCCACCTAATGAGTCTGAGTTTAGCATCTTTCTTTTTCATAAGGTATTTAATAGTAGCATGATCGGTGTGAACAATTAATTTAGAATCAACTATGTAACATCTGAATTTGTCGCAAGCAAACACAACTGCTAGAAATTCTTTCTCAGTAGTAGCATCATTTCATTGGGTACTGTCTGGAGTCTTACTAGCACAATGGATAACATTTAATTTCTTATCAATTCTTTGTCCTAGAACAGCACCAAAAGCATAATCACTAGCATCACACACAATTTCAAAAGGCAAGTTCCAGTCAGGTGGTTGGACAATAGGTGCAGAAGTTAAGACTTTCTTAAGTGTTTCAAAGGCTTCCACACAATCATCATCAAAAACAAATGGAACATCCTTTTGCAAGAGATTGGTAAGAGGCCTAGAAATTTTAGATAAGTCTTTAATAAATCTCCTATAGAAACTAGCATGACCAAGAAACTTATTATACCTTTAATATCTTTAGGACAATGCATTTTTTCAATTGCATCAACTTTAGCTTTATCCACCTCAATACCTCGTTCAGAAATTTTGTGCCCCAAGACAATACCTTCATTCACCATAAAGTGGCACTTCTCCCAATTCAAGACAAGATTAGTTTGTTCACATCTTTGCAAAACTCGATCAAGGTTGCTTAAGCAATCATCAAAAGAAGTTCCATAAACGAAAAAAAATCATCCATGAAAACCTCAACAATCTTTTCACAAAAATTAGAGAATATAGCAGTCATACATGTTTGAAAGGTAGCAGGTGCATTGCATAAACCAAAAGTCATACGTTTGTAAGCATAAGTTCCAAAAGGGAAAGTAAATTTGGTTTTCTCTAGATCAGGTTGTGATACGGGTATTTGAGAGAAACCAGAATATCCACCAAGAAAGCAAATGTGTGTGTGCTTATATAATCTTTCTAACATTTGATCAATAAAAGTCAAAGGGTAATGATCCTTTATAGTGGCTTTATTTAATTTCTTGAAATCAATTACCATTATGTAACCAGTCAGAATTCTTTGTGGGATAAGTTCATTTTTATCATTAGGAACAACGGTAATACCTCCTTTCTTACGAACACAATGAACGGGACTTACCCATCTACTATCAGCTATAGGATAAATTATACATGCTTCCAGAAGCTTTAATATTTCAGTTCTTACCACTTCCTTCATCTTAGGATTTAATCATCGCTGATGATCAACAACTAGTTTAGAATCGGGTTCCATACTAATCTTGTGCTAACAGAGAGTGGGACTGATGCCCTTAAGGTCATCAAGAGTATATCCAATAGCAGCTTGGTGCTTCCTCAGAGTTTTTAATAATACTTTTTCTTCATGCTCTGTATGGTTAGCACTAATAATAACAGGATATTTCTTCTTTCCATTTAGATAAGCATATTTCAAAGTATCAGGTAATTGTTTCAATTCATACATAGGATCACCCTTAGGTGGAGGAAGCCCTCCTAGAGTTTCAATAGGCAAATTATGTTTAAGAATAGGTTTTGATCAAAGAAGATCCTATCTACTTCATTTCTTTCCTGCAAGTGCATATCATTTTCATGGTCAAGAAAATATTGTTCTAGTGGATCAGTAGGAGGTACGGCAATAGAAGCAAGACCAATTATTTCATCCTTACTAGGCAATTCTTTATCATGAGGTGTCTACAAAACTTAGAAAAATTAAATATGACACACATCACCAAAATTAACACTGACGGTTTCTTTCTTGCAATCTATCTTAGCATTAACAATGTTCACGAAAGGTCTACCAAATATAGTGGGGCAAAAATCATCTTGTGGAGAACCAAGAACTATAAAATCAACACAAGACTTCAACATCTCTAACAATCCCAAGTGATGTGATAGTATCGCTATTAGCAAGTTTAATAGTAATATCAATATCTTCTATTTCAGCCAGTGCAATATCCTTCATAATTTCTTGGTATAGAGTAAAAGGAATAACACTAACACGAGCACACATATCACCTAAGCCTTGATAACAATGATCTCCTACTTTAACTGAGACAGCACACATGCCAACAACGGTTTATTCTTATCTTTAGTATCGGGTTTGGCAATTCTAGAAGCTTCAACATAGAAATAAATAAAATGCCCATACATTATCAACCAAGAGATCTTTAGTCATAGGAATACTAGGTTCCACTTTAATTTGTTCAGAGGGTCTAGGTTCTCTAATATTACTTTTATTGACCATGGTCGAAACCTTAGCATGTTCCTTTATCCTAACAGGGGGAGGTGGTTTTTCAATATAAGCAGTAGGCATAACTGGATCAACATTGTAAATAATAGTTTCATCCTTAACTATAAATGGCTCCTCAATGTTTTATTTGATAGGGGGTGATATTTAAACCACTTCCCCTTAGGGAGATCAACATGAGTAGCAAATGATTCACAATAAGAAGCTAACATCTCAAAGTCATGTCCATATTTAGTGCTAAAATTATGAAAAGCATCGGTATCCATAAAAGTTTTAACATATTCAAACTCAAGTTTTATACCTGATTCCTTACCTTCCCGAGTTCCCAATCTTCAGAGTTGTGTTTAATTCTTTCCAAGAGATCCCATCTAAATTCAATAGTCTTCTTCATAAAAGAACTAGTACATGTAGTATCGAGCATGGATTGATCAATACAAGAAAGCCGAGCATAATTTTTTGTATAATAAATTCTCTTGAGAATTCATGATTGGGAGCATGAATATAACATTGACTTAATCCTCCTGAATATAACATTGACTTAATCCTCCACCAAGATTGAGTGATAATTTCTCCTTCACGAGGCCAAAATTATATATACAATTCTGATCACGATGAACAAGATGCATAGGATAAAACTTCTGATGAAATTCCAGTTTCAATCGATTCTAGTCCAAAGCTCCAATAACATCACATAGCCTATTACATGTCAATGCCTTTCCCCCCAAATATAAAGAGGAAACCTTATTCTTAACTTCATCTCCGGGTAAACCTGCAAGCTTGAACAATCCACATATATCAGGTGCATATCATGATGCTTTGTTCTATCTCCTGCATAAGGATTAGCTAGGAGTTTCTCTATCATACCTGAAGGAAACTCATAACCAATATTTCCAGTCGATGCAGTAGGTTGAGGGGCAACTCTCTGTCTTTTTGGTCGAGGTGAAGATACCCCAAACAAACCCCTCAAAGGATTGTTTTCCATAGTAACAAGTGACAGTAAATTTCAGCACGTAATATAAATTTTCCCTACCAAAGGCACTTCACTCCCCAGCAACAGCGCCAAAAAAGAGTCTTGATGACCCAAAATTGTAGGGGATCAATCATAGTCCTTTCAGTAAGTAAGAGTGTCGAACCCAACGAGGAGCAGAAGGAAATGACAAGTGGTTTTCAGCGAGGTATTTTTTGTAGGGACGGGAATTGTGGGTAACAGATAGTTTGATAGCAAGATAATTTGTAATGAGAAAGTTATAGTGACGGTAGCAAAAGTGAACGAAGGTAGTCCAATCCTTGTTGTGTCAAAGGACAGGATGGAACAGTCTCTTACAATAAGCAAAGTGTTCTGGAGGACACACGGGAATTTCATCTAGTCACTTCATCATGTTTGTTTGATTCGCGTTCACTACTTTGATAATTCTATATGTGGGTGGACCGGTTCTTGGGTGATGTTCTTACTTGAACAAGCCTCACACTTATGATTAACCCCTCTCGCAAGCATTTGCAACTACGAAAGAATAATTAAGATAAAATCTAACCATAGCATTAAACATATGGATCCAAATCAGCCCCTTACGGAATAGCGCATAAACTAGGGTTTAAGCTTCCGTCACTCTATCAACCCATCATCTAATAACTACTCCACAATGCATTCCCTTAGGCCCAAATATGGTGAAGTGTCAGGTAGTTGACGTTCACATAACACCACTAAGGGGATCACAACATACATATCATCAAAATATCAAATGAATATCAAATTCACATGATTACTTTTGCCAAGAATTCTCCCGTGTCCTCAAGAACAGAAGCAACTAATCACAAATCATATTCATGCTCATGATCAGAGGAGTAATAAATAGCATAATGGATCTGAACATATAATCTTCCACCAAATAAACGAACTAGCATCAACTACAAGATGTAATCAACACTACTAGTAACCCACAGCTACCAATCTAAGGTTTTGATACAAACATTGAACACAAGAGATGAACTAGGATTTTGAGATGAGATGGTGTTGGTGAAGATGTTGATGAAGATTGACCCTCCTAAGGTGAGAGGGTTGTTGGTGATGACGATGGCTTCGATTTCCCCCTCCCAGAGGAAAGTATCCCCGGCGGAATCGCTTCGACCAAGAGCAAAAGTGCTCCTGCCCAGGTTCCGCCTCGAGGCGGTTGCTACCTCTTGAGCACTGCGTTGGTTTTCCCTTGAAGAGGAAAGGGTGATGCAGCAAAGTAGCATAAGTATTTCCCTCAGTTTTTGACAACCAAGGTATCAATCCAGTAGGAGGCTCCTCAAAAGTCCCACGCACCTACACAAACAAACAAGAACCTCGGAACCAACGCGATAAAGGGGTTGTCAATCCCTTCACGGTAAAGTGCAAAAGTGAGATCTAATAGAGATAATAAGATAAGATAAATATTTTTGGTATTTTTATGATATAGATTGGAAAGTAAAAGATGCAAATAAAAGTAGATGGAAAACTTATATGATAAAAGTTAGACTCTCAAGATAGCATAAGTATTACGGTGGGTGAACAAATTACTGTCGAGCAATTGATAGAAAAGTGCATAGTTATGAGAATATCTAGGCATGATCATGTATATAGGCATCACGTCTGCAAAAAGTAGATCGAAACGATTCTTCATCTACTACTATTACTCCACACATCGACCGACTCCTACATCTAGAGTATTAAGTTCATGAAGAACAGAGTAACACATTAAGAAAGATGACATGATGTAGAGGGATAAACTCATGCAATATGATATAAACCCCATCTTTTTATCTTCGATGGCAACAATACAATACGTGCCTTGCTGGCCCTATTGTCACTGGGAAAGGACACCACAAGATTGAACCCAAAGCTAAGCACTTCTCCCATTGCAAGAAAGATTAATCTAGTAGGCCAGACCAAACTAATAATTCGAAGAGACTTGCAAAGATAACCAATCATACATAAAAGAATTCAGGGGAGATTCAAATCTTTCTCATAGATAAACTTGATCATAAACCCACAATTCATCGGATCTCGACAAACACACCGCAAAAAGAGTTACATCGAATAGATCTCCAAGAAGATCGAGGAGAACTTGGAATTGAGATTCAAAGAGAGAGAAGAAGCCATCTAGCTAACAACTATGGACCCGAAGGTCTGTGGTAAACTACTGAAAACTCATAGGAGAGGCCTTGGAGATGATGTAGAGGCCCTCCATGGTCGATTCCTGTCGGGGCCGCTCCTTTTCTGCGGCCGCGAGCACCTATGGGGCACGGGGGGCCCCTTCTGGTCCGGCAAGGGGGCGGAGGCCGCGCGCAGAGCGGATCGAGGTCGGGCGCGCGCTGGGAGAGACGGGCGATTTTTACCCAGCTTCGGAGCTCTCCGGAGAGATAAAACTCCTACTGCTGCTTTGTGTTTTTATTTGATCTTGCTCGAGAGCGAGCGTACGGTGGTGTTGTGTGTGTCGACTGGACGAAACCTCCTAGCTGCGGAACCCAGATTCCGAACCTCCGAACCCCTGAACTTCCCAACCCTCGAACCCTCGAACCCTCGAACCTCCCAACCCCTTTCTACGTGCGCATGGGCTTCCCTTTTATAGTCTGAAGGGGGCACCAACAGGTGGCAGCGTAGAAAGAGGGGTAGAAAGGTAAAAACGCGGGTTGGTACAACTGCTACCAACAGTGTCCCTACCTAACTCTGACAGCAGGGGACAAGGGCATTTAATGCCCGTCCGGTCGCCCCGACAGTGCAAAGAAACGACCGCTAGGTGAGCCACCGGTTGCCACGATGGCGTCTCTGTCAGCTTCCGCTTGCCACCTCGCTCCGCATGGCTACGCAACGCCCCGCCACGTGCCCCTGGGGTGATACGTCGCTGGATGCACTGGATTTTGGGTGGCCGCCTTGCCGCGGAAAGTGCCTTGCCGCGGCCCTTCTCTTGTCGTGCCGGCAAGCTTGCCGGCCGTCGGGCCTTGCCGGGACGCGCGGGGCGCCGCGGCAAGTCTTCTGGAGATGCCTCGGTCTTCTTCCCGGCAAGCTCCTCTTGCCGGGGCCTTTGTTTTCTTCCCGGCCAGCTTCTCTTGTCGGGGCCTTGGTTGGCCTTCCCGGCAAGCTCCTCTTGCCGGGGCCTTGGTTTGATTACTTCGATTTTGAATGGCATCAAAGTAGCCGTGGAGGATCTTGTCGGATGCCCGGCAAGCCCTGCCGCGGGTCGCTGCGACTGCCCGTGCAAAAGTTCGGGATACTAAAGTACCCCCCTACTTTAGTACACCGACAGGAGCCCCCGGGCCTGGGCCATACACGGTGTCGAGCGTTGTTGGGCCCGGCCCAAAACAGTGCACGGGCACGCGCGGCCTAGGTCACATCGCATATCTCTCCGCTTCCGCCGCGCACGCCCAGAGCGGCACGCGTCAAACGCGGCGTCGTGGGCGACGTGGGCGGCACGTGCGGGGCTGAGCCTCGCGAGCATGCATCAAGCCATTATGAAGGGGACGGCTCATGCCCTCCTACCTAAACGGAGGTAGGCGTGGGGGCGTGGTGCGTTTACTGGATGGGACCGGTGCGTGGTTTTCGAGGCGTCCAACCCCACGATCACGGGGTGGGGCGAGGCCGCCTCACCCGTCACCTCGGCCCTGCATCCCCGCCACATGGCTCCCATGCACTTGGGGTCACGGACGGTGGGAGTGGGAATCCGGGCCGTCGCGAGCAGAGGCAGCGGGTCGGTCCTGATTCCCTGCTCTTCCCGTGCCTTGATTCGCTGAGCGAGGCGGCCGGGCTCCCACCCTGCTCCTTTATAAAGAGCAGGAGGGGGGTACGGAAGCCCGCACTCTCTCATCTCCTTCTTTCTTCAACTTCTGTTCTCCTTTCTCCCATTCGCCATGGAGAAAGGGAATCCTGGCGCTTCATCGGTGGCGGCGAGGGTTGCCGCCAGGCAGCGCACCTCTCCCTCTCTCGCACCCTTGGCGGGGAACCGGCCATAAGGGGAAGAGGGAGGGGGCGTGGTCGCGGACGAGGTCGAGGACGAGGCCGAGGCGCGCGGGGAAGAGGCGGACGGGGCGGCGCGCTAGCTTCGCCCCTGCCGGCGGTTCCTCCCTCCACGGCGGTCCACATGGGGGACGACCCTTGCGAGTTCTTCGTCAGGCTGCGTCGGGCGCCTCGTCGTCGCCTCCGGCTTCCAACTCCGTTCGCAACCGCGATGGAACCGGACCCGCCCGAGATGCTGAGACTGCAGATGAGGGGCTGCGGGATCAGCGGCACGCGAGTCCACGTTGTATCCCCAGCCCCTGGCGTGATGTATCTTGATCGAGGGTGGAAGACGTTCGCCCGCATCCACAGCTTGACGGCGGGGTTTACCATCCATTTTAAGTTAATGGAGGGTGACCTTCTCGCCATCAAGGTCTTCGGGGACTTCGGCATCCGAGCGAGATGCTGCATGGACAGCTCCTCCAATAGCGAAGGCCCCTCCTCGAGCGAGAGTGACGAGGAGGGGAGCGACAGCGACGACGAGGACGGCGGGTCCGACTAGGCGCCGGACGCCGCCTCACGCGCCACCGGTGACCCCATCATCCGGGTTGCCGGCCTTCTGAACTCCCCGGGGTCGTCTCCTTGGGCGGCTGGCATAGGGAGGCTGCGGAAGAGGAAGAGGGTGGCGGCAAGGCCGTCAAGTCAGAGTACGAGGGCGAGGTGCCCTCGACAGCGTGCTGACGTCCTGCCGCCCCGTCTTCGAGCTCTGCCTCCGGCGCCTCCGTCTCTGCCAAGCTCCTGGCTGGCCCCCGGGGAGTTCTCTTGGTGTCTTCTGGCACCCGTAGTTCGCCTAGGCGCTCCTTTTGCCCTCCCCAGCAAGCTTCTCTTGCCGGGGCCTCCTTGACATACCTCCTAAAGAGAGAAATAGGAGAGGGATTACGGGCATCTTATCTTTTAATTTGTAAGCCTTCGGGCCTTAGCTGTATTTAAAATTTGTAATCCTCTCTATCATGTTTTTCATCCTCTATGGACTTGTACTAAATTGGGATGTTTTTTAATGAAAAGAGGGGAATGCCTGCCGGATTTTGCCCTCTACTTGATTTTGTGCCTTGTATGCTCCCACCCTACGCTTCTAGGGAACTTGCCGGCGCAAACACACTTGCTGAGTGCGGAATGTCAGCAGCCCGCTGGCGGTGTTGCTTCCGGCAAGAAACCTTGTCGGGCCAGTTGCAGCGCACTTTCATCGTTGAGCGGACTCGAAACAGATCAAGGGGCAACTTGGCCGCGACTTGGCTCCTCCGCGCACGGGGTTTTTTTTTACAAGACACATTCGTTCAAGGGCGTGGCCTCGCTTTCCCCAGCCCATAAGAGGATGCATGACGAGGGATGAAAAACTTATCTGATACCACAGCCCCCGGCGACTCTAGCTCGCCAGGGATGAATCTTGGCGTTTGCAGCCCCCGGCAACTCTGGCTCCGCCGAGACCTAGGTGCCGGTGCGCCTTTCTTTGCCCTTGTCGCTGATGCTGCGGCATCCAGGGATCCTGGCCTGCCACGAAGGAACTTCGATACTTGCAGCCCCCAGCGAAATCGGCTTGCCGGGGCCTCTGCACCAGTGCGCCCTTCTGGTTCTTCCCTGTCGCTGTTATTATAGTCACGAAAATAACTAAGACAGCGCCGTAATAAGTTACTCTTTCGTGGCGTGACTATTTAGGTTGGGCAACGCAATGCCGTACTTCGCCCTTCGTATGTTTACACTCTACGCTTCTAGGGAACTTGCCGGCGCTAACACACTTGCTGAGTGCGGAACATCAGCAGCCCGATGGCAGTGTTGTAGCCGGCAAGAAACCTTCTTGGGCCAGTTGCAGCGCGCTTGTATTGTTGAGCGGACTCGAAAACAAAGCAAGGGCGCAACTTAGCCGCGAGTTAGCTCCTCTGCGCACAAGTTTTACATACGAAGGACGTCCCACGGCAAGGCTTGCTATGTTACGCCCTCTACTTCGTTACATCCCTTGTACGTTTTTACCCTGTGCTTCTAGGGAACTTGCCGGCGCTAACACACTTGCTGAGTGCGGGACATCAGCAGCCCGCTGGCGGTGTTGTACCCGGCAAGAAACCTTCTCGGGCCAGTTGCAGCACACTTGTATTGTTGAGCGGACTCGAAAACAAAGCAAGGACGCAACTTAACCACGAGTTGGTTCCTCCGTGCACAGGTTTTTCGTACAAGGGATGAACGTTCGAGGGATATAACATAAGAGCTTAGAACTAAAAAGTGCTCAGTACTCAAGCTCGGGTGACTTATCTTTTCCGTCCTCCACGATCCGACGAAGCCGTACTCCCCCCTTGACTTCCTCCCTTGTGCGTTTTCATCCCCACGCTTTCAGGTAACCCGCCGGCGCAAACACACTTGCTGAGTGCGGGACGTCAGCAGCCCGCTGGCGGTGTTGCCTCCGGTAGGAAGAACTCGTCGGGCTAGTTGCGGCACGCTTTCATCGTTGAGCGGACTCGAAACAGATCAAGGGCGCAACTTAGCCACGATTCGACCCTTCTGCGCACAGGTTCTTCATACAAGGTATGGATTCTCAGGGGAATGCAATTCAAAAGTTCGAAACTGGACGCTTCCTTCGCCCTACTGGCCGGTGGAGCTCGATGGCGCATCCTCGACGGCAGCGCGGCACTCCGGGGAGGCGTGCTTGCTGGAGCACTCGACGGCAGCGCGGCACTCCGGGGAGGCGTGCTTGCCGGAGCAGGCACCAGAGCTGTTCTTGCCGGGCTTAGTCTTTGGTGGATCTGTCTTTGCCTTATTGCACTTGCCAGTGGAGCTCGATGGTGCGTCCTCGACGGCAGCGCAGCACTCCGGGGAGGTGCGCTTGTCGGAGTGGGCATCAGAGCTGCCCTTGCCGGACTTGACTTTCCTCTTCCCCCGGGGAGCTCCAGCAGCAAGTGGCTTGCACTCTGCTGCGGCTGCTGCTTCCCGGTAGATCTTGTCGGCGCAGATAAGTGCGTCCTTCTTGTCGCCTTGGACAGAGATGACACTTATCGGACCGGGCATCTTGAGCACGTTGTATGCGTAGTGAGAGGCTGCCATGAACTTGGCAAGCGCTGGACGGCCGAGTATCCCATTGTAGGGTAATGGGATATCAACAACATCGAAGGTGACCCTCTCTGTCCTGAAGTTCAGCTCGCTGCCAAACGTTACTGGCAGCATGATCTTCCCCTTGGGCTTGCTCCTTCCCGGATTTATCCCTTGAAAGGTACCAGTTTCTTCGAGCTCGCTGTCGGGGATCTGGAACTTCTTGAGCACTGCGGAGGAAATCAGGTTTAGGCCGGCCCCACCGTCAACCAACATCTTCGTGACCTTGAGGTTGCGGATTGTTGGTGAGACCAACATCGGCAAGCACCCGACCGCAAAGATGCGATCAGGGTGGTCCTCAACATCGAAGATGATGGGCGTGCTGGACCATTTCAGAGGCTTGCGCGCCTCGACGGATGGCTCCGCTGCATTCACCTCTCGCACCCACTGCTTGAGTTGGCGGTGCGAGGCGTGCAGAGAGGCGCCGCCGTCGATGCACAACACCTCTGTCGCCTTCTAAAACTCTTGGTCATCGGTCTCATCTTCCTCCATCTCATCATCCTCATCCTCATCTTCGTCCTTGTCGCGGCCGCGGGGAGGCCTATCTCCTTGCCGCGGCTTGGCCTTGCCGCGGTGTCCTCCCCGGCGGGAAGCTTCTTGCCAGATCCTCCGCCACCTCCCTGGGCTCTCTCCTTATCGCGGCGCTCGTATTCGGCTTTCTGTAGCTCCGCCATCTGCTCCACTTTCTTGCAGGTTTGGAGATCATGGCCCTTGGTGCGGTGGATCTTGCAGTACCGCTTGCCGGAGCCATCCTGCTTGTCGGCGGCTACCACAGCCTCACCAGAGTCATCGGCTTTGGCCTTGTCGGAGCTGCCTCCGTTGCCGGAATGCTCAACAGCTAGCACATCCTTAGCCTTTCTCTTCCTGTTGTTCCGTCTCTGGTTCTTCCTTGCCGGGGCGGCATCCTCACTGCCAGATCCTTCTGCTCTTGCAACCTCTCCGGGGATTTTCCTCCCCTCCTTAGCCCGTGCACACTTGTCGGCCAGAGCATAGAGCTCGCTGACGTCTCTGATCTTGTACATCGCCATCTCCTCCCTCATCCTGCGGTTACGCACGTTCTGATGAAACACGCTGATAACTGCGGCAGGGTGGACGTCTGGGATGTTGCGCTGCACTTGGCTGAATCTCTGTATGTACTTGCGCATGGGTTCTCCCTCCTTCTGGACGAGCAAGTGGAGGTCACTCTCCTGGCCATGAGGCTTGTGGCCACCTGTGAAGGCGCCGACAAACTGATGACACAAGTCCGCCCATGACGAGATGCAACCGTCTGGCAAGTGCATGAGTCAAGATCTGACATTGGGCTTGAGCACCAGCGGGAAGTAGTTGGCGAGGATCTTCTCGTCGCACCCTCCGGCAGCCTGCACCGCGATGGTGTAGATGCTGAGGAACTCCGATGGATGTATCCTGCCATCGTACTTCTCGGGCACATCTGGCTTGAAGTTCTTGGTTTTGGGCCACTGGACTTGCCGCAGCTCGCGGGTGAACGCGGGGCAACCTGCCGCGTACGGCAAGTCGCTCCGTTCCCCGGGTGCGTGCATATCGACAGTGGGCCCAGCGCGCTGGTCGGATTGACGTCACGCTTCCCTTCTGCGCTTGATGTGAGTGCGAGCGTCTTCGTGCCGCTGTTCTTGGAGAACGTGGCGTTGATCGCGTCGGGTTCGCGGGTCCGACGACGCGGTGGAGTCGCCGCCGGGGTTGGCCCGACGAGCCGGCGATCTTGGCCTTGGGGGCTGGGAGTGCACGGAGGTGGCACCCCCAGCGGTCTTGTCAGCGTCGGCTTGCGCCTGGGCGCCTTGCCGGGGCCTCGATGCGCTCGGTTGCCGGGGTTTGTCACCGTTGGCGAAGCTGATGAGACTGTATATGGTCATCCTCCAGTCGTCGGTCTTGTGCGGCGCCGGAGGGTAGTCTAGAAGCAGCTGGGCTCGGGCCAGCGCTTCCTCTGCTATCTTGGGTGGTGGTGGCGACGAGCGGCGCGAGGAGCGGGATGTGCTCGGACTCCCAACTGGATTGGGAGGTGCAACACCCCGCCCGGGCGACCGTACCTCGCTCGCGCCAGCATGCGGGCGTGCATGCTGACCTCGAGCGTCCCGCGACACACCAGCTTGGCCTTGTTCCAATGCGAGCACGGTGCTAGGAGCACTGGGGCGTTGTCGACCTTGCACTTCCTGCGGTGTCTGCACGGTCGCCGACGCTTGCGGAGCCTTATTTTTGGATCTGGTGACGACGTGAGTCCCACCGTCGGCGCCCACTCCTCCACCGGCGTCCACTCCACCGCCCGTTTGCTCCGGCGGTGGTGGCGGAATCGATGTAGACGGAGCGGCCACCTCCGAAGGCTTCTTCTTCGGTGGCATGTTGATGAAGGCATTGATGCAGCGCGCGCGGAGACCGGATCATATGCTCACGACCTCGACGCGCCCCCTACCTGGCGCGCCAAAGATGTCAGGGCCGCTCCTTTTCTGCGGCCGCGAGCACCTATGGGGCACAGGGGGCCCCTTCTGGTCCGGCAAGGGGGCGGAGGCCGCGCGCAGAGCGGATCGAGGTCAGGCGCGCGCTGGGAGAGACGGGCGATTTTTACCCAGCTTCGGAGCTCTCCGGAGAGATAAAACTCCTACTGCTGCTTTGTGTTTTTATTTGATCTTGCTCGAGAGCAAGTGTACGGTGGTGTTGTGTGTGTCGACTGGACGAAACCTCCTAGCTGCGGAACCTAGATTCCGAACCTCCAAACCCCCGAACTTCCCAACCCTCGAACCCTCGACCCCTCGAACCTCCCAACCCCTTTCTACGTGCGCATGGGCTTCCCTTTTATAGTCTGAAGGGGGCACCAACAGGTGGCAGCGTAGAAAGAGGGGTAGAAAGGTAAAAACGCGGGTTGGTACAATTGCTACCAACAGTGTCCCCTACCTATCTCTGACAGCAGGGGACAAGGGCATTTAATGCCCGTCCGGTCGCCCCGACAGTGCAAAGAAACGACCGCTAGGTGAGCCACCGGTTGCCACGATGGCGTCTCTGTCAGCTTCCGCTTGCCACCTCGCTCCGCATGGCTACGCAACGCCCCGCCACGTGCCCCTAGGGTGACACGTCGCTGGATGCGCTGGATTTTGGGTGGCCGCCTTGCCGCGGCAAGTGCCTTGCCGCGGCCCTTCTCTTGTCGTGTCGGCAAGCTTGCCGGCCGTCGGGCCTTGCCGGGACGCGCGGGGCGCCGCGGCAAGTCTTCTGGAGATGCCTCGGTCTTCTTCCCGGCAAGCTCCTCTTGCCGGGGCCTTTGTTTTCTTCCCGGCCAGCTTCTCTTGCCGGGGCTTTGGTTGGCCTTCCTGGCAAGCTCCTCTTGCCGGGGCCTTGGTTTGAGTACTTCGATTTTGAATGGCATCAAAGTAGCCTTGGAGGATCTTGTCGGACGCCCGGCAAGCCCTGCCGCGGGTCGCTGCGACTGCCCGTGCACAAGTTCGGGATACTAAGGTACCCCCCTACTTTAGTACACCGACAATTCCCCCTCCGGCGGAGCGCCGGTGAAGGCTCCAAGATGGTATCTTGCGAATACAGAAGGTTGCGGCGGTGGAATTAGGTTCTCGTGGTGCTCTCCGATGTTTTCAGGGTACGGGAGTGTATATAGGCTAAGGAAGTACGTCGGTGGAGCAACAAGGGGCCCACGAGGGTGGGGGGCGTGCCCACCCCTAGGGGCGCGCTGGGCACCCTCTTGGCTTCCTCTTTTACAGCTTGACGTCCACTCCAAGTCTCCTGGATTGTGTTTGTTCCGAAAAGATCGCTCCCGAAGGTTTCATTCCGTTTGGACTCCGTTTGATATTCCTTTTCTTCGAAACACTGAAATAGGCAAAAAAAACAGCAATTCAGGCTGGGCCTCCGGTTAGTAGGTTAGTCTCAAAAATGATATAAAAGTGTAAAGTAAAGCCCATAAACATCGAAAGCGGGTAATATAATAGCATGGAACAATAAAAAATTATAGATACATTGGAGAAGTATCAAGCATCCCCAAGCTTAATTCCTGCTCATCCTCGAGTAGGTAAATGATAAAAACAGAATTTTTGATGTGGAATGCTACCTAGCATAATTCTCAATGTAATTTTCTTTATTGTGGTATGAATGTTCAGATCCAAATGATTCAAAATAAAAGTTCATATTGACATAAGAAATAGTAATACTTCAAGCATACTAACAAAGCTATCATGTCTTCTCAAAATATCATGTCATTAGAAGGTTCATCCCTACAAAATCATATAGTTTGGTCATGCTCCATTTTCTTCACACAAGAATGCTCTCATCTTGAACACCCCCGATGACAAGCCAAGCAATTTTTTAATACTTTAGTAATCTCAAACTTTTTCAACTTTCACGCAATACATGAGCGTGAGCCATGGATATGGCACTATGGGTGGAATAGAATATGATGACGGAGGTTGTGTGGAGAACACAAAAAAGGAGAAAGTTTCACATTGATGAGGATAATCAACGGGCTATGGAGATGCCCATCAATTGATGTCAACATGAGGAGTAGGGATTGCCATGCAACGGATGCACTAGAGCTAGAAATGTATGAAAGCTCAACAAAAGAAACTAAGTGGGTGTGCATCCAACTTGCTTGCTCACGAAGACCTAGGGCATTTTGAGGAAGCCCGTCGTTGGAATATACAAGCCAAGTTCTATAATGAAAAATTCCCACTAGTATATGAAAGTGACAACATATGAGACTCTCTATATGAAGAACATGGTGCTACTTTGAAGCACAAGTGTGGAAAAGGATAGTAACATTGTCCCCTTTTTTATTTTCTCTTTTTTCCCTTTTTTTCTTTTGGGCCTTTCTTTTTTTTGGCCTTTCTTTTTTTTCTTTTTGGCCTTTCTTTTTTTTTATAAGGGACAATGCTCTAATAATGATCATCATCACACTTCTATTTATTTACAACTCATGAATTACAACTCAAAACTAGAACAAGATAAGACTCTATATGAATGCCTCCGGCGGTGTACCGGGATGGGCAATGAATCAAGAGTGACATGTATGAAAATTATAAGGGCGGCTTTGCCACAAATACGATGTCAACTACATGATCATGCAAGGCAATATGACAATGATGATGCGTGTCATGATAACGGAACGGTGGAAAGTTGCATGTCAATATATCTCGAAATGGCTATGGAAATGCCATAATAGGTAGGTATGGTGGCTGTTTCGAGGAAGATATAAGGAGGTTTATGTGTGATAGGAAGTATCGTATCACGGGGTTTGGATGCGCCGGTGAAGTTTGCACCAACTCTCAAGGTGAGAAAGGGCAATGCACGGTACTGAAGAGGCTAGCAATGATGGAAAGGTAAAAGTGCGTATAGTCCATGGACTCACATTAGTCATAAAGAATTCATATACTTATTGCAAAAATCTACAAGTCATCAAAAACCAAGCATTACGCGCATGCTCCTAGGGGGATAGATTGGTAGGAAAAGACCATCGCTCGTCCCCAACCGCCACTCATAAGGATGACAATCTAAGAACACCCCATGTTTCAAAT
This sequence comes from Triticum timopheevii, assembly GCA_963921465.1. Taxonomy (NCBI): domain Eukaryota; kingdom Viridiplantae; phylum Streptophyta; class Magnoliopsida; order Poales; family Poaceae; genus Triticum; species Triticum timopheevii. The sequence continues at coordinate 213,628,174 of OY997266.1, read as the reverse complement.
TTGTTACACAACGGTTACCATACGTGCATGCTACAGGACTTGCCAACTTCAACACAAGTATTCTTTAAATTCACAATTACACAACTAGCATGACTCTAATATCACCACCTCCATATCTCAAAACAATTATCAAGTATCAAATTGATCATAGCATCCAATTCACTTCCTATGATAGTTTTTATTATACCCAACTTGGATGCCCATCTTTCTTGGACCAATTTTATAACCATAGCAAATACCATGCTGTTATAAAAGACTCTCAAAATAATATAAGTGAAGCATGAGAGGTCAACAATTTCTACAAACTTAAACCACCGCCGTGCTCTAAAAGATATAAGTGAAGCACTAGAGCAAAACTATCTAGCTCAAAAGATATAAGTGAAGCACATATAGTATTCTAATAAATTCTAAATCATGTGGGTTTCTCCCAAAAGGTGTGTACAGCAAGGATGATTGTGGTAAACTAAAAATCAAAGACTAATATCATACAAGACGCTCCAAGCAAAACACATATCATGTGGCGAATAAAAATATAGCTCCAAGTAAAGTTACTGATAGACGAAGACGAATGAGGGGATGCCTTCCGGGGCATCCCCAAGCTTAGGATTTTGGTTATTCTTGAATATATTGGGGTGCCATGGGCATCCCCAAGCTTAGGCTCTTTCCAGTCCTTATTCCATAGTCCATCAAATCTTTATCAAAAACTTGAAAACTTCACAACACAAAACTCAACAGGAAATCTCATAAGCTCCGGTAGTGCAAGAAAGAAAAACCACCACATAAGGTACTGTAATGAACTCATTCTTTATTTATATTGGTGTTAAAACTACTGTATTCCAACTTCTCTATGGTTCATACCCCCCGATACTAGCCATAGATGCATCAAAATAAGCAAACAACACACGAAAAACAGAATCTGTCAAAAACAGAACAGTCTGTAGTAATCTGTAACTTTAGATTACTTATGCAACTTAATCCTACCAAAATATGAAGTCCTGGGAAATTTGTCTATTGATCTACAGAAAAAAGAATCAACGCATAATCACGTTTCTGCGATTTACTAAAATTATTTTCGTGCATGCAAAAGTTTCTGCTTTTCAGCAGAATCAAATTAACTATCACCGTAGGTTATCCTATAGGTTCTACTTGGCACAAACACTAATTAAAACATGAAAATACATATAAACAGAAGCTGGATGAAATATTTATTACTCACTAGAAGCAAAAAGCAAGAAACAAAAATAAAATTGGGTTGCCTCCCAACAAGCGCTTTTCTTTAAAACCTTTTAGCTAGGCATTGATAATTTTAATGATGCTCAAATGAAAGACAAGAATTGAAGCGCAAAGAGAGCATCATGAAACACGTGACAAACACATCTAAGTCTAACATACTTCCTATGCATAGGCATATTATAAGCAAACAAATTTGCAAGGCAAGCAAAAACTAGCATATGCAAGGAAGAAGAAAGAGACGATAGCAATCTCAACATGACGAGAGGTAATTTAGTATGATAAAAATTTCTACGACCATATTTTCCTCTCTCATAATAATTACATGTGGGATCATAAGAAAATTCAACAAAATGGCTATCACATAAAATAATTTCAACGCGATCCACATGCATGCAAAGTTGACACTCTTCCAAAATAGTAGGATTAACATTAACTAAAGTCATGACCTCTCCAAATTCACTTTTATCAAAAATATCATAAGACTTAACATACTCCAAATATGTGGGATCTAAAGTTGACACTCTTCCAAACCCACTTTCAATATTATTGCAAACACTATTATCAATCTCATATTCATCATGGGGGTTAAATAAATTTTAAAGATCAAAAGAAGAATCACCCCAATCATGATCGTTGCAACAAGTAGTAGACATAGCAAAACTAGCATCCCCAAGCTTAGGGTTTTGCATATTATTAGCACAATTGACATCAAGAGCATTTACAGTAACATCATTGCAATCATGCTTTTCATTGAAGGAACTACCAAGTATGGGTGCAATAGCAACGACCTCATGTTTAACATAAGGAACTATAGCAAATTCATCTTCATAAATATCATTATTTTCATCAAGGGATATTTCAATCAAATCATCGGAATCATTATCTATAGATTCATGCATATCATTATTTTCTTCCAAAGCAACAGTCATTCTCTCGATAAATTCTTTGACATGGACATTATGAGCATAGTTTTCATAGCAATATTTAAGTATGTCAAAATTTTCAGATTCGTATAGAGCAATATCAAACTTTTCAATTAAAGAAGCAACTTCATAAGCACCCTTAAAAGCAACAAATTCTTCAATTTGTTCGATATCATAGTAACTATAAACACTCTTAGCATAAGAAGATAAGATTTCATTGTCATTAAACTCACATAGGTAGGGAAGGTGTTTTTTAGGGTTCTTAGAGCAACAAGTAAAATCATAAATTTCACAAAGATTCCAAGCATAACACAGCAATCTATTTATTTGATCCCATAAGAGTTTCCCTTTTCAGACAACCGGTGACACACAAAATGAGCATGCTCATCTAAAGATTTCCCATCAACTAGGCTAGTTGGGGTTTCAGCATGAGCGCATAAGGATCGAAGATGATCCAAGTAGAACACTTTAAGTGGATCCATAATAATAGATTTTTAGCAAGCAAAGATGCAAGCAAATAGAAGACACATGGTAACACAAGATCGAATGGAAGAAGGGCGAATAAAACAGCAAAGGTGAAGTGGGGGAGAGGAAAATGAGAGGCAAATGGCAAATAATGTAATGCGAGGGACATGAGTTTGTGATGGATACTTGGTATGTCTTGACTTGAGAGAAGACCTCCCCGGCAACGGCGCCAAAAATCCTTCTTGCTACCTCTTGAGCACTAAGTTGGTTTTCCCTTGAAGAAGAAAGGGTGATGCAGCAAAGTAGCGTAAGTATTTCCCTTAGTTTTTGAGAACCAAGGTATCAATCCAGCAGGAGGCTCCTCAAAAGACCCACGCACCTACACAAACAAACAAGAACCTCGCAACCAACGCGATAAAGGGGTTGTCAATCCCTTCACGGTAACTTGTGAAAGTGAGATTTGATAGAGATAATAAGATAAGATAAATATTTTTGGTATTTTTATGATATAGATTGGAAAGTAAAAGATGCAAATAAAAGTAGATGGAAAACTTATATGATAAAAGATAGACCTGGGGGCCATAGGTTTCACTAGTGGCTTCTCTCAAGATAGCATAAGTATTAAGGTGGGTGAACAAATTACTGTCAAGCAATTGATAGAAAAGTGCATAGTTATGAGAATATCTAGGCATGATCAGGTATATAGGCATCACGTACGCAACAAGTAGATTGAAACGATTCTGCATCTACTACTATTACTCCACACATCGACCGACTCCTGCCTACATCTAGAGTATTAAGTTCATGAAGAACAGACTAACACATTAAGAAAGATGACATGATGTAGAGGGATAAACTCATGCAATATGATATAAACCCCATCTTTTTATCCTCGATGGCAACAATACAATACTTGTCTTGCTGCCCCTGCTGTCACTGGGAAAGGACACCGCAAGATTGAACCCAAAGCTAAGCACTTCTCCCATTGCAATAAAGATCAATCTAGTAGGCCAAACCAAACTGATAATTCAAAGAGACTTGCAAAGATAACCAATCATACATAAAAGAATTCGGAGGAGATTCAAATATTTCTCATAGATAAACTTGATCATAAACCCACAATTCATCGGATCTCAACAAACACACCGCAAAAAAAGTTACATCGAATAGATCTCCAAGAAGATCGAGGAGAACTTGGTATTGAGATTCAAAGAGAGAGAAGAAGCCATCTAGCTAATAACTATGGACCCAAAGGTCTGTGGTAAACTACTCACAACTCATAGGAGAGGCCTTGGAGATGATGTAGAGGCCCTCCATGGTCGATTCCCCCTCCGACGGAGCGCCAGCGAAGGCTCCAAGATGGGACATCGCAGATACAGAAGGTTCCGGTGGTGGAATAAGGTTTTCGTGGTGCTCTCCGATGTTTTCAGGGTACTAGTATATATAGCGAAGGAAGTACGTCGGTGGAGCAATGAGGGGCCCACGAGAGTGGGGGCGCGCGGGGCACCCTCGTGGCTGCCTCATTTACAGCTTGACGTCCACTCCAAGTCTCCTGGATTGCATTTGTTCCAAAAAGCTCGCTCCCGAAGGTTTCATTCCGTTTGGATACCGTTTGATATTCCTTTTCTTCGAAACACTGAAATAGGCCAAAAAACAGCAATTCGGGTTGGGCCTCATGTTAGTAGGTTAGTCCCAAAAATGATATAAAAGTGTAAAGTAAAGCCCATAAACATCTGAAACGGGTAATATAATAGCATGGAACAATAAAAAATTATAGATACGTTGGAGACGTATCAGCGGTGGCGCTCCATCCAGGGCCCGGAGGCTAGCCAGGGGGCCCACTACCCACCAGGGCCCGCCAGGGGGTAGGCGCGCCGTGGTGCCTAGTGGGCACCTGGGTGGCCCCCTCTAGTATTTCTTTTCTCCAATATTTTTTATATATTCCAAATAATTCTCCATAAACTTTCAACCAATTTGGAGATGTGCAAAATAGGTATCTCTGACGTAGCTTTTTCAGGTCCAGAATGCTAGTTGTCGGTAATCTCCCTCTTTGTGTAAACCTTGCATATTATGAGAGAAAAGCATTAGAATTACTCCACAAAGTGTTATATTCACTATAAATAATAGTAGGAAAACATGATGCAAATTGGACGTATCACAAACTTGCCAATAGCAAGGCATCTAACCGGCCCAGGGTGTGTGGCAAGGATGTGGGACAAAGCGTCCAAGTGTTTGGGCTCCCCGCTGCAGAGCTCGTCGTCACCGATGAGGTCCAGGAGGCGGAGTGCTAGAGGGGGCACCACCGTCGGGAGAGGACAGTGTTCTGCATGCTAGATTTGATGGGGAGGAGGGATATGATGGTTACTAACATCTCGTTGGGGAGGTTGCTGATGAAGTCCATGCTCGCCGGAGGCTCTTGTGGTTCTGGCTCGACCCGCCCCCGCTTGTTGGCCGACTCATCCTCCATTGCTGCAGGCAGCGATCCTCGACAGTGGTAAGTAAGAACAGAGTACTGTTCTATGTACCTTCCCGAGGTGGCCTAAACCAAAACCATCAATAAATTTTTGGCGGCACTCGTGCCTCGCTTCCTAGTATGGTGAGCCTGCGTGGCGGACTACCCGCAGTCGTCCCGTCTAATCAAACAGCCGCCTGCGGTAGTAAATGGTTAGTTGAACGCCCACGGTTGGAATAGTATGGCTATTTGCGATAATAATGTGGCAGCTATTTGTTCTAAAATGCCTAAAAAACTCAAATAAGGTATAAAAAGGCAAAATGAACCTTGAATAATTTCATATTTTTAGCACGACACTCCTATAGTTGCAAGTTTCCTTTGTAAAGAGACAATGTATGTTGTTTTGCACATAGAGGTGACAAGTTCGCTCTCGGAACCATGAGGCTCCTTGAAAGAAGCTCCAGTTTGTAAGAAGTTTATACCAAAACTTGTCCCAAATCAGACAATTTTTTTACCATAGCATGTTGGTGCCATGTCATAACACCATGCCAAGTTTCATGATTTTCAGGCGAGTTTCGTATTTACAGTAATTTTAAAACCAAGTTTCTGAATGTTTACGGCCGAGTCGACACCACCTTGGATATGATTTTTCCTCATGGGTCCCAAATGTAAGAATCCCAATCTGTCACTACCATGCAGCTTTTCTTATTAAGAATTACAACCCATTTGGTGTGCTAGCTCAAAATAAGTTTGTGGGTGCTGGCGAACGCTAAGCACTTGCGGGTTCTGTAATGAACAATGAGCTCAAGGATCCCACGAGAGTGATGTTTTTCCTTATGTTGTGAATTATTATAATATTTATGTCTTAATTAAAGAAATGGCAAGCTATTGGCCCAGTATGAAAGAAAATATGGGTCAAAGCCGAGTTGAAATGGGCAACAACATCTAACTCCATCTTACAATTGGTACAAAAGCATGAGGATTAATTGTTCATTAGGTTTAGACAAAACCCAGATTGAGCAGGGCAATAACATCTAACTACACCAAATTTTTGGGTAGTCACAATCAAATGGATTAGTCTGATCCATAAAATCAAGATCCTGGACTAGAAAATCTACTGGTACATGATGATGACAAGTTGTAAATAGAAGTCGAGAACGTTCAGAAGCCGTTTTGTCCATCTGAAACTTATTTTTATGTTGTTCAACATGTCCATCCGTGAGAAATGTTTTGTTAAAAATATCCTCATGGATAATAGTGCCCTCACATTCAACATGAAGAATGTGACAAAGCTAGTGTTTGCATGGTTGGATGCATATCCTTCCAGCGTTATTGTCGTCAAAAAAATGTCATGAGAACTGAGAAAATCCCGGTGCTTCTTCAACCACCGATTGGTTATACCTTTTTCTCCATGTGTTAGTGCCTAAATAGACATGAAGATTGAAAACAGTTAATGTCTATAAAATAGTACGTCGAATGAGCGACAGCTGAATGGTTAGTTCTAGTACATTATATATGGGCTTTCAATGTGCATGCAATCATCACCTTTATATACAAATTCTCCAGACATGGAAAGCATCGCAACAAGCCAATAATCATGTTCAGATCAAAAACACCACATATTGATATATAAGGTCTTGATAGATTTCAGCACCATTGATAGGCTATCCATGGACAAGCTCTTCATTGAGCATAGAACATAATATTAGTACCAAAAGTGTACTCCAAGATGATATAAAAATTATGCTCACAAATGAAAAATGCAGCTTATGATTACAAAAGTGTACATGATAATATATAGTACCAGAATAAGTGGGGAGCCAAACACCATCTTGAACCATTTAAACGGATCACGAATTGCACCCAAGGTCTCCAGCTTAGGCGCAGACACCACAATTATTTGCGAAAGTGCATAAGAATCAAGGAGCAACCTTTGAAGTCAAGGGGCATCTTCGATGATGAGATCTTGTCCTTTGAAACAAATTCCAATGCTTACAAGGTGAGGCGACTTTATTTGGAGAAAACAGATATGCATTTCTATTACAAAAACAAGAAGCGAGCGCTCCAAGGAAGGGTAACTGGAGTGGATGATGTTGTGTAGTGAGGCCTCCGACAGATCAACCACCGCAAGCGCAAGTTTTTTTAGCAGTGGGAGTCAAAGCATTTCTACGAGATTGTATACTATATGGCACCGGGCGAAGGTGGCGATGTAGAAAGAGGAGAAAACCACGAGATGGACATTGGTGGTGAGGGCACAGATACATTGGTTTGTGATATGTTATATTCATAGTAATGGTAGAACTCAAGCTGCTGGAGTTTTTCATATTGACGGGGAGTTTATCAAATTGACGGGACGTCAGCCAGGCATCGACCATGCAGGGCATGTACAGCAGGCAGCTTGTTGGGATGCAGAGGCATTGAACAGAGCCCTAGTGGGAGGATGTGATGGCTCTAGGGAGTTCAAAATCATGATTGAGAGATAGCTGATGACAGTCGAGATTAAGAGGCACGGCGCGCCACAGAGAGCGTGATACGTCTCCAACGTATCTATAATTTTTTATTGTTCCAAGTATAAATCTTGGGTGTTTATTATGCAATTATATATCTTTTTTGGGACTAACCTATAAACCTAGTGCCAAGTATCAGTTGCTATTTTTTTGCTTCTTTTGGGCTTTTTAGAAAATCAGTACCAAACGGAGTCCAAACACTACGAAACTTTCTGACGATTTTTTCTGCACCAGGAGACCCTGGAAGCTTCGAGAGAAGACCAGAAGTGCCACGAGGCAGCGGCAAGCCTGCCAGGCGCGCCCCAGGGGGGCGTCACTAGGCTTGTCAACCCCTCATGGCACCTCCTGACCTAATTCTAGCTCTATAAATTCCTAAATATTCCCAATACATCAGAGAGCCACCCCAAATAAGTTTTCCACCACCACAAGTTTGTTTTCTTCGGAGATCCCATCTGGAGACCTTTTCTGATACTCTACCAGAGGGGTAATCGATAACGGAGGCCCTCTATGGTACTTATTGAGCTTGTGTTGGTTTTTCCTTTGAAGAGGAAAGGGTGATGCAGCAAAGTAGAGATAAGTATTTCCCTTAGTTAAGAAGGTATAATCTGATAGGAGGAACACACAAGTCTCCAGTAGTTGTACCTGCACAAACAAACAAATACTTGCATCCAACGCGATAAAGGGGTTGTCAATCCCTTCATGTTTACTTGCAAGAATGAGATCTGATAGTGATAAATATAAAAGATAAGTAGAAGTGCAATATAAAATAAAAGTAAATAAATTCCAGCAAGGTATTTTTGGGTTTTTGATTTTGTAGATCTAAAAAGAATATGATAAGAGATAGACCCGGGGGCCATAGTTTTCACTAGAGGCTTATCTTTTTGAAAGAAAGCATACGGTGGGTAAACAAATTACGGTTGAGCAATTGATAGAATAGCAAATAGTTATGATGATATCCAAAGCAATGATCATGTATATAGGCATCACGTCCGAGACAAGTAGACCGACTCATGCCTGCATCTACTACTATTACTCCACATATCGACCGCTATTCAGCATGCATCTAGTGTATTAAGTTAACAAGAATGGAGTAACGCCTTAAGCAAGATGACATGATGTAGAGGGATAGATCTAATCAATATGAACAAACCCTATCTTTCTATCCTTAGTGGCAACAATACAAATACGTGTCATGTCCCCTTCTGTCACTGGGATTGGGCACCGCAATATTGAACCCATTACAAAGCACCTCTCCCATTGCAAGAAAAATCAATCTAGTTGGCCAAACCAAATCCATAGATTGGAGAGAAATACAACGCCATATAAATCATGCATAAAAGAGTTTAGAGAAGACTCAAATTATATTCGTAGATAATCTGATCATAAATCAACAATTCATCGGATCTTAGCAAACACACCACAAAAGAAGATTACATCAAATAGATCTCCAAGAACATCGAGGAGAACAATTTATTGAAGATCAAAGAGAGAGAAGAAGCCATCTAGCTACTAGCTATGGACCCGTAGGTCTATGGTAAACTACTCACACATCATCAGAAGGGCAGCAAGGTTGATGTAGAAGCCCTCCATGATCGAATCCCCCTCCGGTGGAGTACCAGAAAAGGTCCCCATATGGGATCTCATGAAGACAGGAACTTGCGGCGGTGGAAAAGTATTTTTGGTGTGCCCTCTGGTCTACGGGAAATATTTGGGTATTTATACAAGAATAATTAGGGTTAGAAGTGCCACTAGGGGCCCACAAGCTTGCCCCCCCTGGGGCACGCCCCCTGAGCTTGTGGCCATCTCGTGGCGCTTCTAGCCTCCTCCCAAAGCATCCAAGGTGTCTTGTGGTCCAAGAAAAATCATCAAAAAAATTGTTCCATTTGGACTCTGTTTGATATTGATTTTCTGCAAAGAAAAAAACAAGGGGAAAACAACAACTGGCACTAGGTTAATAAGTTAGTCCCCAAAATGATATAAAATAGCATAATAATGCATATAAAATATCCAAGATTGATAATATAATAGCATGGAACAATCAAAAATTATAGATACATTGGAGACATATCACTCTACATCAACCTTGTTGCCCTTCCGATGACATGTGAGTAGTTTACCACAGACCTATGGGTCCATAGCTAGTAGCTAGATGGCTTCTTATCTCTCTTTGATCTTCAATACAATGTTCTCCTCAATGTTCTTGGAGATCTATTCGGTGTAATCCTTTTTTCCGGTGTGTTTGTTGGGATCCAATGAATTGTGGGTTTATGATCAGATTATCCAGGAATATTATTTGATTCTACTCTGAACTCTTTTATGCATGATTGTTATAGCTTTGTATTTCTCTTTGATATATCTATTTAGTCTGGCCAACTAGATTGATTTATCTTGCAGTGAGAAAGGTGCTTTGTGATGGGTCCGATCTTGTGTTGCTCAATCCCAGTGACAGAAGGGAATATGACATGTACTTGTATCGTTGTCATTCACGACAAAAAATGGGTTTTATTCATATTAATTGGATTGACTTTGTCTACATCATGTCATCTTGCTTAAGGTGTTATTCCATTCTTTATGAACTTAATACCCTAGAGGCATGTTGGATAGTGGTTGATGGGTGGAGTAATAGTAGTAGATGCAGGCAGGATTCGGTCTACTTGTCTCGGATGTGATGCCTACATACATGATCATTTCCTTGAATATCTTCATAACTATGCGCTTTTTTATCAGTTGCCCAACAGTAATTTGTTCACCCACTGTATGTTATTTGCTCAAGAGAGAAGCCTCTAGTAAAAACTATGGCCCCCGGGTCTATTTTTATCATAAATAAAAACACAAAAATACCTTGCTGCAATTTTATATTTTATTTTATCTTTCTATATATCTACCACTACGGGGTTTAATTCTTGCAAGTAACACACAAGGGGATTGACACCCTCTTGTTTGGGTTGGGTGCAAGTATTTGCTTTTGTGTGTGTAGGTGATGTTCACGAGGCTTTGTGTGATTCTCCTACTAGATTGATAACCTTGGTTTTTAACTGAGGGAAATACTTATCTCTACTATACTGCATCACTCTCTCCTCTTCAGGGAAATCCCAATGCATCTCACAAGTAACATAGAGCACCGCAAGATTGAACCATCACAAAGCACCTCTCCCACTGAAGATAAATCAATATCGTTGGCCAAACCAAAGGGATAGATCGGAGAGAAATACAAAGCTATAAAAATCATGCATAATAAAGTTCAGAAAAGACTAAACTACTTCTCATGAATATTCAGATCATAAAATCACAATTCATCGGATCCCAACAAACACACCGCAAAAGAGGATTATATCAGATAGAACTCCAAGAACATCGAGGAGAACATTGTATTGAAGATCAAAGAGAGAGGAATCCATCTACCTACTAGCTATGGACTTGTACATCTGTGATGAACTACTCGCGCATTATTGAAAGACAGTAAGGATGATGTAGAAGCCCTCCGTGATCGATTCCCCCTCCAGTAAAGTATCGGAAAAGGCCTCCAGATGGGATCACGGAAGAACAGAAGCTTGTGGCGGCAAAAAAAATGTTTCGGGTTGTTATATGGTATATTGGGACTATTTGGGAATTTATATAGGCAGAATTAGGTCAAGAGGTGCCACGAGGGGGCCACGAGCTTAGAGAGCGCCCCACCTGGCACCTAGTGAGCTTGTTGCTCCCTCGTGACTCTTCTAGTCTTCTCCCGAACCTTCGTGGCTCCCTTCTGGTCCATAAAAAATTAATCCAAATATCTTTCTCCATTTGGACTTTGTTTGATATTGATTTTCTGAAAAGCCAAAAACAAGCAAAAAATAGCAACTAGCACTGGGCACTAGGTTATTACATTAATACCAAAAAATGATATAAAATAGCATATAAATGCATAACAAACATTCAAGATTGATACTAATAGCATTGAACAATGGAAAATTATATATGTGTTGGAGATGTATCACGCAAGGGCAAGGCTCAAGAGTCTGTCGACAGGTGTCGAGTGGGAAGGCGATTAGGTGAAGCTTGTCGTGGCATGTCGCAGCGCCGTGGCTGAAGACCAACTTTATTTAGACCCATCCCAGAGGCGTGCCGATAAAATAGAAGGTAGTTGGGCGAGCGGCACAGGTGGAGATGGACTACCTTGCCGTCATTCCTCCTCGGCGTGACACCTGGCAGAGCATTCATTGCTTTTGTCCTAATCCATCATAGTTAGGTGTGATAGTACTATAGCCACTATTCGCCTCTGTATTTACCATTTTTCCACTATGGTAGCCCCTTTCATCTATAAAAGGAGGCCCATGGCAACCTTTACAAAGGTCAACACCCCCACCCATTTGCATTACATAGCTGCACTTCCCGCCGGCTAGATTGCGCTCTCTTGTAACTTGGGCATTTATCACATATAATTCAACCAAAGCAGGGGTAAGGTTTTTTCATAGTGGCCTGAACCTGGGTAAAACTTTTGTGCTTGATTGTGGGATATGCTCGTTATACAATGAAATTCCCACAAGCGAACCACCAAGGGGCCATGATGGTCCTAAAGATTGTCTTACGTCGACAGCCATTGATAATTGTGTAGGCCTTGGAGCGTCAGACGATACGACGGGCCTCTATTTTTTCTTGCGGGAGTTCACCTTTAGTCATGTAGGCTAGTAATGGTTGGGTCCAATATTGGTTGAGGACTACTAGTACGACCTCATCATGTCCTTATTCTAGTGGTGAGCAGCCTTTCGCGGCTGCGGCGTTAGGTGCATGAAACCTATCCAACGTATCTATAATTTATGAAGTATTCATGCCATGCTTACAACAATTTTATATGATTTTGGTATGATTTGAATGAAACTAATCCGGACTGACGTTGTTTTGAGTAGAACTACCGTGGTGTTGTTTTTTGTGCAGAAATCAAAGTTCTCCAAATGCAGCGAAACTTGTTGATGATTTTTTTAGAACAAAAGGGGCACTAGAAGCTTCGCGGGAGGACCAGAAGGGGGCGGAGGTGGCCACTAGGCCCAGGGCGTGCCACCCCCCCCTCTGGCACGCCCTGGTAGGTAGTGGGCCCCTCGAAGCCCATCTCAGTGTGAGACTGACGCCAAAAAATCCTATAAATACAGAAACCCCCCAAAAACAACCCTAGATCGGAAGTTCCGCCGCCACAAGCCTCTTTATCCACGAAAACTCAATCAGGAGCCCATTCTGACACCCTGCCGGAGGGGGAAATCATCACTGGAGGCCATCTTCATCATCCCGGTGGCCACCATAATGAGGAGGGAGTAGTCCACCCTCGGGGTTGAGGGTTTGTACTAGTAGCTATGTGTTTGATCTCTCTCTCTTGTGTTCTTGATTTGGCACGATCTTGATTTACCATGAGCTTTGTTAATATAGTTGGATCATATGGTGTTTTCCCCTCTCTATCTTGTTGCAATGAATTGAGTTTTACCTTTGAGATTTCATTATTATCAGATTGAATACTTTTATGGATTTGAGAACACTTGATTTATGTTTTGGCACTCAACTCACGGATTCCCGAGGTGACATTGGGGTAATCTATGCATAGGGGTTGATGCACGTTTTCGTGTTTGTTTCTCTGATAGAAATCTTGGGGCACTCTTTGAAGTTCTTTATGTTGGATTGAGTAGTATGAATCTGAAGTTGTTTGATGCATATCGTATGATCAACTCACGGATACTCGCGGTGACGGAGTATCTAGATGACATTAGAGTTGGTTGATGTGTATCATATGGTGTTATTTTAGTACGAACACTTGGGATGTTTGTGACACTTATAGGAATATCTCGATAGATCAATTGGAAAGGACAACTTTGAGGTGGTTTCGTACCCTACAAACAATTTCATCTTATGTTCTCTGCTAGATAAGAACTTTGGCGTGATTCTTTATCGCACGTTGAGGGATTGCCATATGATCTAACTATGTTAGCATTGTTGCGAGATTGCACTAGCGAAAGTATGAACCCTCACTACAAAAAAATATACTTTTGTGATGATACGTGCTTTTTGTAGGAGGTCACGTTTTCTTTCATGCATGTACATCCATGACGATTTTATGACAGAATCAAGATAGTCATACATGTGCTGTCGTAGAAGTGTTCCATGACAATACCAAAATTATCATCACGGAAGTGTCCACTTCCATGATGATAAATCATGCGTCATAGAAGTGCTTTCTTCAAGGGTGACCGACATGTGGCATCCACCATAACAGGTCGCCGTTAAGCTATCGGTTCCGGTTTTGGATCCGATAACCCGCTAACAGCTATGACCAATAGCAATTTTCCACATGTAAAATTCTCATCGGCCGACGGAACCACATGTCATCTCGGTGTTGGCACAGATGTCACTCATCCAATGGGTGAGATGCGCCAATGATATGTTGACACGTGGACCGGCCCAAAAGTGGCCCATAAAGATTAAATGGACCGGCCCAACGAAAGTCCCACAAAATTTTGCAGACCATAATGGGCTGGCCCAGGTAAAGGCTCACAAAATTTTGCAGACCATTATGGGCCAGCCCAGCTAAAGGCCCACAAGACTTTACAGACCATAATGGGTTGGCCCAGCTAAAGGCCCACAAGATTTTGCAGACCATAATGGGTCGGCCCAGCTAAAGGCCCACAAGATTTTAAAGACACTAGTGGGCCGGCCCATTAACAGCCTGCTATGATTTGGGCCAAATGCCGGCCCATATTTGATCCGGCCCATTAACAGCCTGTCACGTTTGGGCCTAACAAGGGCCCATATGAGATCTGGCCCATTAATAGTTTACCACGTTCTGGGCCATATTACGGCCCATATAAGATCTGGTCCTTTAAGAGCCTTTGGGCTAAATTATGTCCCATATCAGATTCGGCCCGTCAACTGGACCCATGCTTTTGGGCCCACTTGAGGCCCGGTTAGGATTACTAATTGCTAAAGGCCCATTTAGTAATACTGCCTGATATTAGTTTCGGCATTTTAAAGGCCCGTTTAACATTTCGGCCCTATATTTATTTGGGCATGTTAAAAGCTCGTCTTATAGTTGGGCCTAAAAATGGCCCGCTTTGCATCCGGCCTACTCACAGCCGATAATCAGATTGGGCCAAACAAGGAGCGAGACAATTTTGGCCTGTTAACAGCCAGTGATGTGATTGGCACAATCATGGGCTGGGGTCTATTTCCGCCTGCTGTCGGCCCGTGAGTTGTTCGGCACATTTCAGGTCCAACCTACTTTTGAGCCTCCTAAAAGCCCATTGAATTTTCTTGCGAAAATAGGGCTGGTGGTTTACTCGGCCTATTAAAGGCCCGAAAATACTAGTGGGCCAATTTACATTTAGGCATGTTAACGGACCAAGATGACTGGGCCCATGATGCGGTCCTTACATAGTGATGACGTCCCGATTATGTGCCATAATTTTACGGTTAGGCCGGTTTAGTTTTCATGGAGCGAAGACATGATATATATGCAGTAAAATAACTGCAGCATCAAGAATAAGAAAAAACCTAGACTATACAATAAAGAAATTACGGCATATTACATCCATTGGGCATCAAAGTTTGCCACTATGATAATAAAGCTCAAGCAGACAGCAGATTACCTACATTGGGCATCAAAGATTGCCACCAATGAAAATAAACATGCCGAAAAAATAATATACAAAACCGATAGCACTTCAATAGAGTTCAAGAAAGGTTAGCCATGCTCAGGAGCTACAGCGCAAGCAGATGAGCAAGCTAATGAGACTACACTTGTTTGATGCTTATATCCTCCTCACTTTGAAAGAGAAAGAAGCACACAAATGATAGGTTTTGCACATATAAGTATAAGTGCTGACAAATCATCACAATTCTTATTGATGAATAAAGCGACACAGTTTAAAAATAGCATTAACACAATATGGTATTGTTCAGGTTAAGACATGGCAGGAAATGACATTGTGAAGGACTTGGCAGCTTCACCACACCACTGGATTACAGATGAAGAACTCATAAGTATCAATGGTTAGTGTGCTATCAATTTATCCCATTTCAGATTGGCAAATAAAGAGATGGTTTAAATAATAGTAGAATGATATGACATTGTTCATAGTTAAGACATTGCAGAATATGACATTGTGATGTAGTGGGTAGGTTCACCACACCACTGGATTATGGATCAAGAATAGAAGCATACATGAGTGCAAAAGAAGATGACTTGCGTTGTATAGTTAAATTTATATGGTATGAAGAAGGAACTTGGTTGTACAACTGAAAACTTAAATTGAGAAGGACAAACTTTTGTTTATGAACTACATAGTAAACTTTAAACATGCAATTTGATGCAAACACCAAAAATAAACAGTTCCTGCAGCCATGCCTAACCAAATATACACAACAAAGTTTGAAGGCTTGAGAAGAACAAACTTACATTAGTGGTGAATACCGTCTCGATAAAGCCCTTGTCCATGCTGATGGGGAGGGGGGTAATTCAAGAAGTTTACCACATAATCTTCTTCATAAGCATTGCCTTTATTCTATATTTTGTTAAGAGTAAATATAGATGTGATAATATAAGAAAAAATGGAGAATATTTAAGATTAGATGAAGAGTGATGCTACATAACCAAGTAGCTATAAATGTAAGTACTGCGATACAGGCAAAAGGTACAGCCAAGTGCAATGCAGAGCTAAACTTCTTTAGTACCATCGATGTTATCCGACCTTATGGTAAGAGTAAATATAGATCTGATGTGTAGAAAATGGAGGGCAAAGGAAAATAAGCTGCAGAGTGATGGTACATGAACAACTAGCTGTCAATATAAGTACACTGATAAGGGACAGCAGGTACTTACAAGAACAATGCAGAGATAAACTTTTTCATTGGCATTGGATATATTCCACACTAATGTAACCATTAATACAGATCAGATAATTTGAAGCGAACAATTGATAAGCAAGCTATCATGCATACTGCTACCACATAATGAACTAGGTATGAATGCAAGTACGATACAGGACAACAAGTACTAACAAGAGCAAAGCAGCGGGCAGCATATTTGCGATATCCTGTCGTTCTTTTCAAACCGGAATTCTTCTTCGAGCAGATTTCCTGCAAAAGAGATCCGTAAGGCACATGCGGAAAAGTAGAAGTTCAAATTGTCATGTGATATCATAGATAGTACCTCATCCTAGGAACGAGACCAGTGCATAACAAGGTTTTTCCATTCAATGTCTTCTAAATTTAGCACAGGAGACTTCACCGGAAATTCGTTTACAGACTTGCCATCAAAGTGTGATTTCCTCAGGTAACACCGATACTACTGCAATGCTTCCTTGAAAAGTGCAAGCAAGCTTTGCTTGTCATGACTATCCAGATTTCCCTCGCCTACTAACAGCAATGTAATGTAAATCATTGATGTGTTCAATCAGCAGAAAACAGGAAAATAATCACCATGAATAATAGCACTTACACGTAAGTGGGACAGGAAGATGTGAAAATGGTATTTGTCTTCACTATAATCTTCCCATGATGGGAATATATGCACGTAGTCCGTAAAAACATTGAAAGCATTGTCTTCTAAACTGAGAATAACTGGAATGGGATTCCAATCTATAGGAATTGGCCATCTCTGCAGTTGGGATAGGTCTTCGGCTGGTGGACTTGCAGTACTTTTTGTTGGAGTGGGATTTTTCTGTGGTACGGCTGGTACCATGGCAATTGAAATCGGCATACCTTTTGCGGGAGTGCAGGTCCTGTGTGGTGGGGCTAGTGGTGTGGCCAATAAAGTATGGGTACAGTCTGCTGGAGTCGGTCCTA
Organism: Triticum timopheevii; assembly: GCA_963921465.1. NCBI lineage: Eukaryota > Viridiplantae > Streptophyta > Magnoliopsida > Poales > Poaceae > Triticum > Triticum timopheevii. The sequence goes on along the minus strand of OY997266.1, from coordinate 213,610,793 downwards.
CGTTTTGTGTCACTGGTTGTAGAGCCAATATAAGTGGGGTGTTGTCTGATTTCTTCGGCACCACCACATTTTTCAAGGACTTTGCTATTGCTCCTTCAGGTTCGGCAATCACCCTCTTCCTTTTTTATGTCTGATGCACAAGAACAGCATTTGAGAGGAAAAACATGGTATGATGACATATGGAATATGTATTGATAATGGATGGGCATGGCATCTTGACATATATGATGAGTAAACTAAGCAGATGGCGGTGCAATAAAGTAGAATTAATGCAAGACACCTTATGCAAGATACATGCAATCAATAAAACCTTGCCAAATTAGAACAGGCACCTTGATGGTGAACAGGACGGGCCATCTGCCTTCGACTCCTCGAGATCAGAATAGTCATTAGGACCATATTCTGAACAAGAATCTGCAGGTGGGGAGCGCGTGAGTTTTGTTGCATCCAGAATGGCACTCAATGCCTTGGTGCCAATTTTGTTAGTCCTTGCAGTGTTCCACAATATTATTTTGATGCGTGGATTCTGATATTCATTGTGATTACGTAAAATATCTGAGAAGCATGAAAACATAAATAGTAGTGAGATTATCTTTGTAATGCAGAGGATATTCTAATATAGGGGCTCCCTACAAACCCTTGTGTGCTATCACTGGATTCTGATGAGAGAGCCCATGTGTGCTGTAATATGGTTCATGCGTTAATATAATCTAGCACAAGTACACAAAAAATAGGCTCCAGAAGTAAGGATATTTGGCAGATGATAGGTTCATAATATACTGTACGGCTAGAAAGGCTTGGGATACCAGCTCTCTACAACTGAAGGTGCGGTACTGTGAATATCAGTGTAGCTCTCAAAGGCGACACAGCTCCTGCATTTCCTTGCTAATCTTATAGGATTCAAGTGGGCAGGCCACTACAATTCCTATTCCTATGTTTACAAAATCCTACGAATCAAAGAGGCCCGAAGAGTTGAAAATGTCCATCACAACCGACCGAATAGACCTCTACACTGCAAATGTCCCTGCTCCTCTTCACTACAAGGAACATACTGTACTACTATCATACTCCCTCTGTTCCAAAATATAAGTCTTTGTAGAGATTTCCACTATGGATCACATACAAATGTATACAGATACATTTTAGAGTGTTGATTCCCTCATTTTGTTCCATATGTAGTCTATGGTGGAATCTATACAAAGACTTGTATTTAGGAACGGAGAGAGTACTTATTAAAGAAGAATAGAAGAGGAACATGCTAAAGAAGAGCAAGCAGATTTTGGATAATAAAATGTTCATTGTGCAGTGCCCATAGCCCCACACATGATGAACCAGAGCGCATTAAGAATGCAACTCCCTTGCTGTCTCTCTATATGTGTTGCACATGCTTTTCGAAAGTAAAGTAGGAACATAGCTAACCAATTAAATGTTATCTATTTTAGTAATATCAGCATCATATCCAATTCATATTTGAGCAACAAGTTTGGAATTATGAGAGGCATGTTGTTTAGCTTAATGGATTGAGGAGTAGTGCTAAGCAGCTACGATGATGGTACTGAATATAAAGGAATGTCTGCATGGAAGTCGCGTGACTTCCGTCATTTGGGTCAGTCGACCATTTCAGGAGGTTGGATGAAGATCCTACGTATCCTAACCCTTCTTCTTCCTCGTCTCTGATTCTTCCCCTACAGAACACCGCACGGGCCGCCGGCCGAACCACCGGCCCCGACCCCCTGCCCTCTCCTGAACTGCCCCCCACCGCCTGTGTTCCTCCGCCACCCCACCCCCGCCCCCAACCGTGTCGAGTTTTCTTCGTTCGACGAGGCCCCACCACCGCCAGGCCACTGCCCCCCACAACCACCGTCCCCACCCAAGCCCCTTCCTTCCCTCCGGCGAACTCCGGCGAGCTCTCAAAAATCGACTGACCGAATGTTGAAATTTAGTCTACTATCATTTAACTAGTGTGGAATATAAAAGGGGAAAACCATAAGCATTGCGAGTATAGTGCTGAGCATGCCATGGTGGATCTGAAGGTGCGAACCGGACAAAGGCAACTTCGCAACCAATGTTTGCTTTCAACTAACAAGTAAGATTCTAAGTGATGGACAAGAAATCACAGTAAAGCAGTGGCGATATATTTTCTTGCTGACATAAATAACCAGATACGAAAGAGTGCCGCCTCTGGTGTTGCACCGTGTAAGCATCTGCTGAGGCATTGAGGGTGTTGCGGTAGCGATGGCTGTCGGCAACGTGGAAGCAGATTTAGGAGGGCAGATGGTGGCGGTGATACGTCTCCAACGCATCTACTTTTCCAAACACTTTTGCCCTTGTTTTGAATGAAACTAAACCGGACTGGCGTTGTTTTCAGTAGAACTGCCATGGTGTTGTTTATTGTGCAGAAAACAAAAGTTCTCGGAATGACCTAAAAATCCACGGAGATAAGTTTTGGAAAATATAAAAAATACTGGCAAAAGAATCAAGGCCAGGGGCCCACACCCTGTCCACGAGGGTGGGGGCGCGCCCCCTCCCTCTGGGCGCGCCCCCCTGTCTCGTGGGCCCCCTGATGCTCTATCGACCTCAACTCCAACTCCATATATTCCGTTTCGCGGAGAAAAAATCAGAGAGAAAGTTTCATCGCGTTTTATGATGCGTAGCCGCCGCCAAGCCCTAATCTTGCTTGGGAGGGCTGATTTGGAGTCCGTTCGGGGCTCCGGAGAGGGGGATTCGTCGCCGTCGTCATCATCAACCATCCTCCATCACCAATTTCATGATGCTCACCGCCGTGCGTGAGTAATTCCATCGTAGGCTTGCTAGACGGTGATGGGTTGGATGAGATTTACCATGTAATCAAGTTAGTTTTGTTAGGGTTTGATCCCTAGTATCCACTATGTTCTAAGATTGATGCTGCTATGACTTTGCTATGCTTAATGCTTGTCACTAGGGCCCGAGTGCCATGATTTCAGATCTGAACCTATTGTGTTTTCATGAATATATGTGAGTACCTGATCCTATCTTGCAAGTCTATAGTCACCTATTATGTGTTATCATCCGACAACCCCGAAGTGACAATAATTGGGATACTTCTCGGTGATGACCGTAGTTTGAGGAGTTCATGTGTTCACTATGTGTTAATGATTTGGTCCGGTACTCTATTAAAAGGAGGCCTTAATATCCCTTAGTTTTCACTAGGACCCCGCTGCCATGGGAGGGTAGGAATACATGCCTACATTACATTGATGAATTGGAGCTAGTTCTGTGTCACCCTATGTTATAACTATTACATGAGGAATCATATCCAACATAATTATCCATCACTGATCCAAGGCCTACGAGCTTTTCACATATTGTGCTTTGCTTATTTACTTTACTGTTGCTACTGTTACAATTACTACAAAACTGCTATCTTTACTTTTGCCACTATTACCATTACTATCATATTACTTTGCTACTAAATACATTGCTGCAGATACTAAGTTATCCAGGTGTGGTTGAATTGACAACTCAACTGCTAATACTTGAGAATATTCTTTGGCTTCCCTTGTGTCGAATCAATAAATTTGGGTTGAATACTCTACCCTCGAAAACTGTTGTGATCCCCTATACTTGTGGGTTATCATGCGGCGAGGGAAATATCCCGGCGCGGTGGACGAAAAGGTCATACAAGCGGCCTCGGCAAGGAGGATGACGGCGCGGATGAAGTGAGTGGACGCGAATCAAGGATCCTTGTCTGAAGCCGTGGATGAGAGATGTCGATCTCTTGTAATGGACGATGGTGTCGGGGTATCAGATCTGGCATGGTGGAGGAGGACGGCAGTGGGTGGGGTGGCGGACGGAGGAGGCTGGGGTGGAGAGGGTGTTTTGGCACCCACGGAGTATGAATGGGGAAATGGAGGGAGAGTGGAAGGGGGAACCATGCCTTCAAGGCGCGCTTGTCTCAAATGCAAGGAAATTTACAAACTTAGCCCCCGTTTAAAATTTCCGACATCACAGCAATAATAGTCGGTTGGGGATAGGACGGTAATCTCGCATACACCAAATATTCGCCGCCGGAGATGTCGGCCGAGGAGAGTTTGTTTTGGCGCCCACCGTGTATGAATCCGGGTGAGAAAAAGTTTGCACGTTTACCGTGCCAGCTCAATTCCAATCCATTTTATATTCTATTTTTGTTCGGTGAGGATCCATTTTCGATTGGAATAAAATTATGTATACATCATTTTTTATATATACTTTCAAAAGCACAACAAAGAATTCTGCTCCTTTATATATATAATATGATTTACAAATACAATGATCTCAAAATCATAAGGTTGAATTCAAAAAATTTAAACCAAATTATGTTCTACTAAAATGTATGGATCGGTAATATCTACATTTTAAATAACATAGATGCGCATGAATTCATATGAGTATGCATGTTTGATAGATCAATTTTGGTTCGAGTATGAATTACATGTATCATCACCTCGAATTCAAATATTTGAATCACTTTTATGTTGATATTTTCTATACACGCAACTAAATATTTGAATCTCCTTTCATGCCCATCTCTCTCGCATGCTCCTTCATGTAGCTATCACTCTCTTTTCTCCAGCTCACCCGCATACTCACTTCATGTTTCTCCTATATTTTCGCAAACATGGTCTCTCGACATCTCCCTTGAGAAGTGTCACACTCTCCCTATGATTATACATTACAAGGTTTTCATTATCTCTCATGTTTCTATCGTTCTCTGGTATCACCAGGTACCTAAGCTTTCTTTTTCACCGCCACACACACACTCTCACTCGTGTTTCACTTTGTCTTTCTCTCCAGGGTTCTCTCACGCACCCCATATCTCTCTAGATATGACTCCTACCACTAAAATTACTCTCTCCCACACATATAAAATTTGTTGCGGTCTCCTTTCCGTCTTCATCTTAGTTATAAATCTAACATTATTCATTTGTTCACTGATCAGACAAACTCCCCCCTCCCTCTCTCTCTCTCTCACTCTCTCTCTCTCTCTCTATCTCTCTCTCTCGCTTGCTCTCTCACACACACGCACAACTCCTGATTCCACTCCCCTTCCCGACTACCATCTCTCACACAGACACACAAAAATCTCGCTTTCGCACCCCCGACTCGTATTTCTCTTACAAACATTGATCGACTAGCATCCAGATAGGTTTATACACCCGCACATTCTTGCTTCCACTATCTCGTACATGTCTCTCTCGCGCTCCTTCTATCTATGTAGATTTTTCGTCCCTTCTTGAGACACGCCCTCTCGATCGTGCACACACACACTATCGTCTAATTTTATGGTGATACCTCTCGCACACACACTCTTTGTGTCTTTGTCACACACGCACTCTATCCTGCTCCTCTCTCTCTCTCTCTCTCACACACACACACACACACCACACACACAAACACACATTGGCTTTTTGCAACAACTAGAAAGATGCCCATGCGTTGCACGGAACATCAAGATGCAGTTGTATGAGTAGTTTATCTTGTGGGAGATAATGATGAACGAGGGAAGGCCTTATTTGCAAATGTGGAGAGGGGTGTGGGTATCTTTTTTGCAAAATTTCCATAGTTTCCTTCCTATCCGTCAGATATAAATTGGATGGCCTATATTGTAGGATGGCAGGCACACCATCATCACCAACTTTGTTTTTTATAAGACTAGCAAGATGCCCATGCGTTGCATGGAACATCAAGATGCATTTGTATGAGTAGTTTATCTTGTGGGAGAAAAGGATGAACGAGGGAAGGCCTTATTTGCAAATGTTGAGTGGGTGTGGGTATCTTTTTGCAAAATTGCCATCGTTTCCTTCCTATCCGTCAGATATAAATCGAGCGGCTTATATTGCAGGATGGCAGGCACACCATCATCACCAACTCTATTTTTATAAGAGTAGAGAGTAGAGATATAAATCTTGAAACCAACCACATTCCTCCCTTATCTCATCAAAACCACCAAAGGAATATATTTTGAGTGAAACATAACATTTATTTACTGATATATGTATTTCAAAACTAGACTCTTTTCTATCAAATCAGTGAATATGTATTAATCTACTTTGATCGTGTGGCAACGCATTGGCACATTGCTAGTTATTACTAGTACTGTATAACTTTTTGGACACCAGACAAACGGTGGAGTACATATACGAAGAGAAGAGGTGCACACACGCAGTCCATCTCTCGTTGTCTCACACACATGAGAGTTACGTAAAGGCACCGTAAACAAATAAACCCTAAAACCCTAGGTGCACGATTGCTGCATGCGCGGGTACCGGGTAGTACGTGGTGGATCGCACCTTTGTAGGAATAGTCAGCTCACGTGATAATTTGATCCATAGGAGTTGATGGTCGGGACCACAGGTGAATGACCTGGAGGCGGTGGCTCGCCAGTCGCCACTGATCGAGTAGCCACGTTTAAAATATCATTTTTTAGCGGGGTGAGAGTTCCGATTTTCAATGGCGCATTCTAAGTACTAGTTTTTAGAACGATTGGTATGGGGCGAAAATGGAATGCATAACTATTACCTCCGTCCTGGTTTACTAGTCCCATCATATTTTGGGTCAAAGTTTGTCCATGAATTTTACTTGTAAACTGTGAATGGAAAACGAGATTTTGTTATACCCAAACAAAATAGGACTGGAGGGAGTGATTGCTCTGACACGGACGCGACCTCTCATGGTGCAGGCATTGAACCGACGCACCGGCCAAGAGGGCTCCACTCGCTGCAGGCCAGGCTGAACACGCCTCCTCGCCGCATGCAACCGGCTTCAGACTGACCCGCCTGCCTCCATTGAATCCGCGCTTGTGCTGGCAACACGTCCTTCCGCGAGCCGGTCGGCATTTTAGAACACAACGCCGGTTGGCTCCTCTCGTCCGCCCTCTATTTAAAGAAGGCCAGACGCCTGGCAAGAACCGTACCACACCGCCGCTCCCCATATCCTCCTTGCACCATTTTCAGCACACTCTCCATAGCATCCGGTGAGCAGGAAGATGAGTTCTCCAGCATAAAAGCTGGTTGGGTGGCCACCGCCGACACTGAGGTCGGGAGCCGCCGCCGCTCAGGATCCGCGAATGCTACAACCACCGCGTCGCCGGCAGACACCCGGTGTGTTGCCCGATTTGGGTCAAAACATCGTGGACCCCAGCCGCGGCCGACATTAGAAATATTATACCTGCCTCCAGAAGTTATTCGCGTTTAGTTAAAAATGTCCAAAATATAATTAATTATGTATGGTCTTGACTTGTTGTGCTCGCACTGGTAGTAGGAACTAGACATTATCTATGAATGTGTAGATATATGTGAACATGAATTTGATGTGGAAGTTGAACTTGGAATGTTGGGCTTGCGTGTGAACTATACCATGTCCAATGCTTCGTCTGTTATTGTGCGGAAAGTAATTGCTGCTATTACATGACCCGAAAAAAATTATTTTGTGCCACATATGTAGATGAACGGACATCACAACAGGCATGCTGACTGGATAAACATTTGAACCTAGCTATAATGAAGGAAAATTTGTATTGACAACAGTTTTAGATAGCAGGAGATGCCTAGCCTGCTCTACCTCTGGTAGCTTCTTTCTGGCTTCTTCCATCTCTTCTTTGGCTTGGGTAAAGAGAGCATCTGATTGCTCTTTTCACTTCTTCAGGAACTCAGTACATTCTCAAGGGCTCCTGCACACTTTCTTTCAGCCTTTACTAGAGCAACGAGGACACAAACAGTTGACGACTCCACCTAGCTTGTGTGTAATCCAGCATCATTTGGGAATTTGCACCTTCTGTCTGATCCAGCATCATTAGGGAACAGGCACCTTGTGTGTAATCCAGCCTCATTTTGGAAACATGATCTCGAGGTTGACCATACTTCCCTCCTCGCAGGAAATGCACCCTGACATGAAGTAACTTCTTTTTTAGATCAATACTCAGAACAACCCAGATCCATTTAGTAGAAGCCAGATAAACAGGACTTGGAGAAGTGAATTCAAAAGGATAAACATAAAAACAAACTCCAAGGTGACAACAACCACTTCCTACATCGAGCTAAAAAAAAGCATTAGGACGATTAGGACTCTTCTTATTACACATCGAAGAACACAAGGCTAAGAGAAACAGAAACTACAACATATACACATCAAAGAACACGAGGCTAAATGGAAGTTATTGAAAGGGTGTTACTTACCAAAGCTCATTTTACAGGTTTGGTGCAGCTCCTCTTTTTTGACTAGGAACTGTAGGGCAACCCCCCCCCCCCCAATAGCATATCAAAAGCTTTATTAAAAAGAGGGAACAAGTACAAAGCAGGGATTACAAGGGGTAATCGAACAAACTAACCTAAAGAAGTAAGAAACAAAAGGTTGCAAAAGAGTGCCTCAAGGGGGCAGAAAAGAAACCCATCTCAGGAGCTCATCCTTATAGGCAGCTTTCACTCTGTATTACATAAGAATGATATCATGAACGAAAGCACATCTCCACTTATTAAACCTGGATCTCTCACTCCTGAAGAGTTTAGCATTTCAGATGATCTAGATATTCCAACAGGCAATAAATACCACTTTACTAAAGAAGGGCTTCACAAAACTTCTTCTGGCATGGATAATCAAATCATTCATGGAATCACCAGTAGACCAATCAATTTGCAGATATTTCCATACTCTGACACTAAAATTGCAGTTAAAAAACAGATGGTCTCTTGTTTCCCTAGCTTGCAAAGGGCAAAGACCAAAATTCACTCCATCCTCCAGATGCCATTGCCTCCTCTCCACCATATCCTTTGTGTTCAATCTGTCCATAATGAGCATCCAAGCAAACACCTTGATTTTCATGGTACAAGAGGACTTCCAAATCCAAGAGGTCAAGGGGTTAAAGGATTCTGATGCAAAAGTGTGTGAGTAAAACATATTAGGTTTGTACCCCTTGGAAGAGCCTTGCCAGAACCAAACATCCTTGGACCCAGGGATTCGATTGTGGCCATCCATCAAAGACTGCAGAAGGACCAGGTCATTAAAAGCTTGGGCAGACAATGGAAGATGGAAGTGCTATTAAACGTCTTAAGAGTCAAAAAACTCTTTAACAGTGATCCAAGGGTCCTTGGCATAAGAAAAAAGCCTAGGAAATCTGGATTGAAGAGTAGAGGCCTCTTGACCAAGCTGCCAATTATAAGACCACATAAGAGTAGTGTCTCCCTCATTTATCTGAACCCAAGAGCAATCTCTGAAGCTTTGCATAACCATGCATATATATCTCCACCAGAAGGAACCACAATCAGAGGTTCCCTGGGGCACCCTATCATCGTAATAAGAATCCCAGATTAAGGACACCCAAGGAAGATCTTTCCTGTTAAGAAAGTTATTGGCATGTTTGAGCAGAAGTGCCACATTCTGTACACCAAGGTTAAGAATGCCAAGACCTCCCCTGTTTTTTGGTCTACAAATAAGTTCCCAAGCAGCAAGGGAAGGAGCAGGCTCATCTCTATGTTTCCTCCAGAGGCATTGCCTCTGAATCCTTTCCAATTGCTTTAAAATTCCAGCAGGGACAGCCAGGCTGCAAAGGAAAAAATGGGCATGGAAGACAAGGCAGAGTTCAAAAACTGCAATCTTTCACCTTGGTTTAAGAAGGAGGAGCTAGCAATCATTCTCCTCTCCATGAAGTCCACCAAGGGCATAAAATCAATCATTTTTGGCTTTGTTGTTCCCACAGGCAGCCCAAGATAAGTAAATGGCATTCTCCCAATTTTACAGCCAAAAGCAGCAGCTAATTCAATCATCTGAGCAGAGTCCACATTGATTACTCTCTGTTATCTCGCAGCTCCTCTTTAAATTGCCATGTTCCTTGAAGATGTCCCCAATATCCCGTGTTTGGTCTCCATTGCTCCTCTGCATGTGCGAGTGGTTTTAAAATCTCAACATGGGAAGAAAATGTAGTAATACTCACGCATTTTGTGGGAAACATTAAAGCAGTCATCTGCCATGTTAGAGCACCTCCAACAGAAGGGCAACGCGCGGCGCGTTAAAAAGCATTTACAGCACTGGAATAGCCAGTTTTTGCGGGCCGCGGAGTGCTGGCTCTAGTGGCCACTGCAGAAAATTTAGCGCGCGTGCCACTGCAGCAGACACGTTGTATTTTTTTCTCCTTTCTACTCTGACTCGATACACATTTGACTCCAAGTCGATACTGGCATAGATAGATACATAGATAGTTCTCAACATAGATATAGCATAGATAGATAGAAAAATAGATAGTTCAACTACTCCTCGTCATCGGACTCGGTAATGTCCTCCTCCGACGTCTCAACATAAGCGACAAGATACCGATCATCGTCGGAGTCCCAGGGCGACGCTGCTCCTAGCTTGATGTTGAATTGAGCGGCCACCTTCCACGTACGCTTGTCCTCGCGATAGGCGGCTCGCTCCGCCCTCCTCTTCTCCCTCTCCATCCTCCTTTGTGCATAGAACTCGCGCTCATTGGTGATGTCCTGCGGGAAGCGTTGGCGCCACAGCGCCATGGCTTCCTCATCCATCTCCGTGATGCCGAGACGGCGCTCCCGCCTCCGGTTGTCGGAACGATCCTCGTCGGTGATAAGTCGAGGAAGGCATGAGTTCCTGCGCCCGCTCCTGCATCAGCACGTTGGGCAAGTTCAATGTTCTACTAGGTCACCGAAGGCGACACGCCTTCGCGTCGTACGCGCGGGCGGCCTCGTGGGCGGTGTCAAAAGTGCCGAGGGAGAGGCGCATCTCGTGGAACCGGATCTCGGCAGAGAAGACGCCGGAGGGGCGTGCGGACGCCGCGGTATCCTCCCCAAGTTTCCCGGCGACGCGGCGACATGGTGGCACGGCGGCGGCAAGATGAGAAAGAGAAGGGAGAGAGTGGTGGCGAGGCACGGAGCGGTGGGAGGGCGTTGGATTTACTCTCTTCTCTACTCTTATATTTATTTTATATTTATATTTATCTTTTACTCTTATAAAAAACAGAATTGGTGATGATGGTGTGTCTGCCATCCTGCAATATAGGCCGTCCAATTTATATCCGATGGATAGGAAGGAAACTATGGCAATTTTGCAAAAACATACCCACACCCCTCTCCACATTTGTAAATAAGGCCTTCCCTCGTTCATCCTTTTCTCCCACAAGATAAACTACTCATACAAATGCATCTTGATGTTTCGTGCAATGCATGGGCATCTTGCTAGTTCTAAATTTTTTTCAGGAGATGAAGAACCTACCCAAGCACAGCGCGATACAGGAGCAACGCATAATTACAAGGTGATATTCTATTGGACAATGGAGGCTATAACCAATTACTTTGACGGAAACAATAGCAACCAGGAAAATTGAAGGGTAGGTATGAACAAAATTGGAATTGCACATGTACTGCTAAGAGATTCAATACACACATTACCAATCGAGGAGGAGTATGATGGTCGCGGTGGCCTCTGTGCATCATGGTCAGCAACGGGAGTCAGTTCATTGTCCATGACGGTGGTTCTTCTGCGCTTGGCGTCAGCTTCCGGAAGCAGATCAGATCGTGGAAGACGGTGCCGGGAAAGAGACTCCGTGTACGACGACGATGGTGGACCGGCTCCAGTGTGGTGTAGAACATCGTCGATGAGGCAGATGCGCTACGATGGACGAGTGCGCCGACGTAGAAGGGGAGGAGCACGAACGCTGCGGTGTCGTGGAGAAGTCTATTTTGCAGTGGGGATAGAAAATGGAGAGTATTCAGATGTACTACTCTGGGTGCCGGGGTGGGGTTGGCTGGGTAGGGTGAACCTAAAGTTACCAATACAACCCCCTACCAAGTGTCATCTGTAGGCCTGGGTAGGGTATGATGGTAACTTCGCACTGCTCGAATCAGGGTCGCGGGAGATTTTCCCGCCGACCTCAAAATTTTGTGACACTGAACTCCCCGTGCGGCGTGTTGGGTGATTGGGCTAAGCAACTAGCGATTAGTACTAGTAGTTAGTAGTACTAGTAACTACTAGTACTCCCTCCATTTTTATTAACTCTGCATATTAGGTTTGACTGAAGTCAAACTTCCTAAAGTTTGACCAAGTTTATAGAAAAATATAATCATTTACCATTACAAATATGTATGATGTGAAAGTACATTCAATAATGAATCTAATGGTATTTATTTGTTATTGTATATGTTATTGTTTTTTGTTATAAACTTTGTGAGAGTTTACAGAACTTGACTTTGACCAATGCCAATATGCGGACTTCAATAAAAATGGAGGGAGTACACATTTGTTTACTTAGTTTGTAGTAAATTAATCATTTGTTGTAATCGTGAAATAAATATATTAGGCTACTGACTTCGAATGTAATGGTCTATACAATTCAGTAGTTAGAACCATTGTTGAATTCCAGGATGTATACGAGGTGTATAGTACTTCACAATATGCTCAAACTCACATAATCCCAGTCAAATGAAAATCTAAATGCATTTCATAGTTATTACTTTGTAGGATGCAACAAAACTAACCATAACTCTACATCATCCATTATAAAAGCAACATTTTGAACACATTCCAATGTGTGAATGAAACGTGTAGAGAGAGATTGCGAAGATGGAGCGGATAGGGTGGGAAAGACTGTATGTATGTGGGCGAGAGAGTAGCAGACAAACCTAACGAGAGAGAGAGATACAGAGAGAGAAAGAGAGAGGAAGTTAGGTCAGTGAGAAAGATGGAGACATGTAATATATGTGAGATACATGTGCATCCGGATTTTGTACACGTGGAAGGAGAAGAGACAGCAAGTTTGATGAGAGAGCTAGAAAAACATGGATGAGAGGGGAAGGATCTCGTTGGTTGAGGGATTGATAATTTTGTGCAGGAGAGAGAGGGATTGGTAATTTTGTGCGGGATAGAGAGGGGGAGGGGGAGGAGTCAGTCAGCCATCGTCACATCATCCTACTTCCAAATGGCCCCGCATTCTCTAGTGCAGTGTGGTCGCCGTCTTCGATCTCCTTGATGCCCTCTTTGAAGATTGGGGTGGCGTGCATGCTGGGGTGCAGAGAAGCACAAGTGAGAGTGGTCGCCATATAACCTTGGATGGGGATGAATTGTGTGCTCGGGGAAGGGGGAGTGTATGTGGTGTGTGTGTGTGTGTGTGTGTGTGTGTGTGTGGGTGTGGGTGTGTGTGTGCATGTGTGTGTGTGTGTTAGATATTGAGAGAAATCAAAACCTATGGAGAGAAATGTGTGTGTATGTGACGGAAAGCTACATTCTAAATTGGGTTTTCACGAAGAGATTGTGAATGCGAGATAGAGAGCGATGTGCGGGCCTTGAGGTGGGCAGGGGTCGGGTGAGGTTGTCAAAATGTGTGCATTGATGCATGTGTTAGATGCAATTGTGTGAGGGACGGACGAATCAAGAGAGATGGTTGTTCTATTACGGATGCTCCTCTCTCTCCCGCACACACACAAGTACAAATAGAAGACCGTTCTCTCATGTATACACAACGTATCGGCATCTCTCAATGTGTCACTCATGCATGATCATTCGCAAATTCACACCTCTCTATGTCTCTATCACACGCACACCGTTTCCACATTGCCCTTCCGCCACAACACTCATATGGACACATACACACGTTCTCTCTCAGTCACACACACAAAATCAGTATTAAAAAAACTAGGGCGCACCTAAAACGTCCAAATCCAAATAAACACGAACTGAAGTTAAGTTCAAATATATGGAAATATTGTAGCGTGAAGAACTTTTCCAGGGAAAAAAAGTTGAGTAATATTCGGAGATTGTTTTCACACACACAAAAAGGTTCGGTGGATGTCCTTCAAGCGCGACACGGTGACGCACCGTTCGATCGATAGCACAGCCGCGGCGCGCTTGCACAGGATTCCATATCATTGATGTGGTAACTAATATAAGTGCTGCCTCAGATTAATGTTTACGTGTACTAGTACGGTATTCTTTTAAGTTTGACCAACCCTATATAAAACTAAGCTAAGCTCCCATACGCGCACTCTTCAATATGTCACCGCCGTTGCGCATGCCAGCGCCCGCCTACTCCGGCCAACCATCTCTCGCCCATCACCGCCGTGTCGCCGCCATCCCTATGCCATGAAGCCGAAGGCTCGCCCGCTCACATTGTCTGCAGTCCCTCCTGGTGATGCCACCGTGCTGCCGAACACGCGAGCAGCTGGTGGAGCCGCGTCTATGCACGCAGCATATGAAGAGGAGAATGAGCATGTGCTCCAGCACATCGGCAAGGAGGAGCTAGTGTGTCATTGTCATATCCGCCCGTGCGGAGGAGGCGCGCATGGTGGTTGTCATGGAGGAAGCCGGCCGCGCCCACGCCGAGCCCGCAAACTAGGTGCAGACGTGGAATCTACCTTCGAGACCTTGAATGCCACATGGATCCTGCAATCTGAAGGACCAATTTGGGTCAGTCGACTCTTGTGGGCCAGAAGGGCTTCTTCAACCTCTGAAACTGATGCAATGTTCATCTTCTCTCTCAGGCATCGAGGCGCCAGCCCACCACACGCCTAACCGCCTGCCGCCACCACCCCGCCCTCCCTTGAACCGCCTGCCACCGCCATGGTCCCCCCACCCCTGCCATCCGTTTAACCCCGGGCACGATCCATTTTTTCCGGCGAACTGCATTCCACACCCAACACTCATAAGATAGATCATGGGCACCCTGCCACCCTAATACAGATACTGGGGTAGCTTCTCTGCCATCTTCTTCCTTCGCTCTGTCGAACTTCCTTCACAAATCGACTGACCCAAATTATACTACTAGTACGTATGTATTAAGTACAGTAGGAACATGAAGATACGACGAGTAGTACCAACTACAAGAAGAACAGTAGTAAGACATACTAGTACAACTATACGTACTAAAGAGTTCAAATAATAAGAAAGAACATAAACATAGTTCTGCTGGGTGATCAGCACAACACACCCCTGAAATAAAACTAAGCAACTAGTCCGCTTGACACTGCAGTAGAACCAACATGAGCGACAGCACTGCCACCTTACTCGGAGTCCTTGAAGGCTTAGAGGAGGACACCAGGCTTGCCTTCTGGAGATCGAAGGGCTGGCCTACGAAGAGGCCTATCCGACCTAGGACATTCCTGTCGTTCGTAAAGTCTATTGTAACGAATTTCACTCTTTTTCCCTTGAGGAAGAACTCAAATTCCTGGCACCCAACGTCGGCATGGCATATGACACGTTATGTACGCAAACCTGGATCACGGTAGGCTTCTTCTTCTCTGCCTCCTTTAGAAGCTTCTCGCTTTCTAGGACTGTGTTGTACTCAACATCTAGCCCAGCGACCCACTCATCCTTTGAACTTTTGAACATGCGTAGGAAGCGAGCAAGGCATGCTTCCACCGCCGCGGATCTACGAGTGTAGATGACGATGAACTCATCATCGGTGATGGTTCTAACCTGGTACTCACCAGCGATCATGGAGATTGGGAGGCCATGGATTTTGGAGGCGGGTTAGGAAAAGTTGAACTGGTGTAATGTGAAAGGACGGGACGATTAGGAGCGAACTATTGTAAGGTAGAAGACGGGGACGAGTAGGGCGTGCAAACGGCGTGGGGTTGTTGGCTTTCCCGGTGGATAAACAGCTGCATGCCCCCAAAGAGTTCTTGAGTACTATGCGCGGCCTACTAGATGTCATGTCTACTAGACCCATATCGTAGGCCTGACGGTATAGCTTCTGCGTGTTTGCACGCCAGGCCGGCGCGTGGATGTAACTTCACTTAATTCTGTCAACTGTCGCGCCTCCCACGACCTTCGCCTTCCTCGCGCGGCCGCGCCCTTTGAGACTTCGGACGACTATAAATGAGAAATTTTTTTCCGACTCCGCATGCATGATACTCACTCTGGTCCTTTTTACTCCGCGTAAGATTTGTGTCAAGTCAAAGTTTGCAAAGTTTTTGACCAAATTTATACTAAAAATATCAATATCTACAATACCAAATATATATTTTATGAAACTACATTTTATAATGAGTATACAAATATTGATTTGACATTGTGAATGTTGATACATTTTTCTATAAGTTTGGTCAAAGTAGAGGTAGATTGACTTCAGACAAAACTTATATGCACAATGCAGACTAGTTCCTCCATCCAGGTGCGTGCCATGTCCTATCTAGTCATCACAACAAGGTTAGCTATTAGAGTACTACTACCTCCCTTCTAGTTTAAAGAGCTCGATTCAAAAATTTCACCTACTCTTACCAAGATAGAGGCGGTGGAATAGTCTTTGTAGTCTGCAAAAGTACTCAATTAATGCTCTCGTTCTTCACAAAAAAAATGTGTTTACCAATGCATTATCGCATTGCATGCATGCATGAACACTAGTAAATGACAAAGATTTTTACATGCACTAGCAAGATGCCCGTGCGTTGCACGGAACAGCAAGATCTTGTGGAAGAAAAGGATGAATGAGGGAAGGCCTTATCTGCAAATGTGGAGAGGAGTGCGGGTAAATTATCATAGTTTCCTTCCTATCCGTTAGATATAGATCGGACGGACTATATAGATCTGTTACTCTACCCCCCCCCCCCCCCTCTTCTTTAATTCTTTGCCACATTAGCATGTTTGCTATTCCCGTGTGCATGATACCAGATACTACCACATTACCACCACTATGGCCATCCTTAATCATCGCATGCAATAATTTAGTACACCTGGAAATCTGAACGCCTGCTTGACTCTCCTTCTCCCTCCGGCAGTCCCACCACTCCACCCCGTGTGGAAAAAATCTACATGTCTGACTCTCCTCCCCCCGCGCTCGTCCAATCCGTTGTGACCAGCAATATTTCCACCCCTTCCCTCCCCCGTAATTTACTCCAATAAATATGCCCACGTGGTTGTTACGTTAATCATGCAGCATATCTTATGGGACGTTGCTTCAATTACTCAACTGCAGGTGCAATGTGTCACTGAGATGTGGGCCCAACAGGCATTTGGCCCACATGTCAGTGACGCAATTGCACCCGCAGTGTAACATCCCAATTTTTATTAAATTTGGATGTCAATAGAATCATTCAATGCATATCATATTTCTTTGCATTTTGGAGTTTTTGAAATATTCAAATATTATTTTCCACTCAAGAGAAATAAAGGAGAGAGGATAGAATGACTTCCTCAAACAAAAAGGAGTTGGAGAATTCATTAGAATATTATTTAGGTTTTTTTGGAGTTTATTTGGTATTTATTTTCTTGGCAAAAAAGTGCATTTACTGCATTAGATAATTTTTCTCAAAATTATATGTGATGGGATTAATGTTCATTATTTTATATATTATCAATAGTGATTTTAGGAATTACTATGGTATTTTTATGAATTCGTTGGAGTTGTTTTTGACGTCACAATGTTTTCTGTAAAAAAACACGCACGCACACCGCACCACCTGGACCGAGGCCACTTCGGCCCAGGGGCACACCGACCGGCCGACCGGCCGATAGGCCGAGGCCGTCGCCCGTGCCTCACCGCCTCGTCGCCTGCTCCTCGTCTCCCTCTCGCACGTACGCTGCTCCCGCTATCAGGTAGGCCCCGCCCCGTCATCCTCAACCTCCGCTCGTTCCGCTCGGATACAGCACGCACTCGCGCTCCCGCAACCACCGGCGCCATTGCCCCGGGATAAGGCCTATCCGCCGCGACCCCGAGGCCCTCTCCGCGCCTATAAAACCCCCGTGACCTCCTCTCTCCATTCTGCCACTCCGCATCGTCCCTTGCTCCTCACAGCCACCGCCCTGCCGCGTTGGATCTCACCGGAGCCGGAGCATCTCGCTGGAGTTTCCATCGCCGTAGACTCCCCTACCTTCATTTTCTTTCTGTCAACCTTCATAACTCGCCGAGTCTCATCCGGTTGACATTGTTTTTGCCCCTAGGGACCACCGGAGACGACGCCCCGACGACCTGCGTCCTCGCCGGAGCACGTAGCTGCCGCCCTTTGCTCCGCCTGTCCCGGCCACCTCGACGCGCGCCACCACCACCACCGCAATCCCCTCGTCGTGCACGTCCCGTTCGCCTCCTTCCCCAACGCCGAAAAGCACCGCAGGCGCCGCCCCGTCCATCGCCCGAGCCAGAGCCCCGTCCCTGTTCTTCCTAGTCGCCACCGTAAGCGAACCCTCGTGTTTTTTTTTGACTTGAGCGAACCCTCGTGTTGGTTTCGTTTAGTTTTCTTTTATTTAGTATTAGATCGGTTAACCGTTGTTCGTTTAAACCGACCGGTTTTGATTAAAACCGATTGTTGGTTTTCTTTAGTTTAGCCGTGGTTGTTATTTTTCCTATTTAGCGGTTGTTCGCTCTATAAGCTACGCGGCGAACACCTTTCGGCCAGTAGGAATCTGCCATGCACCAGGGACCTATTTGCGATAGTTTTTCTTCACTGTTTAGTCCCTGTTATTAGCAGATTAATCCTTGATATTGATTTAGCCACAACTTTTTAACCGTAGATCCAAACTCGATGAAACCAGCGGAAAATTCTTCGTATTGTTTAGACCTATCCAGTAGTATCCTTTTTGGTAAACTTTGGTCGGATTAAAATTTGAATTTATTTAAATTCGAATTCGAACTTCAAATAGCCATGTCTCCCAAACCGTAGCTCCGATTGAGTTAATTATTTTTGCACTTTGTCATGGTAGCCAAACCCTATGACTTGGATCAATCTCATGGTATTTTCACACAAGTAGGATATGTCCATGATAGTTTTATTACTATGCTATGTATGCACGATAGATCACATCACGGTTATGCACCCTATGACACATGTTGTTTTGCACTTAGAAAATTTTGTGATAGTTGAGTGTGTTGGTTTTCATTTGGTTTCTCTAAGTCTTTTTGGTGTGCATGTTATTTTGGTTCTCTGAAATGATTGCTTATGTGAATGCAATGTTTGACTATATATAGATCTACATCGGAGAGTGACGAATAGTTCTATTAAGTAAAATTTCTGAGAGCGGTATAATCTTCATCAACTATTATCAGGCAAGTTCACATTTGATCATTCTTCCAATTACCTATGTTTATATTATGCACTTAGTCCTTTTGTGGTAGGATTGCATGGTAGTATTTATTGTTGCCAGATGGCTATGCCATTACCTAGTAGTTCATTTGAGGTAGGTCTGATCTATACATCCTTGTCACCACCGTGTAAGTTTATTTTTGCCTCGCTAAATGTAGACGTGGTTTGGGAAGCGAACATGGTGAGACATGAGTGACAAAGTAGTAGCAGGACCAAGACTTGTAAATGAACTAGCTGGGGCGGTATTTGGTTTGAATGGTGGCAAAGTACAGTGGGAGCATGCATGGTTAATCCATGGTGGTGCACCACTAGTGGTTGGCCGCCCAGGCTCAAAGAGATCAATCGAATTCTCATGTCTAGAAGCTTATGTGTGCAGCCACAAGCCAATATGGGCTCTGGCTTAGTTGAGTAGTTAGTGTGACCCCTTCCGGGATGGCTAGCAGATGTAGAATGAGTAGGTGTACCGGCCTATCCGTGGGTTAAGGGGAAATACTTTCAAAAGACTATGTCTTGGTCATCCTGTTCTCAAACACCAGGCAGTGCGAGAATTTCAAGAGAGATGATCGAGTCTTGTGGGGAAAAGTGCGTAAACCTCTGCAGAGTGTTAAAACCTAATCGATTAGCCGTGTCCCCGGTTACGGACAACTTGAGCATCTAGTAGTGAAAATGCCGGGAGATCTCCTCACCTGTAATTAAACTGTTGGGTTTTAAATGAAACTTGGGATTGGATTGAGTTGGGTTTGCCAACTCATCCTATGCTATACTGTAGTGATGGAATAATATCTTTTATTCTAGGGAAAAACTAGCTTTATGCAAAAACAAAACTTAGAGCTTTCCACCAGCCAAATTGCATGTACAAATAGGTTCATTATTCTTATGATGTAACTTGCCAGTACATTCAATGTACTAACCTACAGGGCTGCAACATCTTATGTTGCAGGAATTTCTACGATGAGTAAGAGTTACGTTGTAGGGTTACGGTCTACACTCAACTTGCCGTTGGCGTTCATGGGACTCCACACCCGTTCGATTGTTTCCGCTGAGACTTATGAGGTATATATCAGTTTTATGTTATTTATACATGTGATTGCACTTTGATATATACATCGATGTACTGTGCGTGCTAGCATACCGATCCAGGGATGGCACAAATACACAGAGGCTTGACCGTTTGAGGTCGGGTGGTTACATGCAGTTAAGTCGGTGAAGCTCAGTCCATATGTTACATAGGTGTGCCATTGCTCGCTATAAATATTGCGCCTCCCACGGCATTCGGAAGAACACTCACGTTCATCGCTATCTCCTCTCCCTCCCTCTCATGTCGACCACCATGGCATCGCCCCTCCCAAGCCTAGGCGCCCCTCGCTACACTTCGCGGATGGTCATGCGTTGCCGTTTCGTTCCTCACAGCCACTAGTCGAGGAGGATGCGTCGGCTTTCCGCTCCTCGCCTCGACACGTCAAGGTGGACACGTCGGAGTTCCCAGTCTCGCTAGCACGCACGTCGGAGGAAGCATCGGCTCCCCGCTACGAGGAGAACGTCGTGCCGCCTGCTGAGCCCCCCAGCCTTAAGGAGCTTTGGAAAGAAATGGATGTCGCCTTGTGGGAGGCTTGGCCTCCGGCAGAGCGCGCCAAAATAGAAGCGGAGAAGAAGGCCGAGGAAGAGAAGCGTGCCGCGAGGCATGTGATACGTCTCCAATGTATCTATAATTTTTGATGTATTCATGCCATGTTTATAATATTTGTACATGATTTTGGTATGATTTCATTAGAACTAACCCGGACTAATGTTGTTTTCAGCAGAACTACCGTGTTGTTGTTTTTGTGCAGAAATAAAAGTTCTTGGAATGTGCTGAAAATCAACGGAGATTTTTTCTGGAAAATATAAAAAATACTGGAACGAAGAGTTACCGGAGGAGAGGCCCAAGGGCCCCATGAGGGTGGAGGGCGCGCCCACCCCCCCTGGGGTGCACCCATGTGCCTCGACTTCCCATGGGGCCCCCTGGCTTGTTCTCGACGCCAACCTCTCCTATAAATCCCCAAACTTCCAGAAAATAAGCTAGATCGGGAGTTCCGCTGCCGCAAGCCTTTGCAGCCACTAAAAACCAATCAGGGCCCTATTCCGGCACCCTGCCGGAGGGGGATCCGTCACCAGTGGCCATCTTCATCATCCCGGTGCTCTCCATAATGAGGAGAGAGTAGTTCACCCTCGGGGCTGAGGGTATGTACCAATAGCTATGTGTTTGATCTCTCTCTCTCTCGTGTTCTTGATTTGGCACGATCTTGATGTACCGCCAGCTTTGCTATTACAGATGGATCTTATGATGTTTCTCCTCCTCTACCTTCTTGTAATGGATTTAGTATTCCCTTTGAACTTATCTTATCGGATTGATTCTTTAAGGATTTAAGAACACTTGATGTATGTCTTGCATGTGCTTATCTGTGGTGACAATGGGATATTCACGTGATCTACTTGATGTATGTTTTGGTGATCAACTTGCGGGTTCAGTGACCTTGTGAACTTATGCATAGGGGTTGGCACATGTTTTCGTCTTGACTCTCCGGTAGAAACTTTGGGGCACTCTTTAAAGTTCTTTGTGTTGGTTTGAATAGATGAATCTGAGATTGTGTGATGCATATCATATAATCATACCCGCGGATACTTGAGGTGACAATGGAGTATCTAGGTGACATTAGGGTTTTGGTTGATGTGTGTATTAAGGTGTTATTTTACTATGAACTCTAGTGTTGTTTGTGACACTCGTAAGAATAGCCCAATGGATTGATTGGAAAGAATAACTTTGGGTGGTTTCGTACCTTACAATAATCTCTTTATTTGTTCTCCTCTATTAGTGACTTTGGAGTGACTCTTTCTTGCATGTTGAGGGATAGTTATATGTTCTAATTATGTTATCATTGTTGAGAGAATTTGCACTAGTGAAATTATGAACCCTAGGCCTTGTTTCGAAGCATTGCAATACCTTTTTCGCTCACTTTTACCATTTGCTACCTTGTTGTTTTCATATTTTCAGATTACAAAAACTTATATCTACCATCCATATTGCACTTGTATCACCATCTCTTCGCCGAACTAGTGCACCTATACAATTTACCATTGTATTGGGTGTGTTGGGTACACAAGAGACTCTTGGTTATTTGGTTGCAGGGTTGTTTGAGAGAGACCATCTTCATCCTAGCCTCCCACGGATTGATAAACCTTAGGTCATCCACTTGATGGAAATTTGTTGTTGTCCTATGCACTTGGAGGCCCAACAATGTCTACAAGAAGAAGGTTACGTAGTAGACATCAAGCTCTTTTCTGGCGCCGTTGCCGAGGAGGTTAGTGCTTGAAGGTATATATTTAGATCTTGCAATCGAGTCTTTTAGTTTCCTGTTTTATCACTAGTTTCGTCTATAAAAAGTACAAAAAAATGGAATTGAGGGTGCCTCATATGCTTCATCTTTTTAATACCTTTCGTGAAAATGATGGAAAGGAAAATTGTGCTCAAGTGTTAGCAGAAGAAGTCTATAAAATTTTTGGCAGTAAATTTTTGAATGATGAGCATGACTGCAATGTTGTTAGTATGAATTCTTTGAATATCCATGATGCTAATGATATGCAAAGCTACAATCTTGGGGATGCTATGTTTGATGAATACGATATTTTTAGTCCACCAAGTTTTGATGAGCAAATTTATTTTGATGATAGCATGCCTCCTATTTATGATGATTATATTTATGAAAGTGGGTTTGGAAGAGTGTCAACTTTAGGTAGTATTGATCCCACATTTTGGAGGGTGTTGAATCTTATGGTTATATTGATGAAAGTGGATTTGGAGAGGTCATGACTTTATTTAGTGATGAATCCACTATTTTGGAAGAGGTTCCAATTGATTATGAGAACAAAGTTGCTATCTATGATGATTATTGTGATGACATGTATGCTAAAGAATAATGATAACCATGAAACTTGTCATCTTGATTTTAATTTTCAATGGGATTATGCCTCACATGATAGTTATTTTGTTGAGTTTGCTCCCACTACTATTGATGAGAAGAATTTTGCTTATGTGGAGAATAGTAAAAATTCTATGCTTGTGCATCATGAAAATAGTGCTTTAGGTGATGGTTATATTGTTGAATTCATTCATTATTCTACTGAAATGTATTATGAGGGAGGAATATATGCTTGTAGGAATTGCAGTAATATCAAGTTTCCTCCCTATGTGCTTAAAATCTTGAAGTTATGCTTGTTTTACCTTCCTATGCTAGTTGATTCTTGTTCCCATAAGTTGTTTGCTCACAAAATCCCTATGCATAGGAAGTGGGTTAGGCTTAAATGTGTGTCGGGGCGTATCTCTCTGTGGCCACGAGCACCTATGGGGCACGGGGGGGCCCTTCTAGTCCGGCAAGGGGGGCGGAGGCCGCACGCAGAGCAGATCGAGGTCGGGCGCGCGCTGGGGAGACGGGACGATTTTTACCCAGCTTCGGAGCTCTCCAGAGAGATAAAACTCCTACTGCTGCTTTGTGTTCGTATTCGATCTTGCTCGAGGGTCCCGAGCGTATGGTGGTGTTGCCTGTGTCCAAAGATGGACCGAACCCTGTGTCCCATGAACCGAACCCTGTGTCCAATGAACCGAACCCTGTGTCCGATGAACCGAACCCCTTCTACGTGCGCCTGGGCCTCCCTTTTATAGTCTGAAGGGGGCACCAACAGGTGGCAGCGTAGGAAGAGGGGGTACAAAGGTAAAAGCGCAGGTTGGTACAACAGTGACCAACGGTGTCCCCTACCTAACTCTGACGGCAGGGGACAAGGGCATTTAATGCCCGTCCGGTCGCCCCAACAGTGCAGAGAAGCGACCGTCGAGTGAGCCACCGGTTGCCACGATGGCATCTCTATCAGCTCCGCTTGCCACCTCGCCCCGCATGGCTGCGTAGTGCCTCGCCACGTGCCCTTGGGATGGCCCTGTGATGACACGTCGCCGGATGCGCTGGAGTTTGGGTGGCAGTCTTGCCGCGGCAAGTGCCTTGCCGCGGCCCTTCTCTTGTTGTGCCGGCAAGCTTGCCGGCCGTCGGGCCTTGCCGGGACGCGCGGGGCGCCACGGCGAGTCTTCTGGAGATGCCTTGGTCGGCCTTCCCGGCAAGCTCCTCTTGCCGGGGCCTTGGTTTTCTTCCCGGCCAGCTTCTCTTGCCGGGACTTTGGTTGGCCTTCCCGGCAAGCTCCTCTTGCCGGGGCCTTGGTTTGAGTACTTTGATCTTGAATGGCATCAAAGTAGCCATGGAGGATCTTGGCGGGCGTCCGGCAAGCCTTGCCGCGGGGTGCTACGACCGCCCGTGCACAAGTTCGGGGTACTAAGGTACCCCCCTACTTTAGTACACCGACAGGAGCCCCCGGGCCTGCGCCATACACGGTGCCGAGCGCTGTTGGGCCAGGCCCAAAACAGTGCTCGGGCACGCGCGGCCTAGGTCACACCGCATCGGACTCCGCTTCCACCGCGCACGCTCGGAGTGGCACGCGTCGATTGCGGCGTCATGGGAGAGAACGTGGTCAATACTTAACC
Source organism: Triticum timopheevii (assembly GCA_963921465.1). Taxonomy (NCBI): domain Eukaryota; kingdom Viridiplantae; phylum Streptophyta; class Magnoliopsida; order Poales; family Poaceae; genus Triticum; species Triticum timopheevii. Next base: position 213,586,208 of record OY997266.1, on the reverse strand, counting down.
CCAGGAAATGCGTAACGTTCGCATCTCCTGTTTATAAGCAGAGGAAACGGGGCCGTTCCCCCACTTCCACCACTTGCAGTTCCTTCCTCCAAAAGCTCCGCCGCTCTCCTCCGTCCCTTGAATCGAGAGAAAAACAGCACTCCGCTACCCGTCGCCACCGTCGCCGTCGTTGCCATCGTCGCCTTCGCCTCCCCCTACTGCCCTCGCCATGGCTCCGAAGGCCGGGAAGGCCACGAAGGCTGCGAAGGCCACGAAGGACGCAAAGTTGGCCGAGGCACTGGAGCTCGAGGCACTGCGCAAGAAGCAGGTGCTCTTCTCCCCCGAGCTCACCCCAGAGGCGTTGCGGGCGGGGTTCTACCTGTTTTGGTTGACGGAAACGCGGGCGCACCCGCGCACGCCGGTGCTTTCCGCGGAAGCCTCCAAATCGAAGAAGTGCCCCAGAGGGTACTACTTCTTCCCTGTGTTCTTCTATTGCGGGCTCTGCCCACCTTTTTCCGATTTCTTTTGCGACATCATGAACACCTACGGGTTCCACCTGCTTGATTTCACCCCCAATGCCGTCCTGACAATGGCAGTTTTTGCGCATCTCTGTGAGAACTTCGTTGGTATCCTCCCCAACGTCGCTCTTTTCCGCCACTATTTCTCCCCTCGGGCCGAGAAAGGGGAGCCACTGGCTGGCGGAATCGCCTGGATCTCCCGGATGGGCATGAAGGAGGTGTACTTGACGGGCGAGCTCCGCAGCAAGTGGGACGAGTGGAGGGCGGAGTGGTGTTGGATCTGCGATGCCGATCCGCCGTCGTTCACCAAGCTGCGCAAGACTCGGGTGGTGCGCGGCAGCGACTGGAGCGCTCTGTCGCCGGACGACGCCAGACTGACGATCACCACCACTCGAATCCTTCGGCTCAGGCATGCCGGACTCACAACAGGGGCGGTCGGCGCGGATTTCCTTCGCCGTCGCATCGCCCCTTTGCAGGAAAGGGGGAGGCCCGCCTGGCTGTTCAGCGGCCCGGCGGATTTCATGAGGCTGCGCCCAGGCCTCAACTTCAATTTCACGGTCCTGGAGCTTGACGCGATGCTGAGGGAGACGTTCAAGCACGACGCCAATCATCCAGAGTGGTTCCGGCTGCCGCAGGGCGTCATCCCTTTGTGCAACAACTCCCAGCGCGATCGCATCTGCGCAATGATGCCAGAGTGCGATTCGCACGGGGTAAGTGCCAACTGGATAGAGCTCGCCGCCGAGGTCATGCAGCAATTCTTCGACGACTTGTCGGAGGTGGCAGTCAATTCTGACGAGCAGAAGCTTCTCACCCGCGCCACCACTGCCAATGAGCTGGCGTATATCGCTAGCAGGGTCGAGGAGGTGGCGGCGGCCGCGGCCGCGGGCGAGTTTGGCTTCACGCTGTCGGAAGCGGAAACAGTTGAGGCGGCAAGCCTTGCCGCCTGGGAAGATCTTGCCAGAGAGGGCAACGGCGAAGGGGAGGCCGCGGCCGAAGCGGGCCAGCCCGCCGAGGGCGCGAGTGGCCGGCCGTATCCGAGCAACTTGCCGCCGATGGAGCCCTCAGCGCAGCCCCAGTTCCGACCGAGAAGGCATCTCCGTCGAGTTGGAGAGTTGGCGGAGGCGCAGGCCGATCAGCAGCCGCGGCTCCGCGGGACGCGCTCTGCCGCGGCAAGTTTCGTCGCCGCGGGAAGGTCCCAAGCCGCGCCGGAAACTGAGGCGGGGTCTTCCCGGGCCGCCACGCCTGACCCTGCCGTAGCTCTTGGCAAGCGCCAGAGGGAGCCTACCCCTCCGCCACGCCGCGCAGGGAGGGCACCGGAGTTTGACCTCTCCGCGCTGAGCTCTGATGACGACGAGGAGGAGGAGGATGAAGAGGAGTAAGGCTTCCTCCGTACTGCACTCGCCTTCCGCTTGATCCTTGTTGTTGTTTGTCTTGTATCTAATCTGTTTTTCTCTCCAAACTCCTGCTCTGTCTCAGGACTTTGGCGGAGAGAGCGGCGAAGAGGGCCAAGGTCCCTGTGTCTAACATCGAGGACGGCCCTGTTTTGGCGGCAGAAGATGCGTCCGAGACCACTTTGACGGACCCGGTCCCTTCCCCTCGCAGCAGCTCCCAGCACAGCCCCCAGCGTAAGTGCCTTGATTCACTTCCTGTCGTGGGGCACGCATGGTCGCCTCTCCTTCTGCCAATATCTTGGTTATTGACTCCTTTGTGTACAGGAGAAGAACAGGCCCACCAGGAGCAGTCGGGGGCCGACCCAGAGGTGTCGTCAGCCTCGACTACGCCACCAAGGGCCGATTCCCCGATATAGGAGTCATCTCCGGCAAGGAAGGGGCCTCCGGCAAGGGGTGGGACCGGCGAGCCCCCGGTGGCGGAGCCCATGATCACAGAGCCCAGCACAGGTGACCCTCCTTGTCGGGGACTCTCCCTCGGGTTCTGCTGATCTCCCTTTTCCTTCTTTTGGGCATTTGTTTGACCGTCCCTTCCTTTCCCTGCCTTCAGATCCTCCCCTTGGGGACCCGATGGAGGCTAAGGCCACCGGCGAGGGGGGCGGGCGCGGCAACACTGGGGATGCCACTGCCACTGAGGAAGGGGCCGGCGCGGAGGAGTCCGCCGGCGAAGAGGCCGCCAAGGCCGCTGGCACAGGGGCCGGCGAGGGGTCCGGCGACCGCACTGACGACCCAAAGGACGCAGGAGCGCGAGGCGCTGCACCGACTGCCGACCCCTCCGCCACTGACGCGGCGCTGGACTCCGAGGAGCCTCGGCCCGGCGCATACTTGAAAGCCGGCGAGGGCGTATACATCAAGCTCCCCTGGGCGTCGAGCTCCAGGGCACCGGTTGAAGGAGAGGAGTTTGACGGGGAGGTACTTGCCTCTGCTGGGCTGGCAGTGGTCGACAGGCCAAGCAGCAGCAGTGGCGAGTCCGAGGAGGAGCAGCTGCTCTGAAAGCTGGTGTCACTCTACCGCGTCCGGCAAGCGAAGCTCGAGTCCCGGGAAGCGCTTGTCGCGCAGGCGGGAGTTGACATAGAAAAACATGCGCAAGAACTCAAGAGCCGCAACCAGGAGGCCCTCCAGTCCATTGCTGAGGAGAGGGCGCAGCTTGATGAAGCGAAGAAGGCGTTCATCCTGGAGAAGGCTGAAGCCGAGGAGCAGTAGAGGCTCGTCGCTGAGGAGCTGTCCAAGCGGGACGGCGAGCTGATATAGAGGAAGGTGTACTTGGATAGCCATGACGAGTAGCTCGCCGTCCGGGAGCAATCACTTGGCGGGGCACTCAAGGAGGCGAAGGATGCCGTCGCGGCTGCCGAAGCCGCCAAGAAGAAGTTGGAGGAGAAGGTGACGCAGCTGGAGGCGGATGCGACAAGGAAAAACGAAGAGCTTGCCGCGCTCCAGCGCGATCGCGAGAAGGATGCGCGCGCCCACGGTGATCTGCAAGTCCAGCTCTCCGAGAAGATCAAGGAGCTGAATGCCGCCAAGGACTCGAGCGCCGATCTAGAGCTGAAATTGGCCACCCTGACGGAAACGTTGGACGCCACCAAGAAGCGAGAAGACATCTTGAGGAAAGACCTCAAGGGCAATGAGGAGCTGCTGACGAGGGCCGCCGAGACCCAGAACACCTTCAAGACCACGGTGGAGCTCTGGACGGAAGGTCTCGTCAGCATCGCCGCGCTCATCGACGAGGAGTTGGCGGAGCTGAACTTGACGGGTTTCGGGTACTCCACTGAGGAGAATCTCCAGCCCAGCGCCAAGCTCACGCTCTTCTTCAAGGATGTGGTGACAGCTCTCCGGCAGCTCCGGGAAAGGATCCCGAAGCAACTAGCCGACGAGTCGCGCGCGATCTGCGTCGGGGTCTTGGAGAAGGTGTTGGTGAAGGTCCTCTTCCGCAACCCGGGCATCGACCTCTCCCGCGTCACCAAGAGGTTGCCGGAGGGCGCTGATCTTGAAGAACTCAAGGCCATCGTCGCACCCATCATGGACAAGGTGAACGAGGTCAGGAGGGTCGATGGCGGGTGCGCGGATTAGGCCGCCCTTCTTCTCCTGTTTTCTTGCTGTTGTTGTTTTGGTCACGAGAACAACTTAATCAGTGCCACAATAAGTCATTCTTGTAATATAACTTTATTACGGGTACTGCTTGCTATGTTATTTCCTTTACTCTGTTGCATCCTTTGTACGTTTTTACCCTACGCTTCGAGGGATCTTGCCGGCGCGAACACACTTGCTGAGTGCGGAACATCAGCAGCCTGCCGGCGGTGCTGCCTCCGGCAAGAAATCTTGTCGGGACAAGTTGCAGCTCGCTTGTATTGTCGAGCGGGCTCGGAGACAATGCAGGGCCGCAACTTATCCGCGAGTCGATTCCTCCGCGCACAGGTTTTCCATACAAGGCACGAACGTTCAAGGGATATAACTCGAAAATTTTTAAAATTAACTGGGCTTAAACTTTAGCCACTTAGCTTTTTTCTTTGTCTTGTTCGTCCCGGCAAGGCTAGATTCCTTTGAACCGGTTGTCTTCTTCGTCCCGGCAAGGCTAGATTCCTTTGAACGGCGCCCGGTCCAGTCCTGATCTTTATCCCTCCCCCCCCCCCCCCGGTGAACTTGTGGGCGGAGGGGTCTTCTTTTTTGGGAAGAAAGAAGAGAAATTAATGAAATAGAACCCTGAGGTTCTTTATTGCTTACCGGGGGAAAGTGCTGCACGAAGTGTCAGATATTCATGCAAGAAAAATAAATATGCACTGAATTTTGACAAGGTGTGCAGGGCACGTAGGCTTTTATTTACGCACGGGAGCTGCGCCCGGCTTTGTACAAAGTGTTACATGCGATAGCGGCAAGGCTTGTACAAAAGGTGGTTGCCGGAACGGGCCCGACAACCGCGCCTTATGGATAAAACTTGCGAAGATGTTCTATGTTCCAGGAGTTGCTCACCGGAATGCCATCTTCTGTCTCAAGGCGGACAGCGCCGGGCCTAGCGACTCGTTTCACCCAATAAGGGCCCTCCCACTTCGGCGTCAACTTGTTTGGATTCTTGGCAGATTGAACGCGCTGAAGAACAAGGTCGCCTTCCTCGAAGCTTCTGGCGTTAACCTTGCGGCTATGATAGCGGCGCAAAGCTTGCTGGTAGCGAGCAGCTCGCACAGCAGCCTGAAGACGATTCTCCTCGAGGAGCAGCGCGTCATCTTGTCGCAGCTGCTCTTGCTCAAGCTCATCATAAGCGAGCACTCGTGGCGATCTGTATACGAGTTCCGTGGGGAGAACTGCCTCTGCTCCATAGACAAGAGCAAAAGTTGTCTGGCCAGTGGCTCGATTTGGTGTCGTCCTGATCGACCAGAGAACCATCAGCAACTGCTCGATCCAATTCTTTCCGCACCTATGCAGCCTATCGAAAGTTCTGGTCTTGAGTCCGCGCAGCACTTCAGCGTTTGCCCTCTCCGCTTGACCATTGCTTCTTGGGTGAGCAACAGAAGCGAAGCAGATCTTGGTGCCAAGATCTTGGACGTACTGTATGAAGGTGTGGCTCGTAAACTGCGTGCCATTGTCGGTGATGATCCTGTTAGGGATCCCGAAACGGCAAACAATCGACCTAAAGAACTTGACTGATGATTGTGCTGTCACCTTCCTCACTGGTTCCACTTCGGGCCACTTTGTGAACTTGTCGATTGCAACGTACAAGTACTCAAAGCCGCCGACAGCTCGGGGGAAGGGGCCGAGGATGTCGAGCCCCCAGACCGAAAATGGCCAGGACAAGGGGATTGTTTGGAGAGCTTGATCTGGTTGATGAATCTGTTTGGAATGGAACTGGCACGCTTCACACTTGGTTACTTGTGCAGTTGCATCCTGGAGGGTTGTCGGCCATAAGAAGCCTTGCCGGAAAGCTTTGCCGGCAAGCGCTCTTGCGCCAATGTGGTGACCACATATGCCTCCGTGTATCTCTGCCAACAGCTCTTGTCCATCTTCCCGGGAAATGCACTTCAATTTCACTCCGTTGAATCTTCTTCTGTACAGTACATCATCGACAAACTGGTACATACTTGATTGTCGGGCTACTCTTTCCGCTGCTTCTTGCTCCTCGGGAAGTTCTCCTATTTGAAGGAAATGGACGATCTGCTGTGCCCATGCCGGGGCCTGTGGCTCGACGACAAGGACTAAAGGCGCAAATGCGGCTGCGGGAACATCCGCTTCCACGGCAAGAATCTGGGATCCTGCCGGAGCGTGATGTTCCCCGGCAAGCGTGTCGGGACACAGCTTGTCGGGAGCGTCTGCTTCAACGAAACAAACCCTAGGGCTTGTCGGAGCGGACTGCTCCTCAGCGCTCTCTGCGTTGATCCTGGGGACCTTCTTGGCGGCGGCTCCGGGAAGCTCTGCCGGAAAGTAGTCGCCAGCGACCAACTTTCTCTTCCTGCTCTGTCCAGTTGATGGTGTGACAGATGGTTGAGTCAGCTTGAGCACAAAAATTCCTGGTTCCACAGGTAACTTGAGTGCAGCACACTTTGACAGGCCATCTGCAATGTCATTCTGAGCTCTTGGAACATGTTCCATCTACAGGCCGTCAAAATGTTCTTCTAGCTTCCTCACTTCATCGATGTATGCTTCCATTAACGGACTCTGATAATCTTTGTTAACTTGGCGGACGACAAGCTGTGAGTCACCCCTGACAATGAGCTTCTTGATCCCAAGTTCTGATTCTGAGTCCGGCAAGCAAGCCTTCATATTCTGCAGTATTGTTTGTTGCTTGTTCCTTGGGAAAGTGCATTTGGACCACGTACTTGAGGTGCTCTCCGGTGGGGGCGACAAGTAGTACGCCCGCACCGGCGCCTTGCAGCGAAAAGGCACCGTCAAAGTACATGATCCACTCTCTGCTCGCTTCCTTGACGGGGATGCTCCTCTCCGGAGTCTCTTCATCAGGCGTTGGCGTCCACTCCGCTATGAATTCTGCCAAGGCTCGGCTCTGAATAGTGGAAGTACTTTCAAACTTGAGGCTAAAGCTTGACAATTCCAGTGCCCACTCGACAATCCTGCCTGTTGCTTCTGGATTTTGCAATATCCTCTTCAGCGGGAAGCGAGTGACAACTGTGATCTCATGTGCTTGAAAGTAATGGCGCAGCTTCCTCGAGGCCATGAGGAGGCCAAAAAGCAACTTCTGCACACCAGAGTAACTTGATCTAGCCCCCTATAGAAGGGAACTGACAAAGTAAACCGGGCGCTGCACCATCTTCTTCCGTTTCTCCTCTGGCAACTGTACAGATCCACCCTTGGCGGAGCCAGTACTCGTCGGATCAGGATTTGTCGGGCCAGAGCTTGTCGAAGAAGCCCCCTGCTTGTCGCTGGGTTTGCTTGCCGCGGCTGTTGGCTTGTCGTCTGCCTCCCTCTCCGCCACCAATGCAGCACTAACCACTTGATTGGTTGCCGCCAGGTACAGCAGCAACTTCTCTTGTGGTTTAGGTGCGACAAGTGTTGGAGTGGAGGACAAATATTTCTTCAAGTCCTGCAGCGCAGCCTCCGCTTCCGAAGTCCATTTCATGGGACCTGCCTTTTTCAAGATTCTGAAAAATGGCAAGACACGTTCAGCAGACTTGGAAATGAATCTACTGAGAGCGGCGATGCAGCCGGCAAGCTTTCGCACGTCCTTGACTCGCTTTGGCGCTTCAATTTGCTCAATGGCCTTAATCTTGTCGGGATTGGCTTCAATCCCCCTCTGAGACACAAAGAACCCGAGAAGCTTGCCGGAAGGGACTCCGAACACACACTTCTCGGGGTTCAACTTGAGATTGACCTTGCGCAGATTTGCAAAAGTCTCATCCAAATCCTGGATTAGAGTATCTTTGTCTTTGCTCTTGACCACTATGTCATCCATGTAAGCTTCTACATTCCTGTGCAACTGTGGCTCGAAAGCATGGCTGACTACTCTTGCGAATGTTGAACCGGCATTCTTCAGTCCGAAAGGCATCCGTACGAAGCAGTACGTGACACATGGAGTGATGAATGCGGTTTTCTCTTCATCCTCTTCTGCCATGAAGATCTGATGATATCCTGAGTATGCATCAAGGAACGAAAGCAGATCACATCTTGCTGTGGAGTCAACAATCTGGTCGATGCCCGGCAAGGGGAATGGATCCTTGGGACAGGCTTTATTAACATCAGTGAAGTCAATGCAAAGCCTCCACTTCCTGTTCGCCTTGCGTACGACTACTGGATTGGCTAGCCACGTCGGATGGAGTACTCCTCGGACCAATCCTGCTGCTTCCAACTTCCTGATCTCCTCTACTATGAACTCTTGTCGCTCTACCGCTTGCTTCCTGACTCTTTGCTTGACGGGCCGCGCGTGAGGGCATACGGCAAGGTGGTGCTCGATTACTTCCCTGGGAACACCGGGGATGTCAGATGGTTGCCACGCAAACACATCGACATTCGCCCGCAGGAAAGCAACGAGCACGCTTTCCTATTTAGGATCAAGCGTGGCACTGATGGTGAAGGTACCACCAGTGCCGTCCTCCTTGGCGACCACCTTCTTGGTCTCTGGAGAAGCTACCTTCGCCTTTTTGAGCTTGCCGGTGGAGCTCGATGGTGCGTCCTCGACGGCAGCGCAGCACTCCGAGGAGGTGCGCTTGCCGGAGTGGGTACCAGAGCTATTCTTGCCGGGCTTAGCCTTTGGTGGTTCTGCCTTTGCCTTCTTGCACTTGCCGGTGGAGCTCGATGGTGCGACCTCGACGGCTGCGCAACACTCTGGGGAGGTGCGCTTGCCGGAGTGGGCATCAGAGCTGCACTTGCCGGGCTTGAGTTTCTTCTTCCCCCGGGAAGCTTCAGCGGCAAGTGGCTCGCGCTCTGCTGTGGCTGCTGCTTCCCGGTAGATCTTGTTAGCGCAGATGAGTGCATCCCTCTTGTCACCTTGGACAGAAATGACACTCATCGGGCCAGGCATCTTGAGCACGTTGTATGCGTAGTGAGAGGCCGCCATGAACTTGGCGAGTGCGGGTCGGCCGAGTATCCCATTGTAGGGTAATGGGATATCAGGCACGTCAAATGTGACCCTCTCCGTCCTGAAATTCAGCTCGCTGCCAAACGTCACTGGCAATGTGATCTTCCCCTTGGGCTTGCTTCTTCCCGGATTTATCCCTTGAAAGGTACCAGTCTCTTCGAGCTTGCTGTCGGGGATCTGGAGCTTCTTGAGCACTGCGGAGGAAATCAGGTTTAGGCCGGCCCCGCCGTCAACCAACATTTTCGTGACCTTGAGGTTGCGGATTGTTGGTGAGACCAACATCGGCAAGCACCCGACCGCAGTGATGCGATCAGGGTGGTCCTCAACATCGAAGATGATGGGCGTGCCGGACCATTTCAGAGGCTTGCGCGCCTCGACGGACGGCTCCGCTGCGTTCACCTCTCGCACCCACTGCTTGAGTTGGCGGTGCGAGGCGTGCAGAGAGGCGCCGCCGTCGATGCACAACACCTCTGTCGCCTTCTGAAACTCTTGGTCATCGGTTTCATCTTCCTCCATCTCATCCTCCTCATCCTCATCTTCGTCCTTGTCGCGGCCGCAGGGAGGCCTATCTCCTTGCCGCGGCTTGGACTTGCCGTGGTGTCCTCCCCGGGCGGGAAGCTTCTTTCCGGATCCTCCGCCACCTCCCCGGGCTCTCTCCTTATCGCGGCGCTCGTACTCGGCTTTCTGTAGCTCCACCATCTCTTCGACTTTCTTGCAGGTTTGGAGATCGTGGCCCTTGGTGCGGTGGATCTTGCAATACCGCTTGCCGGAGCCATCTTGCTTGTCGGCGGCTACCACAGCCTCGCCGGAGTCATCGGCCTTGGCCTTGTCGGAGCCGCCTCCGTTGCCGGAATGCTCAACAGCTAGCACATCCTTAGTCTTTCTCTTCCTGTTGTTCCGTCTCCGGTTCTTCCTTGCCGGGGTGGCATCCTCACTGTCAGATCCTTCTACTCCTGCAACCTCTCCGGGGATTTTCCTCCCCTCCTCAGCCCGTGCACACTTGTCGGCCAGAGCATAGAGCTCGCTGACGTCTCTGATCTTGCACATCGCCATCTCCTCCCTCATCCTGCGGTTACGCACGTTCTGATGAAACGCGCTGATAACTGCGGCAGGGTGGACGTCTGGGATGTTGCGCTGCACCTGGCTGAATCTCTGTATGTACTTGCGCAGGGGCTCCCCCTCCCTCTGGACGAGCAAGTGGAGGTCACTCTCCTGGCCATGAGGCTTGTGGCCACCCGTGAAGGCGCCGACAAACTGATGACACAGGTCCGCCCATGAAGAGATGGAACCGTCCGGCAAGTGCATGAGCCAGGATCTGACATTGGGCTTGAGCACCAGCGGGAAGTAGTTGGCGAGGATCTTCTCATCGCGCCCTCCGGCAGCCTGCACCGCGATGGTGTAGATGCTGAGGAACTCCGATGGATGTATCCTGCCATCATACTTCTCGGGCACGTCTGGCTTGAAGTTCTTGGTTTTGGGCCACTGGACTTGCCGCAGCTCGCGGGTAAACGCAGGGCAACCTGCCGCGTACGGCAAGTCGCCTGGCTCCCCTAGTGCATGCATGTCGATAGTGGGCCCAGCACGCTGGTCAGATTGACGTCGCGTTTCCCTTCTGCGCTCGATGCGAGTGCGAGCGTCTTCGTGCTGCCGTTCTTGGAGAACGTGGCGTTGATCGCGTCGGGTTCGCGGGTCCGACGACGCGGTGGAGTCGCCGTCGGGGTTGGTCCGACGAACCGGCGATCTTGGCCTTCGGGGCTGGGAGTGCACGGAGGTGGCACCCCCAGCGGTCTTGTCGGCGTCGGCTTGCGCCTGGGCGCCTTGCCGGGGCCTCGATACGCTCGGTTGCCTGGGCTTGTCGCCGTTGGCGAAGCTGATGAGGCTGTATATGGTCATCCTCCAGTCGTCGATCTTGTGCGGCGCCGGAGGGTAGACTAGAAGCAGCTGGGCTCGGGCCAGCGCTTCCTCTGCTGTCTTGGGTGGTGGTGGCGACGGGCGGCGCGAGGAGCGGGATGTGCTCGGACTCCCAACTGGATTGGGAGGGGCAACACCCCGCCCGGGCGACCGTACCTCGCTAGCGCCAGCATGCGGACGTGCATGCTGACCTCGAACGTCCCGCGACCCACCAGCTTGGCCTTGCTCCAATGCGAGCACGGTGCTAGGTGCACCGAGGCGTTGTTGACCTTGCACCTCCTGGGAAGGGTGCGGTGTCTGCACGGTCGCCGACGCTTGCGGGGCCTTGTTTTTGGATCTGGTGATGACGTGAGTCCCACCATCGGCGCCTGCTCCTCCGCCGGCGTCCACTCCACCGCCCGTTTGCTCTGGCCGTGGTGGCGGAATCGATGTAGACGGAGCGGCCACCTCCGAAGGCTTCTTCTTCGGTGGCATGTTGATGAAGGCGTTGATGCAGCGCGCGCAGAGACCGGATCAGATGCTCACGACCTTGACGCACCCCCTACTTGGCGCGCCAAAGATGTCGGGGCGTATCTCTCTATGGCCACAAGCACCTATGGGGCACGGGGGGCCCCTTCTAGTCTGGCAAGGGGGGCGGAGGCCGTGCGCAGAGCAGATCGAGGTCGGGCGCGCGCTGGGGAGACGGGACGATTTTTACCCAGCTTCGGAGCTCTCCGGAGAGATAAAACTCCTACTGCTGCTTTGTGTTCGTATTCGATCTTGCTCGAGGGTCACGAGCGTATGGTGGTGTTGCCTGTGTCCAAAGATGGACCGAACCCTGTGTCCCATGAACCGAACCCTGTGTCCAATGAACCGAACCCTGTGTCCGATGAACCGAACCCCTTCTACGTGCGCCTGGGCCTCCCTTTTATAGTCTGAAGGGGGCACCAACAGGTGGCAGCGTAGGAAGAGGGGGTACAAAGGTAAAAGCGCAGGTTGGTACAACAGTGACCAACGGTGTCCCCTACCTAACTCTGACGGCAGGGGACAAGGGCATTTAATGCCCGTCCGGTCGCCCCAACAGTGCAGAGAAGCGACCGTCGAGTGAGCCACCGGTTGCCACGATGGCGTCTCTGTCAGCTCTGCTTGCCACCTCGCCCCGCATGGCTGCGTAGTGCCTCGCCACGTGCCCTTGGGATGGCCCTGTGATGACACGTCGCCGGATGCGCTGGAGTTTCGGTGGCAGTCTTGCCGCGGCAAGTGCCTTGCCGCGGCCCTTCTCTTGTTGTGCCGGCAAGCTTGCCGGCCGTCGGGCCTTGCCGGGACGCGCGGGGTGCCACGGCGAGTCTTCTGGAGATGCCTTGGTCGGCCTTCCCGGCAAGCTCCTCTTGCCGGGGCCTTGGTTTTCTTCCCGGCCAGCTTCTCTTGCCGGGACTTTGGTTGGCCTTCCCGGCAAGCTCCTCTTGCCGGGGCCTTGGTTTGAGTACTTTGGTCTTGAATGGCATCAAAGTAGCCGTGGAGGATCTTGGCGGGCGTCCGGCAAGCCTTGCCGCGGGGTGCTACGACCGCCCGTGCACAAGTTCGGGGTACTAAGGTACCCCCCTACTTTAGTACACCGACAATGTGTTAGTCATATTCTTCATGATGCTCCCATTATGTTTCAATTCTTATCTTTTATGTGAGCATCATTGAAATCATCATGCCTAGTTAAAAAGGCATTAAAGAAAAGCGCTTGTTGGGAGACAACCCAATATTTACCCCTACTGTTTTTCTGTGTTCACATGATTAATCTACTGTAGTAATCATGTTTAATATCTTTTGTTTCAATAAAGTGCCAAGTAGAAACTTTGGGAAGACTTGGGTGAAAGTTAATTTGATCTTGCTGTAAAAAACAGAAACTTTACGCTCACGAGATTAGCTGTCATTTTTTGGAAGAGTGCTTTTGAGCTGATTCTTTCTGCAGAAGATTAATAGACAAATTTCTCACGTCCACAAATTTATTTCAGAATTTTTGGAGTGACAGAAGTATTAGAGAGTTACAGATTACTATAGATTGTTCTGTTTTTGACAGATTCTGTTTTCTATGTGTTGTTTGCTTATTTTGATGAATCTATAAGTAGTATCAGAGGGTATGAACCATAGAGAAGTTGGAATGCAGTAGATATCACACCAATATTAATTTAGAATGAGTTCACAATAGTACCAAAAGTGGTGATTTATTTTCTTATACTAATGGAGCTTACGAGTTTTCTGTTGAGTTTTATGTTGTGAAGTTTTCAAGTTTTGGGTAAAGTTTCGATGGACTATGGAATAAGGAGTGGCAAGAGCCTAAATTGGGGATGCCCAAGGCACCCCAAGGCAATATTCAAGGACAACCAAGCATCTAAGCTTGGGGATGCCCCGGAAGGCATCCCCTCTTTCGTCTTCGTTCATCGGTAACCTTACTTGGAGCTATATTTTTATTCACCACATGATATGTGTTTTGCTTGGAGTGTCATTTCCTTTTATTTTGTTTTGCTTGCTGTTTGAATAATATACCAAGATCTGAAATTCTTAAATGTTAGAGAGTCTTCACATAGTTGCATAATTATTCAACTACTCATTGATCTTCACTTATATCTTTTGGAGTAGTTTGTCATTTGCTCTAGTGCTTCACTTATATCTTTTTAGAGCACGATGGTGGTTTTATTTTGAAGAAATTGATGAACTCTCATGCTTCACTTATATTATTTTGAGAGTATTAAACAGAATGGTAATTTTTTTGGTTGTGAATTTAGTCCTAATATGCTGGGCATCCAAGAGGGATATAATAAAAACTTTCATATAAAGTGCATTGAATAGTATGAGAAGTTTGATTCCTTATGATGTTTTGAGATATGAAGATGGTGATATTAGAGTCATGCTAGTGGAGTAGTTGTGAATTTGAAAATACTTGTGTTGAGATTTGTGAGACCCGTAGCATGCACGTATGGTAACCGTTGTGTAACAAATTTGAAGCATGAGGTATCTCTTTGATTGTCCTCCTTATGTGTGGAGGTCGGGATCGCGCGATGGTTAACTCCTACCAAGCCTTCCCCTAGGAGCATGCGCGTAGTGCTTGGTTTTGATGACTTATAGTTTTTTGCAATAAGTATGTGAGTTCTTTATGACTAATGTTGACTCCATCAATTATACGCACTCTCACCCTTCCACCATTGCTAGCATCTCGAGTACCACACAACTTTCGCCTGTACCATAAACCCACCATTTACCTTCCTCAAAACAGCCACCATACCTACCTGTTATGTCATTTCCATAGCCATTCCTATATATATTGCCATGCAACTTTCCATCGTTCCGTTTATTATGACACGCTTCATCATTGTCATATTGCTTTGCATGATCATGTAGTTGACATCGTATTTGTGGTAAAGCCACCTTTCATAATTCTTTCATACATGTCACTCTTGATTCATTGCACATCCCGGTACACCGCCGGAGGAATTCATATAGAGTTATACTTTGTTCTAAGTATCGAATTGTAATTCTTGAGTTGTAAGTAAATAAAAGTGTGATGATTTTCATTATTAGAGCATTGTTCCATGTGAGGAAATAAAAAAAGAGGCCAAAGAAGCCAATCAAAAAAAGGCCAAAGAAGCCAAACAAAAAAATGAGAGAAAAAGAGAGAAGGGGCAATGCTACTATCCTTTTTCCACACTTGTGCTTCAAAGTAGCACCATAATCTTCATGATAGAGAGTCTCCTATGTTTCACTTTCATATACTAGTGGGGATTTGTCATTATAGAACTTGGCTTGTATTGGGTGAAAGTTGAAAAGGTTTGGGAATACTAAAGTATGAAACAATTGCTTGGATGAAACTGGGGTTGTGCATGATTTGAATACTTTGTGTGACGAAGATGGAGCATAGCCAAACTATATGATTTTGTAGGGATAAGCTTTCTTTGGCCATGTTATTTTGAGAAGACATAATTGCTTTGTTAGTATGCTTGAAGTATTATCATTTTTTATGTTAATATAAAACTTTTGTTTTGAATCTTATGGATCTGAATATTCTTGTCACAATAAAGAAGATTACATTGATTAATATGTTAGGTAGCATTCCACATCAAAAATTCTGTTTTTATCATTTACCTACTCAAGGACGATCAGGAATTAATCTTGGGGATGCTGATACATCTCCAACATATCTATAATTTTTGATGTATTCATGCCATGTTTATAATATTCCTACATGATTTTGATATGATTCAATTAGAACTAACCCGGACTGACACTGTTTTCAGCATAACTACTATGGTGTTGTTTTTGTGCAGAAACAAAAGTTCTCGGAATGCGTTGAAAATCAACAAAGATTTTTTCAAGAAAATATAAAAAATACTGGAACAAAGAGTTACCAGAGGGGAGGCCCATGGGCCCCATGAGGGTGGAGGGCGCGCCCACCCCCCTGGGGCGCGCCCCTGTACCTTGTGGACTTCCCGTGGGGCCCCCTGACTTGTTCTCAAGGCCAACCTCTCCTATAAATCCCCAAACCTCCAGAAAATAACCTAAATCGGGAGTTCCGGCGTCGCAAGCCTTTGTAGCCACCAAAATCCAATCGGGACCCTATTCCGGCACCTTGCCGGAGGGGGGATCTATCACCGGTGGCCATCTTCATCATCCCGGCGCTCTCCATGACGAGAAGGGAGTAGTTCACCATCGGGGCTGAGGGTATGTACCAGTAGCTATGTGTTTGATCTCTCTCTCGTGTTCTTGATTTGGCATGATCTTGACGTACCGCAAGCTTTGCTATTATAGGTGGATCTGATGATGTTTCTCCCCCTCTACCTTCTTGTAATGGCTTGAGTTTTCCCTTTGAAGTTATCTTATCGGATTGAGTCTTTAAGGATTTGAGAACACTTGATGTATGTCTTGCATGTGCTTATCTGTGGTGACAATGGGATATTCATGTGATCTACTTGATGTATTTTTGGTGATCAACTTGCGGGTTCAGTGACCTTGTGAACTTATGCATAGGGGTTGGCACACGTTTTCGTATTGACTCTCCGGTATAAACTTTGGGGAACTCTTTGAAGCTCTTTGTGTTGGTTTGAATTGATGAATCTAAGATTGTGTGATGCATATCATATAATCATACCCGTGGATACTTGAGGTGACAATGGAGTATCTTGGTGACATTAGGGTTTTGGTTGATGTGTGTCTTAAGGTGTTATTTTACTCTGAACTCTTGGGTTGTTTGTGACACTCATAGGAATAGCCCAATGGATTGATTGGAAAGAATAACTTTGAGGTGGTTTCGTACCCTATAATAATCTCTTCGTTTGTTCTCCGCTATTAATGACTTTGGAGTGACTCTTTGTTACATGTTGAGGGATAGTTATATGATCTAATTATGTTATCATTGTTGAGAGAATTTGCACTAGTGAAAGTATGAACCCTAGGCCATGTTTTGAAGCATTGCAATACCGCTTTCGCTCAGTTTTACCACTTGCTACCTTGTTGTTTTTATATTTTCATATTACAAAAACTTATATCTACCATCCATATTGCACTTGTATCACCATCTCTTCGCCAAACTAGTGCACCTATACAATTTACTACTGTATTGGGTGTGTTGGGGACACAAGAGACTCTTTGTTATTTGGTTGCAGTGTTGTTTGAGAGAGACCATCTTCATCCTACGCCTCCCACAGATTGATAAACCTTAGGTCATCCACTTGAGGGAAATTTTCTACTGTCCTACAAACCTCTGCACTTGAAGGCCCAACAATGTCTACAAGAAGAAGGTTGCATAGTATACATCAGCATGCTGCCTGGCAGGCCTATGCCACGTTCGAGAGAGTCAGGCAATTGGCTCTTTGGTAGAAGGCTCGTCCAAGGGCCGTGAGGGTGGAGGAGGAGGCCCGTGCCAAAGCCTTGAGTGCAGTTGGGCCCAAGCGCCTCATCTACGCTTGGTGGTACGTGGACCGGGTGCACGCTTCCAACGAAGAGGAGTACCTGTTGGTGCCGGATCACCACATTGGTGGAAATCGCGCTCGCCCGCCAGCAAGCCGCCAATCAGCACCTCGCAAGTTGCAAGGCTGAGGAAGAGGCATTGTGTCGACGCGCTGGGAAACGGCCGCACACCAGGGCATTCGTGGCGCGCCGCAAGCGCTCCTGCGAGCGTCATGGCTTTTATTAGGAATATAATTTAGTTTCATAAGGCGATCTCTTTAGTTTTGGGATGCAAATGATAAATCCCGAACATTCAGGAATTATTAGCGTCCTTAATTAAGTATGTAAAAGGAAAAGTTTGGAAACCTTGTGTATCCGTGCGCATTTTGTAAGTACGTCCATATAGCACAAACTTTACTATATACTATCGCACTACACATCTCTCTATATATATGCTTGCAGACTGTGCTACTAATATTACTTATGTACGTGCAAATGCACGTTTTAACATTACGATGCAGTTTTTGTAAAAGTAGAAACGCAGCACTAGTCAAGCTTGTGAAATGATTCAATGCAAAGCAAATGCAAAATGCTCATTTGATTTTTACTTTTAGTTTCCTTCTCTGTGGTTATTTGTCTATCGTACTTTGAACAAAGTATCTCACTGGTCGGGAAGGCATGCAAATTCCCAAACCGCTTCCTACACCCTTTATCGAATTTTTTGCCTAACAAGTTGTGCCGTGCAATTGGAATTCCAACTTGAGTACTACTACTAGGAGTACCAGGGGCCAGTTCTTTTAGGCTTCTAGATTAGTAATCTCATAACTACTAACTCCATCCTGGTATTGGTCCCATTGTAATCAGTGTCAAATTTTAACCTTAAATTTAACTAATGAAATGTTTATGCATGTCACCCAAAATTATATAACTTTTGTTTGACATGCACTAACATTTCAGTTAAATCTTTGGTCAAAATTTAGCACAATTTACAATGGTGACTAATAAACAAGGACGGAGGTAATAGTTTAGAAGCCCAAATAAATGAGTGAGGCACCTTATGTGACTAGTCTTATGGTAAAAGCTGGGGAAGAGATGTCTTATTTTTTAAGCCGCCAAAAGAACTGGCCCTAGGAGTAGTATCTAGGGATACTATGAGTAGTAGATAGGGATCGAGCGTGTTAGATGAACTGGAGAAAGTAAATGCAAAGAGATGAAATGCAAAAAAGACGAAGGGATGTGATGGTTTCTTGTCTGTTTATTTTACCACTCCACTTATTACTATGAGTAGTGGGGTTTTGTGATATGACGGCTTTACTGCCGCGCCACGAGTGGGGTGAGACTCCCGTGCAGCATCGCCCTCTACACTAGTACTACCTCGCTCGTGGTTTATTAGTCCCCCATTGCATTTGACTGAAGATTTAACTGACAAAATGTTAGTGCATGTCAACAAAAATTATATCGTTGGATTCGTATTTGAACATAGTTTTCAGACATGCATGAGCAATTATCATACTATATATAATGTTAGTTAAATTAATGGTTGTACTAATATATAGTAAGGTGCCCAAGCGTTGCACGGAACAGTGAAATGCATTGATCGGGGAGTTATTTATTTTGACAAAGTATGTGGGGATCATCTCATGTGTAATGAGTATCGATAGGTTTCTTCGGATATTATTTCTTCTCTAGAGCTCACAAACATCCGGGTGAAATAGATAAACAAGTATCTTTTGCAAACAAAAGCGTTCAACCTGCATCCAAAACTTGTGAAGAAATAACGCTTATTGTGCTTTGCAAGAAATGATATTTAAGAATTAGTTTTTGAGTATCGATTGTTATACATGTTGGCTACAGATAACATGGCACTTTCTTATAGTTAACAGTTGGCTATACTATTAAGTATTAACCATGCTCTTATACAGCTAGATGGAGGGATTAAATCAGGATGACTTGAAAAGGGGCAGAGATGTAAGAAATGGTTCATCATAAGTCTTTCACCAGTATTGTAGTAAAAATTCTCGGTTAATCTCATAAATGGCAAGCGAGAACTCTAATGGACCAAAAGCATACATGGAAGATTCTAGACTAAACCATAAATGGATACACTGTTATTCAAGCGCAATACTCTAATAGAGCAACATCATGCATGGAAGGTTCTATATAAATAAGAAGTCTCCACATGCTTAGACAGCGGATTACATTGAGCGAAGACTAATGATCAACATTTAACTTGGTAATGCATATGTCCAGGTGAACCTCCTTGGAGTCCCCGTGCACCATCCTGGGGGGAAGATCATACCATGCGTCTTCCATGTCCACACCGGCAGGATCGGAGCAGCTCG
This sequence comes from Triticum timopheevii, assembly GCA_963921465.1. Taxonomy (NCBI): domain Eukaryota; kingdom Viridiplantae; phylum Streptophyta; class Magnoliopsida; order Poales; family Poaceae; genus Triticum; species Triticum timopheevii. Next base: position 213,567,088 of record OY997266.1, on the reverse strand, counting down.
GCACAGTCCCAGTCAGTGTGATGGAGGTGGTGTGGGCGCCCACGTACCTCTCAGGGGCAGTAACAGTGAGCACGCACCCGTACATCAGCCTCGTGTCAGTGGCAGCATCAGCGGCGTTGCCACTAACGCACACTACAGAGATGGGGCGGCGGCCTGTGCGGGCCTTGCTGGTGCCCACGATCAAGAGGAAGACGCTGCCATCCTCCTCCGAGACTAGCAGGCGGCGGTGATCCTCCAGCGACTCCGGCATGGCGAACGGGTAGCACGTCTCATACTTGATGTTCACCGCTGCGGACCAGTAGTGATCGACGGGCGGTTGTGTGAGGTGATGCACGAGGCTTGCTGGCGAGCCCCAAAATGGCGACGTACACTCATAGCAATAGACGCGGGGCACCTTGGAGGCATCGACCAGGCCATCCATGAAACGGGAGTGGCTGTAGGGGACGTTACGCGAGTTGAATATATGAGCAAGTTACTACGAGATTTAATCCGAATAAGGACAAAATAAATCATGATGGCTATACAGAGATTAAACTAATCATGTGGACTAGCATAGTAGATGAACAGATCGAATCTAGGACACATACTAGAAACATGAATTCTACCACGATTTTGAACAGGAAGGACAGAAACACATACGGTGCAATGGGAGCAGCACCGTGGGCATTGAGGTTATCGCCCATGTTGTTGAGGAAGAGGTTACCGAAGTCGGGGAAGAAGTCGTCATCGGTGAAGTCGTGGCTGCCAGCAGTCGCGCGACTGTGCTCCCAAAATTCCAACAGCGCCCGCCGAATGGAGCACAAGAGGGAGTGGCTGTAGGGGACGTTGCGACCGCCGAATGGAGCGCAGGAGTAGCACACGAAACAGTAGATGGTGCTCCTCCCTAGTCTCTATCTCTACTCTTAGAAAAAATCGAGTTGGTGATGATGGTGTGCCTGCCATCTTGTAATGTAGACCGTCCGATCGATATCTGACGGATAGAAAGAAAATATGACAATTTTACAAAAGATACCCGCACATCTCTCCACATTTAAAAATAAGGCCTTGCCTCGTTCATACTTATCTCCCACAACCTCATTGCTGAGTAGTTAAAAAAGGAAGTCTCTGGAACAATCTGGCATGGTGGCCGCTACCGGCACCGTCCATCCCCATGCCTCCGCCCAGTCCGACCACCAGTCACCACAACACACCACTCCTCCTCACCTTATTTATCATCTTTCTCGAGATATCTTTTTTGATGAAATTCTTGAGATACCATTTTTACGATTTCTCGAGATATCATTAGTTTTTACACATGGGATTACTCCTGCATGGGTCAATCACAACAGGTGTTTTATAAAAAAATGCATCTTGATGTTCCGTGCAATGCACGGGCATCTTGCTAGGTTTTTGCATATAAATTCCAAACACCACGTAGACACGGTCTTTGACCATTTTACAACTATGTTAGTATCATTGTTAGTCGTCAGCCTGTGCAAGTTATAGCCCCGGGTGTTTTAACCTTTTTTAGTAATGATATCTGACGATTGTTCTCCACGAGCTCAATCCTAGCGAATCCAACGTAACCATCAGATTTTCATCTGAAGGTGGCATGTTTTTAAGCCATAGTATTTGACAAAACCGCCACCCTTACACATGTACTGTAATTGTGTCCCGGGCATTTGCAACTGCCATGTCTCCCAGCGAATGTTTGTTGGGGATTGGAGTTAGCACTGATGGTGGTTCGCAGTCGTTCCACGCTTGGGCATTGAAGTTTGTAACTATTTTAGATTAGAATATACTACTCCTCCGGTGCTAGTAGTACAGCAGAGTCCTACTCCACTACTCTATATGCAAACTAGGGCATAGTAGTAGGTACTGTAGGGAGTACTAGTACTATGATCACTCAAGCAAGTTGTTTCGCATTGATATGACCCTCCGCAGCTGGTATGTGTCTCGTAAGTCAAGCGGCATGCTATAGTCATCATCACCTGTCCACTTCCCGCAGCACATATTTGCTTCTTCATCTTTGTCCGCACATAATCGTCCAATCTTCTTCCATCCCTCTTCCAAAACCCAAGCACTAACAATGGCAGAACTGAGCAGCGTCCGCTGAAAGAGTGGCTGGAATACGCTCCCCACAGAGGTAATCAAGCTCATTGTTTTGCATGTGGATAATCTCAGAACCATGTCGCTTGCTGCATGCTCGTCGGGGCTGTACCATTTACTCAAATCCCTCAGGCCGGAGCTTTTTAAGCTAGCTCCTCGCTTGCTGATGCCACCTGATCTTTAGAAATGGCGTGTGACGCAGCATAACAATCGTACAGTGACGAGCATCAACCCCCTTGATTGTGATCCAATCCCCATCACCCTCAACTACATTAACACTATGTACTGGGTCGGGATGAAGATGTATTGGATGGTGCTCGTCGACGGTCGCGGCAGCTGGATGCTCGTGGAGGTCTACACCCGGCGATTGATCCCCCTTCCTTCGATTAACACTGCACTGCTTTGGCACCGCGGCCCAGAATACTCAGAATCTTACATTAGCCAACATGATACAAAGTTTGATTTGCTCAAGGTCGTAATCTGCCAAGTGCCCACAAGATCTGTGAATTATAAATACTTCAGGATAATTGCGTTCTTCAACCACGGTCTCGCCTATCTGACAGGTCACTACGGTAAGTGGATAAATATGCACGTCCATCGTAGGATTAGGATCATACATCCTCCATGGTTCTCGTATGCCATTGAACACAAGGGCTTCATTTACGTTGTCGACTCGTTCTATGGCTGGACGTATTGTTGGCCTACTCTAGTCATCGCTACAAATGGCTGTTACAGCAGTATGTTACTTTCCTATGATATCATGATGGCTTGCTTATATTACTATCAATGTTTACTGAAAAAATATTCATGCTCATAACATGTTGTTCTTAAGATTGACTACAGTAAGAGCCCTTTTTTATTTGACTCCAACTTGATATGATGTTGTAGGCCGCCTGGTGTCCCTACCTTTCCCAATCCCAGAACCTTCCAAATAAAAGCGGCATGGCAGTTGCAGGTGGTTCCTGGCTCGGTTAGACGATGGTGAACGATTGATGATCGTTCGCACGTACCGGACGTGTTGTTTCACGGAATACAATCACAGTCACTACAAGGTCTTTGAGCAGGATCCCGGCTTCTCTGGGCCTTCAGGAATTTTTGACTGGAGACTGGTAAGTAGCCTTGGTACACGCTCTCTATTTCTCGGACTGAATTAAGTGATTAACCAGGAGATAACCAACGGCAAGGATCATGATGGTAGTGCGGTTTCGCTCATCAGGCAAAACTGTGTGTACACAGTTTACCATGCGTCTTTGCATGCACCATACCCTGATATGTGCCGCCATGCTCTGCAGCCCAAAGTAGGAGAGAGGGTCGCAAGTATCAGACTTCAACATGCTGGCTGGAGTTTCCCCCATCAGGCACCCATCTGGTTCAAGCCGTCTCCCAATCTCCACAGCTTAATAAATAGTAACATCTAACTGAGGCAATTAGTTAGATGTGTACATTTGGTGTAGTAGGATCTTTATTTAGTTTGATGCATACACTTGTTCTTTTTTGGTAGCCCTTTTGTAATGATGGTTGACGTTTGGTTTGGAAGAGAGAGTTGTGTCTTTACTCTTCTAGCCTGCTTACTGCTTCTGTTGCACCCCTAGCCCTGGTTGCTGCTGCTATTTTCAATGTACAATCAGTAGTATATTTCGTCTCTTGGTTGAATAAATGTGTTGTTAGAACGACAAACCCAATGTTTTGGAAGTCATTGCATGGTCCGATCCTTTAGTGCCCCGTACCGTACGTAGCGCATACTATTTTTGGTACAGAACACATTTTCCACTTGTCGATAACATGTATCCCACTGATGAAGGCCCAATATAGGAGCCCATAATTAACTGGAAGGGAAGCTGTCAGGACCCCGACTCAATGCCACATCGATCTAGCATGTAACACCTCATATCACTTTGCGGCCTCACGCACGGTATCCCCACGGGTGTCGCCTTATCTTTGCCCGGGACCGTTTGCGCCTTTTGGCACACGTATATGATAGTGTCGCAAGCATCCATATGATAAGGAGCCCGGGCTGACATGGCTAGTCGTAAACCCAAAGTGGCACAAACTTACAGGGACAGGCATCCATGACCCAGCATCGAACGTGTCGGTCATCAGCGAGTGAATCCAGGCTATAGCACTGGACTAGCAGGACTCCGGTGAACCGGGCTGTAGCGGGCTAACAGGACTTCGGTATTCATCGCGTGACATATCCCCGAAGGGACAGACACAGGAACGAAGAAGGACACATGCCGGCCAGCCTAAGTGTTCCGAAGCAGTAGCAAGCTACCATGGCTCAGTGGAAACACTAGGCGACATTTCCCGGTAAGAGAGGCTACTAAAGATAAACAACTAGATAGTCAGATCCCACACATACCAAGCATTTCAATAACATACACACAATATGCTCAATATGTGCAAATACATCATGGCATCACAACATGACTCTACAACTCAAGTATTTATTCAATAGGCTCCGAGGAGCGAGATATTACAAACAGGGGTCTCACGACCCAACATTCAGAGCAAACAAGTCAAAGCACAAGCGGAAGCTTAACATGTCTGGGTACAGACATCTACAAATGAAAAAGGCTGAGAAGCCTGACTATCTACCAGATCCTGCCGAGGGCATAAGATCGTAGCTGAGGTAACAAGCTAAACGTCGAAGTCCACGTGGAACTACTAGTGAGACTGAAGTCTATCTGCAAAAACATAAAATAGGCAAACATGAGTACAAATGTACCCAGCAAGACTTACATCAGAACTAACTACATATGCATCATTATCAACAAAGGGATGGTGGGGTTTAACTGCAGCAAGCCAGCTTTGACTCAGTGGCTATCCTGAACTATGACTGCAATGTAACTCTTTTGAGGTGGCGCACACGAGTCCACATATTCACCAACCAATACACCACTATGGATCCGCTCCCGTCTCCCTACGAGAACGCCATCCATAGCACTCATGCTTATCTTGCGCATTTTAGAGTATCCACTTTCACTTGTCTATGAACTATGCAAGGGGTCCAAGTTTCCATATCCGAGGAATCCGGCTATTCGAATAGATAATGATAACCCTGCAGGGGTGTACTTCTTCACACACGCTCTCGCCACTTATCGCCCTGTACACGTCATGTATCTCGGCAACCTTCAAGCGGAAGCCGGGCGAGGGAGTCGGCCACGGCCTACCTAAACACTCAAGTCTCTCGTCCAGGTTTATCGCCTATTCGGGTTCCATCCGCAAGGAGATCCGGCCGGGGTGTCGCTCACGGCCCCAAACGATGTGTGCAAGGTTCCCAAGTCCACCATCCGGGTGCCACTTGGTACACCGGGCCACGGTGCCTAGTCTGTCCCAAGCCCACCTGCACCGAGTGCCACTTGGTAGACTACTAACACTACCTTCAAACACCAGAAACTAGTTGCAACTCCTGGATAGAGAACAAGGGTGATTAAGAAGCCGAGAGGGTTCGAGTTACCGGAACCCAATGTGTGGTAGTAACTGTTCATGGATCACAAACACAGAACTCAGTTCCTGAGGATGACTGCAATGAGTCAACCCACCATGTACTCCTACATGGCCTCTCACCGCTACCTTTACCAAATCGTGTTCACACACTTAGCTCTCCACAGTAGGACATGTTCACACACCTCCAATTCATCCCTGATGAATCAGACCTGACACAACTCTAAGCAATAGCAGGCATGACAAACAAGCATGAATGAGTAGGCACATCAGGGCTCAAACAACTCCTACTCATGCTACTGGGTTTCATCTATTTACTGTGGCAATGACAGGTCATGCAGAGGATAAAGGGGTTCAGCTACCGCAGCAAGTAACAGATGAATCGTTGTTGTCCTAATGCAGTAAAAGAGAGCAGGAGCGAGAGAGTGGGATTGTATCGGAATGAACAAGGGGGTTTTGCTTGCCTGGCACTTCTGAAGATAGTATAGATCTTCATCGGTGTCATCGATCACATCGCCGGAACCACGTCTATCGAGAGGGGACAATTACCGGCAAACAAGGAAGAACACAATCAATGCAATGCGACAATATGATGCATGAATGTGACATGGCAATATGATGTGATTTGAGCTAATGCAACTAGCAGCAAGTTAAATGGAGTTAGTTTGAATCCAAGATTCAAATTCAAACTCCACATGTGGTTATTTAAATGCCATTAACATGTTTTCAGTTATACAGCAGGTATAACTTAGTTTGTCATGCATGAAAATGGTACAAATGGATAGATTGCATTTTTCTGATCATTTTTCATATATAAATCTTTTCAATCTAAGCTACGGTTGAATTTATATGAATTTTATAAGTTTGCAACATTTTCTGGAATTTCCTATTTAAGAATAAATCCAGAAAAGAGTTTATTGCGTCAGCCTGGCATAAGTGTGACGTCAGCAAGTCAACGGGGCTGGTCCGGGTCAAACCTGACCAGTGGGGTCCACTGGTCAATGACCAAGTGCAACCTAGGGTCAATGACAGGTGGGTCCGGTCAACAGACACGTCAGCACGGTCAACTTTGACTTGTGGGGCCTCTGTGATTAGTTAAAACTAATCATAAACTAAACTATGGTTAGTTAAGGTGTGGGCCCCAGTAGTCAGTGAGAGAGGGGGTTAGTTAGTGTGTCATTAGCGTTTAATGACATCGCCACGTCACTAGCCACCGGAGTTGGACGCCGGCGACCAAAATGGCGGCAGCAACGCGCCGGACTTGCGCTAAAGGCGACGGAGGCGGCGGCTGAGGGCACCGGGGCGTAGCCCGGGCTCTCCCGCATCTGATGGGGTAGGTGGGAGGCTGCGGGAACGCTGGGGCTCGCCGGAACGGAGCTCGCGGCGGCGCCGGAGTTCGGGTGGTAATGGGCGCGAGGCCCTGGTGGGGTTTTGGACAAGCTGAGCTGCGCATGGGCTTCCTGTGAGCCCCACGAGCTCAAAGCCATGCTCGGACGCGACCGAAACAAGCCATGGCCGCGACGGCAACATGGCCGGCGGCAGCGAGCTTCGGTTGCGGTGAGACGGCGGGTACAACATGGGGGCAAGCGAATGGAGAGAGGGGAAACACGACGGTGCTCACCGCGATGCCGAAGAGGTGGTCAGTGAGCTCGGGGAGGTCCTAGCGGCGCTGAATCGACCGGAGGCGAGCTCGTGCGCTGGAGGTTGAAGACGACGGCGGTGGCGACGTTGTAGGGGCTCCCGCGGTGCGCTTCTCGGCGAGGAGGAAGAGGTGGTCGAGGCGGATCTCCTGGGCACTTCGGGTGGCAGTGAGGAGCACGGTGGCTACGGTGAACGGCGTCGGTGACTACGATGGCATTCGGCTTTGGAAGAGAGAGGGAGAGAGACGAGGCAGAGAGCGTAGGGGGGAGAGTGGTGTCCAGGGGTTCGGGGCGATGCCGAAGGGAAGGCCCGAGGCGTCGCGGTGGCCTTGATGACACAGGCAAGCAGGAAGGTGCGTGGCGCCGCGGGCACGCGTGCGTTGTCTCCCTCCTCTGCCTACTGGCAGAGGTAGAGGACGACTGGCACCAGGCCAGTGGGCTGGGCTGTCCACTGAGCCGGCCAGGTAAGGGGCCAGGTAAAACTCTCTCTCTCTTTCTGTTTTAATTCTGTTTTCTATTTTGCAGGTTTGTTTTGAATTTGGTTTTGAAACCAATTCAATTTATTTTGCTTCTGACAATATTTTTAGGAGCTAAAAGAATTAAAACAATGCTCCACAAAATATTTCAGAATTATTGGACCTATATTTATTTAACAGTAGATATAAGTCCAATTCAAATAGCTATTGATTTAATTCAAATACCCAAAATAAATGTTTCTGAGATACCGAAAATATTGGTTTGGATTTTACCTCTTGCCAATATTTCCAGAGGATAACAAAAACATTTTCTTGGACTTATTTGAAGCAATTTTTATCTTGATCATTTTCTTAAAGGATTCTGTGGCTTTGAAAATTCCTCAATTCAAATTTCATTTGAATTTAAACATGATTCAGCAACCAAGCTAATCCAAGGCCAGGGTAAAGCTAGGGATGTGACAACTCACCCCTACTAAATAAGAATCTCGTCCCGAGATTCAAGTAGTGAGGTAAAAAACAGAGAGACACAAGCTAACACGATCTTCATGATCCGATTTCCCTTCTGGTAGATGTTGATCTTGGTACCTTTGCCTTCGAGGTCTTTGTCCAACACGATGACGACAGAAAGAAATTCTACAGGAATCGATCTTCTCGAAGATCGAGCAACTCGGGATCAACTCACGGAATGAGACATTAATACATCTCGCGGGCTGAGACACGACGCAAACATCCAAAGGGATGGGGTGAAACAGATGAGGAAGGTTCACTAGGTAGACAACAATTTCATGCTTTAAAAGGTGGTGAACAGGTGACAACGTAGCGAGGAGTTGGATTGCCATGATACCATAACGAGACATCTTAGAGGAGGTGACTCGTAGAATCATTCCTTAAGTGGCAAAAAGAATTACCTTTGATTCAAAGATCATTGAAACTCTTTATACCAGCCCAAGGCAAAACACAATCGATCATTTGGCAGGGAACAAAAAGATGGCATACCTGGACTAGAATGGATGATGTGGATTACCTTGTTGAAAACAACACAGGGGATGATTTTAGTAACTGGGAAGAAGCTCAACAGTAGAGAGTGGTTCCACTGCTAGAAAAGTTATAGCATAACCGAGGGAACTGAGAGCAACCCCAGTTAGTGCCGGTGATAACACCTAGTGCTTGTGCGTGCTCTCAAGAACTTGAGCATTCCCATATTCATCACGGTTTTACCAACATCCGTGTCAAGGATCCTGGCAACACAACACACTACCATGATGAATACCGGTGGAAGATGCAGATGCAAAGGAAAGATAACACTTTCTCAGATTTCACCTTAGTGAGGCCAAGGGGACAAAATCTGGATGATCGACCGAGAAACATTTAGCACTCTGCTTCTAATGTTCTCCTTGATGTGCTAGCATAACCCATTCATTGAAATGGTTTAGTATCTAGAACATCAAGTAACAGGCCGGACTTCGGGAGCTCAAGAATACATAAGGAACATCTACTAGAATAAATTCTACGAGATCCTTATGGGCAGGTGGCCAACTTCCTCAATCAAGACACTACAATAATAGGTCTTTCGGCTGGGTGTGTTGGCCACGACATCCACTTTACCGGGTTACAGAGAGACCAATATAATAGTTCTTGGGAAATGTTCCAACCATCATATCTGCCTGAGATTCAGATCCGGTCGGTGTCAGAATATTCTAGACTCATCAAGTCTAGAAAGAAGAATGAAAGTTTGCAACACAAATCGATGAGACGACGTTGCAAGATTCTCGGGAAATGGACTATGGTAGTAAGCTTCAAAACATGAGTTGGTTCTGCTACAAACATGTGAACACGTTGTCCCAGACAAGCATGCCCACATGATAGTCTTACAATAAAACACTACCGAGTTCTGGTCGGGAACCATCAGCGAGGATATCGAAGTTCTTTCATAAGTCCGGATTAGCTCTTATGAAGATACTCCTTCTCCTTGAACAAATCAGTCAGTGGCTTGGTGTGCTAGGATACACATATGGAATGAAGATGATCAGTCTATCAAACCATAGAATACTTCGCACATGCATAACTGACTTGGGATGGTTCCAGAGGAGGTAAAAACATGCTTTCTCGAATTCACGGCGGCAACTTACATCAAATGCACGTGAATCAAAGGAAGTCACTTCTTTCGTCCAAACATATACCTCAGAGACGGAACTCGAAGGCATTGTTTACAAAGTTTCCAACACTAGCTTAATGTCCAACAGAATCATGGAGAAGATAAGGATGTTGTCGATGGGCTCAACAACAATTCATCCAGGTTTCCATGAAGACGGAGTCCCATAATTATGTGAACAAGTGATAGCATTGGTCAGACCCAAAAGATATAATGGTGTATGCTCAAGGGATCAACCAAGAGTAATACAACATTACGAATATCGTTGGTTCTGGTCTGATTTGATGATAACCCATACTCAGATCAAAGGTTGGATAAAATGATAGGTCCATTAACTGATCACGAGGGTCAGTTAATGAAAATATCAACTTTCTTCAACACACATACAAGATATCCCTTAAAATGAACTAAGTCGGACAAGCTTTTATCTTCCAACTCTCCAAATTGTTGTTTAGCTTAGCCAACTAGTTTAGGGTATCCAACACAGATTCTTGGAGAAGAATGGTTTAAAAGAAACCAACTTGATCACGAGCTCAACATAACGGTCAGGGGACAACCTGGTGATACTTCCGGGAAGATATTCAGAAAATCATGAACCACCGATATGTTACTAAGCTCGAGAACAACCTTGCTTTACAGGTCAAGACGATATGATCAAAAGAGTGAGGAATTGACACAATCCTAACTCATTGATCGAAGAGTGCACCAGAAATAAGGACTAGGTAGCACAATCTATCTTAGAATGATGATTCAATAACCAACACGCTAAGAATGAGAATATTGTCCATTTACTACCAAAGCAACTAGTTGCCAGGAGTTTTGATTTCAAACATCATGATTCACTTGTCGGCGTTCCGGTTGCAACAACATGGGAACCGAGAAATGAATAATGATGGAGAGAAGTATCACTGTGTCAAGAGTTCATAGGATGGTGTGCAATTCCCATGACATTCTTGATATAAAGATGGTAATACTTCAGGGTAGAACAGACCAAAAGCTTGATTGCATTTTGATCTGCGGAATACAACTGCTTTGACCCAATCCTGTAAATGGACAAGGTACTGGAGTTTGTTTCTCCTAGTCATTCCGGAATAGAATGGCTCGATGGACCACAAGAATAATAGGCATCGATAACACGAATGCACGCCATAAACTTGGCTCTCAACTGATAGACAAGGATCGGAATACAACTACAGAGGGACAACTCAAAGGAACATATGTCTTTCTGAGTTGTGGATGCATGGACTAGCATGTCGAACGAGTTCAACATATTTCTTCCGGATAACCCATGCAGAAAGGTTGGACTGGCAGAGTCACAACATAGAGTCGAGAACTCGTCAAGAGCACTCTTATTGTAATCTTTCGGTTCAGCGAGGAACTTCTGCCATAAGCAGTTCATGGTATGGAAGAAGGAAATACCACGGATCTCGAGGACTATCACAAAGGTTACTAATATCCTAAAGGAACTAGCAAACACTATCAACACGAGGTAAGTAGGGTGAATCTCGGGTTCGAAACCCAAGGAGTAGAATACCTACTACTAAATTGCATCACGGGATGTTTTTGAGAATGATGGCCAGAATCATCACACTGGAAACACAAAACATGGCTAGATTACCTGGTGATCCTCTAAGACACCTAGGGTCATAACACTAGCTCCAACATATAAACCGAAGCAATGAAGTACCTCAACACACTAGTTGGTGTGGTTAATCTGGCCAAAGGAACATCAGAACATAAGAAGGGATTTGCAAATGCATCAGACTATTTAGAAACCTGGGATGACTCGGACAGCATAACGGCTGTAAATGCTCAAAAAGATTTGAGACATCATGCAAAATGGTGGCATAACTACTCAACAACATCATATCAAGGTTTCGAGATCAACAGTTAACATACGGAAGTAGTGGAAACTGAACTGGGGCTTAAATCCAACAATCCTATAAGTCTACGAATTAGTAACACGTGATCCTAATAGAAAGAAGAGAAGGCCTAGTTCTTAACCCCGGTAGAAAAGAAGAGGCTGACTCAGATCAGAAGGGCATAAGGTAAAGGAGTAAAAAGAGCCTTACGTTCCATCCCACAATCAATTCCCCTACATATAACTAAAGCATTTCTAGACTCAACATCGACCAGTTTGGCTTGGTAATCCTATAGGTAGTCAAGCTCTGATACCAAAGCTGTCAGGACCCCGACTCAATGCCACATCGATCTAGCATGTAACACCTCATATCACTTTGCGGCCTCACGCACGGTATCCCCACGGGTGTCGCCTTACCTTTGCTCGGGACCGTTTTGCCTTTTGGCACACGTATATGATAGTGTCGCTAGCATCCATATGATAAGGAGCCCGGGCTGACATGGCTAGTCATAAACCCAAAGTGGCACAAACTTACAGGGACAGGCATCCATGACCCAGCATCGAACGTGCCGGTCATCAGCGAGTGAATCCAGGCTGTAGCACTGGGCTAGCAGGACTCCGGTGAACCTGGCTGTAGCGGGCTAACAGGACTTCGGTATTCATCGCGTGACATTTCCCCGAAGGGACAGACACAGGAACGAAGAAGGACACATGCCGGCCAGCCTAAGTGTTCCGAAGCAGTAGCAAGCTACCATGGCTCAGTGGAAACACTAGGAGACATTTCCCGGTAAGAGAGGCTACTAAAGATAAACAACTAGATAGTCAGATCCCACACATACCAAGCATTTCAATAACATACACACAATATGCTCAATATGTGCAAATACAACATGGCATCACAACATGACTTACAACTCAAGTATTTATTCAATAGGCTCCGAGGAGCGAGATATTACAAACAGGGGTCTCACGACCCAACATTCAGAGCAAACAAGTCAAAGCACAAGCGGAAGCTTAACATGTCTGGGTACAGACATCTACAAATGAAAAAGGCTGAGAAGCCTGACTATCTACCAGATCCTGCCGAGGGCACAAGATCGTAGCTGAGGTAACAAGCTAAACGTCGAAGTCCACGTGGAACTACTAGTGAGACTGAAGTCTCTCTGCAAAAACATAAAATAGGCAAACGTGAGTACAAATGTACCCAGCAAGACTTACATCAGAACTAACTACATATGCATCATTATCAACAAAGGGATGGTGGGGTTTAACTGCAGCAAGCCAGCTTTGACTCAGTGGCTATCCTGAACTATGACTGCAATGTAACTCTTTTGAGGTGGCGCACACGAGTCCACATATTCACCAACCAATACACCACTATGGATCCGCTCCCGTCTTCCTACGAGAACGCCATCCATAGCACTCACGCTTATCTTGCGCATTTTAGAGTATCCACTTTCACTTGTCTATGAACTATGCAAGGGGTCCAAGTTTCCATATCCGAGGAATCCGGCTATTCGAATAGATAATGATAACCCTGCAGGGGTGTACTTCTTCACACACGCTCTCGCCACTTATCGCCTTGTACACGTCATGTATCTCGGCAACCTTCAAGCGGAAGCCGGGCGAGGGTGTTGGCCACGTCCTACCTAAACACTCAAGTCTCTCGTCCAGGTTTATCGCCTATTTGGGTTCCATCCGCAAGGAGATCCGGCCGGGGTGTCGCTCACGGCCCCAAACGATGTGTGCAGGGTTCCCAAGTCCACCATCCGGGTGCCACTTGGTACACCGGGCCACGGTGCCTAGTCTGTCCCAAGCCCACCTGTACCGGGTGCCACTTGGTAGACTACTAACACTACCTTCAAACACCAGAAACTAGTTGCAACTTGTCGGTGTCAAAACCGGCAGATCTCGGGTAGGGGGTCCCGAACTGTGCGTCTAGGCGGATGGTAACAAGAGACGAGGGACACGATGTTTTACCCAAGTTCGGGCCCTCTCGATGGAGCTAAAACCCTACGTCCTGCTTGATTAATATTGATGATATGGGTAGTACAAGAGTGGATCTACCACGAGATCAAGGAGGCTAAACCCTAGAAGCTAGCCTATGGTATGATTGTTGTAATGTATGTTGTGTCCTACAGACTAAAGCCCTCCGGTTTATATAGACACCGAAGGAGGCTAGGGTTACACAGAGTCGGTTACAATGGTAGGAGATCTACATATTTGTATCGCCAAGCTTGCCTTCCACGCCAAGGAAAGTCCCATCCAGACACGGGACGGAGTCTTCAATCTTGTATCTTCGTAGTCTTGGAGTCCGGCGGACGATGATAGTCCGGCTGTCCGGACACCCCCTAGTCCAGGACTCCCTCAGTAGCCCCTGAACCAGGCTTCAATGACGATAAGTCTGGCGCGCATAATGTTCGGCATTGCAAGGCGGGTTCCTCCCTTGAATAATCCAGAGAAGATCATGAACACCAGGATAGTGTCCGGCTCTGCAAAATAAATTCCACATTCCACCGTAGAGAGAATAAAATGTACACTTAGTTCAATCTGCTGACGTACTATGCGGCGTGACATCACACCGCTACCAAGCCTTTGTTTGAATCATTTTTCACTATACCACCTCGGCACGTTTAGCGAAGCGGTTTCCTTGGCACGTCTTGTCGAAGCAGAGATCGTGTTCCCCTTATCCCGGGATTCTCATCAATACATGCGTGGGTAACCCAACCGTTCCCGTCGCCACGCCTCCTCTATCGAAGGTGAATCCCAAACGGTCACGGAGATGGCTCTTGGTATTTTTTCCCCTTTATAAGAGGACCAAGGCTCGTTCTTGTTCTTCAATCTCGCATCAAATCTCCTCCTCGCTCCCAGTTCCAACACCCAGAGCCTCAGATTCGAGCGCTTCGGATCCTCAACCATGTCCGGCTCCGACCTCCAGGGCCGGTGGATGCCCTCCTCCGTCACGGAGGAGGACATATTGAAGTTACGTGAGGCCAAGTACCTGGCCTACGAGGTTTCGCACAGGTTGCCTGCCCAAGGGCAGGCCATGCCCGCCCCCGAGCCCGGCGAATACGTCGTCTTCGTATCCCATCTCCGTCGGGGTTTAGGCTTCCCGACGGACCACTTCGTGAGAGGGCTCATGTTCTACTACGGGCTGGATTTTCATGACTTGGCTCCGGAGTCCATCCTCCATATCTCCGCATTCATTATCGTCTGCGAAGCCTTCCTCCGCGTCACTCCCCACTGCGGCCTGTGGCTGAAGACCTTCAATGTGAAGCCGAAGATGATCGGGGGGCGTCAAGCGGAGTGCAGCGGGGCGGCCATAAGCAAAAAGGCTGATGCCCCGTGGCCCGAGGGTTCCTTCCAAGAGGAACTCGGGCTGTGGCAGCAGGAGTGGTTCTATATCACCGCTCCGAGGGGCAGCAAACAAAAGCCGCCGCCTTCATTCCGCCCGGGACCTCCACGCCAACTGATGTCGTGGGTCAACCAAGGGCTCAATTGGGGGCCGTCCGAAGACGTGCCCTCACTGCAGGGCCAGATTTGAGACCTCCAAGCGAGGGAGATCAATCTGGTCGTGGTGATGCAGGTTATGCTAATCAAGCATCTTCTGCCCTGCAAACGCCGTCCTCTCCGTCTATGGGAGTTCAACACGGAGGGACCTCGGATTCTCCAACACTTCATGGGTGCAACACTCGTGGAGATGTACAAGTTGTTCTTCGGACCACAGGTGGCATGTCCGGAATTAGCCGAGGACGCAGGCCTAAGCCGCAATCGCCCGGATACTCGGGTAAATAGCTCAGAGTCCGGACATTCTGTCTATCTGCCTTTCTAGAGTTCGCCTCCTGACCCATTACTCTTCACAGGAGTGGGTGGCACGATCAAGGCTGATAAGGTGTCCGGCCCCTGTCGGTGTCAAAACCGGCGGATCTCGGGTAGGGGGTCCCGAACTGTGCGTCTAGGCGGATGGTAACAGGAGACGAGGGACACGATGTTTTACCCAGGTTCGGGCCCTCTCGATGGAGGTAAAACCCTACGTCCTGCTTGATTAATATTGATGATATGGGTAGTACAAGAGTGGATCTACCACGAGATCAAGGAGGCTAAACCCTAGAAGCTAGACTATGGTATGATTGTTGTAATGTATGTCGTCCTGCGGACTAAAGCCCTCCAGTTTATATAGACACCGGAGGAGGCTAGGGTTACACAGAGTCAGTTACAATGGTAGGAGATCTACATATCCGTATCGCCAAGCTTGCCTTCCACGCCGAGGAAAGTCCCATCCGGACACGGGACGGAGTCTTCAATGTTGTATCTTCGTAGTCTTGGAGTCCGGCGGACGATGATAGTCCGGCTGTCCGGACACCCCCTAGTCCAGGACTCCCTCAGTAGCCCCTGAACCAGGCTTCAATGACGATAAGTCCGGCGCGCATAATGTTCGGCATTGCAAGGCGGGTTCCTCCCTTGAATAATCCAGAGAAGATCGTGAACACCAGGATAGTGTCCGGCTCTGCAAAATAAATTCCACATTCCACCATAGAGAGAATAAAATGTACACTTAGTTCAATCTGCTGACGTATTATGCGGCGTGACATCACACCGCTACCAAGCCTTTGTTTGAATCGTTTTTTATTATACCACCTTAGCACGTTTAGCGAAGCGGTTTCCTTGGCACGTCTTGTCGAAGCAGAGATCGTGTTCCTGTTATTTCGGGATTCTCATCAATACGGACATGGGTAACCCAACCGCGCCATTGATGGTGGCATTTGGGAGATAAGCGAGTTTTACCAGGCCAGTGGGGGACGCACAGTTTCGTCCGCCTATATATAAGGGATAAGGATTTACCTTCTCACCTACGCCTTCTTCCTCCTTTGCTTATACATCTCTGCGCACTCAAGCTCCAACGCCCAAGCTCGCGCATCTCACCTCGACCTTCTCCGAATATATCCGGAGGGGGAGGCAAGTGGTTGGCCTCCACCGTTAAGGAGGAGCACATCACCAAGCTGCGCAACGCCGGATACCTCACCGGCGATATCGCGCATCGGCTGCCCGACGAGGGGCAGCTCGTCCCTACCCCTGGGCCTCATGAGAGGGTCGTCTTCCTTCCCCACTTCCTCCGCGGACTGGGCTTTCCGCTCCATCCATTCGCCCAGGGGCTCATGTTCTATTATGGCCTGGATTTCCACGATCTGGCGCCGAACTTCATCCTCAACATCTCGGCGTTCATCGTCGTGTGTGAGGCCTTCCTCTGCATCCGGCCCCACTTCGGCCTGTGGCTCAAGACCTTCAACGTCAAGCCGAAGGTTGTGAAGGGCACGCAAGCGGAATGCGGAGGCGCCATGTTGGGTAAATTACCCAACGTCCTTTGGCTCGAAGGGGCCTTTGTGGACTCCGTCAAGGGGTGGCAATCGGGGTGGTTCTACATCACCGAGCCGCGCAAGCCCACATGGGCGGCGACCCCCGAGTTTAGATCTGGCGTCCCCACGCAGCTCACCTCCTGGAAAGAGAAGGGCTTGCTGTGGGGCGATCCGAAGGAGGTGACTGGATTCCGAACCTGCATCCAGAAGCTGGTGAGCAATAAGCTCAGGCTCGTCGAAGTGGTCCAAGTCATGCTCATCCGCCGGATTCTCCCATGCCAAGAACGGGCATTCAATCTGTGGGAGTTCAATCCGGAACAGCACCAGGCGCTGAGCGGGCTCTTCAATACGACATACGAAGGTGCCTGGAGGGTGCTGTTTAAGGGCACCGAAGCCCCCGCATCCGCGACGGAAGATCACGGATTCAGCTCGCAGTATCCAACTGACGAGGTAAGTGATTTAACCCCATTACGGGACACTTTGTAGTAATCGAATTGATTATAAGAGGGTTTCATCCCTTCCTTTCCTTTGACAGGAATGGATGGAGAAGGCCAGGCAGCTTATCAGCCCGGCTCCCATGCCAGAAGATCCAGTGGACGCCCGTTTAGCAGGGCTGCTGGTTCCGGCACCGCATGTGGTGCCAGAGAAGAAGGCCAAGAAGGTGGCCGCGGGGACTCGAAAGAGCTCCCGCAATCAGGCGTCTGACGACGACGCGAACTCCTCCCCCAAAGACGAGGAGGAGGAGGAGTACTCTCTCCCGGAGGGGGGAGAGAAGAAGAGGAAGGCTTCCCCAATAGGGGAGGCCGGAGGGTCCAAGAGGGGGAGAACTATCCCCCTGGACAGTTTCGCCAACACCAGCGTTGGCGAGGATGAGTGGCCTCCAAGGGCCAGGCGTCCGGCGAGATCGTAAGTGTCGGTGTACTAAAGTAGGGGGTACCTTAGTACCCCGAACTTGTGCACGGGCAGTCGCAACGACCCGCGGCAGGGCTTGCCGGGCATCCGCCAAGATCCTCGACGGCCGCTTAGATGCCATTCAAGAACAGAGTACTAAAGCTAAAAGCCCCGGCAAGAGGAGCTTGCCGGGAAAGCCAACCAAGGCCTCGGCAAGAGGAGCTTGCCGGGAAGGCCAACCAAGGCCCCGGCGAGAGAAGCTGGCCGGGAAGAATACAAGGCCCCGGCAAGAGGAGCTTGCCGGGAAGGACAAAGGCCCCGGCAAGAGGAGCTTGCCGGGAAGGCCAGCCAAGGCACTCCAAGAAACTTGCCGCGACGCCCCACGCGTCCCGGCAGGGCCCGGCGAGCGGCAAGCTTGCTGGTGCGACAAGACAAGGGGCCGTGGCAAGGCGCTTGCCGCGGCAAGGCTACCACTCCACGCCCACGCTCCAGCGCATCCGATGACGTGTCGCCACAGGATCGCTCCTGGTGCATGTGGCGGGTAGCTGTGCAGCATGGCGGTGCGAGGTGGCAAGCGAAGCTGACAAGGAGGCCATCGTGGCGATCGTTGGCGCCTCTAACGGTCATTTCCTTGCACTGTTGGGGCGACCGGATGGGCATTAAATGCCCTTGTCCACTGCTATCAGAGTTAGGTAGGGGACACTGTTGGTAGTAGTTGTACCAACCCGCATTTTTACCTTTCTACCCCTCTTCCTACGCTGCCACCTGTCGTTGGCCCCTTTAGCCTATAAAAAGGAGGCCCATACGCACGTAGAGGGGGTTCGGAGGTTCGGAATTTTGGCTCCACAGCTTGGGGTTCGGCTGATTCGACGCCACGCCCGCTCTCTCGAGCAAGAACAAATACAACACACAAAGCAGCAGTAGGAGTTTTATCTCTCCGGAGAGCTCCGAAGCTGGGTAAAAAACCCCCGCGCGCTCCCTCGCCTCGATCTGCTCTGCGTGCGCCCTCCGCTCCCTTGCCGGACAAACAAAGGGGCCCTCCTGCCCCATAGGTGCTCGTGGCCTCCCAACTCCGCCGCGACATCTCTGGCACGCCAGGTAGGGGGGCGTCGAGGTCGTGCGTATCTGATCCGGCGTCTGCGCGCGCTACATCAACATCTTCGTCGACATGCCACCAAAGAAGAAGACTTCGAAAGTGGCCGCTCCGTCTGCGACTTCCCTACCGCCACCGGAGCAAATGGGCGGTGGGGCAGACGCCGGCGGAGGAGCGGGCGCCGGCGGGGGGACGCGCGTCGTCACCCGGTCCAAGGACAAGGCCCCGCAAGGTTCAGCTTCCGCATATCCACCGCACCCCTCCCAGGAGGTGCAGGATCAACAACGCCACGGTGCTCCTAGCACTGTGCTCGCATTGGAACAAGGCCAAGCTGGCGGGTCGCGGGACGCTCAAGGCCAACATGCACGCCAACACGCTGGCACGAGCGCAGTGCGGTCGCCTGTGCGAGATTTTTCTCCTTCTAACACTGTTAGAAGTTTGAGCATGTCTCGCACCTCGCACCGCTCGCCACCACCACCCAAGACTCTAGAGGAAGCGCTGGCCCGAGCCCAGCTGCTTCTAGACTACCCTCCAGCGCCGGACAAGATCGACGACTGGAGGGCTGCCATTTATAGCCTCATTGGCTTCGCCAACGGCGACAAGCCCCGGCAACCGAGCACATCGAAGCCCCGGCAAGATGCCCAGGCGCAAGCCGATGCCGACAAGACCGCTGGGGGTGCCAACACTACGCACTCCCGGCCCCGAAGGCCAAGATCGCGGACTCGCCGGGCCAACCTCGACACCGACTCCACCGCGTCGTCGGACCCGCGAGCTCGCCGCGATCAACGCCAAGTTCTCCAAGAACGACGACACGAAGATGCTCGCACTCGCATCGAGCGTCGAAGAGAAGCGCGACGTCAATCTGACCGGTGCGCTGGGCCCACTGTCGACATGCATCTGCCAGGGGAACCAGGCGACTTGCCGTACGCGGCAGGTTGCCCTGCGTTCACCCGTGAGCTGCGGCAAGTCCAGTGGCCCAGTACCAAGAACTTCAAACCAGACGTGCCCGAGAAATATGATGGCAGGATACATCCATCAGAGTTCCTCAGCGTCTACACCATCGCGGTGCAGGCTGCCGGAGGACGCGACGAGAAGATCCTCGCCAACTACTTCCCGCTGGTACTCAAGCCCAACGTCAGATCTTGGCTCGTGCACTTGCCGGACAACTCCATCTCTTCGTGGGCGCACCTGTGCCATCAGTTTGTTGGCGCTTTCACAGGCGGCCACAAACCCCAAGGCCAGGAGAGTGATCTTCACCTGCTCGCCCAGAAGGAGGGAGAACCCCTGCGCAAGTATATACAGAGATTCAGTCAGGTGCAGCGCAACATCCCAGACGTCCACCCTGCCGCGGTTATTAGCGTGTTCCATCAGAACGTGCGTAACCGCAGGATGAGGGAGGAGATGGCGATGTGCAAAATCAGAGATGTCAGCGAGCTATATACCCTAGCCAACAAGTGTGCACGGGCTGAAGAGGGGAGGAGACTCCCCGGAGAGAATGCAGGAGCAGAAGGATCTGACAGTGAGGATGCCCCTCCGGAAAAAAGGAACCGGAGGAGGAATAACAGAAAGAGAAAGTCTAAGGATGTGCTAGTTGTTGAGCAATCCGGCAGCGGAGGCGGTTCCGAAAAAGCCAGAGCTGGTAGCACCGACGAAGCTGTGGTGGCCGCCAACAAGCAGGATGGCTCCGGCAAGCAGTATTGCAAGATCCACCGCACCAAGGGCCATGATCTCCAAGCCTGCAAGAAAGTTGAGCAGATGGCGGAGCTACAGAAAGCTGAATACGAGCGCCGCGACAAGGAGAAGGCCCGGCAAGGTGGCGGAGGATCCGGCAAGAAGTATCCCGCCCGGGGAGGGCGCCGCGACAAGGCCAAGCCGCGGAAAGGAGACAGGCCTCCCCGCGGCCGCGACAAAGACGAAGACGAAGATTAGGATGATGAGATGGAGGAAGATGAGACTGACGAGCAGGAGTTCCAGAAGGCGACAGAGGTGTTGTGCGTTGATGGCGGTGCTTCTCTGCACACCTCGCACCGCCAACTCAAACAGTGGGTGCGGGAAGTGAACGCAGCAGAACCATCCGTTGAGTCGCGCAAGCCCCTGAAGTGGTCCAACACGCCCATCATCTTCGACATTGAGGATCACCCTGATCGCATCACTGCGGTCGGGTGCTTGCCGATGTTGGTTTCACCAACAATCTGCAACCTCAGGGTCACGAAGATGCTGGTTGACGGTGGGGCCGGCCTGAATCTGATCTCATCCGCAGTGCTCAAGAAGCTCCAGATCCCCGACAGCAAGCTCGAAGAGACTGGTACCTTTCAAGGAATAAACCCGGAAAGGAGCAAGCCGAAGGGAAAGATCACACTGCCAGTGACATTTGGCAGCGAGCTGAATTTCAGGACAGAGAGAGTCACATTTGACGTTGCTGATTTCCCATTGCCCTACAATGGGATACTCGGCCGTCCAGCGCTCGCCAAGTTCATGGCAGCCTCTCACTACGCCTACAATGTGCTCAAGATGCCTGGTCCGATAAGTGTCATTTCTGTCCAAGGAGACAAGAAGGATGCACTCATCTGTACCGACAAGATCTACCGGGAAGCAGCAGCCGCAGCAGAACGCAAGCCACTTGCCGCTGAAGCTCCCGGGGGGAAGAAGAAGGCCAAGTCCGGCAAGAGTAGCTCTGATGCATACTCCGGCAAGCGCACCTCTTCGGAGTGCTGCGCTACCGTCGAGGACGCACCATCGAGCTCCACCGGCAAGTGCAACAAGGCAAAGATAGCTTCACTAAAGACCAAGAAAGTGGCCGCCAAGGAGGACGGCACTGGTGGCACCTTCACCATCAGTGCCACGCTTGATCCTAAATAGGAAAGCGCGCTCGTTGCTTTCCTGCGGGCGAATGTCGATGTATTTGCATGGCAACCATCTGACATCCCCGGTGTTCCCAGGAAAGTAATTGAGCACCACCTTGCCGTCTGTCCTCACGCGCGGCCCGTCAAGCAGAGAGTCAGAAAACAAGCAGTAGAGCGTCAAGAATTCATTGCAGAAGAGATCAGGAAGTTGGAAGCAGCAGGCCTGGTCCGAGGAGTACTGCATCCGACGTGGTTAGCCAATCCAGTAGTCGTGCGCAAAGCAAACGGGAAGTGGAGGCTTTGTATTGACTTCACTGATGTTAATAAAGCTTGCCCCAAGGATCCATTTCCCTTGCCGCGCATTGACCAGATTGTCGATTCCACGGCAAGATGTGATCTGCTTTCATTCCTTGATGCATATTCAGGATATCATCAAATCTTCATGGCAGAAGAGGATGAAGAGAAAACAGCGTTCATTACTCCATGTGGCACGTACTGCTTCGTACGAATGCCCTTCGGACTAAAGAATGCTGGTTCGACATTTGCAAGAGTAGTCAGTCATGCTTTTGAGCCACAGCTGCACAGAAATGTAGAAGCTTACATGGATGACATAGTGGTCAAGAGCAAGGACAAAGAGACTTTGATCCAGGATTTGGACGAGACTTTTGCAAATCTGCGCAGGGTCAACCTCAAGTTGAATCCCGAGAAGTGTGTGTTTGGAGTTCCCTCCGGCAAGCTTCTCGGATTCTTTGTGTCCTAGAGGGGGATTGAAGCTAATCCCGACAAGATCAAGGCCATTGAGCAAATCGAAGCACCAAAGCGCGTCAAGGATGTGCGAAGGCTTGCCGGCTGTGTTGCTGCTCTGAGTAGGTTCATCTCCAAGTCTGCTGAGCGCGCCCTGCCATTTTTCAAGATTTTGAAAAAGGCAGGCCCAATGAAATGGACTCCGGAAGCGGAGGCTGCGCTGCAGGACCTGAAGAGATACCTATCCTCTACTCCAACACTTGCCGCACCTAAACCACAAGAGAAGTTGCTGCTATATCTGGTGGCAACCAATCAAGTGGTTAGTGCTGCGTTAGTAGCGGAGAGGGAGGCAGATGGTGAGCCAGCGTCCGCGGCAAGCAAGCCCAGCGACAAGCAGGGGGCTTCCCCGACAAGCTCTGGCCCGACAAGCCCCGATCCGGCAAGTTCTAGTTCCGGCAAGAATGGGTCTGCACAGCCACAAGAAGAGAAACAGAAAAAGATGGTGCAGCGCCTAGTTTACTTCGTTAGCTCCCTTCTGCAGGGGGCTAGATCAAGGTACTCTGGCGTGCAGAAATTGCTCTTCGGGCTCCTAATGGCCTCGAGGAAGCTTCGCCATTACTTCCAAGCACATGAGATCACAGTGGTCACCCGCTTTCCGTTGAAGAGGATATTGCAGAATCCAGAAGCAACAGGCAGGATTGTCGAGTGGGCACTGGAATTGTCAAGCTTTGGCCTCAAGTTCGAGAGTACCTCAACTATCCAGAGCCGAGCCTTGGCAGAATTCATAGCAGAATGGACGCCAACGCCTGATGAAGAAGTTTCAGAGAGGAGCATCCCCGTCAAGGAAGCTAGCAAGGAATGGATCATGTACTTCGATGGTGCCTTCTCGCTGCAAGGCGCCAGTGCGGGCGTACTACTTGTCACACCCACCGGAGAGCACCTCAAGTACGTAGTCCAAATGCACTTTCCCAAGGAGCAAGCAACAAATAATACTGCAGAGTATGAAGGCTTGCTTGCCGGACTCAGGATCGCGGCAGAACTTGGGATCAAGAAGCTTATTGTCAGGGGTGATTCACAGCTTGTCGTCCGCCAAGTTAACAAAGATTATCAGAGTCCGTTGATGGAGGCCTACATCGATGAAGTGAGGAAGCTAGAGGAGCATTTTGACGGCCTGAAAATGGAACATGTTCCAAGAGCTCAGAATGACATTACAGATAGTCTGTCAAAGTGTGCCGCACTCAAGTTGCCTGTGGAACCAGGGATCTTTGTGCTCAAGCTGACTTAGCCATCTGTGACACCATCAACTGGACAGAGCAAGAAGAGGAAGTTGATTGCTGGCGACTACCTTCCGGCAGAGCTCCCCGGAGCCGCCGCCAAGAAGGTCCCCAAGATCAACACCAAGAGCGCTGAGGAGCGGTCTGCTCCGGCAGGCCCTGGACCTTGTTCCGTTCGAGCAGAGGCTCCCGACAAGCTGTGTCCCGACACGCTTGCCGGGGAACGTCCTGCTCCGGCAAGCCCCAGGCCTCGTTCCGTTCCAGCAGTGGCTCCCGACAAGCTGTGTCCCGACACGATTGCCGGGGAGCATCACGCTCCGGCAAGATCCCAGATCCTTGCCGTAGAAGCGGATGTTTCCGCAGCAGCATTCGCGTCTTTAGTCCTTGTCGTCGAGCCACGAGCTCCGGCATGGGCACAGCAGATCGTCCATTTCCTTCAGACAGGAGAACTTCCTGAGGAATAGGAAGAAGCGGAAAAAGTAGCCCGGCAATCAAGTATGTACCAGTTTTTCGATGACATACTGTACAGAAAAAGATTCAACGGAGTGAAATTGAAGTGCATTTCCCGGGAAGATGGACAGGAGCTGTTGGTGGAGATACACGGAGGCATATGTTGTCACCACATTGGCGCGAGAGCCCTTGCCGGCAAAGCCTTCCGGCAAGGTTTCTTCTGGCCTTCAGCCCTCCAGGATGCAACTGCACAAGTAACCAAGTGTGAAGCGTGCCAGTTCCACTCCAAACAGATTCATCAGCCAGCTCAAACTCTCCGAACAATCCCTTTATCCTGGCCATTTTAGGGCTGGAGGCTCAACGCTCTCGACCCCTTTCCCCTCGTATACAGATCACCTCGAGAGCTCCCTTACAGTGAGCTAGAGCAAGAGCAGCCGCGGAAAAGATGACGCGCTGCCCCTCGAGGAAGATCGTCTTCAGGCTGCGGTACGAGCTGCTCGCTACCGGCAAGCTTTGCGCCGCTACCATGGCCGCAAAGCTAACGCCAGAAGTTTCGAGGAGGAGAGGATAGAGGTGTGGGCCGGGTGTCGTTCAAAAGAGCATGGCCTCGCCGGAGCACCGACGACAAAAAAGATAAGTTGCCAAAGTTTGAGCATAATCAAGCTTTAAATTTTTAAGATATATTCCTTGAATGTTCGTGCCTTGTATGGAAAGCCTGTGTGCGGAGGAATCGACTCGTGGCTAAGTTGCGCCCTTGATTTGTTTCGAGCCCGCTCAATAATACAAGCGCGCTGCAACTAGCCCCGACAAGGTTTCTTGCCGGACACAGCACCGCCAGCAGGCTGCTGATGTTCCGCACTCAGCAAGTGTGCTTGCGTCGGCAAGTTTCCCTCAAAGCGTAGGGTGAAAACACACAAGGGATGTGACAGAGTAAAGGATATAGCACAGCGAGCAGAGTTATATTCCTTGAACGACCGTGCCTTGTGTATGAAACCTGTGCGCGGAGGAACCGGCTCGTGGCTAAGTTGCGCCCTTGATTTGTTTCGAGTCCGCTCAACAATACAAGCGCGCTGCAACTAGCCCCGACAAGGTTTCTTGCCGGATGCAGCACCGCCAGCGGGCTGCTGATGTCCCGCACTCAGCAAGTGTGCTTGCATCGGCAAGTTTCCCTCAAAGCGTAGGGCAAAAACACACAAGGGGCGGAACCAAGTAAAGGAAGTAACATAGCGGATAGTGCCCAGAAATTGAGTTATGTTGCAAAAGTAACTCGTTGCGGCACTGACTAAATTGTCCCATAACTGAAATGACAGCGACCAGGAAGAAAAAGAAGGGCGCGCCGGCACCTAGACCCCGACAAGCCAGTGTTGCCGGGGGGGCGCGGATGTCAAGTTTCATCTGCGGCAAGCCAAGGTTGCCGGAGGCTACGATACCAGATAAGTTTTTCGTCCCTCATCATGCATCCTCTCATGGACTGGGGAACGCGAAGCCGCGTCCTTGAACGATCGTGCCTTGTATGAAAAACCTGTATGCGGAGGAACCGACTCGCGGCTAAGTTGCGCCCTTGACTTGTTTCGAGTCCGCTCAACAATACAAGCGTGCTGTAACTAGCCCCGACAAGGTTTCTTGCCGGACGCAGCACCGCCAGCGGGCTGCTGATGTTCCGCACTCAGCAAGTGTGCTTGCGCCGGTAAGTCCCCTCAAAGCACAGGGTAAAAACATACAAGACATAAAATCAAGTAAAGGACATAGCAAGCTTTCCCTTTTTCATTAAAAAACATCCCGCTCGGGTGCAGTCCATAGAGGATGAAAAACATGAAAGAGAGGATTACAAGTTTTAAATGCAGCTAAGGCCCGAAGGCTTACAAATTAAAAGATAAGATGCCCGTAATTCTTTTCCTGTCCCTCTCTTCAGGAGGTAGATCAAGGAGCCGAGGAGGGCAGAAGGGGCGCCTAGGCGAACTACGGGTGCCAGAAGACACCAAGAGAACAGCCCGGGGGCTGTCCGAAGGCTGGACGGTGATGGTAGCGCTGGAAGCGGGGCTCAAGGATAGGGCGGCAGGACGTCAGCATGCTGTCGAGGGCACCACGCCCTCGTACTCCGACCTGACGGCCTTGCCGGCCCTCTTCCCCTTCCGCAGCCTCCGTGCGCCAGCCGCCCAAGGAGACGGCCCCGGGGAGTTCAAGGTGCCGGCGACGCGTATGATGGGGTCGCCGGAGGTGCGCGGAGCGGCGTCCGACACCTAGTCGGACTCGCCACCCCGCCGCCCGTTACCCTCGTCGTCGCTGTCGCTCTCCTCCTCGTCACTCTCGCTCGAGGGGGAGTCTTCGCTATCGGAGGAGCTGTCCACGCAGCACCTCACCCGGATGCCGGAGTCCCTAAAGACCTTGACGGAGAGGAGGTCGCCCTCCATTAACTTAAAATGGAGGGTAAACCCCGCCGTCAAGCTATGGATGCGGGCGAACGTCTTCCATCCACGATCAAGATACATCACGCTAGGGGCTGGGGATACAACGTGGACTCGCGTGCCGCTGATCCCACAGCCCCTCATGCGCAATCTCAGCATCTCGGGCGGTTCCGGCTCCATCGCGCTCGCAAACGGAGTGGGAAGCCGGAGGTGACGACGAGGCGGCCGGCGCAGCTTGATGAAGAACTCGCAAGGGTCGTCCCCCGTATGTACCGCCGCGAGGGGAGAAGCCGCCGGTGGAGGCGGAGATTCTGCACCACCCCGACCGCCTCTTCCCCGAGCGCCTCGACCTCGTCCTCGACCTCGACCGTGACCTCGCCCCCTCCCTCTTCCCCTTGTGGCTGGCTCTACCACCGCGGGCGTGGAATAGGGAGGGATGCATTGTCTGGCGGCGACCCTCGCCGCCACCGATGAAGGACCAGGGTTCCCTTCCTCCAGTACGAATGGGAGAAAGGGGAACAGGAGACTAGAGAAAGGAGAAGATGAGGGAGTGCGGTTTTCGGCGCCCCCCTCCCGCTCCTCTTAAAGGAGTAAGATGGGGGCTCGACCGCCCCGCTCAGCGAATCAGGGCACAGGAGGAGCAGGGAATCTGGGCCGACCCGCTACCTCCGCCCGTGACGGCTCAGTTTCCCGCCTCCACCGTCCGCGACCCCGAGTGCATGGGAGCCGCATGGCGGGGATGCAGAGCCGAGGCAACGGATGAGGTGACCTCGCCTCTCCCCACAGTCACGGGCGGGGTGGGGGGTGGACGCCTCGAAAATCGTGCACGCCACCCACGTCTCCCACTACGCCGCGATTGACGCGTGCCGTTGCAAGGGAGCGCGGTGGATGCGGAGTTAGATTCAGTGTGGACCCAGGCCGCGCGTGCCCATGCACTGTTTTGGGCCTGGCCCAACAGCGCTCGGCACCGTGTATGGCCCAGGCCCGGGGGCTCCTGTCGGTGTACTAAAGTAGGGGGTACCTTAGTACCCCGAACTTGTGCATGGGCAGTCGCAGCGACCCGCGGCAGGGCTTGCCGGGCATCCGCCAAGATCCTCGACGGCCGCTTAGATGCCATTCAAGAACAGAGTACTAAAGCTAAAAGCCCCGGCAAGAGGAGCTTGCCAGGAAAGCCAACCAAGGCCCCGGCAAGAGGAGCTTGCCGGGAAGGCCAACCAAGGCCCCGGCGAGAGAAGCTGGCCGGGAAGAATACAAGGCCCCGGCAAGAGGAGCTTGCCGGGAAGGACAAAGGCCCTGGCAAGAGGAGCTTGTCGGGAAGGCCAGCCAAGGCACTCCAAGAAACTTGCCGCGACGCCCCGCGCATCCCGGCAGGGCCCGGCGAGCGGCAAGCTTGCTGGTGCGACAAGACAAGGGGCCGCGGCAAGGCGCTTGCCGCGGCAAGGCTGCCACTCCGCGCCCACGCTCCAGCGC
The DNA here is from genome assembly GCA_963921465.1 of Triticum timopheevii. Lineage (NCBI taxonomy): Eukaryota > Viridiplantae > Streptophyta > Magnoliopsida > Poales > Poaceae > Triticum > Triticum timopheevii. The sequence goes on along the minus strand of OY997266.1, from coordinate 213,538,903 downwards.
ATCTGACGACGTGTCGCCACAGGATCGCTCCTGGTGCACGTGGCGGGTAGCTGTGCAGCATGGCGGTGCGAGGTGGCAAGCGAAGCTGACAAGGAGGCCATCGTGGCGATCGGTGGCGCCTCTAACGGTCATTTCCTTGCACTGTTGGGGCGACCGGACGGGCATTAAATGCCCTTGTCCCCTGCTGTCAGAGTTAGGTAGGGGACACTGTTGGTAGTAGTTGTACCAACCCGCATTTTTACCTTTCTACCCCTCTTCCTACGCTGCCACCTGTCGGTGACCCCTTTAGCCTATAAAAAGGAGGCCCATACGCACGTAGAGGGGGTTCGGAGGTTCAGAATTTTGGCTACACAGCTTGGGGTTCGGCTGATTCGACGCCACGCCCGCTCTCTCGAGCAAGAACAAATACAACACACAAAGCAGCAGTAGGAGTTTTATCTCTCCGGAGAGCTCCGAAGCTGGGTAAAAAAAACCCCCGCGCGCTCCCTCGCCTCGATCTGCTCTGCGTGCGCCCTCCGCTCCCTTGCCGGACAAACAAAGGGGCCCTCCTGCCCCATAGGTGCTCGTGGCCTCCCAGCTCCGCCGCGACAGTAAGTATCCGGATCCATTATATGCAATATCTTTTATGTCACGTAGTGTCCTTCTAACGCCGCATTCTGTCCGTAGTCCGGCCGATGATGATCTCCCCGCTTCATCAAGCGGGTCCTTGGCCTCATCGGATGTGAATTCACTTCCGACTGCCTCTACCCCACGCGCCGACGAGGACGCCGAGGTGGGATCCCAGAGAGGGACCCATCAGGAGGAGGCTCCGAAGGCGCCGTCAGGCAGCCTCCCGGACTTTGCGTCGGACTCTACATCGGAACCCGCAATGGTTCCAGAGTCCGGCAAGCGGCCCCTTCGAAAGAAGGGCAAGACCGTGACACTGGCGGCCTCCGTCCAACCGGAGGCGCCGGATAACTTGTTGGAGGTGCTTAAAGGCGCTTCCATCGAGGAAGAACACCGCACTATCATGAGTGCGGTGATTCAAAAGGATCAGCTCGCCAAAAGCGGGCTGACCGAAGCCTGCAGCAGCCTTCTAACAGGCTTTGAGGTAAGAAGTTAAAATTATGTAATGTAATACCGCATAGACAGTAGCCCCTGATGCTTAGTTCGGTGTTCAGAAAGAAAAAGCCGGACTGAGGATCTAACAAGATATACGCAGGGTTGCTTAAAATGTGTCAATATGGGTTGGAGGCTGCGCTGCTGACCTCTTACGCACTAATGGCAGAGGTCGATGTGCTGAAAAAGGATCTCGAGCGGTCCGAGCAAGAGCTCGGCCATGCCAAGAAGCAGCTCGAGGACAAAGAAGGTGAGTCACACCGCTTTGAATGGTTACCTTACAGAAAAGGATTTTGGTTGCAACAAAATTAACAAGGAAAATATGTGTATTGCAGGGGCCACTAACAAGGTGGCAGCCCTGAAGGATGTTGTGTCCGCGGCCGAACACAGTGCGGCCACGGAACGGGCAGAGCGAGAAAAGCAGGAGGCACGGGTGGCGGAAGTTCGGCAAGAGCTCCAGGCTCTCATGGAAAAGCATGAGAGTTTGGAGCGTGACTCCAAGACTCGAGAGTCCGAGCTTGCCTCGGCTCTCGAAAGTGCCAAGTCCACCAAGGCCGAGGCCCATAAGGCCCTTCAGGAGGTTGAAGAGATAAAGAAAATAGCGGCGGGTAAGGCATTTTTCATGCAAAGCAAGCATGTTAATGTAAAATACCTGACACTTACCCGCATTCGGAGCTCTCCAGGGGCGTTTGCAGATCTGCCGCGTAGTGCGTCTGATGCCGCCGCATTCTATCGTGGCGAGGAGGGGAGCTCGACGGAAAAAGTCTTCTGGTCTCAGTATGCTGAGGCCGGACACCCGATGCCCCCAAGCGACCAGCTGAAGCAGCTGGTCGAACTCCACAATGTAGCTGAAGAGGCCATGAAGGGCCTTATAGTCCGGTTGTGGCCTGGACAGGCCATGCCTGGGAGCTACTTTGGCCTCGTGCGGCGGCTGGTGGATGCATGCCCCTGGGTGGATGTCATCAAGCGCTCCGCCTGTATTGAAGGCGCTCGCCGGGCCCTCGCCCGCATGCAATGGGGAAAGTTGGATGCGGAGAAGCTTCTCACGGACCCACCGCCACCGGGAAAGGAGTATCGCACGCCCGAAATGTATTATAAATCTATCCTGAAGGGAGCCCGCGATATTGCGGATGAGTGCCCCAGAAATGTAATCTTTGAGTGAATTTGCTATGTATTATCCTGTGCGCTGAAACTTTGTTCATGTGCGCTTTGAGCAACACTTTTTTAATTTAAAATATTACCTTCTGTGCGGCCGTTTATAAAATCTGAGAGATGGCAAGTCGTTGGCTTCAGCCCCCAAGCCACGAGTGCTGGGGTGTTCGGGATAAACTTGAGCACTCTTGTTCCCATTGTTGGGTCCATCGAGGGAGGCGCTCAACACAACGAACAAGGCAACCGGACTTATAATGCTTGAACACTCTCACTTAGCCATAGAATTCTATAGTTTTAAATTTCGGCGAAGCCCCTGGTATTCGGAAGACCGAATCCGGGGCGCTATCCACGCCTTCGTCGGACATTGTCCGGAACTTCGCTCGAAGCGGCGTGAGTCTTTAAGGACCCGAAAAAACCTCTTGAACAGCGACCAGTCTCTCGCCTTATCATGCCGGTCAGTTTTAGCTTTCTCCACTGAGGCACTCGCCCGGCTCAACCGGGGCGCAATCGCAGTGGTTCTCCCAGTGCCACCTTAGCCGACAGAACAGAACATAAGGCACCAAAACGTGGGAGCCGGGCAAACCCAACTATTGACCCAAGACATGATTCGGAGCCGATTCATATAATGCTATAAGTTCGGGGTGCCGCACTTGTGAAAGTGTTCGGACTTATCACACCATAGAGTGGGGAACATAAGCCCCTGGCGTATTAGGCCGTACCAAAATATACGGGCGCAAGATGTCATATAATGAACATATATATAAAAAAGGTAATGCAATTGCAATCAAAAAGGTGCTGCTTTATTAATGAAAGAAGGTCTGCTAGTAGAGCGGACTGATACAAATAGTGCGGTAAGCAAGGGATTTGGACTAAGTAAACGTGTCCCCCTCCAGGGGTGAGCTGCGGACTTGGTGTATATAATCGAATTTAATGCTTGTAATTGAGACCACCTGAGTGTTCGTCGCAGCCTTCTTTAGTCCCTGACTGTTGCATCATGAGTTCGGCAGGTTCATCGCCGGACAGGATCTCTGGTTAACGGAGTCCTGTCTACACAAAAGAAGGAAAAATAAAAAATAAAAAAAGGGGGGGGCACACTTGCGAGCCCCCGGTGTGGTCGAACCGCACTCTGGGTCTGTTGCGATCGTGCCCCTTCCCCTGTGCCCATGGTATCTCCAAAGCGTAATGATGTACGCGGAGTGTTATTCTTGCGATCATGCACGGGCGGGGGTTGGGGCCGCATTGCTACGCGTGCTCTGATCGCGCCAGGTGGTCTTGGTTCGCATTGCTCTGGGCGCGTTTTGGTGTCTCCGGCCTTTTAGCTGCCAGACTCGAGAATTGCCTTAAAAGGCCGCTCTGTACTTCTGCCGCGAGAGCCGCTGTATGTTCCTCCATTCGGAGGGAGCGTTCCGTATTCCCATTGACCGTGATGACTCCGCGAGGGCCTGGAATCTTGAGCTTTAGGTATGCATAATGCGGCACCGCGTTGAATTTTGCAAACGCGGTTCATCCGAGCAGAGCGTGATAGCCGCTGCGAAACGGGACTATGTCGAAGATTAACTCTTCGCTCCGGAAATTATCCGGGGATCCGAAGACCACTTCCAGTGTGACTGAGCATGTACAGTTGGCTTCCACTCCTGGTATGACACCTTTAAAGGTTGTCTTTGTAGGTTTAATCCTTGAGGGGTCTATGCCCATTTTGCGCACTGTATCCTGATAAAGCAGGTTCAGGCTACTGCTGCCGTCCATCAGGACTCTCGTGAGGTGAAATCCATCGACGATTGGGTCTAAAACCAATGCGGTGAATCCTCCATGGCATATGCTGGTCGGATGGTCTCTTCGATCGAAAGTGATCGGACAAGAGGACCATGGATTGAATTTCGGGGCGACTGGCTCCATCGCGTAGATGTCCCTTAATGCGCGTTTCCTCTCCCTCTTGGGTATATGGGTCGCGTATATCATATTCACCGTCCGCACTTGTGGGGGAAAACCCTTCTGTCCTCTATTGTTCGGCGGTTGGGTCTCTTCCTCGTCGTCGCTGTTTAGCCCCTTGTCATTGTTTTCGGCAATTAACTTGCCGGCCTGCTTGAACACCCAGCAATCTCTGTTAGTGTGGTTAGCTGGCTTTTCAGAGGTGCCATGTATCTGGCATAAGCGGTCGAGTATTCGGTCCAGATTGGACGTACCCGGAGTGGTTCTTTTGAATGGCTTCTTCCGCTGATCGGGTTTAGAGCCTCGGAATCCGGCGTTGACTGCCGTATCCTCCTTATCGTCGCCGTTAATGCGGTGTTTGTTTTTGTTTCGATGTGACCTGCCGTTGTTGTCCTTAGTATCCGGACTGCCAGAATTTTTACGGAGATTGTTGCTGCGAGCTAGCCAGCTGTCCTCTCCCGCGCAAAAGCGGGTCATTAACGATGTGAGGGCTGCCATGGATTTCGGCTTTTCCTGCCCCAGGTGCCGGGCTAGCCATTCGTCCCGGATGTTATGTTTGAAGGCTGCAAGGGCCTCTGCATCCGGACAGTCGATGATTTGGTTTTTCTTTGTCAAGAACCGTGTCCAGAATTGTCTGGCCGATTCGTCTGGCTGCTGAATGATGTGGCTTAGGTCATCGGCGTCTGGTGGTCGCACATACGTTCCTTGGAAGTTATCAAGGAATGCGGCCTCCAGGTCTTCCCAACACCCAATTGACTCTGCGGGCAAGCTGTTAAGCCAATGCCGAGCTGGTCCTTTAAGCTTGAGTGGGAGATACTTGATGGCGTGGAGATCGTCGCCGCGGGCCATCTGAATGTGGAGAAGATAATCTTCTATCCAAACCGCGGGGTCTGTTGTGCCATCGTAGGATTCAATGTTTACGGGTTTAAACCCTTCAGGGATTTGATGATCCATTACTTCGTCAGTGAAGCATAGTGGGTGTGCAGCGCCTCTGTATTGAGCAATATCGCGACGCAGCTCGAGAGAGCGCTGTCTGCTGTGTTCGGCCCGGCCGGGGATATTGTATCCGGCGCGACGGTATTCGTCGTGGGTCGTGGGGCGCCCACGTGATCCGTAGATGGATCTGGATTGTCTTGCTTTGTCCTCCAATATGTCTCGCAAGTCCGGCGCATTCCCTCTTGGCTTCGTACTTTTGGAGCGATGCCGGGGTACGGTTTTGGCTGGGGGCCTGGATGCCTCTCTGTCATGACCACGGGGTGGTCGGTCAGCCGTATCGTGCGCTGGTGAAGGAGGTATGTATGCTTCCTCCTCTAATCGGGGGAGCATCTTGCGTCTTGGGTAGCTTTTGGAGGGACGTTCGAGTTTATACTCTTCGGCCGCGAGGACCTCGGTCCATCGATCGGCCAGCAGGTCCTGATCAGCTTGAAGCTGTTGCTGCTTTTTCTTTAGGCTGTTTGCTGCGGCGATAAGCCTGCGCTTGAAACGCTCTTGTTTGACGGGATCCTCAGGTACGACGAATTCATCATCGTTGAGGCTTGCTTCGTCTTTGGAGGGAGGCATATAGTTATGATCCTCAACCTCTTCGTATGCCGCCCTCTCGTGAGGGCTTGCTTCTGCATCCTCCTGCGCTGAGTCTTGCTGGAGGGGATTGTCTTCAGCACTCTCTGGGGTATTATTATCTCCTGTGCCGGAATCTCCATTCTTGCTGTGGCGGGATTTAGAGCGGCGCCGCTGACGCCGGCGTTTGGGCTGCTTCTTTAAAGAGTCTGCCTCCGCTGTTTCTTCGCCGTCCCCATCTTTTGGGGTATCCACCATGTATATGTCATATGACGAGGTGGTTTTCCAGTGCCCTGTGGGCGCTGGTTCCAGTTCGTCTCCGGCATCATCGTCCATAGCGTCGATGTCTTCGGAGTCGTAGTCTAGCATGTCGGTTAGATCGTCGACAGTGGCTACAAAGTGGGCGGTGGGTGGGCTCTGAATTTCTTCGTCGTCCGTACCCCAACCATCCTGGCCATAGTCCGGCGAGGGCTCTCCTGATAACGAGAGATGCTTTAGTGAATTCAGGATATCGCCAAAGGGCGAGTATTGGAAGATGTCCGCGGTGGTGAATTCCATGACCGACGCCCAATCCGATTTGATTGGTAGGGGCGCGGGAGGTTCGAAGTCCGGCAAGGAGTCCGGTGCCTCGGAATCACGAGTTTCGCAGGGGACAAGATTAGTGTTTGGCTCCATCGCCGTGGATGTTGAAGCCCCCGAGGCGGTGTCTATCCACCGATCCTCTATCCGGGCGATCGGCTCCGGACTAATGGCCGGAGCGGGTTCGTGTGCGTCCATCAAGGCACTGTTCGGCGGCAGAGCTAGATCATGCCCATCGCAACAGTGCGGCGCGCTTTGCTGTGGCTCGGGTCCGTCGAAGATCAAGTCTCCATGGACATCGGCCGTGAAGTTTAGGCTTCCGAATCTGACCTGACGGCCAGGGGCGTAGCTTTCGATCTGCTCCAGATGGCCAAGCGAATTAGCCCGCAGTGCGAAGCCACCGAATATGAAGATCTGTCCGGGGAGAAAAGTCTCACCCTAGACAGCGTTGTTGGTTGAAGATGCCATCAAGCCTATCGGTGACGACACAGAGGAACTCTCAATGAAAGCACCAATGTCGGTGTCAAAACCGGCGGATCTCGGGTAGGGGGTCCCGAACTGTGTGTCTAGGCGGATGGTAACAGGAGACGAGGGACACGATGTTTTACCCAGGTTCGGGCCCTCTCGATGGAGGTAAAACCCTACGTCCTGCTTGATTAATATTGATGATATGGGTAGTACAAGAGTGGATCTACCACGAGATCAAGGAGGCTAAACCCTAGAAGCTAGCCTATGGTATGATTGTTGTAATGTATGTCGTCCTACGGACTAAAGCCCTCCGGTTTATATAGACACCGGAGGAGGCTAGGGTTACACAGAGTCGGTTACAATGGTAGGAGATCTACATATCCGTATCGCCAAGCTTGCCTTCCACGCCAAGGAAAGTCCCATCCGGACACGGGACGGAGTCTTCAATCTTGTATCTTCGTAGTCTTGGAGTCCGGCGGACGATGATAGTCCGGCTGTCCGGACATCCCCTAGTCCAGGACTCCCTCAGCTCCCCTCCCAGAGACCGCACTGGAGCCCGTGCTGGTCAGAATGTTGGAGGTCGCGCCCACAGAAGGGAGCGAAGGGGAAAACAGAGGAGCTAATATTTCGCCCAAAGGGGCGTCTGAAGAGGGGGGAATCAAGAACCCCTCCTTCCAGGGGGAGAAGAGGACCGCCTCCGAAGATCCGGAGGCCAAAGCCCCTAAACGGGGGAAGAGATCTTCCCCGGGGGGTCCGGCGTCCGGGGAGAATCCGGACGCACAATCATCGCCAAAGAATCAACCCTCCAGCGAGCCGTGAGTATGAAAAGGGAATTTCATCAGTAAGAAAATACCTCCATTTATGCTTCTGTGGGTGACCGAAATTTTCATTTTGCAGTTCGGATTTGCAGCCTTCGCAGATGAGTTCGTCTTCGGGGGACCTTCTTCCGGAGATGATGGAGAGCGAAACGCCCCCGTCTGCTGCGCCATCAGATAAGGCAGACGAGCCTGAGGTATCGTCATGGAGGGTATCCCCGAGTCCGGAGGGGCCGGAGAGTTCGGCGCCCGCTAGTATCCGGCCGAGAGAACTGAATAATCTGCTTGAGAGGGCGTCCATCTCAGAAGATCATCGTGCGTTGTACATGGTGATTGGAAGGATTTCGTCCGCTAAGAGCGGATTGCGCAACGCCGCTATGAGTTTGCTGGCGGGATTTGAGGTACGCGAAAATGACACACCTTCTATTTTTGACAGTTTTACACATCAAAGTGTGCTCTGTATAGATAGTAGCCCCTGAGACTCGGTAGGTTGTCGAAGACGACAGCGTGCCGAGGATCGAAATCTCAAGAAATGAATGTCGTCGTTCCTATGTAGGTGGCGGATGGTCCGAGGGCTAGCCGGATTAGTGGGGTTGCCGAGTTAATGCGGCAACTTGACGCGGCGGATGTGGACATCGCACTTGTCAACCGGCGACTTGACGAGTCGCAAGGTAAATGAGTTCTCCACGGTCGCTTTATTAATGGGGTCAAAGCCCTCCTCTTGATAAATTATATGCTGTTGTACAGACGGTGCTGCTGCCGTGGAGAGCCTTCGGGCCGAACTTGCTCAAGCTAAGGAGCAAGCCCGAAGGAGTGACGCGGCTGCCTCGAGGGCGGCCGAGGAGTTGAAAGCCGAAAAGGCTGCTCACTGCCTAAGCAGGGAAGAAGTGGCCGAATTGGCCGTAAAAGTGAAGGATGCTGCCGACCGCAATGAGGCTCTTGAAAAGGAGCGCTTATCGGAGCGGGAAGACTTGAAGAAGGCCACCGCTGAGGCCAAGGATGCCCGCTCTGCAATGCGGGCCATGAGGGAGGAGCTGCGCCAGGCCGGAGATATCGTGGCTGGCAAGCCTTATCTACTGCGTCGCCGGTTTATGGATCAAAAGTATGCTCAATTTGATCGGCTGTGGAGTCCCGAGGATCCGTATATGGACTTAGCGGCAAGTGCGGCTGATGCCGTTGAGCACTTCCGGAGCCAGAAGGATCACAAGACGGAAGAGCTATTTTGGTCTCAATTCCATAGTCCGGATCGCTCACTTCCGTTGACCGACCGGTTGGCCGAATGGGCCGAGCTAAATAGGTTGTCCGGACTTGCCATGACTGACATCGAGGCTCATGTCTGGCCAGAGAGGCCCAAGGCGACGAGCTACTTCGGCTTACTGCAGCAATTCCTTGGAGCGGTGCCGCATATCAAGGAGATGAAGCGGTCGGCCTGCATCGAGGGCGCGCGGATGGCACTTGCCCGCGTCAAGGCGCATTGGACAGAGATGGATGCCACCGCTGTTGCCGCCTAGGGCTCGGTTGAAGACCGGCTCCCCGCCGAGCACTATTTCGGGGAAGCTATGCGTGGCGCTCGTGTAATAGAGTCGCAGTGCTCAAAAAATGTCACGTTCAAATGAACGTTTTAGCTTGTAAAACAATGATTATGCTATAACTGCTTTTTATACTTGTGCGTCCCAAGTAGTAAAACTTCTCTTATGCGGCCGTTTACGTATACACTTGTATAACCTGAAAGATTGCAGTCTTCGGCTTCAGCCCCCACGCACAAGGTGCGGGGGTGTTCGCAAAAATAGCGTGTTTTCACACTTAATCCGACGTCTCGGTCCTGTTAAGGAGGTGGTAGCGTAGTGAACGAGGCAATCCGGACTATAATGCTTTATCACTTTCACTTAGCCAGTGGAGCTCGAGGGTGGGGCTACGATATAGCCCCTTGGGGCACCGCACTTCTCCGAGTTCGGGGCGCGTGTGTGCCTGACCGGGAAACGGTCCTTTGTCAAAGCGGGGAATTCTAAACATTCCGGTGGTCGATCGAGTGGTTGACCAGTCTCTCGCTATATCATGACAGTCAGTTTTCGGCTTTCTCTACTGAGGTGCTCGCCCAGCCGAGCTGGGGCACAATCGCAGTAGTTCTCCTGGTGCCGCGTTAGCCGATGATACGGAACGTAAGGCAGCAAAACACAGGAGCCGGGCAAACCAAACATTTGACCAAAGACATGAGTCGGAGCTGATGCATATAATGCCTAACTCGAGATGCCGAACACTCCCTAAGGTGTTCGGTCTTTATGATAATGGGCAGAACAATGCCCTAAGCCCCTAGTGTCCAAGTACGGGCATGGTCTTCTAACGCGGCCGATGCCAAAATGTCAGGCTCCGCTTTGGCTATAGGAAGAAACCAAGGGAGAATAACAACAAGAGACATTTAAAAAAGGTCTACGCAGTGTCTTAATCTGAAAAGAATCCTCGCAACGGGTCCCTACTGCATGTCTGCGCCTGTGTCTCTGTTGCGCCGTTATCCTGGACGGGAATGCATGTTGTTCATCTTTAAAAAGAGAGGAACGCTCAGTTTGAAAACGATGTGTGCGAAAAATATATGTGTAAAAGAAGAGATATAAATAAGTAAAGCGGGGTTTGTATGAACCCGCGGTTGTTTGTGCGCGCAGCCCCCTGTGAAGAGGTGTGGGGAGCCCCTAGTCTGCTGAAGCCGGACTCGTCTATCCGAGTCCGGGGTCTTTGAGTGACTCTCGCACTGAAATGATGCCACGCGGACCGGGAATCTTGAGTGTAAGAGACGCGTAATGCGGTATGGCGTTGAAACGGACAAAAGCCTTTCGTCCCAATAGTTCTTGATATCCACTTTTAAACGGGACGATGTGAAAAATTAGTTTTTCGCGCCGAAAATTGTTTGGTGATCCGAAAACGACTTCTAGTAATATGGAGCCTGTGCACTTGGCATAAGGTCCTGGCGTCACTCCTTTGAAGGAAGTGCGGCTGTGTCGAATTTTTGTAGGGTCTATCCCCATCTGACGGATTGTGTTTGAATACAGCAGGTTTAAGTCGCTGCCTCCGTCCATTAGGACTTTAGTGAATTGTAATCCGTCGATTATGGGATTCAATATCAGAGCAGTATGTCCCGCGCTTCAAACGCTTCTGGAATAGTCCAGGTGGTCGAAAGTGATTGGTTTTGATATCCAATCTCTATGGTCTGCTGGGTTGGACCGTGCGAGGCTCTTTTTAGGAAGTGTCGCACTATTTTTCCGCATTATTACATGAAGTGAGTTTACTGCTTTGACCTCTTGTGTGAAAGTCTTTTGTTTTCCGGAGCTCTGCTGGTGGGGTTTATCTTCTTCGCTTGACGCGTCGAGCCCCTTGTGTTCGGTGTTTAGTCGGCCGGACTGTTTAAAAACCCAACAATCCCTGTGGGTGTGATTTGCAGGCCTTCCGGGGGTACTGTGGATTTGACATATCCGACCCAAGATCTTGTTTATGCTGGACAATTCATCGCTGTCATCCTTAAGAGGCTGTGTTTTGTTGTTTGGCTGCGAGCTTTTGAATCCGGCGTTGACTGCCGTGCTCTTTGGGCCTTTCTCTTTATTCCGGCGCTGCTCTTTTCTGTGCCGTGATTTTCCGTTTCCATCTCTTATCTCGGATGTACTTGGGTCGCTGGTGCTGCATCTTGCTAGCCAGCTATCCTCTCCCGCACAGAAGCGGGTCATGAGGCTTGTTAGTGCGGACATTGTCCTCGGTTTCTCTTGGCCGAGGTGCCTGGCAAGCCATTCGTCTCGGACATTGTGTTTGAAAGCTGCTAAGGCTTCAGCGTCCGGACAGTTGACTATTTGGTTCTTTTTGGTGAGAAACCTGTTCCAGAATTTCCGCGCTGACTCTCCGGGCTGTTGAGTTATATGACTTAGATCATCTGCATCCAGAGGGCGGACATAAGTCCCTTGAAAATTTGCTCTAAATGCGTCCTCGAGCTCTTCCCAACTTCCAACAGTGTTTTCTGGGAGGCCTTTAAGCCAATGATGGGCTGGCCCTTTGAGCTTGAGGGGTAGGTATTTTATGGCGTGGAGATCGTCTCCTCTGGCCATGTGTATATGCAGTATATAATCTTCTATCCAGACTCCAGGGTTTGTTGTTCCATCGTAGGCCTCTATGTTTATGGGTTTAAATCCTGCTGGGAACTCATGGTCGAGCACCTCATCGGTGAAACATAGTGGGTGTGCGGCGCCCCTGTATTTGTGTGTGCCGCTATCTTCGGACACTTGACGTGTTGCCTTGCTTCTTGGGGCCTTCTTCTTTGGCCCGTAGATGGACCTGGCAGGGCCATCTGTCCTTCCAAGTTCGTTGGTTGGTTTATGTGTGGCGCTGCTTTCAGAATTTGGCCTATCATTTGGCCGTCTATCCAACCAGGCAGCCTCTTTATTTTTTGACGATGGAGGCTCTATGGCCTCCTCGTCGAATTCTGGTAGCAGCTTACGCTTCGGGTAGCTCTTTGATTGGTGGCCATTGCCATATTTATCTGCGGTTTTGAGCACTTTGCTCCATCTTTTTCTGAGTGTGTCTTCCGCTTTTCCTTCTTCAGGCTTCTTGCAGTGTTGACGAGTCTTTTCCGAAGGTTTTTGCTCTCCGGCAGCGTGTCCGGTATGAGGTCGTCCGGACTGTCGTTTTCGCCGGGCCTGGACTGATTATCTAACTCGTCATGTTCGGACGGTTGCTTGTCTGCATGTTCGTCATCCAATTGTGAGCCCTGCTGTATTACGGGCTTGTTGGGAGCGTTGTTGTCGTCGAGGCGGGACTTAGGGCGGCGTCTGCGTCGCCGTTTTGGTTGTTTATCAGCGGGGTTATCTTCTGCCGCGGCCCGTTGGTCCTCGTCATCGCTCTCCTGTGGGGTATCCACCATGTATATGTCATATGACAAGGTGGTCCTCCCGTGCCTTATAGGCTCTGTTTCTTGTTCATCTCCGGCATCGTCGTCCATAGTGTCGATGTCGTCGGAGTCGTAGTCTAGCATGTCGGTTAGATCATCGACAGTGGCTACAAAGTGGGTGGTGGGTGGGCTCTAAATTTCTTCGTCGTCCGCATCCCAACCATCCTGGCCATAGTCCGGCCAGGGCTCTCCTGATAATGAGAGATGCTTTAGTGAATTCAGGATGTCGCCAAAAGGTGAGTATTGGAAGATGTCCGCGGCGGTGAATTCCATAACCGGCGCCCAATCCGGATCGATTGGTAGGGGTGCGGGAGGTTCGGAGTCCGGCAAGGAATCCGGCACCTCGGAATCACAAGTTTTGCGGGGGACAAGATTGATGTTCGGCTCCATCGCCGAGGAAGTTAAAGCCCCTGAGGCGGTGTCTATCCACCGATCCTCTATCCGGGCGATCGGCTCCGGACTAATGGCTGGAGCGGATTCATGTGCGGCCACCAAGGCACTGTTCGGTGGCAGAGCTAGATCATGCCCTTCGCAACAGAGCGGCGCGCTTGGCTGTGGCTCGGGTCCGTCGAAGATCAAGTCTCTGTGGACATCGGCCGTGAAGTTTAGGCTTCCGAATCTGACCTGACGGCCAGGGGCGTAGCTTTCGATCTGCTCCAGATGGCCAAGCGAATTAGCCCGCAGTGCGAAGCCTCCGAATACGAAGATCTGTCCGGGGAGAAAAGTCTCACCCTGGACAGCGTTGTTGGTTGAAGATGCCATCGATCCTATCGGTGACGACACAGAGGAACTCTCAATGAAAGCACCAATGTCGTTGTCAAAACCGGCGGATCTCGGGTAGGGGGTCCCGAACTGTGCGTCTAGGCGGATGGTAACATGAGACGAGGGACACGATGTTTTACCTAGGTTCGGGCCCTCTCGATGGAGGTAAAACCCTACGTCCTGCTTGATTAATATTGATGATATGGGTAGTACAAGAGTGGATCTACCACGAGATCAAGGAGGCTAAACCCTAGAAGCTAGCCTATGGTATGATTGTTGTAATGTATGTTGTGTCCTACGGACTAAAGCCCTCTGGTTTATATAGACACCGGAGGAGGCTAGGGTTACACAGAGTCGGTTACAATGGTAGGAGATCTACATATCTGTATCGCCAAGCTTGCCTTCCACGCCAAGGAAAGTCCCATCCGGACACGGGACGGAGTCTTCAATCTTGTATCTTCGTAGTCTTGGAGTCCGGCGGACGATGATAGTCCGGCTGTCCGGACACCCCCTAGTCCAGGACTCCCTCACAACTCCTGGACAGAGAACAAGGGTGATTAAGAAGCCGAGAGGGGTCGAGTTACTGGAACCCAATGTGTGGTAGTAACTGTTCATGGATCACAAACACAGAACTCAGTTCCTGAGGACGGCTGCAATGAGACAACCCACCATGTACTCCTACATGGCCTCTCACCGCTACCTTTACCAAATCGTGTTCACACACTTAGCTCTCAACAGTAGGACATGTTCACACACCTCCGATTCATCCCTGATGAATCAGACCTGACACAACTCTAAGCAATAGCAGGCATGACAAACAAGCATGAATGAGTAGGCACATCAGGGCTCAAACAACTCCTACTCATGCTAGTGGGTTTCATCTATTTACTGTGGCAATGACAGGTCATGCAGAGGATAAAGGGGTTCAGCTACCGCAGCAAGTAACAGATGAATCGTTGTTGTCCTAATGCAGTAAAAGAGAGCAGGAGCGAGAGAGTGGGATTGTATCGGAATGAACAAGGGGGTTTTGCTTGTCTGGCACTTCTGAAGATAGTATAGATCTTCATCGGTGTCATCGATCACATCGCCGGAACCACGTCTATCGAGAGGGGACAATTACCGGCAAACAAGGAAGAACACAATCAATGCAATGCGACAATATGATGCATGAATGTGACATGGTAATATGATGTGATTTGAGCTAATGCAACTAGCAGCAAGTTAAATGGAGTTGGTTTGAATCCAAGATTCAAATTCAAACTCCACATGTGGTTATTTAAATGCCATTAACATGTTTTCAGTTATACAGCAGGTATAACTTAGTTTGTCATGCATGAAAATGGTACAGATGGATAGATTGCATTTTTCTGATCATTTTTCATATATAAACTTTTCAATCTGAGCTACGGTTGAATTTATATGAATTTTAGAAGTTTGCAACATTTTTTGGAATTTCCTATTTAAGAATAAATCCAGAAAAGGGTTTATTGCGTCAGCCTGGTGTAAGTGTGACATCAGCAAGTCAACGGGGCTGGTCCGGGTCAAACCTGACCAGTGGGGTCCACTGGTCAATGACCAAGTGCAGCCTAGGGTCAATGACAGGTGGGTCCGGTCAACAGACACGTCAGCACGGTCAACTTTGACTTGTGGGGCCTCTATGATTAGTTAAAACTAATCATAAACTAAACTACGGTTAGTTAAGGTGTGGGCCCCAGTAGTCAGTGAGAGAGGGGGTTAGTTAGTGCGTCATTAGCGTTTAATGACATCGCCACGTCACCAGCCACCGGAGTTGGACGCGCCGGACTTGCGCTAAAGGCGACGGAGGCGGCGGCTGAGGGCACCGGGGCGTAGCGCGGGCTCTCCCGCATCTGATGGGGTAGGTGGGAGGCTGCGGGAACGCCGGGGCTCGCCGAAACGGAGCTCGCGGCGGCGCCGGAGTTCGGGTGGTAACAGGCGCGAGGCCCTGGTGGGGTTTTGGACAAGCTGAGCTGCGCATGGGCTTCCTATGAGCCCCACGAGCTCAAAGTCGTGCTCGGACGCGACCGAAACAAGCCATGGCCGTGACGGCAACATGGCCGGCGGCAGCAAGCTCCGGTTGCGGTGAGACGGCGGGTACAGCATGGGGGCGAGCGAATGGATAGAGGGGAAACACGACGGGGCTCACCGCGATGCCGAAGAGGAGGTCAGCGAGCTCGGGGAGGTCCTAGCGGCGCTGAATCAACCGGAGGCGAGCTCGGGCGCTGGAGGTTGAAGATGACGGCGGTGGCGACGTTGCAGGGGCTCCCGCGGTGCGCTTCTCGACGAGGAGGAAGAGGTGGTCGAGGCGGATCTCCTGGGCACTTCGGGTGGCAGTGAGGAGCACGGTGGCTATGGCGAACGGCGTCGGTGACTACGACGGCGTTCGGCTTTGGAAGAGAGAGGGAGAGATACGAGGCAGAGAGCGTGGGGGGGGAGAGTGGTGTCCAGGGGTTCAGGGCGGCGCCGAAGGGAAGGCCCGAGGCGTCGCGGTGGCCTTGATGACACAGGCAAGCAGGGAGGTGCGTGGCGCCGCGGGCGTGCGTGCGCTGTCTCCCTCCTCTGCCTACTGGCAGAGGTAGAGGACGACTGGCACCAGGCCAGTGGGCTGGGCTGTCCACAGGGCCGGCCAGGTAAGGGGCCAGGTAAAACTCTCTCTCTCTCTTTCTGTTTTAATTCTGTTTTCTATTTTGCAGGTTTGTTTTGAATTTGGTTTTGAAACCAATTCAATTTATTTTCTTCTGACAATATTTTTAGGAGCTAAAAGAATTAAAACAATGCTCCACAAAATATTTCAGAATTATTGGACCTATATTTATTTAACAGTAGATATAAGTCCAATTCAAATAGCTATTGATTTAATTCAAATACTTAAAATAAATGTTTTTGAGATACCGAAAATATTGGTTTGGATTTTACCTCTTGCCAATATTTCCAGAGGATAACAAGAACATTTTCTTGGACTTATTTGAAGCAATTTTTATCTTGATCATTTTTTTAAAAGATTCTGAGGCTTTGAAAATTCCTCAATTCAAATTTCATTTGAATTTAAACATGATTCAGCAACCAAGCTAGTCCAAGGCAAGGGTAAAGCTAGGGATGTGACAGAGGCTCTCACATGAATCCACCCCAGGTACATGCGCATGGTCCCCTAAACATAAATAAGTAAATAAATAAAGCTAAATGCTCATGCACGAGTTCTTTAAATTCATGATTTGAAAAGACAAATTTTAACATGAGGATATTATTTCCTATGATAGTGTTATTCTTAGGCAAAGATAGTGACCAGTCTTCTTTCTCCCACCATTTTCTTCCTGCAACCAGCAGACCCATGCAAATCAAAGTCAACGTCATAAATAGTTCCGGTCCATCTTTATTTTCTGATAAGAATGTCCAACCCAGCCCAGCACAATGGCAGCGGCACTTTATCCTCTGCCTTGGTGCGCTCGCCGTGGCGCCGCCGTCCAGCCCTGTCAACATAGTGAATCGGGAGACAACTATAGTTGTGAGTATGATAGTACGGACCCACCAGGTCCACTCCCGAACACAAGCAAGCACCTCTTTTACTACGCAGATGCACCCCTCATTTTTTACTCTTACCCACCCTGCTGATATCTGGGACCTACATCATTGCCAACATATAGTCAATTAACGACAGAATTGCACAACATTGTTTTTGAGGATTTGTACGGAGGAGCAGGCTATAAACTAGGTTGTGCGGTCTCTGTGGCCCACCTAACAACATGACCAGCCCAGCGGTTTTTTCTTTAGGAAAATAGGTAGCCCGCTATTTCTTTTTGAAGAATACCCAAGCTAGGCCTATTTGTTTTCTCTGACTTACTAGGCTGCAAATCTTTCAAGATGAGGAGGGATGCATTCCGGCCTGGCCAAAGAGTATGGTCAGTATATCTTAAAATTAATATCAAAGGGGTTGCAAATTTAAAAACAATTATAGAAAATGGGCAATTAGTTTCTTTTTTTGCTTTTTTTCTTCACTGATATTTTATATTTCATTGGATTTTAACATGACATAGTACTAATTTATTTTAAAATTTGTTCTAGTATGGCTACTAATTTTTGGATTAAGATTATTTTGTTCCCCAGCGAAAATATGCAAAAAATTTAAAATTTCGCTCATTTTTTAGTTCAATTTTTTAACCCTGGCACTGACCAAAAAATGGGCAGCAATTCTAAAAATGGAAAATGGGCTGCAATAAATCCCATATGAATTAGCAAATGAGTAAAAATTATGAAAATAATAGCAAATTGGTTGTACACCCCACAGATTTTGAGGCTCACTTGTTTACGCAAGGCTTTGTCAGTCAACACACGGTTCTAGTAGAAGTGACTGTTGGATGTCCATCCAACAGCCGACGTGCTTCTTCAATCTCTGATCTTCCTGCTCCATCCACCTACACCAGCGTCGTCGGGACTGCCTGCTCCCTCCTCTTGTAGCCCGCTGTGATGCCGCGCAGGCTTCACCGGCCACGCTACTCCCTCCGCGGGCCTGGCCGCACGCAATCAACTGCCTCCTTATTACGCGAAAAAAATGATTCCTCCCACTAACATCTGGGGTGCACCAGTTCAGAGGCTGTGGGCCAACTAAGTTGACGCGGATGGAGGGCTTTGTCAACTTAGTCAATATGAAAGACTATAGCTCCAGTGACCGTACGATGTCCATCCAACGGCCGTAGTGCTTCTTCAACCTCTGGTCTTCTTGCTCCAGCCGCCCAAACCAGCGCCGGCCGTGCCTCCTGTGGCCGGCTGTACTGCCGCGGAGGTCTCACTACCCCCTACTATTCCCACCGCTGGCCAGGCCATCCCTCTACTCACCACACCCCATGTTATTCTGCGGCGACGGCAGCCTCACACCGCAGCCGAACCAGTGAACCCTCGTACTCCTCTCCGTGTGGGCATCCACTGTCGCGTCTTCCCCGGCTCCGCGTCATCCCCTTCCTAGGCCTCGCCGTCGTCCACTGCCTTGGTGCTCTCGGTGCGGCATGGTCAATCTGGTCAAGGAACAAATTACATCGAAAGAGTACTGTACGTGGAGAGGCTGACAGCTGGGTCCATGGCCACAGCAAGGAAGTGCAACCTTATTATGCATAAAAAATTATTCCTCCACCTGACAGCAGGGACCCACCCGAAGGGCCTCTGTATTTCGTGAAAGAAATGTTCCCCCCACTGACAGCTCGGACCCACCAGCTGTATCTTCGCACGCAAGGAAGTGCCTCCTTATGACGCATAAAAAAAATGAAGACTCCCCCTGCTAGCTGGGACCCACCATAGTGCGAGGCTAACTTGTGGGCCTACTAAGTTAACACAGATGGAGGGCTTTGTCAACTTAGTCAATATGAACGATTCTAGCTCCAATGATCGTATGATGTCCATCCAACGGCTGTAGTACTTCTTCAACCTCTAGTCTTCTTGCTCGAGCCACCCAAACGAGCGCCGGTCGTGCCGCCTGCTCCTACCTCTGGTGACCGGCTCTGCTGCCATGCAGGCCTGACCGCCCCACCTTACTCTAACCTCTTGCCAGGCCATCCCTCTACTCACCCACAACCCCTGTTATTCTGCTGCAATAGTAGCCTCACACCGCAGCCGAACCCGTCAACCCTCGTACTCCTCTCCACGTGGGCATCCACTCCCGCGTCTTCCCTGGCTCCGCGTCGTCCCCTTCCTAAGCCTCGCTGTCGTCCACCTCCTTGGTGCTCTCGGCGCGGCGTGGTCAATGTGGTCAAGGAATGACCTCCATCGGAAGAGTACTGTAAATGGAGAGGCTGACAGCTGGGTCCATGGCCGCAGCAAGGAAGTGCCTCCTTATTACGCGCAAAATAATGATTCCTCCACTTGACAGCAGAGACCCACTAGACGGGCCACCATATTTCACAAAAAAAACATTCCCTCCTGACTCCTGGGACCCACCAGCTACATCTTCGCACGCAAGGAAGTGCCTGACAATCGGGACCCACCTGGTCGAAGCGTACGTAGCGTTGTTTTTCTGGTCGCGAACGTGACGCACATACTGGTCGATCGGTCTGTCTGCAGGCTGCAATGATGAACCGTGGCCGAGTAAGGAAGGCCACGTGTCGTAATAGAGGCGCACACGTGTCATAGTAGAGGCGTGCATGTAGCATGTACACGTACGTATAGCCAGGGTGCAAGAAAGTAAATTCAGCCACGTATGTACATACGGGCGGGGTCTCGAAAATGCCTACTCGCGCATACGTACGGCCAGGGCTCGTGTACATAGAGAGGCAGCTATGGCATCCCGTTCATGGACAGCCAACTAGATGGGTCGGAATGGAGAAACTACATCATCGTGTTCATCGGGAGGCAACCGGCTTGGACAGAACAACCAATCGAAACGAGGCCTGGCGTACCACAGAACGGAGGAAACGGCCTTGTGTTCGACCGCCTAGGGTCGAAATGGGATCATGTTCATCAGGAGGGGTATGGAGTACGGCAAAACAGAGGAAACGGACTTGTGTTCGAGTGTCTACGGTCAAAATGGGGTCCTGTTGATCGGGAGGGGTGTGGCGTACCGCGAAACAGAGGAAATGAACTTGCGTTCGAGCGCTACGGTCGAAATGGGGGTCCTGTTCATTAGGAGGGGTGTGGCGTACCGCAAAATGGAACTCCACAGGCTACTGTTCATCTCCACCGTCGACCTCCTCCAGCCTCCATGGGATACTGTTCATCCACCATCGACCTCCTCCAACCTCCGCATGCGACTGTTCATCCACAGGCTCCTCTTCATCCAGCCTCCACCGCACCTCCACCGGCTAGTGTTCAACCAGCCCTCTCCACAGGGTCCTGTTCAACGACCCCTCCATAGGCTACTATTCATCCAGCCCTCCATCGGCTACTATTCAACCAGCCCTCCACGGGGTCGTCATGTTCATCCAGCCCCAACTGGCTAGATCGGGGTCTTGTTCATCCAGCGGCAATGGCCTCTACACCCCCACGGGGTCTTTTCATCCAACCCCCACCGGGAACTGTTCATCCAACCCCCAACAACGATCACTGTTCATCAAGAGGCAGCAGGTTCGATCGGCTTCAGTTAGCAGCAGTAGCGAAGGAATCGCTCGATCGGGTTCAGTTAATAGCAAGGGATCAATCAGGATTCAGTAACGTAGCTAGTGCAATCGCTCGGGTTCAGTAGGCGAACTCCTTGCTCGGGATCAGTTAGAGCCCAACACCTCGCACCCACGGAGGTACGTGTACGAGAGAAACGCGCATCGCTCGGCCCTCGACCACTCACCGTAACCTGGAACTCCCCAAAAATTTCCTCGCCCTCGCTTCTACCACGATTTGTTCTGTCATGGATGGCCCAAAGAATGTCATGCAGGTGCGTCTCAGGCCCGCCCAGGAGAAAAGCCCATTTTCTATCATGATTTTTTGTCATAGAAGTAGGATCCCACCACATCTATGATGATACCGGGTTTTGTCATAATTATCGTCATAGAAGTGTCATAAGTATGACAGAAAAAAATTGTTCGGCCCAAAATGTCACAGATGTGTCTTTTTTTGTAGTGCCTAGGCCTTATTTTCAAGCATTACAATACCATTGTGCTCACTTTTGTTAATTGCTACCTTGCTGTTTTTTATTGTTACTATTACAAAAATCAATATATACTATCATAACTACACATGTATCACCATCTCTTCACTGAACTAGCCCACCTATACAATTTACCATTGTATTGGGTGTGTTGGGGACACAAGAGACTCTTTGTTATTGGTTGCAGGATTGTTTGAGAGAGACACTCTTCGTCCTACACCTCCCACGGATTGATAAACCTTAGGTCATCTACTTGACGGAAAATTGCTACTATCCTACAAAACCCTGCGCTTGGAGGCCCAACACGAGTCTACAAGAATAAAGTTGCATAGTAGACATCAGTGTGCTAGAGCTTGACGCAACCTCTTCATGGTCTTGGATCTTTATGGAGGGCTTGTGGATTTTTTTCTGCGAAGTCTTATCGGGTATGGGCTCTCTTCACGATCTGACGCGCGCCAAGTTGTCTGCTACAATGTTGTCTCCTCATTTTACGTGATGCAATTCGAGCCCGTCAAACTTTCCTTCAATTTCTGAAAGGCATCGCAATATGCTGCCATCTTAGGATCATTTGTGTCAAACATCATGTTAGGACCGAGAGTATATCGAACATAGGGGGTTGAATGGGAGATTCATAAATTCTTTCGAATGTTTTGAATTGAACCCAAACACACCAGCGGAAAAGATTTGGCAGATAAGAAACTAAGCAAGTATACTGCTAAGGAATGTATCTTTCAAGATAGGAAGCAATGATCGTTCTAGCATAGTAGAGAACCGACTTAACTATCACGATGGTAGTGCAGTACACAACCAGTTGCAGTAGCATGAGGAAAAACTTAGAGATGAACAGCAAGGCAAAAGCTACTAGAATGGAATCTATAGATGCACCGAAAGATAGCAAAACCGAGCAAGATGTGACAAACGGATTACATGCAAAAGATAAGTGAACTGGAGGTCTATCAACACAGAGCACGAAAAGTAGCTATCAAAAGTATTGCAAAGTAGTAATCAGTGGTGCTCGATGGCGACAGAAATTTGGTAGACTAGTTCATCCTTCTGCCAAAAGACTATGTATGGTTGGAGGGACTTGTGATTGAACACAGGAGCAAACCTCTCTCCATCCTATTCTCCTTCAACTTGGAGCTGGTTAGACTCCCACTCGTACAGAGACGTGCTATACAAACGGTTTTTACCCCCTTTCCACGACGGAGTTTTAAACCGTCGCCTAGTGAGTGTGTGCGATAGGGCGGGTCCTTCCCACACGACCCAGGAACCGTCAGGAATAGGCCCTCCGGCCACACATGCGGGGCAAAAAGAGCTCATGCGCGATCGGGCGAGGCATCAAAGCCCAATCGTTTCCGTTCGTATGTACATCCCATAGAGTGAACCCCAGAAAAACGTTTCCGTTCGTGTGTATATCACACACAGTTTTTTGTGTGGAAACGTTTGTGCAAGGTGGCCTAACGCAAACAGTTCTGTGCCGGAAGATGTGTGTGATTGTTAGTTGATCCAACACACCTACTTTCTAGAAATTATGTGTGCTGTTTGAGTTCATCGCTTGCGGTGTTGTCAGAGTAACCATCTGCAATAGAAAACCCCAATAAGTAGGGTAATTAGCCTATTATTGATAATCCATGTACTAATCAAATTGACATTTCTTATAAAAACACAGCAGATATTTCATATCCGTATAACGGCAACCAGGATTTCATAATCGAATTACATCAGACAGCTTCAGCACTCAGTTACACCAAAGAGGGATATAGCTAGCAACGCCATTACATAACAACACCAAGTTTCACATGCAACATCACAAACCTTTGGAAATTAGCATCATACACGGTAAATAGACAAACGAACCTCATCTGGGAAACTACAGAAGCGGAAGGCGAATATTGAGCCTTCAGTGATGTTGAATGTGCTTCCAACTTTAGGCCAGTGGCTATGGATAATTTGTTGGAAATATGCCCTAGAGGCAATAATTAAATGGTTATTATTACATTTTCTTGTTCATGATAATCGTTTATTATCCATGCTATAATTGTATTGATTGGAAACTCAAATACATGTGTGGATACATAGACAACAACATCTCCCTAGTGAGCCTCTGCTAGACTAGCTCGTTGATCAAAGATGGCTATGGTTCCTACACATAGACATGAGTTATCATTTGATAACGGGGTCACATCATTAGGAGAATGATGTGATGGACAAGACCCAAACTATAAACGTAGCATATGGTCGTGTCAAGTTTATTGCTATCGTTTTCTGCATGTCAAGTATATGTTCCTATGACCATGAAATCATGCAACTCACTAACACCAGAGGAGTACCTTGTGTGTACCAAACATCGCAACGTAACTGGGTGACTAAAAAGGTGCTCTACAGGTATCTCCGAGGGTGTCTGTTGAGTTGGCATGGATCAAGACTGGGATTTGTCACTCCGTATGACGGAGAGGTGTCTCACGGCCCACTCGATAATACAACGTATCTATAATTTCTTATTGTTCCATGCAATTATATTATCTGTTTTGGATGTATTATATGTATTAATATGCTATTATATATTATTTTTGGGACTAACCTATTAACCTAGAGCCCAGTGCCAGTTCCTGTTTTTTCCCTGTTTTTAAGTTTCGCAGAAAAGGAATACCAAATGGAATAAAACCTTGAGACTTGGAGATGAAGTCGGAGGAGCCACAAGATGGCCACAAGGATGGAGGGTGCGCCCCCCACCCTTGTGGGGCCCTCGTGCACCTCCTGACCTAATTCTTTCGCCTATATATTCCCATATATCCCCAAACCACCAGAGGCATCCACGAAAACACTTTTCCACCACTGCAACCTTTTGTACCCATGAGATCCCATCTAGGGACCTTTTCCGGCACCCTGTCGGAGGAGGATTCGATCACGGAGGGCTTCTACATCAACACCATTGCCATTCCGATGAAGCGTGAGTAGTTTACCACAGACCTACTGGTCCATAGCTAGTAGCTAGATGGATTCTTCTCTCTCTCTTTGATTCTCAATACCATGTTCTCCTCGATGTTCTTGGAGATCTATTCGATGTAATACTTTTTTGCGGTGTGTTTGCCGAAATCCGATGAATTGTGGATTTATGATCAGCTTATCTATGAATATTATTTGAATCTCCTCTGAATTCTTTTATGCATGATTTGTTATCTTTGTAACTCTCTTCGAACTATCAGTTTGGTTTCGCCAACTAGATTGGTTTTTCTTGCAATGGGAGAAGTGGTTAGCTTTGGGTTCAATCTTGTGGTGTCCTTTCCCAGTGACAGTAGGGGCAGCAAGGCACGTATTGTATTGTTGCCATCAATGATAAAAGGATGGGGTTATCATCATATTGCTTGAGTTAATTCCTCTACATCTTGTCATCTTGCTTAATGCATTACTCCGTTCTTTATGAACTTAATAATCTAGATGCATGCTGGATAGCGGTCGATGTGTGGATTAATAGTAGTAGATGCAGAATTGTTTTGATCTACTTGACACGGACATGATGCCTATATTCATGATCACTGCCTTAGATATCGTCATAACTTCATGATTTTCTATCAATTGATCAGCAGTAATTTGTTCACCCACCACATTATTTTCTATCTTGGGAGAAGCCACTAGTGAAACCTATGGCCCCGGGTCTATTTTCCATCATATAAGTTTTCGATCTACAATATTAGTTTCCGATCTACTCTTTTTGCAACCTTTTACTTTCCGATCTATAAACCAAAAATACCAAAAATATTTACTTTATTGTTTATCTATCTCTATTAGATCTCACTTTTGCAAGTAACCGTGAAGGGATTGACAACCCCTTTATCGCATTGGGTGCAAGTTTGTCTGATTGTTTGTGAAGGTATTCGGTGATTTGTGTGTTGTCTTTTATTGGATTGATACCTTGATTCTGAAACTAAGGGAAATACTTATCTCTACTTGGTAGGACTAAGCTCAAGAAGTAGCAGGAAGGATTTCTAGCGCCATTGCCGGGGAGATCTACGCCAAGTCAAGACATACCAAGTACCCATCTTAAACTCTCAACTCTTGCATTACATTATTCGACATTCGCCTCTCGTTTTCCTCTCCCCCACTTCTAAAACGATTTTCAAAAAGATTTGCCTTTTCTTCAACCCTCTTTTGTTCATCTTATTCGTTTGTGTTTTGTGTGCTAGTGTGTTGGATTGCTTGCTTTGTCATGATGGCTCAAGAGAATACCAAATTATGTGACTTTTCAACACCAATAATAATGATTCTATTAGTACTCTAGTTGCTCCCGCTACTAAGGCAGAATCTTGCGAAAATTAATGTTGCTTTGCTGAATCTTGTTATGAAAGATCAATTTTCCGACCTTCCTAGTGAAGATGTCGCATCCCATCTAAACAATTTCGTTGATTTGTGTGATATGCAAAAGAAAAATGATGTGGATAATGATATTGTTAAATTGAAGCTATTTTCATTCTCACTGCGAGGTCGTGCTAAAACTTGGTTTTCATCTTTGCCTAAAAATAGTATTGATTCATGGAATAAGTGTAAAGATGCTTTTATTTCCATGTATTTTCCTCCCACTAAGATCATCTCCCTTAGGAACGATATTATGAATTTTAAGCAACTTGATCACGAACATGTTGCACAATCTTGGGAGAGGATGCAATTGATGATACGTAATTGCGCTACTCATGGTTTGAATTTGTGGATGATTATACAAAAAAATTATGCCGGATTGAATTTTGCTTCTAGAAATCTTTTAGATTCGGCCGCGGGAGGCACTTTTATGGAAATTACTTCAGGAGAGGCTACTAAACTCCTAGATAATATTATGGTTAATTATTCTCAATGGCATACTGAAAGATCTTCCACTAGTAAAAAAACTGCATGCGATTGAAGAGATTAATGTTTTAAGTGGAAAGATGGATAAGCTTATGAAATTATTTGCTAGCAAGGGTGCTTATATTGATCCTAATGATATGCCTTTGTCTACTTTGATTGAGAATATAATGAATCTATGGATGTGAATTTTATTGGTAGGAACAATTTTGGTAATAACGCGTATTGAGTTAATTTTAATCCTAGGCCGTTTCCTAGTAATTTCTCTAATAATAATGGTAATTCCTACAACAATTATTATGGAAATTATAATAAGTTGCCCTCTAATTTTTAGAATAGTGTTACAGAATTTATGAATTCGCAAAAGAATTTCAATGCTTTGATTGAGGAAAAGTTGCTTAAGATTGATGATTTGGCTAGGAACGTGAATAGAATTTCTCTTGATGTTGATTCTTTGAAACTTAAATCTATTCCACCCAAGCATGATATTAATGAGTCTCTCAAAGCCATGAGAATTTCCATTGATGAGTGCAAAGGAAGAACCGCTAAGATGGGTGCTAAACGAGATTGGTTTGTAAAAATGTGTTCTTCAACTGTCCGTGAAATTAATGATGAAGATCTTAAAGTGATTGATGTGACTCCTATTGAATCTTTGTTTTCCAATATTAATCTTGATAAAGATGGGACTAGAGATGAGTCAACTTTAGTTAAAAGGCGTCCCAATGATTCAGATTTTTTAGATCTTGATGCAAAAATTGTTAAAAGTGGGATTGGAGAAGTCAAGACTTTAAGTAGCAACGAACCCACTCTTTTGGATTTCAAGGAATTTAATTATGATAATTGTTCTTCGATAGATTGTAATTCCTTGTTGCAATCCATGTTGAATTATCCCCATGCTTATAATCAAAACAAAGCTTTTACTAAACATATCATTGATGCTATGATGTAATCTTTTGAAGAAAAGCTTGAATTGGAAGTTTCTATCCCGAGAAAGCTTTATGATTAGTGGGAACCTACTATTAAGATTAATATTAAAGATTACGAGTGTCATGCTTTGTGTGATTTGGGTGCTAGCGTTACCACGATTCCAAAAACTTTATGTCATGTGTGAATTTTCGTGAATTTGCTGATTGTTCTTTAAATTTGCATCTTGAGGATTCCACTATTAAGAAACCTATGGGAAGTATTAATGATGTTCTTATTATTGCAAATAGGAATTATGTGCCCATAGATTTCATTGTTCTCGATATAGATTGCAATCCTACATGTACTACGATTGGTGCAATTAATGATATGAAAGAAGGAAACATTAGATTTCAATTTCCGTTAAGGAAGGGCATGGAACACTTTCCTAGAAAGAAAATTAAATTGCCTTATGAATCTATTATGAGAGCTACTTACGGATTGCATACCAAAGATGACAATACCTAGATCTATTCGTGTTTTATGCCTAGCTAAGGGCGTTAAACAATAGTGCTTGTTGGGAGGCAACCCGATTTTATTTTATTTCTTTGCTTTTTGCTCCTGTTTTGCAATAAATAATTCATCTAGCTTCTGGTTAGATGTGGTTTTGTGTTTTAGTTAGTGTTTGCGCCAAATAAGACCTTTGGGATAGCTTACGGTGATAGTTGTTTTGATCTTGCTGAGAATCAGAAACTTTTGTGCTCGGGAAAATAATTTTCATAATTCACAGAAGTGTGCTTTTGATCTGATTGCTTTTGCAATGGATTGGTACACAAATTTTCTAGGTTTTCCTAATTTTTCATAATTGTTGGAGTTACAGAAGTATTCGAGAGTTACACATTACTACAGATTGTTCTGTTTTTGGATTCTATTTTCTATGTGTTGTTTGCTTATTTTGATGAATCTATGGGTAGTATCGGGGGGTATGAACCATGGAAAAGTTGGAATACAGTAGATATTACACCAATATAAATAAAGAATGAGTTTACAACAGTACCAAAAGTGGTGACTTATTTTCTTATACAAACGGAGCTTATGAGAATTTCTGTTGAGTTTTGTGTTGTGAAGTGTTTAAGTTTTGGGTAAGGATTTGATGGGATATGGAATAAGGAGTGGCAAGAGCCTAAGCTTGGGGATGCCCAAGGCACCCCAAGGTAATATTCAAGGACAACCAAGAGGCTAAGCTTGGGGATGCCCTGGAAGGCATCCCCTCTTTCATCTTCGTCTATCGGTAACTTTACTTGAGGTTATATTTTTATTCACCACATGATATGTGTTTTTCTTGAAGCGCCTTGCATGATTTGAGTCTTTGCTTTTTAGTTTGCCACAATCATCCTTGTTGTACACACCTTTTGATAGACACACACATGAATCATGATTTATTAGAATATTCTATGTGCTTCACTTATATCTTTTGAGCTAGGCAATATTGCTCTAGTGCTTCACTTATATCTTTTTAGAGCACGGCGGTGGTTTTATTTTGTATAAATTGATGAATCTCATGCTTCACTTATATTATTTTGAGAGTCTTTAAACAGCATGGTAATTTGCTTTGGTTATAAATTTAGTCCTAATATGATAGGCATCCAAGAGGGATATAATAAAAACTTTCCTATAAATTCTATTGAATACAATGAGAAGTTTGATTCCTGATGATTGTTTTGAGATATGAAGATGGTGATATTAGAGTCATGCTAGTGAGTAATTGTGAATTTGAGAAATACTTGTGTTAAGGTTTGTGAGTCCTGTAGCATGCAAGTATGGTGAACCATTATGTAACGAATTTGGAGCATGAGATATTTTTTGATTGTCATCCTTTGTGTGGAGGTCGGGTTCACGCGATGGTTAACTCCTACCAACCCTTCCCCTAGGAGTATGCGTGTAGTACTTTGTTTTGATGACTAGTAGATTTTTGCAATAAGTATGTGAGTTCTTTATGACTAATGTTGAGTCCATGGATTATACACACTCTCACCCTTCCACCATTGCTAGCCTCTCTAGTAGCACGCAACTTTCACCGGTACCATACATCCACCATATACCTTCCTCAAAACAGCCACTATACCTACCTGTTATGGCATTTCCATAGCCATTCCAAGATATATTTCCATGCAACTTTCCACCATTCCATTTTTTATGACACGCTTCATCATTGTCATATTGCTTTGCATGATATTGTATTTGACATCGTATTCGTGGCAAAGCCACCGTTCATAATTCTTTCATACATGTCACTATTCATCCATTGCACATCCCGGTACACCACTGGAGGCATTCATATAGAAGTCATATTTTGTTCTAACATCAAGTTGTAATTTTTGAGTAGCAAGTAAATAAAAGTGTGATGACCTTCATTATTAGAGCATTGTCCCATGTGAGGAAATATAAAAAAGGGAAAGGCCAAAAAAAGAGAAGGCCCCAAAAAAAGAAAAAGAAAACAACGAGAGAAAAAAGAGAGAAGGGGCAATGTTACTATCCTTTTTCCACACTTGTGCTTCAAAGTAGCACCATGATCTTCATGATAGAGGGTCTCCTATGTCATCACTTTCATATACTAGTGGGAATTTTTCGTTATAGAACTTGGCTTGTATATTGCAACGATGGGCTTCCTCAAATTGCCCTAGGTCTTCATGAGCAAGCAAGTTGGATGCACACCCACTTAGTTTTCTTTTTGAGCTTTCATGAACTTAGAGCTCTAGTGCATCGGTTGCATGGCAATCCCTACTCACTCACATTGATATCTATTGATGGGCATGTCCATAACCTGTTGATACGCCTAGTTGATGTGAGACTGCTATCTCCCTCTTTTTGTCTTCTCCACAACCACCATTCTATTCCACATATAGTGCTATGTATGGCTCACGCTCATGTATTGCGTGAAAGTTAAAAAGGTTTGAGAATACTAAAGTATGAAACAATTGCTTGGCTGAAACCGGGGTTGTGCATGATTTGAATATTTTGTGTGATGAAGATGGAGCATAGCCAGACTATATGATTTTGTAGGGATAAGCTTTCTTTGGCCATGTTATTTTGAGAAGACATAATTGCCTTGTTAATATGCTTGAAGTATTATTGTTTTTATGTCAATATTAAACTCTTGTTTTGAATCTTACGGATCTGAACATTCATGCTTCAGTAAAGAAATTACATGGATAAATATGTTAGGTAGCATTCCATATCAAAAATTCTGTTTTTATCATTTACCTACTCGAGGACGTGCAAGAATTAAGCTTGGGGATGCTTGATACATCTCCAACGTATTTATAATTTTTTATTATTCCAAGTTATTATATTATCTGTTTTGGATGTTTTATATGCATCAATATTCTATTTTATATTACTTTTGGGACTAGCCTGTTAACCTAGAGCCCAGTGCCAGTTCCTGTTTTTTCCCTATTTTTGAGTTTCGTAGAAAAGGAATACCAAACGGTGTCCAAACGGAATAAAACCTTCACGGTGATTTTTCTTGGACCAGAAGACAACTAGGATACTTGGGGATGAAGTCGGAGGAGCCACGAGGCGGCCACAAGGACAGAGGGCGCGCCCAGGGGGGCTAGGGCATGCCCCCACCCTTGTGGGCCCCTCATGCACCTCCTGACCTAATTCTTTCGCCTATATATTCCCATATATCCCCAAACCAATAGAGGCATCCACGAAAACACTTTTCCACCGCCGCAACCTTCTGTACCCGTGAGATCCCATCTAGGGACCTTTTCTGGCACCCTGCCGGAGGGGGGTTCGATCACGGAGGGCTTCTACATCAACACCATTGCCCTTCCGATGAAGCGTGAGTAGTTTACCACAAACCTACGGGTCCATAGCTAGTAGCTAGATGGCTTCTTCTCTCTCTTTGATTCTCAATACCATGTTCTCCTCGATGTTCTCGAAGATCTATTTGATGTAATACTTTTTTGTGGTGTGTTTGCCGAGATCTGTTGAATTGCGGATTTATGATTAGTCTATCTATGAATATTATTTGAATCTCCTCTTAATTCTTGTATGCATGATTTCATATCTTTGTAATTCTCTTGGAACTATCGGTTTGGTTTGGCCAACTAGATTGTTTTTTCTTGCAATGGGAGAAGTGCTTAGCTTTGGGTTCAATCTTGTGGTGTCCTTTCCCAATGACAGTAGGGCCAGCAAGACACGTATTGTATTGTTGCCATCAAGGATAAAAAGATGGGGTTTTCATCATATTGCTTGAGTTAATTCCTCTACATCGTGTCATCTTGCTTAATGCATTACTCCGTTCTTTATGAACTTAATGCTCTAGATGCATGCTGGATAGTGGTCAAAGTGTGGAGTAATAGTAGTAGATGCAGAATCGTTTTGGTCTACTTGACACGGACGTGATGCCTATATTCATGATCATTGCCTTAGATATCGTCATAACTTCATGATTTTCTATCAATTGATCGGCAGTAATTTGTTCACCCACCGTATTATTTTCTATCTTGAGAGAAGCCACTAGTGAAACCCATGGCCCCTGGGTCTATTTTCCGTCATATAAGTTTCTAATCTACAATATTAGTTTCCAATCTACTATTTTTGCAATCATTTACTTTCCGATCTATAAACCAAAAATACCAAAAATATTTACTTTATCGTTTATCTATCTCTATTATATCTCACTTTTGCAAGTAACCGTGAAGGGATTGACAACCCCTTTATCATGTTGGGTGCAAGTTTGTTTGATTGTTTGTGCAGGTATTCGGTGATTTATGCGTTGTCTTTTATTGGATTGATACCTTGATTCTAAAACTGAGGGAAATACTTATCTCTACTTTGTTGCATCACCCTTTCCTCTTCAAGGGAAAAACCAACGCAAGCTCAAGAAGTAGCATACAACATCACAAGAAGCTTGCAAGCAATGTGATTAATGAGTTAGCCACGGGATGTTGTATTACGGAACGAGTAAAGAGACTTGCCGGTAACAAGATTGAACTAGGTATGGAGATACCGACGATCGTATCTCGGGCAACTAACATACCGATGGACAAAGGGAACTACATACGGGAATAATCTGAATCCTTGACATCAAGTTTCTACTGATAAGATCTTCGTAGAATATATGGGAACCAATATGGCATCCAGGTCCCGCTATTGTTTATTGACCGTAGAGGTCTCTCGGTCATGTCTCCATAGTTCTCGAACCCGCAGGGTCTACACACTTAACATTTGGTGACGATATAAGTAGAGTTGAGTCATGATGGTGGTTACTAAAGGTTCTTCGGAGTCCCTGATGAGATGGCGGATGTGACGAGGAACTCCGGAATGGTCCGGAGGTGAAGATTGACATATTGAATGAAGGGTATTGGAGTCCGGAATTGTTCTGAGGGTACCGAGTGATGACCAGCATGACCGAAAGGGGCTTCGGGGGGCCCCGGCAAGTGTTGGGGGGCCTCGTGGGCCAAGGGGAGGGGGCAAACCAGCCCACTAAGGGGTTGTGCGCCCCCCGCACCCTTTTCCGCCTATCCAGAAGAGGTGGGGGCGCCCCCCTAGGGCAGCCATCCCCTTTGCCTTGGGGGCCAAGGCTCCCGGGGTGGGAGGCGTCCAAAACCCATCTAAGGTTTCCCCCTGTGGACGCCGCCACCATAGATGGAATCTAGGGCGCCCCGTCCTCCTCCCTTCCCCCTATACATAGAGAGGTAGATAGAGAGCAGCTGCACCCATGAGCACATCTCCACACCACTACGCTGCCCTTCCTCTCCCTCGTAGCCCTCTTCCTCTCCGTAGCGCTTAGCGAAGCTCTGCTGAGATTCTACCACCACCGCCACCACCACACCGTCGTGCTGCTGGAGGACTCGAGCTACTACTTCACCATCGGTCACTAGATTGAGGAGGTGAAGGCGTCATCAAGCCGTACGTGTGTTGAACGCGGAGGTGTCGTCCGTTCGGCACTAGATCTGGAGTTCGCGGGACGGATCATCATTGGATCACGAAGACGTTTGACTACATCAACCGCGTTTCTTAACGCTTCCACTTATCAATCTACAAGGGTATGTAGATCCAATCTCTCCTCTCGTAGATGGTCATCTCCTAGATTGGATCTTGGGTGTTCATAGGAAATTTTTTGTTTCCCATGCAACTTTCCCCAACAGTGGTATCAGAGTCAGGTTTATGCTTAGATGACATCACGAGTAGAACACAAAGGAGTTTGTGGGCTTTGATATTCAGATTGCTTCCTTCATTGGTATTTTCTTGATTCGGCAATATTGTGGGATGAAGCGGCCCGAACCAACTTTACATGTCCACGTACATGAGACCGGTTCCATCGACAAACATGTGACTTTGTTGCATAAAGATGGCTGGCGGGTGTCTGTCTCTCCCACCTTAGTTGAATCGGATTCGACAAAGGCGGTCCTTGTAGAAGGTTAAATAGCAACTTGCATTGTGGCTTTGGGTAGGTAAGAATCGTTCTTGCTAGATACCCATAGCAGCCACGTAAAACATGCAACAACAATTAGAGGATGTCTAACTTGTTTTTGCAGGGCATGTTGTGATATGATATCGCCAAAGACATGATGAGATTTATTTGATGTATGAGATGATCATGTTTTGTAATAGTTTATCACGACCTACATGTCGATGAATACGGCAACTAGCAGGAGCCATAGGGTTGTCTTCAATTATAGTATGACCTGTGTGTCAATCATTAAACACTATGTAATTTACTTTATCACTAAGCAGTAGCAATAGTAGTAGAAGCATGGTTGGTGTGACAACCCCGATGGCGACACGATGATGGAGATCATGGTGTCACGCCGGTGACGATGGAGATCATGTCGGTGCTTTGGAGATGGAGATCAAAAGCACGAGTTGATGGCCATATCATGTCACTTATGATTTGCATGTGATGTTAATCCTTTTATGCATATTATTTTGCTTAGGACGACGGTAGCATTATAAGGCAATCCCTCACTAAAATTTCAAGATAAAATTGTGTTCTCCCAAGGTGTGCACCATTGCGAAAGTTCGTCGTTTCGAAGCACCACGTGATGATCGGGTGTGATAGACTCTACGTTCACATACAACTGGTGCAAGCTAGTTTTGCACATGCGGAACACTTGGGTTAAACTTGACGGGCGTAGCATGTACAGACATGACCTCGGAACACAAGAGACTGAAAGGTCGAACATGAGTCATATAGTAGATATGATCAACATGGAGATGTTCACCATTGGAACCACCTCATCTCATGTGATGATCAGACTTGGGTTGGTGAATTTGGATCATGTTACACTCGGATGACCGGAGGGATGTCAATTTGAGTGGTAGTTCTTAAGTAATATGATTAATTGAACTCATTTATCATGAACATAGTCTAAATTGTCTTTGCAAATTATGTTCAATAGCTCATGCTATAGCTCCCTGTTTTAATACGTTCCTAGAGAAAGACTAAGTTGAAAGATATTGTAAGCAATTATGCAGACTAGGTCCGTAGTCTGAGGATTGTCCTCACTGCTACATAGAAGGCTTATGTTCCTGATGCACCGCTCGGTGTACCAACCCCTCTAGCGTTGTCTGTGGATGTTGTGAACATCTGGCAGACACGTTCTGGATGACTAATTGATAGTTTAGTGTGTCATGCTTTACAGCTTAGAATCAGGGCTCCAAAGGCGTTTTGAACGCCATGGAACATATGAGATTTTCCAAGAGATGAAATTCATATTTCAGGCTCATGCCCGCGTTGAGAGGTATGAGACCTCTGACAAGTTATTTGCCTATAAGATGGAGGAGAATAACTCAGCCAGTGAGCATGTGCTCGGAACGTCTGAGTGCTACGATATCGCTTGAATCAAGTGGGAGTTAATCTTCCAGATAAGATAGTGATTGACATAGTTCTCCAGTCACTGTCACCAAGCTACTAGAGCTTCGTGATGAACTATAACATGCAAGGGATGGAGATGATTACAGAGTTGTTCGCAGTGCTTAAGACCTCAAAGGTGGAAATCAAGAAGGGGCGTCATGTGTTGATGGTTAACAAGACCACTGGTTTCAGGAAGGGTAAGGGCAAGAAGGGAAACTTCATGAATGGTAAGCCAGTTGCCACTCCAGTGAAGAAACCCGAGGTTGAACCTAAACCCGAGACTAAGTGCATCTATTGTAAGGGGAATGGTCACTGGTAGCGGAACTACCCCAAATATTTGGTAGATGAGAAGGCTGGCAACTTCAACAAAAATATATTTGATATATGTGTTATTGATGTGTACCTTAGTAGTACTCCTAGTAGCACATGGGTATTAGATACCGGTTCAGTTGCTAATATTAGTAACTCAAAACAAAAGCTACGAAATAAATGGAGACTGGCTAAGGGCAAGGTGACAATGTGTGTTGTAAGTGTTTCCAAGGTTGATGTGATCACCATCGCACCCTCCCTCTACCTTCGAGATTAGTGTTGAACCTAGATAAATGTTATTTGGTGTCTGCGTTGAGCATGAACATGATTAGATCGTGTTTATTGCAATACAGTTGTTCATTTAAATCAGAGATTAATGGTTATTATGTTTACATGAATAATACCTTCTATGGTCATACACCCAATGTGATTGGTTTATTGAATCTTGATCGTAGTGATACACATGTTCATAACATTGAGGCCAAAAGACGTAGAGTTAATAATGATAGTACCACTTTCTTGTGGCACTACCGCTTAGATCCTATTGGTGTAAAACGCATGAAGAAACTCCATGTTGATGGACTTTTGGAGTCACTTGATATTGAATCACTTGACACATGCAAACCATTCCTCATGGGCAAGATGACTAAGACCCTGATTTCCGGTACAATGGTACGGGCAAGTGACTTGTTGGAAATCATACATACTGATGTGTGTGGCCCGATGAGTGTTGGCGTGCGCAGTGGATATCATTACTTTCTCACCTTCACCGATGATTTGAGTATGGGTATATTTAATTGATGAAGCATAAGTCTGAAACGTTTGAAAAGTTCAAGCAATTTCAGAGTGAAGTTGAGAATCATCATAACAAGAAGATCAAATTCCTACGATCTGATCGAATGGAGAGTATCTGAGTTATGAGTTTGGCAATCACTTAAGACAATGTGGAATTGTTTCACAACTGATGTCGCTTGGAATACCACAACGTAATGGTGTGTCCGAACGTCACAATTGCACCTTATTGGATATGGTGCATTCTATGATGTCCCTTACCAATCTACCACTCTCATTTTGGGGTTATGCATTAGATACAACTACATTCACTTTAAATAGGGCACCTCTAAGTCCCTGGAGATGACACCGTATGAACTATGGTTTGGCAAGAAACCTAAGTTGTCGTTTCTTAAGGTTTGGGGCTGCGATGCTTATGTCAAAAGGCTTCAGCCGAAAAAGCTCGAACCCAAAGCGGACAAATGCGTCTTCATAGGATACCCAAAAGAGAAGGTTGGTATACCTTCTATCTCAGATCCGAGAGCAAAGTGTTTGTTGCTAAGAACGGGTCCTTTCTCGAGAAAGAGTTTTATCTCAAAAGAATTGCGTGGGAGGAAGATAGAACTTGATGAGGTTGTTGAACCTTTACTTCAACCAGAGAGTAGCGCAGCACAGAAAGATGTTTCTGTGGCACCTAAGTCAGTTGAAGAGGAAGCTAATGATGATGATCATGAAGCTTCGGATCAAGTTACTGTCGAACCTCGTAGGTCGACAAGGGTACATATAGCTTTTGAGTGGCACGGTAACCCTGTCTTAGAGGTCACGTTGTTGGACAACGGTGAACCTACGAGCTATGGAGAAGTGATGGTGGGCCCGGATTCCAACAAATGGCTAGGAGCCATGAAATCTGAGATAGGAACCATGTATGAGAACAAAGTATGGACTTTGGTGGACTTGTCCTATGATCGGCAATCCATTGAGAATAAATGGATCTTTAAGAAGAAGACATGTGCTGATGGTAATGTCACCATTTATGAAGCTCGACTTGTCACAAAGAAGTTTCCGGTAAGTTCAAGGAGTTGACTATGATGAGACTTTCTCACTCATAGTGATGCTAAAGTCTGTTGGAATTATGTTAGCAGTTGCTGCATTTTCAATTATGAAATCTGGCAGATGGATGTCAAAACAAAGTTTCCTTAGCGGTTTCCGTGAGGAAAGGTTGTATGTGATACAACCAGAAGGTTTTGTCAATCCTAAGGATGCTAAAAGGTATGCAAGCACCAGCGATCCTTCTATGGACTAGAGCAAGCATCTCGGAGTTGGAACATAGGCTTTGATGAGGTGATCAAAGTTTTTGGGTTGATACAAAGTTTGCAAGAAACTTGTATTTACAAGAAAGTGAGTGGGAGCACTACAACATTTCTGATAAGTATATGTGGATGACATATTGTTGATCAGAAATGATGTACAATTTCTGGAAGGCATAAATGGTTGTTTGAAAGGAGTTTTTCAAAGGAGACCTGGGTAAAGCTGCATATTGGGCAACAAGATCTGTGGAGATAGATCAAGATGCCTGATAAGAATTTCATAGAGAACATACCTTGACATGATTTTGAAGGAGTTCAAAATGGATCAGTCAGAGAAGGAGTTCTTGGCTGAGTTGTAAGGTGTGAAATTGAGTGAGACTCAAAGCTCGACCATGGTAGAAGAAACATAAAGGACGAAGGTCGTCCCCTATGCCTCAGCCATATGCTCTATACGGTATGCCATGTTGTGTACCGCACCTGATATGTGCCTTGCCATGTGTCTGGCAAGGGGGTACAAGAGTGATCTAGGAGTGGATCACTAAACGCGGTCAAAATTGTCCTTAGAGGAATAAGGAAATGTTTCTTGGTTATGGAGGTGATAAAGAGTTTGGTGTAAAGGTTTACGTTGATGCAAGATTTAACACCAACCCGGATGACTCTGAGTAGAAAATCGGATATGTATAGTAGAGAAGCCATTTGGAATAGTTCCAAGTGAAGCGTGGTAGCAGCATTATATGACATAAAGATTTGCGAAGTATACGCGGATCTGAATGTTGCAGACCCATTGACTAAAACCTCTCTCACAAGCATAACATGATCAAACCCCAGAACTCACTGGGTGTTAATCACATGGTGATGTGAACTAGATTATTGACTCTAGTAAACTCTTTGGGTCTAAGTCACATGGCGATGTGAACTATGAGTGTTGATCACATGGTGATGTGAACTAGATTATTGACTCCTGTGCAAGTGGGAGACTGTTGGAAATATGCCCGAGAGGCAATAATAAAATGGTTATTACTATATTTCCTTGTTCATGATAATCGTTTATTATCCATGCTATAATTGTATTGATTGGAAACTCAAATACATGTGTGGATACATAGACAACAACATCTCCCTAGTGAGACTCTACTAGACTAGCTCGTTGATCAAAGATGGCTATAGTTTCGTAGCCATAGACATCAGTTGTCATTTGATAACTGGATCACATCATTAGGAGAATGATGTGATGGACAAGACCCAAACTATAAACGTAGCATATGATCGTGTCAAGTTTATTGGTATCGTTTTCTGCATGTCAAGTATATGTTCCTATGACCATGAGATCATGCAACTCACTGACACCGGAGGAGTACCTTGTGTGTACCAAATGTCACAACGTAACTGGGTGACTATAAAGGTGCTCTACAGGTATCTCCGAGGGTGTCTGTTGAGTTGGCATGGATCAAGACTGGGATTTGTCACTCCGTATGACGGACAGGTATCTCAGGGCCCACTCGGTAATACAACATCACAAGAAGCTTGCAAGCAATGTGACTAATGAGTTAGCCACATATCTTGTATTACAGAACGAGTAAAGAGACTTGCCGGTAACGAGATTGAACTAGGTATGGAGATACCGATGATCGAATCTCGGGCAAGTAACATACTGATGGACAAAGGGAACTACATACGGGATTAGCTAAATTCTTGACATCAAGGTTCGACCTATAAGATCTTCGTAGAATATGTGGGAACCAATATGGACATCCCGGTCCCGCTATTGGTTATTGACTGTATAGGTGTCTCGGTCATGTCTACATAGTTCTCGAACCCGTAGGATCTACACACTTAATGTTTGGTGACGATATAAGAATAGTTAAATCATTATGGTGGTTTCCGAAGGTTGTTTGGATTCCCGGATGAGATCCAGGACGTCACGAGGAACTCCGAAATGGTCCGGAGGTGAAGATTGATATATTAGATGAAGGGTATTGGAGTCCAGAATTGTTTCGGGGGTACCGGGTGATGACCAACATGACCGAAAGGGGTTCGGGGGCCCCGGCAAGTGTTGGGGGCCTCATGGGCCAAGGGTAGGGGGCAAACCAGCCCACTAAGGGGTTGTGCGCCCCCTCACCCTTTCCCGCATAACCAGAAGGGGTGGGGGCGCCCCCTAGGGCAGCCATCCCCTTTGCCTTGGGGGCCAAGGCTCCCCGGGGTGGGAGGCGCCCAAACCCCATCTAGGGTTTCCCCCTGTGGCCGTTGCCCCCTAGATGGGATCTAGGGCCCCCTCCTCCTCCCTCCTCCCTATATATAGAGAGGTAGAGAGAGGGCATCCGCACCCATGAGCACATCTCCACGCCACGGTGCTGCCCTTCCTCTCCCTTGTAGTCCTCTTCCTCTCCGTAGCGCTTCGTGAAGCTCTATTGAGATTCCGTCGCCACTGCCGCCACCACGCCGTCGTGCTGCCAGAGGACTCGAGCTACTACTTCACCATTTCTCGCTGGATCGAGGAGGTGAAGGCGTCATCAAGACGTACATGTGTTGAACGCGGAGGTGCCGTCTGTTCGGCACTAGATCGGGAGTTCGCCGGACGGATCGTGATTGGATCGCGAAAACGTTCGACTACATCAACCGTGTTTCTTAACGCTTCCGCTTAGCAATCTACAAGGGTATGTACATCCAATCTCTCCTCTCGTAGATGGTCATCTCCTAGATTGGATCTTCGGTGTTCGTAGAAAAATTTTGTTTCCCATGCAACGTTCCCCAACATAATTGCCCACCCAACCTTCGTCCTCTTCAGGAAGACTTCAATCTTGTACCGTGGGTGTTGAATGAATACCTTCCTCACCTCTTGACCATGCAGGTGGTTTGGGAGGTAATCATCGGTGAACTGCTTTGGAAAGTACTAAAAACAAAGATATGCATAAATCGTTGTTATAAATTTTGAAATGGCACAAGGGGTAAAAACAAGTTAAAAGTGTTAGTACCATCCTATAGTTGACTGATGTCTTCTCCATTGTGCAAACAAAGATCTTGCTATTATTCGTCGCATGTTTCTTTGTCCTAACAATCTTTCTGAGTTTCTTGACTTGACTCATATTCATGGACATCTCTTTTCCCCATATGCAAAATGGGTCGAACAGTGGGTCTAAGCCTCTGACAGCAAGACCTACATGTGCAAGACCAAACTGTAAGAAACCTAAATATTAGAATGATTCTTGCAACTACACAATAATGTGCTATTGGCGAAAGGACCATACATGAGCAAACCTCGATGGTAAACCAAAGTGCCTCGCATTGTTTCCCTACAACACATATAAGGAAGATCTTGATCAGGTTAACTGAGAGTTGCCATACTATCAGTAGAATATGTATTGAGTACAGCCAAATTTGATTTATTTCTCACTTGCATAATAATACCAAATTGTACCCACAACAAATGAAAATCAAATTGCAGAATTGAACCAAACAGTTAACTGGTCATCAGACCAAATGAACCAAAATAGTTAACTGAGCACGACATTGCAGAATAGAACATATACTAGAAGATAAAATAGTTAACGAAACCAAGAATGCTTGAGAACAGTACTACGAAATATAGCAATTGTTGGACCAAACTGTTAACTGAACATTACATTTCAGAATATCAGATTGCATATTAACATTACAAATGACAAATCACTAGAAGGCACTGGCGGTGGCCTCGAGAAAACAACACGAGTTGTATTTTAAAGTAGACAACCGCATGGCAGTGTCGACGGTGACCTCAAAGACGAGGTGCTCCTCCAAGATCTGGTGGTCGGCACACATGGCAGCCATAGCGACCTTGCCCATGTGTGCAACCGCGGTTGCTTCTCCACTGCCAGATGCTACCAAGCTCCATGTTATACTGCATGCAAAATGGTTGTGAGAGGCTCTTAATTGGAGGACGGGGCCAATGATTTGGGCAGAAGGTGTCATGTCGTCGGTCGGGGCATGTGGGACGGGGAAGGAGGAGGATGGTGTGGGTGGTGTGTGGATTACCTGGGCATATCGACAAGGTCGCGCAACAAGAAGAAGGGTCGCCGGCGAGGAGGCGACGCTGCAAGAAGAAGGGTTGCCGGTGAGGAGGCGGCGCTGCCAGTAAGCAGCAGTGAAGGTTTGAACTTGGGAAGCAAGGAGGAACAGTGAAAATGTGGCTTCTGGTGAGGGTGGGGAGATAGATATTTCCGTGGTGGCAGAAGAATTTTGCTCAGTGTCGCGAGAAACTGGCGCGCAAGTGTGGTTCAAGCAGGGGCGGTGGACTGTAGACGACGAAGCTTACTGCATAAGCTAGACTATAAGGTGTGCCAAGATATTTTATATCGCATCCCACACGATTCTTGCTAGTAAACTGTTTCTGGTATACCTAATTTTTTTCATTATGTTTTGAAAGACAAAATGGTGTTATGGAAGGAAAGCATGGTGTTTGAATTGCTAGAACATTTATCTATAGTGAACATGCTACAATATGAGTGTCGTGTTAAAATTTGGAATCATTTTGGGTTCGTTTGGCATTTTTTTATGCATTAATTGAGTTTCTAGGCATTTAATGTGCATAATTAAAATTTGAACTACAAGCACATGCTCCAGTGCACCAAAGTTTG
The DNA here is from genome assembly GCA_963921465.1 of Triticum timopheevii. Classification (NCBI taxonomy): domain Eukaryota; kingdom Viridiplantae; phylum Streptophyta; class Magnoliopsida; order Poales; family Poaceae; genus Triticum; species Triticum timopheevii. The sequence goes on along the minus strand of OY997266.1, from coordinate 213,497,437 downwards.
TTGAAAAATCACATGTGTGTCTTTGGGTGAATTTATACGTTCCAAGAATGGGAATGAAATTCAAACATCTGGGCATCGTGGCTCGGCCGATAGCATTAAGAAACTTGGTTTTTGTATAAGCTTCTTGCAAACCAGAGCTTCTCTCAAGAAGACTTGTGGTTCCGAGAGGGAACGTGTCGCCTTTGTGTGTGAAACGATATCCGCTGCCTCGCCCCCCCTTGATTTTTTACAGAGGCAACATAGAACTATATGAGTGTTGTGTTAAAATTTGGAATTATTCCGGGTTCGTTTGGACTTTTTTATACATTAATTGACTTTCTGGGCATTTAATGTGCATGATTCAAATTAAAACTACAAGCACATGCTCCAGTGCAACAAAGTTGCTTGAAAAATCAAATGTGTGTCATTGTGTGAATTTCTAGGTCCCATGCAAGAAATGGGAATGAAATTCAAATATCTGGGCGTCGTGGCTCAGGCGGAAATATTGAGAAACTTGGTTTTTCAACTCCTGTAAATCCTAAACACGCATGAAAAACATGAAACTTGGCATGGTGTCGTGACATGGCACCAACAAGCTGTGGTAAAAATTTTGGCCGAATTGGGACAAGCTTTGGTATGAACTTCTTGCAAACCGGAGCTTCTCTCAGGAAGGCCCGTGGTTCCGAGAGGGAACGTGTCACCTCCGTTGGTGAAATGACATACACTGCCTTCTCCCGCCTTGATTTTTTTACATAGGCAGCTTACACCAATAGGAGTTTCGTGCTAAATTTTGGAATTATTTTGGGTTCATTTGGCCTTTTTATACAGTAGTTGAGTTTCCAGGCATTTAATGCACATAATTCAAATTTGAACTACAAGCACATGCTCCAGTGCGCCAAAGTTAGTTGAAAAATAATTTATGTGTACTTGGGCGAATTTCTAGGTCCCATGCAAGAAATGGGAATGGAATTCAAACATCTGGGCGTCTTGGCTCGACCGGAAACATCGAGAAACTTGGTTTTAAAATTCCCGTAAATTCAGAACTCGCCTGAAAATCTTGAAACTTGGCATGGTGTCATGACATGGCACCAACATGATGTGGTAAATTTTTTGTCTGATTTACTAAGGCGCACACATTAAGAATCAACAAAGTCATTTTGGAACAAGTGTTGTCATGTTACAATCAGAAACACAAGTATTATTGAAACAGTGGGTGTTCTACTTACCATTTACGTGCCGCCATGCTTCCCCCTTTTTTATTGGCTAGGAGGAGTCGTGCGGGGTAGCTATTTGAGTACGGGAGGCGTGTGATCAGACCCTTGCGCGTGCTTATCAGGAGGAGAGCCCTTTGAACTCCATCCGCCGCCCACCTCTCTCCCAACGTCTCCATCAATGACGCCCGAGCCCCTATTTAATGGCGTGGCTATGTCTCACTCGACTGAGATTTAAGATAAACAAAAGAAAATCTCAGAAGAAAGTTTTGCACGGATCTTGATGTAAGATCTGACGGACCTATATAGCATCGACTGCGACTTATAGCAAGATTGATGAATATAAGTGTCATGGAATTAACACGTCACATGTCCTAGTGAGAAGACTTAGTCATGGAGCCATCACAACGAGATTAGCAAAAAGGGGTTAAACCGGACAAAGGACACGGGGAGTTTATACTGGTTCGGCCCCTTGCGGTGAAGGTAAAAGCCTATGATCCAGTTGTGGTGGAATTGATGGGTCTCGATGATCAGGGAGCGAATCCGCTTTACCTATCTCTCGAGTTGTTGTTTCTTGTCCCTAAACCGCCGCCGGGTCATCCCTTTATATACATAGGTTGACGCCCGGCGGTTTACAGAACACCGAGGCCGGCTCATACATGTGTCCGGCTCGGTTTCTACCTTTCCTAACTTATGATACAAGTTTACACATATCATGCTGGTTTACGTTTATGGGTTCTAAACCGCCTTGGGCTTTGGGCCCCTAAGCTTCAATGACTGAGCGTCATACTCCTTGTCTTCATGGGCTTCAATACAGATGAGCATAAACCGGCCCCTTCTGGGCGGTTTATACTCGGTAATTATATCCCCAACATTAGGCCCCTCATTGATTTGAACATGTTCATGTCAATCTTCAACACTTAGAAAAATTCCTTGAACATCCTTCGATAATCCTTGTAAACCGCCATGACGTCTTCTCCATGTAAACTTGATAAACCGCCATGACGTCATCTTCTAAGATTACAGCAAACCATCATGACATCATCTTTGTATAAAACCCTGTAAATGCTTCTTTTATTAATTAATTTCCGAAGACCGAAATGACAGTTGTATCAGATATCCAATTTTTGGCTCCTCGATTCTTGCGCATGTCACTTATCCCTTCGCCTTTATAAATAAGACCAGGGGTCCTTTCCATTCTCCCCCTTGCCTCTTCATCTCTTCTTCTTTCTCGTGACCCCGAAGAGCCCGAGCTCCGCCGCTGCCGTCGACCTTTGCATTTGCACCAACGAGGCCGCTGCATCAACCTGTTCTTGACCAGATAAACTGCGATGCACCTCCGCTGCCCCGTAGCACCAGTAAGTACTCCTCCTCCCAAATATCAGATCTACATTAGGATTCCACTGTTCTTTGGTGTTCTTCATTGTTCGTCCTTTTTCTCTCTTGGATCTCATAACTTGATCTGAAACTGATAAAAAAAGTTGTGCGGTAGTAGTTCAGTGCCTCTAGTCAATGGGGATATCTCTGTTTGGACTCAACAAGAACCGGATATTCCTTACCAGCCTCCTTGCGCTCCACCACAATAGCCACGCTGATAGCCCGGGCATTAGCAGCCACGTATAACAGCAATGGTTCCTTATCAATGGGGGCAGCAAGACGGGCGGTTCGGCCAACTGCTTCTTCAAATCCTCAAACGCCGCATCAGCAGCATCACTCCAAACAAAGTTTTCTGTTTTCTTCATCATCTGATAAAGCGGGATCGCCTTCTCCCCCAGTCGGCTGATAAACCGGCGCAGTGCTGCAATCCGACCTGCCAGTCTTTGAACGTCATTGATACATGCCGGTTTAACCAGGGACGTGATAGCCTTGATCTTTTCCGGATTAGCCTCAATGCCCCTGTTAGACACCAGAAAACCCAAGAGCTTGCCAGCCGGTACACCAAAAACACACTTAGCCAGATTAAGCATCATCTTATAAACCCTCAGATTATCAAAAATTTCCCGCAAGTCAGTTATGAGTGTCTCTGCTTTCCTGGATTTCACCATGATATCATCCACATAAGCATGAACATTGCGCCCTATCTAATTATGAAGGCAATTCTGCACACACCGCTGATAAGTCGCCTGAGCACTCTTGAGCCCAAAAGGCATAGATACATAACAGAAGGCTCCAAAAGGAGTTATAAAAGTTGTCTTCTCCTAGTCCTTAACCACCATTTTGATCTGATGGTAACCCAAATAAGCATCCAGGAAGCTCAAATGCTCACAACCCGCTGTAGCATCAATGAGTTGATCAATACGAGGGAGGGAAAAGGGATCAGCTGGGCAAGCTTTGTTCAAATCTGTGTAGTCCATGCACATACGCCAAGTGTCGTTCTTCTTAAGTACCAGCACCGGGTTAGCCAACCACTCCGGGTGAAACACCTCCACAATAAACCCTGCCACCGATAGCCGGGCTACCTCTTCACCAATGGCCTTGCGCCTCTCTTCATTAAAGCGGCGAAGAAACTATTTGACCGGTTTGAACTTCGGATCAATATTAAGAGTGTGCTCAGTGAGTTCCCTCGGTACACCTGGCATGTCAGAAGGTTTCCATGCAAAGATGTCCTGGTTCTCACGGATGAACTCGATGAGTGCACTTTCCTATTTCGGATCCAAGTTAACGCTGATGCTAAACTGCTTGGATGAATTGCCACGAACAAAATCAACCAACTTAGTCTCATCAGCCAATTTAAACTTCAAAGCCGGATCATGCTCTGTAGTGGGCTTCTTCAGAGAAGTCATATCTGTCGGATCAACATTGTCCTTATAGAACTTCAACTCCTCCGTCGCGCAAACCAACTCAGCATAAGCCGCATCACCTTCCTCACACTCCAGAGCAATCTTGCAGCTACCATGAACCGTGATGATCCCCTTATGACCCGGCATCTTGAGCTGCAGATAAACATAACACGACCTTGCCATGAATTTAGCATAAACCGGCTGTCCAAACAGGGCATGGTACGGACTTCTGATTTTGGCCACTTCAAAGGTCAATGTCTCAGACCTTGAATCATAATCATCTCCAAAAACCACCTCCAGAGCTATCTTACCGATCGGGTAAGCCAATTTACTAGGTACCACACCGTGAAAAACGGTGTTTGACGGTTTAAGATTCTTATCTGTTAACCCCATACGCCGGAAGGTTTCATAATACAAGATGTTGATACTGGTCCCTCCATCCATGAGCACTTTGGTGAATTTATAACCTCAAACTTGCGGTGCAACCACCAACGCTAGATGACCAGGATTATCAACCCGGGGCGGATGATCCTCCCAACTCCACACAATAGGATGTTCAGACCAGCGCAGATAACGGGGCACCGCCGGTTCAACAGAGTTCACTGCCCTTTTATGGAGCTTCTGATCGCACTTGCACAGACTAGTAGCGAAGACATGATACTGTCCACCATTTAACTACTTCAGGTTGCTCTGATAACCCGACTGCTGCTGTTGCTGATTCCCCTATTGGTTATAACCACCTTGGTTGCCCTGATTGCCTTGATTGCCCTGTCCACCTTGGTTACCCTGAAAACCTAAACCGGAGTTACCTCCACCATAACCCGGTCCGTAAAACCCGGGTCCTGAACCGCCGGACGGTCCATGATCATACGAAAGAGATTTGAATTTTTGAACTCTCGCATAGTGAAGCAATCCTTCCATAAATGCGTAGCCGGTTTATCTTGTATCCCGTGCTTTGGGCAAGGCTGGTTCAACAGACGCTCCAGATTCATCCCTGATCCTCCGCCCCGCGGGGAAGGTTTACCCTTACAGCACTGATTATTGCCTTGAACATTGGTGTTAGCCACAAAATCAGAATTATTGTCTGCCTTGCGCTTACCGTTATTCCCATGGCCAGCCTAGTTATGTTGTCCTTTTGTGTCGGCATTCTTCTTTCCCTTCTCCGGCTTCTCTTCATCAGACTCGGGACCCTTGGTATTATCAGAATCGGCATACTTAACCAAAGCTGCCATGAGCATTCCCATGTTGTTGCAGTGACGCTTGAGCCGTCCCAATTTCATCTTCAGCGACTTAACCGGCAATTGCCCTCCAATGTTATAATTGCCGAATCAGCATTGATGCGGTCCGACGAATGCAGGATTTCTGAAACTCGGCGCACCCAATGCATTGTTGACTCGTTCTCTCCTTGGACACAAGCAGCCAGATCCATAATCGACATGGGTTGTTTGCACGTATCCTTGAAGTTCGCTATAAACCGGGCCTTCAACTCGTCCCATGAACTGATCGAGTTAACGGGCAAACTCTTTAACCAGGTGCGAGCCGTTCCGTCTAACATCATGGTGAAGTATTTTGCACACACCGCTTCATCAACATCAGCATCTCCATTGCCATCTCATAACTTTCAACCCACGCCTCGGGGGGTAAATCGGTAGTATAATTAGGCACTTTATGCGGACCCTTGAAATCCTTGGGTAGCCACACATTACGCAGAGTTGGGGTGAGGCACGGCACTCCCCAAGAGCTAAAAGCCAATCCAAGTTCAACTGATGCCGCCGGTTGAACCGGAGCGGGTTGATGATTCGAGTATTGCGCTGCCAACTGCACCGCTAACTCTGCCTCTTGTCGTGCTCTGCCGTTGTTTACCACATCCTGAGCATTCATACCACTGCGCACCGGATTAGGCCCTCGAGGGGCGTCACGGTGCCACGCACTGCTTGACACAGCCGGTTCGTCAATGTGCCGGCTGTAACTCTTGCTCGGACGGGGGGTTGAATGTATCCTGTCTCGACTATATGAATAGGCCTGTTGTTGCACCATGGCGGTTTGAAGAAGATCCCTGGCTCGTCGCGTTTCAACTGCCGCCAGTGATTCGCCCTCCATCGGAATAGCTGCCAAACGAGATGCTACAGCAATCATGTTCCAAAGGGCTAGAGAAGTGACCCGGCGGCATTGGTACGTATTGCGGCGGGTTATCCGTCCGTCAAGGCGGGTCCATCTCGCGTGGCTAACCCGGAGCTTCGGTCCCATGTGCCTCGGTCCGGTTCACTGCTGCGGATCACTTGGCCCGGCCCCCGGTGTATTGAAGAGATTCATTCCTTCCTAAACCAGTGGCAGATGAGATTGGTGCCTCCTCAGCACTTCGTTTGACGCGTTCTGATCCAACATAAGCCGGTAATTCTGCGCCTGGATCTGCTGTGACTTTGCATCTAAATTGGCCCGTTCTTTAGTCATCCTGGCTTCCTCAGCCGCCAAGTCCTCCTTGGCCTGAGTTATCTGATCCCTCGGCTTTGTAACCTCCGCGTTATGCTGATCCTGAGTCTCCGGGGTAACTTTCACGGTCAACAATGTCGTCCAAGCATCCAACAAACTGGAAAGAACTTGAGCCGGCCGGCGTGTAGGGCCTCCTGCCCCGGTTGCCAACCCGGAAATCATTGCTACTGCAGATGAAGATTGCAATGTGGGCTGTGTACCGGCCATGAAGATTGCAACCCGGTTCGGCGGTTCAAAGGGGTCCGGAATACTATCGCCATCGGAACAGCCCCCAATCCATCCTTCTTGCAATTGGTACAGCGACTCGGTTTCGCCAGTGGATGACTCGCCATCTGAGTAGACGGCCGTCTCACCGTCGGACACCAGTTCAGATTCTGCACCATGGATGAATCCTACGAACGCGTGCTTCATGGCGGGCTGAACCCGGGCAGGACTTGCACGCTGAGCAGTCTCGACGAGGGCGGTGGAGATGTCTGGCTTAGGGCCCGGTTCACCGATCTTGCCGATGAAAACGTGAATTCCACCGAAGGGGACCCGGTACCCGTACTCAATTGAGCCGGCCTCGGGGCCCCATCCTACGTTGTCGATGTAGAGCTTGCCGCGACGACTCTTGGTCATCCGGCCAACCGCGTATCCCTTGAGTCCTTCAAAGTTTCCCTTTAAGAACTTGAAACCATTGTGCAATAGCCCCATGGTGGGCGCCATCTGTCATGGAATTAACACGTCAGATGTCCTAGTGAGAGGACCTAGTCGTGGAGCCATCGCAATGATATTAGCAAAAAGGGGTTAAACCGGACAAAAGACATGGGGAGTTTATACTGGTTCGGCCCCTTGCGGTGAAGGTAAAAGCCTACGATCCAGTTGTGGTGGAATTGATGGATCTCGATGAGCAGGGAGCAAATCTGCTTTACCTATCTCTCGAGTTGTTGTTTCTTGTCCCTGAACCACCGCCGGGTCGTCCCTTTATATACACAGGTTGACGCCCGGCAGTTTACAGAACACCGAGGCCGGCTCATACATGTGTCCGGCTCAGTTTCTACCTTTCCTAACTTACGATACAAGTTTACACATCTCATGCCGGTTTACGTTTATGGGCTCCAAACCGCCTTTGGGCTTTGGGCCTCTAAGCTTCAATGACTGAGCGCCATACTCCTTCTCTTCATGGGCTTCAATACAGATGAGCATAAACCGGCCCCTTCTGGGTGGTTTATACTCAGTAGTTATATCCCCAACAATAAGGATGATAACAGTGGATAATAATTGTCTTACATATTTAGAAGATAATTAAAAAAGGCACATGCGACAACACCCGAAATACACAAGGGCAAAAGAAGAAGAAAGACGCAGACAACGATCTGGCTCGCTGATCTCTACTTTCTTGTTGCGTTGCTGCAGGCCACGAAGACCAGTTCTCGCGGCAAGCGGCGATGAATCAATATGCTGCTTGAGAGCATCCACGGATTCCTCCACTAGCCTTTGGTGCTCGATGCGAAGGATGGCATTCTCGTCCATAAGTTTCTTGACGATGACACCCGTCCTCTTCAATAAGGCAGTGCTCTCGTCGTGTTGCTTCGTCGTTCCGGCGATCTTCGCCATCAGCAGATCACGCTTGGTGCGGAGCTTCGCCCTGTCCTCCCCTAGTCCCCGGATGATGCTGGTAGCATTTTCAAACAAGGCATTCATCTCGTCCTGCAGCTTCATCTAGTCGGAGATCCGACCCATCAGTTCATCGAGCATAGCGTGCATGCGCCCGTGAGAGTCCTCGCCTGCCCGCGGGACTTTTTCCTAGACCGCCGCGGATGGGAGGACATCTCTGCTACGTTCGCGGCATGGCGGGACATCTCTGCTGCTTCCGCGGCACAGCCGAACCAGTTTGCTACATCGACGGTGCGGCGGGACCTCTGTGCTGCTTCGGCGGCATGGCTGGACCTCTGTGATGCTATGGCGTCACGGCGGGACATGTCAGCTGGTTTCGTGGCGAGGCGGGACATCTCTCGTGCTTCCGCTTCCATGCTCACCTCTCCCTGGTAGTAATTTGTAATCTCTCAACCCAAAACTCATGTGAGCCATGGCAGACACGAGGGAATGAAGATGAAAGAATTGTTTGTTTTTTTGGATGGGGAGTTGAGGAAGAATGTGCAGTCATCTTGGAGTAGGTTGTATTTATAACCGAGTACTAATACGCTCCTAAGTGGGAAACCATTTTGATCGCTGTGAACGGGTTTGCAACTAAATATAGCATGGTAGTAATTTGGAATGTGACGGGACGCAGGCTCAAAATTTATTGACGGTTCTATAATTTCTATGTGCGGCATTATTCCCGGATGGCGTAACATGCGCACGCGTTCTCGGCCGCGTACGTGGAATTTGCACCATAGGGTGCACCACAATAGGCGATGTCAACACATGTCTTGTTCCATCAACCTTGCATGCTCATTATTACCATAACGCATGCTTCTTTTAATTAGAATGTGTGCCCGTCTAGCGCACGCACATTGATCTGTCTAACTGTTTCTGTTTGTCGTACCTAATCGCAAATAGTTCATCCGTGTGAAGTGTATGCCGTCAATTGCACACACCTTGATCTGGCTGACAGTTTCTATTGTGTTGCCTAATTGCAAATAGTTCATCATTCCGAAGTGTATGCCATCAATCGCAGACACCTTCATCTGGCTGACCATTTCTATTGTGTTGCCTAATCACAAGCAGTTAATCTGAGTGAACGGTATGTGGAATATCGCACACACCTTCATCTGGTTGCACGTTTCTGTTCTTCTGCCTCATCGCAAATAGCTCATTGAATTGAACCGTATGCCCCACATCACACTTGCAACTAAAATCTGAACCGTGTTTGGTATATCCGCCATCGCAGACGTTTTGCATCATTTTTGCGTTCTTTTACATCATTGTTTGCGATTAATGCATCGCACACAATTTCATTGAAGGGTCTCTAATTATAGTGTCGCGTTAGCAGCATCTTGCAGTAGTGTCTAGTTGATTTCACTCATCGTAGATACTTGGCAGCGATCTCCAAACCTTTGACAGACTTCTTTATGAACCATAATGACTCTTGGTTGTTGAAGACTTTGCTTGGTGAGGACAATTACTCTTTGTCACTCAAACTGACACATGTCCATCTAGAGAGTGAGCATCTCTCAAGGGTAATAGGTACAAGAACTCTAACTTAGAACTACTATGATGCACAACCACTGTCTAAGTTTTGGCTCTTGGTTTTCTCTCGGTGGATTTTAAACTCAAATCTCTCGGAGAGGGGATGCTCCATCAATCTTCTCGTAAATCTTAAGCGGGGCAGCCAATGGACAATGTTGGAGCGGGGTGGCTATTTATAGCCACAACCTTCCCTGAATGGAAATGACCAAATTGGACATGTGGAGCAACCAATGGCCGAATGACCCGAGTCCAACAGTTGGAATTTGAGCAAAACGCTAACATTCCTTGTGAAGCAACAAATACTAACTCCTCTGTCTGAAAGATATCTCCTGCAGCACCGAAGAACCACGTCTTCTGCTAACAGGTAATCATTCAGAGCATAAATAGATTTCTCTCAGTCTTGCATAGGTTTGGGCTAAGCATCAGAGTGTAACATCCCAAATTTTCAATTTGGAATGGTATACATAGATCATCATTGCATATCATATTTATTGCATTTTGGCTCGATCCTAGAAATTCTACGCAACTAAAGGACCCACGAAGAGAGTTGGGGATTTCGTTATTTTCATATTTGAGTTTACTCAAATTTTGAAAATAGGATCATTTGATTTTATTATTTTATCTTCAATTATTTCTATTATAAAAATATGAGAGAGGGAATAAAATGACTTTCCCAAAATAAAGAAATATTGATTATTTGATAATAAAATCAAATAAGATTTTTTTTTGGAGTTTATTGCTATTTTATTTGAATTTAGGAAAAATGCGCGTTTTTCAAAATTGCATTTAGGCCCCAAATAAATGTTCATCTTGTTCGGCTTGAGTTTAGCATTATTCTTTCATTACTCTCTATGTGTTACATTGCCAGCATATTCCAATGATGCCGTTGGAGTTGATGGACTCGCTTATCTTCCAAGCCTTCCGCTGTTATCGTTATTAGATGGCCTTAAGCCATATTTATTGTAATAAGTTCTCTTTTGAGACATTCAATGTAATAAGTGTGTGATTGCTACTCTATTATAAATCCTTCAAGTATTGTGCGTGTCAGCATTACTGATCCAAGGATGACACTAAAGCACAGAGATCAGACTATTTGAGGTCTAGTCGCTACAAGATGGTATCACAGCACACGTTGACTGTAGGACACGACCACTAAGCTAAAGCCCTAGATCACTACTCTCTCTTCTCATTTTCTGACTCCTCATCTTTTCTACTCTTTGAGGATGGCGGATGCAAGGAACAAGTTCACGCAACTGGATGAAGATACACCCTTTGGACGCCACTTGAAGGAAGTCACTAGATACCTGAACATCGGAGTACCGAGCTTCACCGGGACCTACATCGCCACTTTACTTGAAGAGGAGCACTGGATGATTCAAGTTCAAGTTCCAGGAAGGACGTTCATGCCCATCACTGAGCCCATAGAGTTTTCCTTTGATGCACCAACCTGGAGTCTAGGAAAGAGCATGGCAGCCCACATCACCATGGGACGCATTGGAGAAGTCTATCACAAGGATCTGAAGGATACCATTTACCAGATTTGTGGGCGCCGAGATGAGCAATGGGAGATGATCAGCACCCGGAAGGATAGATCAATTGCAGCTTTCATCCAGGAGCTAAACCAGCACATTCGTCGCCAGGAGAACCAGATGTGCGTAGGCATGATAGATCTAAAGAAGTCTATGACCAAGATCATGGAGCTGGAAGAAGAACTTAAGGGATATGAGGAGGAAATAGCAACACTTGTGGAGAAGAATGATGATCTGAAGAAGAAGCTAAAAGTATTCATGGGATTTCCCGTGACTGGAGGAGAAGACGATGATTGCACTTGCCCGGAGAACTACATCATCATCGACGACACTGACTCAGACCCAGACGATAGTGTTGATGACTTTGTTGATAAAGTTGGAGCAGATATCATGGAGTCTTCAACCGAGCAGTTTTTTCTAGTCGACCACCATAACAGTAGTAGTATTCCCCCAAGAATATAGTATAGTCTGAGCACTTTTATAACGATAGTTAGACCGATGTATGCCCTTGTTTGAAGTGATATTGTTTGCATTTGTCTCATGTGCATATGGGTAGTGTTTTATCTATAGACCTCATTCTATTCTATATTCTCATCTTTTCTAAACCCTCAGATGCCTCCGAGACGTGACAATGGATTTGCTTTCCCACCAGAGCTCACTCAGTTGATCCAGCAGCAGAATGCATTGATGCAGTTACTAGTCCAGAATCAGAATCAGGGGAACAACAACAACAACAACAACAATAACCCACCACCACCACCACCTGTTGATCACTTAGCCCGTTTCTTGAGGCTGAATCCGCCGGTGTTCTCCAGTAGCACCGAGCCGATAGTTGCAGATGATTGGCTCCGCAAGATGGGGAGGGACTTGACCGCTGCAGGATGCACAGATGCGGAGAAGGTGCGTTTTGCCGCACATCAGCTTGATGGACCCGCAGCATCATGGTGGGAAAATTTCACAGCCACTTATCCTATCAACACTGTCACATGGGATCAGTTCCAGCAGGCTTTCTATATTGCCCATGTTTCAGCAGGAGCTATGGCCATGAAGAAGCGTGAGTTTCGCAACTTGCGCCAAGGAGGATGTACAGTTGGCCAGTATGTGGATGACTTTAGTAAACTAGCACGTTATGCCCCAAATGACGTTGCTATGGATGCAGCTAAGCAGGAGAAGTTTCTGGAAGGACTGAATGATGAGCTGAGCATGTAGTTGATGGTAGCAACCTTCAACAACTACCAGGAGTTGGTAGATAGAGCTCTCATGATTGAAGGGAAGCAGCAGCAGATTGACAACCGCAAGAGGAACTATGGACAAGGGAAGTACAATTCCAGAGCTCAGCAAAAGCCCCTCTTTACCCCAAATTTGGGAGGACCTTTTCAGCATACTCATGGAGGAGGGAGCTCGCACAACCATAGTGGTCCTAAGAATGGTAATGGGAATGGAGGAAGCAACGGCCAGAACTGCACCAACCCATCAACCCCAGCCAAGAGGGATATGGGCCAAGTCACTTGCTACAAGTGCCAGAAGACTGGACATTATGCCAATGAATGTCCTGAAGCTAAGAATGGAAATGGCAATGGAAGCTCTGGGAAGAAGCCGAACCCTTTCAGCAGGTGACAAGTGAACCACGTTAACGTGGAGGAGGTTGAAGCCCAGCCAGATGCAGTAATAGGTAAGTTTTTGGTTAAGTCATTTACAGCACTCGTTCTTTTTGATATTGGTGCATCGCATTCATACATATCAAGGGGATTTGTGGATAAGTATAAACTGCCCACCAAGGTTCTTAGAACACCTATGCTAGTAAGCTCACCAGGAGCGGAGTATATGGCCAGTCGAGGATGTTTTCAAGTGCCACTGAGTATAGGTCGGCATGTTTTCCCCTCGGATTTAATCATTTTGGAATCGCAAGGTTTGGATGTGATTCTGGGTATGGATTGGCTATCGATGTATGGAGGAAACATCGATTGCGCCAGTAAGATGATTCTGCTTACCACCCCAGAAGGAAGAAGGATTAAGTATGTGTCACAGCATGAGCCGGAGAGGACTCAAGTAAATTCCTTATCAGGAGTTGTACAAGAGGAAGTACCAGTGATGAAGGATTCCCCTCACGTATTTCCAGAGGAGTTGCCAGGCATGCCACCGGATAGAGACATTGAATTGTTGATTGAGCTTTTGCCAGGCCCAGGGCCGATATCTAAGAGACCATATAGGATGCCCGCAAAAGATTTGGAGGAAATTAAGAAGCAGATTAAGGAGTTATTGGATAAAGGTTATATTCGCCCAAGTTCTTCACCTTGGGGATCGCCAGTACTTCTAGTGGAGAAGAAGGATGGATCATTAAGGATGGTTGTTGATTATCAAGGACTAAATGAGGTGAAAATCAAGAACAAGTACCCACTGCCGATGATCAATGATTTGTTTGACCGATTGCAAGGAGCTAAGGTATTTTCCAAGATCGATTTACGATCGGGATACCACCAGTTGAAGATTCGGGAGAAGGATATACCTAAGACGGCTTCTACCACTAGGTACGTGTTGTACGAGTATACCGTTATGTCATTTGGTCTGACTAACACACCTGCCTATTTCATGAACATGATGAACAAGGTGTTTATGGAGTTTCTGGATAAGATCGTGGTGGTGTTCATTGATGATATTTTCGTCTACTCGAAGAATGAAGAGGAGCATAAGGATCATTTGCGTTTGGTACTGGAGAAGCTCAGAGAACATCAGCTATACGCCAAGTTCAGCAAATGTGAGTTTTGGTTGAAGGAAGTTGGATTTCTTGGACATGTCATATCCGGAGAAGGAATAGCAGTAGACCCCACCAAAGTTGTCACTATGACAAACTGGGAGGCCCCAACAACAGTTGGAGAGATCTGGAGTTTTCTTGGACTTGCGGGATACTACCGGAGGTTCATTGAGAATTTCTCGAAGATTGCGAAACCCATGACGGAGTTGCTGAAGAAGGACACCAAGTTCATATGGACTGAGGAATGTGAGGCTAGTTTCCAGGAGTTGAAGAAATGTTTTATTACCTCACCAGTGTTGATTCTGCCGATCAGCGCAAGGATTATGAAGTTTATTGTGACGCTTCTCGTCGAGGACTAGGAGCAGTGCTTATGCAGCAGGCAAGAGTTGTTTCGTATGCCTCACGACAGCTTAAACCTCATGAGTTAAATTATGCTACGCATGATTTGGAGTTAGCAGTCGTAGTGCATGCTTTGAAGACATGGAGACATTTTCTCATCGAAAACCATTGTGAGGTGTACACGGATCACAAGAGTTTGAAATACATCTTCATGTAGAAGGAGTTGAATCTCAGGCAAAGGAGATGGTTGGAGCTCATCAAGGATTATGATATGAGATTGAATTACCACCCCGGAAAGGCTAACATAGTAGCCGATGCGTTGAGCAGCAAGAGCCATGTCAACACGCTCATGACCGGAGAGTTACCAAAGGAGTTAGCCGAGGATCTTCGTGAACTATGTTTGGAGATAGTTCCGAGAGGCTATGTAGCAGCGTTGGAGATTCAGTCTACTTTGATGGATAAGATCAGAGAAGCTCAGAAGACTGACAAGGAGATTGCCGTAATAAAGGAGAAGATGAGCAAAGGAAAAGCTAAGGGATTTCGTGAGGATGAGCACGATACCTTATGGTTTGAGGACCGCGTTTATGTGCCTAATGACCCGGAGATCAGGAAGTTGATTCTGCTAGAGGCCCATGATTCACCATATTCGATTCACCCAGGAAATACCAAGATGTATTTGGATTTGAAAGACACTTTCTGGTGGACCGGAATGAAGAAGGATATTGCGGAGTATGTAGTAGTATGTGATGTATGTCAGAGAATGAAGGTAGAGCATCAGAAGCCAGCAGGATTGCTACAGCCATTGCCGATACCCGAATGGAAGTGGGATAAACTTGGCATGGATTTTATCACGGGATTGCCCAGGACTCATTCAGGCTATGACTTGATATGGGTTGTAGTAGATCGTTTGACGAAGGTAGCTCATTTCATCCCAATGAAAACCACTTACACCAGTGCTAAGTTGGCAAAGATATACATGACCAGGATCGTATGTCTGCATGGAGTTCTAAGGAGCATTGTATCAGATAGAGGAACCCAATTTACCTCAAAATTCTGGAATCAGTTGCACGAAACTTTGGGTGCCAGGCTAGAGTTCAGTACAACTTTTCATCCGCAGACAGATGGACAGACCGAGAGAGTCAATCAGATTCTGGAAGACATGCTGAGAGCTTGTGCGCTAGATTATGGATCTAGTTGGGATGACAATTTTCCATATGCGGAGTTCTCTTACAATAACAGTTATCAATCCAGTTTGAAGATGGCCCCTTTTGAAGCTATGTACGTGAGGAGGTGCAGGACACCGTTGTTGTGGGACGAAGTTCGAGACCGTCAGTTGTTTGGACCAGATTTAATTAAGGAGTCAGAACAGAAGGTGAAGTTGATTCGCGATAGGCTCAAGGTATCCCAATCCAGGCAAAAGAGCTACGAAGATTCTAAACGCAAGGAGACAGTCTACAAAGTCGGAGATAGAGTTTATCGTCGTGTATCTCCACTTCGAGGAGTTAAGCGTTTTGGAGTTAAGGGAAAGTTACGCCACGTTTTGTGGGACCATACAAAGTTTTGGAGCGTATGGGAGAAGTTGCTTACAAGTTGGAATTGCCCGAAGGACTGTCAGGAGTTCACGATGTGTTCCACGTTTCCCAGTTGAAGAAGTGCCACGCAGAGATGGCTGATATACCTCTGAGAGATACAGTGCTGCTGGAAGCGATTCAGTTGGATAGTGATTTGACCTATGAGGAGAAACCGGTCAAGATTCTCGAATATGCCAGCCGAGTCACCCACAACAAGGTTATCAAGTTTTGCAAATTTCAGTGGAGCCACCATTCTGAGGATGAAGCCACCTGGGAGCGAGAGGAAGATCTACGGAAGGACCACCCTCACCTATTTTCTAGCCAACCCGAATCTCGAGGGCGAGATTCATCTTAAGGGCGGTAGGTTTGTAACATCCCAAATTTTCAATTTGGAATGTTATACATAGATCATCATTGCATATCATATTTATTGCATTTTGGCTCGATCCTAGAAATTCTACGCAACTCAAGGACCCACGGAGAGAGTTGGGGATTTCGTTATTTTCATATTTGAGTTTACTCAAATTTTGAAAATAGGATGATTTTATTTTATTTATTTTATCTTCAATTATTTCTATTATAAAAATATGAGAGAAGGAATAAAATGACTTTCCCAAAATAAAGAAATTTTGAGGATTTGATAATAAAATCAAATAAGATTTTATTTTGGAGTTTATTGCTATTTTATTTGAATTTAGGAAAAATGCGTGTTTTCAAAATTGCATTTAGGCCCCAAATAAATGTTCATCTTGTTCGGATTGATTTTATAAGCCGGGGAAAATTTATTTCAGGATTTTTTGAGTCCGTTTAGTATTTCTTTTAATTGTTTTTCTGCGCGTAATGTTTAAAAACAAAGAGGAAACCGACTCCGGGCCGTACTCGAGCGGGACACCGCCCGGGGGGGAGGCTTTATAAGCCGGGGGCCCCTGCCCCCGAAGCCCACCGCCGCCCCAGCCCAGCCCGCGCCGCCGTCGAAACCCTAGCATCGCTGCCGCCCGCTGCCCTCGCCGCCGCCGCCCGTTCCGCCGCCACCACCGGAGGCACCCGCCGCCACCGGAGCCGACCGCCGCTGCCGCTGGCGCCGACCCGCCGGAGCCGCCATTGACCCGCCGCCGCCGCTATTGACCCGCCGGAGGTAGACCCCGTCGCCGCCGCGGTTTTCGAGAGAAAACCATCGATTTTTTTAGGAACCCGGTTTATTTTATTTTATATATATATATCGGTATATTTTTTTCAGTTTATTCTATTTAGCGGACGTTCGTCCGTACGTTCGTTTTAACAAACGGTTTTCGTCGTTTAGCCGTAGACAGCGAACGTTCGTTCGTTAGTCTGTTCGTCGTTTTTCTTTTTCTCGGATTTTCCACGATTATTTCTGATCGCAATTTCTGATCCGATTTTCGTTCTAGTATAACTTTTCGCTCGTTTATCAGAATCAGGCGATTCAAGTGCCTAGAGTTTCGTCTCGAAACCCTCTTTCCGTTTAACCAACTCAAACAAGCTTTTACTACTGTAAAATTTGATTTAGGTCCAGATTAGTAAAACGAAGCTGTTTTCTTTCGCCGTTTGAGTTTCGTTGCTTCGTTTGATTTGATTCTTTTTGCAAACCGGAGTTCTTAAGTTGAACTTTCTGGTTAGATCTCTTATTTGTGTTTTACTTGTGCATTAGATGAGTGCTTATTGTATGCTTGTTTGTTTGCGATAGAGTACCAGGAGTGCGCCGCTTGCTACTTCGAGTCTCTAGGTTTCACAGATCATCAGCAAGGCAAGTAACACTTTGATCATACCTCTTTACTATCCAGTTTTATTGCATTAGATCAATCCTCAAACAATTGCATGATTAGGATTTGATTTAACATGTGGGTTTGGGAAGTAGTTCAGGTAGAACCTATTACCTGTTTTATTATCAAACCTTTGGGAGTTACTTCTACGGTTGCTATGCTATGCCAGTAGACGTGGATTGGGTGAGTGTTTCCATGACAGATGTGAGATTGTTAATTTGATGGTTTATTTAAGGTGGCAACTTTAATACACATCTGGGCGGATTCAGGCACCTGGGATTCCAGTGATTGCCTGTTATTTTTCTTTATGGACCGCCACCCAGGCTCAAAGGGATCATGAGATATTCATGCTAGAAACTTCCGTGTGCAGCTGCAAGCTAATATGGGCTCTAGTATAGTTGATTAAGTCGTGTGAACTCTTAAAGTGGTAGACTAGCAGATGTAGGGGAAAGTAGGTGTAACAGTCTACCCATCGTAAGGTGTAAACGCTTCTGAAAGACTATGTCCCGGTCATCCGTTTCTCAAACACCATGTAGTGCGAGAATCCCGACGGAGGAGATCGAGTCTTGCGGGGAAAAGTGCGCAAACCTCTGCAGAGTGTATAAACTAATCATGGTTAGCCGTGTCCCCGGTTATGGACGTTTTGAGTATCTAGTACCTGGATTATCATGTGAATCTCATCATGTTACTTAAATTAATTTTGTTGGGTTTAATGATGATGCTTAATTGGGATTGAGTCGGGTGATCCTTCTCAATGTTTAACAACCACCATGATAGTTAAATAAAATTTATTCCTTTGCAGTAGGGAAAAATTGGCTTTATGCAAAACTGTAACCATAGAGCTTTCCACCAGCCATATATGCATGTAGTATAGCATTATTCTTTCATTACTCTCTGTGTGTTACATTGCCAGCATATTCCGTGTGCTGACCCGTTTTTGGGCTGCAATGTTCATGTTGCAGACTTTTCAGACGACGATTAAGGTGCCTTAGGTCGTGGTCTTATACTCAGTGATGCCGTTGGAGTTGATGGACTCGCTTATCTTCCAAGCCTTCCGCTGTTATCGTTATTAGATGGCCTTAAGCCATATTTATTGTAATAAGTTCTCTTTTGAGACATTCGATGTAATAGGTGTGCGATTGCTACTCTGTTATAAATCCTTCAAGTACTGTGCGTGTCAGCATTACTGATCCAGGGATGACACTAAAGCACAGAGATCAGACTGTTTGAGGTCTAGTCGCTACACAGAGCAGATCTAAGATTTGAGAACCTATACCCCTCTTAATAGTACGGAGGTCCTATGAGTGAAATGAATGCTACGTCTTCACTTCCCGTTCGACCTTCTCAGTTGCAGTCGATTCTTCGAACGAACACCAAACCAATTGCTTCACGTCGGCAATAATTTTCAAGGGGTCAACTCCTTCACATCAATCTTGTCACCTACATGCCTTTGATAGATATAAATCAATCATCTATGCATCACAGATGTTCTTCGGTGCGGTTCATCGAACTTGACACCAAGGATAGCATCCTCTTCGGTTCTGCATGGACTATTTCTCTCTGTGTGCACTAGCAAACAAATCAGTCCATGCCTGTTTTTGTCAACAACCTCCAAAACACAAGAGAGAAAATATTGCCCAACATGTCTTCATGACCTGTTGGGCCACGAGGTCGGAGATGCCCCGACAGATGAGGTGGTGAATGCCCATGGAGGCTGCTATTCGGAGCTCGTGGAGGAGAGCTTCGTATTCTGCCACGTTATTGGAGTCCCAAAAATGGAGTTTTAGAATGTAGTTCATTTTGTTACCTCTAAGGGAGATGAGGACTACTCCAACTCACAACCCTTGCACCGTCATCGACTCGTCGAAGTACATCATCCAGTACTTGAGGTCGATGTTTTTGGGGACCTGCTAGGCCTCTGTCCATTTCACCGGGACATTAGCGATGGTATGTGATTTGACCGTTGTTCGTGTCTTGTATGAGAGCTCGAACGGCAGGAGCTCAATTGCCCATTCTGCGAGCGGCCTATGGCGTCCTTGTTGTTGATGGTGTCAGAGAGGAGTGTGTGCTTGACCACCTTTATTGGGTTGGCTTGAAAGTAGTGCCTCGGCTTCCTTGGAGCCATGAACACCCCGTAGGTGATCTTTTGATAGTGAGGATACCTAGTCTTTCAGGGTTTGAGCACTTCGATTACGTAGTACACTTGGTGTTGCACCTGTTGCACTTTGTCGGCCTCCTCCCATTCCACGACGATTATCACACTCACAACTTGGGTGGTCGTCGCTATATATAGCAACATTGTTTTTGCTTGGGCTAGGGAAACGAGGAGTGGGTTCGATTGTAGTAGTCTCTTGAGATCTACGAATGCTTCTTTGGCCTCATCACTCCAATAGAACTTGTCACCCATTTTGAGGTGGTGGTACAAGGGAAGGGCCTTCTTGCCCAACCGTGAGATGATTCTGCTTAGGGCTGCCATGCATCCTGTGAGCTTCTGCATGTCGCACATTGTCTCTGGAGGCTCAAGGTTTACTACAACTTGGATTTTTCTAGGGTTTTCCTCTATCCCCTACTAGGATACAATGAACCCCAGTAGTTGTCTGGCGGGGACCCTGAAGACACATTTTTGGGGGGTTTAGCTTCATGCTGAAATTGAGGAGGTAATCAAAGGTTTGCTGGAGGTCATCGAGGAGACTGGAACCTTGGTTTTACTTGACCAAAATGTCATCGATGTAGACCTCCGCGTTAATTTTGATCTACTTGTGAAGCATCTCTGCATTGTTTGCTGATATGTAGCCCCCGCGTTCTTGAGGCCAAAAGGCATGGTGATGTAGCAGAAGGGTCCATATGGCATGATGAATGAGGTCGTCTCTTGGTTAGTCTTTTTCATCTATATCTGGTGGTTTCTGGAGTACGCGTCTAGGAAACATAGGTGCTCATAGCTTGCCATGGAGTCGATGATCTGTTGGATCCAGGGTAGTGGGAATGGATCCTTGGGGCATGCTTTGTTCGGGTCAGTATAGTCCACGCACATGCATCATGTGTTATTTTTCTTCAACACCATTACGGGGTTTGCTGGCCATTCCGGGTGCGTGAGCTATCTTATGAATTTGGCCGCGAGAAGGCATGCTATTTCCTCCCCTATCATCATCCGCTTCTCTGTGGCGAAGCGGCATAGGGCTTGTTTCACCGGCCTTGCTTCCTTGCGGGCGTTTAGCTAGTGTTCAGCCTTGCTGGCCAGCACCCCTGGCATGTCAGCTCGCTTTTCGGCGAATATATCCTAGTTTGCTCAGAGGATGGCGTGGAGCTCCGCTTCCTAGCTCTTCGAGAGGTCTCCGCTGATGGTTACTGTTTTGCTAGGATCTTCTGGGTGTACCTAGAATTTCTTTGTTTGTTTGGCCAGTTGGAACACGGACCCCTGCCTCCGATGGCCCTATTCTGTTTCTTATTTTTGCGAGCTCGGCAAAATCCAAGCCAGCTTCGGTGAGCTCATGTTGGCCACTTCAGCCTCATAATATTTTTCTGAGCTCCCCATTACGGTGATCGTGTCGTTCGTGCTCAGCATCTTTAACTACAGATAGGTGTAAGATGGGATCACCATGAATTTCACGTATGCGGGCCTGCCCAAAATTGCATGCTAGCTTCTCTAAGGGAGTGGCATCAAACTGGATGGCCTTGTTTGATAGTTGTGCTCGTCTCCGAAGACGACCTCGAGGTCGGTCCGCCCAAGGTGGTGGATTGGGAGGCCTGGCTCCACCTCGTGGAAGCCCACATCTGATCTCTTCAGACTGAACAGTGAGATCTTCATCTTCTCTAGGGTCTTGGTAAAGATGATATTGAGGCCACTGCCTCCATCCATTAGGACGCGTGAGAGGCGGCAACCCCCCATGATCAGGTCTAATACCAAGATGTGCTTTCCTGGATAGACGACGTTTTCCGGGTGGTCCCCGACGTCAAAGGTCACTGTTTCCTGGGACCACGCAAGCCTTTCATCGGTTGTGTTTTCTTCACGCAAGCCTTTCTTGTTTCAGCATGTATCCACTCTCGTCAATATCATGTTCGCGGAGGCCTCACAGTGAGGGGTCTCGCAAGTAGGCATACGGCTGCACGGAGCCCGCATGATGCGCCTCCATGCAAGGTGGTTGGGCGATCATAAACCCCTTGGCCCGCCCTTGCTCATCATACATGCGGTTGACAAGGCATGAACGTGAGATGTTAAGGAATTGTCCTCATCCATCAGCGGCTAGCTCAAAAAAGTTGAACGTGAGGCAATATCTTGACTGGACATCGCCGGCCTTTTCTGTTTCTCCACACCGGTTTGGTCTCTAATCAGCGTCGCCCCAACCTGGCGCTCGAACTGACCGAGCAAAATATCATCAAATCCCTCGGTAGGGTTCATGATGAGATCATAAGTACCGAAACGGATTTTGCACGCATAGTTTACCCAGGTTTGGGCCTCCGAAGAGTCATACCGTACATGTGCTTCTTCTTGTTATTCATGGTGAGGGGATACCCCATGCAGAGGATTACAATGGTGTATGGGATTTCTACCAAGAGTTTGGATCTAAGGTTGGATGATGAATGAAGCCCTAGACCTCCCTTTGTATAGATAGGGGAGGTCTAGAGTTTACACGGGGCGTAGGTGAGTCTGTTGTGTTGCCGGCGTCCTATCTTGGCTATTACGAAGATTGCCTCTGGTTCCTTAGGGTTTTCCTCCAATGTTGGGCCTAGTGGGCCCTGCACGCTTGGCATGGCCGGGCTCCCTTACGTTAGGTATCCCGGGTACAGGACCCCGTCACTTAAAGTCTTAAAGTTTGATTAGTGGTGTGCACCCTAGATGTTAAATGTTGTTGAACATCACACTAGCAATGTTCGGGCAGAAAAACATGCTCCTAATATATTATGTTGTTCTAAAATAGCAAACCCACCTCATATAAAACCAAAAATTGGAGATGTGGCTTTGATTTGTCCACATTAGAAGTGTAAAAGATTTTTAGGTTGCAAAAAATAGCAACACAACCTTGCTCCTCACAAATCGGACAATTCCTCCCTTCAAACCAATGAGTCTCCCCTTACATCGATAGGTCATTAACATATCCCATAACTTTTTGCGTAACACATTAAATTGTTAACCACATATCTAGTGATCACATGCATGATGACACGATGCAAAGTTTATTTTTCTCAAACAACATTTTGTAAATCTGCTTAAAATCTTAAAGTTTGATTAGCAGCGTGCACCCTGGATGGTAAACACTGCTAAACAGAAAACACGTTGCTATTGCACTAATATACTATGTTGTTCTAAAATAGCAAACTCGCCTCATATAAATCAAAAAAATGGAGGTGCAACTTTGATTTGATTGCATCAGATGAGTACAAGATTTTTAGGTCACACAAATAGCAACACTACTTGGCCCCTGACATATCGGACACTTTCCCCTTCGAACCAACGAATCTCCCCTAACATCGATAGGTCATTAACATATCTCATAATTTTGTGTAACACGTTGAATTTTTAACCACATATCTAGTGATCAAATGCATGATTGCACCATGCAAAGTTGTTTTTTCAAAGAGCATTTACAACATTTTGTATATCTGCTTAAAATCTTAAAGTTTGATTAGCAGTGTGCACCTTTGATGGTAAACACTGCTAAACATCACACTAGCAGCGTTCGGGCATGAAAACACGCTCCTAACTGCACTAATATATTATGTTGTTCTAAACTAGCAAACTCACCTCACATATACAAAAATTGGATATGCAGGTTTGATTTGTCTGCATTAGATGTATGCAAGATTTTTAGGTCACAAAAATAGCAAGACTACCTAGCCCCCTCACACATCGGACACTTCCCCTCCTTCGAACCTACGAATCTCCCCTGACATCGATAGGTCGTTAACATATATCATAACTTTTGCGTAACACATTGAACTGTTAACCACATATTCTAGTGATCACATGCATGATGACACCATGCAAAGTTTTTTTCCAAACAACATTTACAACATTTTGTAAATCTGCTTAGAACAATGCAATTTTGGCTCTATTTTGTGGCATTTCACTTGTGTCACGTAAAACTGTGTTTCGTCACGGAAAATACCCTGGTGAATTTATCCGGCTGTCACCTTCACCATCACCGAAGCATTGTCACAAAAAATAAAATCTTGACGGTACCACTTCCTCCATCACGCAAGATCATGTCTTAGGTGATGAACCCAAATCCATCGCTGAAGCTCTGCTATGGCCAAAAAATGTCACTAGAATCATCACTATATATGACTTTCTCATCCCTCATCATAGTTTTCGGTGAAAATACATACATCACTAACAACCGACCCACCAAGTTTCACCAGTCAACATTTCTGACCTACAAGCTAATAATATGCTAACATGGCACCTTACAGCTGGGCTCGGCTGAGGTTTTATCGCTGACGGTGGCTCTTAGTAACAATCGAATTTGACCGGTCAAAGATCCTAACATGTGGGCCCATAGGATGCTGATGTGGCTGCTTACGTGTGGATCCGGAAGCTAGTGACGCCAGACATTTTCGTCACTATTACTGTCATAGTTTGTTCAATGTTGCAACTAGCAACCAAATTTAAATTTGAACTTGAGCTTTAAAATTAGTAAAATTTCAAAAATGAGAATGGAATCAATTTTGTTAACGCTGAAAACAGACATGATTGACACAATTATAATAATGATTAGCCAACTGAGGAAATATCACACACGACATGAAAGAAAACAGATAGAGTACCACACATTAGAAAATATCATAAGGGACGACCAAAGTTTCCGGACAAAGAAGACCACCATTAGGGTTGCGACATGATGTTGTTAGAGCCCCCCTAAGTGAGTTGTGACATGATGTTATCAGAGCCGCCGCGCATCTTCCTTAAGAGAAAACCAAAAGCTCCTTCTAGTTCTGATTACTTCTTTTTCATAGAAATAGATTTCTCCTCTTGTTCCTTCTTAAAGCTGCAATTCCATCTTTCTTCTTTGTTTTCATCTCTTCGATTTCCTATTGCTGCGCTAATGTTCTTGCATTCAGCTCTTGTTGATACATGTCAGTTATTGATCTCGTAGCTAGCTCCTGAGTTACAAGCATCTCTTCAATCTGGAGGCAGATGACACTCCCATGCTTGCAAGGAACGTGCTATGCTTGGTAACGTCCTTGAGAACCTCTGCAACAATTTGCACATCTATTTTTGGCTCTTCACCTTTTGCTGAAGTTGCATTTTGCTTTTCCTTCATTTCCTTCCACAACATGATTGAAGCATTGTTGGTACGATGTTAGAAAATAATAGTTTGGGTGGCACATTACAAGTGAAATCTAAAAATTGCAGAACGCTTACGAGTGTCGTTGTTGCAGTCTCTATCTTGACCCCATCCTTCTTTCTGGTGTGGGTTGCTTCAAAAAATTCAACAGCTGTAGGTTTCTGGTTTTGCTCATTACACTAGTACATCAAACATGACATGATAAACTTTATTTCCATAGGCCATTTACTTATGAAAAAATATGATAATTTGCATGTAGGAAGCTGAAGTGCTTACCTTACTGTGATAAACTGCAATGTAGCATCTAGAGCCAATAGTTTGGTGGAGTTTCACATCTCTTCAGTTTGCTTTATTGTTGGAGAGCAGCCATATGGCTCATACCGGCATATGTTCATAGTATATGGAGCACTGAGTACAGCATGTGGATTCGTGCCACTGCATTTAATGAATATTGGAGCGAACCCTAGTAATCAGCGCTTGGGCGCTATACAATGTGTGTACGTATGACTGGGAGCCCAGTTGGAGGGCGATGGACAAGCGTCGTGGTTGCCTGTAATCGGGACCGGTGGAACAACACCTGCCTCGTAAGAAAGACCATGGTCCAAAAGTAGCGTTGCTACTGTAAATGCGCTAATGGGTCTTGTGTTTTACTTCATGCATCGAACCTTGTATGTCTGCCTGCTCGAGATACAGTTCATGGGGGTACAGCATTTCAGCGGCATGTGGTGAGAGGTTCAGCGAAGACGAATTCAGTGCAATGGAGCAGCTGACGAAAATCGATTACACGTCCAACAAGGTGGCTACCTAGTGGATCCGGTCTGCAGGTATGGTCCTCTTGTCGGCTCGCGATCGAAACTGTCGGGCTGCTTTCACAAAATTGGGGGTCTTACGTTGATTGCTTAGAACCGTAATTGTAGGATCACAACCTTTGATGAAGCCATGGATCTGGGCAAAGTTGCAGAGGTTGATCGCGCGCAAGATGCAGGGGAGGTAGATTTCTCAGTAGCTGGGGTGGATGCCAGCGGGGTGGAGATGCAGAATCCGATGGGCATCAAAGACGATGGCCGTATTGATTCAGGGGAATCGGCCGTGAAGCGAGATACCCAAGCCCCTGAATGGATTAAGAGGTGGGTACCTGCGCTGATCACTAAGGAAAAAATATCAAACTTTTTTTATCTATTTGGTGATGTTGTAATTTGTCACTGCCCTCGTCTGTTCCATGAAATTCAGAATGTGTACGAACCTAAATGCTGTCAAAAAGATGAAAACGGCAATGAACAGATTCTTGTTTTTAAAACAGACAGTACGATGTGAATGTTTTTCCAATTTACCCAGTATGATGCAAATTGACACATCATCTGTGAGAAAATGCTGAGTTCGGAAATGAAATGTCGGGTCCTGCTAACGTGGCTACATGGTTTGGTTCTGATAAGAAAAAAGGACTGTACCGATGAATCGCAAACATGGCTCATTCAATTCGATAGTGCAGTGGGCCTCGGCATTGTTTATAAAGTGAGGACAAAAATCAAATACGACTATGTATACATTGATTGGTGGGAATCTCAAGGTCCAGAAATGAACAGGATAATGTGAGCATATGCAGGTATGTGCCATATGGAATTTCCATTATTGTTGACACATATCTTCTATGGATTGATGCATAAATTTAGTTTAGACGATATGGTATAATAAAAATTGAATCTGTTAGCTTAAGCACGAATTATCTGGTAGTGTTCATCCTTCCACTGTTCACTAGATCTTTCCAAACTTTATCTATAATAATCAATGGCTTCAACTTCAAGGCTTACTCATCGGTAAGACTTTTAACCTCATTGTAATATTTCATTTTGAGTTGGTGCATATGTGACCACACGCTTTTCTGAATGATACCTTTAGTCACTGCTTTGGCCAATGGAGCGTTATTTGGAAACTCAAACTTTAGCTACGGACATCATACACACATTCATGTTACAACATTTAGAGTGCAAAGATAAAAAGATGTGGTATGTCACAATTGTCAAAGAGATCTATTTGATGGCTGACCTGAACTTCAAGAAGCAGGTTTTTATGGGCAACTTCATAACCAATCTCAGAAATAAGTTTTGCTACTTGCAGAGGGTCAATAGGTCTGTTTGCTCCCTCCATGAAGTCAACATTCATCTTATTTCTAGTCCTTCATATCTATCTTTCTAAACCATGCGATAAAGTAGGTCCATGCTCACCCCGCCTCTTCTGGAACTAGAGAATACCCCGCACGTTGCTGCAGGAATCGATTGCAATATATTTCACTGATTTGATTGTATGAAGCTTCCATAGTTGAATTAATAATATATGAACTAAAGCTAAAAATAAATATTATATATTGTATTTGATTATTGTGTAGTCATAAAACATTTTGAATATAAGTGGGATAACTTAACGGAAAACTTATTTCATGCATTTTGAGTGGACCTTTGATGATGTGGCATGTGTGGTGAGGTGAAAGGTGTGCATGAAATCTGTTAAGAATAAAGCGACGTCATTAGCGCTAAGAGTCGTACGTGTGTCCAAAGCATCGTACGGACGCGAATGTCCGTACGGGCGTCTTCTCGCACCACAGGCGCCTATTGTAAACGGACGCCTCTCCGGAGGCGCCCCAAATCCTTGTATAAATAGGGATTTGCCCAGAATCAACAAACACAAGTTTCTCATGAATTCTTACACGTTATCAGCACTGCTCTCCGGGTAGAGCGATTCCGACGAGAAAAACAGAGCATGAATAGGACGAGAGAGAAGGTAAGATGGCAGGGGTGAACCTGCACAGAATCGCCTCTGCCCTTGTTCGATTCATTGGATGGGAGATCCGTCAATCTGCCAGACGCCACAGTGCTGGTGTTCCTCGCCATTGGGGCCGAGGCAACGGCCGCTGTGATCGTCGTGGTCGCCATGGTCGTCATGATCACCCTGGCCCCGCCGCCGCAGAGCAGGCAGGACCAAGCAACCCATCTGCCGCCGTCCACCACGCCTACCAGGCACCTCCGATGCCGGCCTTCGTCGCTCCGCCAATGGACTGGGCTCCTGCCGAGGCTGCAGCCCCGTTCCTGGGCGAGGAGGAGTTCTTCGATGCCGCCCAGGCCCCGCCACCGCCGGGGATCTTCTTTGGCAATGGCATGGACGCAGGCATGGCCTTCTGCCCGGTGCACGGATTCGTCCCTTGCCCTGCCCGCAATTTCTGTCCCGTGCACGGGTATGGGCCGTGCCCTCCACCGCCGGCCACTCCACCACCGAAACCGGAGGTCATCGATGAGATGCTCACCTACCCGGACCTCCCTACACCGACGCCCGCTGACGAACACGAGGAGCACTTCGCCCCTCCAGGCTATGGCCCCGTGCCTGCCATGATGGAGTGGGAGGTGACGCCGAACGAAGAGGAGGAGCAGTGGCTCAACTCCGTTGTGAAGAAGGAGCCAAGCACACCGGCGGAGACCAACGAACCCGGCACCACCGTCCCCGACCTCAACACTGCCGCCCGTGTGAAGATCGAGGATGAGGCGTTGTCTTCCACGGCCCCAGCATCTCCGCCGCCTCCGCCCCCAGCAAGCCCGCGAATGTCATGTCACGCCCAATATGCGATACTATCCTAAAGAGACTCGAAGGTCCCACCAAGGATAGAACCGCATATTGATACGCTTTTGCAAGGTGGATATCATTACATCAACATTACATAATAGATGGGGATACATACAAAAGGCAAACAATGCCACACGAATACATCATCATCTTACATAAGAGCACCATCCGACTACGGATGAAACACAAGCAGAAACTCAAACGACATCCACCCTGCTAGCCCAGGCTGCCGACCTGGAACCTATCCTCTGATCGAAGAAGAAGCAGAAGAAGAACTCCAAAACAAGCAGACATCGCTCTCGCGTCATGATCATCGCATAACCTGTACCTGCAACTGTTGTGGTAGTAATCTGTGAGCCACAAGGACTCAGCAATCCCATTACCATGGGTATCAAGACTAGCAAAGCTTAATGGGAAAGGAAGGGGTAAAGTGGTGAGGTTGCAGCAACGACTAAGCATATATGGTGGCTAACATACGCAAATGAGAGCGAGAAGAGAAGCAAACGGAACGGTCGTGAAGCTAGCAATGATCAAGAGGTGATCCTGAACTCCTACTTACGTCAAACATAACTCAAAGACCGTGTTCACTTCCCGGACTCCGCCGAAAAGAGACCATCACGGCTACACACACAGTTGATGCGTTTTAGTTCGTATCTGGTGTCAAGTTATCTACAACCGAACATTAACAAATTCCCATCTGCCACATAACCACGGGCATGGCTCTTGAAAGTTTATACCCTGCAGGGGTGTCCAAACTTAGCCCATGATAAGCTCTCGCGATCAATGAAGGATATTCCTTCTCCTAGGAAGACCCGATCAGTCTCAGAATCTCGGTTACAAGACATTTTGACAATGGTAAAACAAGACCAGCAAAGCCGCTCGCTGTGCCGACAAATCCTGATAGGAGCTACACATATCTCGTTCTCAGGGCACACCGAATGAGCAAGACGTCGGGTTGGCATAGACCCTGGTTGCCCAGGGGGCGCCGGACATCGCTCGGTTTGGACCAGCACTTGGAGAAGCACTGGCCCAGGGGGGTAAGATAAAGATGACCCTCGGGATGCGCGACTCCCAAGGGAAAAAGGCTACGTGAGGCAAATGGTAAAACCAAGGTTGGGCCTTGCTGGAGGAGTTTTATTCAAAGCGAACTGTCAAGGGGGTCCCATAAATCGCCCAACCGCGTAAGGGATGCAAAATCCGGGAACATAACACCGGTATGACGGAAACTAGGGCGGCAAGAGTGGAACAAAACGCCAGGCATAAGGCCGAGCCTTCCACCCTTTACCAAGTATATAGGTGCATTAATAATATAAGAAATATTGTGATATCCCAACATAATCCTGTCCACCATGGAGCAATATTCAACTTCACCTGCAACTAACAACGCTATAAGAGGGGCTGAGCCAAGCGGTAACATAGCCAAACAACGGTTTGCTAGGAAGGGTGAACAAGGTTAGAGGCTAACATGGCAAATTGGGAGGCTTGAAGAGCAAATGATAGGTAGCGCAACATAGCGATAGAACGAAGCAACTAGCATAGCAATGATAGTAATGAGATCCAAGGTGACGGTCATCTTGCCTGAAATCCCGCTAGAAGAAGAACGAGTCCATGAAGAAGATGAAGCCACGAAGACGAACCAAGCATAGACGAACGAATCCTCACGATCGCAACGAAACGGGAACTATCGAGAAGAAGCACAACATAGTAAACACACCACACATGACAAGGCATGATGCTCAACCAAGTATGATGCATGACAAGCTACATGAAGCTACTCATGGCAAGAGATGATGCATACAAGAGCAACACATCAAAACAAGTTTAAATGAGGCCGGGAACAACATATAACAATTCCGGTAAGTCCTCATATGCAAGTTTCAAAGTTGGTCCAGATCTGAACAAACATTAAGTTGAAGTTGTTTAACAGCAAGTTAAGATGCAGCAAGATGATCTACACGGGATTCTAGTCAAGTTACACACAAAGTTCAATTAGTTCGGAGCTACGGCCTAGAAGTTATGAGCAAAACAAGTCAAACATGGCATTGATGCTAAATGCATCCAAACATCAGGCAAACACCTCAAAACAAGGATGCACCAAGATAATATGAAATTACATGCAATTCTAAGAAAGTTTCATATAGGGCACACTCAAAACGGAGCAACGGTTTCAACACATACACTCTATACAAGTTTAAAGGACAAGTTGTCCAAAATAGCAACTAGGCATCTAGCAAACATCAAAGCAATATGCTACAGCATCTCAACATAAGACCAAAAGGCATGAGCATGAAGTACAGGTAAAGCATGACAAAACATGAACACTGAGCTATCTCCAGAAATCACTTTAACATGCTCAAAAGGACATGGCAAGATTGCAAATAATAACAGTTTCAGGCTTAGCAGAAATAACATCAGGTTGCAATGTTTAGAGCTATCAAACAACATGTTACAGGAACTTAACATGGCAAACAAAGGCATGGCATGCTATTACCAATGACAAAGAACAAAACTCCCTTACTGAATTATTTCAAAGATCAACAGAAAATATGGTAGCATCCATACAAACATGGCAAGTAATATGACAGATTCAAACATGGCAGGAACAACGATAAGTAGACATGTTGATGAGCTTGTACAACTCACCATAGAGCAATACATGGCATGACAAGGCAACCAGCAGTAAGAATACATGTTTGTGAAGCTAAGCATGGCAAGAGCAAGTTCATAGGGTGCATGGATCACTAGCAAAGCTCATGGAAAAACTGAACTTAATGTTAACAGACTGAGCAACATTATTTAGCAAGTTTGGAGCAAGATTACAACAAGCTACAGCAGGCTATAAATGCAACCAGGGGCATGTATGGATAGAGCATGAAAAATGTATAACAAATCATCCTTAGTGAATATCTCCAGATTATGCATATAATGACTTGTAGCAGCAGGTTAACATAGCATCATGATGTAGCAGATTCAGCCTAGCAAAACAGTAACATCAAGTACCCTACTTCACGAGCTCGATGCACTCAATATAAGACTCGCAAAAATACATAGGTTGCACCTCTGTAAAGATGGCATGATGTAAACTCATGTAGACATCAAGCTCATAGGATGCACACACAAAATGCAATGAAAAAGACAAAACAGCAAGTTATAACAGTTTCAGCAGGTTAACGTCATATAGCACTCTTGCAACGATGATTTGGGCATCAAGATGGACTCAAACAAACATGGCACAATGGAATGAAATGTAGAGCATCACATGATGAACATTTTGATATATTGCACGCACAAAACGGAGCTATATGCAACAATTTATGATGCGATGAACATGGCACCAGAATGCAATATTTTTGGGACTTGGCAGTTTTTCCGGCAAAAAACGAAAGGGCGCTATATAACTGTTCGACGCACGGGGCGAGGTTTAGGCACTGCTCACCATGGGCTTCGACCCAGGCTAGTGGAGGACGAGGTGGGCCGGTGGAGCAGCTGGGCCTGGGGGTCGGCGCGCTGGGCCGGACCGCGGGGAGGCCCACGCGGCGCGAGAGGGAGGCGCCCAGGCGACACTCGTCGCCCTGCCCGACGAGGCCGACCGAGGCCATGCAGGGCGGCGGCGGCGGCGCCTAAGGCGGCACCGGCGACGCGGGCAGGCCAGGAATGGCGGGCGGCGGCGCGGGAAGCCGGATCCGGCCGGTGGGAGGCCGGATCTGGCCGGCGACGGCGGAGACGGAGCTTGACGGCGGCGAGGTTGGTGGTGGAGTCCGGCGAGGCGGGCACGGGGTTCGGTCGCCGGGGCTGCGGCTCCGATGAGGGGCCAGCTGGCGAGGAACGGCGGAGGCGGGAGGCGACGACTGCGGGGCAAGGCGAGCTCGGGAGGAGCCGGCGACGCAGGACGAGCCCCTGGCACGGGCGCTCGTGGGCGCCTGCAGGCTGCGGCTCGGGCCGGGAGGGCCCCGGATGGGCTCGCGGGCCCGCGTGGTGGAGACGGCGGCGGGGGCGACATGGCAAGCCACGATTGGCTGCGGGCACGGGCGGACATGTCCGGCGGCGGGGATTTCGTCTGGTGGCGCGAGGAGGAGGGGAGCTAGGGTTAGGGGTAGGATTCATCCGCGAAAATGGAAGGGGAGGGCCTATTTATAGGTAGAGGGAGCTAGGAGAGTCCAAATGAGGAGCGGTTTTTGCCCACACGATCGTGATCGAACGACCGAGAGCATGGAGGGGGTTTGGATGGGTTATTGGACCACTTTGGAGGGGTGTTGGGCTGCACACAAAAGAGGCCTTTACGGTTCCCCGGTTAACCGTTGGAGTATCAAACGGACTCCAAATGGCATGAAACTTGACAGGCGGTCTACCGGTGGTGTACCAAGGCCGCTTGGCAAACCTCGGTCCATTCCGAGAATGTTTAACACCCGCTCACGAAAAGAGACAGGAAGGGGACGCCGGATGACATAGGAGTGCCGGATTGCAAAATGGACAACGGGGAAATTGCTCAGATGCATGAGACGAACACATATGCAACGCAATGCACATGATTACATGATAAAATGCAACACGCAAGCAAATGACATGGCAATGACGGCAAATAACTGGCGGACACCTGGCGCAACGAATCCGGGGCGTTACACGCTGCCACCCGTGGCTCGCTGGATCCTTCGTCGTTTCGCGGCGGCGCTGGAGCAGCACCACCCCGGCCTCCGCTCCGGCTCCTGGGCCCATGCAAGCCTCCACCTCCCCGGCTACGCTGCGGGGGGGGGGGGGGGGGGGACATCCTCCTCCTGGAGATCGCCGGCGCTGGGCGCCATCAGCGGCGGCCGGCGGGATCCCGTGGAGATGGCGGTGGAATGGGGGGAATTGACCCCAACCGCCCCACCTCCTAGTCCCCCTTATCCGCTCCTTCAGCGATGCCGCCATGGGCCTGGGCCTAAAGGCCTCGTGGGTTGTGGCCCACATTGCAATAACCAGCAAGAAAAAAAATCAACGGGCGGTAGGCTAGATTGCAGAAAAAGCCTTATATTATCAGAATTTCGTGCATTAGTCCAACTACTAGTACTAATTTAGTGCTTGTCATGTTTTAGCCCCGTAAATTTGGGAATTCGCAGATAGGTTCAACTATTAGTGTTGTAATTAAGTACTTGTCGTGTTTTAGACCTTGTATCTCGGTGTAATTATAGATTGTACTCAATTAAATTGTGTATTGATGTTTATACCATATTATGTCTATAAATAATTATATGTTCAATGTGTTTGCAATTCGCAATCCCTATAACATGTACAAATGGTACCATAATATTATTTTGCAATTGAAAATCATTTATTTTTGCAACTCAAATATTAATTCGCCATCAATTAAGTCCGAAAAATGCCTATGTGGCACGAAGTAGACTTAATTCGATTAGAATTAATATGCAATAATTATTATTATTATTTTAAACTAAATACAGTTCAAGTCTTTACTTGAATTCATAACAATTGCAAAATTTATTACAAGATGATCATGAAGATTTTAATTTACATACAAGTAAATTGATCAAATATTTGGTTCTCAATCTTGTAGGACAAAATGACCGTCAAAGAATTTGAAGAGCTTTCGCTCGACGGACACAACTATCCTACATGGGCTATGGATGTTAAAATTAGTCTTTCATCTCATGGAATTGCAGCTGCACTCATACCTCCTGCAGACCCTCCCCAAGAGGGAATTGCACAATTAATCGAACAGCAACAATATGCTGCTTTATACATAATAAGGCACCATATCCATCCAGATCTAGAATCTGAATATTTGATGGAGGAATCCCCAAGCAATATGTGGCAATCACTTAAGACTAGATATGAACAGCAAAAGGAAGTTATACTTCCTGAAGCTAGTCATGAGTGGACCCATTTAAGACTGCAAGATTTCAAATCGATTGGAGCTTATAATCATGAGGTTCATAAAAATTGTTCAAAGTTGCGGTTTTGCGAGAAGGAGCCTACAGAAGCAGATAAGATAGAAAAGACTCTATCCACTATGCTCCCGACTGACAGGATCCTACAACAACAATATCATGCCCGCAATTATATAGTTTACTCTGAACTTATACATGTGCTCCTCCAGGCTGAGAAACACGATGAACTTCTGCTAAAGAATAGTAATCAACGCCCAGTTGGGGTCGCTCCTTTGCCTGAAGTACATGCAAATTTTCAGAAAAACACCAAGTTCAATGGTTCTTTCAAAGGCCAAAACAAGAACTTTAAGGGTAAGAGCAACCACAACAAGAAGAACAAGCCACAAAATTCAGACAAGGGAAAGGGCATAACAAAGAATAAGTTTGATAAAACTAAACTTTGCCAAAAATGTGGATGCTACAAGCATGTCACCAAAAAATGCCGCACCCCAAGACATCTGGTAAACCTCTACCTGCAATCCATGGGACGTAACGAACCTGCCCAAGGAGCAAGATATGAAGCTCACTTCAATCTTCAACCTGGTAACAACAAGGAAGCTGGTTGTTCGCAAGATTTTCAAGGAGCACCAAGTAACAACAAGGAATTCCATTGATCACAGGACTCCATGGACAAGGAGAATATGATGACCGAATACGCCGCCGACATGTTCGGGGACTTTGACTAGTCAATTGACTCCATTTAGATATTTTATTTTTTACATCCATCGGATTGTTGTAATAAAAACGTATTATTATTGTTGTTGTCATCATTCTATATTGTAAAAACACAATATATATATTGTATCAGCACTTTGATATCAATAAAATTTGTATGTATTCTATATATCCAATAAAGTGTTTTTCATTAAACTGAAAACTCCACATTTTAATATATAGATTTCTACGGGAGTCAATCCAATGGAGGAGGAAATGTGCCTTATGGATAGTGGCACCACAAACTCTATACTTAGGGAAATAGAGTATTTCCAAACTCTTAAAAAATTGAATGGAGATATTTTAACAATCGCTGGACGCGATGTGGTAATTGTTGGCAAAGGACGTGCCATATTTACCCTCCCTATGGGTACACAAATTGTAATTGAGGATGCTTTATTATATCCCGATTCAACTCGGACCCTCATAGGTTATAGAGATATCCGCAAAAATGGTTTCCACGTTGAAACTTATGAAGATAACAAAGAGGAATATCTCCTCTTTACCAAAGACAACGGATATGGAAAACATATATTTGAGAAAATTCCCTCTTTATCATCAGGATTGTAGTACATGTACATAAAACCCGTAGAGCATGTTGTGTATAAGGTAATTTTTTAGAATGTAAATGCATTCCAAACTTGGTATGATCGCCTTGGTCATCCTGGTATAGGGATGATGAGGAAAATTATCTGCAATTCCGATGGTCATGACTTAAATTAAGCTAAATTCCCACAATCTTCAGATTTTATGTGCACTGCATGTGCTACTGGGAAACTCATTTTAAGACCCTCATATCTTAAAATTCAAGCAGAATCACTACAATTCCTTGAACGAATTCAAGGCGGTATTTGTGGTCCGATCCAACCATTGTCTGGACCTTTTAGGTATTTCATGGTTCTAATAGATGCATCTACACGATGGTCTCACGTGTGTTTACTATCTACACGAAACCATGCATTTGCCAAAATAATGAGACAAGTTATCAAATTGCAAGCTCATTATCCTGAGAATCAAATTAAATCAATTCGAATGGACAACGCTGCTGAATTCTCTTCACATGATTTTAGTGATTATTGCATGGCATTAGGCATTGAAGTTCAGCACTCAGTCCCATATATCCACACTCAAAATGGATTGGCTGAATCTCTTATTAAGAGAATTAAGCTCATTGCATGACCCTTACTAATGAATTGCAATTTACCAACTTCTTGTTGGGGTCATGCAGTTTTACACGTTGCTGACTTAATCCAATTGCGACCAACTGCATATCACAGCACTTCCCCTCTGCAATTAGTACGTGGAAACCTACCAAATATTTCCCATCTGCGTAAATTCGGATGCGCCACTGATACGTCTCCAACGTATCTACTTTTCCAAACACTCTTGCCCTTGTTTTGGACTCTAACTTGCATGATTTGAATGAAACTAACCCGGACTGACGATGTTTTCAGCAGAACTACCATGATATTGTTTAATGTGCAGAAAACAAAAGTTCTCGGAATGACCTGAAAATCCACAGAGATAAGTTTTGGAAAATATAAAAAATACTGGCGAAAGAATCAAGGCCAGGGGGGCCACACCCTGTCCACGAGGGTGGGGGGCGCGCCCTCCCCCCTAGGCGCGCCCCCTGTCTCCTGGGCCCCTGATGCTCCAACGACCTCAACTCCAACTCCATATATTCCGTTTCGCGGAGAAAAAAATCGGAGAGAAAGTTTCATCGCGTTTTACGATACAGAGCCGCCGCCAAGCCCTAATCTCTCTCGGGAGGGCTGATCTGGAGTCCGTTCGGGGCTCCTGAGAGGGGGATTCGTCGCCGTCATTGATACGTCTCCAACGTATCTATAATTTTTGATTGTTCCATGCTATTATATTACCCCTTTTGGATGTTTATGTGCTTTATATTACACATTTATATCATTTTTGAGACTAACCTACTAACCGGAGGCCCAGCCCATATTACTGGTTTTTTGCCTAATTTAGTATTTCGAAGAAAAGGAATATCAAATGGAGTCCAAACAGAATGAAACCTTCGGGAGCGTGATTTTTGGAACGAACGTGATCCAGACGACTTGGAGTGCAAGTCAAGAAGTAGCCGAGGCACCCACGAGATAGGAGGGCGCCCCCCCCCCCCCTGTAGGGCGTGCCCCCTATCTCATGGGCCCCTCGGGCGGCCACCGACGTACTTCTTCCTCCTATATATACCTACGTACCCCAAAAACATCCAGAAGGAGGACGAAACACAATTTCCACCACCTTAACCTTCTATATCCACGAGATCCCATCTTGGAGCCTTCGTCGGTGTTCTGCCGGAGGGGGAATCGACCATGGAGGGCTTCTACATCAACATCCTTGCCCCTTCGATGAGTTGTGAGTAGTTTACCACAGACCTACGGGTCCATAGTTATTACCTAGATGGCTTCTTCTCTCTTTTTGGATCTCAATACAATGTTCTCCCCCTCTCTTGTGGAGATCTATTCGATGTAAACTCCTTTTGCAGTGTGTTTGTCGAGATCCGATGAATTGTGGGTTTATGATCAAGTTTATCTATGAATAATATTTGAATCTTCTCTGAATTCTTTTATGTATGATTGAGTTATCTTTGCAAGTCTCTTCGAATTATCAGTTTGGTTTGGCCTACTAGATTGATCTTTCTTGCCATGGGAGAAGTGCTTAGCTTTGGGTTCAATCTTGCGGTGTTCTTACCCAGTGACAGAAAGGGTTGCAAGACACGTATTGTATTGTTGCCATCGAGGATAACAAGATGGGGTTTATATCATATTGCATGTGTTTATCCCTCTACA
This sequence comes from Triticum timopheevii, assembly GCA_963921465.1. Lineage (NCBI taxonomy): Eukaryota > Viridiplantae > Streptophyta > Magnoliopsida > Poales > Poaceae > Triticum > Triticum timopheevii. The sequence goes on along the minus strand of OY997266.1, from coordinate 213,459,503 downwards.
TCATGTCATCTTGCTTAATGTGTTGCTCTGTTCTTATGAACTTAATACTCTAGATGCATGCTGGATAGCGGTTGATGTGTGGAGTAATAGTAGTAGATGCAGGCAGGAGTCGGTCTACTTGTTATGGACGTGATGCCTATATACATGATCATGCCTAGATAATCTCATAACTATTCGCTTTTCTATCAATTGCTCGACAGTAATTTGTTCACCCACCGTAATACTTATGCTATCTTGAGAGAAGCCTCTAGTGAAACCTATGGCCCCCGGGTCTATCTCTTATCATATTTGCTTTCAATATACTTTTATTTGCATCTTTACTTTTTGCATCTATATTATAAAATACCAAAAATATATTTATCTTATCTTACTATCTTTATTAGATCTCACTTTCGCAAGTGGCCGTGAAGGGATTGACAACCCCTTTATTGCGTTGGTTGCGAGTTCTCAGTTTGTTTGTGTAGGTGCGTGGGACTTTTGAGGAGCCTCCTACTGGATTGATACCTTGGTTCTCAAAAACTGAGGGAAATACTTACGCTACTCTGTTGCATCACCCTCTCCTCTTCGAGGAAAACCAACGCAAGCTCAAGAAGTAGCAAGAAGGATTTCTGGCGCCGTTGCCGGGGAGGTCTTCGCTCAAGTCAAGACATACCAAGTATCCATCATAAACCCATCTCCCTCGCATTTACATTATTTTCCATTTGCCTCTCGTTTTCCTCTCCCCCACTTCACCCTTGCCATTTTATTCGCCCTCTCTTTCCCAATCTTCTCTTCTCTCTTTTGCTTGCCCTTTCGTTTGCTCGTTTTTGTTGGAATAGATGCTTATTTATTGCTAAACAGAGAACCTAAGATCTATGGATCCTCATCCGCTTGCTAATATTTTTAAGAGATCCAATTATGATGAACACATTGCTAGTGAGTTTTGTGCACTAGATTATCTTTATGAAGTTTTGCTTGAAATTTGTGAATCTGAAAATTGTGATGAAGAAATTTATGAAGAGATACACAATGGCTCCTTGAATAAAAAGCATGATTGCAATGATTTTACTATAAACTCTCTTTATGTCAATTGTGCTAATAATATGCAAAACCCTAAGCTTGGGGATGCTAGTTTTGCTATGTCTACTACTTGTTGTCATGATCATGATTGGGGTGATTCTTCTTATGATCTTGAAAATTTATTTAAGCCCCATGATGAATATGAGATTGATAATAGTGTTTGCAATAATATTGAAAGTGGGTTTCCAAGAGTGTCAACTTTAGATCCCACATATTTGGAGTATGTTCAGTCTTATGATATTTTTGATAAAAGCGGTTTTGGAGAAGTCATGACTTTAGTTAATGTTAATCCCACTATCCTAGAAGAGTGTCAACTTCGCATGCATGTGGATCGTGTTGAAAATATTTTATGTGGTAGTTATTTTGTTGAATTTGCTCATGATCCGACATGTAATTATTATGAGAGAGGAAAATATGGTTGTAGAAATTTTCATGTTACTAAATTACCTCTCTTCATGTTGAGATTGTTATCATCTCTTTGTTCTTCCTTGCATATGCTAGTTTTTGCTTGCCTTGATAATTTGTTTGCTTACAAGATGCCTATGCATAGGAAGTATGTTAGACTTAGATGTGTTTGTCACGTGTTTCTCGATGCTCTCTTTGCGCTTCAATTCTTGTCTTTCATGTGAGCATCATTAAAATTATCAATGCCTAGCTAAAAGGCTTTAAAGAAAAGCGCTTGTTGGGAGTCAACCCAATATTTTTCCTTGCTGTTATTTAATAAATATTGCATCTACCTTCTGTTTAGATGTGTTTTTATCTTTTAATTAGTGTTTGTGCCAAGTAGAACCTATAGGATAACCTACGATGATAGTTGATTTGATTCTGCTGAAAAACAGAAACTTTGCACGCACGAATATAATTTTGTTAAATCACAGGAACGTGTTTTTGCGTTGATTCTTTTCGCTTATGTTCAATAAACAAATTTTCCGGGACTTCCTATTTTGGTAGGATTTTTAGAGTTCCAGAAGTTTTGCGTTAGTTACAGATTACTACAGACTGTTCTGTTTTCGACAGATTCTGTTTTTCGTGTGTTGTTTGCTTATTTTGATGCATCTATGGCTAGTAAAATAGTTTATAAACCATAGATAATTTGGAATACAGTAGGTTTAACACCAAAATAAATAAATAATGAGTTCATTACAGTACCTTATGTAGTGGTTTTGTTTTCTTTCACTTACGGAGCTTATAAGCTTTCCTGTTGAGTTTTGTGTTGTGAAGTTTTCAAGTTTTGGGTAAAGCTTTTATGGACTATGGAATAAAGGGTGGCAAGAGCCTAAGCTTGGGGATTCCCATAGCACCCCAAGATATTCAAGGATAGCCAAAATCCTAATCTTGGGGATGCCCCAGGAAGGCATCCCCTCTTTCGTCTTTGTTCATTGGTAACTTTACTTGGAGCTATATTTTTATTCGCCACATGATATGTGTTTTGCTTGGAGCGTCGTGTATTATATTAGTCTTTGATTTTTATTTTACCACAATCATCCTTGCTGTACACACCTTTTGGGAGAAACCTTTTTTATTAGAATTTGATAGAATACTCTATGTGCTTCACTTATATCTTTTGAGCTTGATAGTTTTCGCTCTAGTGCTTCACTTATATCTTTTAGAGCATGGCGGTGTCTTAATTTTGAAGAAATTATTAGTCTCTCATGCTTCACTTATATTATTTTGAGAGTCTTTTAGAACAGCATGGTATTTTCCATGGTTTTAAAGTTGGTCCTAGAATGATGAGCATCCAAGTTGGGTATAATAAAAACTATCATAGAAAGTGAATTGGATGCTATGATCAATTTGATGCTTGATAATTGTTTTGAGATATGGAGGTAGTGATATTAAAGTCATTCTAGTTGGGTGATTATGAATTTAAAGAATGCTTGTGTTGAAGTTTGTGATTCCCGTAGCATGCACGTATGGTGAACCGCTTTGTGATGAAGATGGAGCACAATTTTATTTATTGAGTGTCTTCCTTATGAGTGGTGGTCGGGGATGAGCGATGGTATTTTCCTACCAATCTATCCCCCTAGGAGCATGCGCGTAGTGCTTTGGTTTTTGATGACTTCTAAATTTTTGCAATAAGTACATGAGTTCTTTTGACTAATGTTGAGTCCATGGATTATATGCACCCTTTCACCCCTCCACCATTGCTAGCTTTTCTTGTGCCGCGCAACTTTCGCCAGTACCATACACCCACCATATACCTTCCTCAAAACAGACACCATACCTACCTATTATGGCATTTCCATAGCCATTCCGAGATATATTGCCATGCAACTTTCCACCGTTCCGTTCATATGACACACATTACTTTTGTCATATTGCTCTTTGCATGATCATGTAGTTGACATTGTATTTGTGGCAAGGCCACCTTCATAATTTTCATACATGTCACTCTTGATTCATTGCATATCCCGGTACACCGCCCGGAGGCATTCATATAGAGTCATATCTTGTTCTAGCTTTGAGTTGTAATTCTTGAGTTGTAAATCCATAAAAGTGTGATGATCTTCATTATTAGAGCATTGTCCTAGTGAGGAAAGGATGATGAAGACTATGATTCCCCCACAAGTCGGGATGAGACTTCGGACTTTACAAAAAGAAAAAAAGGTCAAAAAGAAAAAGAAAAAAAGAAAGGCCAAAGAAAAAAAAGGAGAGAAAAAGAGAGAAGGGACAATGCTACTATCTCTTTTTCCACACTTGTGCTTCAAAATAGCACCATGATCTTCATGATAGAGAGTCTCATATGTTTTCACTTTCATATACTAGTGGGAATTTTTCATTATAGAACTTGGCTTGTATATTCCAATGATGGGCTTCCTCAAAATGCCCTAGGTCTTCGTGAGCAAGCGAGTTGGATGCGCACCCACTTAGTTTCTTTTGTTGAGCTTTCATATATTTATAGCTCTAGTGCATCCGTTGCATGGCAATCCCTACTCACTCACATTGATATCTATTAATGGGCATCTACATAGCCCGTTGATATGCCTAGTTGATGTGAGACTATCTTCTCCTTTTTTGTCTTCTCCACAACCACCATTCTATTCCACATTTAGTGCTATGTCCATGGCTCACGCTCATGTATTGCGTGAAAGTTGAAAGACTTTGAGATTATTAAAGTATGAAACAATTGCTTGGCTTGTCATCAGGGTTGTGCATGATTAAATACTTTGTGTGATGAAGATAGAGCAACAGCCAGACTATATGATTTTGTAGGGATAACTTTCTTTGGCCATGTTATTTTGAGAAGACGTGATTACTTTGATTAGTATGCTTGAAGTATTACTATTTCTTATGTCAATATGAACTTTTATTTTGTATCATTTGGATCTGAACATTCATGCCACAATAAACAAAATTACATTGAGAATTATGCTAGGTAGCATTCCACATCAAAAAATTTCTTTTTTATCATTTACCTACTCGAGGTCGAGCAGGAATTAAGCTTGGGGATGCTTGATACGTCTCCAATGTATCTATAGTTTTTTATTGTTCCATGCTATTATATTACCCCTTTTGGATGTTTATGGGCTTTATTTTACACATTTATATCATTTTTGGGACTAACCTACTAACCGGAGGCCCAGCCCATATTGTTGTTTTTTTGCCTATTCCATTATTTCAAAGAAAAGGAATATCAAACAGAGTCCAAATAGAATGAAACCTTTGGGAGCGTGATTTTTTGAACGAACGTGATCCAGAGGACTTGGAGTGCAAGTCAAGAAGCAGCCGAGGCTCCCACGAGATAGGAGGGCGCCCCCCCCCCCTTTGTAGGGCGCGCCCCCTGTCTCATGGGCCCCTCGGGCAGCCACCGACGTACTTCTTCCTCCTATATATACTTACGTACCCCAAAAACATCCAGGAGGATGAAGAAACACAATTTCCACCACCGTAACCTTCTGTATCCGCGAGATCCCATCTTGGAGCCTTCGCCGGCGATCTGCCGGAGGGGGAATCGACCACGGAGGGCTTCTACATCAACATCCTTGCCCCTCCGATGAGTTGTGAGTAGTTTACCACAGACCTACGGGTCCATAGTTATTAGCTAGATGGCTTCTTCTCTCTTTTTGGATATCAATACAATATTCTCCCCCTCTCTTGTGGAGATCTATTCGATGTAAACTCTTTTTGCGGTGTGTTTGTCGAGATCCGATGAATTGTGGGTTTATGATCAAGTTTATCTATGAATAATATTTGAATCTTCTCTGAATTCTTTTATGTATGATTGAGTTATCTTTGCAAGTCTCTTCAAATTACCAGTTTGGTTTGGCCTACTAGATTGATCTTTCTTGCCATGGGAGAAGTGCTTAGCTTTGGGTTCAATCCTGCGGTGTCCTGCACGTATTGTATTGTTGCCATCGAGGATAACAAGATGGGGTTTATATCATATTGCATGTGTTTATCCCTCTACATCATGTCATCTTGCTTAATGTGTTACTCTATTCTTATGAACTTAATACTCTAGATGCAGGCAGGAGTCGGTCGATGTGTGGAGTAATAGTAGTAGATGCAGGCAGGAGTCGGTCTACTTGTTATGGACGTTATGCCTATATACATGATCATGCCTAGATAATCTCATAATTATTCGCTTTTCTATCAATTGCTCGACAGTAATTTGTTCACCCACCGTAATACTTATGCTATCTTGAGAGAAGCCTCTAGTGAAACCTATGGCCCCCGGGTCTATCTCTTATCATAATTGCTTTCAATCTACTTTTATTTGCATCTTTACTTTTTGCATCTATATTATAAAATACCAAAAATATATTTATCTTATCTTACTATCTTTATTAGATCTCACTTTCGCAAGTGGCCGTGAAGGGATTGACAACCCCTTTATTGCGTTGGTTGCGAGTTCTCAGTTTGTTTGTGTAGCTGCGTGGGACTTTTGAGGAGCCTCCTACTGGATTGATACCTTGGTTCTCAAAAACTGAGGGAAATACTTATGCTACTCTGCTGCATCACCCTCTCCTCTTCGAGGAAAACCAACGCAAGCTCAAGACGTAGCAGTCGTCATCATCAACCATCCTCCATCACCAATTTCATGATGCTCACTGCCGTGCGTGAGTAATTCCATCGTAGGCTTGCTGGACGGTGATGGGTTGGATGAGATTTACCATGTAATCAAGTTAGTTCTGTTACGGTTTGATCCCTAGTATCCACTATGTTCTGAGATTGATGTTGCTATGACTTTGCTATGCTTAATGCTTGTCACTAGGGCCCGAGTGCCATGGTTCCAGATCTGAACCTATTATGTTTTCATGAATATATGTGAGTTCTTGATCCTATCTTGCAAGTCTATAGTCACCTATTATGTGTTATGATCCGACAACCCCGAAGTGACAATAATCGGGATACTTCTCGGTGATGACCGTAGTTTGAGGAGTTCATGTATTCACTATGTGCTAATGCTTTGTTTCGGTTCTCTATTAAAAGGAGGCCTTAATATCCCTTAGTTTCCACTAGGACCCCACTGCCACGTGAGGGTAGGACAAAAGATGTAATGCAAGTTCTTTTCCATAAGCATGTATGACTATATTTGGAATACATGCCTACATTACATTGATGAACTGGAGCTAGTTCTGTGTCACCCTATGTTATGGCTATTACTGTTGGGGAACGTAGTAATTTCAAAAAAATTCCTACGCACATGCAAGATCATGGTGATGCATAGCAACGAGAGGGGAGAGTATTGTCCACGTACCCTCGTAGACCGTAAGCGGAAGCGTTATGACAACGCGGTTGATGTAGTCGTACGTCTTCACGATCCGACCGATCCAAGTACCGAACGTACGGCACCTCCGAGTTCAGCAGATGTTCAGCTCGATGACGATCCCCGGACTCCGATCCAGCAAAGTGTCGGGGATGAGTTCCATCAGTACGACGGCGTGGTGACGATGATGATGTTCTACCGGCGCAGGGCTTCGCCTAAACTCCGCGACGATATGACCGAGGTGGAATATGGTGGAGGGGGGCACCGCACACGGCTAAGGAACGATCTTGAAGATCAACTTGTGTTTCCTAGGGTGCCCCCCTGCCCCCATATATAAAGGAGCCAAGGGGGAGGGGGCGGCCCGCCAAGGAGGGCGCGCCAAGGGGGAGTCCTACTCCCACCGGGAGTAGGACTCCCTTCTTTCCTAGTTGGAGAAGGAGAAGGGGGAAGGAGGAGGAAGAGGGGAAGGAAAGGGGGGGCGCCGCCCCCTCTCCTTGTCCTATTCGGACTAGGGAGGGGAGGGGGCGCATCCCACCTCTTGCCTCCTCTCCTCTTCTCCCTTAGGGCCCATGAAGGCCCAATAACCCCCGGGAGGGTTCCGGTAACCCCCTGGTACTCTGGTAAAATGCCGATTTCACCCGGAACAGTTCTGATGTCCAAACATAGGCTTCCAATATATCAATATTTATGTCTCGACCATTTCGAGACTCCTCGTCATGTCCGTGATCACATCCGGGACTCCGAACAAACTTCGGTACATCAAAACTTATAAACTCATAATAAAACTATCATCGTAACGTTAAGCGTGCGGACCCTACAGGTTCGAGAACTATGTAGACATGACCTAGAACTATTCTCGGTCAATAACCAATAGCGGAACCTGGATGCTCATATTGGCTCCTACATATTCTACGAAGATCTTTATCGGTCAAACCGCATAACAACATACGTTGTTCCCTTTGTCATCGTATGTTACTTGCCCGAGATTCGATCGTCGGTATCCAATACCTAGTTCAATCTCGTTACCGGCAAGTCTCTTTACTCGTTACGTAATGCATCATTCCATAACTAACTCATTTAGCTACATTTCTTGCAAGGCTTATAGTGATGTGCATTACCGAGAGGGCCCAGAGATACCTCTCCGACAATCGGAGTGACAAGACCTAATCTCGAAATACGACAACCCAACATGTACCTTTGGAGACACCTGTAGTGCTCCTTTATAATCACCCAGTTATGTTGTGACGTTTGGTAGCACCCAAAGTGTTCCTCCGGTAAACGGGAGTTGCATAATCTCATAGTTACAGGAACATGTATAAGTCATGAAGAAAGCAATAGCAACATACTAAACGATCAAGTGCTAAGCTAACGGAATGGGTCAAGTCAATCACATCATTCTCCTAATGATGTGATCCCGTTAATCAAATGACAACTCTTTTGTCCATGGTTAGGAAACATAACCATCTTTGATAAACGAGCTAGTCAAGTAGAGGCATACTAGTGACACTATGTTTGTCTATGTATTCACACATGTATTATGTTTCCGGTTAATACAATTCTAGCATGAATAATAAACATTTATCATGAAATAAGGAAATAAATAATAACTTTATTATTGCCTCTAGGGCATATTTCCTTCAGTCTCCCACTTGCACTAGAGTCAATAATCTAGTTCACATCACCATGTGATTTAACATCAATATTCGTATCTGTATATGATTAACACCCATAGTTTCATGTGACCAACACCCAAAGGGTTTACTAGAGTCAATAATCTAGTTCACATCGCTATGTGATGAACACCCAAAGAGTACTAAGGTGTGATCATGTTTTGCTCGTGAGAGAAGCTTAGTCAATGGTTCTGTCACATTCAGAGCCGTATGTATTTTGCAAATATTCTATGTCTATAATGCTCTGCACGGAGCTACTCTAGCTAATTGCTCCCATTTTCAATATGTATCCAGATTGAGACTTAGAGTCATCTGGATTGGTGTAAAAGCTTGCATAGTTGTAACCTTTTACGACGAGCTCTTTTATCACTTCCATTATCGAGAAATATTTCCTTAGTCCTCACTAAGGATATTCTTGACCGCTGTCCAATGATCTACTATTAGATCAAAATTGTATTCCTTTGCCAAACTCAGAGCAAGGTATACAATAGGTCTGGTACACAGCATAGCATACTTTATAGAACCTATGACTGAGGCATAGGGAATGACTTTTCATTCTCTTTTCTATTCTCTGCCGTGGTCGGGATTTGAGTCTTACTCACTTTCACACCTTGCAACACAGGCAAGAACTCCTTCTTTGACTATTCCATTTTGAACTACTTCAAAATCTTATCAAGGTATGTACTCATTGAAAAAACTTATCAAGCGTCTTGATCTATCTATATAGATCTTGATGCTCAATGTGTAAGCAGTTTCACCAAGGTCTTTCTTTGAAAAACTTCTTTCAAACATTCCTTTATGCTTTCCAGAAAATTCTACATCATTTCCAATTAATAATATGTCATTTACATATACTTATCAGAAAGGCTATAGTGCTCCCACTCACTTTCTTGTAAATACAGGCCTTTCCAAAAGTCTGTATAAAACCATATGCTTTGATCCACTCATCAAAGCGTATATTCCAACTCTGAGATGCTTGCACCAGTCCATTGATGGATCGCTAGAGCTTACACACTTTGTTAGCACCTTTTGGATCAACAAAACCTTCTGGTTGCATCATATACAACTCTTCTTCCAGAAATCCATTCAAGAATGCAGTTTTGACATCCATTTGCCAAATTTCATAATCATAAAATGCGGCAATTGCTAACATGATTCGGACAGACTTAAGCATCGCTACGGGTGAGAAAGTCTCATCGTAGTCAACCCCTTGAACTTGTCGAAAACCTTTTGCAATAAGTCGAGCTTTATAGACAGTTACATTACCATCAGCGTCAGTCTTCTTCTTAAAAATCCATTTATTCTCAATGGCTTGCCGACCATCGGGCAAGTCAACCAAAGTCCATACTTTGTTCTCATACATGGATCCCATCTCAGATTTCATGGCTTCTAGCCATTTTGCGGAATCTGGGCTCATCATCGCTTCCTCATAGTTCGTAGGTTCATCGTGGTCAAGTAACATGACTTCCAGAATAGGATTACCATACCACTCTGGTGTGGATCTTACTCTGGCAGACCTACGAGGTTCAGTAGAAACTTGATCTGAGTCTCATGATCATCATCATTAGCTTCCTCACTAATTGGTGTAGGAATCACTGGAACTGATTTCCGTGATGAACTACTTTCCAATTCGGGAGAAGGTACAAATTACCTTATCAAGCTCTACTTTCCTCCCACTCACTTCGTTCGAGAGAAACTCCTTCTCTAGAAAGGATCTGAATTTAGCAACAAAAATCTTGCCCTCAGATCTGTGATAGAAGGTGTACCCAATAGTTTCTTTTGGGTATCCTATGAAGACACATTTCTCCGATTTGGGTTCGAGCTTATCTGGTTGAAGTTTCTTCACATAAGCATCGCAGCCCCAAACTTTAAGAAACGACAACTTGGGTTTCTTACTAAACCACAGTTCATATGGTGTCATTTCAACGGATTTAGATGGTGGCCTTTTAACGTGAATGCAGCTGTCTCTAATGCATAACCCCAAAACAATAGTGGTAAATTAGTAAGAGACATCATAGATCGCACCATATCCAATAAAGTGCGGTTACGACATTCTGACACACCATAACGTTGTGGTGTTCCAGGTGGCGTGAGCTGTGAAACTATTCCACATTGTTTTAATTGAAGACCAAACTCATAACTCAAATATTCGTCTCCACGATCAGATCGTAGAAACTTTATTTTTCTGTTACGATGATTTTCCACTTCACTCTGAAATTCTTTGAACCTTTCAACTATTTCCGACTTATGTTTCATCAAGTAGATATACCAATATTTGCTCAAATCATCTTGTGAAGGTCAGAAAATAACGATACTTGCCACAAGCATCAACACTCATTGGATCGCATACATCGGTATGTATTATTTCCAATAAGTCAGTAGCTTGTTCCATTGTTCCTGAGAACGGAGTTTTAGTCATCTTGCCCAAAAGGCACGGTTCGCAAGCATCAAATGATTCATAACCAAGTGATTCCAAAAATCCATCTTTATGGAGTTTCTTCATGCGCTTTACACCGATATGACCCAAACGGCAGTGCCACAAATAAGTTGCACTATCATTATTAACTTTGCATCTTTTGGCATTAATATTATGAATATGTGTATCACTACGATCGAGATCCAACAAACTATGTTCATTGGGTGTATGACCATCGAAGGTCTTATTCATGTAAACAGAATAACAATTATTCTCTAACTTTAAATGAATAACCGTATCGCAATAAACATGATCAAATCATATTCATGCTCAACGCAAACGCCAAATAACATTTATTTAGGTTTAACACTAATCCTGAAAGTATAGGGAGTGTGCGATGATGATCATATCAATCTTGGAACCACTTCCAACATACATCGTCACTTCACCCTCAACTAGTCTCTGTTTATTCTGTATCTCCTGTTTCGAGTTACTAATTTTTAGCAACCGAACAAGTATCAAATACTCAAGGGCTACTATAAACACTAGTAAGGTACACATCAATAACCTGTATATCAAATATACCCTTGTTCACTTTGCCATCCTTCTTATCCACCAAATATTCAGGGCATTTCCGCTTCCAGTGACCTTTTCCTTTGCAGTGTAAGCACTCAGTATTAGGCTTTGGTCCAGCTTTGGTCTTCTTCACGGGAGTGACAACTTGCTTGCCATTCTACTTGAAGTTCCATTTCTTTCCCTTTGCCCTTTTCTTGAAACTAGTGATCTTGTCAATCATCAACACTTGATGCTCTTTCTTGATTTCTACCTTCGTCGATTTCAACATCACGAAGAGCTCGGGAATCGTTTTCGTCATCCCTTGCATACTATAGTTCATCATGAAGTTCTAGTAACTTGGTGATGGTGACTAGAGAACTCTGTCAATCACTATCTTATCTGGAAGATTAACTCCCACTTGATTCAAGCGATTGAAGTACCCAGACAATCTGAGCACATGCTCACTAGTTGAGCGATTCTCCTCCATCTTTTAGCTATAGAACTTGTTGGAGACTTCATATCTCTCAACTCGGGTATTTTCTTGAAATATTAACTTCAATTCCTGGAACATCTCATATGGTCCATGACGTTCAAAACGTCTTTGAAGTCCCGATTCTAAGCTGTTAAGCAGGGTGCACTAAACTATCAAGTAGTCATCATATTGATCTAGCCAAACGTTCATAACGTCTGCATCTGCTCCTGCAATAGGTCTGTCACCTATCGGTGCATTAAGGATATAATTCTTCTGTGCAACAATGAGGATAAACCTCAGATCACGGATCCAATCTGCATCATTGCTACTAACATTTTTCAACACAATTTTCTCTAGGAACATATCAAAATAAACATATGAAAGCAACAACGCAAGCTATTGATCTACAACATAATTTGCAAAATACTACCAGGACTAAGTTCATGATAAATTTAAGTTCAATTAATCATATTACTTAAGAACTCCCACTTAGATAGACATCCCTCTAATCCTCCAAGTGATTACGTGATCCATATCAACTACACCATGTCCGATCGTCACGTGAGATGGAGTAGTTTCAACGGTGAACATCAATATGTTGATCATATCTACTATATGATTCACGCTCGACCTTTCAGTCTCCGTGTTCCGAGGCCATATCTGTTATATGCTAGGCTCGTCAAGTTTAACCTGAGTATTCCGCGTGTGCAACTGTTTTGCACCCATTGTATTTGAACGTAGAGCCTATCACACCCGATCATCACGTGGTGTCTCAGCACGAAGAACTTTCGCAACGGTGCATACTCAGGGAGAAGACTTCTTGATAATTTTAGTGAGAGGTCATCTTAAAATGCTACCGTCAATCAAAGCAAGATAAGATGCATAAAGGATAAACATCACATGCAATCAATATAAGTGATATGATATGGCCATCATCATCTTGTGCTTGTGATCTCCATCTCCGAAGCACCGTCATGATCACCATCGTCATCGGCACGACACCTTGATCTCCATCGTAGCATCGTTGTCGTTACGCCATCTATTGCTTCTACGACTATTGCTACCGCTTAGTGATAAAGTAAAGCAATTACAGGGCATTTGCATTTCATACAATAAAGCGACAACCATATGGCTCCTGCTAGTTGCCGATAACTTCGGTTACAAAACATGATCATCTCATACAATAAAATATAGCATCACGTCTTGACCATATCACATCACAACATGCCCTGCAAAAACAAGTTAGACGTCCTCTACTTTGTTGTTGCAAATTTTACGTGGCTGCTACGGGCTGAGCAGGAACCGTTCTTACCTACGCATCAAAACCACAATGATAGTTCGTCAAGTTAGTGTTGTTTTAACCTTCACAAGGACCGGGCGTAGCCACACTCGATTCAGCTAAACTGAGAGAGACAGACACCCGCCAGTCACCTTTAAGCACGAGTGCTCGTAATGGTGAAACCAGTCTCGCGTAAGCGTACGTGTAATGTCGGTCCGGGCCGCTTCATCTCACAATACCGCTGAGCCAAAGTATGACATGCTGGTAAGCAGTATGACTTGTATCGCCCACAACTCACTTGTGTTCTACTCGTGCATATGACATCTACGCATAAAACCAGGCTCTGATACCACTGTTGGGGAACATAGTAATTTCAAAAAAATTCCTACGCACACGCAAGATCATGGTGATGCATAGCAATGAGAGGGGAGAGTATTGTCCACGTACCCTCGTAGACCATAAGCGGAAGCGTTATGAAAATGCGGTTGATGTAGTCGTACGTCTTCACGATCCGACCGATCCAAGTACCGAACGTACGGCACCTCCGAGTTCAGCACACGTTCAGCTCGATGACGATCCCCGGACTCCGATCCAGCAAAGTGTCGGGGATGAGTTCCGTCAGCACGACGGCGTGGTGACGATGATGATGTTCTACCGGCGCAGGGCTTCGCCTAAACTCCACGACGATATGACCGAGGTGGAATATGGTGGAGGGGGGCACCGCACACGGCTAAGGAACGATCTTGAAGATCAACTTGTGTTTCCTAGGGTGCCCCCCTGCCCCTGTATATAAAGGAGCCAAGGGGGAGGGGGCGGCCGGCCAAGGAGGGTGCACCAAGGGGGAGTCCTACTCCCGGTGGGAGTAGGACTCCCTTCTTTCCTAGTTGGAGAAGGAGAAGGGGGAAGGAGGAGGAAGAGGGGAAGGAAAGGGGGGGCGCCGCCCCCCTCTCCTTGTACTATTCGGACTAGGGAGGGGAGGGGGCGCAGCCCACCACTTGCCTCCTCTCCTCTTCTCCCTTAGGGCCCATGAAGGCCCAATAACCCCCGGGAGGGTTCATGTAACCCCCCGGTACTCCGGTAAAATGCCGATTTCACCCGGAACACTTCAGATGTCCAAACATAGGCTTCCAATATATCAATCTTTATGTCTCGACCATTTCGAGACTCCTCGTCATGTCCGTGATCACATCCGGGACTCCGAACAAACTTCGGTACATCAAAACTTATAAACTCATAATAAAACTGTCATCGTAACGTTAAGCGTGCGGACCCTACGGGTTCGAGAACTATGTAGACATGACCTAGAACAATTCTCGTTCAATAACCAATAGCGGAATCTGGATGCTCATATTGGCTCCTACATATTCTACGAAGATCTTTATCGGTCAAACCGCATAACAACATACTTTGTTCCCTTTGTCATTGGTATGTTACTTGCCCGAGATTCGATCGTCGGTATCCAATACCTAGTTCAATCTCGTTACCGGCAAGTCTCTTTACTCGTTATGTAATGCATCATTCCGTAACTAACTCATTTAGCTACATTGCTTGCAAGGCTTATAGTGATGTGCATTACCGAGAGGGCCCAGAGATACCTCTCCGACAATCGGAGTGACAAAACCTAATCTCGAAATACGCCAACCCAACATGTACCTTTGGAGACACCTGTAGTGCTCCTTTATAATCACCCAGTTACGTTGTGACATTTGGTAGCACCCAAAGTGTTCCTCCGGTAAACGGGAGTTGCATAATCTCATAGTTACAGGAACATGTATAAGTCATGAAGAAAGCAATAGCAACATACTAAACGATCAAGTGCTAAGCTAACGGAATGGGTCAAGTCAATCACATCATTCTCCTAATGATGTGATCCCATTAATCAAATGACAACTCTTTTGTCCATGGTTAGGAAACATAACCATCTTTGATAAACGAGCTAGTCAAGTAGAGGCATACTAGTGACACTATGTTTGTCTATGTATTCACACATGTATTATGTTTCCGGTTAATACAATTCTAGCATGAATAATAAACATTTATCATGAAATAAGGAAATAAATAATAACTTTATTATTGCCTCTAGGGCATATTTCCTTCAATTACATGAGGAATCGCATCCGACATAATTATCCATCACTGATCCAATGCCTACGAGCTTTTCACATCTTGTGTTTCGCTTATTTACTTTTCCGTTGCTATTATTACAACTACTACAAAACTATTATCTTTACTTTTGCCACTGTTACCTTTATTATCATACTACTTTGCTGCAGATACTAAGTTATCCAGGTGTGGTTGAATTGACAACTCAACTGCTAATACTTAAGAATATTCTTTGGCTCCCCTTGTGTCGAATCAATAAATTTTGGTTGAATACTCTACCCTCGAAAGTTGTTGCGATCCCGTACACTTGTGGGTTATCAAGACTAATTTCTGGCGCCATTGCCGGGGATCATAGCTCTATTCTTTGAGTCACTTGGGATTTATATCTGTTGATCACTATGAGGAACTTGAAAGACGAAAGAACCAAGACTTTTCTCTCAACTACGAGGGGAGGTAAGGAACTGCCATCTAGCTCTGAACTAGATTCTCCTTCTGTTTTGAGTAAGCTTGCGACACCTAAACCTGCTACTACTATGAATTATGATATGCCGCATGTTATTGATGATGCCACTTCTGCTATGCATGATACTTATGATGAAACTACTTCTGTGTGTGATACCACTTTGCCATTAGGTGAATTTCTTGATGAACAACTTGCTAGGGTTAGAGAGAATGAAATTATTGAAGATACTATTATTGATGATAGTGATGATGAAAGTTCTCCCCCTGATTATGAATTACCTGTTGTTCCTAAGGGTTATGTTATGGATGAGGAAGCTGCTAGAGCTATCTTTGCTTGCAAAGATAGATATGATCTTAAGAAGTTATTAGCTAAATGGAAGCAGCAATCTCTTAATGCTAGAATGAAACCTGACCCTGCTTTTGCTACTTCACCTATCTGTGTTACTAATAAGGATTATGAATTCTCTATTGATCCTGAAATAGTTACTTTGGTTGAATCTGATCCTTTTTATGGCCTTGAATCTGAAACTGTTGTGTCACATCTTACCAAGTTAAATGATATAGCCACCCTGTTTACTAATGATGAGAAGTCTCGCTATTATTATATCCTTAAGATATTTCCGTTCTCATTAAAGGGTGATGCTAAGACTTGGTTTAATTCTCTTGATCCTGGTTGTGTGCGTAGTCCCCAGGATATGATTTATTACTTCTCTGCTAAATATTTCCCTGCTCATAAGAAACAAGCTGCCTTGCGGGAAATTTATAATTTTGTGCAAATCAAAGATGAGAGTCTCCCGCAAGCTTGGGGGAGGCTTCTCCGATTACTTAATGCTTTGCCTGATCATCCTCTTAAGAAAAATGAAATACTTGATATCTTTTATAATGGACTAACCGATGCCTCAAAGGACTACTTGGATAGTTGTGTTGGTTGTGTTTTCAGGGAAAGAACAGTCGACGAAGCTGAATTACTATGGAATAATATGTTGACTAATGAAAATAATTAGACTCTTCCTGAGCCAATTCCTGAGGCAATTCCTGAGCCAATTGAGCCAAATCCTGAGCCTATACCTAAACCTACTCCGAAGAAGAGGGGTGTTTTATTTCTCAGTTCTGAAGATATGCAAGAGGCAAAGAAATCTATGAAAGAAAAAGGTATTAAAGCTGAAGATGTTAAGAATTTACCTCCTATTGAAGAAATACATGGTCTTAATATACTGCCTGTTGAAGAAACACATTGTCTTGATAACCCGACACAAGTAGTAAAGGTAAATTCTCTCTATAGATATGATAAAGATGAAATCTCGTCTACTAAATTTCATAGCCCATGCTTATATGAATTTGATGACTTTATGGCTAGACAAGAAAGTTTTAATGCTTATGTTGGTAGAGAATTAAAGAATAATTCTTTTGAGATAGGACGCTTGAGTGATTATATGGCTAGAATTAAAGGTGAACTTAAACTCATTAGCAAATATGCTTCTATGGTTACCACTCAAGCTGAGCAAGTACTTAAAGCTCAAAGTGATTTGCTCAATGAATTAAATAATAAACATGACTTTGCTGTTAGAGTGGCTACTAGAACTGGTAGAATGACTCAGGAACCTTTGTATCCTGAAGGCCACCCTAAGAGAATCGAGCAAGATTCTCAGAGAAATAATTTAGAGGCACCTAGTTCTTCTAAAAAGAAGAAAAAGAAAAACAATAGGACTTTGCATGCTTCTAGTGAACCTGATGTAGACACACCTGAGAATCCCAATGATATTTCTATTTCTAATGATGAAACACAATCAGGTGATGAACATGAACCTAGTGATAATGTTAATGATAATGTTCATGTTGATGCTCAACCTAGCAATAATAATGATGTAGAGATTGAACCTGGTGTTGATCTTGATAACCCACAATCAAAGAATCAACGTTATGATAAAAGAGATTTTGTTGCTAGGAAGCACGGTAGAGAAAGAGAACCATGGGTTTAGAAACCCATGCCCTTTCCTCCTAAACCATCCAAGACAAAGGATGATGAGGATTTTGAGCACTTTGCTGAAATGATTAGACCTATGTTCTTACGTATGCGCTGAACTAATATGCTTAAAGTAAACCCTTATGCTAAATATATGAAGGATGTCATTACAAATAAAAGGAAGATATTGGAAGCTTGAAATTTCCACCATGCTTGCTAATTACACTTTTAAGGGTGGAATACCAAAGAAACTTGGAGATCCGGGGGTACCAACTATACCATGCTCCATTAAAAGAAATTATGTTAAAACTGCTTTGTGTGATTTTGGAGTTGGTGTTAGTGTTATGCCTCTCTCTTTATATCATAGACTTGAATTGAATAAGTTGACACCTACTGAAATATCTTTGCAAATGGCTGATAAATCAACTGCCATACCTGTCGGTATTTGTGAGGATGTGTCTGTTATGGTTGCAAATGTCACTATCTTAACGGACTTTGTTATTCTTGATATTCCCGAGGACGATAGTATGTCGATTATCCTTGGTAGACCCTTTTTGAATACTGCAGGGGCTGTTATTGATTGCAACAAAGGCAATGTCAATTTTCATGTTAATGGTAATGAGCATACGGTACACTTTCCGAGGAAACAACCTCAAGTTCATAGCATCAATTCTATTGGAAAAATTCCAACTATCATTATTGGAGGTTTTGAATTTCCTCTTCCTACTGTCAAGAAAAGTATGATATTCTTATTATTGGGGATGTTCATATCCCCGTTGAGGTAACTTAGTGTTATTCGAAATTTCTCCGATTCCGTGTTATTCGGAATGAGTTTGTTAACAAGACTTGATCAACCTTGTTAGTGGATTCATTTTGATGATCATGAGAAGGATGAAACTAGAAGGCACAACCTTCTGTACCCTCTTTTTACTTTCTGTTATTTAAAATAATTAAAGAAAAAATAGTATCATCTGTCTATTTTCTGAATTATCCGTGCAATAAAAAAATATCCCGAAAATAAAAGTGCTCCAAATGCCCTGCAAATCTAGTATGATTTTTTTATGGAATATTTGAAGATTTTAGGCACTGAAAACACTGCAGGAGGGGCAAGCACCAGGCCACGAGGGTGGAGGGCGCGCCCACACCCCCTGGGCGCGCCCCCTGTCTCGTGAGCCCATGGTGGCCCCTTCCACTTATTCCTGCACCCATACACTCCATCTTCTTCCCAAAAAAATCCCCATCCAGCTCAAGCACGAGTTCTAGCTCATTTTGCTACGATTTTCGATCTCCTTGCTCAAAGCTCCATTCACAAAACTGTTTTGGGAGATTGTTGCTTGGTATGTGACTCCTCCATTGGTCCAAATAGTTTTTGTTCTAGTGCTTTATTCATTGCAAATTTTTGCTGCATAGGTGGCCATGTTCTTGAGCTTTCATGTTAAATTTATGAGGTCCCAAGTAATTCTAATGCATGATATAGGCTCTAGGCACTTGTAGGAGTAGTTGCTACCAATCTTGTTTAGTTTTATTAACTTTTATTTTGAAGTTACTAAAATTTTAGAAATTTTCATAAAATGTTAAGGAGATTTTTGAGGGGCTCTTCTAGCCAAGGCTCCCAGGAGAAACAAGCTAAAGAGAAGGAAAAGGCCAAGTATAATCTTCCTCGCGTAGCGGAAGTACGGCCGTGTGAATGGCCTTGTGACCATTTCTTCAGAGAAGCTGGAATTTATGAAGACTTTTATTCTTTGATCGAGAATGCAGGCCTCACCGATTTCCTCCACGACTGGATCGATCAGTATCTCTTACTCACCAATACTTTCGTGCAAAAAATTTATTATTATCCTAAGAAGTCACCGCCTTCAGTATCATTTCATTTATATGATGAATTCAGGGAAATGTATTTACGTAATTTTTGCACGGTATGTAGGATACCCTTTGAGGGAAAATTAGAGGAACCACATCGTAAAGATGTGGATGGCTTTGTTAACACTATCACTGTAGGGGATCCAAAGAAGGGTTCCGATGAGATAATCTCTAGCATACACTTTCCTGTTGTACGCTACTTTGCCATATTTGCTAGTAGATGCTTAATTGGTCGTGGAAATAGTGGAAACTCCAATGTTCCTGATATTATTATTCTTCACCATGCCTTGTTTGGTGATAATAGTTTTAGTATGGGTGTCGTTATTGCTAAACGGCTAAGCCTGAATCGTACAAAAGGCCCCATCTTTGGAGGTATCTATGCTGCACGTCTTGCTAGACATTTTGAGATACCTATTAGGCACCATGAAAAAGAGGAGACAATATTGCCTCCTTACATTTTAGATTACAGGAGCATGGTATCGCATGAGTTTATTGTTGACAATGAAGATAAGATGCTTCTGTATAACCTGAGATTTAATAAGAAACACGATGAGACTATTATTCTGCCTGCACCTCTGTTGTTTGATTTGACTGTAGATAACTTTCTTGTCACGCCGGGAGTGATGTACGCTCATCGAGGCCAAGCATCCACTCCAGAACCTGAGCCTGAGCCGGAACATTCACTGGACCCTTATCGTGCATCATCTTACCAGTGGGATACGGAGGAGGTGGCCAGCTAGTGGTATCCTGATTACACCCCTCAGTACACCGGGGAGAGTAGTCGTGGTCCTTGGTAGTAGACCAACTTAGGCCAAAAGCCTAAGCTTGGGGGAGTACGTATTTCTCACCGACTTTACATTCATATTACACATTATTCTAGTTGTCGGTGCTCATACTCTTTCTTGTATTATCCATGCTAGTTTAATTTTCTTTTTCTAGTTTTCTTCGTGTGTGTTTGATAAACCTTAAGAAAAAACAAAAAATATTAGTTAGTTTAATTTCCACGCTTGTAGTAGAAATTAAAATGAAAACCCAAAAAGATTTCTCGTTCTTCTTTTACTTGTTGGGAGCTTTCCCGTGTAAATAGTTTTATTTTATTTTCTTTCCTTTGGGGGTCGAGAGTAGAAGACCATATTGAAAATGTTTAGTGGCTCTCATATGCATGATTGTTTATTTAACTTAGAGCCCATATTATTTTGTCTTCTCTCTTGAGTTGAATGCTTGCAGATTCCAGCTTAGTCCAATGCACGTGCACTATTATTATTATACACATCGTTCAGTCGTGCAAGTAAAAGGCAATAATGACGATATATGATGGACTGATTGAGATGAGAAAAGCTGGTATGAACTCGACCTCTCTTGTTTTTGTAAATATGATGAGTTCATCGTTCCTGATTCAGCTTATTATGAAGTAAACATATTTGCAATGACATTTAGAGATTATAGTTGCTTGTGCCATGCTTGATTAGCTATGAGTTATAGTGGTTTACCTTGCGTGCCAACATGCTATTAAAATGATTGTGATGTGGTATGACAGGATGGTATCCTCCTTTGAATGAATTGATTGACTCGACTTGGCACATGTTCACGCATGTAGTTGAAACAAATCAACATAGCCTTCATGATATTTATGTTCATGGTAGATTATATCCTACTCATGCTTGTACTCGGTGTGAATTAATTTTAATGCATGTTCATGACTGTTGTCGCTCTCTCAGTTGGCCGCTTTCCAGTCTTTTGCTAGCCTTCACCTGTACTAAGCGGGAATACTGCTTGTGCATCCAAACTCCTTAAACCCCAAAGTTATTCCATATGAGTCCACCATGCCTTCCTATATGCGGTATCCACCTGTCGTTCCAAGTAAATTTGTATGTGCCAACCTCCAAACCTTCAAATGAAATTCTGTTTTGTATGCTCGAGCAGCTCATGTTTCAACTGGGGCTGCCTATATCTTCCATGCTAGGTGGGTTATTCTCAAGAGGAGTGGACTCCGCTCCTCATTCACGAGAAAGGGCCGGTAACCGGGATGCCCAGTTCCATGATCCAAAAAGATCAAAGCCAATCAATATAATTAAACAAAACTCCCCCAGGGCTGTTGTTAGTTGGAGGCACTCGTTGGTTCGAGCAAGCCATGGATTGATGCTTGTTGGTGGTGGGGGGTATAAACTTTTATCATTCTGTTTGGGAACTGCCTATAATGCATGTAGTATGGAAGATACAGCCATCTCATAGTTGTTGCATTGACAGTGAAAGTATGCCGCTCAAAATGTTATTCCTCTCTATTTTAAAATTGAGCTCTGGCACCTCTACAAATCCCCGCTTCCCTCTGCGAAGGCCTATCTATTTACTTTTATGTTGAGTCATCACCTTCTTATTAAAAAGCACCCGCTGGAGAGCACACTGTCATTTGCATTCATTACTATTGATTTATATTGGGTATGACTTGACTGGATCTCTTTTACCATGAATTACAATGTCTAGTCGGTCCTTAATCTTTAAAGGTGCTCTGCATTTATGTTTTGCAGTCTCAGAAAGGGCTAGCAAGATACCATTTTGTTATATCATATTATGATTGTTTTGAGAAAGTGTTGTCATCCGAGTTTTATTATTATTGCTCGCTAGCTGATTATGCCATTGATATGAGTAATTGTGAGACCTAAGTGTTATTGTGAGTATGGTTAGTTCATAATACTTGTTGAAACCCTGAACGCTGGCTTTACATGTTTACAACAACTAGAGCAAATAGAGTTTGTAAAAGTTTTTCTTTATCACTTTCAGTTTATCAACTGAATTGCTTGAGGACAAGCAAAGGTTTAAGCTTGGGGGAGTTGATACATCTCCAACGTATCTACTTTTCCAAACACTTTTGCCCTTGTTTTGGACTCTAACTTGCATGATTTGAATGAAACTAACCCAGACTGACGCTGTTTGCAGCAGAACTACCATGAAGTTGTTTAATGTGCAGAAAACAAAAGTTCTCGGAATGACCTAAAAATCCATGGAGATAAGTTTTGAAAAATATAAAAAATACTGGTGAAAGAATCAAGGCCAGGGGGCCCACACCCTGTCCATGAGGGTGGGAGCGCGCCCTCCCCCTGGGCGCGCCCCCCTGTCTCGTGGGCCCCTGATGCTCCACCGACCTCAACTCCAACTCCATATATTCCGTTTCGCGGAGAAAAAAATCGGAGAGAAAGTTTCATCGCGTTTTACGATACGGAGCCGCCGCCAAGCCCTAATCTCTCTCAGGAGGGATGATTTGGAGTCCGTTCGGGGCTCCGGAGAGGGGGATTCATCGTCGTCGTCATCATCAACCATCCTCCATCACCAATTTCATGATGCTCACCGCCGTGCGTGAGTAATTCCATCGTAGGCTTGCTGGACGGTGATGGGTTGGATGAGATTTACCATGTAATCAAGTTAGTTTTGTTAGGGTTTGATCCCTAGTATCCACTATGTTCTGAGATTGATGTTGCTATGACTTTGCTATGCTTAATGCTTGTCACTAGGGCCCGAGTGCCATGATTTCAGATCTGAACCTATTATGTTTTCATGAATATATGTGAGTTCTTGATCCTATCTTGCAAGTCTATAGTCACCTATTATGTGTTATGACCCGACAACCCCGACGTGACAATAATCGGGATACTTCTCGGTGATGACCGTAGTTTGAGGAGTTCATGTATTCACTATGTGCTAATGCTTTGTTCTGGTTCTCATTAAAAGGAGGCCTTAATATCCCTTAGTTTCCACTAGTACCCCGCTTCCACGGGAGGGTAGGACAAAAGATGTCATGCAAGTTCTTTTCCATAAGCACGTATGACTATATTCGGAATACATGCCTACATTACATTGATGAACTGGAGCTAGTTCTGTGTCACCCTATGTTATAGCTATTACATGAGGAATCGCATCCAACATAATTATCCATCACTGATCCAATGCCTACGAGCTTTTCACATCTTGTGTTTCGCTTATTTACTTTTCCGTTGCTATTATTACAACTACTACAAAACTGTTATCTTTACTTTTGCCACTGTTACCTTTATTATCATACTACTTTGCTACTAAATACTTTGCTGCAGATACTAAGTTATCTAGGTGCGGTTGAATTGACAACTCAACTGCTAATACTTAAGAATATTCTTTGGCTCCCCTTGTGTCGAATCAATAAATTTGGGTTGAATACTCTACCCTCAAAAGCTGTTGCGATCCCCTACACTTGTGGATTATCAGCCACATATGTGCCAATCTCACCACCGCAGCGTACATCCATGGGCCCACACAGAAAATTGGGGATCTATGTGGGGTACAAATCACCGTCGATAATCAAGTACCTTGAACCCCTCACGGGGGATCTGTTCACAGCCCGTCATGCTGACTGCATCTTCAATGAGGACCATTTCCCGGCATTAGGGGGAGACATCAAGTACCAAAAAGAATGCCCAGAAATCGATTGGAATGCCCAAGGCATTTCCTCCTCTGATCCACGTACTCAAGAAACTGAACTTCAAGTTCAGGAAATAATTAATTTGCAACACATTGCAAATAACCTACCAGATTCATTTACTGACTATAAAGGTGTTACCAAATCCTACAATCCTGCTAAAAATGCGCCCGAAAGAGTGGAGGTACCAACAAAAACTACTCAACCCCCTGTTCAAAGGAAGAGAGGGAGAAGTACGGCCACAGAACAAGATTCAACTCCTCACAAGCAACAAAGGAAACAGAGAAAGAAACCCTCTGAACGAGTAAATGTAAAACAACCTAGCGTTGATAATCATCAAATGGGTAATATACACCCAGTGAGAGAACAACCTCCACAACCCATCTCAGTTGCGCACAAACTGACTGGGACATCGGAACACCCAGACTTAATCGTATTGGGAAATCACGAAGAGTCACTAGGGGTGCAGGAAATTTCCATCAACTATGTTGATTCTGGAGAATCATTTGAGCGTAAGACTACGACTGTCGACATATATTTTGCTGAAAAGATTGCAGATATCCTTCTCACTGATCATGATCCAAAGACCATGGCAGAGTGCAAGAAACGCTCCGACTAGCCTAAATAGAAGGATGCAATCCAAGCAGAATTAGCCTCGCTCAATAAACGAAAGGTATTCACTGAAGCAATACCTACACCTCCCAGAGTTTTCCCCATGGGATTCAAATGGGTTTTTGTTCGTAAAAGAAACGAGAACAACAAGGTGGTGAGATATAAAGCAAGGCTTGTAGCCCAAGGTTTCACGCAGAAACCCGGCATTGATTTCAATGAAACATATTCTCCAGTAATGAGTGAAACCACTTTTCGATATCTTATATCTTTGGCAGTGCAAAATCGTCTATCTATGCAGTTGATGGACGTGGTGACCGCTTACCTTTACCATTCACTTGATTCGGACATATACATGAAGGTTCCTGATGGAGTCCCAATCCCGAATCCAAACGCAAAACGCAACGCATATTGTGTAAAACTAAATAAGTCTTTATACGGCTTAAAACGGTCGGGTCGCATGTGGTACAACCGACTCAGTGTTGATTGCCCATGTGTTTTCATAAAAAGGTCTGCAACTGGATTTTGCATTATTTCTGTGTATGTTGATGATCTGAACATCATTGAAACCACACAAGATATTGAGGAAGCACGCAATCACCTAAAGACGGAATTTGAGATGAAGGATTTGGGTAAAACCAAATTTTGCTTAGGATTACAACTTGAGCACCTTCCCTCGGGTATTTTGGTTCATCAAACCGCCTATATCCAGAAAATATTGGAGAAATTCAATATGGACAAATCTTATCCATCCAAAATTCCTATGGTAGTTCGATCTCTAGACGTAGAGAAAGATCAATTTAGACCAATGGACAATGGAGAAGAGATATTAGGACCTGAAGTTCCATATCTCAGTGCCATTGGAGTGCTCATGTATCTTGCAAATTGCACCAGGCCTGATATTGCATTTGCAGTGAATTTACTAGCTAGACATAGCGCAGCTCCTACTAAACGCCATTGGACGGGAGTTAAGAATATCTTTCGATATCTCCAAGGCACAAAAGATCTTGGCCTATTCTTTCAATTTCAGAGAAATTTGGACATTGATATGATTGGGTATGCTGATGCTGGCTACTTATCTGACCCCGACAATGCCAGATCACAAGCCGGTTTTGTGTTCCTACATGGTGGGACAGCCATATCATGGAAGTCTTCCAAACAGACTCTAGTGGCTACATCCACCAATCATTCTGAAATAATCTATTTATTTGAGGCAACACATGAATGCGTATGGCTTCGCAGAATGATAAACCACATACAAAAATCATGTGGTAAAGGTTCTATCGAATCTCCAACCATTATCTACGAAGATAATGCAGCTTGTGTTGCTCAAATACAAACAGGTTACATAAAGAGCAATATCACTAAGCATATTTCTCCTAAATTATTTTTCCCCATCAATTACAAAAGAAAGGGAAGAAAAACATTTTACAAGTCAAACCATGCGACAATCTAGCTGATCTATTCACAAAGTCACTCTCAGCTTCAACATTTGAAAATATGTTCATGGGATTGGTATGCGACGACTTCGAGATTTGCAAAGATCAGGAGGAGAGTCTCTCTGAACCATAACCTGTTCAAACATTATATTGCACTCTTTTTCCCTTTATGAGTTTACTCTCATGGTTCTCATCAAGGTTTTTAATGAGGTAATATCAACATAAGAATATATGTCATACATCCTATTTTTCCCCACCAGGGTTTTTAATGAGTGTATACAAGACATATTAATTGTCCTCTAAACTTACCAATGAGTTTTATCCTCAAGGTTTTCTCATATAAGTTATCAAAAAGACGATAACATATGTTGTAACATTTTTTCCTTATTTTCCTACTGGGTTTTAATGGAGTTTTAAAAGGGTTTTTGGAGGAGTTATTCAAGATCATATACGCTTGTGATTAAGAGCAATATTCTCAAAGCTATACAAAGATGCAAGACATAGAAGAAGCAGCTTTGTACAAGGGGGAGTGTTAAGAATAAAGCCACGTCATTAGCGCTAAGAGTAGTACGTGTCCAAAGCGTCATACGGACGCGAACGTCCGTACGGGCGTCTTCTCACGCCACAGGCGCCTATTGTAAACGGACGCCTCTCCGGAGGCGCCCCAAATCCTTGTATAAATAGGGCTTCGCCCAGAATCAATAACCACAAGTTTCTCATGAATTCTTACAAAATCAACTAATAATGGAAATCTTTTTTCTCATGCATGTAGTGATGGGTCTTTGATGAGGCGGCATGTGAGCATGTTGAGATAAATAGAATAGTGAGGATTATGTACTCCCTCCGATCCTTTTTACTCCGCATATTAGATTTGTCTGAAATCAAACTTTGCTAAGTTTGACCAATTTTATATTAAAAAATATTAACACCTATTATACCTAATAAATTCATACCAAGATGGATCTAATGTTATTGGTGTTGTTATGTGAATGTTAATAATTTTTTTATAAACTTGATCAAACTTGCTGCTACTAGATGTTGTGACACGTTTACAGCGCCGAGCGGCCCGTTGCGGTGTGCCGGGGACAACCCGTTCCTCGCGACACTGACGCTACCAAAGGCCAAGTCGCGTATGGGTTTACCAATTTTCTTCCGATTCATCCGCACTGAAGGCCAGCTCGCAGATGGGTTTACCAAGGCATTGACTGTTCGGACAAAGTGAATTCATGCAACATCTGAACCTTAATTCATCATGAGAGACGTGTGCACATATAAGCTAGAGATAACACCTAATAGTATATACGAAGATGCCAAACGCCAGGCAATAATATGCGAAGGGTGATGCAAGCTGAGACATTTGTGGCGCAGCATCCATGGTCAAATTCAATTTAAATGAACAAACTAAATACTTGACCATGCTAGTTTTGTGCATCTCTCTATTCACATCGATACCGAGTTTTCGACCACAGTGAAATCTTGGCAGGATGAAATAGGAACTAGCAGGGCCGTTTCAGCTCAGGACAAAATCCCAGCATCCCGCTGGCCAAATCACGGAAAAGATAAAAGAGGATATAATCGACCAACTGGAGTGCTACGTTCATTACAGTGACAAGTTACTTTACTCACGGACAAGATAGTCCTTCACATTTAAGCCCCCATATACCAAAACAACTCAACCAGCAGGAACTAATGGAAACCTGCCATCTCTCACCCAACTCTGTTGGACACCGTCTGGTAAATAGATTTGAGCTGAGTATTCCACTTATCAATGGCTTGATATTTCCGCATTCCCTTTGACCTGAATAAAATTTGAAATATCAGAACTTGCTCACGAAGAATATGTCAAGAAAGGAAGGAGGTGAGAGTACGCACCTGTCACCGCATTCTAGCAGCTTGTTCACCTGATCTATGTGGCCCTGGACACGGTTGTCCAGAATCAATGACACCAAGAGCTGCTCAACATCCTTTTCTGGGACATTTAGCTCCTATAAACACACACAGTTGATGCTAAGATTAACTAAATGCCACACATATGGCATGATTTACGAAACTGTACTTCCATGCTGCAAAAGAACTGCTTTACTTTGCTAGATTTAAGTGCGCGCATATGTTATGTTTTGAATTGAACTGGGATGGTTTATACTTAACAAAGAGAACTAAAGAAATGATCAACCTTCATGGTGTATGTCCTGTAACCCCTTTAAAGCAGAACAAGCACATAAAGTATCATTCATGTTAATTTTGTTATCACGATAAATTGCTTGTGTTCATCTGATGGAGAACAAGCACATATTGTGCATATGAAAAGTGAAATCTGGCTAGCAAAGTGTGGATATGCTGTAAAATATTCACCTGTGAAATGAATGGAATCCTTATTCTTGTGTATGGCTTAATGAGCTTGAGCAGCACTTGAGTTCTGATGTTCTTCAACAAGTCCTCAATGTAATTACGGATAAAAGGATCATCCATTATTGTTCTTCTATTGCTCTGGCAAAAAAACACGAAAATTACAATGGAATCAGTGAACCAAAAAACATTAGTTTAGGATTGTGGCAGACAAGGAAATGGCATCTGTTCAAGAGCACTGACCTTTAGGATCTTCTCAAATTCCATGATGTCATTCTTCTGGTATGCTGCAATCAAATTTGTCATTGCGAGGATTTCAGGATCATTTTTGTACCTGCAGAAATGTAAGGAGTTACAGAGAGTAATGAAAATCAACCTACAAGACTTAAGAGGATGTCATCAGAAGTCTTACGGCTTGGCCTCTTGTCCATCAAAGGGATTCACTTCAGACTCCATCAACATATTGGCAAGAACAAGATATCTAGTTCGCAGCAAAAGGAAAATTATGATAGGAATCACAAAGAGTTATACAAAGTTATGAGTTATGACAGAGAAAATGTGCTTATGATAGTACTTGAGACACTGGATTCTCCGTGGATTGCCAGCTTCATCGTAGTTTTTGAATGCTTCAAAGAAATCAGTCGCTGCGTCCGCCCACTGCCTCTCAGCCATGTGCATCTTCCCACCACATTCACGAATTATACCCATAATTCTTGGATGAGGTATTGCTGATTTAATAGAAAGAGCCCTCTGGTACAATTCCTGCAACAGCACACAGTTCAATTCAGGTGGTGCGTTTCATTCTAACAGACACGATACTACAAAAAGAAGCATAATTCTCAATAAGATTAATGCTCTTAAGCTAATGTTGCAAAGAATACAAATGATGCATATCACAATTGCAGGTTTCAGGTTACAAAGCTGAAAAAAGAACCCATTTTCTCCCATGACCGATGATGTACACAAGATATTACAGTCCTGAAAGCTAAGCATATTTCCCTTAAGCGAGAAAAAAAATTATAACTCTATCCAATCCCAGATGACAATGAATGACAAATACCCCCAAAAGAATCAGCTAATAATTCAGAATCCTTCGATGAAACAAGCCATTAACATCTGAACTTTGTATGCAATCACATACTCCCTCCGTCCCATAATATAAGAGCGTTTTTTACACTAACTAGTGTAAAAAACGCTCTTATATTATGGGACGGAGGGAGTAGCATTTAGCTGTGCCCACATAATGCTTTACAAGAAGATGGCACGGCGAAAAGTAACACAATTGCACACAACAGAAGAGTGAAAGTTTTCTAAAGAAACAATAATGAAGGTACACAAGAACAGATAACTAACCTTCAACTTTTTGTTGTTTTTTGTTTCAGTGTACATTTGAATCTCAATAGCATAGACTTCTAGAAGTTGTGTGCCTTTCTTCTGGTCATCAGAACCATCTTCCTTTTGGCAAGATTTATGCAGCTCCTTCAGTATCTGTCAGTAAAAGGATATATGTGAATTAAATGCATAAAGACTAAGGAATGAAGGAAGCAAGTAATCGGTAATGACAAGAACATATCTAAGCACCTTGCTCATGCGACCATACTCCCCCATGTCAAACCAAATTTTGCAAAGCTTCAGATTTGTCTTAAACCATAATCTCTGCACAACAAACAATGATAATACATGAAGACCAATCGTTTGGTAGATCATAATATTTTTCTAGTTTTAATAATACAACAAACCTAACCTCATTTTTTGCCTCTTCAAGAGCTTTAAGTGTTGTCTGGTAGAACTCTTGCAGAAGATTGAAGTGCTGACTAGCAGATCCAGAAACAAAATCCATTATGTTGTTTATACATTTCTCACTGTAGTTACGTGTCACAGCAGATTTTATGTATGTCAACATCTCTCTGTAAGCATCCATCATTTCTTTGTACTTCCCCAGCTTATAATAAAGCTTCACAGTTTGTTTAAGAGCCTTGAATCCCCTATGAACATATATATAATTAAAAGATAAAAATTAGACAACTCAACATAAATGTTTATTTATGCAACAGTTAAATTCACTGAGGAAACAGTGTGGGTGAAGAGTGATAATTCAACTAGACCGATTAAATATTGTCTTTGTTGCTTCACTGGAAGTATGGGTCAAGGCACTCGATTTTACAAAGTAATGTCCAATTAATAGAAGGACAATACCAGTCCTGACCAAGAACTGCCTGTAACAGGCGCTAAACATGTCAACAATAGCTTTCAAGGAATTGACCAATAACCTAACAAGTAGGCATGCAAAGTGTTCAGTATATTAAGATGGTAGAGTTCCACTGACTCCTATGTGAAAATTTTAGCTGGTTTTCGAGCATTGTATTTGCAGCCTCTTTTCATTTTCTTCAATCTGTCGTTAATCTAACTGCTACTAGCCTCAGCTAGACTACAGTGACCTGAAACTGGACTCCCACCAAATAAATTATGAATAGGCGCACCCCGAGGTCCTCAGGGCAAACTAATAATCTAATACATCGCATAGTTTAAGGTTGTTTCGCATATCTTCTGTTGCTTAACAGCAGCTACTGCCTAGTGAAAATAACTGATTAACGAAATAAAAACATTCATCATTAAGAGTGTAAAAGCTTCCAAAATCCAAAAAAAAGTAATTCTTCAGTAAAGAGTTCCACTTGCGGCACAAGCTATTTCATATCAGGCTAAGTCCCAATGACTCCATTTTATGACCTAAATTTATCCACAACCAACGCTTGGTCCTAACTGATAGGCCCAGAATACATGTGACAGCTTGTGGGCAAAGCATATAATTTACACACCCAACATCTTAGTGACTCAAGCTCCAACCTTTAAGGATAACAGATAGTAGCACATATATCAGATAGGACACTCATAGACTTGAGCATTCACATTGTGCTGGACCAAACATAGGGAAATTGCAGATAAAACAGAATAGTGCATCGGAATAGGTAAAAATACTTACCATTCCGCCTTTTCAGGCTCCATGCGAACTACAGCGTCAAAACCAGCAAGTGCACCCTCCGGGTCTGTCTCAACCATACCTGCAGAAGGATACTCATTCAACATCATACTGTGCAGCAACATATGCATAACACCATCAACCACTAGAATGTGTTAATGAAATTGTAAATTTGCTTAAATTTCATATATAAATAAAATAAATAACTGTATATTGCCTAAAGTGCACAAAATAGGACAACCATAATCCTAGTATTTAAGTTCTACCATATTAAAAGACCAGTCCAAAAGAAAAAAAACTTGGTTTCCATTTAGAGTAAAGCCACTATTTTATTTTGATCCATCTGCTAAAACAGACGACCACATGTTAAGTCCCTTACATGTAGAAAACAATAAAATTATCCTAACCCAAACAATCTTTCATATATAAAATTATCCCTTACATGTAGAGCGATGGGGAGAGTGAACAAGACAGAGAGAGGTTGGGTGGGTTCTGTGTGTGGCAGGTGTGTGGGGTCCACCCTGACGACTGAGGTGACAATAATCTCTATCTCCTCTCTTTGCACAGATCTCGATAGCAAGTAGTGGATGGTGGAGATAGCATTAGCCTAGGTAGTGGTCAATATCAGATATATTATCTATCTCTCTCTCTCTCTGTGTGTGTTAAGGTAAACAAATAAACTAATAGAGTAGATGCGAAATATGAAAATAGTATAAACAACTGAACACAGTGATGTGGCATCTTCCATTAAAACACTACAGAATTCTCAAATCAAAGAAGGGAAAATCCTAAGAAATCCTACCTAAGGCGTTGTTTGGATAGGTGGTATATACAAAACCAGATCTCCACAAACCAGGGAAATGGTATAAAAACTAAAATCCTGTTTGGCAACTCCAACTAATCAGCGAATATAGAAAACTTAGCTTCCCAAAAACTCAGATTTCAGGTATATTCCATAAAAACGATTTACATAAACTGGATTCCAACGGAGAGCAGAGCAAGCGCTTGCCAGCGGCTGCGCACGGAGTCGTGCAGGGCAGAGGGGACACGACGAGGGCGGTTAGCCCGACGACCTCGGGGAGCAGAGCAATCGCTCGCCGGCGGCTGCTTGTGGAGACGTGCAGGCCGGAGGGACGCGAGAAGCAGCAGGCGGCAGAGTCAGTTCAGGGGGATGACGAACTCGGGGACCATCGAAAGCCCTCGACGGCAACTGCGTTCAGAATTAGTGGAGGTCAGAGGGGAAGTGACCCAAGGAAGGACCAGTGCAGGGGAGGGCAACGACCTCGGGGGCCAACGGAAGCCCTTGCCGTCGGCCGCGCGCGGAGTCAGTCGAGGTCGGTCGCATGCGTTGTCGTGGTGGCCAGAAGGAAGGACAGCCAGCAGTCTGGACGGTGGATTCGTACGTGACGATGTCGAGCGTGGAAGTCTCGTCAATGGGAAAGTAAGGAAGGTCACGGGCGAGGTAGGATAAGGCTAATGTTTGCTATCCAAACACAAAACTCTATGTACCTAGTTTATTAATTTTCTAACCCAAACAAAGTTTTCTGTAAACACGTTTTTCACAAAAAGGATAGCAAAACCGGTTTTCCTAGAAATCAGCTAAAAACTCATTTTCTATATCCCATCACTAATCCTCAGTATCCAAACAACCACTAAGAGGGCAGGAAAGGGAAGATGTTAGGCTTCATCTGGTATTGTGGTGGTCATTGATAAATGATAACTATAAAAATGAAGATTTTTTCCATAAATACTATTTTGATTCTCTCTTACAATTTGAGCAAACAGTTAGTTCAACTAATATGGAAAAACAAAGAGATGGAGAACAGATAGTGCATATACTATTGCAGAACTGAAGAATGAAGTGTATGGCAGTCAGAATGAAACTCTTGATTAAAGCAATGAGAAGGGTAGCAGAGTCTTCATATCCTTGCTTCAAAATATATACGAAGCCACATTGTCCGTACTTCTACGGCAGCTTGGCCTATATAAATTAAATGGTAACAGACTACCCGCAATTAACTTGCATATCCATTAGTTGCTTGTATTTTCCTTTTAGTTGAGACAGAAGTGTTCGCCGGAACAAACTTTAGCTGTTAACTGCGAAAGGCACGATAGGACTAAGACAAACCACACAAGGATGGGCTACTTAACCCAACAAGCACCACACGGGCGTCAATTCTACAAACAGATTTATTCCCAAAGCAAAATTAGATTCTAGCTATTCATTCGATGTCCTTACTAAAACGCACTTCACACTTAACGGGACACACCTCGCAGCTAAACTGGCAACTGCACTCACAGTACAAACAAAGGCGATTACCATACATCAAAATTCAAAACGGAACCCCACTACCAGTACAAAACGACGATGCAGGAGGAAGTTGGACTAATAATACTCCAATCGAGATTTCTTCTAGTAACGGGACCGCAACTCGAAACAGTGATAGGGATCACCAAGGGATGTAAAATTGGCACAAGGAACCAAACCTTTGGAGTTGTAGTACTGGTTCTCGATGTCGACGTCTTGCTCCTCCGGCTCGTCGTCCGAATACTCGAAACCGTAGTCTTCCATGTCCGCATCTAACCATCGGCACCAAGAGCACCAAGAAACAGGAAACGATCACGGAAAGAAACCCTCGTGAGAGAGAGAAACAGCGACAATCCAGACCGTGGGGAATCGAGAAGATGAAAACGGGGGGCACTAAATGAGGGGGTAGGGTTTACCTGAGCCCATGACGGCGGTGAAGAGGCGACTCGAGCGGCAATGGAGCGTCGGGGGCGAGAGCTAGGGTTTGCGAAAGAGGAGGGGTTTGCGGAGCGGAGGCGAGGGGAGAGGAGGAAAACGGGGACGAGGGGAGGACAAGTTTTGCGAGCTGGCCCCTGGGAAGCTGCGGCTTTAAAGTAGCAGGATTGGTCATTTACGAAAGGAAACGCTTAGGGCTCCTTTGAATTCGAAGGAATTTTATATGTTTTCATATGATTGATATCTTTAGGAATTTTTTCTATTTTGGTCTTTTAATTCATAGCATTGGATCCCGTAGAAATTATTTTTATAAAATATTTTTTACTACATTTTATAGACAATCTAACTTCCACTTCTACCTTTTTTTTCACAATTCACATTTGATTGTCCGGTTGCATCAAACACTCCTTGATGATTCTATAAAATTCAAATGGGCATGCAACTCCAATCATATACTCCCTCCGTCCCAAAATAAGTGTCTCAACTTTGTACTAACTCTAGTATAAAATTGTACTAAGCTTAAAACACTTATGGACGGATGGAGTACTTTTCCTTTGTCTGCGTTTTCATGAATCAAAGAGGCCCTTATAAAGAGCATCTTTTTTTAACATGCACACGCTCATACATACATACATACACTCATGAACACACGCACATCTACCCCGTTAGCACCTCCGAGATACTGAGCTGACATATCATCTTGAGATTGGAAAGGTCACTTCATAGTTGATAGGAACATCTCCCAAAAAATGCAAGCACCAGTGTCAAGACTAGGACTTGAACCTTGCACTAGTGCAGGACCGGGCTATAGCACCGGTTCGTAAGGCCCTTTAGTGCCGGTTACAGAACCGACACTAAAGGGTCGGGACTAAAGGTCCCCCCCCCCTTAGTACCGGTTCGCACGAACCGCCGCTAAAGGGCCACCACGTGGCACGTGCCAGCGCCGGGGGCGGGGAGCCCTTCAGTACCGGTTGGTAACACCAACCGGTACTAAAATGTTGGGGGGTTTTGGTTTTATTATTTATTTTCCCTTTAATTTTGTGTTTTCCATTTAATTTAGAGATTGTTTTTCATTTATTTTTCTTTTCATAAATTATATAATAACTCATCATCATCATCATATCTTACATTCTTAAGAAGTTGCTCCCCACTACAAGGTATTTTCTTAACATGCAAATGGTCCAACTCAGCATGCCATGTCATCAGATACCAGCCAATCACAAGTCAGCGATTACAAGAGAGACCCACCATAGGTTGACAAACAAATCATGTGATTAAATTATAATTTGCATGTAGTCATTCCCTGGTCACCGAAGAGACCATCGTTTCATCTTCAATTCAGTTACAGCTACAGAACACACCCACCACAAGATAATCAGCGTTAAATGATGCACCGAAGCCCAACAAAGAAGCCCGACCGTCTCAAGTCCGGTCTATAAAGAAACAATCTTTCCCTGAACGAAGAACCCCAATCGATCCAACCCAGCCTGTCACTGCTGGAGCGCCGCCCATCCTCCGCTGCTCACCGCGACATGGTCGCCCCCTCGCTTGCTCGCGCCGCCCGTCCACCACCGCGCCCTACCCCTATTTGCCGTCTATTTCGGCCGACCGGCGGCAGCAGGCACGACGTCTCCTGGGCGCTAGGACGTGGACCGAGCATGGTTCCGTTGCTGCTGCCCCAGGTCGTCGAGGAGTAGCACCGTCGGGCTGGGCACACCCCCTTCCTCTGTTGCAAGGTGCGGTTGGAATGCAGGCCATCCGCCGTTTGGTCACCCGCTAAGTTGATGTGCTCCGCTACTGTCGTCGTTGGCGAGGAATCCGGTTCTATCTACGTCATCCCCAAGACTCCAAATTCTGGTTTGCCACATAGCTTTTCAGGTGAGCACCGCCCATTTACTTCACTGCTTCTGACTAAGCTTCTCGATGTGGAGGTCATGTGATCCCATTATTCTTGAGTAGTTTTTAGCTTGCTGAGACTGAATCACAAGTTCACCTCTAATGTATGCGTGCACACTATGTACTAGCCTTACTTGCAATCTAGCTAAATCCTCGTGGATTTTTATGGTGATTTAACGGTTTGAGCAAGGATCCCGATGACCATACACTCGAATGCTACCCCGGTGAGAGCCTCAGCCATGGCGTGGACTGAATCCAGCACCTGCAGTTACAGACAATTTTGTCTCCCTCCGGCTGCAACTTTCTCCTCTGGTGATGGAAAGTTTTTTTTGGCAAGCTAAGCTTCTATAACTAGGAAATTTCAGACTACTGGGACGTTGTCTGTCAAGTATAAGTCTGCTATATTTGATTTCTTTTGCTTCGAGTGTTACTTATAAAACAATATCACACTAATGACATGTCACCCAATTAGATGGTGGCATCAGTACATTTTTTTCTCATTCCTCGGGTAGCATCACTTCCCATTTACTCTTGAGACTTCAACTCCTTTCTCCTCTTGATAGGGTTGGTAACCGAAGGCATCATAATTTCTTCCCAATTTTGCAATTAATATCTATTCACCACAAAGAGGCAATTAAAATTATCTTTTGATCTCTCCATTCCTGTCCATTCACATTCTTCCACACGGGCACCACCCACGACCCAAATATCCCTCTTAGATTGATTTTCTAACACCTCCTCTGATCTTCTAGCACCTCCATCTAGATCCAGGTCGTCCTCTCTTGCATCCATGCAGTTGTGTATAACTTGACATGGTTGGGACTTGGGAGTTTTAGCTGCAGCTAGCTAGCCCTGATAGATATGGTTATCCATTAGGATGTTCTCCACGACCAGCCACACCATCCTTTTGAAGTCTTCAGTATGCCAGGTGAGACACATCCTAATCTTTAAGTTCTGGGTTCTAATTGATTTTGCTGCCCTGACTTGGGTTCCATGTTGCAATTTTTGTATCATAACATGAGTTATGACGTGCTAAATTAATCTCTTTCATCTCCATATTGTTTTTGTTGTATTCTAATGTGCAGACAACTCTCCATACATGTGTATATCAAATCTCAACACAGTCCAAAGAACAAGCTGCGGCCTTCAAGTACCGCGTACGTTACACTTCCCTCAATGCCAAACTCAGGGTTTTGCTTTATTGTTTTACAGTTGACGTCTAACCTTTGTAGATGCTGACAGGAAGACAAGCAAAGCGATGTAATATTGGAATAGCATCCCTAATTTTCATTTATATAGCACCCTTGACTATATGTTTGAAGGTGATTTAGATTTACATGGCGGTCTATTTCATCAGAATTCGATTACAGGTTAGGGAAGCATATATTAATGGTTGTGCTTGCTATTTGTGATGCACATGGAAATGACAGGAGCAATGCCAACGCATATAAGGAGTAGGACTTAGAGGGTGGAATTTACAGCTGGGAAACCAAAAAAATTGTAGTTTTTCAACACAGATATTATCTCATGTTTTTTATGGTATTGAATCTCATGTTTCATAACCTTTGTTTCTTCATGTTTTTCAGTGGATGTCCATTCTTCTGCTTAAATCCTTTGTTAGCTATAATTTGATTTCTAGGGTTTAAGGTAATTATTACTTATTTTTGTTGAGATATATTGCCATGGTCAACTGCATAACCTTTCATTTCTCTTTATGATGATAACATCTGTTTTATGACAGATAAGATCATTGAAGAATTGATGAGCTAAACTCTGTTGAATATCTTAACATGACAAAATAAATCCGTGAAAAAGTAATTGAAGAATTGGTCAGCTCCACTCCGTTCAAGATCTTGATACGATCAAAGAAATATGTTCTCAAAAAATAAAAGCATAATTTAATACATAGCATCTGTAGACAAAATAGTATCGTCAATATTTCAACCACCTGATATCGAATGCCTTTACTACTATATATGTATTTAGAAAATCCTTTTGGTATGTTAGTATCACTATTGACAGTAAGTATGTGTGCGATATAGTACCGTTACGTACTTAGATAAGATGTAACACTCACAAATTATGATAACTTTGTTGTTGACTTTATTGTAGTTACATTGTGATATTGGGTTGTTCACAGGAAACACATTTTTTCAGCATAACTTTGTGGTTCACTAATTCTTCATATTCCTACGAAAAACAATTCCTTTTAAAGTTGGCGAAGCTTATCTGTATTTATATCAATCATGCATGTTTAGAAGCAAGGTTGTTTGTTAGTCATAATCTAATGAACTTTCAATGATAATCGATAGTTCTCCAACCGATAACTCAAGTAAGGATCTTAATATTTAGCATGTGTTCCCGCAGCAACGCGCGGGGTATTATCTAGTTAATATAAAAAGTATTGCATCTCATATCATCACCAACAACAACACTAGCTAATTAATAAACATCATATATATATATATATATATAGTCATTACCACTATTTTTATCATCATTATGTAATCACCACCAACAGTAGCTTAAAGAAGAAATATTCACTAATAATTAAGTTCGGGACGAAACACGGACATGAGACAACAAGTACTAAGAGCAGGAACTAGCTAATCACTCCTGCTGCTCTCTCCCAGGTAAAATGGCATAGAACATGCGTAGCTCTTCTGATTCATCATATTGGAGCATGCAGATGAACCTGTCTCCTAATCGTGGGTTGCGCTTCTGATCGTTGCCCCCTAGTACTTCTCTGCGATCATTCACAATTTTGCTCCAGTCTTTCACTATAGCATTACTCGATTCTAGAAATCCTGAATGCACTCGTGTGCAATGTAGGATGTCTTGGCCGTAAGCTAACCATTGACATGCGACCGTTAGTAGAGATCCAATGAGGCACAACTATCATCGGGAGTCCCTGTTGAAGAACATCATATAGTAACATACTTAGCAATGAAGTTTAGCTTAAAAAATAATGTATGCAAAAGATGCACTGAGGACAAATAGTAAAAATCTTACCATCTTTCCTAAATACATGCGACTGTAGTTCAATACGAACACTATTGGTCGCACATTTTGAGTACTAAGATTTGCATGTCTAGAAAAATAATTTCTCTTGACAGCATCAAGATCCTCAAGCCATGAAACATATTGACTTATCTCCTCGCAATTTAGTTCAGCCCCGGTGAGGAGGTCCTGGATTAAGGGGTCCTCGGACAGCCGGACTATATACTTTGGCTGGACTGTTGGACTATGAAGATACAAGATTGAAGACTTCGTCCCGTGTCCGGATGGGACTCTCCTTTGCGTGGAAGGCAAGCTTGGATACCTCTCCGATACACGGAGTGACAAATTCTAATCTCGATCTATGCCAACCCAACAAACACCTTCGGAGACACCTGTAGAGCATCTTTAAATCACCTAGTTACGTTGTGACGTTTGATAGCTGCTACGTCTTGAGCTTGCGTTGGTTTTCCTCGAAGAGGAGAGGGTGATGCAACAAAGTGTAGCGTAAGTATTTCCCTCAGTTTTGAGAACCAAGGTATCAATCCAGTAGGAGGCTCCTCAAAAGTCCCACGCACCTACACAAACAAACTGAGAACTCGTAACCAACGCAATAAAGGGGTTGTCAATCCCTTCACGGCCACTTGCGAAAGTGAGATCTAATAAATATAGTATGATAAGATAAATATATTTTTGGTATTTTATAAGATAGATGCAAAAAGTAAAGATGCAAATAAAGTAGATGGAAAGCAAATATGATAAGAGATAGACCCAGGGGCCATAGGTTTCACTAGAGGCTTCTCTCAAGATAGCATAAGTATTACGATGGGTGAATAAATTACTGTCGAGCAATTGATAGAAAAGCGCATAGTTATGAGATTATCTAGGCATGATCATGTATATAGGCATCACGTCCATAACAAGTAGACCGACTCCTGCCTGCATGTACTACTATTACTCCACACATCGACCGCTATCCAGCATGCATCTAGAGTATTAAGTTCATAAGAACAGAGCAACGCATTAAGCAAGATGACATGATGTAGAGGGATAAACACATGCAATATGATATAAACCCCATCTTGTTATCCTCGATGGCAACAATACAATGCGTGTCTTGCACCCTTTCTGTCACTAGGTAAGAACACCGCGAGATTGAACCCAAAGCTAAGCACTTCTCCCATGGAAAGAAAGATCAATCTAGTAGGCCAAACCAAACTGATAATTCGGAGAGACTTGCAAAGATAACTCAATCATACATAAAAAAATTCAGAGAAGATTCAAATATTATTCATAGATAAACTTGATCATAAACCCACAATTCATCGGATCTCGACAAACACACCGCAAAAAGAGTTTACATCGAATAGATCTCCACAAGAGAGGGGGAGAACATTGTATTGAGATCAAAAAAGAGAGAAGAAGCCATCTAGCTAATAACTATGGACCCGTAAGTCTGTGGTAAACTACTCACAACTCATCAAAGGGGCAAGGATGTTGATGTAGAGGCCCTCCATGGTTGCTTCCCCCTCCAGCAGAGTGCCGACAAGGGCTCCAAGATGGGATCTCGCGGATACAGAAGGTTACGGCAGTGGAAATTGTGTTTCGTGGTGCTCCTGGATGTTTTCGGGGTACGTAGGTATATATAGGAGGAAGAAGTACGTCGGTGGACGCTCGAGGGGCCCACGAGACAAGGGGGCGCGCCCTACAGGGGGGGGGGCGCCCTCCTATCTCGTGGGGCCCTCGGAGCTTTCTTGACTTGCACTCTAGGTTCTCCGGATCAGATTTGTTCCAAAAATAACGCTCCCGAAGGTTTCATTTCGTTAGGACTCCGTTTGATATTCCTTTTCTTCGAAATACTGAAATAGGCAAAAAAACGGCAATATTGGCTGGGCCTCCGGTTAGTAGGTTAGTCCCAAAAAATGATATAAATGTGTAAAATAAAGCCTGTAAACATCCAAAAGGGGTAATATAATAGCATGGAACAATAAAAAATTATAGATACGTTGGAGACGTATCAAGCATCCCCAAGCTTAATTCCTGCTCATCCTCGAGTAGGTAAATGATAAAAAAGAAATTTTTGATGTGGAATGCTACCTAGCATAATTCATAATGTAATTTTCTTTATTGTGGCATGAATGTCCAGATCCAAATGAATACAAAATAAAAGTTCATATTGACATAAGAAATAGTAATACTTCAAGCATACTAATCAAAGTAATCATGTCTTCTCGAAATAACATGGCTAAAGAAAGTTATCCCTACAAAATCATATAGTCTGGCTATGCTCTATCTTCATCACACAAAGTATTTAGTCATGCACAACCCCGATGACAAGCCAAGCAATTGTTTCATACTTTAATAATCTCAAACGTTTTCAACTTTCACGCAATACATGAGCGTGAGCCATGGACATAACACTATATGTGGAATAGAATGGTGGTTGTGGAGAAGACAAAAAAGGAGAAGATAGTCTCACATCAACTAGGCGTATCAACGGGCTATGGAGATGCCCATTAATAGAAATCAATGTGAGTGAGTAGGGATTGCAATGCAACAGATGCACTAGAGCTATAAATATATGAAAGCTCAATAAAATAAACTAAGTGGGGGTGCATCCAACTTGCTTGCTCACGAAGACGTAGGGCACTTTTGAGGAAGCCCATCATTAGAATATACAAGCCAAGTTCTATAATGAAAAATTCCCACTAGTATATGAAAGTGACAACATATGAGACTCTCTATCATGAAGATCATGGTGCTATTTTGAAGCACAAGTGTGGAAAAAGAGATAGTAGCATTGTCCCTTCTCTCTTTTTCTCTCATTTTATTTTTCTCTTATTTTTTCTTTTCTTTTTTTTCTTTGGCCTTCTTTTTTTCTTTTTGGCCTTTCTCTTTTTTTTTCCTTTCTTTTTTTCGTTTTTTCTTTTTGTAAAGTCCGAAGTCTCATCCTGACTTGTGGGGGAATTATAGTCTTCATCATCCTTTCCTCACTAGGACAATGCTCTAATAATGAAGATCATCACACTTTTATGGATTTACAACTCAAAGCTAGAACAAGATATGACTCTATATGAATGCCTCCGGAGGTGTACCGGGATATGCAATGAATTAAGAGCGACATGTATGAAAATTATGAAGGTGGCCTTGCCACAAATACAATGTCAACTACATGATCAATAAAAAAGTAATATGACAAAAGTGTTGTGTGTCATATAAATGGAACGGTGTAAAGTTGCATGGCAATATATCTCGAAATGGCTATGGAAATGCCATAATAGGTAGGTATGGTGGCTGTTTTGAGGAAGTAGTATGGTGGGTGTATGGTACCGGCGAAAGTTGCGCGGTACAAGAGAGGCTAGCAATGGTGGAAGGGTTAAATAGTGCGTATAATCCATGGACTCAACATTAATCAAAAGAACTCATATACTTGTTGCAAAAATTTAGAAGTCATCAAAAACCAAAGTACTACGCGCATGCTCCTAGGGGGATAGATTGGTAGGAAAAGACCATCGCCCGTCCCCGACCGCCACTCATAAGGAAGACAATCAATAAATAAAATTGTGCTCCAACTTCATCACAAAGCGGTTCACCATACGTGCATGCTACGGGAATCACAAACTTCAACACAAGCATTCTTTAAATTCATAATCACCCAACTAGCATGAATTTAATATCACTACCTTCATATCTCAAAACAATTATCAAGCATCAAATTGATCATAGCATCCAATTCACTTTCTATGATAGTTTTTATTATACCCAACTTGGATGCTCATCATTCTAGGACCAACTTTATGATCATAGCAAATACCATGCTGTTCTAAAAGACTCTCAAAATGATATAAGTGAAGCATGAGAGACAAGCAAATTCTTCAAAATGAAGACACCACCGTGCTCTAAAAGATATAAGTGAAGCACTAGAGCAAAAACTATCAAGCTCAAAAGATATAAGTGAAGCACATAGAGTATTCTAGCAAATTCTAATCAAGTAGGCTTCTCCAAAAAGGTGTGTACAGCAAGGATGATTGTGGTAAACTAAAAAGTAAAGACTAATATGATACACGACGCTCCAAGCAAAACACATATCATGTGGCGAATAAAAATATAGCTCCAAGTAAAGTTACCAATGAACGAAGACGAAAGAGGGGATGCCTTCCCGGGGCATCCCCACGCTTAGGCTTTTGGCTATTGTTGAATATCTTGGGGTGCCATGGGCATCCCCAAGCTTAGGCTCTTGCCACCCTTTATTCCATAGTCCATAAAAGCTTTACCCAAAACTTGAAAACTTCACAACACAAAACTCAACAGGAAATCTTATAAGCTCCGTTAGTGAAAGAAAACAAAACCACCACATAAGATACTGCAATGAACTCATTATTTATTTATATTGGTGTTAAACCTACTGTATTACAACTACTTTATGGTTTATAAACTAATTTACTAGCCATAGATGCATTGAAATAAGCAAACAACACACGAAAAACAGAATCTGTCAAAAACAAAACAGTCTGTAGCAATCTGTAACTAACGCAAACTTCTGGAACTCTAAAAACCCTACAAAAATAGGAAGTCCTGGACAATTTGTCTATTGAACAGCAGAAAAAATAATCAACGCAAAATCATATTCCTGTGATTTAAAAAAAAAATATCCGTGCGTGCAAAGTTTCTGTTTTTCAGCAGAATCAAATCAACTATCATCGTAGGTTATCCTATAGGTTCTACTTGGCACAAACACTAATTAAAAGATAAAAACACATCTATCCAGAAGGTAGATGCAAGATTTATTACTAAACAGGAGCAAAAACAAAAAAACATAAAGAAAAATTGGGTTGCCTCCCAATTAGCGCTATCGTTTAACGCCCCTAGCTAGGCATAAAAACAAAGATAGAGCTAACGAGTGCCATCTTTGGCACTAGATTCATAAGTAGCACGCATGATAGATTTATAAGATAATTTGACTTTCTTTCTTGGAAAGTGCTCCATGCCTTTCTTTAATGGAAATTGGAATCTAATGTTCCCTTCCTTCATATCAATAATCGCACCAATCATTCTAAGGAAAGGTCTACCAAGAATAATAGGGCAAGAAATATTGCAATCTATATCAAGAACGATAAAATCTACGGGCACCAAATTTCTATTTGCAATGATAAGAACATCATTGATCCTTCCCATAGGCTTTTTAATGGTGGAAACCCCAAGGTGCAAATTTAAAGAGCAATCATCAAGATCATGGAAACCTAGAATATGACATAAAGTTTTTGGAATCGTGGAAACACTAGCACTCAAATCACACAAAGCAAAACACTCAAAATCTTTAATTCTAATCTTTATAGTAGGTTCCCACTCATCATTAAGTTTTTCTAGGTATAGAAACTTCCAAATTAAGTTTTTCATCATAAGATTGCATTAAGGCATCAACAATATGTTTGGTAAAAGCTTTATTTTGACTATAAGCATGGGGAGAATTAACAACGGATTGCAACAAGGAAATACAACCTTTTAAAGAGCAATTATCATAATCAAATTCCTTGAAATCCGAGATAGTAAGTTCAATATTATTAGAAGTAGAGGATTCTCCAATCTCACTTTTACCAAATTTAACATCAAGGTCTAAAGACTCCGAATTTTTGGGACGCCTTCTAGGCAAAGTGGATTCATCATCACTCCCATAATCATCAAAATTCATATTGCAAAACATAGATCTAATCGGAGATGTATCAATAACTTTAAGATCCTCATCATTATTTTCGTGGAAACTAGAAGAACACGCTTTTATAAAGCTTTCTTTTTTAGCACGCAATCTAG
Organism: Triticum timopheevii; assembly: GCA_963921465.1. Lineage (NCBI taxonomy): Eukaryota > Viridiplantae > Streptophyta > Magnoliopsida > Poales > Poaceae > Triticum > Triticum timopheevii. The sequence goes on along the minus strand of OY997266.1, from coordinate 213,414,695 downwards.
CAGTTCTTTCCTTGCACTCGTCAATGGAAATTCTCATTACTTTGAGAGACTCATTGATATCATGCTTAGGAGAAGAAGATCCAAGTTTAAGAGAGTTAACATCAAGCGAAAGTCTATCAACGTTCCTAGCCAAATCATCAACTTTGAGCAATTTTTCTTCAAGCAAGGCATTAAAATTCTTTTGTGAAATCATAAATTCTTTCACACTATTCTCAAAATCAGAGGGCATTTTATTAAAATTACCATAAGAATTATTGTAAGAATTTCCATAATTTTTAGAGGGATTACTAGGGAACGGTCTAGCATTAAAATTCCTCTATAAGCGTTGTTTCCAAAACTATTCCTACCAACAAAATTTACATCCATAGATTCATTATTATTCTCAATCAAGGAAGACAAAGGCATATCATTGGGATCAAGAGGAGTATTTTTAGTAGCAAAAATCTTCATAAGTTCATCCATCTTTCCACTCAAAACATTGATTTCTTCTATAGCATGCACTTTTTTACTAGAAGATCTTTCGGTGTGCCATTGAGAATAATTAGCCATAATATTATCAAGCAATTTTGTAGCATCTCCTAATGTAATTTCCATAAACGTGCCTCCCACGGCCGAATCTAAGAGATTTCTAGAAGCAAAGTTCAAACCGGCATAAAATTTTTGTATGATCATCCATAAATTCAAACCATGAGTAGGGCAATTGCGAAGCATCAATTTCATTCTTTCCCAAGATTGGGCAACATGCTCATGATCAAGTTGTTTAAAATTCATAATATCGTTCCTAAGAGTGATGATCTTAGCGGGGGAAAAATACTTAGAGATAAAAGCATCTTTGCACTTGTTCCAAGAATCAATACTATTTTTGGGCAAAGACGAAAACCAAACTTTAGCACGATCTCTAAGTGAAAACGGAAATAACTTCAATTTAACAATATCATTATCCGTATCTTTCTTCCTTTGCATATCACACAAATCAACAAAATTGTTTAGATGAGTAGCAGCATCTTCACTAGGAAGGCCGGCAAATTGATCTTTCATAACAAGATTCAGCAAAGCGGTATTGATTTCACAAGACTCAACATCATTAAGAGGAGCAATCGGAGTACTAAGGAAATCATTATTGTTGGTATTCAAGAAGTCACACAACTTGGTATTATCTTGTGCCATGGCAACAAGTAATCCAACACACAAGCAAACAGAAAAACAGCAAGCGAAAAAGAGAGGAGGAGATTGGGAAAGAGAGGGCGAATAAAATGGCAAGGGTGATGTGGGGGAGAGGAAAACGAGAGGCAAATGGCAAATAATGTAAATGCGAGGGAGATGGGTTTGTGATGGGTACTTGGTATGTCTTGACTTGAGCGAAGACCTCCCCGGCAACAGCGCCAGAAATCCTTCTTGCTATGCCTTGAGCTTGCGTTGGTTTTCCTCGAAGAGGAGAGGGTGATGCAGCAAAGTGTAGCGTAAGTATTTCCCTCAGTTTTGAGAACCAAGGTATCAATCCAGTAGGAGGCTCCTCAAAAGTCCCACGCACCTACACAAACAAACTGAGAACTCGCAACCAACGCAATAAAGGGGTTGTCAATCCCTTCACGGCCACTTGCGAAAGTGAGATCTAATAAATATAGTATGATAAGATAAATATATTTTTGGTATTTTATAAAATAGATGCAAAAAGTAAAGATGCAAATAAAGTAGATGGAAAGAAAATATGATAAGAGATAGACCCGGGGGCCATAGGTTTCACTAGAGGCTTCTCTCAAGATAGCATAAGTATTACGGTGGGTGAACAAATTACTGTCGAGCAATTGATAGAAAAGCGCATAGTTATGAGATTATCTAGGCATGATCATGTATATAGGCAGCACGTCCATAACGAGTAGACCGACTCCTGCCTGCATCTACTACTATTACTCCACACATCGACCGCTATCCAGCATGCATCTAGAGTATTAAGTTCATAAGAACAGACCAACGCATTAAGCAAGATGACATGATGTAGAGGAATAAACACATGCAATATGATATAAACCCCATCTTGTTATCCTCGATGGCAACAATACAATACGTGTCTTGCAACCCTTTCTGTCACTGGGTAAGAACACCGCAAGATTGAACCCAAAGCTAAGCACTTCTCCCGTGGCAAGAAAGATCAATCTAGTAGGACAAACAAAACTGATAATTCGGAGAGACTTGCAAAGATAACTCAATCATACATAAAAGAATTCAAAGAAGATTCAAATATTATTCATAGATAAACTTGATCATAAACCCACAATTCATCAGATCTCGACAAACACACCGCAAAAAGAGTTTACATCGAATAGATCTCAACAAGAGAGGGGGAGAACATTGTATTGAGATCCAAAAAGAGAGAAGAAGCCATCTAGCTAATAACTAAACTACTTACAACTCATCGGAGGGGCAAGGATGTTGATGTAGAGGCCCTCCGTGGTTGCTTCCCCCTCCGGCAGAGTGCCGGCAAGGGCTCCAAGATGGGATCTAGCGGATACAGAAGGTTACGACGGTGGAAATTGTGTTTCGTGGTGCTCCTGGATGTTTTCGGGGTACATAGGTATATATAGGAGGAAGAAGTACGTCGGTGGACGCCCGAGGGGCCCACGAGACAGGGGGCGCGCCCTACAGGGGGGCGCCCTCCTATCTTGTGGGGCCCTCGGAGCTTTCTTGACTTGCACTCCAGGCTCTCCGGATCAGATTTGTTCCAAAAATAACGCTCCCGAAGGTTTCATTCCGTTTGGACTCCGTTTGATATTGCTTTTCTTCGAGATACTGAAATAGGCAAAAAAACAGCAATATGGGTTGTGCCTCCGGTTGGTAGGTTAGTCCCAAAAAATGATATAAATGTGTAAAATAAAGCCCATAAGCATCCAAAAGGGGTAATATAATATTATAGAACAATAAAAAATTATAGATACGTTGGAGACATATCAATAACATACAAGGTGTTCCTGCGGTATTCGAGAGTTGCATAATCTCATAGTCTGAGGAACATGTATAAGTCATGAAGAAAGCAGTAGCAATGAAACTGTAACGATCATAATGCTAAGGTAACGGATGGGTCTTGTCCATCACGTATTCTCCTAATGATGCGATTCCGTTCATCAAATGACAACACATTCTATGGTTAGGAAGCATAACCATCTTTGATTAACGAGCTAGTCAAGTAGAGGCATACTAGGGACACTTTGTTTTGTCTATGTATTCACACATGTACTAAGTTTCCGGTTAATACAATTCTAGCATGAATAATAAGCATTTATCATGATATAAGGAAATATGAATAACAACTTTATTATTGCCTCTAGGGCATATTTCCTTCAGTTCATAAGGCGTCGTCTCAACGGATTTTGATGGTGCCCTGTTCAAAGTGAATGCAGCTATCTCTAATGCATAACCCCAAAACGATAGTGGTAAACCGCTAAGAGACATCATGGATTGCACCATATCCAATAAAGTGCGGTAACGACGTTCGGACACACCATTACGCTCTGGTGTTCCAGGTGGCGTGAGCTGTGAAACTATTCCACATTGTTTCTAAATGAAGGTCAAAATCGTAACTCAAATATTCTCCTCCACAATCAGATCATAGAAACTTTATTTTCTTGTTACGATGATTCTCCACTTCACTCTGAAGTTCTTTAAACTTCTCAAATGTTCCAGACTTGTGTTTCATTAAGTAGATATACCCATATCTACTCAAATCATCTGTGAAGGTCGGAAAATAATGATACCTGCCACGGGCCTCAACACTCATCCGACCGCATACATCGGTATGTATTATTTCTAATAAGTCATTAGCTCGTTCCATTGTTCCGGAGAATGGAGTTTGAGTCATCTTACACATAAGACATGGTTTGCAAGTATCAAATGATTCATAATCAAGTGATTCCAAAAGCCCATCAGAGTGACAAATCCTAATCTCGATCTATGCCAACCGAACAAACACCTCCGGAGACACCTGTAGAGCATCTTTATAATCACCCAGTTATGTTGTGACGTTTGATAGCACACAAAGGTGTTCCTCCGGTATTCGGGAGTTGCATAATCTCATAGTCTGAGGAACATGTAGAAGTCATGAAGAAAGCAGTAGCAATGTGTCAGTGGAAAACAACACCTATGGGATCACAAGAATCCCTACTACGGTTGCGGGGCACGGGGTCATGAGAAGAGCGGGATCAACAGTCAGCACAAACACATGGGTCCTTTACCCAGGTTCAGGCCGCAAGGATGCGGAATACCCTAGTCCTCCTTCTATGTGTATATCAGTGTTCTTGGAGTTTTTGAGCTAGCTACGATGAGCGTAACTTGTCCCAGGGTCCGAATCCTTTTCCTGGATGCCTCGGGCCTCCTTCTATAGTCAAGGGAATCGCCACAGTGGCACACAGGAGGTGGCATCGGTGTACTGTGCCTAAGCCTATCGCTTAGCCATTACGGGAGAAGACGCATTAAATGCGCCTTTGATGTGTCCCCTTGCTTTACCTTCTTCGACACACGCCCGGGCCAGCGCGGCGGTCAACACCATGTAGGCTGGCAGGCTGCTGAGGTGGCGCGGTGTTAGGGCCTTCACGAAGATTTCATGCCACCACGTAGGCATGCGCTGAGTTGGCTTGGAAGCCTCACGTCGACACGCAGGTGCCTGCCTAGCTGCTAGGCTGGCAGCTGCATGGGAGCGGCGGTGGAAACTTTGTGGGCGTGGGCCTGGCTATGGCCCCGCGGATGTCCTCGGCAAGGGCCTTGCCGGGGCCCCGGCAAGGGTCTTGCCGTGGTGTCGTGGTCGTCCCCGGCAAGGATCTTGCCTGAGGCCTTGTGGATTTCCTCGGCAAGGATCTCCTTGAGGTTTGCCGTCTTCTAATCCTCATCTGATTTGGAGTACTTCTTGTCTTCACAAAGATCTACATGCCATCATGGAGGCGCCTCCCGAGCCTTGGTCCCAACGTGTTTGGTGGTGTTGGAAGAACCTGGGGCTCAAGGGTGGCGCGCCCCGCTGGTGTTGGGTGAGCTGCCCCCGGCAAGGTCCTTGCCGGGGCCGTGGAGGCCGCCCCGGCAAGGGTCTTACCGGGAGGGACCCACCTCGCCTTCTTGCTCTTTGTGTCTCTATCTTGGCGTTGCCTTGACCATCTTGCGGCTTTGATTCCTAGTCCCTGCCCCGCTTAAGTGTGGCTGCAGGCGTGGCTCTGACTGCCTGTGCATAGGTAAAGCGGTACAAAGTAGTGCCCTTACTTCTGTACACCGACAGGAGCCCCCGGGTCTGGGCCACACATAAGTGCAACACGTTGTTGGGCCAGGCCCAACATGGTGCGCGGGCAGGCGGGGTTGATTTTATTGAGGTGATTTCTCTGCCTGCTGTGCTTCCCCAGGATCTGTGTTGAACGCGTGACATGAGGACCATGTGCGGGGATGATCGAAGCACGCTTGTGTCATCTTGCGGTGAGCAGTAAAGAGGCGGCTTGCATGTCCCTTCGAGACCGCAGGGCCGCTGCTCATTTACTCTCCACGCCTAGGAACTGTCGTTCCACGTATTCAATTATGCCCGCCCCTTGCGCCACGTACGCTGCATGCACGGTGCAGGGCGGGTGACAGGCGCGCGGAATATGGGAAGACATGTGCACGTGGGTCGATACCCACGCGCCTTCAATTGGGCAGGGAGGGCGGTCGACGGCCCCGCCCGCTATCACCTTAATGAGTTGGATTGGCTGAGAGGGGCGGCCGAGCCCTGACCCCGCCCCCTTTATAAGGAGGGGAGAGGGAGGGATGTCACCCTTCAGTCCTTCGCCATCCGCCTCCTCCCATCCTTGCTTCTTCTTCCCTTCTTCCATGGCCAGAGGGCGCGCTGACGCTTCGATGGTGGCGGCGAGGGTTTCTGCTCGACAACGTGCTGCTCCTCCCCAAGAGCCCGTGGCGGCGGTATCGACCGCGAGGGGAAGGGGGAGAGGCGAGGCCGAGGCCGCCGTGGCGCTCGGGGAAGAGGAGGACGGGGCGGCACATCGGCCTCGCCTCTGCTAGCGGTCCTTCCCCCAATGGAGGGCCATGTCGGGGACCAGCCCCGTGAGTTCATCATCAAGCTGCGCCGGCCGGTGCGTCTTCATCTTTGTCTCCCTACTCCATTCGCTCGGGTGATGGAACTCGACCCGCCGCAGGCACTGAGGCTGCACATGAGGAGCTGCGGGAACAACAACACATGGGCCAACGTTGATTTCCCAGCCCCTCACATCATGTATCTTCGTCGCGGATGGAAAACCTTCGCTCGCATCCACAGCCTGATGGCGGGGCTCATTCTTTACTTCAAGTTAATGGAGAATGGCCTCCTCTCCGTCAAGGTCTTCGGCAATTTTGGAACTCGCTTGAAGTGCTGCGTGGAGCGCTCCTCGGATGACGAAGACTCGTCCTCCAGCGAGAGCAACGAGGAGGACAGCGGCAGCGACGACGAGGGTAGCAGGCAAGAGGATGACGGGTCCAACTAGGTGTCGGAACCGCCGCCCCGGGGTGGTGCCGGCAGCAGCAGCATCTGCACCAGGTTCCTTCTCCCGGTGGAGCCGGCTCCTTGAACTTCTTGGGGTCGTCTCCTTGGGCGGCTGGCGTGGGAAGGCCGGAGAAGGCGAAGAAGGCGGGTGGCGGGCCGTCAAGTTGGAGTACGATGGCATCGACGCCTTCGTAGCATATTGACGGACCGTTGCCTCATCTTCCAGCTGTCTTCCCGGCACCATCATCACCAGCCCTCCCCTAGGCGGCCATGACATGTTCTCTTGGCGCCTTCTGCTGCTCGTACCTAGCCTAGGCGCTCCCCGTGCCCTCTTGCCTTCTTGTTCCATTTCCTGAGGAGAGGGACAAGAAAGGGATTACGGGCACCTTATCTTTTTTTAGCTTGTAAGCCTACGGTCCTTAGTTAGATTTAAAACTTGTAATCCCCCTGCTCATGTTTACATTCCGTACAAATTGTACCTGTGTGGAATGTATTAATGAAAAAGGGTGCTTGTCGGGTCTTGTGTGCATGTGAGCAGAGCCCATACCAAGGAACGAATGCTTGTTATTTTTAACATAAACATCGTTGCCCGGCAGCAGGCCTTGCTGCTCCCCTACTCCATTCGATTACACTCACGCCTTTGGCGGAGGCAGGGGCGAAGTAGGGGGGCCCTACGCTTGCTTCCTTGTCGCCGCGGCTACAACCCACTTTTGAACCAAGAGGAGGTTCTCGGATGGCAGGAATGCAGGGAGCACGATAGCCTTGGAATAAAACGAGGCTTCATACGTCCCAATTTTATACGGAGATGTAAAATAGGGGATAAGAAAACTTTTCTGAATCCACAGCCCCCGGCACCCCTAGCTTGCCGTGGGTGGACCTTTGTGTCTTCAGCCCCCGACAAGCTTGGCTTGCCGGGACCAGAGCGCCGGCTTGTTCTCTTCCTTCCACTTAGCTTGGCGGAAACATTTATGTACCCTGCGAACCAAAAAGGATGGACAAGACCAAAGAGACGCAAACTCGACCTTTATGCTAGGGGTTAGTTGCCGCTAAGCACTATCAACCCTAACCGAGGGAGAGATTCAATCTAGCATGCATGCTATAACTTAGGGCGCTAGCGCTTCGTTTATTCATGCTCAGGGTCTGCGCCTGGCTTTGTACAGAGGGTTATATGCCTTGTTGGCAAGGCTCGTACAAAAGGTGGCTTGCCGGGGGCCCGGCAGCCGCGCCTATGGGTAGAACTTGCGAAGATGCTCGATGTTCCAGGAGTTGCTCATTGGAATGGCATCTTCGGTCTCCAGGCGGACTACGCCAGGCCTGGTGACTCGTGTTACCCGATAAGGGCCTTCCCACTTTGACGTCAACTTGTTGGAATTCTTGGCCGACTGAACGCGCCGAAGAACATGGTCGCCTTCCTCAAAGCTCGGGCATGAACCTTGTGGCTATGGTAGCGGCACAAGGCTTGCTGGTAGTGTGCTGCTCTCACAGCCGCCCAAAGACGATCTTCCTCGAGGAACGTCGCGTCATCTTGCCGCAATCGCTCTTGCTCAAGCTCATCATAAGCAGCACTCAAGGTGACCCTGTATATGAGTTCCGTGGGGAGAACTGCTTCTGCCCGTATACCAGGGCAAAGGGTGTCTGGTCGGTGGCTCGATTTGGCGTTGTCCTGATCGACCAAAGAACCGCCGGCAACTCATCAATCCAGCGCCTTCCACTCTTGTGCAGCCTGTCAAAAGTCTTCGTCCTCAGGCCACGCAGTACTTAAACATTTGCCCTCTCTGCTTGGTCGTTGCTCCGTGGGTGTGCCACAGAAGCAAAAGAGACCTTGCTGCCGAGGTCTTCAATATATTGCATGAAGGTGTGGCTTGTGAACTGCGTGCCGTTGTCGGTGATGACTCTGTTTGGCACACCAAAGCGGCAAACTAGCCCCTTAAAGAATTTGACGGCTGACTGTGCGGTCACCTTCCTCACTGCTTCCACCTCTGGCCACTTTGTGAACTTGTCGATTGCAACGTACAAGTACTCAAAGCCCCCGACGGCGCGGGGAAAAGGGCCCAGTATGTCAAGCCCCCAGACCGAGAATGGCCAGGAGAGAGGGATTGTCTGCAAGGATTGAGCTGGCTAATGAAGCTTCTTCGAATGGAACTAGCATGCTTCACACTTGGTTACTAGTGTCGTCGCATCCTGGAGGGCAGTGGGCCAGAAGAAACCTTGCCAGAAAGCCTTGCCGGCAAGGGCCCTTGACCCTATGTGGGAGCCATATATGCCTCCCTGTATCTCTGCCAACAACTCCAGTCCTTCCTCCCGGGGGATGCACTTCAATTTCACTCTATTTGATCTTTTTCTGTACAGAACATTGTCAACAAACTGGTACAGGGAAGACCGACGAGCTACTTTCTCTGCTTCTTCCTGCTCCTCAGGAAGCTCCCCTATTTGGAGGAATTGGACGGTATGCTGCGCCCATGCTGGAGCCTATGGCTCGATGGCAAGGACCAAAGGCATTTCCTCTGCCGCGGGAATGGTTTCCTCCACGGCAAGGGCTTGGCGCCCCGCCAGAGTCGGTTGTCCCACGGCAGGCTCGGCGTCTGCGGCAACATCTCTGCCGGCGGCTCCAGGGAGCTCGGTCGGAAGTACTTGCCGGGGTCGGACTTCCTTCACTTGTTCTGCCCTGTTGATGGTTCAACGGATGGTTGAGTTAGCTGAAGCACAAAAGTACCTGGTTCCACAGGTAGCTTGAGGGCAGTGCGCTTCGATAGGTAGTCGGCAATGTCGTTCTCCACTCAGGGGACATGCTCTGCCTGTATACCGTCAAAGCGCTCTTCCAGTTTCCTCACTTCATCCATGTAAGCTTCCATTAACGGGCTTTGATAATCCTTGTTGATCTGCCTGATGAGAAGCTGTGAATCACCTCTGACAATGAGCTTCTTGACCCCGAGGTCTGCCGCGATCCTGAGACCGGCAAGCAATCCCTCGTATTCAGTAGTGTTGTTGGTGGACATTTCCCTGGGAAAGTGCATCTGGATCACGTACTTGAGGTGCTCCTCGGTGGGTGCGACAAGCAGCATACCAGCACCGGCGCCTTGTAGCGAAAAAGCCCCATCAAAGTACATAATCCAGTTGTGACTTGTTTCCTTGCCGGGGAGAGCGGTCTCCTGGATCTCTTCGTCAGGTGTCGAGGTCCATTCGGCAATGAACTCCGCCAAGACTCTGCTTTGAATCATCGAGGTGCTTTCGAACTTCAAAGCAAAGCTTGACAGTTCCAAGGCCCATTCCACAATCCTCCCCGTTGCATCTGGGTTATGCAGTATACGTTGCAATGGGAGGCGGGTGACGATGGTGATCTCGTGCGTTTGGAAGTAATGACGCAACTTCCTCAAGGCCATAAGGAGGCCGAAGAGCAATATCTGCACACCGGAGTACCTCGATCTAGCCCCTGCAAGAGGGAGCTGACGAAGTAAACTGGGTGCTACATCATCTTCTTCTTTTGCACCACTTCACCTAGTTGCGTGGGCCCTGTCGCACTGGTGTCAGACCTTGCCGGGGCCCCAGCCTTGCCAGGACCAGGCCCTGCTGGGGAGTGTTCTGGTTCGCCATCCGTCGACTCTGCCATTGCTGCTACCTCTTTGTCGACCTCCCTCTCCGCCACCAGTGCAGCGCTAACCACTTGATTCATTGCCGCTAGATACAACAGCAACGGTTCTTGTGGTTTTGGGTGCAACCACCACTGGGGTAGAGGAGAGGTATTTGTTCAAATCCTGCAGCGCTGCCTCGGCCTCCGGGGTCCACTCCATTGGGCCCGCCTTCTTCAAGATCTTGAAAAAGGGAAGGGCATGCTTAGCAGACTTGAAGATGAATCTGCTCATGGCGGCGACGCACCAGTGAGCCGACGCACATCATTGATCCGCTTAGGTGCCTCAATCTGCTCGATGGCCTTGATCTTGTCTGGGTTTGCCTCAATCCCACGCTGCGACACAAAGAAACCGAGAATCTTGTCGGACGGGACACCGAAGACACACTTCTCAGGGTTCAACTTGAGGTCTTGCACAAATTTGCAAAGGTCTCTCCCAAATCTTGCACAAGTGTCGCCTTGTCCTTGGTTTTGACCACTATGTCATCCATATAAGCTTCCATATTTCTATGTAGCTGGGGCTCAAAACCGATTTGGACTGCTCTCGCAAAGGTCGAGCCAACACTCTTCAACCCGAAAGGCATCCGTAAAAAGCAATACGTACCACATGGGGTGATGAATGATGTCTTCTCCTCATCTTCTCTTGTCATGAAAATTTGGTGATAGCCTGAGTAGGCGTCAAGGAATGATAACAGGTGGCACCCGGCCATGGAGTCAACAATCTGGTCGATGCGTGGCAACGGGAAAGGATCTTTTGGACAAGCCTTATTGATATCTGTGTAATCAATACACAGCCTCCACTTCCCGTTTGCCTTGCGCACTACCACTGGATTGGCCAACCACGTTGGATGGAGTACTCCTCTTACCAAGCCTGCCGCCTCTAGCTTCCTGATCTCTTCTGTGATGAACTCGTGCCTCTCTAGAGCTTGCTTCTTGACCTTCTGCTTTACGGGCCGCGCATGAGGACAGACAGCAAGATGGTGCTCAATCGCTTCCCTGGGAATGCCGGGGATGTCGGATGCTTGCCACGCAAACACATCGACATTCGCCCGCAGGAAAGTGACGAGCTCGCCTTCCTATTTGTTGTCAAGGGTGGAGCATATGGTGAAAGCTCCTCTTGTGTCGTCCTCCTTGACGGACACCTTCTTGGTCTCTGGTGGTGCAGCTCTGGATCTCTTGCTCTTGCCCGTGGAGCTCTCTGGCACGTCCTCGATGGGAGCGCAACTCCTCGAGGAGGTGCGCTTGCCGGAGTGGGTGTGAGGGGCCTCGCCGGTCTTCTTCCCTCCCGGGGCTTCAACGGCAAGAGCAAGTGCCTTGGCGGCAGCTGCTGCAACTACTTCCCAATAGAGTTGGTCAGCGCAAATCAGCACATCTTTCTTGTCGGAGGGGACGGTGATGATGTTCATTGGCCCGGGCATCTTCAGCGTGTTGTAGGCATAATGGGAAGCCGCCATAAACTTGGCCAGTGCCGGGCGGCCGAGGATCCCGTTGTAGGGCAAGGGGATCTCGGCCACATCAAAGACAATCTTCTTCGTCCTGTAGTTCAACTCGCCTCCAAACGTCACAGGCAGCGGACCTTTCCCTTCAGCTGGCTCCTCCCCGGGTTGACCCCTTGAAACATGCCCGTCTCTTCAAGATCTCCATTAGGAATCTGCAGCCTCTTGATCACAACAGGCAAGATCAAGTTTAGACCGGCCCCGCCGTCAACTAGCATCTTCATCACCTTGAGGTTGCGGATCGTTGGTGAAACCAACAACGACAAACACCCGACCGCAGTAGTGCAATCGGGGTGGTCCTCGGTGTCGAAGATGATAGGCGTGCTGGACCACTTCAGTGGCTTCCGTGCGTCGAGTGATGGCTCCACCGCTATGATCTCACGCGCCCACTGCTTGAGCTGGCGGTGAGATACATGCAGCGAGGCGCCACCGTCGATGCACATGGCCTCTGTAGCCTTTTGAAACTCGTGGTCGCCAGACTCGTCGTCCTCGTCATGATCATCGTCTTCCTGTTTCTTATCGCGGCCCCGGGCGGGCCTCTCTTGCTGGTAATCCTTGCCGCGGCGGCCTCCTTGGCCACCATGCTTCTTGCCGGATCCTTCGGCACCATCTTGACCCTTCTCCTTGTCCCGCCTCTAATATTTGAAAGTGCATTATATCGACTAGAGGGGGGTGAATAGGTGATTTTTATGAATTCTTCACTAAGGAATTTGTTGGTGAGGAAATTCCTAAGTGAGGAACTACTTGCAGCGGAATAAGTACTCAGAAGTAAACATAACAGAACACAAGCATAGTCATCATGATGAAATGAAGACAAGCACAGAGTACAGAAAGCGTAAACACAGGATAACACAAGAAAGAAGATGGACAGACTGAAGAAATTGAACTGAGGAAATTGAGAAAGTCTTCAGTCAAAGTCTTCAAATAGATATGAACAGGCACACAACAATAGACATGAGGAAATGAAAGGAGTTGAGGAAATAGAACCAGTAAGCTCAGTGAAGACAATGATTTGGTAGACCAGTTCCAACTGCTGTCTCAGTTGTACATCTGGTTGGAGCGGCTGAGTATTTAAACTCGAGGACACCCAGTCCCGGACACACAGTCCTCACCATATTCTCCTTGAGCTAAGGTCACACAGACCTCGCCCAATCACTCGTGGTAAGTCTTCAGGTGACTTCCGAACCTTCACAAACTCGGTCACTCGGTGATCCACAATTCCTCTTGGATGCTCTATACCTTGATGCCTAACTGTCTGGAAGGAGCACAGTCTTCAAAGGAAACAAGCATCGGATCCACGCAGGATCAATCTCTTCAGTGATGCTCAATCAATTTGGGTTTGTATGTGTTGGGTTTGGGTTTTCCTCACTTGATGATTTTCGCTCAAAGTCCTCGGAGGATGGGATGCTCTCGATTGAGAAGTGTCAGTTTCTCTCGGAGCAGCCAACCAGCTAGTGGTTGAAGGGGGCAGCTATTTATAGCCTAGGGAGCAGCCCGACATGATAAGACATAAATGCCCTTGTCTGATATGACCGTTAGGTGGGTAGATATTTTGGAATAGCTGGCGCATAGCACAACAACGGCCGGAATTTTGACTATCAAAATCCTCAGGGCTATCATGTTCCTCACTGTGTAGGCAATCCGCACTGGCGAATTCCTAACTCCTCAGTCAGAACAAATTCCTCAGAGACCAGAAGAACATCGTCTCTGCCACTGAAGAATATGACTGAACTATATGAGATTTCCAATGGCTTCACTCGAAGGGATTGGTAGGTGTAGGATTTTGAGTTGAGCATCACTTGGAAATTTTTCCTTAGTATTTCCTCGACCCCCTTTAGCAGTACGGTGTTTCCTATGACTCAAGAAAGAGAAAATGAAACTACGAAACAAAAGTTTTCACGCTTCATGTTCCTTGAAAGATTGCCAAGTCTTCAGGATCACACCAATTTCTTCACTTTCAAAGTCTTCAGAAAGTCTTCAGAAATTCAAAGTCTTCAGTTTAAGAACTTCATTTTTAGGGGTCAACTTTCTCTATAAATATCAAACTCCTTACAGACTTATAGACCTGTGTACACTCACAAACGCATCAGTCCCTTAACCTATAAGTCTTCAATACACCAAAATCACTAAGGGGCACTAGATGCACTTACAATCTCCCCCTTTTTGGTGATTGATGACAATATAGGTTAAGTTTTCAACGGGGAAAAATATATGAAGTGTAAATACTGATGTTGAGGAATTTGATTGCAAGATATAGAAGAACTCCCCCTAAAGATGTGTATAGTGAGGAATTTGCTTTTGAAGCATTGCACACTTGAAGAGTGTAATCATGGAGATCCCCCCCTATATCTTGTAATTCATTCACGCATTTGATATATAATATGAAGAATTTGAAATGCATGATGAAATATGGTGACTGATGTAATTCAGCATGCATGCATTGACATTACTGAGGAATAAGCATGCAGAAGAACACAGCAAAAGTATCAGGCCACCATATTGTTTAAGATTACAACTCGATCCAGCAAAGTCATCAGAAGAACGAGAGTTGTAACTTAGCAAAAAAACGCCCATAGAATAGACCCGCTTGAAGTCTAACTCAAATTTCTCCCCCTTTGTCATCGAATAACCAAAAGGGTTGAAACTGAGGACTAACGCCCCTGAAGAATATCATGATGATGGAGGAGCGCCAGCGTTGTTAGGGTCTTGAGTCATTGTAGGGCCTGCTGCAGTGTCGTCCAAGTCTTCATACTCGTCCGTGGCGCGTGATGAAGAATAGGAGCTGGCCACTAAGGAAGGAACCTTGACCTTCTTGTATTTGTTCGGTGGAGGAGCAGACCAGTCGAAGTCTTACTTGAAGCCCATTTGCTTCAAATCTTCTTCACCATATAAATGTGACAGAATAGCCCAGGTGCGATCAAACACTTCATGGAGGTAGTAATGGTTTTTCTTCACTGCATTATGTGTAGAAGTCATGTTGTGAAGAATAGAACCAAACTGATGCTGAACCCAATTGTGGTTTCGATCCACCTTCTGGTGAAGACTTATAAGCAGTTCACGGTTAGTCATCACACGAGGAGCAGTTGCTTTAGGACTTGACTTGGTAGCATTGGCAGCAGAATCATGAGTGGCAGAGTCATCATTGGTGGAGTAAGAGGCAACTTTGCAGAACTAACCATCCAATGGACGAATGCCTTCATCAATAATGGCTGGTGACTTGCCCTTCTCATCAGATGAGGAAATTGTCCGCTTGAGGACTTCAATAGGGGGCAAGTAGCTGAGGTGATTCTGAAAATCAGCCTTGTAGTTGAGTGAAGACCTTGTTCGGAGGAATCTCATGATCCACGGCGCGTAAGGCTTCAGCTCAAATGGTGAAAGTGCAAAATTCGCCAGAGTCCTTAAGAAGAAATCATGATAGTTTATGGGGATGCCATGCATTATGTTTAAAAGCATATTCTTCATCATCCCGATAACTTCTTCATCAGATGAGTCATGGCCTTTGATAGGACTCATGGTCTTCGTCAGAATGCGGTAGATAGTTCTTGGCACATAGAGCAATTCCTTCACGAGGAATTTGGTCCTTGGGGCTTGACCAGGCTTCAGCGGCTTCATGAGCACTTGCATATAGTGAGCAGTGAGTTCAGGCTCATCATACAGATAATGAGCACCGTCAGGTGGAGGACTGGTTGGCAGGGCACGAAGCAATTCAGAGGCTGGTGCCTTGTAATGAGTGTTTTCAGTCATCCAGTCCAACACCCATGAGTTGACGTCAGCAGCATCACCTGTGATATGCAGAGTGGCATAGAACTGAAGAATGAGCTCTTCATTCCGATCAACTATGTCAGAGCAGAAGTTGAGCAATCCTGCATCATGAAGCATGCTGAGGACTTGAGAAAAGCACATCATTGATTCCATGTCCACATGAGGAATATGCTCGTGATCGAAGACTTTGTCCTTGTTGAAAAGCAGTGAGGAATAGAAATTGGCCTGGCTGGCAGTCTAGAAACGCTTCCTTCTAAGACGAGCATTGTCATAGGGGTTGAATTCAGTGAAGAACACGTGCTCGCCGAAGAAATCATCAGCCTTGAATTTTTGCTTCTTCGAGAAGGGATCATTTGGTTTGGGCTGAGGGGTATCAGTCAATTGCATCACCACCTCATGAATCGCAATCTCAGGTTCCTTAGGCTGAGGAATTTCAGGCTCTTCTGCAGCTTCAGCATGGTTCTTCATTTCCTCATTGAAATTTTCTTCAGCACTAGTGGCTGGAATTTCTTCATGGACACTTGGGGTTGCATGAGGTTCTTCAAATCCCATTTGCACTTCAGTAGCAGCAGGGGACTGAGGATTTGCTTGGAGTGGAGTGAACATTGGAGAGTTGGGGTGCTGACTGTCCCAAAACTCATCATTGAGCACAGGAGTGGTACAGCCAATGTCCACATCCTCATCTTCCATTTCTTCAACACCTGCCTCTTCAGCAGTGAACTGAGGCATATGTGAGGAAATGACTGGGGTTGAAGGGATGTCATCCACTTCAATTTCTTCGTCCAACTGCTCTGTCGAAGCAGCAGAAGGAGTTTCTTCATCAGATTCATTGGGAATCACATAATCTTCACCAAAAGGAACAAGGTCCTTTGATGGCATGGAGGAGACTGGAATGGCATCAATTGGGTTGTCAATTGAGCTAGTCAGTGGCTTCATCTTATTTAGAGCTGAAGAATTTGATGAAGTTGATGCCTTCCTTTTCTTCACAGCTGCACGCTCTGCAGCCTTGGTCTTCTTCGCATCTGATGCAGATGGAAGGATCGAAGTTAGTGTAGGCGCAGGAGGTGCAGAGGACTTTGGTTCATTTTCCTCAGGCGCAACTGATGCAGTTGCCCTGACTTGTTCATTTTCTTCAGACGCACCACTAGTGGATGCCCTGGCAATATCTTCAGCAGCTGGAATGGAGTCATCAGCCCTGGCACTCTCAGTTTCTTCAGCAGCCTGATTGTCATCAGCGGTGTTGGCATGCTCTTCAGTAGGCTGAGCAGATGCTTCAGCCTGAGTAACTTCAATGTGCACTGGAGGAGCAGCACTTGAAGTGAATTTCTTCATCAGATTGACGAACCAAACCTTGGCGCCCTTCCAAGCATAGTAGCGATCGAATTTATCACTCAATTGCTTGATCTTAGTTTGCAAAGCAATGAGCTGATCAGGGGTGAGAGTGAGGACATTGTCCTTGAGGTAGCGCTGTTTCTTGTACTGCGCTTTCTTCAAACTTCTGCCTTGTTCAAATTTCCATTTTTCTTCCTCAATGAAGGCAGTCAAGACATGACTCTGACCAGGAGTGAGGTTCATCTCCGGCAAAGGCGTGTTGGGGTCCTTGTGTCATAGGTCAATGTAATCGAGGATCAACTTTGGATCCAACATCAGTGGCACATTGCTGCCTTTGGCTCTAGCGGCCCTGGCTTGCCTGTCTCTGATGATTTCGGCAATTTCTTCATCATAAGCCTCATCATCATCAGAGGGCACTTGGAAGGCGACCTGCTTCATGTGAGGACTTGGTCGAAGGCCTCGTCCAGCAGTGGCCTTTTTCTTCAGCAAAGAGGGGCCAGCCGAGGATTTTGGTGCATCTGAGGAACTTGCAGATGCTCTTGAGGCAATTGAGGTGCCTTGAGTCCTTTGGCACATGGCAAGATGCACAGGTATTGAGGATTTGGTCGGAGCAGCTGAAGACTTTGACGAAGGAGCTGAGGACTTTGAAGGAGCAGTCTGAGGAATTTGCCGTGAGGGCCTTGAAGAATCTGGCCTTGAGGGCATAGCAGAGGAGCTTGGCCGTGAGGGCATTGAAGGAGAAGTGCTTGACTTATGTGCAAGCTTCTTATGCATTGCCTTCTTCGGTTGACTAGCAGAGGCCTCAGCAGAGGTAGCAGCAGCAGCAGCAGAGTCTGTGTTGAATTTCTTCACTGCTTCCTTTGCTTGCTTGGCTAGTTTGGCCTGTTGCTTTGCCCATTCATCAGGATAATCCTCACCGCGCTTGAGGCTGGTGGGATCTACCAATTGGCCTGGTGCCAATGGAGGTCTTGGGCATGGAGGGTTGAGTGTGAATTTCTTCATATACTTGGGAGTAACATATCTGTACTCCCTCCATTCCCGTGCCCATCTCCTCTCTATCCTTTGTATGCGCACCTTGCGCTGATTTTTGTCCTCCTTGCCAAATTTGGCCTCATCAGGAGTGCAGTAATCCTTGTATATGTCCTCAGGGATTTCGAAAGCAGTATTGACCTCTGGCCTCTTTCCACCCTTCTGTGGCTTCTTATCAGCCATTTTCTTCAGCTGAGGAATATGAACAACTGAAGTTTCTGAAGAGGTGTGCAACTTTTCTTCAAGGAATGCTGCAAATGAGTTAAGTTAATGAGAACCTAGTGATTCAGCAGCGGACATTTGTACCTGTGAACAGAGTATAGTTGCGAGGAATTTGGAGAGGTCACATGCGTTCTCAGAAGGTTTTTCAAAAATGAATAGGCTTGAGGAATTTGACCAGATGAGTCTTGAAGAATTTCACTAAGCGTTCTTTGTCTTAGGTTCCAGAGTTGTATAGATTGAAAATACACACAATTGAGGAATCTTGAAGAAAATCATTGCTTAGAGAAATGAATCAAGAGCAAATAACATGTGAGGTGTTCATGTGTGTGAAGATTTGAAGAATAAACACCTTTGAAGATTTTCAAGAAAACATGAGAATCAAAGAGGGCAGTAAATGTAACTTTTAATTACCCGAAGTGAAGAACTAGATGAACTGGAAGAGTAGATGCAAAGTTCGTCAAGTCAGATCTTCCACGCCCTAACTCGGCAGAGGAAGACGGCTACGGTGGCGGCGGAGTGAAGAAATCCGCAACCGGCGCGAGTACGACGACGACGAGGTCGAGGCAGTGAAGCTCTTCCTCACCGGCGACGATGAAGTAGCAGCGGCGCTAGGGTTTCGGGAAGCTTGAGCGGGAGTGAGAGCAAGCGAGGTGAAAGTGATGTGAGGAAGAGGCAGGGGTATTTATAGAGGGAGTGAATAACTATACGCCCGAGGAAATCGGACGAACGTGCCCCTGGCCCTTCTCATTCGCGTGACATGTGTCACCCACGTACTGAGAGGTGGCGATCATGTAGGATCGTGGGTAAATAGATAAGTATTGTCATGAGAAGTGGAACGGTTTGAGCGGCAAAGCCAAAAATTTAGATAAGATAAGTTTAAAAGTTTCGTTCGCAATTTCTTCAGCTCTCAAGGACACAGTGAAGATTTTGAACGAGTTTCAATTAGAACGCACATGAAGAATCTGTGAATGGACTGGGTTGAGTTTAGCATAGAGGGGGGAAGGGTCTGATCACATTCACTTAGCAGAAGAAATCAACTTGAAGAAATAGCAATAAGTGAATGCTGTAGAGGACATAAAAACTCATATATAGATATTCCAATGAAGAACAACATCGGAAAAATGAAGACAAAGCAAAGTTGAAGAATTTGAAGAACTGAGGAATCTCAAAAATGAAGAAAAACTCAAATTGAAGATTTCCAACTTTGGGTGGTGGCGTAACCCACCGTATAAGAAAGCTGATTTCAGACACCGCGTACAATTGTCGTAGGGCTCTGAGAATCAATTTCTTCATTAATTTCTTCACACTTAGAGGGTTAGTCTTCATTGATTGAAGAAAAATGTTACTTTGTGTGTTGCGCATCTAAGTCATCAAGCCAGCATAAGTGTTAGGATGTGTGTCTAATTTAGAGAACATTCGAAGATTCTAGGATATTTAGCTCACACCGCAACTTGCTAAATCTCTTCTCATCCAAGGGCTTAGTGAAGATATCGGCCAGTTGGTCTTCAGTGCTAACGTGGTCGATGGAGATGTCACCCTTCAACACATGATCACGAAGAAAATGATGACGAATCTGGATGTGCTTGGTCTTCGAGTGCTGAACTGGGTTATGAGCAATTGATAACACTCTCATTGTCATAGTAGAGAGGCACATTCTTCACGTTGACGCCATAGTCCTTGAGTGTTTGCTTCATCCATAGTAGTTGAGCACAGCATGATCCAGCAGCAATGTACTCAGCTTCTGCAGTGGAAAGTGATACGCAGTCCTGTTTCTTCGAGGACCAACAGACCAAGGATCGTCCGAGGAAATGACATGTGCCAGATGTTGACTTGCAGTCCATGCGATCGCCAACATAGTCAGAGTCTGAATATCCAATGAGATCAAAAGAAGAGCCCTTAGGATACCATAATCCAAGTGTTGGTGTGTGAGCTAAGTATCGAAGAATATGCTTCACAGCCTTATGGTGTGATTCCTTCGGTGTAGCTTGAAATCGGGCACACATGCAAACACTAAGCATAATATCTGGCCTAGATGCACATAAGTACAATAAAGAGCCAATCATGGAGCGGTATACCTTTTGATCAAAGTCTTGACCATTTTCATCAGTGCACAGATGGCCATTTGTGGGCATTGGAATTTTGACCCCTTTGCAATCTTGCATGCCGAATTTCCTCAATACGTCCTTGAGGTATTTCTCCTGAGATATGAATATCCCATTGCGCTGTTGACGAATTTGAAGACCTAAGAAGAATTTCAATTCTCCCATCATAGACATTTGATATTCTTCACTCATCATATAGGCAAATTCATCACTATATTGTTGGTCAGTACAACCAAAAATGATATCATCAACATATATTTGGCACACAAACAATTCATCATCATAAGACTTAGTGAAAAGAGTTGGGTCGAGTGAACTGGGTTGAAGCCTTTCTTCATGAGGAATTCCTTCAAAGTATCATACCACGCCCAAGGGGCTTGCTTGAGGCCATACAGTGTTGGGGAACGTAGTAATTTCAAAAAATTCCTACGCACACGCAAGATCATGGTGATGGCATAGCAACGAGAGGGGAGAGTGATGTCCACGTACCCTCGTAGATCGTAAGCGGAAGCATTATGACAACGCGGTTGATGTAGTCGTACGTCTTCACGATCCGACCGATCCAAGCACCGAACGTACGGCACCTCCGAGTTCAGCACACGTTCAGCTCGATGACGATCCTCGGGCTCCGATCCAGCAAAGCTTCGGGGATGAGTTCCATCAGCACGACGGCGTGGTGACGATGATGATGTTCTACCGGCGCAGGGCTTCGCCTAAACTCCGCGATGATATGACCGAGGTGGAATATGGTGGAGGGGAGCACCGCACATGGCTAAGGAACGATCACGTAGATCAACTTGTGTGTCATGGGGTGCCCCCTGCACCCGTATATAAAGGAGCAAGGGGAGGACGGCCGGCCAAGGAGGAGGAGGCGCGCCCAAGGGGGGAAATCCTACTCCAAGTAGGATTCCCCCCTCTTTCCAAGTCCTACTAGGAGAAGGGAAGGAAGGGGAGGAGAAGGAGAAGGAAGGAGAGGGAGGAGAAGAAGGAAAGGGGGGCCGGCCCCCTAGTCCAATTCGGTTTGGGCTAGGGGGGCCGCGCGCCCTACCTCCTCTCTTCCACCACTTGGCCCATGACGCCCATTGCTTCTTCCTTGTATTCCCGTAACTCCCCGGTACCCCCGACAATACCCGAATCACTCGGAACCTTTCCGAACTCCGAATATAGTCGTCCAATATATCGATCTTTATGTCTCGACCATTTCGAGACTCCTCGTCATGTCCCTGATCTCATCCGGGACTCCGAACTCCTTCGGTACATCAAAACTCATAAACTCATAATATAATTGTCATCGTAACGTTAAAAAAGCGTGCGGATCCTATGGGTTCGAGAACTATGTAGACATGACCTAGAACTATTCTCGGTCAATAACCAATAGCGGAACTTGGATGCTCATATTGGCTCCTACATATTCTACGAAGATCTTTATCGGTCAAACCGCATAACAACATACGTTGTTCCCTTTGTCATCGGTATGTTACTTGCCCGAGATTCGATCGTCGGTATCCAATACCTAGTTCAATCTCGTTACCGGCAAGTCTCTTTACTCGTTATGTAATGCATCATTCCGTAACTAACTCATTAGCTACATTGCTTGCAAGGCTTATAGTGATGTGCATTACCGAGAGGGCCCAGAGATACCTCTCCGACAATCGGAGTGACAAAACCTAATCTCGAAATACGCCAACCCAACATGTACCTTTGGAGACACCTATAGTACTCCTTTGTAATCACCCAGTTATGTTGTGACATTTGGTAGCACCCAAAGTGTTCCTCCGGTAAACGGGAGTTGCATAATCTCATAGTTACAGGAACATGTATAAGTCATGAAGAAAGCAATAGCAACATACTAAACGATCAAGTGCTAGGCTAATGGAATGGGTCATGTCAATCACATCATTCTCCTAATGATGTGATCCCATTAATCAAATGACAACACATGTCTATGGTTAGGAAACATAACCATCTTTGATCAACAAGCTAGTCAAGTAGAGGCATACTAGTGACACTATGTTTGTCTATGTATTCACACATGTATTATGTTTCCGGTTAATACAATTCTAGCATGAATAATAAACATTTATCATGATATAAGGAAATAAATAATAACTTTATTATTGCCTCTAGGGCATATTTCCTCCAGTCTCCCACTTGCACTAGAGTCAATAATCTAGTTCACATCGCCATGTGATTTAACACCAATATTCACATCTGTATGTGATTAATACCCATAGTTCACATCATCATGTGATCAACACCCAAAGGGTTTGTTCACATCGCTATGTGATTAACACCCAAAGAGTACTAAGGTATGATCATGTTTTGCTTGTGAGAGAAGTTTAGTCAACGGGTCTGTCATATTCAGAGCCGTATGTATTTTGCAAATATTCTATGTCCACAATGCTCTGCACGGAGCTACTCTAGCTAATTGCTCCCACTTTCAATATGTATCCAGATTGAGACTTAGAGTCATCTGGATTGGTGTAAAAGCTTGCATCATTGTAACTTTTTACGACGGGCTCTTTTATCACCTCCATAATCGAGAAACATCTCCTTAGTCCTCACTAAGGATATTCTTGACCGCTGTCCAGTGATCTACTCTTAGATCAAAATTGCATTCCTTTGTCAAACTAAGAGCAAGGTATACAATAGGTCTGGTTCACAGCATAGCATACTTTATAGAACCTATGACTGAGGCATAGGGAATGACTTTTCATTCTCTTTCTATTTTCTGCCATGGTCGGGTCTTGAGTCTCACTCAACTTCACACCTTTGCATCACAGGCAAGAACTCCTTCTTTGACTGTTCTATTTTGAACTATTTCAAAAATTTATCAAGGTATGTACTCATTGAAAAAATCTTATCAAGCGTCTTGATCTATCTATATAGATCTTGATGCTCAATGTGTAAGCAGCTTCACCGAGGTCTTTCATTGAAAAACTTTTATTCAAGTATCCCTTTATGCTATCCAGAAATTCTATATCATTTCTGATCAACAATATGTCATATAGTATCAGAAATGCTACAGAGCTCCCACTCACTTTCTTGTAAATACAGGCTTCACCGCAAGTTTGTATAATACTATATGCTTTGATCAACTTATCAAAGCGTATATTCCCACTTTGAGATGCTTGCACCAGTCCATAGATGGATCGCTGGAGCTTGCACATTTTGTTAGTACCTTTAGGATTGACAAAACCTTCTGGTTGCATTCGTTAAGAAACCATTAAGGAATGCAATTTTGACATCCATTTGCCAGATTTCATAAAATGTGGCAATTGCTAACATGATTCGGACAGACTTAAGCATCACTACAGTTGAGAAAATCTCATTGCAGTCAACACCTTGAACTTGTCGAAAACCCTTTTTGCGACAAGTCGAGCTTTGTAGACAGTAACACTATTATCAGCATCTGTCTTCCTCTTGAAGATCCATTTATACAATATGGCTTGCCGATCATCGGGCAACTCTACCAAAGTCCACACTTTGTTCTCATACATGGATCCCATCTCAGATTTCATGGCCTCAAGCCATTTCATGGAATCTGGGCTCATCATCGCTTCCTCATAGTTCGTAGGTTCATCATGGTCTAGTAACATGACTTCCAGAATAGGATTACCGTACCACTCTGGTGCGGACCGTACTCTGGAAGACCTACGAGGTTCTGTAGTAACTTGATCAGAAGTTTCATGATCATCATCATTAGCTTCCTCGCTAATTGGTGTAGGAATCACTGGAACTAATTTCAGTGATGAACTATTTTCCAATTCAGGAGAAGGTACAATTACCTTATCAAGTTCTACTTTCCTCCCACTCACTTCTTTCGAGAGAAACTCCTTCTCTAGAAAGGATCCATTCTTAGCAACGAATGTTTTGCCTTCGGATCTGTGATAGAAGGAGTACCCAACAGTTTCCTTTGGGTATTCTATGAAGACGCACTTCTCCGATTTGGGTTTGAGCTTATCAGGTTGAAAACCTTTCACATAAGCATCATAGCCCCAAACTTTAAGAAACGACAAATTTGGTTTCTTGCTAAACCACAGTTCATACAGTGTCGTCTCAACGGATTTGGATGGTGCCCTTTTAACGTGAATGTAGCTGTCTCTAATGCATAACCCCAAAGCAATAGTGGTAAATCAGTAAGAGACATCATAGATCGCACCATATCCAATAAAGTGCGGTTACGACATTCGGACACACCATAACATTGTGGTGTTCCAGGTGGCGTGAGCTGTGAAACTATTCCACATTATTTTAATTGAAGACCAAACTCGTAACTCAAATATTCGTCTCCGCGATCAGATCGCAGAAACTTAATTTTCTTGTTACGATGATTTTTCCACTTCACTCTGAAATTCTTTGAACCTTTCAACAATTTCAGACTTATGTTTCATCAAGTAGATATACCCATATCTGCTCAAGTCATCTTGTGAAGGTCAGAAAATAATGATACTTGCCACGAGCATCAACACTCATTGGATCGCATACATCGGTATGTATTATTTCCAACAAGTCAGTAGCTCGTTCCATTGTTCTGGAGAACAGAGTCTTAGTCATCTTGCCCAAAAGGCACGGTTCGCAAGCATCAAATGATTCATAACCAAGTGATTCCGAAAAATCATCTTTATGGAGTTTCTTCATGCGCTTTACACCGATATGACCCAAACGGCAGTGCCACAAATAAGTTGCACTATCATTATCAACTTTGCATCTTTTGGCATCAATATTATGAATATGTGTATCACTACGATCGAGATCCAATGAACTATTTTCATTGGGTGTATGACCAATTGAAGGTTTTATTCATTTAAACAGAACAACAATTATTCTCTGACTTTAAATGAATAATCGTATTGCAATAAACATGATCAAATCATATTCATGCTCAACGCAAACGCCAAATAACATTTATTTAGGTTTAACACTAATCCCGAAAGTACAGGGAGTGTGCGATGATGATCATATCAATCTTGGAACTACTTCCAACACTCATCGTCACTTCCCTTTCAACTAGTCTCTGTTTATTATGTAACTCCTGTTTCGAGTTACTAATCTTAGCAACCGAACAAGTATCAAATACTCAGGGGCTACTATAAACACTAGTAAGGCACACATCAATAACTTGTATATCAAATATACCTTTGTTCACTTTGCCATCCTTCTTATCCACCAAATATTTGGAGTAGTTCCACTTCCAGTGACCATTTCCTTTGCAGTAGAAGCACTCAGTTTCAGGCTTAGGTCCAGCTTTGGGCTTCTTCACGGGAGTGACAACTTGTTTGCCATTCTACTTGAAGTTTCCCTTTTTTTCCCTTTGCCCTTTTCTTGAAACTAGTGGTCTTGTCAATCATCAACACTTGATGTTCTTTCTTGATTTCTACCTTCGTCGATTTCAACATCACAAAGAGCTCGGGAATCGTTTTCGTCATCCTTTGCATACTATAGTTCATCACGAAGTTCTAGTAACTCAGTGATGGTGACTAGAGAATTCTGTCAATCACTATCTTATCTGGAAGATTAACTCCCACTTGATTCAAGCGATTGAAGTACCCAGACAATCTGAGCACATGCTCACTAGTTGAGCGATTCTCCTCCATCTTTTAGCTATTGAACTTGTTGGAGACTTCATATCTCTCAACTCGGGTATTTGCTTGAAATATCAACTTCAATTCCTGGAACATCTCATATGGTCCATGACGTTCAAAACGTCTTTGAAGTCCCGATTCTAAGCCGTTTAAGCATGGTGCACTAAACTATCAAGTAGTCATAATATTGAGCTAGCCAAACGTTCACAACGTCTGCATATGCTCCTGCAATAGGTCCGTCACCTAGCGGTGCATCAAGGACATAATTTTTCTGTGCAGCAATGAGGATAAACCTCAGATCACGGATCCAATCCGCATCATTGCTACTAACATCTTTCAACACAGTTTTCTCTAGGAACATATCAAAATAAACATATGAAAGCAACAATGCGAGCTATTGATCTACAACAAACATAGACAAGCAAAATACTATCAGGTACTAAGTTCATGATAAATTTATGTTCAATTAATCATATTACTTAAGAACTCCCACTTAGACAGACATCTCTCTAGTCATCTAAGTGATTACGTGATCCAAATCAACTAAACCATGTCCGATCATCACGTGAGATGGAGTAGTTTCAATGGTGAACATCACTATGTTGATCATATCTACTATATGATTCACGTTCGACCTTTTGGTCTCCGTGTTCCGAGGCCATATCTGTATATGCTAGGCTCGTCAAGTTTAACCTGAGTATTCCGCGTGTGCAACTGTTTTGCACCCGTTGTATTTTAACGTAGAGCCTATCACACCCGATCATCACGTGGTGTCTCAGCATGAAGAACTTTCGCAACGGTACATACTCAGGGAGAACACTTCTTGATAATTAGTGAGAGATCATCTTAAGATGCTACTGCTAATCAAAGCAAGATAAGATGCATAAAGGATAAACATCACATGCAATCAATATAAGTGATATGATATGGCCATCATCATCTTGTGCTTGTGATCTCCATCTTCAAAGCACCATCGTGATCACCATCGTCACCTGCGCGACACCTTGATCTCCATCGTAGCATCGTTGTCGTTACGCCATCTATTGCTTCTATGACTATCGCTACCGCTTAGTGATAAAGTAAAGCAATTACAGTGCATTTGCATTTCATACAATAAAGCGACAACCATATGGCTCCTGCCAGTTGCCGATAACTTCGGTTACAAAACATGATCATCTCATACAATAAAATATAGCATCACGTCTTGACCATATCACATCACAACATGCCCTGCAAAAACAAGTTAGACGTCCTCTACTTTGTTGTTGCAAATTTTACGTGGCTGCTACGGGCTTAGCACGAACCGTTCTTACCTACGCATCAAAACCACAACGATAGTTCGTCAAGTTAGTGCTGTTTTAACCTTCGCAAGGACCGGGTGTAGCCACACTCGATTCAGCTAAAGTGAGAGAGACAGACACCCGCCAGCCACCTTTAAGCACGAGTGCTCGTAACGGTGAAACCAGTCTCGCGTAAGCGTACGCGTAATGTCGGTCCGGGCCGCTTCATCTCACAATACCGCCGAACCAAAGTATGACATGCTGGTAAGCAGTATGACTTGTATCGCCCACAACTCACTTGTGTTCTACTCGTGCATATGACATCTACGCATAAAACTAGGCTCGGATGCCACTGTTGGGGAACGTAGTAATTTCAAAAATTTCCTACGCACACGCAAGATCATGGTGATGGCATAGCAACGAGAGGGGAGAGTGATGTCCACGTACCCTCGTAGATCATAAGCGGAAGCGTTATGACAACGCGGTTGATGTAGTCGTACGTCTTCACGATCCGACCGATCCAAGCACCGAACGTACGACACCTCCGAGTTCAGCACACGTTCAGCTCGATGACGATCCCCGGGCTCCGATCCAGCAAAGCTTCAGGGATGAGTTCCATCAGCACGACGGCGTGGTGACGATGATGATGTTCTACCGGCGCAGGGCTTCGCCTAAACTCCGCGACGATATGACCAGG
Organism: Triticum timopheevii; assembly: GCA_963921465.1. NCBI lineage: Eukaryota > Viridiplantae > Streptophyta > Magnoliopsida > Poales > Poaceae > Triticum > Triticum timopheevii. The sequence continues at coordinate 213,387,087 of OY997266.1, read as the reverse complement.
TGGAATATGGTGGAGGGGGGCACCACACACGGCTAAGGAACGATCACGTAGATCAACTTGTGTGTCATGGGGTGCCCCCCTGCACCCGTATATAAATGAGCAAGGGGAGGAGGGCCGGCCAAGGAGGAGGAGGCGTGCCCAAGGGGGGCAATCCTACTCCAAGTAGGATTCCCCCCTCTTTCCAAGTCCTACTAGGAGAAGGGAAGGAAGGGGAGGAGAAGGAGAAGGAAGGAGAGGGAGGAGAAGAAGGAAAGGGGGGCTGACCCCCTAGTCCAATTCGGTTTGGGCTAGGGGGGCCGCGCGCCCTACCTCCTCTCTTCCACCACTTGGCCCATGAGGCCCATTGCTTCTTCCTCGTATTCCCGTAACTCCCCGGTACCCCAGAAAATACCCGAATCACTTGGTACCTTTCCGAACTCCGAATATAGTCGTCCAATATATCGATCTTTACGTCTCAACCATTTCGAGACTCCTCATCATGTCCACGATCTCATCCGGGACTCCGAACTCCTTCGGTACATCAAAACTCGTAAACTCATAATATAACTGTCATCGTAACGTTAAGCATGCGGACCCTACGGGTTCAAGAACTATGTAGACATGACCTAGAACTATTCTCGGTCAATAACCAATAGCGGAACCTGGATGCTCATATTGGCTCCTACATATTCTACGAAGATCTTTATTGGTCAAACCGCATAACCACATACGTTGTTCCCTTTGTCATCGGTATGTTACTTGCCCGAGATTCGATCGTCGGTATCCAATACCTAGTTCAATCTCGTTACCGGCAAGTCTCTTTACTCGTTATGTAATGCATCATTCCGTAACTAACTCATTAGCTACATTGCTTGCAAGGCTTATAGTGATGTGCATTACCGAGAGGGCCCAGAGATACCTCTCCGACAATCGGAGTGACAAAACCTGATCTCGAAATACGCCAACCCAACATGTACCTTTGGAGACACCTGTAGTACTTCTTTATAATCACCCAGTTACGTTGTGACGTTTGGTAGCACCCAAAGTGTTCCTCCGGTAAACGGGAGTTGCATAATCTCATAGTTACAGGAACATGTATAAGTCATGAAGAAAGCAATAGCAACATACTAAACGATCAAGTGCTAGGCTAACGGAATGGGTCATGTCAATCACATCATTCTCCTAATGATGTGATCCCATTAATCAAATGACAACACATGTCTATGGTTAGGAAACATAACCATCTTTGATCAACAAGCTAGTCAAGTAGAGGCATACTAGTGACACTATGTTTGTCTATGTATTCACACATGTATTATGTTTCCGGTTAATACAATTCTAGCATGAATAATAAACATTTATCATGATATAAGGAAATAAATAATAACTTTATTATTGCCTCTAGGGCATATTTCCTTCATACAGGGCCTTGTTGAGCTTGAAGACTTTGTCAGGATTCTTTGGATCTTCAAAACCTGGGGGTTGAGCAACATATACTTCTTCCTCAAGCTTACCATTGAGGAATGCACATTTCACTTTTCACTTTTCATCAATGATCTTCTCGATTTGCACTTCGTTTGCAATAAGAGGATGAGCGGGTTGTCTTCGAGGAATTTGATCTGTATTTTCTTCAGGAGCATTTTCCTCAGCACCATTTTCTCCAGGTGCGCCAGCTCGGCGTTCATCACTTTCTGGAATGAATTCTTCAGAAGATTCTTCAGTGGGAATGACATCCTCAGTGGCTTTGAACTTGATAGAATCCTCAGGTGCTGGTTCATCTATCACATAAGGTCTGTGCTCTCTTTGCGAGCCATTAGTCTCATCGAACCGCACATCTACAGTTTCAACAACCTTGTGAAGAACGTTGTTGAAGACTTTGTAGGTGTGCGAGTCCTTTCCGTAACCAAGCATGAAGCCCTCATGTGCTTTCGGTGCAAATTTAGATGTGTGATGAGGATCTCTAATCCAACATTTAGCACCGAAGACTTTGAAGTAACTCACATTGGGTTTCTTGTCAGTGAGGAGTTCATAAGCAGTCTTCTTGAAGAATTTGTGAAGATATACTCTGTTGATGATGTGGCATGCAGTATCAATTGCCTCACTCTAGAAATGACGAAGCGTCTTGTATTCATCAAGCATAGTGCGAGCCATCTCAACAAGAGTTCTGTTCTTGCGCTCCACAACGCCATTCTGTTGAGGAGTATAAGGAGCAGATAACTCATGAGTAATACCAAGTTCATCAAGATAGTCATCAAGACCGGAATTCTTGAACTCAGTTCCATTGTCACTCCTCGTGTGCTTGATCTTCACACCAAAGTTGGTTGAAGCCCTCGAAGAAAATCGTTTGAAGACTTCCTGCACCTCATGTTTGTAAGTGACAATGTGTACCCATGTGTAACGAGAATAATCATCGACAATAACAAAGCCATATAGAGATGCATCGTTGTAACAGCAGAATAATGATTAGGACCAAAGAGATCCATGTGAAGCAATTCAAATGGTCGAGTGATAGTCATGATAGTTTTCACTGGATGCTTGGCCTTTGTCATCTTTCCAGCTTCACAGGCTCCGCATAAGTGATCCTTGAGGAATTTGACATTCTCAATGCCAATGACATGCTTCTTCTTCACGAGCGTGTGCAGATTCCTCATGCCAGCATGACCAAGTCATTTATGCCATAGCCAGCCTTCTGAAGATTTTGCAAGTAAGCATACAGCCGGTTGTGGTCCTGTAGAGAAATCAACAATGTACAAATCTCCTCTCCTAAAGCCTTCAAAGACTTTGGAATTGTCAGCTTCCATGATCACAACACAACGATACTTGCCAAAGACAACAGCCATATCAAGATCACAAAGCATTGAGATAGACATGAGGTTGTATCCTAAGGACTCGACAAGCATGACTTTGTCCATGTGTATGCCCTTAGAAATCGCAACCTTACCTAGACCCAATACCTGACTTTTGCCTTTGTCAGCGAAGATGATATGCTTCAGATGTGACGGTGATAAAGGAGCATCCATCAATATATTCTTGTCACCCGTCATGTGATTCGTACATCCACTATCGAGGACCCACTCATTGGCTTTGGGTTGATCATCCTGCAGATGAATTAGTGCAACTTACTAACTCATATACTTCATCAGAGAAGAATATGACATCAATTATCATCAGATCAATTTCTTCGAGCAATTTAGAACAGATAAACAGTATGAGGACATGTGAAATGAAAGTTCATTTCATCATGATTAGCCTGCGTCCTATCAGGCACTGTTCAGGACTCCAGCAAATTCTTCAGACGTTTTGAGCACGTGTGGAGACCTGACCCTGCATAAGAGATTAGTTCTTTTTCTTCACCACCCACATCTGAAGGGGCGACAAAGAATTCATCACTCTGCGAGCACCATATGAGAAAGGTGGCATAGAAGCCAGTCCACTTCATTTCACATAAGAGGGGTTAGGGTAAGCATATGAATAAGCAGAGAAATTCTTCGAGGACTTATGAACATAATGATTTGAAGAGTAATGCTCATATTCATAGCCCTTAGCTCTACCCTGCAAAACAGAAGGGTTAGCACGATGATGATCATATGAGGACTTTGATCCTTTTGAGGAATTTGATCCACGTGAGGAATTTGGTCCGTATGAGGACTTTGATCCATATGAAGAATTTGGTCCATATGAAGAATTTTATCTGGAGTTCCTATTCTTCACAGGTGGTGTCATGAGGACATTCACCTGAAGACTTTCAAGGCAAATTTTGGGAACCCAGATTTTCTTCATAGGGGAACCGTTCCTGCAGTTAGTGCCAACATATCTAGCAAATACTTCACCATTCTAAATTTTGAACAGTTTGTAGTTAGAGTCAAATGACTCATCAAAAGAATGAGGAGATTCACATGTAAAGCCAGATAAGTTGGGTGGATCAATTGGAGGTCCCTTTGCAGCAACCCATGAGGTTTTGGGGTACTGCTCAGGCTTCCAGTATGTTCCATCAGCGTTGAGTTTCCTCTCAAAAGCAATACCCTCTTTCCTAGGGTTTCTGTTGAGGACCTGCTTTTTGAGCACATCACAAAGAGTCTGATGCCCTTTGAGGCTTTTGTACATGCCTATCATGTACAATTCCTTCAGTCCTGCATCATCAATAATACTTACATTGTCCTCATATGAGGAATTAGTGATAGCAGAGACAAATGAAGAATTTGTAGCATTAGAAGCATTTGAACATTCAGGTGAAGAATTAGCAGTTTCACGTTCAATGCACTTCAGACATGGAGGAACAAATTCTTCCTGAGTAGCGCTGATTTGTTGAGCAAGTAATGAATCGCGCTCCTTCTGAAGATCTTCATAATCCACTCTTAGCTTTTCAAGATCTTGCTTTCTTTGAAGAAAATCATAAGAAAGCTTCTCATGATCAGATACGAGAGTGTTATGATGACCTTGAAGATTGTCAAACTTGGACCGAAGTCTCTGAAGAATTCAGTCAAGGTTTTAGTGCGATCCATTTCTTCACCCAACATATCATCACTTTTATCTAGCATGTTTTGAACCTTTTCAAAAGCCTTTTGTTGTTTCACAGCAATTTTAGCAAGTTCAGAGTAGCTGGGCTTGAGGTTTTCATCAGATTCATCCTCACTAGAGTCAGAGGAGGCATATTTAGTTACCTTGGCACCCTTTGCCATGAAGCAATAGGTGGGAGCGTAGTCATCATTGCCTTCATCAGCCTTGTTGGTGAAGCCATTTTCTTCAGAGTTGAAGATAGACTTGCTGACAAATGCAGTAGCGAGAGCTAGGCTCGCCACACCAGACTCGGACTCCTCGGATGCTTCCTCGTCCTCATGTTCCTCAGATTCAGCCTCAGAGTCCATTTCCTTGCCAATGAATGCCCGAGCCTTCTTAGAGCTGCTCTTCTTGTGAGATGAAGACCTCGAGGATTTTGATGATGAAGACTTTGAAGATTTCTTCTTCTTCTTTGCGTCATCAGAACTATAATCCTTGTACTTCTTCTTCTTTGATTCCTTATCCCACTGAGGACAATCTTGGATGTAGTGACCAGGTTTCTTGCATTTGTGGCATAGCCTCTTCTTGTAGTCATTGGATGAGGAATCATTGCTCCTTGAAGGTTTTCCAAAGCGACCATGTCTTGAGAACTTCTGAAATTTCTTCATGAGCAGTGCTAGTTCCTGGTTCAGTTCTTCAAGGTCACCAAGGCTGCTAGCAGAGTCCTCATCTTCATACTCAGAGACTGCCTTGGCCTTCAGAGCACGTGATCTGCCATAGCTCAAACCATAGAGATCTCTCTTCTCAGCAAGCTGGAACTCATGAGTATTTAGCCTCTTGAGGATATCAGCGGGATCAAGTGACTTGTAGTTAGCATGCTCTTGAATCATCAGTGCCAGAGTATCAAATGAAGAATCGAGCGATCTCAACAATTTCTTCACCACCTCATGGTCGGTGATGTCAGTGGCTCCAAGCGCTTGAAGCTCATTTGAGATGTTAGTGAGGCGATCGAAGGTTTGCTGCACATTTTCATTGTCGAGTCTTTTGAAGCGGTTGAAGAGATTGCGAAGAACGTCAACACGAGAGTCACGTTAAGTTGAGACTCCTTCATTCACTTTGGACAGCCTATCCCAGATAAGCTTAGCAGTTTCCAAAGCACTCACTCTTCCATACTGTCCTTTGCTCAGATGGCCACATATGATATTCTTCGCTTGAGAATCGAGTTGCTTGAATCTCTTCACATCAGTAGCGTCCAGAGAAGGTGTGACTCAGGGAACACCATTTTCCACAATATACCAGCGATCATTATCAATTGCCTCAAGATGCATTCGCATCTTATTCTTCTAGTAGGGGTAGTTCGTTCCATCGAAGGTAGGACACCCAACACAGATCTTGATCATACCTGCGGTCGACATAACTAAAACTCCAGGCGGTTAAACCAAAATCACATAGAACAAGGGAGTACCTTGCTCTGATACCAATTAAAAGTGCGTTATATCGACTAGAGGGGGGTGAATAGGCGATTTTTATGAATTCTTCACTGAGGAATTTGCTGGTGAGGAAATTCCTAAGTGAGGAACTACTTGCAGTGGAATAAGTACTCAGAAGTAAACATAACAGAACACAAGCATAGTCATCATGATGAAATGAAGACAAGCACAGAGTACAGAAAGCGTAAACACAGGATAACACAAGAAAGAAGACGGATAGACTGAAGAAATTGAACCGAGGAAATTGAGAAAGTCTTCAGTCAAAGTCTTCAGTCAAAGTCTTCAAACAGATATGAACAGGCACACAACAACAGACATGAGGAAATGAAAGGAGTTGAGGAAATAGAACCAGTAAGCTCGGTGAAGACAATGATTTGGTAGACCAGTTCCAACTGCTGTCTCAGTTGTATATCTGGTTGGAGCGGCTGAGTATTTAAACTCGAGGACACCCAGTCCCGGACACACAGTCCTCACCGTATTCTCCTTGAGCTAAGGTCACATAGACCTCGCCCAATCACTCGTGGTAAGTCTTCAGATGACTTCCGAACCTTCACAAACTCGGTCACTCGGCGATCCATAATTCCTCTTGGATGCTCTAGACCTTGACGCCTAACCGTCTGGAAGAAGCATAGTCTTCAAAGGAAACAAGCGTCGGATCCACACAGGATCAATCTCTTCAGTGATGCTCAATCACTTTGGGTTTGTAGGTGTTGGGTTTGGGTTTTCCTCAGTTGATGATTTTCGCTCAAAGTCCTCGGAGGATGGGATGCTCTCAATTGACAAGTGTCAGTTTCTCTCGGAGCAGCCAACCAGCTAGTGGTTGAAGGGGCGGCTATTTATAGCCTAGGGAACAGCCCAACATGATAAGACATAAATGCCCTTGTCTGATATGACCGTTAGGTGGGTAGATATTTTGGAACAGCTGGCGCATAGCACAGCAACAGTCAGAATTTTGACTATCAAAATCCTCAGGGCTATCATGTTCCTCACTGTGTAGGCAATCCGCACTGGCGAATTCCTAACTCCTCAGTCAGAACAAATTCCTCAGAGACCAGAAGAACATCGTCTCTGTCACTGAAGAATATGACTAAACTGTATGAGATTTCCAATGGCTTTACTCGAAGGGATTGGTAGGTGTAGGATTTTGAGTTGAGCATCACTTGGAAATTTTTCCTTAGTATTTCCTCGACCCCCTTTAGCAGTACGGTGTTTCCTATGACTCAAGAAAGAGAAAATGAAACTACAAAAACAAAAGTCTTCACGCTTCATGTTCCTTGAAAGATTGCCAAGTCTTTAGGGTCACACCAATTTCTTCACTTTCAAAGTCTTCAGATAGTCTTTAGAAATTCAAAGTCTTCAGTTTAAGAACTTCATTTTTAGGGGTCGACTTTCTCTGTAAATATCAAACTCCTTATAGACTTATAGACCTGTGTACACTCATAAAGGCATCAGTCCCTTAACCTATAAGTCTTCAATACACCAAAATCACTAAAGGGCACTAGATGCACTTACAATATTCAGCTTTCTGCTTTTCAGCAAGCAACTCAACTTGTCGGCAGTTTTGGAGGTCGTGGCTTTGGTGCGGTGGATCTTACAATACTGCTTGTCGGAGCCCCCTGGCTTGTCGGCAGCCGCCAAGGCCCGGCAAGTGGCACACCCGGCAACCTTCTTGCCGGGGTCGCTTGCCTTGGCCTTCTTGGCAGTGCCGGTGTCGTCGGATCCCTCAACGGCAAGCACAGTCTTGCCCTTGCACTTTCTGTTATGGCGCCAGCCCTTCTTTGTCGGGGCGGCGGTGTCACCGTCTGTGGAGTCGGTTTTCGCACCGGCGTCTTCGCCGAGGTACTTCCTCCCCTCTTCAGCCTGGGCGCACCTCTCGGCCAGGACGTAAAGCTCGGCCACATCCCTGACCTTGTTCATTGCCAGCTCCTCGCACATCTTGCGGTTGTGCACATTCTGGTGGAACGCGCTGATCACAACGACGGGATGAACGTCTGGAATGTTGTACTGCACTCGGCTGAACCTTTGGATGTACTTGCGCAGGTTTTCTCCTTCCTTCTGGGGGATGATGTGCAAATCGCTCGCCTGGCCATGAGCTTGATGGCCTCCAGTAAAGGCGCCAACAAACTCATGACACAGATCTGACCAAGAAGAAATGGAATCCATCAGCAAGTGCATCAACCATGACATAACATTGGGCTTGAGCGCCAACGGGAAGTAATTGGCAAGCACCTTATCGTCGCAGGCTCCAGCAGCTTGCATCGCGATGGTGTAGATGCCGATGAACTCTGACGAGTGAGTCTTGCTGTTGTACTTCTCGCCAACGTCGGGCTTGAACGTGCGGTGGGAGGGCCACTGGAACTGCCGCATCTCACGGGTGAAGGCCGGACAACCCACCTCATAGGGTAGGCCACCATAGCCTCTCGGCGCTGGGTGGTCCATAGTGGGCCCGGCCCGCCTATCTGACTAGTGGCGCGCATCACGCCGGCGCTCGATGGTGGTTCGAGCATCTTTAAGGGCTCGCTCCCGAAGAACTTGACGCTGGTCACGGTGGGCCCGCGGATCAGATGATGCTATGGAGATATCATCACAAGCGTCATCGCGACGGGTCGACACCCGCGATGGCTAGCGTGGGGGAGGAGAGTGCACCGTGGCCGCCTCGCCCCCGGCCCTTCCACCGCTAGCATGCGGTGGCTCGGCAGAGCGACGGCCTACGGGCCCCGCTGGTCGTGGCTCATCTTTGTTGGTGATGCCGAAGAGGCTCCGGACGGTGGCTCTCCACTCGTCGAGCCTCTCCGCAGCAGGAGGAAAGTCGAGGAGCAGCTGCGCGTGCGCCAGGGCTTCTGCTGGTGTGGGCAGCGGTGAAAGCTGCGTGGACCGCAACGCGCTTCGACTTCTAACTATGTTAGAAGGATCTCTATCACGGCCCTCCGGCTGTCCGCCGTTTTCACCAGCACCTCAACATGCATGCTGGCCTTCCTCGTCCCGTGAAGGGCACATGGGACTCTTCCCAGGGCGGCGCCCAGGGTCACCAACAGGGTGAGGCTGCTTGTCAGTATCAAAACCGGCGGATCTCGGGTAGGGGGTCCCGAACTATGCGTCTAGGCGGATGGTAACAGGAGACGTGGGACACGATGTTTTTACCCAGGTTCGGGCCCTCTCGATGGAGGTAAAACCCTACGTCCTGCTTGATTAATATTGATGATATGGGTAGTACAAGAGTGGATCTACCACGAGATCAAGGAGGCTAAACCCTAGAAGCTAGCCTATGGTATGATTGTTGTAATGTATGTTGTGTCCTACGGACTAAAACCCTCCGGTTTATATAGACACCAGAGAGGTCTAGGGTTACACAGAGTCGGTTACAATGGTAGGAGATCTACATATCCGTATCGCCAAGCTTGCCTTCCACGCCAAGGAAAGTCCCATCCGGACACGGGACGGAGTCTTCAATCTTGTATCTTCATAGTCTTGGAGTCCGGCGGACGATTATAGTCCGGCTGTCCGGACACCCCCTAGTCCAGGACTCCCTCAGTAGCCCCTGAACCAGGCTTCAATGACGATTAGTCCGGCGCGCATAATGTTCGGCATTGCAAGGCGGGTTCCTCCCTTGAATAATTCAGAGAAGATCATGAACACCAGGATAGTGTCCGGCTCTGCAAAATAAATTCCACATTCCACCGTAGAGAGAATAAAATGTACACCAGTTCAATCTGCTGACGTATTATGCGGCGTGACATCATACCGCTACCAGGCTTTTACTTGAATCGTTTTTTACTATACCACCTCAGCACGTTTAGCGAAGCGGTTTCCTTGGCATGTCTTGTCGAAGCAGAGATCGTGTTCCCCTTATTCTGGGATTCTCATCAATACGGACGTGGGTAACCCAACCGTTCCCGTCGCCACGCCTCCTCTATCGAAGGTGAATCCCAAACGGTCACGAAGACGGCTCTTGGTATTTTTTCCTCTTTATAAGAGGACCAAGGCTTGTCCTTGTTCTTCAATCTCGCATCGAATCTCCTCCTCGCTCCCAGTTCCAACACCCAGAGCCTCAGATTCGAGCGCTTCGGATTCTCAACCATGTCCGGCTCCGACCTACGCGAGGCCAAGTACCTGGCCTACGAGGTTTCGCACAGGTTGCCCGCCCAAGGGCAGGCCGTGCCTGCCCCCGAGCCCGGTGAGTTCATTGTCTTCGTATCCCACCTCCGTCGGGGTTTAGGCTTCCCGACGGATCCCTTCGTGAGAGGGCTCATGTTCTACTATGGGCTGGACTTTCAGGACTTGGCTCCGGAGTCCATCCTCCATATCTCCGCATTCATTATCGTCTGCGAAGCCTTCCTCCGCGTCACTCCCCACTTCGGCCTGTGGCTGAAGACCTTCAATGTGGAGCCGAAGATGATCGGGGGGCGTCAAGCGGAGTGCGGCGGGGCGGCCATAAGCAAAAAGGCCGATGCCCCGTGGCCCGAGGGTTCCTTCCAAGAGGAACCTGGACTGTGGCAGCAGGAGTGGTTCTATATCACCGCTCCGAAGGGCAGCAAGCAAAAGCCGCTGCCTTCATTCCGCCCGGGACCTCCACGTCAACTGATGTTGTGGGTCAACCAAGGGCTCAATTGGGGGCCGTCCGAAGACGTGCCTTTACTGCAGGGCCGGATTCGAGACCTCCAGGCGAGGGAGATCAATCTGATTGTGGTGATGCAGGTTATGCTAATCAGGCATCTTCTGCCCTGCAAACGTCGTCCTCTCCGTCTATGGGAGTTCAACCCGGAGGGACCTTGGATTCTCCAACACTTCATGGGTGCGACACCCGTGGAGATGTACAAGTTGTTCTTCGGACCACAGGTGGCATGTCCGGAATTGGCCGAGGACGCAGGCCTAAGCCGCAATCGCCCGGATACTCAGGTAAATAGCTCAGAGTCCGGACGCTCTGTTTATCTTCTTTTCTAGAGTTCGCCTCCTGACCCATTACTCTTCACAGGAGTGGGTAGCACATTCGAGGCTGATAAGGTGTCCGGCCCCCCTCCCAGAGACCGCACTGGAGCCCGTGCTGGTCAGAATGTTGGAGGTCGCGCCCATGGAAGGGAGCGATAGGGAAAGTAGAGGAGCTATTATTTCGCCCAAAGGGGCGTCCGAAGAGAGGGGAATCGAAAACCCCTCCTTCCAAGGGGAGAAGAGGACCGCCTCCGAAGATCCGGAGGCCAAAGCCCCTAAGAGTGGGAAGAGATCTTCACCGGGGGGTCCGGCGTCCGGAGAGAATCCGGATGCACAATCATCGCCAAAGGATCAGCCCTCCAGCGAGCCGTGAGTATGAAAAGGGGAGTTAATCAGTAAGGAAATACCTCCATTTGTGCTTCTATGGGTAACCGAAATATTTATCTTGCAGTTCGGATCTGCAGCCTTCTCAGGTGAGTTCATCTTCGGGGGACCTTCTTCCGGAGATGATGGAGAGCGAAACGCCTCCGTCTGCAGCGCCGTCAGATAAGGCAGGCGAGCCTGAAGTATCGTCACGGAGGGTATCCCCGAGTCCGGAGGGGCCAGAGAGTTCGGCACCCGCTAGTATCCGGCCGGGAGAACTGAAGAATCTGTTTGAGAGGGCGTCCATCTCAGAAGATCACCGTGCGTTGATGCGTATGGTGATTAGAAGGATTTCGTCCGCCGAAAGCGGATTGTGCAATGCCGCTATGAGTTTGCTGGCGGGGTTTGAGGTACGCGAGAATGACGCTCCTTTTTTATTTTTATTTTTTTGACAGTTTTGCACATAAAAGTGTGCCCTGTATAGATAGTAGCCCCTGAGACTCGGTAGGTTGTCGAAAACAATAGCGTGCCGAGGAACGAAATCGTAAGTAATGAATGCCGCCGTTCCTATGCAGGTGGCGGATAGTCCGAGGGCTAGCCGGACTAGTGGGTTTGCTGAGTTAAATCGGCAACTTGACATGGCGGATGCAGACATCGCACTTGTCAACCGGCGACTTGACGAGTTGCAAGGTAAATGAGTTCTCCGCAGTCGCTTTATTAAGGGGGTCGAAGCCCTCCTCTGATAAATTATATGTTGTTGTACAGACGGTGCTGCTGCTGTGGAGAGCCTTCGGGCCGAACTTGCTCAAGCTAAGGAGCAAGCCCAAAGGAGTGACGTGGCTGCCTCGAGGGCGGCCGAGGAGTTGAAAGCCGAAAGGGCTGCGCACTGCCTAAGCAGGGCAGAGGTGGCCGAATTGGCCATGAAAGTAAAAGATGCTGCCGACCGCAATGAGGCTCTTGAAAAGGAGCGCTTATCGGAGCGGGAAGACCTGAAGAAGGCCACCGCCGAAGCCAAGGATGCCCGCTCTGCAATGCGGGCCATGAAGGAGGAACTGCGCTAGGCCGGAGATATCGTGGCTGGCAAGCCTTTTCTGCTTCGTCGCCGGTTTATGGATCAAAAGTATGCTCAATTTGAGCGGCTGTGGAGTCCGGAGGATGTGTATATGGACTTAGCTGCAAGTGCGGCTGATGCCGTTGAGCACTTCCGGAGCCAGAAGGATCACAAGACGGAAGAGCTATATTGGTCTCAATTCCATAGTCCGGATCGCTCACTTTCGTTGACAGACCGGTTGGCCGAATGGGCGAGCTAAATAGATTGTCCGGACTTGCCATGACTGACATCGTGGCCCATGTCTGGCCAGAGAGGCCCAAGGCGACGAGCTACTTCGGCTTACTGCAGCAATTCCTTGGAGCGGTGCCGCATATAAAGGAAATGAAGCGGTCGGCCTGCATCGAGGGCGCGCGGATGGCTCTTGCCCGTGTGAAGGCGCATTGTCCAGAGATGGATGCCACCGCTGTTGCCGCCTAGGGTTCGGATGAAAGCCGGCTCCCCGCCGAGCACTATTTCGGGGAAGTTATGCGTGGCGCTCGTGTAATAGAGTCGCAGTGCTCGAAAAATGTCACGTTCAAATGAATGTTTTGGCTTGTAAAACGATGATTATGTTATAACTGCTTTTTATACTTGTGCGTCCCAAGTAGTAAAACTTCTCCTGTGCGGCCTTTTACGTATACGTTTGTATAACTTGAAAGATTGCAGTCTTTGGCTTCAGCCCCCACGCACAAGGTGCGGGGGTGTTCGCAAAAATAGCGCGTTTTCACACTTAATCCGACGTCTCGGTCCTGTTTAAGGAGGTGGTAGCGTAGCGAACGAGGCAATCCGGACTATAATGCTTTATCACTTTCACTTAGCCAGTGGAGCTCGAGGGTGGGGCTACGATATAGCCCCTGGTGGCATCGCACTTCTCCAAATTCGGGGCGCGTGTGTGCCTGACCGGGAAACGGACCTTCGTCAAAGCGGGGAATTCTAAACATTCCGGTAGTCGATCGAGTGGTTGACCAGTCTCTCGCTGTATCATGACAGTCAGTTTTCAGCTTTCTCTACTGAGGTGCTCGCCCAGCCGAACTGGGGCACAATCGCAGTAGTTCTCCTGGTGCCACGTTAGCCGATGATACAGAACGTAAGGCAGCAAAACACAGGAGCCGGGCAAACCCAACATTTGACCAAAGACATGATTCGGAGCTGATGCATATAATGCCTAACTCGAGACGCCGAACACTCCCTAAGGTGTTCGGTCTTTATAATAATGGGAAGAACAATGCCCTAAGCCCCTAGTGTCCAGGTACGGGCGTGGTCTTCTGACGCGGCCGATGCCAAAACGTCAGGCTCTGCTTTGGCTATAGGAAGAAACCAAGGGAGAATAACAACAAGAGACAGTAAAAAAGGTTTACTCAGGGTCTTAATCTGAAAAGAATCCTCACAACGGGTCCCTACTGCACGTCTGCGCCTGTGTCTCCGTTGCGCCGTTATCCTGGACGGGTACGCACGTTGTTCATCCGCGGTTGTTTGTGCGCGCAGCCCCCTGTGAAGAGGTATGCGGCTAGGGAGCCCCTAGCCTGCTGAAGCCGGATTCGTCTATCCGAGTCCGGGGTCTTTAAGTGACCCTCGCACTGAAATGACGCCACGCGGACCGGGCATGTTGAGTGTAAGAGACGCGTAATGCGGTATGGCGTTGAAGCGGACGAAAGCCTTTCGTCCCAAGAGTGCTTGATATTCACTTTTAAATGGGACGATATGAAAAATAAGTTTTTCACGCCGAAAATTGTTTGGTGATCCGAACACGACTTCTAGTAATAGGGAGCCTGTGCACTTGGCGTAAGGGCCTGGCGTCACTCCTTTGAAGGAAGTGCGGCTGTGTCGAATTTTGGTAGGGTCTATCCCCATCTTGTGGATTGTGTTTGAATACAGCAGGTTTAAGTCACTGCCTCCGTCCATTAGGACTTTAGTAAATTGTAATCCGTCGATTATGGGATTCGATATCAGGGGAGTCCGTCCGGCGTTTCGAACGCTTCTGGAATAGTCCAGGTGGTCGAAAGTGATTGGTTTTGATATCCAATCTCTATGGTCTGCTGGGTTGGACCGTGCGAGGCTCTTTTTAGGAAGTGCCGCGCTATTTTTCCGTATTATCACATGAAGTGAGTTTACTGCTTTGACCTCTTGTGGGAAAGTCTTTTGTTTTCCGGTGCTCTGCTGGTGGGGTTTATCGTCTTTGCTCGACGCGTCGAGCCCCTTGTGTTCGGCGTTTAGGCGGCCGGACTGTTTGAAAACCCAACAATCCCTGTGGGTGTGGTTTGCAGGCCTTCCGGGGGTACTGTGGATTTGACATATCCGACCCAAAATCTTGTTTAAGTTGGACAGCTCATCGCCGTCATCCTTAAGAGGCGTTGTTTTGTTGTTTGGCCGCGAGCGTTTGAATCCGGCATTGACTGCCGTGCTCTTTGGGCTTTTCTCTTTATTCCGGCGCTGTTCTTTTCTGCGCCGTGATTTTCCGTTTCCATCCCTTATTTCGGATGTACTTGGGTCGCTGGTGCTGCATCTTGCGAGCCAGCTGTCCTCTCCCGCACAGAAGCGGGTCATGAGGCTTGTAAGTGCGGACATTGTCCTCGGTTTCTCTTGACCGAGGTGCCTGGCGCGCCATTCGTCTCGGACATTGTGCTTAAAAGCTGCTAAGGCTTCGGCGTCCGGACAGTCGACTATTTGGTTCTTTTTGGTAAGAAACCTGTTCCAGAATTTCTGCGCTGACTCTCCGGGCTGTTGAGTTATATGACTTAGATCATCTGCGTCCGGAGGGCAGACATAAGTCCCTTGAAAATTTGCTCTAAACGCATCCTCGAGCTCTTCCCAACTTCCCACGGTGTTTTCTGGGAGGCTTTTAAGCCAATGACGGGCTGGCCCTTTGAGCTTGAGGGGTAGGTATTTTATGGCGTGGAGATCATCTCCTCTGGCCATGTGTATATGTAGTATATAATCTTCTATCCAGACTCCAGGGTCTGTTGTTCCATCATAGGCCTCTATGTTTATGGGTTTAAATCCTGCTGGGAATTCATGTTCCAGGACTTCATTGGTGAAACATAGTGGGTGTGCGGCGCCCCTGTATTTGGGTGTGCCACTATCTTTGGACACTTGACATGTTGCCTTGCTTCCTGGGGCCCTCTTCTTTGGCCCGTAGATGGACCTGACTGGGCCATCTGTCTTTCCAGGTTCATTAGTTGGTTTATGTGTGGCGCCGCTTTCAGAATTTGGCCTATCATCTGGCCGTCTATCCAACCAGGCGGCCTCTTTATTTTTTGATGGTGGAGGCTCTATGGCCTCCTCGTCGAATTCTGGTAGCAGCTTACGCTTCGGGTAGCTCTTTGATTGGTGGCCATTGCCGTATTTATCTGCGGTTTTGAGCACTTTGCTCCATCTCATTCTGAGTGTGTCTTCCGCTGTTTTGAGCTTCCGCTTTCCCTTCTTCAGGCTTCTTGCAGTGTTGACGAGTCTTTTCCGAAGGTTTTTGCTCTCCGGCGGCGTGTCCGGCATGAGGTCATCCGAACTGTCATTTTCGCTGGGCCTGGACTGATTATCTGACTCGTCATGTTCGGACGGTTGCTTATCTGCATGTTCGTCGTCCACTTGTGAGCCCTGCTGTATTGCGGGCTCCTTGGGAGCGTTGTTGTCGTCGAGGCGGGACTTACGGCAGCGTGTGCGTCGCCGTTTTGGTTGTTTATCGGCGGGGTTATCTTCTGCCGCGGCCCGTTGGTCCTCGTCATCGCTCTCCTTTGGGGTATCCACCATGTATATGCCATATGACGAGGTGGTCCTCCTGTGCCTTATAGGCTCTGTTTCTTGTTCGTCTCCGGCATCGTCGTCTATTCCGTCGATGTCTTCGGAGTCATGGTCTAGCATGTCGGTTAGATCGTCGACAGTGGCTACAAAGTGGGTGGTGGGTGGGCTCTGAATTTCTTCGTCGTCCGTACCCCAACCAATCTGGCCATAGTCCGGCCAGGGCTCTCCCGATAGCGAGAGACGCTTTAGCAAGTTTAGGATGTCGCCAAAGGGCGAGTGTTGGAAGATGTCTGTGGCGGTGAATTCCATAACCGGCGCCCAATCTGAATCGATTGGTAGGGGCGCGGGAGGTTCGGAGTCCGGCAAGGAGTCCGGCGCCTCGGAATCACGAGTTTCGCAGGGGACAAGATTAGTGTTCGGCTCCATCGCCGTGGATGTTGAAGCCCCCAGGGCGGCGTCTATCCACCAGCCCTTGATCTGGGTGATCGGCTCCGGACTAATGGCCGAAGCGGATTCGTGTGCGGCCACCAAGGCACTGTTCGGCGGCAGAGCTAGATCATGCCCGTCGTCACAGTGCGGCGCGCTTGGTTGTGGCTCGAGTTCGTTGAAGATCAAGTCTTCGCGGACATCGGCTGTGAAGTTTAGGCTTCCGAATCTGACCTGACGGCCAGGGGCGTAGCTTTCGATCTGCTCCAGATGGCCAAGTGAATTAGCCCGCAGTGCGAAGCCGCCGAATACGAAGATCTGCCCGGGGAGAAAAGTCTCACCCTGGACAGCGTTGTTGGTTGAAGATGCCATCGGGCCTATCGGTGACGGCACAGAGGAACTCTCAATGAAAGCACCAATGTCGGTATCAAAACCGGCGGATCTCGGGTAGGGGGTCCCGAACTGTGCGTCTAGGCGGATGGTAACAGGAGACGTGGGACACGATGTTTTTACCCAGGTTCGGGCTTGATGATATGGGTAGTACAAGAGTGGATCTACCACGAGATCAAGGAGGCTAAACCCTAGAAGCTAGCCTATGGTATGATTGTTGTAATGTATGTTGTGTCCTACGGACTAAAACCCTCCGGTTTATATAGACACCGGAGAGGGCTAGGGTTACACAGAGTCGGTTGCAATGGTAGGAGATCTACATATCCGTATCGCCAAGCTTGCCTTCCACGCCAAGGAAAGTCCCATTCGGACACGGGACGGAGTCTTCAATCTTGTATCTTCGTAGTCTTGGAGTCCGGCGGACGATGATAGTCCGGCTGTCCGGACACCCCCTAGTCCAGGACTCCCTCACTGCTCATCGAGCACAACTTGGGAAGAACGCGCCCCGGGCGCCGGTGTTGGTGTCTTGGAGGCCGCTGCGCTGCCGTCAGGCGGCATGACGACGCCCCTGGAGGGCCCCGCACTACCGGCGGGGGACACAACCCCATCTCTGGAGTTTGCAGCGTGCGGCCCGTCGCCTGGCGCATGAACAATGCCGCTCGCCAGGTCTAGACCTCCAAGGTGATGTAGGTGTTCACGGGCCGCACCACGGGTTCTTTCCGCGACCAGCCCGCTACTGGCCCGCACCGGTACAGGCAGTCCAGTTCCGGATGAACCGATCGCCGTGGTCGTCTTCCTGTTGGGAGCCATGGCGACGAAGAACTGCTCGATTGGTTGCTAAACCAGATTTTCACTACTGCGCCCCTTGCTTGGCGTGCCAAAGATGTCGGTGGAAAACGACACCTATGGGATCACAAGAATCCCTACTACGGTTGCGGGGCGCGGGGTCGTGAGAAGAGCGGGATCAGCAGTCAGCACAAACACACGGGTCGTTTACCTAGGTTCAGTCCGCAAGGATGCGTAATACCCTAGTCCTGCTTCTATGTGTATATCAGTGTTCTTGGAGTTCTTGAGCTAGCTACGATGAGCGTAACTTGTCCCATGGTCCGATTCCTTTTCCTGGATGCCTCGGGCCTCCTTTTATAGTCAAGGGGATCACCATAGTGGCACACAGGAGGTGACATCGGTGTACTGTGGCTAAGCCTATCGCTTAGCCATTACGAGACAAGACACATTAAATGCGCCTCTGATGTGTCCCCTTGATTTACCGCCTCGGACACACCATTATGCTCTGGTGTTCTAGGTGGCGTGAGCTGTGAAACTATTCCACATTGTTTTTAAATGAAGGCCAAAATCCTTACTCAAATATTCTCCTCCACGATCAGATCATAGAAACTTTATTTTCTTGTTACGATGATTCTCCACTTCACTCTGAAATTCTTTGAACTTTTCAAATGTTTCAGACTTGTGTTTCATTAAGTAGATATACCCATATCTACTCAAATCATCTGTGAAGGTCAGAAAATAATGATACTTGCCACAAGCCTCAACACTCATCCGACCGCATACATCGGTATGTATTATTTCTAATAAGTCATTAGCTCATCCCATTGTTCCGGAGAACGGAGTTTGAGTCATCTTGCCCATAAGGCATGGTTTGCAAGTATCAAATGATTCATAATCAAGTGATTCCAAAAGCCCATCAGAGTGACAAATCCTAATCTCGATCTATGCCAACCAGACAAACACCTTCGGGGACACCTGTAGAGCATCTTTATAATCACCCAGTTACGTTGTGATGTTTGATAGCACACAAGGTGTTCCTCCGGTATTCGGGAGTTGCATAATCTCATAGTCTGAGGAACATGTATAAGTCATGAAGAAAGCAGTAGCAATGTCTCAGTGGAAAACAACACCTATGGGATCACAAGAATCCCTACTATGGTTGTGGGGCGTGGGGTCATGAGAAGAGCGGGATCAGTAGTCAGCACAAACACACGGGTCGTTTACCCAGGTTCAGGCCGCAAGTATGCGTAATACCCTAGTCCTGCTTCTGTGTGTATATCAGTGTTCTTGGAGTTCTTGAGCTAGCTATGATGAGCGTAACTTGTCCCAGGGTCCGAATCCTTTTCCTGGATGCCTCGGGCCTCCTTTTATAGTCAAGGGGATCGCCACAGTGGCACACATGAGGTGGCATCGGTGTACTGTGGCTAAGCCTATTGCTTAGCCATTACGGAACAAGATGCATTAAATGCGCCTCTAATGTGTCCCCTTGCTTTACTACCGCTTTGCCTTGCTTCGGCACGCACCCAGGCCAGCAAGGCGGTCAGCACCATGTAGGCGGGCAGGCTGCTGAGGTGGAGCGGTGGTAGGGCCTTCACGAAGATTTGCATGCCACCACGTAGGCATGCGTTGAGTTGGCTTGGAAGCCTCACGTCGACACACAGGTACCTGCCTAGCTGGTGGGTTGGCAGCTGCATGGCAGCGGCGATGGAAACTTGGCGGGCGTGGGCCTGGCCGTGGCCCCGCGGATGTCCTCGGCAAGGGACTTGCCGGGGCCCCGACAAGGGTCTTGCCGTGGCGTCGTGGTCGTCCCCGGCAAGGATCTTGCCGGAGGCCTTGTGGATTTCCTCGACAAGGATCTTGCCGAGGTTTCTCGTCTTCTAATCCTCATCTGATTTGGAGTACTTCTTGTCTTCACAAAGATCTGCATGCCATCATGGAGGCGCCTCCCGAGCCTTGGTCCCAACGTGTTTGGTGGTGTTGGAAGAACCTGGGGCTCAAGGTGGCGCGCCCCGCTGGTGTTGGGTGAGCTGCCCCCGGCAAGGTCCTTGACGGGGCCGTAGAGGCCGCCCCGACAAGGGTCTTGCCGGGGGGACCCACCTCGCCTTCTTGCTCTTTGTGTCTCTATCTTGGACTTGCCTTGACCATCTTGCGGCTTTGATTCCTCGTCCCTGCCCCGCTTAAGTGTGGCCACAGGCGTGGCTCTGACTGCCCATGCACAGGTAAAGGGGTACAAGGTAGTGCCCTTACTTCTGTACACCGACACAATGAAAGTGTAATGATCATAATGCTAAGCTAATGGATGGGTCTTGTCCATCGCATCATTCTCCTAATGATGTGATCCCGTTCATCAAATGACAACACATGTCTATGGTTAGGAAACATAACCATCTCTGATTAACGAGCTAGTCAAGTAGAGGCATACTAGGGACACTCTGTTTTGTCTATGTATTCACACATGTACTAAGTTTCCGGTTAATACAATTCTAGCATGAATAATAAACATTTATCATGATATAAGGAAATATAAATAACAACTTTATTATTGCCTCTAGGGCATATTTCCTTCAGTGGCGTACTGCAAAACGGGACTCCACGGGCTACTGTTCATCTCCACCGTTGACGTCCTCCAGCCTCCACGGGCTACTGTTCATCCACCATCGACCTCCTCCAGCCTCCACCTAAGACTGTTCATCCACGGGCTCCTGTTCATCCAGCCTCCACCGCTCCTCCACCGGCTATTGTGCAACCAGCCCTCTCAACAGGGTCCTATTCAACCACCCCTCCACGGGCTACTGTCCATCCAGGCCTCCACGAGCTACTATTCAACCAGCCCTCCACGGGGTCGTCCTGTTCATCTAGCCCTCCATGGGGTCCTATTCATCCATCCCCAACCGGCTCGATCGATCGGGGTCCTGTTCATCCAGCGGCAATGGCCTCTACTACCATGGGGTCCTTTTCATCCAATCCCCCACCGGGAACTGTTCATCCAATCCCCCCCAACAACGCTCACTATTCATCAAGAGGCAGCAGGTTCGATCGGCTTCCGTTAGTAGCAGTAGCAAAGGAATTGCTCTATCGGGTTTAGTAAACAGCCAAGGACCAATCGATCGCTCGGGTTCAGTAACGTGTAGCCTGCAGTGCAATTGCTCGGGTTCAGTAGGCGAATGCCTCGCTCGGGTTCAGTTAGAGCCCAACGCCTCGCACCTATGTGCATACGTGTATGAGAGAAACACGCAATCCCTCCGTGCATCGCTCGGCCCGACCACCCACTGTAACCGGGAACTCCCCAAAATTTTCCTCGCCCTCGCTTCTACCATGATTTTTTTTGTCATGGACGACCCAAAGGATGTCATGCAGGTGCGTCTCCAACCCGCCCAGGATGAAAAGCCCCTTTTCTGTCATGATTTTTTGTCACAGAAGTAGGAGCCCACCACATCTATGATGATACCGGGTTTTTCATAATTATCATCATAGAAGTGTCATAAGTATGAAAGAAAAAAAATCGTTCGGCCCAAAATGTCACAGATGTGTCTTTTTTTTGTAGTGCTTCCACCATTGCTAGCCTCTCTAGTACCGCGCAACTTTCGCCGGTACCATACACCCATATACCTTCCTCAAAATAGCCACCATACCTACCTAGTATGGCATTTCCATAGCCATTCTGAGATATATTGCCATGCAACTTTCCACCATTCCATTTATTATGACACGCTCCATCATTGTCATATTGCTTTGCATGATCATGTAGTTGACATTGTATTTGTGGCAAAGCCACCTTTCATAATTCTTTCATACATGTCACTCTTGATTCATTGCACATCCCGGTACACCGCCGGAGGCATTCACATAGTGTTCTAGGTATCGAGTTGTAATTCTTGAGTTGTAAGTAAATAAAAGTGTGATGATCTTCATTATTAGAGCATTGTCCCATGTGAGGAAAGGATAATGGAGGCTATGATTCCCCCACAAGTCAGGATGAGACTCCGGACGAAAAAAAAGAGGCCATAAAAAAGGGAGAAAGGCCCAAACAAAAATAATAATAAAATGAGAGAAAAAGAGAGAAGGGGAAATGTTACTATCATTTTTGCACACTTGTGCTTCAAAGTAGCACCATGATCTTCATGATAGAGAGTCTCTTATTTTGTCACTTTCATATACTAGTGAGAATTTTTCATTATAGAACTTGACTTGTATATTCCAATGATGGGCTTCCTCAAAATTTCCCTAGGTCTTCGTGAGCAAGCAAGTTGGATGCACACCCACTTAGTTTCTTTTTGAACCTTCATACACTTATAGCTCTAGTGCATCTGTTGCATGGCAATCCCTACTCACTCACATTGATATCTATTGATGGGCATCTCCATAGCCTGTTGATATGCCTAGTTAATGTGAGACTATCTTCCTCTTTTTGTCTTCTCCAGAACCACCATTCTATTCCACCATAGTGCTATGTCCATGGCTCACGCTCATGTATTGCTTGAAAGTTGAAGAAGTTTGAGAATACTAAAGTATGAAGCAATTGCTTGGCTGAAACCGGGGTTGTGCATGATTTAAATATTTTGTGTAATGAAGATAAAGCATAGCCAGACTATATGATTTTGTAGGGATAGCTTTCTTTGGCCATGTTATTTTGAGAAGACATGATTGCTTTGTTAGTATGCTTGAAGTATTACTATTTTTATGTCAATATTAAACTTTTGTTTTGAATCTTTCGGATCTGAACATTCATGCCACAATAAAGGAAATTACATGGATAAATATGTTAAGCAGCATTCCACATCAAAAATTCTGTTTTTATCATTTACCTACTCGAGGACGAGCGGGAATTAAGCTTGGGGATGCTTGATACGTCTCCAACGTATCTATAATTTTTGATTGTTCCATGTTATCATACTACCTGTTTTTGATGTTTTATATGCATTAATATGCTATTTTATATTATTTTTGGGACTAACCTATTAACCGAGAGCCGAGTGCCATTTTATGTTTTTTTGCCTGTTTTAGAGTGTCGCACAAAAGGAATACCAACGGAGTCCAAACGAAATGAAACTTTCATGATGATCTTTCTTGGACCAGAAGCAAACCAGAAGACTTGGACATGAAGTTGGAGATGCAACGAGGCGGCCACGAGGGTGGAGGGCGCCCCCAGGGGGTAGGGTGCGCCCCCTTGCCTCGTGGGTCTCCTAACCTAGTTCCTTCGCCTATATATACTCTTATACCCCAGAAACTTCCAGGGGAGCCACGAAACCACTTTTCCACCGCTGCAACCTTCTGTACCCGTGAGATCCCATCTAGGGGCCTTTTCCGGCGTCCCGCCGGAGGGGGATTCGATCACGGAGGGCTTCTACATCAACACCATTACCCTTTCGATGAAGCGTGATTAGTTTACCACAGACTTATGGGTCCATTGCTAGTAGCTAGATGGCTTCTTCTCTCTCTTTGATTCTCAATACCATGTTCTCCTCGATGTTCTTGGAGATTTATTCGATGTAATATTCTTTTGCGGTGTGTTTGCCGAGATCCGATGAATTGTGGATTTATGATAAGGTTATCTATGAATATTATTTGAGTCTTCTCTGAATTCTTTTATGCATGATTTGATATCTTTACAAGTCTCTTTGAATTATCGGTTTAGTTTAGCCTACTAGATTGGTTTTTTCTTGCAATGGGAGAAGTGCTTAGCTTTGGGTTCAATCTTGGGTGTCCTTTCCTAGTGACAGTAGGGGCAGCAAGGCACGTATTGTATTGTTGCCATCGAGGATAAAAAGATGGGGTGTTCATCATATTGCTTGAGTTAATTCCTCTACATCATGTCATCTTACTTAATGCATTACTCCATCGAACTTAATACTCTAGATGTAGGTAGGAGTCGGTCGATGTGTGGAGTAATTGTAGTAGATGCAGAATCGTTTTGGTCTACTTGACACGGACGTGATGCCTATATTCATGATCATTGCCTTAGATATCGTCATAACTATGCGCTCTTCTATCACTTGCTCGCTAGTAATTTGTTCACCCACCATAATATTTGATATCTTGAGAGAAGCCACTAGTGAAACCTATGCCCCCCGGGTCTCTTTTCCATCATATAAGTTCTATTTTCCATCATACTAGTTTCCAATCTACTATTTTGCAATCTTTTACCTTCTGATCTATAAATAAAAAATACCAAAAATATTTACTTTACTGTTTATCTATCTCTATCATATCTCACTTTTGCAAATAACCGTGAAGGGATTGACAACCCCTTTATCGCCTTGGGTGCAAGTTGTTGATTGTTTGTGTAGGTATTCGGTGACTTGTGCGTTATCTCCTACTGGATTGATACCTTGGTTCTCAAACTGAGGGAAATACTTACTCTACTTTGCTGCATCACCCTTTCCTCTTCAAGGGAAAAACCAACGCAAGCTCAAGAGGTAGCAATATGCGATTAAGTGGAAAACTCATATGCACATGTGAAATGATAAATGGTAAAATATTGGTTCCCGGTAGCCTCTAAGACTGACTCAAGTGTTGTTGGTGATCATGTTTTCCAGATATCAGGATATCATTAAGTGTAACAACAGTCTTGAAACAACATTGAGAGTATGACGTTGGAAGAACAAACATATTGAATCGACCCAATCTTGTTTGTTATACTTTGAGATAATATCGTCTATAACCAATTGTTATAACATGGAGTGTTAGCATGTGATTTAGTTCCTCAGACCATGAGAATATCTTAGTCACTTCCTACCGTACGGTGGACTTTGGGGTTGCTCAAATGTCATTTGTAACTAGGTGATCATAACGACAAATTATGGGTTCATTGGAAAGTTTGACAAGGGACTGGATAGCTCGAGAGTGGGATTTGCTCCTCCGACGATGGAGAGATATTGTTAGGGCCCTCGTTGGTGTGATGGCATCCATCATCGTATGTACAGACACATGCTACTATGTCATGGGGATGCCGGAACATTTCAACGAGAAAGAAGAAAAATACCGGTAACGGGATCAGAGGTATAGTGAGCATGATTATGACTCAAGAGGATACCAATGCACCCCGGGTATTGTAAAGTATAGTGAAGCAAAGGGAACATCACATGATAACCAAAGGTCCACTCGAATATCATTCGTGTGCTCATAGGGATCAATATGGACGTCCATGGTTCAGTCGGTCATTGAACCAACAGTTTCGTTCATGTCTACGGGTTACCAAACCTACGGGGTCACAAGCTTAAGGCAATCGCAATATGTAGAGTGTTAGTTGGATGGAGTGATGAGAATATATTTTTGGGATTGTTTCATAAATATTCGAAATAGTTTCGAGAGGATCTAGAAGCGTTTCGGGGTCACCTGAAAGGTTCAAAGATTATCGGGTAATACCAGGTATTACCGATAAATGATATACAGGTGGAAAATGTCTCTGGGGCTATTAAATTATATATAAAAGGTTTTAATATTTATGATAAGGCTTTTATATTAAATTTAATATCAACGGGCCTTAAAACGCCAAACCGGAGAAGGCAACCTGGGCCACAAGGGACCAAGTGGAGGTGGCGCCCCCCTTTCCTTATGGGGGGCCAAATCCTGCTAGGGGAGGAGTTGGAATTACCCCCCTTGGCCGACTCCCCAAGGAGGGACCTTCCCTCCTTGGTGGTTGTCCTCTCCCTCCCCTCCAACCTATATATACTAGGGTTTTTTGTTCTATTGATATACACAAGTTTTGAAGCCTCCTCTAGTTCATCTTGCCCTAGTTCTAGTTGGTCCTAGTTGACTAATTAGAGATTGATCTAGTTCCTCTAATCGTCATAATTAGAAGCCCAGAACCAATCTCCTCTCTCTAATTCTCCGGTGATGATTAGCTCTGGCCGGCAAAGCGCTGCCAGATCGTGAAGGCTTCACGCTTGCAACCAAGTAGAGAGGCCATGCTTTCGGTCTTCGGTTCGAGGGACTGTTCGTGGGCGGTACGAGGGGTCGTTCATCGATGGTTTGAGGGACTCCAAGTACGATCTACACCGACACGTTCTTCTTCCGCTATAACTCAGTGATGGTAATGATCATGATCCCAACCCGTTATGCATCTTCATATTGATCTTGGGTGTTTGTAGGTCCTATTTTTTTGTTTGTATTACGTTTACCAACAGTTATACCCAACATTTAAAGTGAGGACCTTCCACAAGATAATTGTATAAGATTGAATTACAGTGTTAGGATCTAATAATGAAAAAGCAAAAGAAAGTCTCATGCCATCTCTTCATTATATAATCTCACACCAACGAATACATTAATAATTGCTCTAAAGGAGTAGATAGAACATATGGAAGCCAATATACCAAACTATAACTTCTCTAATCAAGATATAACCTAAGGGATTGAGATATAAAGCAAGATAAGAACGAAGTAAAAAAATACCCTGGTACCTCCCCAAGCTTGGAATAAGCTAAGGAGGATGCCATTACCCATGTACTCGGTTCTGATCCTTTGGTGGTGATGGAGGCATGTTCAAGTAGATCCGCTTGAGAACACGATTTTCAATCTTCAACTTTTCGTTCTCCGTCCCGAGTTCCTTGACAAGATCACAAATTCCATCTGCTACCTGACATGCTTTAGCAAGGTCTGGCGAAATATCTTAAGGAAGATGAGATGGTGTAGCCTGCACAGGATTAGGAGTAGGATATGAATATATGAATAACAATATGAACATATGAATGTTTCACTAATAGAACTTCTAAGCATCAAATACAAGGAGTAATCAACACTAGAAATTATACTCAGCAAAGGATCTAAGATAAAAGTTCATAGATAAAAAAGATGGGGGTGAAGGGAGTTGATGGAGATGATTGTATTGATGAAGATGATGATGGAGATGATGATCTCAATGATGATTGGAATGTTGGTGATGACGATGGTTTCAAATCCCCCCTCCTGGAGAGATGGATCTCTGGCATAATCAGCCTGCCGGAGGGCAAAAGTGTTGTGCCTCGGTTCGGCTTCGCAGCGGCGGCGGAAAAATCCTAGAACTTTTTAGGTCAGAAGTGAGTTTATGCCAAAGGGCATCAAGAGGCACTGGCCAAGGCCTCTACGTGGCCCCACCATGGGTCCAGGGGCGCGTGGGCCCCCTCTGGCCTTTGGCTTCTTTTCTTTGGAAAATAATTTAATAAAAACTTCAGCCTTTTTGAGCTTCGGAAAAATACTTCTTCGTTTGTTGTTGTTTTGTCCTTGTTTTCTAGCTGTTTGGTATTTTCCTGGGAATTTTTCTCTCTGTGTATTACATGCAAATTGAAGGTAATTGGCATTAGAATTGAGCAATAATGTGCAAAACATCATTGATATAGAGTAAATTATAATAAATAGTGGTGCAAATTGGACGTATCAGTTGCCCATCTCCTCATCGAGGTCCTCTAGTTCATCTGTGTTGCCGGTTTCCACCTCCAAGATGTCGTGGAAGGTTTGAGCATTGGCCACGACATGGGGTGGCAGGTGGGTTGATGAAGCTCACCAGTCACTCACTGGCCTGGCTAGGAACCAAGCGGCGGAGGACAAGCTCAGTGCGCGAATCGACGATGAATCTAAGGTTGTTGAAGTGCAAAATCTGGCCTAGTGTGTAGGTCTCGACGAGCTCGAGATCCCCCCCCCCCTCCCCCGAGTCGGCGATGAAGGACATTGATCCAAATACGAAGATCTGGCCCGACGTCATGACGCTAACACCAACTGGAGAAACCATCGGATATCTGGGTTCGCCTCAAACAACTCTACATGGCACGCCACTTACAGAGTATTTTTGGCAGATCCGATATTGTACACGGCCATAAGAGTAGATCAGATGGTAACATGAGCAGAGTTTTACCCATGTTGAGGCCCCCGGTGGACGAGGTAATACCCTACTCCTACTCGTGTATATTGATTGTGTAGGGGTTACAAAGATCGAGGGATTGAACAGAGCTCTATGGTTTTGTCGTTGTATCTATGCGACTAGCCTAGCCTCGGCTTTTGTGGGTGCTGGTGTCTAGTGTTACATGTTCTAAGTTGGTTAAGAGGAGCCATTCGGACGCCGGTTGCCTTGTCTTGTACTTCAAGCCTTCCGGAACCATCATGCCGTGGGGCCATGGTCGGGTTGATTGTCCCATTGCGTAACCGACCTAGGGGGACCGGCTTCTGGTAAGGTGGGAGTGAGACACCCCAGGGGCATGACAACGTCACAATGTTAACCACACTCCATCCATGTAGGGAAATGACATCGTGGCATAAAAAGAGGTCACATTATGTTAGAGAGTTGCACATAAAAGTGTAGTTTTCCATATATTTTGCCTAGCCATATGTAGTTTCTTGAGACTTTGTGTAAGGGCATCGTTTTGTGATATTTTGTACAAATAGATGCAGTTTCATGAATTTTACTCTTTAATTTCGTGCATACATTTACGGTAATAAAATATCAATGCCGTTGTTGACCTAACAACATGCCATGTGTGATACATAACATATATACAAAATCGGATGCTATATTGCTATTTAAGTATCAACACAAGTTACATAACAACTTCAGATATGCTTCTCCACCTGAAGCAAAAACGGAACACATGCTCTGATGCAGTTCACTGCCACTTACATGTTGATGTGACTAAGCAAAAACTTGCCGAGTTTTAATACTTTACAGATGAGCACAGGAGGATGTAGATCATGTTAATTAACCATGGATCATGTGCTCATTCAGAGACTCTTGAGGAGCATGATTATGTCTGAAAAGAAAGGCAGAGATGGATCCTTTTTCTACAAATTCAGTAGACAAGCTTGGGCTCAAACTCGGCAAAATCAACGGAGCCAGACTCGATTGGGGGCATGAGGTACGCAGCGATGATCTCAGACACTAGTTGGGCAATAAGAGGAACCCTCTTTAGGTTCTTCACCAGGGGCATGTCGTTGGACTCTCCTATAGAAATGATCTTCAGGTTGATATCTACCATCCTGTCTAGCTTCCTCTTGAATTCAGGGTTCTCAACATCCGGTACAGCAGGGAAGATCCTCGCCGTCGTGCGGTTGGTCTGCAGAGATATGCACCAACGGTATCATCAATAGAGGTCTTGGTTTACGTCGAAGCTCTAATATTGTCATAATAAGCATATAAATAAACTACTCCGTCCGTCCCATAATACAGGAACATTTTTGATATTAATGTAGTGTCAAAAACGCTTTTATATTATGAAACAGAGGGAGTAGAGTATAATGCTTCATAGGGGTGATGTTTTCCGTCCCATAATACAGGAACATTTTTGATATTAATGTAGTGTCAAAAACACTTTTATATTATGAAACAGAGGGAGTAGAGTATAATGCTTCATAGGGGTGATGTTTATTGTACGAAAGGTCATTATTGTCATGTTGAGCAGCTCTCCAGAAACTGCCTGATAAAACACTCAATGAAGCAACTAGGGCATGCATGTCATAATTGAGTATACAAACAGGAAAAAGTCACTTCATTTTACCTCATAGATGACATGCATGTCGAATTCTTTGGTGTTGAGACCAATTCCTTCGTAGAAGGCACTACGTTGGCAGTCATTCAGGTACATGGTTATATACACCTGCGAAATGTCGTCCAATTGCACGCAGCTGTTAGAAAGAGGAACATGGCAAACTCCCATCGAAGAAAATGCAGGATTAGCTTGCTTTACCGAGAGGCAGAAGAAGCGTGACCAGAGCTTGGCCTTCCAGTCATTGAGGAACTGCGGCTGCGCCTTGAGCAGCGCGGAGAAGAAATCGCCGTGCCGGTTCTCGTCCTGGCACCAGTTCTCGAAGTACTTGAAGATGGGGTACACCTGGTACTCCGGGTTGGCCTTGAGGTGCCTGAAGATGGTGATGTACCTCCAGTAGCCGATCTTCTCGGACAGGTACGTGGCGTAGAAGATGAACTTTGGCTTGAAGAAGGTGTACTTCCTAGCCTTGGTCAAGAAGCCGAGGTCCAGAGCCAGGTTGAAGTCGGACAGCCCCTTGTTCAAGAACCTACACAGCACGAATCATGCTTCTTTATGAATAACACAAATCATATATGCTGAGAACAACTACAGTACTACTCCCTTCGTCCCATAATATAAGAACGTTTTGATAATTCTTGCGAAACTGAGTTGAAGCCTAAACTTTTTACATGAGGGGAGAAGGCATTTCTGGTCATAGTCAATGCATTTGGCTTCTGGTTAGTGGTTACGCCCGATCGAATTGTTTTGTTTTGATGGGAGTAAGAGCGCAAGCAAGTACATACCCAGCGTGCCGGGCCTCGTCCCTGGACATGAGCGAGAAGATCTCAGCCACCACTGGGTTGGTTTTCTGAAAAGGAAACGCGGGCATCAGCGCACACCCACCAGCTGCTCGACGAAATGCCCACATGCAAGAGCAGAGAAGAAGAAGAAGAAGTGGTACACGAACCTTGAGCCTGCGGCCGAGCTCCTTGTAGAGGAGGAACCCGGAGAACTCGGCGGTGCAGGAGCGCTCGAGGAACTCGACGAAGATCTGGCGGAGCGGGCCCTGCATCTTGTCGGCGGCCTCCTTGAACTCGGGGTTGCGGATGAAGTGGGTCTGGTTGTAGTCCGTCTTGAACTCCTGCAGCAGCGCGTCGAACTCGTCCTGATTGAGCTGCTTGTTAATCTCGGCGTTGAACAGCTGCTCCATCTCGTCGAAGTCCGTGGTGTAGAAGCGCGGCGTGAGCAGCGACTCGTTGACCTCCGTCTTGCCCCGCTTCTTGGGCGAGCCGGGCTTCGCGGCGGGTGCGGGCGGCGCCGCGGCGGCGGCCCTCACGCGGAAGCGGACGGCGCCCCGGCGCGCGGGGAGAACCGGGAGGTGGGAGGCCGTCTTGGCCGCGATGCCGTGGTGGTGCATTGCGGGGTTGAGGAGGGAGAGCTCCATGGCAGACGCCATCCTGTGTATGACGGACACCGCGGAACGGGAGCGAAGAGTTCGGGGGAACGGAGAGGGAGCCGTGTATATGCAGCAGAGCAGAGCAGAGCAGCTGCTGCTCAGAGCTGACATGCAAGAGATAGGGTGGTGCGATAAGGCGGCGATGAGGTGTAATCTTCGGCTTCAAATGGGCGCGCGCCATGTGTACAGCAGGCCAATCTAACCACACGCCCATCTCACCACTTTTCATCATTCTCTTTATTTAATTATATATCTTCTTCTTCACATTCAAAATTATCTTCTTCTTCTTGCAAGGCCCTTTTGCTTTGCTTATTGTTGTTTCAGAGTTTGTATCATTGTTTATTTACACACAAAGGAGAGCCGCGTGTGATTAAACTAGGGTAAAATTCCACAGAAGAACAAAGCAACATGTACTAAATTATGACTTCTAACCATGGTTTGAGGTGAAACCCGATTGGCTATATGCACTCAATTTCTTGTTAACCAACTGGATGCACATTCCCGTGACCTAAATATAATGTAACATCTTGATGGCTAAAAAGATATGCTATTTGGTGTTTTTACGAGGAAACAAGGTATCTTTTTAGTTGCAATCGAACCATGAGGCACCTAGTTAACGTTTGAATATACGAAGCTACATAGTATGTAGTCAGCGGGGTAATATAGCTGAAAACAAACAGACGAGAAGCACACAATTTTCTTTTATGGACAAATCGATTACTATCTTTTTAGCTCGTGAATGTAGCGAAGGGAAATTAGTGGTGATGGTGGTGGTGTTGCTTTTCTCCTTCTTTTAAAACCATTGTGAACATTGGCCATGATGCGGCAAGTATCTGGCCATGAATTATCAATAGCGGACTGCATTTCACAAAAAGAAATGAACAAAAGTTTTCATTGACATGGTAGAAAAATAAATGTGAGAAACCTCA
This sequence comes from Triticum timopheevii, assembly GCA_963921465.1. Taxonomy (NCBI): domain Eukaryota; kingdom Viridiplantae; phylum Streptophyta; class Magnoliopsida; order Poales; family Poaceae; genus Triticum; species Triticum timopheevii. Next base: position 213,355,588 of record OY997266.1, on the reverse strand, counting down.
TTTGGACCACATAGTTTTTCTTTGAACGAAAAACTGTAGGGAAGGTCCCTACTGTCGGGGTTATGATACTGACAATGTGTACTAGGGGTACGAATAAGGGGCAGAGCCTAGCTATGGCGTAGGTGTAACACACGGTGTTTAACGGGTTCAGGCCCCTCACTCGGTGGAGGTAAAAGCCCTACGCCTCGTGCCATGATGCTTGCTTTGATTTGATGGATAGGATTACAAGGTTGAACGTGCCCGGCTATGGAGAGGGGTGCGGCTTATATAGAGTGCGCTGCAGCCCCATGTCTCCCATGCCGCCGAGGCAATTAATGCCATTGAATGAGGCAGTTATTAGTGCAATGAGTCTATACTACAGCAGTTACATGTAACAGTAGTTATAACTCTATTTAGTGGACGACTTAGGATCCCTCGACCGTTGCAGCTCTCACGATGCCTTCCTGCCCTGTACGTCCGAGTGGTTGATCGTTCGCCGAGTGACGTGTGGTTGTCCGAGTGCTGTAGAGTTGTCCGAGTGATCCTCCTGAAGTATGCATCCGAGTGCTGGCATGGTCCAGGGAGCTACCTATGATGGTGATGGCCCCATGTGGGTCCCAAATGATGGGTACTTGACCCTACCTGTAATAGGTGACCACATCATTAGCCCGCGAATCAATTGGGATTTCGTAGAACAGACGAACCGATCATTCGGTTAAATCCAAGTGGTGCAGGGTCACTCGGAATACGTTTCCGAGTCGTGATTCATTGTTCCTTGGACGAAAACAAAATGGATTCTGGACTTTTATTTTCCCAGATGGCCGGGTGTTGTTGATCGTCGAGAAAAAACCCGATGGCATTCGTTTTGTCACTCAGAAGAGACAGACTAGGGGCCCGAGTGAGGGCATGCCATGGCAACTCGAGGGGCGACGCCGGCGCATGGTCTGATTCTCCAGAGAAATGCCACTCCTTATCCCAGGGGAACGCCAACGTGGGCCTTCTAAAATTCCAGGTTTATGAGTCATGCGCCTTGGAGCCTTCTGAGAGGGCCAAGTGAACCCGCAGAGGGGCGTCAAGCTCGTCACATAACGATCCTGAAGGAGACTTCAGTCGGGTGTTTAATGTGGCCGAATGCACGGGTCCCCGCGAAGGATGGTCAGTCGGATTGACGTGCGTCCTTCAGGAAAGGTATCGCTGGCAATCAATCAGATTGATCTGACCCGGGAATCCCAGGATTTGAATTCGTGTGTTCGCGCGCTGAAGTGGTAATGTCGTGCGTTGGTGGGAAAGTGGGGGCGTGGCTCCTCGATTTGCACGCACGATCTCCGCCACGTGTCGCAGCTGTCCTGTGCAAAGCACTACCGCGTGGGCCGTCAATCCGGGGATTGGCGTCGAGAGATTTGTCCCAAGATTTTGTCTGTTGATATAAGAGACTCGAGGGCAGAGGTCCGGCCCTCGGATCCCCTTCTTCTCGCTCCGGCTCCTCCACTTATTTTCTCCACCCGAGTGCGCGGCGATGGCGAGGGACTCCACTGCCAAGGCGGAGAAGGCGAAGAAGGAGGGGAAGGTCACTTCCTCCAGCTCCGGCGCGGCGGCCGGCAATGCGGCGAGGGACTGGATCCCGTCACGCGTTACCGCTTGGTGGTTGGAAGAGTTGGCAGAGGAAGGGCTGATTCCGCACGAGGGATGGCGGCGACCGAGCACGGGAGAGGTTGAGCCGGCACCTCAGGAAAACGAGCGCGTCCTGCTCATCACACGCGTCGAGTGGGGCTTTGTGATGCCTCCCCACCCTTTCTTTGGGGAATTTCTCGATTATTTTGTGCAGAACTTCATCACCTTTCCCCCAATGCCATTGTGTACCTCTCGGCTTTTCTTTCTCTTTGTGAGAATTTCTTGGGCTGCCCACCCCATTGGGGCCTCTTCAAGTATACCTGTTGGGGAATGTTGCATGGAAAACAAAAATTTTCTACACACACGCAATGATCATCCATGGAGATGCATAGCAACGAGGGGAGAGTGTGTCTACGTACTCTTGTAGACCGTAAGTGGAAGCGTTTCACAACGCGGTTGATGTGGTCGGACTTTTTCGCGCTCCAACCGATCAAGTACCGAACGCACGACACCTCCACGTTCTGCACATGTTCAACTCGGTGACATCCTCGCCTTCTTGATCCAGCAAGACATGCGAAGTAGTAGATGAGTTCTGGCAGCACGACGGCGTGCTGATGGTGATGGTGATGCGATCTTCGCAGGGCTTCGCCTAAGCACTACAAAAATATGACCGAGGGAGCAAACGGTGGACGGGGGCGCCGCACACGGCTAAGACAATGTTGTGTCCTTGTGTGGCACCGAGGAAGGAGCAGCCAAAGGAGGCGCCCAAGTAGGAGGAATCCTACTTTGTAATCCCTCCCAAGTCGCGCCCACGTGCCTTATATAGGCACGGGGGAAAGGCACGGGAGGGTGGCGCCCCCCCCTTTCCTTTCTCCCATGAGAGGGAAAGGCAGGAGGGGCTAGCCCTCCCCCTTTCCTTCCCTTAGGGCTTGCTGTCCAAAGAACGGGTGCACCAGGGGGTGGTATGTTCCCCCTTTGGCCCATTAGGCCCATATCTTTGCCGGGGGTGCCTGAAACTCCTTTCCGGTGACCCGATAAGTACTCGGTACCCTCCGAAACACTTTTGGAGTCCGAATACCATCGTCCTATATATTAATATTTACCTCTCGACCATTTCGAGACTCCTCGTCATGTCCGTGATCTCATCCGGGACTCCAAACAACATTCGGTCACCAAATCACATAACTCATATAATACTATATCGTCATCGAACATTAAGCGTGCGAACCCTACGGGATCGAGAACTATGTAGACATGACCGAGATGCCTCTCCGGTCAATAACCAGTTGCGGAACCTGGATTCCATATTGCCTCCTACATATTCTACGAAGATCTTTATCAGTCGAACCGTTATGACAACATACGCAATTCCCTTTGTCCATTGATATGTTACTTGCCCGAGATTCGATCGTCGGTGTCTTCATACCTAGTTCAATCCCGTTCCCGGCAAGTCTCTTTACTCATTCCGTAATACATCACCTAGTGACTAACTCCTTAGTTTTTTGCTTGCAAGCTTATGATGTGTATTACCGAGAGGGCCAGAGATACCTCTTGGATACTCGGAGTGATAAATCCTAACCTTGGTCTATCTCAACTAAACAATCACCTTCAGAGATACCTGTAGAGCATCTCTATAATCTCCTAGTTACGTTATGACATTTGATAGCACACAAGGCATTCCTCTGGTATCCCGGAGTTGCATAATCTCATAGTCGAAGGAATAAGTATTTGACATGAAGAAAGCAATAGCAATAAACTTAACGATCATTATGCTAAGCTAACGGGTGGGTCTTGTCCAGCACATCATTCTCCGAATGATGTGATCCCATTATCAAATGACAACACATGTCCATGGTTAGGAAACCTTAACCATCTTTGATTAACGAGCTAGTCTAGTAGAGGTTTACTAGGGACATAGTATTTGTTTATGTATTCACACATGTATTTATGTTTCCGATCAATACAATTCTCGCATGAATAATAAACCTTTATCATGAATAAGGAAATATAAAATAACAACTTTATTATTGCCTCTAGGGCATATTTCCTTCAGTCTCCCACTTGCACTAGAGTCAATAATCTAGTTCACATCGCCATGTGATTTAACACCAATAGTTCACATCGTCATGTGATTAACACCCATAGTTCACATTGCCATGTGACCAACACCCAAAGGGTTTACTAGAGTCAATAATCTAGTTCACATCATCATGTGATTAACACCCAAAGAGTACTAAGGTGTGATCATGTTTTGCTTGTGAGAGAAGTTTAGTCAACGGGTCTTTCACATTAAGATTCGTATGTATATTTGCAAATTTCTATGTCTACAATGCTCTGCATGGTGCTACTCTAGCTAATTGCTCCCACTATCAATATGTATCCAGATTGAGACTCTGAGTCATCCGTATTGGTGTCAAAGCTTGCATTGGCGTAACCCTTTACGACGAACTCTTTATCACCTCCATAACCGACAAATATTTCCTTAGTCCTCTTAGGTAACTAAGGATAAATTTTGACCGTTGTCTAGTGATCCACTCCTGGATCACTATTATACCCCCTTGCCAAACTCATGGCAAGGTACACAATAGGTCTTGTACACAACATGGCATACTTTATAGAACCTATGGCTGAGGCATAACGAATGACTTTCATTCTCTCTCTATCTTTTGTCGTGGTCGGGTTTTGAGTTTTACTCAACTTCATACCTTGCAATGCAGGCAAGAAACCTTTCTTTGACTGATACATTTTGAACTTCTTCAAAACTTTGTCAAGATATGTGCTTTGTGAAAGTCCTATTAAGCATTTCAATCTATCTCTATAGATCTTGATGCCCAATACATAAGTAGCTTTACCGAGGTCTTTTATTGAAAAATTCTTGTTCAAGTATCCTTTTATGCTATCCAGATATTCTATATCGTTGCCAATCAACAATATGTCATCCACATATAATATCAGAAATGCTACAGATCTCCCACTCACTTTCTTGTAAATACAGGCTTCACCATAAGTCCGTATAAAACCATATGCTTTGATCACCTCATCAAAGTGTATATTCCAACTCCGAGATGCTTGCACTAGTCCATAGATGGATCGCTGGAGCTTGCACACTTTGTTAGCACCTTTAGGATCAACAAAACCTTCTAGTTGCATCATATACAACTCTTCTTTAAGAAATCCATTAAGGATTGCAGTTTTGACATCCATTTGCCAGATTTCATAAAATGCGGCAACTGCTAACATGATTTGGACAAACTTAAGCATCGCTACGGGTGAGAAAATCTCATCATAGTCAACCCATTGAACTTGTCGAAACCTTTTGTGACAAGCCGAGCTTTGTAGATAGTAACATTACCATCAGCGTCAGTCTTCTTCTTGAAGTTCCATTTATTCTTTATGGCTTGCCGATTGATGTGTACTACACAACCTTCTTCTTGTAGACGTTGTTGGGCCTGCAAGTGCACATGTTTGTAGGACAGTAGCAAATTTCCCTCAAGTGGATGACCTAAGGTTTATCAATCCGTGGGAGGCGTAGGATGAAGATGGTCTCTCTCAAGCAACCCTGCAACCAAATAACAAAGAGTCTCTTGTGTCCCCAACACACCCAATACAATGGTAAATTGTATAGGTGCACTAGTTCGGCGAAGAGATGGTGATACAAGTGCAATATGGATAGTAGATATAGGTTTTTGTAATCTGAAAATATAAAAACAGCAAGGTAATTAATGATAAAAGTAAGCGTAAATGGTATTGCAATGGTAAGAAACAAGGCCTAGGGATCATACTTTCACTAGTGCAAGTTCTCTCAACAATAATAACATAGATAGATCATATAACAATCCCTCAACATGCAACAAAGGGTCACTCCAAAGCCACTAATAGCGGAGAACAAACGTAGAGATTATGGTAGGGTACGAAACCACCTCAAAGTTATTCTTTCGGATCGATCTATTCACGAGTTCGTACTAGAATAACACCTTAAGACACAAATCAACCAAAACCCTAATGTCACCTAGATACTCCATTAAAACCTCAAGTATCCGTGGGCATGATTATACGATATGCATCACACAATCTCAGATTCATCCAACCAACACAAAGTACTTCAAAGAGTGCCCCAAAGTTTCTACCGAAGAGTCAAGAAAATGTGTGCCAACCCCTATGCATAGGTTCATGGGCAAAACCCGCAAGTTGGTCACCAAAACATACATCAAGTGGCACGTGATATCCCATTGTCACCACAGGTAAGCACGACAAGTTATACATTCTCTAATCCTTAAAGACTCAATCCGACAAGATAACTTCAAGAGGAAAACTCAAGTCATCACAAGAGAGTAGAGGGGGGAGAAACATCATAAGATCCAACTATAATAGCAAAGCTCGCGATACATCAAGATCGTGCCAGAGAGAGAACACGAGAGAGAGAGAGAGATCAAACACATAGCTACTGGTACATACCCTCAGGCCCGAGGGTGAACTACTCCCTCCTTGTCATGGGGAGCGCCGGGATGATGAAGATGGCCACCGGTGAGGGATCCCCCTCCGGCAGGGAGCCGGAACGGGCTCCCGAGAGGTTTTTGGTGGCTACAGAGGCTTGCGGCGGCGGAACTCTCGATCTATCTTGATATTCGATGTTTTTAGGGTATGTAGGCTTATATAGGCGAAAGAAGTCGGTCGGGGGGTGCTCGAGGGGCCCACGAGATAGGGGGGCACGCCCAGTAGGGGGGGGGCTATCTCCTGGCCTCCTCGAGGATCTTCTGACGTGAACTCCAACTCTCCAGGATCATATTCTTCCAAAAAATCACGCTGCCGAAGGTTTCATTCTGTTTGGACTCCGTTTGATATTCCTTTTCTTCGAAATACTGAAACAGGCAATAAAACAACAATATGGGCTGGGCCTCCGGCTAATAGGTTAGTCCCAAAAGTAATATAAAAGTGTATAATAAAGCCCGTAATAATTCAAAACAGATAATAAAATAGCATGAATGCTTCATAAATTATAGATACGTTGGAGATGTATCAGCATCCCCAGTCTTAATTCCTACTCGTCCTCAAGTAGCTAAACGATAAAAGAAAGAATTTATGAAGTGTGAATGCTAGAAGGTGCACAAGTTTGATCAATGATAATTTCAATCACCTTTTCTAGCATGATAATATGTCATAACAGTAGTTCATCTCATAAAACTTCTCACGATAAAGTAACAAGCAATTCACATGTTAAAGCATAGACCATAAACTTTCTTGAAAACTAGCAAACTTCATTCTCAGTCATCAAACAATTGCAATTCATCTTATTTTCAAGAATAGCAAACTCCACATACTCAACTATCATATAGTCTTCTACAATTGCTAACACTCACGCAATACTAATGGTTATGGAGTTTCAGTCGGACACTAAGAAAGATAGGGGCTTATAGTGTTGCCTCCCAACGTATTCACCTTTGGGTGATGTCAACAATAATAGTTCATGCTAACTTACATTCAATTGGATATATATATATATATATATATATATATATATATATATATATATATATATATATATATATATATATATATATATCAGGATCTTCCCAACACGAGGTGCTTGCCAAAGGATAAAATGAAAAAGGGAAAGGTGAAGATCACCTTGACTCTTGCATAAAGTAAAAGATAGGCCCTTCACAGAGGGAAGCAGAGGTTGTCATGCGCTTTTAGGGTTGGATGCACAAAATCTTAATGCGAATGAACGTCACTTTATATTGCCACTTGTATATGGACCTTTATTATGTAGTCCGTCGCTTTTATTGCTTCCATAACAAGATCGTATAAAGCTATTTTCTTCACACCAAAAGATCATACATATTTAGAGAGCAATTTTTATTGCTTGCACTGATGACAACTTACTTGAAGGATCTTACTCAATCCATAGGTAGGTATAGTGGAATCTCATGGCAAAACTGGGTTTAAGGATATTTGGAAGCACAAGTAGTATCTCTACTTGGTGCAAGGAATTTTGGCTAGCATGAGGGGGAAAGGCAAGCTCAACATGTTTGAATGATCCATGACAATATACTTTAACTGAGATGTCGGAAAACATAAACCATTACGTTGTCTTCCTTGTCCAACATCAACTCTTTAGCATGTCATACTTAATGAGTGCTCCCAATTATAAAAGATGTCTAGGATAGTGTATTTATATGTGAAATCTCTCTTCCTTCAATATTCTTACATGAATTGTTCAAATGACCAATACAATGCTTGCTAACCTTTAATAAATTTACAACCTCTACTTCTTAGATGTGAAGTCATTACTCCCAAAAGGATAAGCAAACGAGACATATATAATTTCAGATTTATGACATTCAACTCATTCAACCATTTACTCATAGGATATAAGTGAAGCACACGAGTAAATTAAAAACTACTCCAAAAAGATATAAGTGAAGAACAATGAGTAGCTAAATAATTGTGTAACTATGTGAAGACTCTCTCTCATTAAAGAATTTCAGATCTTGGTATTGTATTCAAACAGCAAGCAAAGCAAAATAAAATGACATTGCAAGGATAGCACAACTCATAAGAAGAAGCAAAAAACTTAGGCTCAACCGATACTAACCGATAGTGATTGAAGAAGAAAGGTGGGATGCCTACCGGGGCATCCCCAACACTACAGAAAAAATACACTTCCGTGATGATACGTGTTTGTCACAGTAGGTCACGTTTTTGGTCATGCATGTACATCCATGACGATTTTATGACAGAATCAAGATAGTCATACCTGTGCTGTCGTAGAAGTGTTCCATGACATTACCAAAATTATCATCATGGAAGTGTCCACTTCCATGACGATAAATCGCGCGTCACAGAAGTGCTTTCATCAAGGGTGACCGACACGTGGCATCCACCGTAATGGAACACCGTTAAGCTATCGGGTCTGGTTTTGGATCCGATAACCCGTTAACAACCCCAACCAATGGGGATTTTCCACGTGTAAAATCATCATTGGCTGGAGGAAATACGCATCGGCTCATCGTTGGGACAGATGTCATCCACTCATTGGACGGAAGGTGCCTATGATACGTTGACACGTGGCACGACCCAACAGAGGCCATTCCTGTGAAAAGGCCGGCCTGTTTGACTTGGTCAAAAGGTGGCGGGCCGGCCCATGGAAAGCCTGTTAACGGCCTGTTCGCATATAGCCCATTTACAGCCCGCTAACCCAAGTCCCGTTACGCCCTATCCGAATTAGGCCCAGTAGCGTCATCTGGGCCATCCAATATGATTCCAGCCCGTTTTCACTTCTGGTGCATGTATGGCCCATGACGTCTTTCGGCCCATATGAGGCCCTATGTAACTCTTGGCCTATTAACGGCCTGTGGTGAAACTGGCCCTTAATGAACAGTTTATCACTTTATACCCATTAACGGCCCGTTATTCCGTTGGGCCGTTTCCAGCCCATGTTATCTTTCGGCCTTCTTACAACCCATTTATTCTTGGGCTCATTTCCAGCATTCGCTTACTTACGGTCCGTTACTGTCATTTTCTGCTTGTGGGCCAAATTCAGCCCGTGGTTATAGTCGGCCCGTTTGTGGTCCGTTAATACGTTGGGCCGTTTTCATAGCGTCATAAAATACGGCCTATTAACGATAGCCCGTTATGGTTGGCCCATGAACGGACGATTCCAACTCTGGCCCGTTTACAGCCATAATGCAGTCTGTTTGGCCCATGTTTGGCCAATCGATCATACGGCCCGTATAAGGCCCATTGATGATACGGCCCACAGAAGGCCCATTGTTTCTATGGACCATAGGAGGCCCATTGTTTCTACGGCCCGTAGAAGGCCCACTGTTTCTACGGCCAGTAGGAGGCCCATTGTCACTACAGTAAATATTAGCCCATGGTTATTGTGGCCTAGTTTTAAAAAATAGGTTATTGCAGCCACTAGCAAACCGCGGAAAAAGAACTGCAATGACTACAAGCAAACAAATAAACAAGACAACAAGGAAATAAATAAGCAAGCAATTAATGCTAGGCTATCACAACTATTACACATATTACATCCATTGGGCATCAAAGTTTGCCACCAGTGCAAATATAGGGAACAAAGCAGCATATCATATACACTGGTTGTCAAAGTTGGCGACTAGCGCAAATAAATGCCACAGCAAAACAAATCCAGAACTGAAACCACTTCAGAAGATCTCAAGAAACAATATACTGGGTACCCATAATGCTGGCAAGATGCTTAGCAAGCTTATTAACTTTCTCTTGTTTGGCGCTTAAATCCTCCAGCGCTTGCTGTTGCACCCGAAAATATGCATCTGAATTCCGTAGGGACTTCCTCAGTCCTTCAGCTTCCTGTCGCAGCACATCTGATCGATGTCTTTCAACTTGAAGTTGAGACTCAAGAAGACAAACTAATTCAGGCAGCGAGTTCGAAGAGCTTGTGCCAGCAGTAGTGGCCAGTAACTCGAACACTACATCAAGACAGGACTTTTGGGTTCCCTCACTGTCGTCAAGATAGTTTTTATTAGCTTTCTTGGAGACCAACAGGGATGTCTCACTATCTTGAACCTTATCTGCATTACTTCCTTTACCAATGGATAACACGGTACTTTTCTCCAATATTTTGTCCGCATTCTAAAAGAGAAACAAGCAGACACATCACATGTTTACCATTTTGTATATGAAACTCATTTTGGTAAATGAGTTCAGTAGTAAAGTGGACAGGATAACAACATGAAATAAACATATATCTATGTACCATGGTCACTTTATGGTCTATATCATTCTAGTTTTTGTTGCCAAATCAAGATAGAGACACAGTTCAAATAATATTTGTTCAAGACAAAGCAGAATAGATAGAATATAAGTGTGGGTAACTATAGAGCAATAACAACACTTGTAATGTGCATGACATGAGAACATAATTGTTTATTCAATTGAAACTGAAATCAACATAGAGCAGGTTACAACAGCAAACCAGTTAAAGAAACAGGTTTAAAACATACCTGCTGTGCCATTGGAGTTTAAATTCCATCCTTCAAATTTGAAAATAATTGGTATGAGTAAATACAGTAATGCAAGAGCAAAGGAGTATGAACCATAGCTACAGAATCTGACCTGAGAACAAATCTTCTTCTCCTTTAAGCGTTGAGTTGGGATTCGGAGTGGTGGTCCTCGTGCTTTGGGCACTGTAGTTCCCTTACTAACTGCTCGTGTTTGGGTGCTCTATGGTGGAGACGGTGCTGTGTCAACTAGAACTGGGTTACTATCTGCCGGGGTTGGGGTTAGAAGGGGTGTAGCTGGTTCTCTATCCAACTGGGTAGGGGTACAATCTGTGAGAGTCTGGGTTATGTGTGGTGGATCTGGTCCTTGGGCAAATACAACTGTGGTTCTATCTGCATCAACTGGTAGCACTTTCTTCTCTGAAGACCATGTTGTTACTCCCTTAGATACTGCCATCACGCTCTCCAATTCAAATGGCTGATAAACAAGAAAAGTAATTGTAAGTATAGACATTGTATGATAGACAGGTGCAATGGATAGTGGGGAATAAAAGAGGGCATGAAATAATTCATATTTATGTTGTCTAACCAAACAGGATAGCATGACACAATTTCACATATGATGGCTAACTAAACAGGATAACATGACACAATTTCACATTATGATGGCTAACTAAAAAAGATGGAAAGAGATAGTTCAAAATATGAGACTATGTAAACAGGACGACATGACATAACTATATAATGTGTTTATTAAATAGGTTGGCATGCCATAATTCACATACATTCACGGATAGAATGCCATAATTCAAAATATGATGACTGTAAACACTAAACAAGATGAGATGATATAACTATATGATGTCTTTATTAAATGGGTTGCCATGCGATAATTCAGATAGATGATGTGTATGTACTATGTAAACATGATGGCATGATATAATTCAAATATATGATTTATATAGTAAGCAAGTAAGGAGATGGCAATCCATATATGATGTAAAAACTAAGCAATGCAAAACAACATGCATGACATGGATAATATAACCCTGCCAAGTTTGAGCATAGACCTCAGGGGGGAAATAGGACTGGTCATCAGTCTCTGAATCCTCCTCCGCGGAGCTCTCTGTAACCAACAAGATGTCTGCTTCAGCAGGTAGCATTGTCTGCTCTGAATACCTTGTTTTCACTCCAGATACTTCCATCACCGCTTCAAATGGCTGATGCACAGGAAGAGTAGTTGAATATACAAACGTAGTCGACAAATGGAACACGTAATACAAAAAAGATAGCATGATATAATTCACATACATGATGATTGGCTAAACAGCATGGCATTGCATAATTCACATATATAATGCCTTTGCAACAATATAGCATTGTATAATTCACATATATAATGTCTTGCAACAACATGGCAATGCATAATTCACATATATGGTAATTAGACACTGAACATGTGGCATTCACACAAAGCATGTCTAAACTAATCAAATGACATAGCAATGCGAGACACCATACGCACGATATGAGCAACATAACCCTGCCAAGTTAGAGCATACACCTCGGGGGGGGGGGGGGATAGGACTGGTCATCTGTCTTTGAATCCTCCTCTGAGGAGCTATCCGTAACCAGCGAGATATGCGCTTCGTCAGATACCATAGTCTGCTCTGAAGACCTTGTTTTCACTCTAGAATTTGCCATCACCGCGTCAAATGGCTGATGCACACGAAGAGCAGTTGCATATACTAACATTGTTGACAAATGTAATATGTAACAAAAAAAAGGATGGCCTGATATAATTTACATATAAGATGACTGGCTAAGCAGGATGGCATTGCAAAATTCACATATATGATGCCTGGCTAAACAAGATGGCGTTGCATAATTCACATAAACGATGAATAAACTAAACAGATGGCATTCACACAAAGGATGTCTAAACTAAGCAGATGACATATTTGATGTATAAAGTAAGCAATGCAAGACACCATATGCATGATATAACCAGCATCAGCATGCCAAGTTAGAGCGAAGACCTCAGGGGGTAAATAGGAGTTGTCTTCTCCTTCTGAATCCCCCTCAGGACAGATATCTTCCTCTCGATTACAATCCGAAATGCATGGAGGGGGGGCTGCCTTTGCGCCTACCATGGAGTGACGTCTGCATGAAATTTTATTGCCATGCAAGGCTCGTCTCTTTTGCTCTACATGTTCAGTTCCATTGTTTACAATAACTGTCATGCATAGGAATAAAACATAGTGAGATTATGTAAGGAGTGCATGCAGAAATCCAGAGTGATGGTAGCAACCTGTGGATAGACCCAAAACCAATAATAGCAGGCAGATAATGGCTTCAGTTAAAAAATACAGATAATGGCTTCTTTACTGTTTGTTTCCCACCCAACATGAAACTCATAGTAGACACTGGAGATTAACCAGATAGTAGATACTATTGATAGCGGCCCTGATATGTACCCCACAACCATTTAAAAACTCAAGTTTGACCATTAGTTTGGAGCTGACTCAGAGTCTAATCGATGAACAGGACGATAAAGTAGCATATAATATTAAGCGATGTATAACATAAGCAGACACGAAAGAATGCGTCCTCTCTTGCGGACTCGTGTAGTCCTTGAGGTCATCTGCTCGGTTGATGATGCTAATGCAGTTTTCATGGCTGCTAGCGGCGGGGAAGAAGATCTGAGGCGGCGAAAGACAGTCTGGAGGCCGGATCCCTGCTGTGCTGGACCCTTCTGTCATTGGAGCAGCTGAGCTGGGGTGGACGACGGCGCAGCAGGAGCGGGACAAACAACGCAAGGTTTTCTTTGACAACTATCTGTAAGAGAAGTAATTCTGTAAGGGCTCGTTTGAATTGGAGGATTCCAACAATGCAGGGATAGGAAATAGACATGAATATGATAGGAATGCACATGCAAAACAGAGAATTTAAAAACACATGATTTCTGCCAATCTGGGTGTTTGATTCACAACAATTGGAAGATCACAGGATGCAAATAAGCATGGTGAGATTAAGTCAAACCACAAGAAAATGTACGGTTATAATGCTATTATGCTACTATCTCTTAGTCTCGTGCTTCATGAATAGGAATTTGAAAAGGAGGACAAGTGAAAATTAAAATTCCTATGTTTCTTCTTTGAAGGAGACACTAAAGGAACAAATCCGTGTGCTCAGTGGACAATATATATAACATGTAGAGTAAAAAAGAGATGCAAAAAGTGTACAACCTCTTTGGTGAAGCCATGTCGATCTCATCGTGATTGGGTTGGCCGGTGAGGATGCTCCGGCTGACTTTGCTGTCGGAGGAGGGGAAGAAGATCTTAGGCGTCTAGAGATGGAGCTCGAGGTACTGCTCCGCTGTGATGGAGGGTTTCGTCATTGGAGCAGCTCCGGTGAGTTGGACGACGCCGAGGCTGAAGCAGGACAAGAGAGACAATGAACAATGTTAACCTGAGTGGAATTCTAATAGCATCTCCAATACATGACGTAAAATACATAACCACAAAGTGCTAGATGTAAAATACATCAGCCGCTCATCTCTGAACTTAACTGTCGAAACCAAACTTAACTGTCGAAACTGAACTTAACTGTCGAAACTGAACTTAACTGTCGAAACTGAATTTTGCTGTCGAAAGTGAATTTTGCTGTCGACACTGAAGCACTAGCAAGGTGAGCTACACGTCGGTCGACTGACTTTTTCATCTCTGGTCAGTCGATTTTGCAGCCATTGGATACGAAATCAAGGGCCTGCGGTTCATCTTCAACCTCCACCCCCCTGAGCCGCCAGCCACCACCGGCCAAAACAGCAGCCCCCCGCCGCCCGCCGGCGGTGCGCTGCCCCGCCCGCCCCGAAAACACTCCCCACCGCCATTCCGCCGCCGCCCCGGCCATCCCTCTTGGTCCCCCCGTGCCAAGCTTTTTCTCCGGCGATCCCCACGCCACCGCCCCGCCAATGCCCAGCCACCTCCGGCGACCACCGCCACCATCCTAAGCCCTAAGATAGATAGTGGGGTACCTCTCCGGCGAGCCCCCCCCTCCCCGCTGTGGCTGGTTCTTCCTTCACCCCGGCGAGCCCACCCCTTAAAAATCGACTGACCCAAAAGTCGATTCAGTCGATTGAAGTGTAGCCAAATCGGAGCAGTTCGCAAGCAAGAGCAAGAGCGAGAGCAACAACGCGAGCAAGAGCAATAGCAAGAGCAGACCAGGCAGGGGACGGAGAGCAAGAGCAGAGTAGCAGCACGAGCGAAAGCTAAAGCAGCAGCAACTCCTACTGATGTGGACGTCGCCGCCGAGGGAGCGACGCTGTGGAGGAAGTGGCCGGCAACGCCGCCGTGGATGGAGCCGCGTCGTGTCGGCTCGGGACCGAGCACCGGCAGCACCTTGAGATCGAATCAAGAAGAAAATGTGGCGATTAGTGTACAACCTCTTTGGTGGCGCCGATTAGGCCACAGCTTCATCCGAGGAAACGGTGATGATGATGCTCTTCCAGTGGTGCAGGTGAAGACGGCGGCGTGATAATGGAGGTGGCGTGAAAGACGAGGGGAATGTCGGGGCAGATCCTTGGAGGTGGAGGATGGGGTGGCTGAACCGGCGGGACGATGAGATCGACGACGGATCCTCATCCAGTACGGTGGATGAGGGACGTCGAGGTGTTGCTGTGGACGATGTCGTCGGGGAAGAGGCTCCGGCTGGGTGGCGGACGGAGCAGGGTGTGGGGTTTCGTCACGGGTTTTTGCGGCCTCGGTGTACGAATGGGTGGGCGGATGGGATGGCAGTGGGGAACCATGGCTTAGAGACGCGCTAGTCCGAAATGTGGGGTAAGTTACGAAAGTACCCCCCACCGATTTGAGGCGGTTCTTTCAGTTCAGGGGTACGACGGGCATTTCGCGTGTCGGGATTTCACAGGAGGTGGGAGTTTTCGTGCACGTTGTAATTTCGGAATAGCAAGGCGCGGGTTGAGATGGAGGGAGTTGTCGAAGCACAACGAGACAAAGATATATCTTAAATATTTTGGGCTAACAAGGCACGGGTTGAAATTTTCGGACAAGCCTAACGTGTACTGTACCAAATCAATGCGCACTACAAATGTCATTCAAAACTTTGAATTCATGTTATGTTCAATTAAAATATTTCGCTACGTGTATAATGCATGCAGCCTACTACTCAAATGAACGTTTTAGTGCAGTCCAAACGTATATACTACCGCTTCAATATGAACTAAATTTGAATAAGATCTACAGTAATGATTGTTGTGAAGTCAAAGCATTTGAATTCGTTTATCTGTTTTAATAAGATCTACAATCATCATTATTGTCAAGTTAAACCATCATTTGTGTATTATCTTCATAGCGCATCACATGATTAGTCTCGAGTTACATATGAACTATGTGTACTATATGAACTCGAACTAGATTTTTTGAATCCACTTTATTTTGATTTCAAATCACATTACATTTCTAGCTCTAGCTAGATCTTCATAATCTAAACCATGTCTCATATGTATAATGTGTTTACCACATTATGTATGGTGCCCCGCCCCCTACGCCTACAAGTATTTAGATGTGAGTTGCAAACACCACACATTACCACAAATTCAAATAAAATGTGAGAATGTTCGATATATAGTATTGTTTAGATTGCTCGATATTTAGTTGTAAGCTGCAAACGCCACACATTATCACAAATTCAAATAAAATGTGAGATTTTTTGATGTATAGTATGGTTTAGATTGTTCGACATTTAGCTGTGAGTTGCAAACGCCATGCATTATCACATTATGGTATAACATGTGCACATCACGTGTATCACCGCTATATTCATGCATGCAATGTTTAAAACACTATGATCTCCTATTCAAATATATGAATCTGCTTTCATATCAAATTATGATCTTTGTTAGTCTCTTACACCCACACAATCCTCTAACCTTTGTAGGTATCACTAACTTTCTCTCGTGCATGCACACGCCCTCCTCGCCCTCCTCCTCCCTCGGCATTCTATCCACCAGGCACATTCATTTTTTTTCTTTAGGTCGTTCTCCCAGAGTCTCCACAACTCCTTTCTGACACACACCGATCGATAAACCTCTCCAATGATGCCTGCCTACAACATACACACACCTTCAATCTCCTCCTTTATGTGTCCTTGCCTCGTGTCTCTCATACGGTCAGACACACATGTAAACTCTCGCCCCTCTTTTCATCGATCTCACAACCGCACACTCCTCCCCCTATCTAGCTAGTAGTTGGGCCTCTCGCACCACCTCCTAGCTCCATTCTCTCTGTCTATCCGTCTCACTGGGCCTTATTTGCCTCTAACAAATGGACGTACACCGACCGATCTCTCGCTATACATATAGCTAGCTAGGTCCTTATAACTCATTTTTACCCACATGTCGATCGATCTACCTCATTAGTTGTGTCTCTCCCTTCCTCCGACAAACAACAATTGATCTACCGATCTAGTTAGGTTTGCTTACCAAACACATGGTTCCCCTTCATCATCCATGGATGTGTCCCAACAGACCTATCATGCACAGGCACACACAGAAACACATCCCCACTCTTATTGATAACATTGCAGTTCCACCCTCAGTTTGTCTAGTAGGCCTCTCCCAACATCTCTGAGAAGCAACTCCATCACCCATCCAGCACTCTACCCCTCTCCCTCCCTCTCCCTCCCTCTCCCTCCCTCTCTCTCTCTCTCCTCTCTCTCTCTCTCTCTCTCTGTCCCATCATATTTCCCATCCTTCAGTTATGTATGGATGTCGACCGATCTCCCTCAAGACATAGTTGGGTCTCTCCTTCTCAACACATATACGAGTCGTTCTACCTCTATAGTTAGGCCTCTGCCTCCCCCTCCCCCCACACACACCGATACATCGAGCGCTCTAGTCATGTCACCCTGCCACACACAAACTTGACATGTGCCCTCTAACGTCCCGGTAGGCCAGTCGCCCTATATCTTTGACTTGCACACACACACACACACACACACACACACACACACACACACACACACACAATTTCAATGGCTCTCTTCATCGATCTCGCACCCACCCACTTGATCCTCTCTTCGACTCTATCGATAGCTATGACCCCTCCCTCTCTTCTCGTGGATTGCCCGACCCTCTATGTATGATATGGATAGGCCTCCATTTCACACACATTGCATGCAAAATTTTGTTTGAGATGTCATCGACACATATTCCCACAAATAATTCACGAAATCAACCCCCACCCCACCCCCACCCCCACCCCAAAACAAAAAACACTCACAAACGCGGTTTGTATCTCTCACACACAGCCACGTAGGTGGGGGACGTGCACGAAGAGAAGAGGTGCATGCACAGTGCACGTACTCCCGTCTCTTTCCCAACCACACCTGCGCGGGTACACGGTGGAGCTCATTTCTGTAAGAAAAAGGCAGCCCACGTGGTAATTTGGCACGTGTACTGGTTGTCCACTTGGTGGAGGGAGGATCGTCTACCACGGGTGAACAAACAAATTGCGACTTGATGCGTTATGTTAAATTAAAAAAAGAGGCAAACCATGTGGGGCCTACCTTAGAGGCAAGGCTCTATACACTGGAGTACTTTTGATGTGTCCCGTCAACTCGCAGAACGAGGAGAAGCTTGCTTAGTATGCCGTCTCCCCCGCCCACGGGTGCGGTGGCTCGCAGGATGAGGTGAAGCTTGCTCCGCCTTACGCCCGCTCCCTCGCCCATGCGCGCGGTGGCTCGCAGGACGAGGAGAAAAATTTACTACTCCCTCCGTTTACTCCTCGTCCCTACTACCTTGGTTATAGAGATTATATCATATTGTTTGGAATATATATGTCCTTTAGTAGATTTCAATATGAACTACTAGTACATACTCCAAACACTGATGTATATAGACGTATTTTAGAGTGTAGATTCACTCATTTTGCTCCGTATGTACTACCTCTGTCCGGGTTTATTGGTCCCCATTGTATTTCGTGCCAAATTTTGACCATAGATTAAACTAAGAAAATGTTCACGCATGTCACCAAACATTATATTTTTGAAAACTATGTTCAAATACGAATCCAATGAGATAATTTTTGTTGACATGCATTAACATTTTGTTAGTTAAATCTTTAGTCAAAATTTGGCACAAACTATAAAAGGGACCTATAAACCAGGACGGAGGTAGTAGCACTCTCCCTTGCCCCTCGACCCTCGCCCACGTGGTGGACGTGCAGCAATTCATTTGGTCTCATATAGCCAGAACGATATATACTGCACTACCATTATTGCTCGACTTCCCGAAGAGGCGAAGAGCCAATCGCAAGGTTAATATTTTGGAGATGCCAAGCGCAAGGTTATAGGAGAACGAGTAGTAGGTGCTGCGTCATTTATAAATAAAGTTTTTTTCTTCAGTGGCACGTACGCAATATGATAGGTTCATATGGAGAGAAAAGGAAACCGCTCCACTATATACATAGTCAGGACGGGCCAGCCTATACGGTTGCTTGCTGGGGTTGCTCTCTTCACACTCTCTCACACAAAACGATTGTGGCCACATCTCTAACATCCCGGCAGATCACGTCCGCTTGGGGAGGGGGTGGATGCTTAGTGTAGATGCGGTGGTCGTCGCCGACGGCGAAAACCCACTGTCGGCACGTCCCGATCAGGGGTCCCCGCCGCTCTCTCTCACAAAGGCGGTGAGGTTGCCTTCATCCCTTGCTCATTGCCGCGACGTGGGCAGTTGCCGCCTCCCGCCGCCCTCCTCAAGGTTGAGCTACGTCCCTCAGGTACAACTCCCTTTATAGCCGGCTTGCACCACTGCTCCAGCTTCCCACATCAACCCCTATGGATATTTCTCTATTTCTTTGCCCCGCACATACTTGATACCTCTACTGGCTTCTAAGTACTGTATTTGTGATGAGTTTATGTCTCATCAACTAGTCCCAGTAATCTTATTCAAATCACGCTTCTTCAATTTCTTTGCCGTAGGGATGCTCATCTCGATTTTGGTGAAACTGCACAAAATGATCCGATGGTCAAAAGGTTGCAAACTTCATTTATTAGGAAGCTCGAACATTGCCAGCAAATTGAAGCCTGGTCAAGGTTCACGGTTCAAGGGCTAGGGACTGCATGGATCGGTTTTTTCTTTAGCTGCCTCTGTTCCAAAATAAGTGTCAACTTTAGTAGTAGTACAACTTTGTACTAAAGTTTGCACAAAGTTGAGACACTTATTTTGGAACGGAGGGAGTACATATTTGCTATGATCTTTCAATCATTGAGATGCAATAGCATGCATGTTAGTCTCCTTTGTATTTGATGAAATGTTGCAACGGGCAACCTTGGACGCAAGATACATGTACAGGAGCTGGAAGCTTCATAGCATTGTACAAATTTATCTCGCTGATAAATTACAGTATGTAGTACTATACTAGCACTTCCTCCGTTCCTAAATATAAGTCTTTGTAGAGATTCACCATGAACCACATGCGGATGTATATAGATGCATTTTAAGTGTAGATTCATTCACTTTGTTCCGTATGTAGTTCACCTAGTGGAATCTCTACAAAGACTTATCTACTAGTAATAGCTAGCCCCACTACTAGGAATTCTCTATCCTCTCCTTGAGCCACATCATCAAAATTGATGTAGCCGTTAGATGAAGTAAATCAGTCCATAATAGCCATCTGATCTAGACGTTGAGAGGCTCCGCACTAAGCCACATGCAAGCATGCAGAAATACCGTGGCACATGCATGTGAGTGGGTTTTAAATCACATCAACATGTCTGCATGCAAGCATGCACCAGTAGCATGCATGTAAGTGAGCTTTTAAGTCCCATTAACATGTCAAAAAGAAAAATTTAATCCCATTATGCAGTAGGAGTTGGCTGATCTTTTTTCCTTACGTGGGATGATCTAAATGATGATGGGAGTTTATTTAGTTTGGCTACCACATTTGTCATGCAGTTATAGAGTTTTTTTAGTTCTATGAAATCGATAATATGCGTAGAGAGATATACCGCTATTTCGCGGCAACGCGCGGGGACTCATCTAGTAATATTTAGGAATGGAGGGAGTACTATGTAAAGAGTTAGGTGTCACACGGTGATAGTGTGAGGTGGGCCATGTAATCACTGAGCCTGCATGTTTTCACTGCTCTTGCACTCCTCCGCTGTAAGAATGGAGAAAATTGTAATCTACTAATAGTAGTACCTCCTTTCGCCGAAAGCGTGGGACATCCAGCAGTCCTACCACCTCAGTAATAAAGACCAATGAGCTGTCAAATCACATAGACCCAGAAGAAAGTTGGACGGGCGAAGCAACCATCACTCTTGCGCCAGTGAGAGGTCGCGTCTGCTCTGCCTGGGCATGAATGCGACACCGATTCTTTGGAGCGGCGCTGACCATTTCGGGCGGGAAGCGTGCGCGGGTGATGGAGGGGCTTTGGGTGGGCCAGGCTGGTCAGGAGTGGGCGTGGCAGCTGTCTGCATGTCCCTACCGGACACGCCCAGAAACGAGAGGATGCATCGACTCTCGCGGCTAAAATCATACACTACACACCATCTCTCTGTAGGAGTAGGTCGATCTGTCACACTCTCTAACACACACATGCTGTTAAACACACACACGCACACGCGCGCACCTTGGTCCTGTTGCACCTTCTAACGTGACTTATTACACCTAGACGGAGGGAGTAGTAAGTATACGAGATACGGTGGCACACTGACTTAAGTCGAATACAAATGCCCAAAATTTGTGTGCATGTTATAATAAGGATTCACTTAAAATAGTACGTGAGCAAACAGAGGGATCAATTGGACAGTGTTCCCGAGCAGTAGCGAGATGTGTGAGGTAAGATACACTGCTGGTGCTTTTAATTTTTCTTATTAATTTGTTTGTTTCACCCTCTGACTGGTGGGACACAACGTACTACGTGGAGAGTGGTAAGGTGACTAAGGCTGCATTATTTCTGCACCACTGTGGATAGTCTTACCACCAAAGCCACATGACACAATTATGATTGAAATCCCAATGACTCCCACACACACAAAAATAAACATGGCATGCTTGTCACACGAATGCAGGAATGTATAAAAGGTTATTTTCCTCTCATTGAACATAATGGGAGGGTTGTGTAGCTGGTTAGCCTGTTCGCTCATCAAACTTGAGGTCTCGGGTTCGATAACTACACTTGAGCATAATTTTTGCCAGGAGGATTCTTTGACTGATCAAAATGTTTTCTAGGGTTTGCACACTTCACACTCTCTCTCTCCAGTATATATATACATGCTGGAGCCTCAGCGCTTGTAGTTGCTCTCTTCACACTCTCTCGCCCTCTCCCGCTGGAGCCTCAGCGCTTGTAGTTGCTCTCTTCACACTCTATCACCCTCTCCAGATCTAAACAAGACTTCGTTGGCCTCTCTCTCCCCTCACTGCTGCTCAAAGAGCCGACAGGATCCGTCTGCCGGGAAGGGAAGGAGGCTTAACGCTGTCGCCGTCGGCGAGGGAGGGAATCCACTACCGGCGCAGCTGTTCACTTTCCACCCAGCGGCGGCGCGGGAGGACCTCCGACCCCTTCTTCTTCGCCGTCGTCCCGTCGCCCACCAAACCACGCCCCAAGAACCTTAAGGTATATTTTACTTACTCCACATGCATTGCTCTAGCTGCATGTATACCATGAATCTAGGACGTGGTTCAAAGAGGAAAGGAGTGGGGGAAAGTAGTGGGAAAAGTTGTATATAGCATGTATCTAGGACGTGGTTCAAAGAGGAAATGAAGGGGGAAAGTTGTATAGCATGAATCTAGGACGTGGTTCAAAGAGGAAAGGAATGGGGGAAAGTAGTGGGGAAAGTTGCATCGCATAAATCTAGGACGTGGTTCAAAGAGGAAAGGAAGGGGCGAAAGTACTAGTTCAAAAAGGAAAGGAAGGGACAAGGCTGTAGAGTTTGAGCAGGACTAGATTTGCTGCACTCACATAGGGAAAGGTGTCTAAAGATAACAAAACTGGGACCAACACAAATATGATCCTTGGTTGTTTGTTCTTTGTTGCAACAGACTGTGCATGACCACAGTACATCGGTAGATGCACATGGTGCTGGTGCGTCCACTATCCCGTGCAACTCATTAGCTGTTGTTAATCTAAGGCCCTGTTTGGTTAAAAACTCCCTAGTCCCTACCTGCTTGGTTCCAGGGACTAAACATGGACTAGAGGTTATTAAATGACATACTAAAAGACCATGTTACCCCTAGTAATGAACTAATAGAACCAAGGTGCGATGCGTGGCAGGGGCAACTGTTGGAAAAAGTCCTAAAAAGACTCTCTCGGGGTCTTCTTTCTTTAGTCCCAAATGCCCACTTTTAGTCCCTAAAAGTCCCTCCTGTTTGGTTTAGATGGGACTAACACGGAGTTTTTTTAGTCCCTACACCAAAATGTCCCTGTAAACAAACACCCTCTAATAATGCCGCTGGAAAATTGATGCAATGCCACAGTTAAAAGCAAATTACATGTTTAACGAATTTTATTGTTAATATAATCTCTATGTTAATATTAATCAATGCCACCGTTTTAGAAATGCTACTGTCTTGCTTTCTTTCCCATTTAGATAAGGTAGATGCTTCTTTTTGTCGGCTTCTGTGTCATCCACCGTTATTGACCACTAATTGTTTCCTTTGCACCTCTGTGTAAACAGGGTTATCTACTTCACCTTGTTGCCATTGTGACCTTTTGTTGCACTGCACAAAACACTTTTGTTTTAAGAGTGTTTCGTGCAGTTCAACCAAAATGTCACACCGACAACGTTGCTTGATTGCTTGATCTTAGTGGACTGCACAAGAGGATATCTTACTTCCTATCCGTTAAGGCGAATTTGGTTCAGATCTTCTTCTTGTGAGTTGTTTGAATTCCGCATCATGAGAGGTCAGTACTAGCCTTCTTTCACATGATTCTGCAGTGTGCTTTCATATGTTGTGCTACTTGTACGATAATGTTGCTTGATTTTAGTGAACTGCACAAATGGAGACAAGACTTCCAATCTGTATGTGCACCATAATATCCCATTGAGGTAAGATAAGGATATTTCACAACTGCTGGCCTGTATTTTGCCACTTTCATCAGAAAATTAAGTTTAGTACTATACTTGTGCTCCCTAATTGACATGCCAAATCTTACATTGAAGGCGAAGCTTGTCTGTTATTGAACCAAGTGATGAAGGGGAAGAACAAGCGGAAGAAAAACAAAAATCAACTCCCAGTGCTGTAATGAAGCACTGGAACTGTGATGACACAAGTAATGATATAGTTTTGCATCTTAATTTATTGCTATGGCTGGAACGAGCAGTTGTTTTGCCACTGATTTGATGCCATACGTAATTATCTCTACTTGTGCAAACAGGGATCTTCTTTGAAGATACCATATATTTTAGTGGAACCGCACAAGAAGATGTTGGAAACATTAAACTAATCGAGGAGTATATAGTAAGCATGGCCACCCCCGTAGATAGCAACAGATGGTTCCGGAGAAGTGCTTCGTCTGTATGCTCTACACAATCAGCCTCCTGACAAAGGTTGGTACTCGCCCACTGATAACCCGCAAGTATACAAGATAGTTGTAGCCTCTTTCGATAAGTAAGAGTGTCGAACCCAACGAGGAGCTAAAGGTAGAACAAATACTCTCTCAAGTCCTATCATCCACTGATACGACTCTACGCACGCTTGACATTCGCTTTACCTAGAACAAGTATGAAACTAGAAGTACTTTGTAGGTGTGATAGAATAGGTTTGCAAGATAATAAAGAACGAGTAAATAAAAACTAGGGGCTGTTTAGATAAAGGAACAATAAAGTAAATATAGCGAGTGTGGAAAAGTGGTGGTAGGAGTTGTGAAATTGTCCCTAAGCAATTGACTATGTTACTAGACCGATAATCACTATTGCAATTCTATTTGAGGGAGAGGCATAAGCTAACATACTTTCTCTACTTGGATCATATGCACTTATGATTGGAACTCTAGCAAGCATCCGCAAATACTAAAGATTCATTAAGGTAAAACCCAACCATAGCATTAAAGCATCAAGTCCCCTTTATCCCATACGCAACAATCCCCTTACTCGGGTTTGTGTTTCAGTCACTCACGCAACCCACTATAAGTGAATCATGAACGCATTGCAACACCCTCCAGCGGGAATCCCTCACGCTTGCGCGACATGGAGGGCACCATAGGACAGCACCAATAATAAAACATGCAACTCAAACCAATCATAGCAATTCATCAATCACCGATAGGACAACAAAAATCTACTCAGACATCATAGGATGGCAACACATCATTGGAAAATAATATGAAGCATAAAGCACCATGTTCAAGTAGAGGGTACAGCGGGTTGCGGGAGAGTGGACCGCTGGATATAGATGGGGGAAGGTGATGGAGATGTTGGTGAAGATGACGGCGGTGTTGGTGAAGATCGCGGTGATGATGATGGCCCCCGGCGGCGTTCCGGCGCCACCGGAAGCAAGGGGGAGAGAGCCCCCTTCTTCTTCTACTTCTTCCTTGACCTCCTCCCTAGATGGGAGAAGGGTTTCCCCTCTGGTCCTTGGCTCCCATGGTTTGGGAGGGGCGAGAGCCCCTCCGAGATTGGATTTATCTCTTTGTTTCTGCGTTCTCAGATTCTACCCCTTCACTGTTTCTTAAATATCCGGAGATCCGTAACTCCGATTGGGGTGAATCTTTCGCCCAGATTTTTCTCATAAAATTAGCTTTCTTGTGCCAAAAGAAGAGTGTAAACCGCCTTAATGGTGGCCCACGAGATTCCAGGGCGTGCCCAGGGGGGAGGGCGCGCCCCCTGTCTCGTGGCCACCCCAGACACCGTTTCGGGTTGATTTTACTTCCCAAAAATCATAAATATTCCAAAAAAGTCTCCGTCCGTTTTTATCCTGTTTGTACTCCGTTTGATATTGGGTTTCTGCGAAACAAAAAACATGCAACAGACAGGAACTAGCACTGGGCACTGGATCAATATGTTAGTCCCAAAAAATAGTATAAAAAGTTGCCAAAAGTATATGAAAGTTGTAGAATATTGGCATGGAACAATCAAAAATTATAGATACGACGGAGACGTATCAGCATGCCCAAGCTTAATTCCTGCTCGTCCTCAAGTAGGTAAATGATAAAAAAAATTAATTTTTGATGTGGAATGCTACCTAGCATAATCTTGATCATATGTCTAATCATGGCATGAATATTAAGACACGAGTTATTCAAAGCAATAGTCTATCATTTGACATAAAAAACAATAATACTTCGAGCGTACCAATAAAGCAATCATGTCTTTTCAAAACAACAAGGCCAAAGCAAGCTTATCCCTACAAAATCATATAGTTTGGCCATGCTTCATTTTCGTCACACAAAATGCCCCCATCATGCACAACCCCGATGACAAGCCGAGCAATTGGTTCATACTTTTTAACGCGCTTCAGCTTTTTCAACCCTCACGCAATACATGAGCTCAAGCCATGGATATAGCACTATAGGTGGAATAGAATATAATGATGGAGGTTATGTGGAGAAGACAAAAAAGGAGAAAGTCTCACATCGACGCGGCTAATCAACGGGCTATGGAGATGCCCATCAATTGATGTCAATGCAAGGAGTAGGGATTGCATGCAACGGATGCACTAAGAGCTATAAGTGTATGAAAGCTCAACAAAAGAAACTAAGTGGGTGTGCATCCAACTTGCTTCCTCATGAAGACCTAGGGCATTTGAGGAAGCCCATCGTTGGAACATACAAGCCAAGTTCTATAATGAAAATTCCCACTAGTATATGAAAGTGACAACATAGGAGACAATCTATATGAAGAACATGGTGCTACTTTGAAGCACAAGTGTGGAAAAAGGATAGTAACATTGCCCCTTTTCTTTTTCTTTCTTTTTTTTGTTTTTGGGTGGGCTTCTTTGGCCCCCCTTTTTATTTAGGCTTCTTTAGCCTTTCCCTTTTTTTCATTTTTTTTCATGGGGCAATGCTGTATAATGATGATCATCACACTTTTATTTACTTACAACTCGATATTACAACTCGATATTACAACTCGATACTGGAACAGAGATATGACTCTATATGAATGCCTCCGGTGGTGTACCGGGATAGTGCAATGATCTAGTGTAGCAATGACATCAAAAAACGGACAAGCCCCCGAACCAGGCTTCAATGACGACGAGTCCAGCGCATATATTGTCTTCGGCATTGCAAGGCGGGTTCTCCTTCAAATTCCATGTACCTGCCGAACAGTGTCTGGCTCCCTTACCAATGTTGCACTTCTTGGCTTCCACGCCCAATAATGGCCTTCTTCCACGCGTCGCACGAATGCGAAAAGCCAGGGTATCTTTTATGTTTTACCCTTTAGCTGCGCAGATAATCTGCCTATAAGAGAGGCAAGAATCCAGATCCAAATCACACCATCTTCCTTCCGCGAGTACTCATCGGAGCGCTTCTGACCAAAAATCCATTCCATCATGGACCGTCGACGCGGCTCCTCCTCTCGCGCTCCCAGCCCTCTGCCAGGAGATTGGAGGAGATGTTCTGTCCTACACAACGAGCTGGTGACGCTCCAAGCGGAGGGATATCTTCCTCCGGCCTTTATGGTCCCGGTTCGAGCCGGGCTGGCCACCTACAAAGGTGGGAAGCAAGCAGAGGCCACCCCAAGTCCCAATAAAGGGGAGCGGGTATGCTTCGTCCCCTATCTGATAAGGGGGCTTGGATTTCCTATACATCCGTTCCTCCGCAGGCTTCTGCAGTTCTACGGACTCCAGCTCCATCACCTCACGCCCGCCTCTATTCTGCATATTGCGGGCTTCGTAGCTCTTTGCGAGCTATTCCTGGGCATCGAGCCCCATTTTGCGCTGTGGAAGAGATTATTCTGCCTCGTACCCCGCTCTTACGAGGGGTCCATATATCAAGTGGGCGGTGCCGAAATATGGCGCATCGCCGGGACCGGATATCCATCCGGAACCCCTAAGAAGGCGTCCGAAGACTGGCCTTCAGAATGGTTCTATGTAGAAGACGCTCCGCTGCCGGACCCTGTTCGGATCGGCCTCCCGGAGTTCACAATGCTCCTCTGAAGAAATGCCTGAGTTGGCGCCTGCAGAGCCCCCAGCTAGAGGAAGACAAGAGCGTCCATTATTTGATGGGCCGGATAAGGTTACTGGCCCATTCCGGATTGACCATGATTGGAGTCATGGCCACATGCATTATGCGGGGGGTGCAGTCGCTGCAATACAGGGGCCACCCCATGTGGGATTTCAAAGGGGAGAATGATGCCACTCGTCATGGCCGCAAAGGGCCGGGATCGGCCAAAGACCTGGTGAAGATTCTATCCGGCCTGTACAAGGGGGAGAAGGAGGACTTCCTCCAGACGAGCCCATTGAACGGGTTCTCCATGAATAACCCTCGGCGCTGGGTAAGTGGACACTTCGTTTATCCGACCCATGCTTTCAAAGTTAAGTACCTTACTTTACGATTTTGACGCAAGAGCTGCGTCGGGATGTGGAGGGCATACATAGTCCGGCTCCACAACCCAAGGATCCAGAAAGATCCCTTGATCCGGCCTCCGAAGAGGATCCGGACATAAAGGTGGAGCTAATCGACGGGGTGTTCCATCAACTCAGCATGGACAATGCTCTAGTCGCCATTACGGCTGACTACCCCGGCCTATCTCCGGCTCCCCAGGTGATTGTGACCGAAGTCCTGACACCATTATTTCGTCCTTGCACATTTCTGACCATCGTATACAATGGTGTCTCGCAGGAGGTGCCTTCAAGGCGGGAGGCCGAGCCCATGGCAGCTGGCCAACAAGGGTCAATCCGGCCCAGCAGGCGGAAGAGGAGTGTGGCGCGGATCGAAACGTCATCGCAACGGTATAGCTCGTGGTTGTTATTTAGGACAAAGTTCCTAGGAAGTGTTTGAATGCTCATGACTTTTGCAGGAGAAAGAGTGCCCGTCGGACTGTGGGCGTAGAGGTTGCCAACCAAGCCTCTGCCAGCCAGGCTCCAACACCTGTTCTGGAGGGGGAGGCGAGCACAAGGCGCGAGCCGGATACTCCTCCAACGGAGGATGCCGACAGACTGTCCGCCGCCAGGTCTGAGGTGGAGAGCGCCATGAACCATAGGCGCCGCCGGACAGTTTTTCGTGACGCGTGCTTCTCCCCTGAGGTGTTGAATGCCTTTAACGCGGGGGACGCGCACCTCCATGCTGCTCAAGATGGTTTGACCAGAGCCACGGAGCAGTATGTAAAAGACATACGGGTAAGAGATTTTAATAGTTGTATATGCCAGTTGCCCCCGAGACTTAAAGTAGTTAGAGTAACTGATTTAAGGATCATTTGATATGCAGGATCTTACAGAGAAGAATACCCAATTGTCCCAGGAGCTACAAGAGTGCAAGGCCCAACTTGAGGCCGCACTCGCTGCCGCAGGAGGAAACACAGAGACCCCTCCTGGTAACACATTATTTCAAAAAGATAATCAGTGTGCAGCGTGCGTGTAAGTCTGACAATGATATTGCAGATGTTGCCGGACTGGATCCGGACAAGCAACAACTACTGCGCCAGCTGAAGGCTGGCGAGAGGGTGCTGACGAAGGTGCAGCAGGAAAGGAACAAACTCCAGGATGCCCACGCCCAGCTTGGAGAAGAGCTGAAAGGTGTTCAGGCTGAGCTGTCTGGCTCCGTGAAGGAGAATCAGCGGCTTCGTCGCGGCATCTATAGTAAGTGCTTGAGCGAACTCTTTTGAAAAGAAGAGTTCAGCGAGGAAGTCAATTGACAAAAATATGTCTGTAGGTGTGCTCACAGGTCGCCCTGCGGAGGAGATGCCCGTATCAATGGGTGATCAACTTCCCGAGCTGGTGCAACTGCTCGAACGAGTTCGACAGGCGATGAGCGGCGGCGTCCAGGCCTTATGGCCGTCCTTCTCCCTACCCGAGGGCCTTGGAGAGCTTGCGGAGAAGCTTCAGGGAGTGCGGTAGCACTTACGTTTATGGAAGATATCGGCCTGTCGCCAAGGTGCCAGGGAGGCCTGGGCCATGGTGAAGACGCGGTACAGGAAGTCGGATCCCAACCACATGGCCGAGGTCGGACCTGTGGGGCCTGATGGGAAGGAGATCCCTGTGAGCTTAGTGTACGGCCAAGTAGAGTTGGCCTCTAAATATTCCCAACGGGACTGTAAATTAGATAGCCTGTTAGACGGGATTGAGGAGGAGTACAGTCAGCCGATTTGACGATGTATTTAAAATGACATGTAAAATGCCTTCTAGCCGGATTGTAGATCGTTTGTCTTTGCTGACCTTTTCGCTTCAACCTCGGGACCCTAGAGTCCGGAGTGTGTCTGAATACCTTCTCGGTTAAGAAACAACCGGGGCATGCATGGAGACCAGGCGTAGGGGTCATTAGTGATTTATCAGACAAGTGCCCAACTAGTTATGTTATATTACATGGTTAGTAAGAAACA
Organism: Triticum timopheevii; assembly: GCA_963921465.1. Taxonomy (NCBI): domain Eukaryota; kingdom Viridiplantae; phylum Streptophyta; class Magnoliopsida; order Poales; family Poaceae; genus Triticum; species Triticum timopheevii. The sequence continues at coordinate 213,325,511 of OY997266.1, read as the reverse complement.
TCTTCCAGGGAGAATAGTTCCGTTAAGGGTTCCTTTCCCTGGGAGGCATGCCCTAAAGTGCATGTCCGGACTGCGAAAAGAGCAGGAAAACATCTGGGGGCGGATAAATAAATAGGTAAAAAATCATCTTTCAAGTCACCGACCGAATATTCCCTTAAGAACGCTAGCTTTCGGCTTCACCCAGTCTGAGGTACACATCCGGCTGACCCGGCAGTAACAATCGCAGAGGTGCTCCCTTTACCTCCTAGCCGAACAATCGGGAACGTAGGGGTAAGCACAGGTGCTAGGCAACCCAGCTTGGCCAAAACTTAAGTCATATCGATGCATATAATGGTGAATAAAAGGTACATGTGGAAGTTTGACACATGTGCTAGGCATGAAGCCCGTATAAGTAAGCTTCTGGTAAAGAAGCCCCCAGGTATAATGAGTGCGAATAGCACATCAAGTGTGTGCGAACGGTGTGCAAGTAGGCCTTTAAGGGCTTTTATGAGAAGGGTGAGAGAAAAGAGAGAAACGAAAGACAGCTGAAGTGTAAATATTTGGACGGAGGAAGGAGACAAACTCTTAGTCCGGCGCTAGGCGTAGAATCTTCGGAGGCGGGCTGTGTTCCATGGGTTCGGCTCGAGTCGGTTGTCCGATGCATTTCACAGGCGGTACGCCCCACCGGTCAGGACTTGATCGATAATGAAAGGGCCTTCCCAGTTGGGCTTGAGCTTGTGTTTTTTCTTGTCCGGCAAGCGTAGAACTAGTTCGCCAACATTGTAAGTTTTAGCCCGTACTTCTCTGCTTTGATATCTTCGAGCCTGCTGCTGATAGAATGCGCAACGAGCCTTTGCGACATCGCGTTCTTCCTCCAATACGTCCAAGCTGTCCTGCCGATCCAGCTCGGCTTCTCTTTCTTCGTACATGCGCACTCGAGGTGAGTCATGAATGATGTCGCAGGGCAAAACTGCCTTTGCGCCGTATACCATAAAAATGGTGTGAATCCGGTAGCACGGTTGGGCGTTGTCCGTAGCCCCCAGAGTACAGAGTCAAGCTCCTCTACCCAGTGCGTGTTAGATTCCGTAAGGGACCGCACTAGTCTGGGTTTGATGCCGCTCATTATTTGACCATTTGCTCGTTCCACTTGACCGTTGGTTTGAGGATGATAGACTGAAGCATAATGGAGCTTAATGCCCATATTTTTGCACCATAATTTAACCTCGTCGGCCGTGAAGTTCATGCCGTTATCGGTAATGATGCTATGGGGGACGCCGCGGTGTACTACCCCGGATAAGAAGTCTATCACTGGTCCGGACTCTGCCGTTTTAACTGGCTTGGCCTCTATCCATTTGGTGAATTTGTCCACCATGACCAATAGGTACTTTTGCTTGTGGGTTCCCCCTTTAAGGGGTCCAACCATGTCAAGCCCCCAGACCGCGAACGGCCAGGTAATGGGTATAGTTTTGAGGGCGGTCGGTGGCATATGGCTCTGATTAGCAAAGAGCTGACAACCGACGCATCTTTGGACTAAGTCCTGAGCATCTGCCCGGGTAGGGGGTCCCGAACTGTGCGTCTAGGCGGATGGTAACAGGAGACAAGGGACACGATGTTTTTACCCAGGTTCGGGCCCTCTCGATGGAGGTAAAACCCTACTCCTGCTTGATTGATATTGATGATATGGGTAGTACAAGAGTGGATCTACCACGAGATCAAGGAGGCTAAACCCTAGAAGCTAGCCTATGGTATGATTGTTGTAATGGTTGTTCGTCCTACGGACTAAAACCCTCCGGTTTATATAGACACTGGAGAGGGCTAGGGTTACACAGAGTCGGTTACAATGGTAGGAGATCTACATATCCGTATCGCCAAGCTTGCCTTCCACGCCAAGGAAAGTCCCATCCGGACACGGGACGAAGTCTTCAATCTTGTATCTTCATAGTCTTGGAGTCCGGCTGATGATGATAGTCCGGCTATCCGGACACCCCCTAGTCCAGGACTCCCTCAGGGCAATGCTGTATAATGATGATCATCACACTTTTATTTACTTACAACTCGATATTACAACTCGATACTGGAACAGAGATATGACTCTATATGAATGCCTCCGGCGGTGTACCGGGATAGTGCAATGATCTAGTGTAGCAATGACATCAAAAAACGGACAAGCCATGAAAACAGCATGCTAGCTATCTTACGATCATGCAAAGCAATATGACAATGAATCCTCAAGTCATGTATATGATGATGATGGAAGTTGCATGGCAATATATCTCAGAATGGCTATGGAAATGCCATGATAGGTAGGTATGGTGGCTGTTTTGAGGAAGATATAAGGAGACTTATGTGTGATAGAGCGTATCATATCACTGGGTTTGGATGCACCGGCGAAGTTTGCACCGACTCTCGAGGTGAGAAAGGGCAATGCACGGTACCGAAGAGGCTAGCAATGATGGAAAGGTAAAAGTGCGTATAATCCATGGACTCACATTAGTCATAAAGAACTCATATACTTATTGCAAAAGTTTATTAGCCCTCGAAGCAAAGTACTACTACGCCTGCCCCTAGGGGGATAGATTGGTAGGAAAAGACCATCGCTCGTCCCCTACCGCCACTCATAAGGAAGACAATCAAAGAAACACCCCATGCTTCAAATTTGTCACACAACGATTACCATACGTGCATGCTACGGGACTTGCAAACCTCAACACAAGTGTCTCTACAATCCACAACCACCCAGTAGCATGACTCTAATATCACGAACTTTATATCGCAAAACTATTGCAAGGAATCAAACATATCATATTCAGCGATCTACAAGTTTATGTAGGATTTTATGACTAACCATGTGATTGACCAATTCCTGTCATCTCTCTAAATTGATATAAGTGAAGCAAGAGAGTTTAATTCTTTCTATGAAAGATATGCCCACGCTCTAACAATTATACATGAAGCAAAAGAGCATTCTACAAATGGCGGTTTTCTATGTAAAGAGAAACATGCAATCCAACTTCAAATGATATAAGTGAAGCACATGAAGCATTCTATAAAGCCATACTCAAAAAATTTAAGTGAAGTGCAATGAGCATTCTATAAATCAACCAAGTACTATCTCATACCAGCATGGTGCATAAAATAAAAGTGAAAACTAAATGCAAAAGACGCTCCAAGACTTGCACATAATGCACGAATGAAACGAATACGAAAACATACCGATACTTGTTGAAGAAAGAGGGGATGCCTTCCGGGGCATCCCCAAGCTTAGACGCTTGAGTCTCCTTGAATATTTAGTTGGGGTGCCTCGGGCATTGCCAAGCTTGAGCTCTTGCCTCTCTTCCTTTTCCTCATATCGAGACCTCCTCGTTTAGACACTTCATCCACACAAAACTTCAACAGAAAACTCGGTAAGATCCGTTAGTATAATAAAGCAAATAACCACTCTAAGTACTGTTGCAAAACAATTCATATTTTGTTTTGTCATTGTGTATACTGTAATATAACTTTTCCATGGCTTAATCCACTAATATAAATTGATAGATTCATTAAAACAAGCAAACTATGCATCAAAAACAGAATCTGTCAAAAACAGAACAGTCTGTAGCAATCTGAACAACCACCATACTTATCGTACCCCAAAAATTCTACAAAAATTAGGAACAATAAACAAGTTGTGCATAAAGACGGTGCAGAAAGAATCAGAACCGTTTGACCTTCCAGTTAAAAATGTAAAACCGCGCACTACAGCCAAAGTTTCTGTCCTGCACCGTACAAACCAACAAGCATTGTAAACATCCTAAAGGCAAAACTTGGCACATTATTTTTATAATAAAAAGAAATTATACAAGGGGATAATTATTTTTGATGAAAAGTTTCTGTAATCAAGATTCACAAAGTTTCTGTGAGCATGAACAAAGTTCAAGGAGCTCTCCCACTTCAACAATGCTTGTCTTTCTCACTTTCACTTTCCTTTTTAAAAAAGTTTTAGGTTCCCCACTTTATTTTTTTGTTTTTAAACTATATGAAAGCACTCAACAGAAATAAATGACTGTCTAAAACTTCCGGGTTGTCTCCCTGGCAGCGCTTTCTTTAAAGCCATTAAGCTAGGCATATAGTGCTCAAGTAATGAATCCACCCGGATCCCAAGGTATATCAAAGCCAATTTTAATTAACAATGATTTGTAATTTAGTAGTGAGCACAAAGTAACATATATCAAGCAACAACGAAGTCTAACTCTTTTCCTATGCTTCGGCATGTCATAAAAGAACAATTCATGCACACCAAGTAAAGGCCGATGCATAGTAGAAGAGTTTCTTGCAATTCTATCGTGTTGGAAACATAAAGAGGCGGAGATGTAGTTCCTCTCTCATAATAATTGCAAGTAGGAGCAGCAAGCACATGCATACTACATTCATCAAAATCATCATGTGCAATGGTAAAAGGCAACCCATAAATATAATCCTTAATAAGCACAAACTTCTCCGATATAGTATAGTTTGGAGAATTCAAAAAGATAATAGGACTATCATGCATAGGTGCAATAGCAAAAATTTCATGTTTAACATAAGGAACTATAGCAAGTTCATCTCCATAAGCATAATTCATATTGGCATCTTGGCCACAAGCATAGCAAGCATCATCAAAAAGGGATATTTCAAACAAATTCAAGGGATCATAGCAATCATCCTTCGGTAAGCACGAAGGGGAATTAAATAATGTATGAGTTGGTGGGTTACTCTCATTAGAAGGTGGGCACGGCTAGCTAATCCGCTCTTCCTCCTTTTGTTCTTTACTCTCCTCATCATCTTTTTCATCCAATGAGCTCACTGTTTCATCAATTTCTTCTTCCATAGCTTCCTGCAAAATATTATTCTCTTCTTGGACAGCGGAGAAGTCCTCAATATATGGTTTAACATAGGAATTAGAAGCATAATTATCATAACAATATTGAAATATGGCAAAATTTTCAGATTTGTAAAGAGTAGCATCATACTTTTCAATCAAAGAGGCAATCTCATAAGCACCTTTAAGAGTAACAAATTCTTCAATTTGTTGAACATCATAGTAATAGTAAACACCCTTAGCATACGAAGATACAATTACATTATCACTAAACAAGCATTGATAGGGTAGGTGTTTCTTAGGGTCTTCAGAACAACAAGTAAACTCATATATTTCACATAAATTCCAAGCATAGCATTGCAAACGTTGAATTTGATCCCATAATAGTTTCCCTTTTTCAGATATACGGTATCGCACAAAACAAGCATGCTCATCTAAAGATTTTCCCTCAACTAAACTAGTGGGGGTTTCAGCACGAGCACAAAGGGATCGAAGATGATCCAAGTAAAAAGCTTCAGGAGTGTGATAGATTTTGAGTGGTTCTTCGACCACTGGTTCAGTAGTTACAACTAAATTTTTTGGTATTTTGTGTTTCCTACCCATAGCTAAAGATAGAAAACACTAAGAACAGCAAATAAAAATTACTTAGTGATAAAGCAAACAAGCACACACGAGAATATTCACCCCACGCCGTGACTCCCCGGCAACGGCGCCAGAAAAAGGTCTTGATAACCCGCAAGTATAAAGGATAGTTGTAGCCTCTTTCGATAAGTAAGAGTGCCGAACCCAACGAGGAGCTAAAGGTAGAACAAATACTCTCTCAAGTCCTATCGGCCACTGATACGACTCTACACACGCTTGACGTTCGCTTTACCTAGCACAAGTATGAAACTAGAAGTACTTTGCAGGTGTGATAGGATAGGTTTGCAAGATAATAAAGAACGCGTAAATAAAAACTAGGGGCTGTTTAGATAAAGGAAAAATAAAGTAAATATAGCGAGTGTGGAAAAGTGGTGGTAGGAGTTGTGAAATTGTCCCTAAGCAATTGACTACGTTACTAGACCGATAATCACTATTGCAATTCTATTTGAGGGAGAGGCATAAGCTAACATACTTTCTCTACATGGATCATATGCACTTATGATTGGAACTCTATCAAGCATCTGCAAATACTAAAGATTCATTAAGGTAAAACCCAACCATAGCATTAAAGCATCAAGTCCCCTTTATCCCATACGCAACAATCCCCTTACTCGGGTTTGTGTTTCAGTCACTCACGCAACCCACTATAAGCGAATCATGAACGCATTGCAACACCCTACAGCGGGAATCCCTCATGCTTGCGCGACACGGAGGGCACCATAGGACAGCACCAATAATAAAACATCCAACTCAAACCAATCATAGCAATTCATTAATCACCGATAGGACAACGAAAATCTACTCAGACATCATAGGATGGCAACACATCATTGGAAAATAATATGAAGCATAAAGAACCATGTTCAAGTAGAGGGTACAGCGGGTTGCGGGAGAGTGGACCGCTGAATATAGATGGGGGAAGGTGATGGAGATGTTGGTGAAGATGACGGCGGTGTTGGTGAAGATCGCGGTGATGATGATGGCCCCCGGCGGCGTTCCGGCGCCACCGGAAGGAAGGGGGAGAGAGCCCCCCTTCTTCTTATTCTTCTTCCTTGACCTCCTCCCTCGATGGGAGAAGGGTTTCCCCTCTGGTCCTTGGCTCCCATGGCTTGGGAGGGGCGAGAGCCCCCTCCGAGATTGGATCTATCTCTCTGTTTCTGCGTTCTCAGATTCTACCCCTTCACTGTTTCTTAAATATCCGGAGATCCGTAACTCCGATTGGGGTGAATCTTTCGCCCAGATTTTTCTCATAAAATTAGCTTTCTTGCGCCAAAGGAAGAGCGTCAACCGCCTTACGGGTGGCCCACGAGAGTCCAGGGCGTGCCCATGGGGGAGGGCGCGCCCCCTGTCTCGTGGCCACCCCGGACACCGTTTCGCGTTGATTTTACTTCCCCAAAATCATAAATATTCGAAATAAAATCTCTGTCCTTTTTTATCCCGTTTAGACTCCGTTTGATATTGCGTTTCTGTGAAACAAAAAACATGCAACCGACAGGAACTGGCACTGGGCACTGGATCAATATATTAGTCCCAAAAAATAGTATAAAAAGTTGCCAAAAGTATATGAAAGTTGTAGAATATTGGCATGGAACAATAAAAATTTTTAGATACGACGGAGACGTATCACTCAATAATTTCATCCATATGATTGAGCTTTGTCATCTCTATTGGTGTTGTGCTACTGTTTAGATACTGTCATGAAAATGTGGTATTGTCCTTGAGAAGTGCTTCATCTGTGCTGTTTTAAATATTTCCTTTCCTTTTTTTGAGCAAACAGGGATGCTAGCATTTAGTAGTCCTCTTGTCTTTGTACAACAGGATCATCTTCCTCTGAAGAAGAATATGGAGTACGTGAAGTGACTAGTTCCGATTATGCCAGGATGAAGAAGCCCTGTCTATCTTCTCATCAGAAGGAGCAGTTGAAGGATGGTTACATTACTCCCCACAAGACCAAACTAACTTTATCTCAGAAGGATTGACAAATCTCCATTTTTTTGCTATGATGCGCGAGTACAATGTTGTTCTAGGATTCTTTCTGGTGAGTTCCATTTTTCTAAAAGTGTGCTCTACATGGACCATATATGTGCCTGTTGAAACTGTCAATTCATAGTACAGTTTGCTTTATACTAATCACTTTTTTGTATTTGTGCAAACAGGGGTGCTCAGCTTGATTTCAATGGGAACTGCACAAAATGTTCATGAATACATTGAATCATTCATTTCCACCACAATAAAGGAGGTTCCCATAAGTTCAAGGCGTTGCAACATATAAGGCCGAAATCATACAAGCTACGCGCGAATTTGGTTGATTTTGGTGGAACTGCACAATAAGAACAACTGGTTTATTTAGCACGAGGTGCCATGTCAATGTCCGAACTGATGACAAACCCTGCCCATTCCACAATCGTAGGCATTTGATATTTTGGAATGGGACAACCTTGTCAAATTTTGCTCATTGATTTTAGCAAGATATGCGTTTGATATTTTTGAATGGGACGCCCTTTGCTGTCAGCAGCGTCGATCAATTTTTTCTTTGTTCTTTAGTTGTGAAGTAAATATTGCCTTTGACATGTGAGTCACTGAGATGCATAATCATTGATTGTTTTGAATGTTCTCTATGAATTGCCAGGCCTGTGTGTTTGATTGCAATGTACAGAAACGCTAAAAAGTTGCTCAAACTCTTTATACTCCTTCTATTCCTTTTTACTTTGTGCATCGTGAAAGTGCATACTTTTTTGTATAAGATTGGTCAAAGTAGAGATACTTTGACTGCAGACAAAACTTGTATGCAGACTAGAAAGGACCGGAGGGAGTACATGTGAAATTGCTGCAAATGAGGTGATCACCCTGGGAATAATGCTAGTACGTATTGTTTTGCATGTTCATCCAATGCCAGTGATACAGGAATTCGAACTAATCGAAATAAATTCATTCATACACGGTCGGATTTCATATAAACATGCCAGATTTCATTACATTTCATACATTCTTCAAGTAAAAAGGGGTGCGCTGGAGGTATAATTAATTAACCGAAGCTACCCACCTGTGTCCCACTGAGCCGAACAGAAGCTTCAGTGACTTAACTACAGGTGCAGTTGCGTAACTGACATGTGGCCTATTGGGCCCATGTGTCAGCCAGCCAACAGCACCAGCAGTTAAGTAGAAGCAGCGTTCTTCTCTAGCGCAGCTCTCCGACTCCACGTCGCCGCCAAGAAGCTAACCGGCTATCAATGGTCAACCCGCCTAGCTTGGCTTCAACCGGAGGGTAGCAGCGGTGGCCTTACTTGGACCCGAGCGCCGGCGACCTACCGTGTTCTACTCTTCCTTGTTTTCTGTGTGACGCAGCCTCGTTGGCAGCGGGACGGTACCTCGGCGGAGCCGGCAATGTCCTCTGTCTCGTTGCCGGTGGGCGGCGCCTCAGCGGAGCGGTGGAAATCCCCCCACGTTGCCGGCAGGGTGGGGCCTCGGCTGAGCCGGCGATGTCCTCTGCCTCGTTGTTGGCGGGGCGGGGCCTCGGTGGAGCCGGCGGTGTCCTCTGCCTCGTTGTTGGCGCCGCGGGGCCTCGGCGGAGCAGGGCCTTGTCAACGCCAGTGGAGCGGGGACTCATCGGAGCCGACATTGTCCTCTGCCTCGTCCTCGGTCTCGCCAAATAGCGCCTCGCCCGTTTCATCGCCCTCTGTGCTAGCCTCTTTGTAGGCAGCTGCAGCCTCTGCCACCCGCATGCGGTACCGCCAGCGCTCGAGGCGGCCCTTGCGGGCGGAGCGGTACGAGTCGAGCAGCGCCTCCTGCTCCGCCCGCTCCACGGCGATCTGCTCCTCCGCCTACAGGTGCTCCTAGAGGAGATGGTGGTTGTAGGCGGTATCGGCCTGCGTCTCCCGGAACTGCTCCTCACGCATCTGCCTCACCCTGTCCATATATTGGGCACATGCCTCGCCGATGGACATGGTGCAATGCACCAGCGAGGATGGCACGGAGGAGGGGGTTGGCGCCGAATCGTCGACTACGATGTTCTCCATTGGGACGTCGTCGTCCTCTGGCTGCCTGCCGGCCAGCCGGTCGGTAGCAATGGCTGCCATCTCCTTGTGGTCCGTTGTCCGCCCGTCCCGAAGAGCGCTGGAGCACGAGGAAGCCATGGTGGGCAGTAGTGGTGTGGACAGGAGAAAGGGAACGGATGCAGATGACTGCGACTATGGCCAGTGCAGCAGTTTATATAGCAATGGTGGGCGGGCGGAGGGACGGACGTGTGGCGCCGGAGTAGCCGCCTCGGCAACCACATATCATTAATGTGTGCGGCAGATGGACGGACGGACAACACTTGTGTCGTTTGAAGGCGGAGCAATCGCCTGCACCGGGAAGCGGGGCGGCCGACGCTGACTGTTTCGGGCGGAAAGCGCGCGCGGGCGAGGAGATGACTTTACTTGGAGAGGATGACAATGGGGACCCACCAGGTCCATAGCCTCACGTACGCAAGTGCCTCCTTATTTTTCTCCTCTGAACAACAACGAAAACATCGCTGCAGGTATTAACTGGGCGGGCTATGGCCCATCTAGCCCGCCCAGCTATACTTTTTTTAGGAATACCCAGGCAAGGTCAAGTTGTTATTCTCCGCCCCGCTGGGCTGGAAATGTTTCCTAGGAGGGATGCATTAGGCTTAACAAGAGAATGGGCTTTAAGAAATAATAAATGGGATGTAATTATAAAAATTGGGTAGTAACTATAAAAAAATGCACCAAACAGTGATTACTTTATAAAATATTATTTTTGGATATTGATAATTTTAATTTCATTAATTGTTGCGAGCGCAATGTTTCATTGGATTTTTACGTAACATAAATTTATATTGAAATTGTATTTAATCTAACTAGAAATTTCGGGATAAAAATATTTGGATCCCATCAAAATGTGGGAAATTTTATTGAATTCTGTTTTGAACGGTTGGTTGAAATGGGCTGTACTTTTAACAAACTGTAAATGGGCTGTAGTAAATTCCATTAGAATTCAAAAATGGGCTACACATTCTTACAAATCTCAAATGGGCTATAAGTTCTCTGCCACACACTTCTGGCCTTACTAAGTTGACGCGTCCCCTAAAAAAACAGAGTTGACGCGTATGCAAGGCTTTGTCAACTTATAGTCAACACACAGTTCTAGCAGTAGTGGCCGTTGGATGTCCATCCAACGGATGCCATGCTTCTTCTTCAATCTCGGATATTCTAGCTTCACCTGCCGAAAAAATGATTCCTCCCCCTGACATCTAGGGTGCACCGTTTCGGAAGCAGACGTATGGGCCTACTAAGTTGACGTACCAAGGGCTTTGTTAACTTAGTCAATATAAACGATTCTAGCTGCAGTGACCGTATGATGTCTATCCAACGGCCGTCGTGCTACTTCAACCTCTGGTCTTCTTGCTCCAGCCGCCCAAAGTAGCGCCGGTCATGTCGCCTGCTCCTGCCTCCCGTGGCCGGCTGTGCTGCTGCGAAGGCCTCACCGCCCCCTACTACTCCCACCGCTGGCCAGGCCATCCCTCCACTCACCCACACCCCCTGTTATTCTGCAGCGACGGTAGCGCAGCCGAACTAGTGAACCCTCGTACTCCTCTCCGTGTGTGCATCCACTACCGGGTCTTCCCTAGCTCCGCGTCGTCCCCTTCCTAGGCCTCGCCATCGTCCACCGCCGTGGTGCTCTCGGCGCGACGTGGTCAATGTGGTCAAGGAACGACTTCCATTGTACGTGGACCGTGCGTGGAGAGTGAGGGAGTTCTGGATTAGGGGTTATCCGGACAGCCGGACTGTGTACAATGTCCAGACTATTGAAGCGTGAAGATACAAGACTCAAGACTTCAGCCCGTGTCCGGATGGGACTCTCCTTTGCGTGGAAGGCAAGCTTGGCGATCCGGATATCATCTTTCCTTTCTTGTAACTGACTCCATGTAAACCCTAGCCCTCTCCGTGTCTATATAAACCGGAGAGGTTGGTCCTTAGAAGGCCGATCACAATTACAATCATACCATCATAGGCTAGCTCTTAGGGTTTAGCCTCTATGATCTCGTGGTAGATCTACTCTTGTACTACCCATATCATCAATATTAATCAAGCAGGAAGTAGGGTGTTACCTCCATCGAGAGGGCCCGAACCTGGGTAAACATCTGTGTCCCTTGCTTCCTGTTACCATTGGCCTTGACGCATAGATCGGGACCCCCTACCCGAGATCTGCCGGTTTTGACACCGAGATTGGTGCTTTCATTGAGAGTTCCTCTGTGTCGTCGCCGCAAGGCTCGATGGCTCGTATCGTCATCAAGGACGACATTACCTCGGAGGGAGCTCTGGCTATAGGTCGGACGCTCCGGCTCGGCGGCTTTATCATGGCCGCCCCGTCGGCGGTAGCACCGATGATGGCCTCTCGGGTCATCAATCATAACCTTCGCATCAGTTCGAAACTTGCCGAATAGATGGATCCAATGGAGCTCTCCTCCCTTAATGAACTCTTGGATCGCATCGCCGCTCTGGGAGTCGCTACGAACTATGAACGGATTTGGCTTAAACCCGACCAAAGGGACATCAGGTCCTCGCGGGCCACCCATGAGATAGCGATAGTGGAGGAACCACACGCGGATTGTCCCTCAACTTTGAGGACGAATTATGTTCGGATCACCGAACTCCTTGAGCCGAAAACCTACTCAAAGGAAAACACGACTCGGGTCCCGGACTTAGAATCGGGCACTGGGCCGAGGAAATTGGGCAGCACTCCGGATTCTGAGCTGTTAAGCTCGAAACCGTCCGCACCCTTGGGTGTTAGATCGGATCAAAATCCGGATTCTGCTAACAACACCTACCTGGACTTAAATTGTCTCTCCCGCATCAGGCAAGAGCCCCAGGAAACCGTACATCACTACTGGGCTAGATTCCTCCTTGCGCTTAACAAGGTCAAGGACTGCTGCGAGGAGAACATGGTCTCACTCTTCTGCAAAAACTGCATGGACGAAGGACTCCTCAATGCTATAAACCGCCACGACATAGTACGCTTCGCGGACTTGGCAATCATGGTATGGAAGTACTGAACGATGGAGAGCACTTGGAAAACCCAAACAAAATTTTGGGATAGTACCGCTCTCACCAAGACCTTTGTCCGAACTAAATGGGCATACTCTCGTAAGTCATCCGATCCAATCCCCAAGAAACCAAAGCCCTCCCCAGGGCGGGGATCAGTATTGGAAGAATGGCTCGATGGGCCATGTAAGCTCCACAGTACTCTAGATACAATACCGACTCATAGCCTTAGGGCATGTTGGATACTCCGGCAGGTGGCAAAAAGTGGCGAGGATCTTCTTGTAGGCCATAAAGCGGAACAACATCCTGCCAGCGGACACAATACGGTACAAACAGTCTTCGAGACTTTTGCCTCGAACAACAGGCGCAAGCGGGCTCATCGAAGCTCCGCGGAAATTTGCCATGTGGCGAAGATAAACCCCTGAAACGACACTGCTATAACTTTCAATGCCAGTGATGAACCACGATTCCAGACTGTCCGGGCACCGGCCGCTCTGGTCCTTAGCCCAATCATGGACGGCTTTTGGCTCACCAAAGTACTCATGGACGACGGAAGCGGATTAAACTTGATCTATGAGGAAACACTCGACAAGATGGAAATTGATAAAGGCCGCATCGAACAAAGCGGCACCACCTTCAGGGGAATCATTCCTACTCGGGAAGCGCGGTGTGCGGGAAAAATCGCACTCGATGTGGTATTCAGCACCCCGGAGAATTACAGGTTTGAAGATATCACATTCCAAGTGGCTCCCTTTAGCAGCGGATACCACGCCCTTCTAGGGCGGGACGCGTTTACAAGCTTTCAAGCAGTACCTCATTACGGGTACATGAAGCTTAAAATGCCTGGACCCAACGGAATTATCACTCTAGTCAGTGATCCGGACGTCGCACTTCGTGCCAAAAACAAAACTGCAGCACTAGCCCTGGAAGCATTATCTGAAGCCCTAGCAGCCGAAGAGTTAACAACACTACGGGCCACCGTGGACAGGGACGACGTAATACTCGACAAGCGAGCCAAGTCCACCTCATTTAAACCTGCAGATGAGATAGTCAAATTCCAAGTCCATCCAACAGACCCCATGAAGACAGCATCCATCGGGACATAGTTGAGCCCCGCGATGGACGCCGCACTGCGGGATTTCTTACGCGAGAAATGGGACATTTTTGCTTGGCACCCTTCGGACATGCCAGGCATCCCACGCCGGTTGGCCGAACACAGCCTCAATATACTAAAGGGATACAAACTGGTCAAACAGACTCTAAGGCGGTTTTCAGAGCCTAAACGACAAGCCATGGGGGAAGAGCTAGCCAAGCTACTCGAGGCCAGATTCATCAGATATATTAAGAATCCGGATTGGCTGGCAAATTTGGTAATGGTACCAAAAAAGGACAAATCCTGGCGCCTATGCGTCGACTTCAAAGACCTCAACAAGGCTTGCCCCAAGGATCCCTTTCCCCCCCTCGCATCGATCAAATCATCGATGCCACAGCTGGAAACGACTCGCTGTGTTTTCTCGACGCATACTCTGGATACCATCGAATTAAGATGGCAGAGTCTGACCAAGCCGCAACAACTTTTATAACGCCATATGGCCCATTTTGCTTCAACACTATGCCCTTCGGGCTCAAGAATGCCGGCGCAACCTATCAACGCATGATTCAAACATGCCTGGAAAAACAAATCAGCAAAACAGTGGAAGCATATGTGGACGACGTGGTCATAAAAACTAGACACGTCGAAACCCTAATAAATGACTTGAGGCTTACATTCGATAACCTCCGGACATACGACATCAAGTTGAATCCGGAAAAATGCGTTTTCGGTGTCCCCTTGGGGAAGCTGCTGGGCTTCATTGTTTCCAATAGAGGAATCGAAGCGAATCCAGCAAAAATTCGAGCTCTGTCGCAGTTGGCTATACCAACAGACCTCAAGTACATCCAGAAGCTAGCTGGATGCGTTGTCGCCTTGAGCCGCTTTATATCCAGACTAGGAGAAAAGGCATTGCCTCTTTACCGCCTCCTTCGGCGCACCAAACACTTTGTATGGAAGGATGCAGCCGCGGTCAGACTCGATGGGATAAAGACCTTACTGGCCAGTAATCCAGTCCTAACAGCGCCAAACATCGGCGAACCTATGCTACTATACATAGCTGCAACACATCAAGTGGTAAGCGAAGTGCTCGTCGTCGAACGAGAGGTGGACGGATACAAATTCCCGCTTCAAAAGCCGGTTTATTACGTATCCATGGTCCTCACCCCATGCAAATCCCGATACCCACACTATCAAAAAATAGCATATGCGGTCTTCATGGCATCCCGGAAGCTAAGACACTACTTTCAAGAGTGTTCGATTACCGTCGCCTCCGAAGTACCACTCAATGACATAATTAATAACCGCGACGCTACGGGCCGGATTGCCAAATGGGCTATCGAGCTCCTGCCGTTTGACATAATATACAAGCCACAACGAGCCATTAAGTTGCAAGTACTGGCTGACTTTGTCGGCGAATGGACAGAATCCGAACTCCCTAAAGAGTACGACACGTACTCCAACTGGATCATGCACTTTGACGACTCCAAAATGCTGGCCAGACTGGGAGCAGGGGCAGTCCTGACGTCTCCCACCGGGGACACGGTCCAGTACGTCCTACAAATATTATACACAGACTCCGACAATGCAGCCGAATATGAGGCTCTGTTGCACGGTCTTCGGATGGCAGTCTCTATGGGCATCCAACGCCTGGAAGTGTGCGGGATTCGAACCTCGCAATATCACAAATAAACGGAGACTTTGATGCCAAGGATCCGAAAATGGTGGCCTATCGTAATGCCGTCCTCAAAATGTCAGCTCGGTTCGAGGGGCTCAAATTCCACCATGTGGCTCGAGAAAACAATCAAGCGACGGACATCCTTGCCCGCATCGGCACCAAATGCGACCCTGTCCCACCTAATATATTCCTGGAAAGGCTGTTCAAGCCATCCGTAGTATGGGAAGGGGAGTTCGGCAATACCAGCACGGATCCGAATACACCCCTAGACTCCGAACCATCAGACACAATCGGAGGCTCCGCCACCGAAATAACATCTTCGGCCCACGAAATCATGGCCGTAATCGCCCCGTGGACCAAGCCTTTCTTGGCCTACCTAAATAGGCAGGAGCTCCCCGAAAACCAAAATGAAGCACGCTACATAGTCTGGCGTTCTAAAGCTTACAAAGTCCACGAAGGGGAACTCTACAAGAAAAGCACGACCGGAGTGCTCCAAAGGTGCATCTCCGAAGAGGAAGGGCGGCAACTCCTGGCTGAAATCCATGCCGGACTGGGCGGACACCATGCCGCAGCTCGAGCGCTAGTCAGCAAAGCCTTCCGTACAGGCTTCTATTGGCCGACGGCCCGAGCAGACGCACAGGACCTTGTCCAACATTACGTCGGCTGCCAGCTCTTCGCCAATCAGAGTCATATGCCCCCTACCGCTCTCCAAACAATCCCCATAACTTGGCCCTTCGCGGTCTGGGGGCTGGATATGGTCGGACCTCTTAAAGGGGGAAGCCATAAGAAAAAAATACTTATTGGTCATGGTGGACAAATTCATCAAATGGATCAAAGCCAAACCAGTTAAAACGGCCGAATCCGGACCAGTAGTAGACTTCATATCCGGGGTCGTACACCGGTATGGTGTCCCCCATAGCATCATCACTGATAATGGCTCAAATTTCACAGCCGATGAAGTGAAAACTTGGTGCGGCAAAATGGGCATTAAGCTCGACTACGCTTCCGTCTACTACCCCCAAACAAACGGTCGTGTCAAACGGGCAAATGGTCTCATCATGAGCGGCATAAAACCCAGACTAGTGCGATCTTTAACAGAATCGGATACACACTGGGTAGAGGAGCTCGACTCCATACTCTGGGGGTTGCGGACCACACCGAATCGAACCACCGGATATACACCATTTTTTATGGTGTACGGTGCGGAAGCAGTACTACCCTGTGACATAATACATGATTCGCCACACGTACGCATGTACGAAGAGAAGGAAGCCGAGTTAGATCAGCAGGATAACTTGGATGCCCTGGAGGAGGAGCGCGATGTCGCAAAAGCCCGTTCCGCATTCTATTAGCAGCAGGCTCGACGATATCAAAGCAGAGAAGTGCGAGCCAAAACTTACAATATTGGCGAGCTCATTCTATGCCTACCAGAGAAGAAGAAGGACAAACTCAAACCCAATTGGGAAGGTCCCTTCTTCATTGACAAAGTTCTCACCGGAGGAGCGTACCGTCTACGTAATGCATCCGATAACAGACTTGAGCCGAACCCATGGAACGCGGCCAGACTCCGGAGATTCTACGCCTAACGCCGAACTCAGTGTTCGTCTCCTTACCCCTCCTTTTTAATTATGCTCCACCCCTTTTCTCTCCTTTCTCGCCCCTTTTTCTCTTCACACTAAGTATTTAATACAGTGCGGACTCCCGGACCATTCGGGCCGTACTATGTGTGTAAGCTTTATGTCACGCGCAAGATGCGACCCTATCCTAAAGGAACTCGAAGGTCCCACCAAGGATAGAAGCGCATCTTGAAGACGCTTTTGCAAGGTGGATATCATTACATCAACATTACATAATATTTGGGGATACATACAAAAGGCATACAATGCCACATAAATACATCAATACATCATACAAGAACAACATCCGACTACGGATGAATCATAAACAGAAACTCAACCAATATCCACCCTGCTAGCCCAGGCTGCCGACCTGGAACCTATCCCCTGATTGAAGAAGCAGAAGAAGAACTCAACGCAAGCAAGCATCGCTCTCGCGTCATGATCATCGCATAAACCTGTACCTACAACTGTTGTTGTAGTAATCTGTGAGCCACGAGGACTCAGCAATCCCATTACCATGGGTATCAAGACTAGCAAAGCTTAATGGGAAAGGAAGGGGTAAAGTGGTGAGGTTGCAGCAGCTACTAAGCATGATATGGTGGCTAACATACGCAAATGAGAGCGAGAAGAGAAACAAAGGAACGGTCGTGAACTAGCAATGATCAAGAGGTGATCCTGAACACCTACTTACGTCAAACATAACCCAGAAACCGTGTTCACTTCCCAGACTCCACCGAGAAGAGACCATCACGGCTACACACGCGGTTGATGCGTTTTAATTCAGATCAAGTGTCAAGTTATCTACAACCGGACATTAACAAATTCCCAGCTGCCACATAACCGCGGGCACGGCTCTCGAAAGTTTAAACCCTGCAGGGGTGTCCCAACTTAGCCCATGACAAGCTCTCGCGATCAACGAAGGAATAGACCTTCTCCCAGGAAGACCCGATCAGTCTCGGAATCCCGGTTTACAAGACATTTCGACAATGGTAAAACAAGACCAGCAAAGCCGCCCAAATGTGCCGACAAATCCTGATAGGAGCTGCACATATCTCGTTCTCAGGGCACACCGGATTGTCCAAACTTCTGGTAGGCGAGCCCAGAGTTGCCCCTGGTGGCCGCCGGCGGCTGACGGTTTGGACCAACACTCACGACGAGCACTGGCCCGGGGGGGTAAAAATAAGATGACCCTCGAGAGCGCGACTCCCAAGGGAAAAAAGGGCTAGGTGAGGCAAATGGTAAAACCAAGGTTGGGCCTTGCTGGACAAGTTTTATTCAAAGCGAACTGTCAGGGGGGTCCCATAAATCACCCGACCGCGTTAGGAACGCAAAATCCGGGAACATAACACCGGTATGACGGAAAACTAGGGCGGCAAGAGTGGAACAAAACACCAGGCATAAGGCCGAGCCTTCCACCCTTTACCAAGTATATAGATGCGTTAATAATATAAGAGATATTGTGATATCCCAACATAAACCCTGTCCACCGTGGAGAAATCTTCAACTTCACCTGCAACTAGCAACGCTATAAGAGGGGCTGAGCAAAAGCGGTAACATAGCCAAACAATGGTTTGCTAGGAATGGTGTCAAAGGTTAGAGGTTCATGGCAATTTGGGATGGCTTGATAAACAGGTAATAGGTAGCGCAGCATAGCGATAGAACGAAGCAACTATCATAGCAATGATAGTAGTGAGATCCAGGGTAGCGGTCAGCTTGCCTGAAATCCCGCAAGGAAGAAGAACGAGTCCATGAAGAAGACGAACGGATGAAGCCGAACCAACCGTAGACGAACGAATCCTCACGATCGCAACGAAACGGGAACTAACAAGAAGCACACAACATAGGTAAACACGCCACACATGAACAAGACATGATGCACAAAAAGATGATGCATGACAAGGCTACATGAAGCTACTCATGGCAAGAGATGATGCAAACAAGACCAACACATCAAGGCAAGTTCAAATGAGGCCGGAAACAACATATAACAATTCCGGTAAGTCCTCATATGCAAATTTCGAAATTGGTCCAGAATTGAATAAACCTTATGTTCAAGTTGTTAAACAGCAAGTTAAGATGCACCACAATGATCTACACGAAATTCTAGTCAAGTTACATATAAAGTTCATTAGATTCGGAGCTACGGGCTAGAAGATATGAGCAAAACAAGTTAAGCATGGCATTGATGCAAAATGCACCCAAACATCAAGCAAACACCTCAAAAC
Source organism: Triticum timopheevii (assembly GCA_963921465.1). Lineage (NCBI taxonomy): Eukaryota > Viridiplantae > Streptophyta > Magnoliopsida > Poales > Poaceae > Triticum > Triticum timopheevii. Next base: position 213,306,392 of record OY997266.1, on the reverse strand, counting down.
AAGGATGCAACATGATAATATGAAGCTACATGAAAAAACAAGCAAGTTTCATATAGAGCACACTCAAAACGGAGCAACGGTGCAACACCCACACACTATACAAGTCATAGCAACAATCTGTCCAAAACAGCAACTAGGCATCTTGCAAGCATCAAAACAATAAGATACAGCACCCCAACATAATAAAAAAAGGCATGGTAATGAAGTACAGGTAAAGCATAACAAAACATGAACACTGAGCTATCTCCAGAAACAAATAGAACATGCTCAAAAAGACATGGAGATATTGCAAATAATAACAGTTTCAGACTTTAGCAGAAATAACATCAGGTTGCAATGTTGAGAGCTATCAAACAACATGTTACAGCAACTTATCATGGCAAACAAAGGCATGGCATGAATTTACTAATAGCATAGATCAAAAGTCACTTACTGACCATGAGCCAAAATGGCATAGAAAACATGATGGCACCCATGTAAACATGGCAAGTTATATTACAGATTCATACATGGCAGGAACAACAATAAGTAGGCATGTTGGTGAGCTTGAACCACTCACCACAGAGCAATACATGGCATGGCAAGGCAACCAACAGTAAGAAGGCATGTTTGTGAAGCTAAGCATGGCAAGAGCAAGTTCATAGGGTGCATGGATCACTAGGAAAACACATGGGAACAAGTGAACTTAATGTAAACAGGCTGATAGCAACATTATCAAGCAACTTTGGAGCAAGATTACAACATGTTCCAGCAGGCTATAATTGCAACCAAAGGCATGAATGGATAGAGCAAGACATGTAGATCAAAACATGTTTATAGAGCATCTCCAGATTATGCATAGAATGATTAGTAGAAGCATGTTAACATGGCATCACAAAATTACAGAATCTGCCTAGCCAAACAGCAACAGCAAGTGCCCTACTTAGCAAGCTTGATACACTCAGCACACAACTCACAAAAATACATGGTTAACACCCCTGGAAATATGGCATGGTATAGACCAACATTCATGTAGAGCTCAACCTCATAGGATGCACACATCAATCATGGCAAAAATGATAAAACAGCAAGTTATAACAGTTTCAGCAGATTAACATCAACATGCACTCTTCCAACAGTATTTCGGGCATCAAGATGAGCTCAAATGAAAATGATGCAATGGAATGAAATGAAGTACTCGTCGAGATGAACAATTTGACATATTATACGCACAAAACGGAGCTACGGATGCAGAGATGTGATGCGATGAACATGGCATGTTTATGTAAGTAAATCTGGGACTTAGTGGATTTCTGAAAAAAAAAAACCAGATCGAGTGCACTATAGTAAAAGACGCCTAGGGCGGGACTTGGCAGCGGGGCTCACCATGGGTTTGGCCCAGTTGACGGGGAGGATGAGCGGGCCGGCGGGAAGCTGGGCTGGGCCCACGTGGCCGGCGAGGGAGGCGGCCCAGCAGGGCGAGCGAGCGGGAGAGGCGCGGATCGGGGCTCCTCCCGATCCCGCACGGCGGCGGCGAGGCACGCCGGAGCTCCGGTGACGGCGGGGGCCCGTGATGGCAACGACGGGGTGGCCCGGACCGGATCTGGCCGGATCCAGCCGGCGGCGAGCGGCCACGGCGGCGAGGGGCGGGCGCGAGGCAGCCGGGCGGCGCGCTCCGGCGAGGCGCGACGGCGCTGGGCGACGGAGGCGGCGGCCACGGCCGGCGCGGGAGGCGGAGCAGGAGGGCACGGTCGGCGGCGAGGCAGGGAGCCGGGCGGCGTGCGGGACGGGCGCGGGAGGTCGGCGGCGAGACCTACGGTGGCCGGCCGGCGAGGACGCGGGTGGTCCGGCGCGGCGGCGGCAGGATCGGGCGGCGGCGCGGGCGCGCGGGCCGCGCGGGCCAGCTGTGGGCCGGGCGGGCCGCGGCTCGGGGAACGGCGGCGCGGGACAGGTGGCGCCCCGGGATTGGATGGAGCGGCGGCGGCGATTTCGTCCGGAGGCGGCGGACATGTCCGGTGGCGGCGGAGGCGATTTTTTTAGGGTTTGGACCCGGGATTAGAGGAGGGGTGCACATATATATAGGTAGAGGGAGCTAGGAGAGTCCAAATGAGGAGCGGTTTTCGGCCACGCGATCGTGATCGAACGACCGAGAGCATGGAAGAGACTTAGATGTGTTTTGGGACACTTTGGAAGGGGTGTTGGGCTGCAACAAATGAGGCTTTCGCGGTTACCCGGTTAGCCGATGGAGTACCAAACGACCTCCAAATGGCACGAAACTTGACAGGCGGTCTACCGGTGCTATACCAAGGCCGCTTGGCAAGGCTCGGTCCATTCCAAGAACGTTTAACACCTGCACAAGCGAAGAGGCCAAAAGGGGGCGCCGGAGGGCATAGGAGAGCCGGATTGCAAAACGGACAACGGGGAAAATGCTCGGATGCATGAGACGAACACATATGCAAAATGAGATGCACATGATGACATGATAAAATGCAGATGATGACATGGCAAAGTGCAACACGCAAGCAAATGACATGGCAACGACGGCGAATAACTGGCGGACACCTGGCGCATCGGATCCGGGGCGTTACACTTTACCTGGGGGCTTCCTATTCAGAAGCTAGACATACTTAGTTTAAATGGCTTTTTGCCCATCGCATATGCATTCCTTTTCCATATGTGCCTTTTCTTCACCATTATATGCATCGATATGACTTAAGATGTGGCCAAGCTGGGTTGCCTGGCTCTTGTGTTTATGCCCTACGTTCCCGTTAATTCGGCTAGGGCATAAGGGGAGCACCTCTGCGATTGTTACTGCCTGTTAAGTCGGATGTGTACCTCAGACTGGGTGAAGCCGAAAGCTAGTTTCCTTAAGAGAACATTCGACCGGTGAACAAAGGATGTATTCATTGGTTATAACAAAAAACCCGAGAAGCTTTGTATCCTGCACCATCGCTCGCAGTCCGGACATGTGCATCGACACATGCATACCCAGGGAAAGGAACCCCTAACGGAACTATTCTCCCTGGAAGATGTTTCTTGCTACCCATGCAATATAACATAACTAGTTGGGTACTTGTCTGTTTAAGCACTTATGACCCCTACGCCTGGTCTCCACGCATACCCCTGTTTTTGTATAACCGAGAGGGTATTCGGACACACCCCGGACTATAGGATCCAGGGGCTGAAGCTAAAAGGTCCGCCATGACAAATGATTTCAATCCGGCTAGGGGCTACTTATGCCAATTAAATTACACAGTCACTGAGACTGACTATATTCCTCCTCTATACCATCTAACAGGCTATCTAGCCTACAATCCTGTTGAGAATACTTAGCGGCTAACGCTACCTGGTCATATACCAGACTCACGGGAATTTCTTGCCCATCGGGCCCCGCCGGTCCTACTTCGGCCATATGGTTTGGGTCCAGCTTGGTGTAGCGCGTCTTCATCATTGCCCAGGCTTCTCTTGCTCCTTGCCGGCATGCTGATATCTTCCACAGATAGAAGAGCCACCGGGCTCTTTGAAGCAGGTCCGCAAGCTCACCCATGCCATTCGGCAGGAGGCTTGATGGCCACAATGCCTGAGCAACGCCGTGCATCACCTGCCGGGCACGCTCGTACATCTGTGAAAGTTCTTGCAGCAAATCACCTGCAGATGAGGGCATCTCCTCTTCAGGGCGACCCGTTAACATTCCTGCAAGCAAAATTTTTTCAAAACACTTCCTCGCCGAACTATTACACAGTTCGCTTGAGCTCTTACCATAAATGCTGCGTCGAAGCCTTTTGTTCTCCTTCACGGAGTCCGCCAAATGGGCGCGGACGTCCTTTAATTCCACGTCCAGACGAACATTGGCATCTTGTAGCTTGTTCTTCTCTTGCGTCACCTATGTAAGGATGCGCTCTCCAGCCTTTAGCTGCCGTTGGAGATGCGAGTCGTCACCCATTCCGCCTTCCGGACTCACCCCGGGATTATCTGCAGAATTTTCTGTTAGACTAACCGCACCAGCCATTTTCTAATTGGTACATCTGTGTATAATGGAGACAAATATTACCAGAGGGGGCCTTTCGGGATCCCTCTAACTTGGCCACCGCATCAGTCAGCTGGGCCTTACATGCCTCCAGCTCCCGAGACAATTGTTCATTCTTGTCCACGAGGACCTGTACATAAATTGATCCTTCAAACATTTGTCCCAACTATTTCAAGTCTCAGGGGCTACTGCTGTATATACTTGTCAAAATTTCTTACCCGTATATCTTTGGTGTACTGGTTCGTCGCTTGGGCCAGTCCGCCTCGAGCAACTCCGACGTATGCGTCCGCCGAATTGAAGGCATTAAAAGCCTCTTCGGAAAAGATGTTGTTTCGAAGCACGGCCCTCCAGCGCCGGTGATTCATGGCGCACTCCACTTCGGAGTTCGTGGCCGAACACATATTCGCATCCTCCGTCGGGGAGCTTTGCGGTGCTGGCCCCGTGTCCGCCTCCGCCCCTGAAGCCGGTTCTGGAACCCGGCTGGTGGAGGCGTGATTGGTGGGGTCTCCGGACATAGTCCGGTTATTCCTCTTCCTACCAGACACAGAAGGCGCTGTCATATTTCAAATTCTATAATTACAGGACAAGTTGTTACTTTACCTCTATAGCGGTGTGTCAACCCTCACCGCCTTCCTCTTGAGCCTGCCTGATCCGGACGTCCGTGGTTGACGAGTCCCTAGGGGCTCAGCCCCTCGCTCCAGCCGTCGTTTCTGCAAATAGAATGACGCCTCAAGGGTAAATTATAGTACCTGGGGGGAGTCCTCTTTGGAGGATAGGGTTTTTTAGCTCGGCTTACACATGATGCGGGGAGCAGTCCAGGGTAGTCGGCCGTAATGGCCACCAGGGCATCATCCCAGCTCGCTTGATAAAATACCCCGTTGACAAGCTCCACAGTAATATCCGGATCTACTCTGAGTCCCGGATCTAGGGCCCTTCCAGGGTCCTCTGGTTGCGGGGAGGGGCTGAAGATTCCTTCTACGGCCCTCCTCAGCTCCTGCTCAGAAGAATTGATGCAAGTAATCTTAGCGGAAGAACGCTAGAGTAAGTGAAGCAGGGAAAAGGATGGCAACTTACCCACTCTGGGGGATTGTACATGGAGAATTCGTCCCGCGCTTTTATGCGAAGGAATTCCTCCTCCACTCTGGGGGATTTAGCCAGCAACTTTATCCTGTTTATCAGGAGGTATATTTCCCTTGTGTCCTCTTCTTGAGGGCCCCGGGGGCGCCAGCTTAAGCGTGCCCTCGGTGGGGCATTGCTGAACTTGGGGAGGCTTGTCCGGACTGGATCCGGAAGGGGAACGTCATCTATATAGAACCACTCTGAAGGCCAGTTTTTTGGTGCCTTCTCAGGAGTGCCCGACAGATATCCGGTTTCGGCAATGCGCCATACTTCGGCCCTGCCCACTTGATATAGGGACTCTCCCTGGGTGCAGGGAACAAGGCAGAACAGCTTCCTCCATAATCCGAAGTGAGGTTCGCATCCTAAAAACAGCTTGCAAAGTGCGACATACCCCGCTATGTGCAGAATAGAGGCAGGGGTAAGATTGTGCAACTGGAGGCCGTAGAACTCCAAGAGCCCGCGAAGAAACGGGTGAATAGGAAACCCGACGCCCCTTAGCAGATGTGGGACGAGGCATACGCGCTCCTCTAGAGATGGGCTTGGAGATCCCTCCGCTTGTTCCCCTCCGTCATAAGTGGCTATTCCGGCTCGGACAGAGATCGTGAACGCCGGTGGGAGAAACCCTTGGGTTTGTAACTTTACCAAATGACTGTGAGGAACTAAGCACTCTCCCCAATCCCCTGACTTAGAGCGAGGAGGGCAAGCAGAAGAGCTGCGACGGTCGGCCATGTTGGAATGGTTTTTCACGGAGCGCTCTAATGGATGCTAGCTCAAGGGAGGAGAGTGAGGTTTGGATCTGAGAATCCCTGTTCCTTCAAATAGATGGTTGGCCCGGAGGATTGAGGGTGGAAAATGCAAAAATGCCTCTACTCATCGCATTCGCTCGACACGTGGAGATGGTCATTACTGAGGTGCTGAAGCCGAGGAGCACAACATTGATTGGAGGCCGGACACTACTTGTCGTAACAGGTACTTTGGAGTATTCGGAGATGGAACCCGCCTTGCAATGCCGAAGACAATACTGCGCACCGGACTCATCATCATTGAAGCCTGGTTCAGGGGCTACTGAGGGAGTTCTGGATTAGGGGGTATCCGGACAGCCGGACTGTGTACAATGTCCGGACTATTGAAGCGTGAAGATACAAGACTCAAGACTTCGGCCCGTGTCTGGATGGGACTCTCCTTTGCATGGAAGGCAAGCTTGGTGATCCGAATATTATCTTTCCTTTCTTGTAACCGACTCCATGTAAACCCTAGCCCTCTCCGGTGTCTATATAAACTGGAGAGGTTGGTCCTTAGAAGGCCGATCACAATTACAATCATACCATCATAGGCTAGCTCTTAGGGTTTAGCCTCTACGATCTCGTGGTAGATCTACTCTTGTACTACCCATATCATCAATATTAATCAAGCAGGAAGTAGGGTTTTACCTCCATCGAGAGGGCCCAAACCTGGGTAAACATCTGTGTCCCTTGCTTCCTGTTACCATCGGCCTTGACGCACAGATCGGGACCCCCTACCCGAGATCCGCCGGTTTTGACACCGACAGAGAGGCTGACAGCTGGGTCCACGACAGCCGCAAGGAAGTGCCTCCTTATTATGCGCAAAATAATTATTCCTCCACCTGACAGTGGGAACCCACCGGACGGGGCACCGTATTTTGTGAAAAAAATGATTCGCCCCCTGACTGCTGGGACTCACAAGCTACATCTTCGCACGCAAGGAAGTGTGTCCGAATAAAAAATGATTCACCCCCTGCCTGCTGGGACCCACCAGCTACATCTTCGCACACAAGGAAGTGCGTCCAAAAAAAACGATTCGCCCCCCGACTGCTGGGATCCACCAGCTACACCTTCGCACGCAAGGAAGTGCATCCGGGCAAAAAAACAAAAACGATTCGCCCCCCTGACTGCTGGGACCCAGCAGCTACACCTTCGCACGCAAGGAAGTGCGTCCTGGCAAAAAAAACCAAAATGATTCGGCCCCCTGACTGCTGGGACCCACCAGCTACATCTTCGTAGGCAAGGAAGTGCCTGACAGTCGGGACCCACCTGGTCGAAGCATACGTAGAGTTGTCATCCTGGTCGCGAACGTGTACGTACATACTGGTCGATGTAGAGGTGCACACATGTCATAGTAGAGGCGCACACGTGTCGTAGTAGAGGCGCGCACGTAGCATGTACACGTACGTACAACGGCCAGGGTGCGAGAAAGAAAAATCGGCCACGTATTTGTACATACGGGCGGGGTCTCAACGCCTACTCGCGCATACGTACGGCGAGGGCTCGTGTTCATGGGGAGGCAACGGAATGCGTCGTGTTCATGGGGAGGCAACGGAATGCATCGTGTTCATCGGGAGGCAACGGAACGCGTGGGAGCTAACCGGTTGGGTCGGAACGGAATGCGTGGTCGTGTTCATCAGGAGGGCTTGGACTGAACACACGATGGAAACGAGGCCTGGCGTACCGCATAATATGGGAAACGACCTTGTGTTTGACCGGCCATGTTCGGAACGGGGTCCTATTGATCAGGAGGGGTGTGGCGTACCGCAAAACGGAGGAAACGGACCTCCTACGGTCAAAACGGGGGTCCTGTTGATCGGGAGGGGTGTGGCGTACCGCAAAATGGACGAAACGGACCTCCTACGGTCGAAACGGGGGTCCTGTTGATCGGGAGGGGTGTGGCGTACCGCAAAACGGACGAAACGGACTTGTGTTGGAGCGCTACGGTCGAAACGGGGGTCCTGTTCATCAGGAGGGGTGTGGCGTACCGCAAAACGAGACTCCACGGGATATTGTTCATCTCCACCGATGACCTCCTCTAGCCTCCACGGGCTACCGTCGACCTCCTCCAGCCGCCACGGGCTCCTGTTCATCCAGCCTCCACCGTGCGCTACTCCACCGACTACTGTTCAACCACCCCTCCACTGGCACCCCTCCACCGTCTACTGTTCATCCAGCCCTCCACACCACGGGGTCCTGTTCAACCACCCCTCCACCGTCTACTGTTCATCCAGCCCTCCACAACACGGGGTCCTGTTCATCCAGAGGCAACGCCATCGCTAACTGTTCATCCAACCCCCCCGCAATGCGCACTGTTCATTCAATCGATCGGCTTCAGTTAGCAGCAGTAGCGAAGGAATCGCTCGATCGAGTTCAGTTAACAGCCATCGATCGATCGCTCGGGTTCAGTAACGCGTAGCCTGCAGTGCAATCGCTCGGGTTCAGTTAGAGCCCAACGCCTTGCTCGGGTTCAGTTAGAGCCAACTCCTCGCACGTGTACGAGAGAAACGTGCATCGCTCGTCCCCCGACCTCCCATCGTAACCGGCAACTCCCCGAAATTTCCCCCGCTTCTACCACGGTTTTTCCGTCATGGACGGCCCAAAGAATGTCATGCAACTGCGTCTCCGGCCCGCCCAGGATGAAAAGCCCATTTTATGTCATGATTTTTTGTCATAGAAGTAGGAGCCCACCACATCTATGATTATACCGGGTTTTGTCACAATTATCGTCATAAAAGTGTCATATGTATGACAGAAATATTTTTCGTTCGGCCCAAAATGTCACGGATGTGTCTTTTTTTGTAGTGCAAGCTTAGATGCTTGAGACTTCTTGAAATATTATCTTGGGGTGCCTTGGGCATCCCCAAGCTTGAACTTTTGTGTCTCCTTAATTCCTCTCATATCATGGTTTCTCTATTTCTCAAAAGTTCCATCCACACCAAACTCAACAAGAACTCGTGAGATAGGTTAGTATAAACCAATGCAAAACCTTATCATTCTCTACTGTAAAAAATCACTAAAATTATTATTCAACGTTGAATACTAAATGCCTCTGCATATTTAATACTCCTATCCTCAAATAGAATCATTAAACAAGCAAACATATGCAAACAATGCAAACATAACAGCAATCTGTCAAAACAGTATAGTCTGTAAAGAATGCAAGAGTATCAATACTTCCCTAACTCCAAAAAATATGAGAGAAAATTCCCACTGTAGTAAATTTATCAGATCTCATTATGCAAAAAATTTCGACATTATATCATTTTCTGACTTTTCTAGGGATTTTTCGCAACAGCGGTAAACTTTCTGTTTTCAAACAGCAACATGTATACTAGCAAAATAAGCATGGTAAAGGCTATCCTTGACACTTTTATTGAAACTAAAGATGCAAAACATTATTTTAAATAACATAAAGCAAATACTAACAAAATAAAATGACGCTCCAAGCAAAACACATATCATGTGGTGAATAAAAATATAGCTCCAAGTAAAGTTGCTGATGAACGAAGACGAAAGATGGGATGCCTTCCGGGGCATCCCCAAGCTTAGGCTCTTGGTTGTCCTTGAATATTACCTTGGGGTGCCTTGGGCATCCCCAAGCTTAGGCTCTTTCCACTCCTTATTCCATAGTCCATCGAATCTTTACCCAAAACTTGAAAACTCCACAACACAAAACTCAACAGAAAACTCGTAAGCTCCGTTAGTATAAGAAAATAAAACCACCACTTAGGTACCATAGTGAACTCATTCTAGATTAATATTGGTGTAATATCTACTGTATTCCAACTTCTCTATGGTTCATACTACTTAATACTAGCCATAGATTCATCAAAATAAGCAAACAACACATAGAAAACAGAATCTGTCAAAAACAGGACAGTCTGTAGTAATCTGTATCAAACGTATACTTATTGAACTCCAAAAATCCTAAAAAATTACGAATACCTAAGAAATTTGTGTACCAATCCAGAGAAAAAAGAATCAGATCATAAGCACGTTTCTGTGAATGAACAAAACTAATTTACTTGGTGCAAAAGTTTCTGATTTTCAGCAGGATCAACACAACTATCACCGTAAGCTACCCTAAAGGTCTTACTTGGCACTTTATTGAAACAAAAGCTATAAAACATGATTAATACAGTAGAATAATCATGTGAACACACAAAAACAGTAAGGATAAATATTGGGTTGTCTCCCAACAAGCGCTTTTCTTTATTGCCTTTCTAGCTAGGCATGATGATGGCAATGATGCTCACATAAAAGATAAGAATTGAAACATAATGGGAGCATCATGAAGCATATGACTATCACATTTAAGCCTAACCCACTTCCTATGCATAGGGATTTTGTGAGAAAACAACTTATGGAAACTTGACATTATTGCAATTCCTAGAGAGGAAAGTAAAACGATCATAGCTTCAATATTTTCAACACATAGAGAGGAAACTTGACATTATTGCAATTCCTACAAGCATAAGTTCCTCTCTCATAATAATTTTCAGTAGTATCATGAATGAATTCAACAATATAACCAGCACCTAAATCATTCTTTTCATGATCTACAAGCATATAAAATTTACTACTCTCCACATAAGCAAAATTCCTCTCATTCGGAATAGTGGAAGTTTCATAAGAGACTTGAACACTAAAAATTGTTTCCATATTAAAAGAGTAATGTTCAGAAAAAGGGCAATCATAATCATGACAAGATTTGTAAATATAATCATCACTACTTTTTATAGCATAAGTTTCATCACAATAATCATCATAAGTAGCAACTTCGTTCTCATCATAATCAATTGAAACCTCTCCCAAGATAGTGGAATCACTAAATAAAGTTGACACTCTTCCAAATCCACTTTCGTATTCATCACAATAAAATTCAACATCCTCCAAAATAGTGGGATCACTACTTCCTAAAGTTGACACTCTTCCAAACCCACTTTCATCAATATAATCATCATACGTAGGAGGCATGCTATCATCATAACAACTTTGCATATCAAAACTTGGGATGCTAAAAATATCATCTTCATTAAACATAGCATCCCCAAGCTTGGGACAAACATTAATTTCAGCAAATAAATTCTCAAATATTTCATCCTTATCAAACATAGCTTCCCCAAGCTTGGGCTCTTTTATATCATAAGCATAATCACTCTCATCATTAATAGTATGGATAGCACCAATAGTATAGCAATTATCATCATCACAATGAGTAGTAGGAGCAACATAATTTGGGAGGGATACCTTTGTACCTTTGTTGCTCCTTCTTTTCTTTTTCTTCTTCACATTATGTGTGGGTTCAACCTTCCTCTTTGAGCTCCTTATTGATGAGACTGGTTGAATAGAAAGCTCCTCCTCATTACTTGATTCATCATAAGAAATAATAGGAGGATATTGGGAAGTCTCTTACCTTCCATTAGTATTCTCTTCATCTTCTATTTGCTTTATTTTCTTTAGGTAATTGGCAATATAAGGATTTTCAATGCAATTCACCGCACAAAACATATAAATTTTCTCTAGATCAACTTCAAGAAATCTATCAAGATTAAATTTTGGAATACCCTCAGTTATACGTTTCATTTCTTCATACCCCAAAAGCAAGCTAAGTTCATTATGATGCGTAAGGGTAATCAAGTTATCACAATTTTTGGACACAATTCGATCATGAAACAATTTGCATTGGAGATTTAAATGACCACGTTCATTGCAAAGTTCACAAGGGGCATGAAAAATATTGAATCTTTCAGGACATTCATCAAGACTTTCTTGCAAACCTTTAGTTTCTAAATACTTATGCCTCTTGCAATATCTATTTTCTCTATTTGGTGTGTCCATGCAAGCCCATTCTACTCCACAGAAATCAACATGCTTATAAGAGACATTTTTATCATAACTAGTGCAATCATCATTAGTACTATGGATATTGAAAGAGTTCATACTAACAACATAGCAATCATGCTCATCATTCAAAGATTTAGTACCAAGCATTTTAATGCATTCTTCTTCTAGCACTTGAGCACAATTTTCCTTTCCATCATACTCACGAAAGATATTAAAAAGACGAAGCGTATGAGACAAACTTAACTCCATTTTTAGTTTTCTTTTATAAACTAAACTAGTGATAAAACAAGAAACAAAAAGATTCAATTGCAAGATCTAAAGATATACCTTCAAGCACTCACCTCCCCGGCAACGGCGCCAGAAAAGAGCTTGATGTCTACTACACAACCTTCTTCTTGTAGACGTTGTTGGGCCTGCAAGTGCATAGGTTTGTAGGACAGTAGCAAATTTCCCTCAAGTGGATGACCTAAGGTTTGTCAATCCGTGGGAGGCGTAGGATGAAGATGGTCTCTCTCAAGCAACCCTGCAACGAAATAACAAAGAGTCTCTTGTGTCTCCAACACACCCAATACAATGGTAAATTGTATAGGTGCACTAGTTCGGCGAAGAGATGGTGATACAAGTGCAATATGAATAGTAGATATAGGTTTGTAATATGAAAATATAAAAACAGCAAGGTAACTAATGATAAAAGTAAGCGTAAAAGGCATTGCAATGGTAAGAAACAAGGCCTAGGGTTCATACTTTCATTAGTGCAAGTTCTCTCAACAATAATAACATAGATAGATCATATAACAATCCCTCAACATGCAACAAAGGGTCACTCCAAAGCCACTAATAGCGGAGAACAAACATAGAGATTATGGTAGGGTACGAAACCACCTCAAAGTTATTCTTTCGGATCGATCTATTCACGAGTTCGTACTAGAATAACACCTTAAGACACAAATCAACCAAAACCCTAATGTCACCTAGATACTCCATTAAAACCTCAAGTATCCGTGGGCATGATTATACGATATGCATCACACAATCTCAGATTCATCCAACCAACACAAAGTACTTCAAAGAGTGCCCCAAAGTTTCTACCAGAGAGTCAAAAAAATCGTGTGCCAACCCCTATGCATAGGTTCATGGGCAGAACCCACAAGTTGGTCACCAAAACATACATCAAGTGGCACGTGATATCCCATTGTCACCACAGGTAAGCACGGCAAGATATACATCAAGTGTTCTCAAATCCTTAAAGACTCAATCCGACAAGATAACTTCAAGAGGAAAACTCAAGTCATCACAAGAGAGTAGAGGGGGGAGAAACATCACAAGATCCAACTATAATAGCAAAGCTCGCGATACAATGCGAGGAGTAGGGATTGCCATGCAACGGATGCACTAAGACCTATAAGTGTATGAAAGCTCAACAAAAGAAACTAAGTGGGTGTGCATCCAACTTGATTGCTCATGAAGACCTAGGGCATTTGAGGAAGCCCATCGTTGGAATATACAAGCCAAGTTCTATAATGAAAATTCCCACTAGTATATGAAAGTGACAACATAGGAGACAATCTATATGAAGAACATGGTGCTACTTTGAAGCACAAGTGTGGAAAAAGGATAGTAACATTGCCCCTTTTCTTTTTCTTTCTTTTTTTTGTTTTTGGGTGGGCTTCTTTGGCCCCCTTTTTTATTTATGCTTCTTTGTCCTTTCCCTTTTTTTTTCTTTTTTTTCTTTTTTTTCATGGGGCAATGTTGTATAATGATGATCATCACACTTTTATTTACTTACAACTCGATATTACAACTCGATACTGGAACAGAGATATGACTCTATACGAATGCCTCCGGCGGTGTACCGGGATAGTGCAATGATCTAGTGTAGCAATGACATCAAAAAACAGACAAGCCATGAAAACATCATGCTAGCTATCTTACGATCATGCAAAGCAATAAGACAATGAATGCTCAAGTCATGTATATGATGATGATGGAAGTTGCATGGCAATATATCTCAGAATGGCTATGGAAAGGCCATGATAGTTAGGTATGGTGGCTGTTTTGAGGAAGATATAAGGAGGATTATGTGTGATAGAGCGTATCATATCATGGGGTTTGGATGCATTGGCGAAGTTTGCACCGACTCTCGAGGTGAGAAAGGCCAATGCACGGTACCGAAGAGGCTAGCAATGATGGAAAGGTAAAAGTGCGTATAATCCATGGACTCACATTAGTCATAAAGAACTCATATACTTATTGCAAAAGTTTATTAGCCCTCGAAGCAAAGTACTACTACGCCTGCCCCTAGGGGGATAGATTGGTAGGAAAAGACCATCGCTCGTCCCCGACCGCCACTCATAAGGAAGACAATCAAAGAAACACCCCATGCTTCAAATTTGTCACACAACGATTACCATACGTGCATGCTACGGGACTTGCAAACCTCAACACAAGTGTCTCTACAATCCACAACCACCCACTAGCATGACTCTAATATCACCACCTATATTGCAAAACTATTGCAAGGAATCAAACATATCATATTCAGCGATCTACAAGTTTATGTAGGATTTTATGACTAACCATGTGATTGACCAATTCTTGTCATCTATCTAAATTGATATAAGTGAGGCAAGAGAGTTTAATTCTTTCTATAAAAGATATGCCCACGCTCTAACAATTATAAGTGAAGCAAAATAGTATTCTACAAATGGCGGTTTTCTATGTAAAGAGAAACATGCAATCCAACTTCAAATGATATAAGTGAAGCACATGAAGCATTCTATAAAGCCATACTCAAAAAAATTAAGTGAAGTGCAATGAGCATTCTATAAATCAACCAAGTACTATCTCATACCAGCATGGTGCATAAAATAAAAGTGAAAACTAAATGCAAAAGACGCTCCAAGACTTGCACATAATGCACGAACGAAACGAATACGAAAACATACCAATACTTGTTGAAGAAAGAGGGGATGCCTTCCGGGGCATCCCCAAAGCTTAGACGCTTGAGTCTCCTTGAATATTTAGTTGGGGTGCCTCGGGCATCGCCAAGCTTGAGCTCTTGCCTCTCTTCCTTTTCCTCATATCGAGACCTCCTCGTTTAGACACTTCATCCACACAAAACTTCAACAGAAAACTCGGTAAGATCCTTAGTATAATAAAGCAAATCACCACTCTAAGTACTGTTGCAAACCAATTCATATTTTGTTTTTTCATTGTGTCTACTTTAATATAACTTTTCCATGGCTTAATCCACTAATATAAATTTATAGATTCATCAAAACAAGCAAACTATGCATCAAAAACAGAATCTGTCAAAAACAGAACAGTCTGTAGCAATCTGAACAACCACCATACTTATGGTACCCCAAAAATTCTACTAAAATTAGGAACAATAAACAAGTTGTACAGAAAGACGGTGCAAAAAGAATCAGAACCTTTTGACGTTCCAGTTAAAAATGTAAAATCGCGCACTACAGCCAAAGTTTCTGTCCTGCACCGTACAAACCAACAAGCATTGTAAACATCCTAAAGGCAAAACTTGGCACATTATTTTTATAATACAAAGGAATTATAAAGGGGATAATTATTTTTGATGAAAATTTTCTGTAATCAAGATTCACAAAGTTTCTGTGAGCATGAACAAAGTTCAAGGAGCTCTCCCACTTCAACAATGCTTGTCTTTCTCACTTTCACTTTCCTTTTTAAAAAAGTTTTAGGTTCCCCACTTTATTTTTTTGTTTTTAAACTATATGAAAGCACTCAACAGAAATAAATGACTATCTAAAACTTTCGGGTTGTCTCCCTGGCAGCGCTTTCTTTAAAGCCATTAAGCTAGGCATATAGTGCTCAAGTAATGAATCCACCCGGATCCCAAGGTATATCAAATCCAATTTTAATTAACAATGATTTGTAATTTAGTAGTAAGCACAAAGTAACATATATCAAGCAACAACAAAGTCTAACTCTTTTCCTATGCATCGTCATGTCATAAAAGAACAATTCATGCACACCAAGTAAAGGCCAATGCATAGTAGAAGCAGTTTCTTGCAATTCTATCGTGTTGGAAACATAAAGAGGCGGAGATGTAGTTCCTCTCTCATAATAATTACAAATAGGAGCATCAAGCACATGCATATTACATTCATCAAAATCATCATGTGCAATGGTAAAAGGCAACCCATAAATATAATCCTTAATAAGCACAAACTTCTCCGATATAGTATAGTTTGGAGAATTCAAAAAGATAATAGGACTATCATGCGTGGGTGCAATAGCAACAATTTCATGTTTAACATAAGGAACTATAGGAAGTTCATCTCCATAAGCATAATTCATATTGGCATCTTGGCCACAAGCATAGCAAGCATCATCAAAAAGGCATATTTCAAACAAATTCAAGGGATCATAGCAATCATCCTTCGGTAAGAATGAAGGGGAATTAAATAATGTATGAGTTGGAGGGTTACTCTCATTAGAAGGTGGGCACGGGGAGCTAATCCGCTCTTCCTCCTTTTGTTCTTCGCTCTCCTCATCATCTTTTTCATCCAATGAGCTCATTGTTTCATCAATTTCTTCTTCCATAGCTTCCTGCAAAATATTAGTCTCTTCTTGGACAGCAGAGAAGTCCTCAATATATGGTTTAACATAGGCATTAGAAGCATAATTATCATAACAATATTGAAATATGGCAAAATTTTCAGATTTGTAAAGAGTAGCATCATACTTTTCAATCAAAGAGGCAATCTCATAAGCACCTTTAAGAGCAACAAATTCTTCAATTTGTTGAACATCATAGTAATTGTAAACACCCTTAGCCTACGAAGATACGATTCCATTATCACTAAACAAGCATTGATAGGGTAGGTGTTTCTTAGGGTCTTCAGAACAACAAGTAAACTCATATATTTCACATAAATTCCAAGCATAGCATTGCAAACGTTGAATTTGATCCCATAATAGTTTCCCTTTTTTAGATATACGGTGTCGCACAAAACAAGCATGCTCATCTAAAGATTTGCCCTCAACTAAACTAGTGGGGGTTTCAGCACGAGCACAAAGGGATCGAAGATGATCCAAGTAAAAAGCTTCAGGAGTGTGATAGATTTTGAGTGGTTCTTCAACCACTGGTTCAGTAGGTACAACTAATTTTTTTGGTATTTCGCGTTTCCTACCCAAAGCTAAAGATAGAAAACAACTAAGAACAACAAATAAAAATTATTTAGTGATAAAGCAAACAAGCACACATGAGAATATTCACCCCACGCTGTGACTCCCCGGCAACGGCGCCAGAAAAAGGTATTGATAACCCGCAAGTATAAAGGATAGTTGTAGCCTCTTTCGATAAGTAAGAGTGTCGAACCCAACGAGGAGCTAAAGGTAGAACAAATACTCTCTCAAGTCCTATCGGCCACTGATACGACTCTACGCATGCTTGACGTTCGCTTTACCTAGCACAAGTATGAAACTAGAAGTACTTTGTAGGTGTGATAGGATAGGTTTGCAAGATAATAAAGAACATGTAAATAAAAACTATGGGCTGTTTAGATAAAGGAACAATAAAGTAAATATAGCGAGTGTGGGAAAGTGGTGGTAGGAGTTGTGAAATTGTCCCTAAGCAATTGACTACGTTACTAGAGCGAATTTGGTTCAGATCTTCTTCTTGTGAGTTGTTTGAATTCCGCATCATGAGAGGTCAGTACTAGCCTTCTTTCACATGATTCTGCAGTGTGCTTTCATATGTTGTGCTACTTGTACGATAATGTTGCTTGATTTTAGTGAACTGCACAAATGGAGACAAGACTTCCAATCTGTATGTGCACCGTAATATCCCATTGAGGTAAGATAAGGATATTTCACAACTGCTGGCCTGTATTTTGCCACTTTCATCAGAAAATTAAGTTTAGTACTATACTTGTGCTCCCTAATTGACATGCCAAATCTTACATTGAAGGCGAAGCTTGTCTGTTATTGAACCAAGTGATGAAGGGGAAGAACAAGCGGAAGAAAAACAAAAATCAACTCCCGGTGCTGTAATGAAGCACTGGAACTGTGATGACACAAGTAATGATATAGTTTTGCATCTTAATTTATTGCTATGGCTGGAACGAGCAGTTGTTTTGCCACTGATTTGATGCCATACGTAATTATCTCTACTTGTGCAAACAGGGATCTTCTTTGAGGATAGCATATATTTTAGTGGAACTACACAAGAAGATGTTGGAAACATTAAACTAATCGAGGAGTATATAGTAAGCATGGCCACCCCCGTATATAGCAACAGATGGTTCTGGAGAAGTGCTTCGTCTATATGCTCTACACAATCAGCCTCCTGACAAAGGTTGGTACTCGCCCACTGATAACCTGCAAGTATACAAGATAGTTGTAGCCTCTTTCGATAAGTAAGAGTGTCGAACCCAACGAGGAGCTAAAGGTAGAACAAATACTCTCTCAAGTCCTATCATCCACTGATACGACTCTACGCACGCTTGACATTCGCTTTACCTAGAACAAGTATGAAACTAGAAGTACTTTGTAGGTGTGATAGGATAGGTTTGCAAGATAATAAAGAACGCGTAAATAAAAACTAGGGGCTGTTTAGATAAAGGAACAATAAAGTAAATATAGCGAGTGTGGAAAAGTGGTGGTAGGAGTTGTGAAATTGTCCCTAAGCAATTGACTATGTTACGAGACCGATAATCACTATTGAAATTCTATTTGAGGGAGAGGCATAAGCTAACATACTTTCTCTACTTGGATCATATGCACTTATGATTGGAACTCTAGCAAGCATCCGCAAATACTAAAGATTCATTAAGGTAAAACCCAACCATAGCATTAAAGCATCAAGTCCCCTTTATCCCATACGCAACAATCCCCTTACTCGGGTTTGTGTTTCAGTCACTCACGCAACCCACTATAAGCGAATCATGAACGCATTGCAACACCCTATAGCGGGAAGCCCTCACGCTTGCGCGACACGGAGGGCACCATAGGACAGCACCAATAATAAAACATGCAACTCAAACCAATCATAGCAATTCATCAATCACCGATAGGACAACGAAAATCTACTCAGACATCATAGGATGGCAACACATCATTGGAAAATAATATGAAGCATAAAGCACCATGTTCAAGTAGAGGGTACAGCGGCTTGCGGGAGAGTGGACCGCTGGATATAGATGGGGGAAGGTGATGGAGATGTTGGTGAAGATGACGGCGGTGTTGGTGAAGATCGGGTGATGATGATGGCCCCCGGCGGCGTTCCGGTGCCACCGGAAGCAAGGGGGAGAGAGCCCCCCTTCTTCTTCTTCTTCCTTGACCTCCTCCCTAGATGGGAGAAGGGTTTCCCCTCTGGTCCTTGGCTCCCATGGCTTGGGAGGGGCAAGAGCCCCTTCGAGATTGGATCTATCTCTCTGTTTCTGCGTTCTCAGATTCTACCCCTTCACCGTTTCTTAAATATCCGGAGATCCGTAATTCCGATTGGGGTGAATCTTTCACCCAGATTTTTCTCATAAAATTAGCTTTCTTGCGCCAAAAGAAGAGCGTCAGCCACCTTACAGGTGGCCCGTTTGGACTCTGTTTGATATTGGGTTTCTGTGAAACAAAAAACATGCAACAGACAAGAACTGGCACTGGGCACTGGATCAATATGTTAGTCCCAAAAAATAGTATAAAAAGTTGCCAAAGTATATGAAAGTTGTAGAATATTGGCGTGGAACAATCAAAAATTATAGATACGACGAAGACGTATCACGCACTAATTTCATCCATATGATTGAGTTTTGTCATCTCTATTGGTGTTGTGCTACTGTTTAGATACTGTCATGAAAAAGTGGTATTGTCCTTGAGAAGTGCTTCATCTGTGCTGTTTTAAATATTTCCTTTCCTTTTTTTCGAGCAAACAGGGATGCTAGCATTTAGTAGTCCTCTTGTCTTTGCACAACAGGATCATCTTCCTCTGAAGAAGAATATGGAGTATGTGAAGTGACTAGTTCCGATTATGGCAGGATGAAGAAACCCTGTCTATCTTCTCATCAGAAGGAGCAGTTGAAGGATGGTTACATTACTCCCCACAAGACCAAACTAACTTTAGCTCAGAAGGACTGACAAATCTCCATTTGTTTGCTGTGATGCGCGAGTACAATGTTGTTCTAGGATTCTTTCTGGTGAGTTCCATTTTTCTAAAAGTGTGCTCTACATGGACCATGTATGTGCCTGTTGAAACTATCAATTCATAGTACAATTTGCTTTATACTAATCACTTTTTTGTATTTGTGCAAACAGGGGTGCTCAGCTTGATTTCAATGGGAATTGCACAAAATGTTCATGAATACATCGAATCATTCATTTCCACCACAATAAAGGAGGTTCCCATAAGTTCAAGGCGTTGCAACATATAAGGGCGAAATCATACAAGCTACGCGCGAATTTGGTTGATTTTAGTGGAACTGCACAAAAAGAACAACTGGTTTATTTAGCACGAGGTGCAATGTCAATGTCCGAACTAATGACAAACCCTGCCCATTCCACAATCATAGGCACTTGATATTTTGGAATGGGACAACCTTGTCAAATTTTGCTCATTGATTTTAGCAAGATATGCGTTTGATATTTTTGAATGGGACACCCTTTGCTGTTAGCAGCGTCGATCAATTTTTTCTTTATTCTTTAGTTGTGAAGTAAATATTGCCTCTGACATGTGAGTCGCTGAGATGCATAATCATCGATTGTTTTGAATGTTCTCTATGAATTGCCAGGCCTGTGTGTTTGATTGCAATGTACAGAAACGCTAAAAAGCTGCTCAAACTCTTTGTACTCCTTCTGTTCCTTTTTACTTCGCGCATTGTGAAAGTGCATACTTTTTTGTATAAGATTGGTCAAAGTAGAGATACTTTGACTGCAGACAAAACTTGTATGCAGACTAGAAAGGACCGGAGGGAGTACATATGAAATTGCTGCAAACGAGGTGATCACCCTGGGAATAATGCTAGTACGTATTGTTTTGCATGTTCTTACAATGCCAGTGATACAGGAATTCGAACTAATCGAAATAAATTCATTCATACACGGTCGGATTTCATATAAACATGCCGGATTTCATTACATTTCATACATTCTTCAACTAAAAAGGGGTGCGCTGGAGGTATAATTAATTAACCGAAGCTACCCACCTGTGTCCCGCTGAGCCAAACAGAAGCTTCAGTGACTTAACTGCAGGTGCAGTTGCATAACTGACATGTGGCCTGTTGGGCCCACGTGTCAGCCAACCAACTGCACCAGCAGCTAAGTAGAAGCAGCGTTCTTCTCCAGCGCAGCTCTCCGACTCCACGTCGCCGCCAAGAAGCTTACCGGCCGTCAATGGTCAACCCGCCTAGCTTGGCTTCAACCGGAGGGTAGCAACGGTGGCCTTACTTGGACCCGAGCGCCGGCGACCTACCGTATTCTACTCTTCCTTGTTTTCTGTGTGGCGCGGCCTCGTTGACAGCGGGGCGGGGCCTCAGCGGAGCCGGCGATGTCCTCTTTCTCGTTGCCGGCGGGTGGCGCCTCAGCGGAGCGGTGGAAATCCCCCCCACGTTGCCGGTAGAGTGGGGCCTCGGCTGAGCCGGCGATGTCCTCTGCCTCGTTGTTGGCGGTGTCCTCTGCCTCGTTGTTGGCGCTGCGGGACCTCGGCGGAGCAGGGCCTCATCGACGCCAGCAGAGTGGGGACTCGTTGGAGCCGGCATTGTCCTCTGCCTCGTCCTCGGTCTCGCCAAATAGCGCCTCGCCCGCTTCATCGCCCTCTGTGCTAGCCTCTTTGTAGGCAGCTGCAGCCTCCACCACCCGCATGCGGTACCGCCAGCACTCGAGGCGGCCCTTGCGGGCGGAGCGGTACAAGTCGTGCAACGCCTCCTGCTCCGCCTGCTCCACGGCGATCTGCTCCTCCGCCTGCAGGTGCTCCTGGAGGAGATGATGGTTGTAGGCGGCGTCGGCCTGCGCCTCCCGGAACTGCTCCTCACGCATCTGCCTCACCCTGTTCATATATTGGGCACGGGCCCTGCCGATGGTTATGGTGCAATGCACCGGCGAGGATGGCGTGGAGGAGGGGATTGGCGCCGGATCGTCAACTACCATGTTCTCCATTGGGACGTCGTCGTCCTCCGGCTGCCTGCCGGCCAGCCGGTCGGCAGCAATGGCTGCCATCTCCTTGTGGTCCGTCGTTCGCCTGTCCCGAAGAGCACTGGAGCGCGAGGAAGGTATGGTGGGCAGTAGTGGTGTGGACAGGAGAAAGGGAATGGATGCGGATGACTGCGGCTATGGCCGGTGCAGCAGTTTATATAGCAATGGTGGGCGGGCGGAGGTATGGACGTGTGGCGCCAGAGTAGCCGCCTCGGCAACCACGTATCATTAATGTGTGCGGCAGATGGACGGACGGACGACACTTGTGTTGTTTGAAGGCGGAGCAATCGCCTGCACCGGGAAGCGGGGCGGCCGGCGCTGACTGTTTCAGGCGGAAAGCGCGCGCGGGCGAGGAGATGACTTTACTTGGAGAGGATGACAATGGGGACCCACCAGGTCCATAGCCTCACGTATGCAAGTGCCTCCTTATATTATATATATATATATATATATATATATATATATATATATATATATATATAACTATAATTTATTTTGCTTCCGCCTGGTTTCCTGACATCACGGTCCCACACTATTGTCAACCTATGTACTCCCTCCTTTCCGGTTTATAGGGCTTATCTCAAAATTTTAGTTTTTCCATTTTATAAGGCTCAATTTGGTTGTTTTCCATCACATGTTCAGATTCCAAGGTGCATTAATCATTGCATGCAAGTATTAAGAGAAAATTGACCAATGCATGTACTTTATGCATGCATGCATTGCAATTAATGCATTGATAAACATAATTTTTTGAGGATAACAAGAGCATTAATTAGGTGCTTTTGCAAAACTACAAAAAGTATTCCACCACTCGCCATCTACCTTGATTGGTGAGATTTTTGAATTGAGCATTATAAACCGGAAAGGACGGAGTAGTCAATGAACGAGAGAATTGCACAAGAAGCGGCCGACAGCTGGGACCAAGCAGCTCGAACAGTATTTGTGTTTTTGAGGTGTGAGCACTGTAGAGTTTTTCGATGTTTAGCCCAGATATTAATTTTTCTCCTATGAACAACAACGAAAACATCACTGCTGGTATTAACTGGGCGGGCTGTGGCCCGTCTAGCCCAGGCCAGATATCCAGCCCAGATATTAATTTTTTTCAAGTTGAAAATGGCTAGCCCAGCTATACTTTTTTTAGGAATACCCAGGCAAGGTCAAGTTGTTATTCTCCGCCCCGCTAGGCTGCAAACCTTTCCTAGGAGGGATGCATTAGGCTTAACAAGAAAATGGGTTTTAAGAAATAATAAATGGGATGTAATTATAAAAACTGGGTAGTAACTATAAAAAAATGCACCAAATAGTGATTACTTTATAAAATATTATTTTTGGACATTGAAAATTTTAATTTCATTAATTGTTGCGAGCGCAATGTTTTGTTGGATTTTTACGTAACATAAATTGATATTGAAATTGTATTTAATCTGACTAGAAATTTCGGGATAAAAATATTTGGATCCCATCAAAATGTGGGAAATTTTATTGAATTCTGTTTTGAACGGTTGGTTGAAATGGGCTGTACTTTTAACAAACTGTAAATGGGCTGTAGTAAATTCCATTAGAATTCAAAAATGGGCTACACATTCTTACAAATCTCAAATGGGCTATAAGTTCTCTGCCACACACTTCTGGCCTTACTAAGTTGACGCGTATGCAAGGCTTTGTCAACTTATAGTCAACACACGGTTCTAGCAGCAGTGGTCGTTGGATGTCCATCCAATGGATGCCGTGCTTCTTCTTCAATCTCGGATATTCTAGCTTCACCCGCCCAAAAAATGATTCCTCCCCCTGACATCTGGGGTGCACCGTTTCGGAAGCTGACCTGTGGGCCTACTAAGTGGACGTACCAAGGGCTTTGTTAACTTAGTCAATATAAACGATTCTAGCTGCAGTGACCGTATGATGTCTATCCAAGGGCCGTCGTGCTTCTTCAACCTCTGGTCTTCTTGCTCCAGCAGCCCAAAGCAGCGCCGGTCGTGCTGCCTGCTCCTGCCTCCCGTGGCCGGCTGTGCTGCCGCGAAGGCCTCACCGCCCCCTACTACTCCCACCGTTGGCCAGGCCATCCCTCCACTCACCCACACCCCCTGTTATTCTATGGTGACGACAGCGCAGCCGGACCAGTGAACCCTCGTACTCCTCTCCGCGTGTGCATCCACTACCGCGTCTTCCCCGGCTCCACGTCGTCCC
The DNA here is from genome assembly GCA_963921465.1 of Triticum timopheevii. NCBI lineage: Eukaryota > Viridiplantae > Streptophyta > Magnoliopsida > Poales > Poaceae > Triticum > Triticum timopheevii. Next base: position 213,282,290 of record OY997266.1, on the reverse strand, counting down.
CTTCCTAGGCCTCGCCGTCGTCCACCACCGTGGTGCTCTCGGCGCAGCGTGGTCAACGTGGTCAAGGAACGACTTCCATCGGACGTGGACTATACGTGGAGAGTGAGGGAGTTCTGGATTAGGGGGTATCCGGACAGCCGGACTGTGTACAACGTCCGGACTATTGAAGCGTGAAGATACAAGACTCAAGACTTCGGCCCGTGTCCGGATGGGACTCTCCTTTGCCTGGAAGGAAAGCTTGGCGATCCGGATATTATCTTTCCTTTCTTGTAACCGACTACATGTAAACCCTAGCCCTCTCCGGTGTCTATATAAACTGGAGAGGTTGGTCCTTAGAAGGCCGATCACAATTACAATCATACCATCATAGGCTAGCTCTTAGGGTTTAGCCCCTACGATCTCGTGGTAGATCTACTGTTGTACTACCCATATCATCAATATTAATCAAGCAGGAAGTAGGGTTTTACCTCCATCGAGATGGCCCGAACCTGGGTAAACATCTGTGTCCCTTGCTTCCTGTTACCATCGGCCTTGACGCACAGATCGGGACCCCCTACCCGAGATCCGCCGGTTTTGACACCGACATTGGTGCTTTCATTGAGAGTTCCTCTGTGTCGTCACCACAAGGCTCGATGGCTCGTCTCGTCATCAAGGACGACATTACCTCGGAGGGAGCTCTGGCTATAGGCCAGACGCTCCGGCTCGGCGGCTTTATCATGGCCGCCCCGTCGGCGGTAGCACCAACAATGGCCTCTCGGGTCATCAATCATAACCTTCATGTCAGTTCGGAACTTGCCGAAAAGATGGATCCAATGGAGCTCTCCTCCCTTAATGAACTCTTGGATCGCATCGCCGCTCTGGGAGTCGATACAAACTATGACCGGATTGGGCTTAAACCCGACCGAAGGGACATCAGGTCCTCGCCGGCCACCCGTGAGATAGCGATAGTGGAGGAACCACACGCGGATTGTCCCTCAACTTTGAGGATGAATTATGTTCGGATCACCGAACTCCTTGAGCCAAAAACCTACTCAAAGGAAAACACGACCCGGGTCCCGGACTCAGAATCGGGCATTGGGCCGAAGAAATTGGGCAGCACTCTGGATTCTGAGCTGCTAAGCTCGGAACCGTCTGCGCCCCTGGGTGTTAGATCGGATCAAAATCCCGATTCTGCTAACAACACCTACCTAGACTTAAACTATCTCTCCCGCATCAGGCAAGAGCCCCAGGAAACCGTACATCACTACTGGGCCAGATTCTTCCTTGCGCTTAACAAGGTCAAGGACTGCCGCAAGGAGAACATGGTCTCACTCTTCTGCAAAAACTGCACGGACGAAGGACTCCTCAATGCTATAAACCGCCACGACATAGTATGCTTAATGGACTTGGCAATCATGGCACGGAAGTACTGTGCGATGGAGAGCGCTTGGAAAACCCAAACAGAATTTTGGGATAGTACCGCTCTCACCAAGACCTTTGTCCGAACTAAACGGGCAAACTCTCGTTAGTCGTCCGATCCAATCCCCAAGAAACCAAAGCCCACCCCAAGGAGGGGATCCGTATTGGAAGAATGGCTCGACGTGCCATGTAAGCTCCACAGTACTCCAGATACAATACCGACTCATAGCCTTAGGGCATGTTGGATACTCCGGCAGGTGGCAAAAAGTGGCGAGGATCTTCTTGTAGGCCATAAAGCGGAACAACATCCTGCCAGCGGATACAATACGGTACTAACAGTCTTCGAGACTTTTGCCTCAAACAACAGGCGCAAGAGGGCTCGTCGAAGCTTCGCAGAAATTTGCCATGTGGCGAAGATAAACCCCTGAAACGACACTGCAATAACTTTCAATGCCAGTGATGAACCACGATTCCAGACTGTCCGGGCACCGGCCGCTCTGGTCCTTAGCCCAATCGTGGACGGCTTTCGGCTCACCAAAGTACTCATGGACGGAGGAAGCGGATTAAACTTGATCTATGAGGAAACGCTCGACAAGATGGAAGATAAAGGCCGCATCGAACAAAGCGGCACCACCTTCAGGGGAATCATCCCTACTCGGGAAGCGCGGTGTGCGGGAAAAATCGCACTTGATGTGGTATTCGGCACCCCGGAGAATTACAGGTCCGAAGAAATCACATTCCAAGTGGCTCCCTTTAGCAACGGATACCACGCCCTTCTAGGGCGGGACACGTTTACAAGCTTTCAAGCAGTACCTCATTACGGGTACATGAAGCTTAAAATGCCCGGACCCAACGGAATTATCACTCTAGCCAATGATCCGGAAGTCGCACTTCGCGCTGAAAACAAAACCGCAACACTAGCCCTGGAAGCATTATCTGATGCGTCGACTTCAAAGACCTCAACAAGGCTTGCCCCAAGGATCCCTTCCCCCCCTCGCATCGATCAAATCATCGATGCCACAGCTGGACACGACTCGTTGTGTTTTCTCGATGCATACTCTGGATACCATCAAATAAAGATGGCAGAGTCTGACCAAGCTGCAACAACTTTTATAACGCCATATGGCCCTTTTTGCTTCAACACTATGCCCTTCAGGCTCAAGAATGCCGGCCCAACCTATCAACGCATGATTCAAACATGCCTGGGAAAACAAATCTGCAAAACAGCGGAAGCATATGTGGACGACGTGGTCATAAAAACTAGACACGTCGAAACCCTAATAAATGACTTGAGGCTTACATTCGATAACCTCCGGACATACGACATCAAGTTGAATCCGGAAAAATGCATTTTCGGTGTCCCCTCAGGGAAGCTGCTAGGCTTCATTGTTTCCAATAGAGGAATCGAAGCGAATCCAGCAAAAATCCGAGCTCTGTCGCAGTTGGCTATACCAACAGACCTCAAGCACATCCAGAAGCTAGTTGGATGCGTTGCCGCCTTCAGCCGCTTTATATCCAGACTAGGAGAAAAGGCATTGCCTCTTTACCGCCTCCTTCGGCGCACCGAACACTTTGTATGGACGGATGTAGCCGCGGTCGGACTCGATGAGATAAAGACTTTACTGGCCAATAATCCAGTCCTAACAGCGCCAAACATCGGCGAACCTATGCAACTATACATAGCTGCAACACATCAAGTGGTAAGCGCAGTGCTCGTCGTCGAACGAGAGGTGGACGGATACAAATTCCCGCTTCAAAAGCCGGTTTATTACGTATCCATGGTCCTCACCCCATGCAAATCCCGATACCCACACTATCAAAAAATAGCATATGCGGTCTTCATGGCATCCTGGAAGCTAAGACACTACTTTCAAGAGTGTTCGATTACCGTCGCCTCCGAAGTACCACTCAATGACATAATTAATAACCGCGACGCTACGGGCCAGATTGCCAAATGGGCTATCGAGCTCCTACCGTTCGACATAATATACAAACCACGGCGAGCCATTAAGTCGCAAGTACAGGCTGACTTTGTCGCCGAATGGACAGAAGCCGAACTCCCTAAAGAGTGCGGCACGTACTCCAACTGGATCATGCACTTTGACGGCTCCAAAATGCTGGCCAGACTGTGAGCAGGGGTAGTCCTGACGTCTCCCACCGGGGACACGGTCCAGTACGCCCTACAAATATTATACACAGACTCCAACAATGCAGCCGAATATGAGCCTCTCTTGCACGGTCTTTGGATGGCAGTCTCTATGGGCATCCAACGCCTGGAAGTGCGCGGGGATTTGAACCTCACAATATCACAAATAAACGGAGACTTTGATGCCAAGGATCCGAAAATGGCGGCCTATCGTAATGCCGTCCTCAAAATGTTAGCTCGGTTCGAGGGGCTTGAATTCCACCATGTGGCTCGAGAAAACAATTAAGCGACGGACGTCCTCGCCCGCATTGGCGCCAAACGCGACCCTGTCCCACCTAATATATTCCTGGAAAGGCTGTTCAAGCCATCCATAGTATGGGAAGGGGAGTCCGGCAATACCAGCACGGATCCGAATACACCCCCAGACTCTGAACCATCACACACAATCGGAGGCTCCGCCACCGAAATAACATCTTCGGCCCACGAAATCATGGCCGTAATCGCCCCGTGGACCAAGCCTTTCTTGGCCTACCTAAATAGGCAGGAGCTCCCCGAAGACCAAAATGAAGCACGCTACATAGTCCGGCGTTCTAAATCTTACAAAGTCCACGAAGGGGAACTCTACAAGAAAAGCGCGACCGGAGTGCTCCAAAGGTGCATCTCCGAAGAGGAAGGGCGGCAACTCCTGGCTGAAATCCATGCCGGACTGGGCGGACACCACGCCGTAGCTCGAGCGCTAGTCAGCAAAGCCTTCCGTACACGCTTCTATTGGCCGACGGCCCGAGCAGAGGCACAGGACCTTGTCCAACATTACGCCGGCTGCCAGCTCTTCGCCAATCAGAGTCATATGCCCCCTAACGCTCTCCAAACAATCCCCATAACTTGGCCCTTCGCGGTCTGGGGGCTGGATATGGTCGGACCTCTTACAGGGGGAAGCCATAAGAAAAAAATACTTATTGGTCATGGTGGACAAATTCACCAAATGGATCGAAGCCAAACCAGTTAAAACGGTCGAATCCGGACTAGTAATAGACTTCATATCCAGGGTCGTACACCGGTATGGTGTCCCCCATAGCATCATCACTGATAATGGCTCAAATTTCACAGCCGATGAAGTGAAAACTTGGTGCGGCAAAATGGGCATTAAGCTCGACTACGCTTCCGACTACCACCCCCAAACGAATGGCCGGGTCGAACGGGCAAATGGTCTCATCATGAGCGGCATAAAACCCAGACTAGTGCGATCTTTAACAGAATCAGATACACACTGGGTAGAGGAGCTCGACTCCGTACTCTGGGGGCTGCGGACCACGCCGAATCGAACCACCGGATATACACCATTTTTTATGGTGTACGGTGCGGAAGCAGTACTACCCTGCGACATAATACATGATTCGCCACGCGGACGCATGTACGAAGAGAAGGAAGCCGAGTTAGATCGACAGGATAACTTGGATGCCCTGGAGGAGGAGCGCGATGTCACAAAAGCCCGTTCCGCATTCTATCAGCAGCAGGCTCGACGATATCAAAGCAGAGAAGTGCGGGCCAAAACTTACAATATTGGCGAGCTCGTTCTACGCCTACCGGAGAAGAAGAAGGACAAACTCATACCGAAGTGGGAAGGTCCCTTCGTCATTGACAAAGTTCTGACCGGAGGAGCGTACCGTCTACGTAATGCATCCGATAACAGACTTGAGCCGAACCCACAGAACGCGGCCAGACTCCGGTGATTCTACGCCTAACACCGAACTCAGTGTTCGTCTCCTTACCCCTCCTTTTTAATTATGCTCCACCCCTTTTCTCTCCTTTCTCGCCCCTTTTTCTCTTCACGCAAAGTATTTAATACAGTGCGGACTCCCGGACCATTCGGGCCATACTATGTGTGTAAGCTTTACCTGGGGGCTTCCTATTCGGAAGCTAGACATACTTACTTTAAATGGCTTTTTGCCCATCGCATATGCGTTCCTTTTCCATATGTGCCTTTTCTTCACCATTATATGCATCGATATGACTTAAGATGTGGCCAAGCTGGGTTGCCTGGCTCTTGTGTTTATGCCCTACATTCCCGTTAATTCGGCTAGGGCATAAGGGGAGCACCCCTGCGATTGTTACTACCTGTTAAGCCGGATGTGTACCTCAGACTGGGTGAAGCCGAAAGCTAGTTTCCTTAAGAGAATATTCGATCGGTGAACAAAGGATGTATTCGTTGGTTACAACAAAAAACCCCAGAAGCTTTGTATCCTGCGCCATCGCTCGTAGTCCGGACATGTGCATCGACACATGCATACCCAGGGAAAGGAACCCCTAACGGAACTATTCTCCCTGGAAGATGTTTCTTGGTACCCATGCAATATAACATAACTAGTTGGGTACTTGTCTGTTCAAGCACTTATGACCCCTACGCCTGGTCTCCATACATACCCTGGTTTTTGTATAACCGAGAGGGTATTCGGACACACCCCGGACTATAGGATCCGGGGGCTGAAGCGAAAAGGTCCGCCATGACAAATGATTTCAATCCGGCTAGGGGCTACTTATGTCAATTAAATTACACAGTTACTGAGACTGACTATATTCCTCCTCTATACCATCTAACAGGCTATCTAGCCTACAATCCTGTTGAGAATACTTAGCGGCTAACGCTACCTGGTCATATACCAGACTCACGGGAATTTCTTGCCCATCGGGCCCCGCCGGTCCTACTTCGGCCATATGGTTCGGGTCCAGCTTGGTGTAGCGCGTCTTCACCATTGCCCAGGCTTCTCTTGCTCCTTGCCGGCATGCTGATATATTCCACAGACGGAAGCGCCGCCGGGCTCCTTGAAGCAGGTCTGCAAGCTCCCCCATGCCATTCGGCAGGAGGCCTGATGGCCACAAGGCCTGAGCAATGCTGTGCATCACCTGCTGGGCACGCTCGTGCATCTGCGAAAGTTCTTGCAGCAAATCACCTGTAGATGAGGGCATCTCCTCTTCAGGGCAACCCGTTAACATTCCTACAATCAATTTTTTTTCAAAACACTTCCTCGCCGAACTATTACACAGTTCGCTTGAGCTCTTACCATAAATGCCGCGTCGAAGCCTTTTGTTCTCCTTCACAGAGTCCGCCAGTTGGGCGCGGACGTCCTTTAATTCCACGTCCAGACGAACATTGGCATCTTGTAGCTTGTTCTTCTCTTGCGTCACCTATGTAAGGATGCACTCGCCAGCCTTTAGCTGCCATTGGAGATGCGAGTCGTCACCCATTCCGCCTTCCGGACTCACGCCGGGATTGTGTGCAGAATTTTCTGTTAGACTAACCGCACCAGCCATTTTTTAATTGGTACATCTGCGTATAATGGAGACAAATATTACCAGAGGAGGCCTTTCGGGATCCCTCTAACTTGGCTACCGCATCAGTCAGCTGGGCCTTACATGCCTCCAGCTCCCGAGACAATTGTTCATTCTTGTCCACGAGGACCTGTACATAAATTGATCCTTCAAACATTTGTCCCAACTATTTCAAGTCTCAGGGGCTACTGCTGTATATACTTGTCAAAATTTCTTACCCGTATATCTTTGGTGTACTGGTTCGTCGCCTGGGCCAGCCCGCCTCGAGCAGCTCGGACGTATGCGTCCGCCGAATTGAAGGCATTAAAAGCCTCTTCGGAAAAGATGTTGTTCCGGAGCACGGCCCTCCAGCGCCGGTGATTCATGGCGCTCTCCACTTCGGAGTTCGTGGCCGAACACATATTCGCATCCTCCGTCGGGGAGCTTTGCGGTGCTGGCCCCGTGTCCGCCTCCGCCCCCGAAGCCGGTTCTGGAACCTTGCTGGTGGAGGCGTGATTTGTGGGGTCTCCAGACATAGTCTGGTTATTCCTCTTCCTGCCAGACACAAAAGGCGCTGTCATATTTCAAATTCTATAATTACAGGACAGGTTGTTACTTTACCTCTGTAGCGGTGTGTCAACCCTAACCGCCTTCCTCTTGAGCCTGCCTGATCCGGATGCCCGTGGTTGACGAGTCCCTAGGGGCTCGGCCCCTTGCTCCAGCCGTCATTTCTGCAAATAGAACGATGCCTCAAGGGTAAATTATAGTACCTGGGGGAGTCCTCTTCGGAGGATAGGGGTTTTTAGCTCGGCTTACACGCGATGCGGGGAGCAGTCCAGGGTAGTCGGCCGTAATAGCCACCAGGGCGCCATCCCAGCTCGCTTGATAAAATACCCCGTTGACAAGCTCCACAGTAATATCCGGATCTATTTTGAGTCCCGGATCTAGGGCCCTTCAAGGGTCCTCTGGTTGCGGGGAGGGGCTGAAGATTCCTTCTACGGCCCTCCTCAGCTCCTGCTCAGAAGCATTGATGCAAGTAATCTTAGCAGAAGAACGCTAGAGTAAGTGAAGCAGGGAAAAGGATGGCAACTTACCCACTTTGGGGGATTGTACATAGAGAATCTGTCCCGCGCTTTTTTGCGAAGGAATTCCTCCTCTCCCCCCTTGTACAAATAGGATAATATCCTTGCCAAAGCGGCAGCGGAGTCCGGACCCTTACGGCCACAGCGGGTGGCGTCGTTTTCCTCATTGAAATGCCACATGGCCTTCCCCCGATACTGGAGCGGTTGCACTCCTCGCCTTATGCATATCGCCATGACCTCAACTATCGTCAGTCCGGATTTGGCCAACAACTTTATCCTGTTCATCAGGAGGTATATTTCCCATGTGTCCTCTTCTTGAGGGCCCCGGGGGTGCCAGCTTAAGCGTGCCCTCGGTGGGGCATTGCTGAACTTGGGGAGGCCTGTCCAGACTGGATCCCAAAGGGGAACATCATCTATATAGAACCACTCTGAAGGCCAGTTTTTTGGTGCCTTCTCAGGAGTGCCGGATAGATATCCGGTTTCGGCAATGCGCCATACTTCAACCCTGCCCACTTGATATAGGGACTCTCCTTGGGTGCGGGGAACAAGGCAGAACAGCTTCCTCCATAATCCGAAGTGAGGTTCGCAGCCTAAAAACAGCTCGCAAAGTGTGACATACCCCACTGTGTGCAGAATAGAGGCAGGGGTAAGATTGTGCAACTGGAGGCCATAGAACTCCAAGAGCCCGTGAAGAAACGGGTGAATAGGAAACCCGACGCCCCTTAGCAAATGTGGGACGAGGCATACGCGCTCCTCTGGAGATGGGCTTGGAGATCCCTCCGCTTGTTCCCCTCCGCCATAAGTGGCTATTCCGGCTCGGACAGAGACCATGAACACCGGTGGGAGAAACCATTGGGTTTGTAACTTTACCAAACGGCTGTGAGGAACTGAGCACTCTCCCCAATCCCCCGACTTAGAGCGAGGAGGGCAAGCAGAAGAGCTGTGACGGTCGGCCATGTTGGAATGGTTTTTCGCTGAGCGCTCTAATGGATGCTAGCTCAAGGGAGGAGAGTGAGGCTTGGATCTGAGAATCCCTGTTCCTTCAAATAGATGGTTGGCCCGGAGGATTGAGGGTGGCAAATGCAAAAATGCCTCGACTCCTCGCATTCGCTCGACACTTGGAGATGGTCATTACTAAGGCGCTGAAGCTGACGAGCACAACATTGATTGGAGGCCGGACACTACTCGTCGTAACAGGTAGTTTGGAATATTCGGAGATGGAACCCGCCTTGCAATGCCGAAGACAATACTGCGCACCGGACTCATCGTCATTGAAGCCTGGTTCAGGGGCTACTGAGGGAGTTCTGGATTAGGGGGTATCCGGACAGACGGACTGTGTACAATGTCCGGACTATTGAAGCGTGAAGATACAAGACTCAAGACTTCGGCCCGCGTCCGGATGGGACTCTCCTTTGCGTGGAAGGCAAGCTTGGCGATCCGGATATTATCTTTCCTTTCTTGTAACCGACTCCATGTAAACCCTAGCCCTCTCCGGTGTCTATATAAACCGGAGAGGTTGGTCCTTAGAAGGCCGATCACAATTACAATCATACCATCATAGGCTAGCTCTTAGGGTTTAGCCTCTACGATCTTGTGGTAGATCTACTCTTGTACTACCCATATCATCAATATTAATCAAGCAGGAAGTAGGGTTTAACCACCATCGAGAGGGCCCGAACCTGGGTAAACATCTGTGTCCCTTGCTTCCTGTTAAATCGGCCTCCACGCATAGATCGGGACCCCCTACCCGAGATCCGCTGGTTTTGACATCGACAGAGAGGCTGACAGCTAGGTCCACGGCAGCCGCAAGGTAGTGCCTCCTTATTACGCGCAAATTAATTATTCCTCCACCTGATAGCGGGGACCCACCGGATGGGCCACCGTATTTTGCGAAAAAAATGATTTGCCCCCAGACTGCTGGGACCCACGAGCTACATCTTCACACGCAAGGAGGTGCGTCCGAAAAGAAAACAATTCGCCCCCTGACTACTGGGACCCAGCAGCTACATCTTTGCACACAAGGAAGTGCGTAAAAAAAACGATTCGCCCCCCGACTGCTGGGATCCACCAGCTACACCTTCGTACGCAAGGAAATGCGTCCAGGCAAAAAACAAAAACGATTCGCCCCCTTGACTGCTGGGACCCAGCAGCTACACCTTCGCATGCAAGGAAGTGTGTCCGGGCAAAAAAAACCAAAACGATTCGCCCCCTAACTACTGGGACCCACCAGCTACATCTGCACAGGCAAGGAAGTGCCTGACAGTCGGGACCCACCTGGTCGAAGCGTACGTAGAGTTGTCATCCTGGTCGCGAATGTGTACGTACATACTGGTCGATGTAGAGGCGCGCACGTGTCATAGTAGAGGCGCGCACGTGTCGTAGTAGAGGCGCGCACGTAGCATGTACATGTACGTACAGCAGCCATGGTGCAAGAAAGAAAAATCGGCCACGTATGTGTACATACGGGCGGGGACTCGAACGCCTACTCACGCATACGTACGGCGAGGGCTCGTGTTCATGGGGAGGCAACATAATTCGTCGTGTTCATGGGGAGGCAACAGAATGCATCGTGTTCATCGGGAGGCAACAGAACGCGTGGGAGCCAACCGGTTGGGTCGGAACGGAATGCGTGGTCGTGTTCATCGGGAGGGCTTGGACGGAACACGCGATGGAAACGAGGCCTGGCGTACCGCAGAACAAAGGAAACGACCTTGTGTTCGACCGGCCACGTTCGGAACGGGGTCCTATTGATCGGGAGGGGTGTGGCGTACCGCAAAACGGAGGAAACAGACGTCCTACGGTCGAAACGGGGGTCCTGTTGATCAGGAGGGGTGTGGCGTACCGCAAAATGGATGAAACGGACCTCCTACGGTCGAAATAGGTGTCCTGTTGATCGGGAGGGGTGTGGCATACCACAAAATGGACGAAACGGACTTGTGTTGGAGTGCTACGGTCGAAACGGGGGTCCTGTTCATCGGGAGGGGTGTGGCACAAAACGGGACTCCACGGGATACTGTTCATCTCCATCGTCGACCTCCTCCAGCCTCCACGGGCTACCGTCGACCTCCTCCAGACTCCACGGGCTCCTGTTCATCCAGCCTCCACCGCGCGCTACTCCACCGGCTACTGTTCAACCACCCCTCCATGGGCACCCCTCCACCGTCTACTGTTCATCCAGCCCTCCACACCACGGGGTCCTGTTCAACCACCCCTCCACGGCCACCCCTCCACCGTATACTGTTCATCCAGCCCTCCACACCACGGGGTCCTGTTCATCCAGAGGCAACGCCACCGCTCACTGCAGTGCAATCGTTCGGGTTCAGTTAGAGCCCAACGCCTTGCTCGGGTTCAGTCAGAGCCAATGCCTCGCACGTGTACGAGAGACACGCGCATCGCTCGTCCCCCGACCTCCCACCGTAACCGACAACTCTCCGAAATTTTCCTCCCCCTCGCTTCTACCACGGTTTTTCCGTCATGGACGGCCCAAAGAATGTCATGCAACTGCGTCTTCGGCTCGCCCAGGACGAAAAGCGCATTTTCTATCATGATTTTTTGTCATAGAAGTAGGAGCCCACCACATCTATGATTATACCGGGTTTTGTCACAATTATCGTCATAGAAGTGTCATATGTATGACAGAATTTTTTTTCGTTTGGCCCAAAATGTCACGGATGTGTCTTTTTTTTGTAGTGCAAGCTTAGATGCTTGAGACTTCTTGAAATATTATCTTGGGGTGCCTTGGGCATCCCCAAGCTTAAACTTTTGTCTCTCCTTAATTCCTCTCATATCATGGTTTCTCTATTTCTCAAAAGTTTCATCCACACCAAACTCAACAAGAACTCGTGAGATAGGTTAGTATAAACCAATGCAAAACCTTATCATTCTCTACTGTAAAAAATCACTAAAATTATTATTCAACGTTGAATACTAAATTCCTCTTCATATTTAATACTCCTATCCTCAAATAGAATCATTAAACAAGCAAACATATGCAAACAATGCAAACATAACAGCAATCTGTCAAAACAGTATAGTCTGTAAAGAATGCAAGAGTATCAATACTTCCCTAACTCCAAAAAGTATGAGAGAAAATTGCCACTGTAGTAAATTTATCAGAGCTCATTATGCAAAAAATTTCAACATTATATCATTCTCCGACTTTTCTAGGGATTTTTCGCAACAGCGGTAAACTTTCTGTTTTCAAACAGCAACATGTATACTAGCAAAATAAGCATGGTAAAGGCTATCCTTGACATTTTTATTGAAACTAAAGATGCAAAACATTATTCTAAATAACATAAAGCAAATACTAACAAAAGAAAATGACACTCCAAGCATAACACATATCATGTGGTGAATAAAAATATAGCTCCAAGTAAAGTTGCTGATGAACGAAGACGAAAGAAGGGATGTCTTCTGGGGCATCCCCAAGCTTAGGCTCTTGGTTGTCCTTGAATATTACCTTGGGGTGCCTTGGGCATCCCCAATCTTAGGCTCTTGCCACTCCTTATTCCATAGTCCATCGAATCTTTACCCAAAACTTGAAAACTCCACAACACAAAACTCAACAGAAAACTCGTAAGCTCCGTTAGTATAAGAAAATAAAACCACCACTTAGGTACCATAGTGAACTCATTCTAGATTCATATTGGTGTAATATCTACTGTATTCAAACTTCTCTATGGTTCATACTACTTAATACTAGCCATAGATTCATCAAAATAAGCAAACAACACATAGAAAACAGAATCTGTCAAAAACAGGACAGTCTGTAGTAATCTGTATCAAACGTATACTTCTGGAACTCCAAATATCCTACAAAATTAGGAATACCTAAGAAATTTGTGTACCAATCCAGAGCGAAAAGAATCAGATCATAATCACGTTTCTGTGAATTAACAAAACTAATTTACTGGGTGAAAAAGTTTCTGATTTTCAGCAGGATCAACACAACTATCACCATAAGCTACCCTAAAGGTCTTACTTGGCACTTTATTGAAACAAAAGCTATAAAACATGATTAATACAGTAGAATAATCATGTGAACACAGAAAAACAGTAAGGATAAATATTGGGTTGTCTCCCAACAAGCGCTTTTCTTTAATGCCTTTCTAGCTAGGCATGATGATGGCAATGATGCTCACATAAAAGATAAGAATTGAAACATAATGGGAGCATCATGAAGCATATGACTAGCACATTTAAGCCTAACCCACTTCCCATGCATAGGGATTTTGTGAGAAAACAACTTATGGGAACAATAATCAACTAGCATAGGAAAGTAAAACAAGCATAGCTTCAATATTTTCAACACATAGAGAGGAAACTTGACATTATTGCAATTCCTACAAGCATAAGTTCCTCTCTCATAATAATTTTCAGTAGCATCATGAATGAATTCAACAATATAACCAGCACCTAAAGCATTCTTTTCATGATCTACAAGCATATAAAATTTACTACTCTCCACATAAGCAAAATTCCTCTCATTCGGAATAGTGGAAGTATCATAAGAGACTTGAACACTAAAAATTGTTTCCATATTAAAAGAGTAATGTTCAAAAAAAGGGTAATCATAATCATGACAAGATTTGTAAATATAATCATCACTACTTTTTATAGCATAAGTTTCATCACAATAATCACCATAAGTAGCAACTTCGTTCTCATCATAATCGATTGAAACCTCTCCCTAGATAGTGGAATCACTAAATAAAGTTGACACTCTTCCAAATCCACTTTCGTATTCATCACAATAAAATTCAACATCCTCCAAAATAGTGGGAGCACTACTTCCTAAAGTTGACACTCTTCCAAACCCACTTTCATCAATATAATCATCATACGTAGGAGGCATGCTATCATCATAACAACTTTGCATATCAAAACTTGGGATGCTAAAAATATCATCTTCATTAAACATAGCATCCCCAAGCTTGGGACAAACGTTAATTTCAGCAAATAAATTCTCAAATATTTCATCCTCATCAAACATAGCTTCCCCAAGCTTGGGCTCTTTTATATCATAAGCATAATCACTCTCATCATTAATAGTATGGATAGCACCAATAGTATAACAATTATCATCATCACAATGAGTAGTAGGAGCAACATAATTTGGGAGGGATACCTTTGTACCTTTGTTGCTCCTTCTTTTCTTTTTCTTCTTCACATTATGTGTGGGTTCAACCTTCCTCTTTGAGCTCCTTATTGATGAGACTGGTTGAATAGAAAGCTCCTCCTCGTTACCTGATTCATAGTAAGAAATAATAGGAGGATATCGGGAAGTCTCTTCCCTTCCATTAATATTCTCTTCATCTTCTATTTGCTTTATTTTCTTTAGGTAATTGGCAACATAAGGATTTTCAATGCAATTCACCGCACAAAACATATAAATTTTCTCTAGATCAAATTCAAGAAATCTATCAAGATTAAATTTTGGAATACCCTCAGTTATATGTTTCATTTCTTCATACCCCAAAAGCAAGCTAAGTTCATTATGATGCGCAAGGGTAATCAAGTTATCACAATTTTGGACACAATTCGATCATGAAACAATTTGCATTGGAGATTTAAATGACCACGTTCATTGCAAAGTTCACAAGGGGCATGAAAAATATTGAATCTTTCAACACATTCATCAAGACTTTCTTGCAAACCTTTAGTTTCTAAATACTTATGCCTCTTGCAATATCTATTTTCTCTATTTGGTGTGTCCATGCAAGCCCATTCTACTCCACAAAAATAAACATGCTTATAAGAGACATTTTTATCATAACTAGTGCAATCATCATTAGTACAATGGATATTCAAAGAGTTCATACTAACAACGTAGCAATCATGCTCATCATTCAAAGATTTAGTACCAAGCATTTTAATGCATTCTTCTTCTAGCACTTGAGCACAATTTTCCTTTCCATCATACTCACGAAAGATATTAAAAAGACGAAGCATATGAGACAAACTTAACTCCATTTTTTAGTTTTCTTTTATAAACTAAACAAGTGATAAAACAAGAAACAAAAAGATTCGATTGCAAGATCTAAAGATATACCTTCAAGCACTCACCTCCCCGGCAACGGCGCCAGAAAAGAGCTTGATGTCTACTAGACAACCTTCTTCTTGTAGACGTTGTTGGGCCTGCAAGTGCACAGGTTTGTAGGACAGTAGCAAATTTCCCTCAAGTGGATGACCTAAGGTTTATCAATCCGTGGGAGGCGTAGGATGAAGATGGTCTCTCTCAAGCAACCCTGCAACCAAATAACAAAGAGTCTCTTGTGTCTCCAACACAACCAATACAATGGTAAATTGTATAGGTGCACTAGTTCGGCGAAGAGATGGTGATACAAGTGCAATATGGATAGTAGATATAGGTTTTTGTAATCTGAAAATATAAAAAAAGCAAGGTAACTAATGATAAAAGTAAGCGTAAACGGTATTGCAATGGTAATAAACAAGGCCTAGGGTTCATACTTTCGCTAGTGCAAGTTATCTCAACAATAATAACATAGACAGATCATATAACAATCCCTCAACATGCAAAAAAGGGTCACTCCAAAGCCACTAATAGCGGAGAACAAACATAGAGATTATGGTAGGGTACGAAACCACCTCAAAGTTATTCTTTTGGATCAATCTATTCAAGAGTTCGTACTAGAATAACACCTTAAGACACAAATCAACCAAAACCCTAATGTCACCTAGATACTCCATTGTCACCTCAAGTATCCGTGGGCATGATTATACGATATGCATCACACAATCTCAGATTCATCCAACCAACACAAAGTACTTCAAAGAGTGCCCCAAAGTTTCTACCGGAGAGTCGAGAAAACGTGTGCCAACCCCTATGCATAGGTTCATGGGCGGAACCCGCAAGTTGGTTACCAAAACATACATCAAGTGGCACGTGATATCCCATTGTCACCACAGGTAAGCATGGCAAGACATACATCAAGTGTTCTCAAATCCTTAAAGACTCAATCTGACAAGATAACTTCAAGAGGAAAACTCAATTCATCACAAGATAATAGAGGGGGGGAGAAACATCATATGATCCAACTATAATAGCAAAGCTCGCGATACATCAAGATCGTGCCATAGAGAGAACACGAGAGAGAGAGAGAGAGAGAGATCAAACACATAGCTACTGGTACATACCCTCAGCCCCGAGGGTGAACTACTCCCTCCTCGTAATGGAGAGCGCCGGTATGATGAAGATGGCCACCGGTGAGGGATCCCCCTCCGACAGGGTGCCGGAACGGGCTCCCGAGAGGTTTTTGGTGGCTACAAAGGCTTGCGGCGGCGGAACTCCTGATCTATCTTGATATTCGATGTTTTCAGGGTACGTAGGCTTACATAGGCGAAAGAAATCGGTCGGGGGGTGCTCCCCTATCTCCTGGCCTCCTCGAGGATCTTCTGACGTGAACTCCAAGTCTCCAGGATCATATTCTTCCAAAAAATCACACTGCCGAAGGTTTCATTCCGTTTGGACTCCGTTTGATATTCCTTTTCTTCGAAATACTGAAACAGGCAATAAAACAACAATATGGGCTGGGCCTCCGGTTAATAGGTTAGTCCCAAAAGTAATATAAAGTGTATAATAAAGCCAGTAATCATTCAAAACAGATAATAATATAGCATGAATGCTTCATAAATTATAGATACATTGGAGACGTATCCCCTATCATCAGGCAAATCCACCAAAGTCCACACTTTGTTCTCATACATGGATCCTATCTCAGATTTCATGGCCTCAAGCCATCTGTAGGAATCTAGGCTCATCATAGCTTCTTCATAGTTTGTAGGTTCGCCTTGTTCTAATAACATGACTTCGAGGACAGGATCACCATACCACTCTGGTGCGGATCATGTTCTGGTTGACCTACGAGGTTTTGTAGTAACTTGATCTGAAGTTTCATGATCATCATCATTAGCTTCCTCTCTAGTTGGTGTAGGCATCACATGAGTAGTTTTCTCTGATGCGCTACTTTCCAATTCGAGAGAAGGTACAATTACCTCATCAAGTTCTACTTTCCTCCCACTCACTTCTTTTGAAAGAAACTCCTTCTCTAGAAAGGTCCCATTCTTGGCAACAAAGATCTTGCCTTCGGACTGTGATAGAAGGTGTACCCAATAGAATCTTTAGGGTATCCTATGAAGACGCACTTCTCCACTTTGGGTTCGAGCTTATCAGGCTAAAGCCTTTTGACATAAGTGTCGCATCCCCAAACTTCAAGAAACGACAGCTTAGGTTTCTTGCCAAACCACATTTCATACAATGTTGTCTCAACGGATTTAGACGGTGCCCTATTTAACGTGAATGCAGCTGTCTCTAATGCATAACCCAAAATGATAGTGGTAAATCGGTAAGAGACATCATAGAATGCACCATATCTAATAAAGTACGGTTTCGATGTTCAGACACACCATTACACTGTGGTGTTCCAGGTGGCATGAGTTCTGTAACCCTTCCACATTGTTTTAAATGAAGGCCAAACTCGTAACTCAAATATTCGCCTCCATGATCAGATCGTAGAAACTTTATTTTCTTGTTACGATGATTCTCCACTTCACTCTAAAATTCTTTGAACTTTTCAAATGTTTTAGACTTGTGTTTCATTAAGTAGATATACCCATACCTACTCAAATCATCTGTGATGGTCAGAAAATAACGATACCCGCCGCGTGCTTCAACACTCATTGGACCGTATACATCGGTAAGTATTATTTTCAATAAGTCATTATCTCGCTCCATTGTTCCGGAGAATGGAGTTTTAGTCATCTTGCCTATGAGGCATGGTTCGCAAGCACCAAAGGATTCATAATCAAGTGATTCCAAAAGTCCATCTGATGGAGTTGCTTCATACGCTTTACACCAATATGACCTAAATGGCAGTGCCACAAGTATGTTGCACTATCATTATCAACTTTGCATCTTTTGGAATCAATATTGTGAATATGTGTATCACTATGATCGAGATTCAATAAACCATTCACATTGGGTGTATGACCATAGAAGGTTTTATTCCTGTAAACAGAATAACAATTATTCTCTGACTTAAATGAATAACCGTATTGCAAGAAACATGATCGAATCATATTCATGCTCAATGCAAACACCAAATAACATTTATTTAGGTTCAACACTAATCTCGAAGGTAGAGGGAGTGTGCGATGGTGATCGTATCAACCTTGGAATCACTTCCAACACACATCGTTACCTCGCCCTTAACTAGTCTATGTTTATTCTGCAACTCCTGTTTTGAGTTACTAATCTTAGCAATTGAACCGGTATCAAATACCCAGGGTGTTTTATGGTGGAACTCTAGATGGAGATCTTTCATGAATTGGAGGGGAAATCCCCAAGAACAAGAAGAACACAAAGGGGGAAAACAAGAGGAACACTCAAATTAACTTGATCCAATCACACATGTGCTAGATCCAATCACACAAAGAGAGATACAAAGTTCCAAATCCAACACAAGAAGATACAAGAGGTAACTAGTTCATCCAGGTCTTGATGATCCTATGATGGGGATCCTTCTCCAAGAGGAGGCCTTGATATCCACAAGAGGATCTTCTTCCATAGAAGGTCATGATCTCCAAGAGGAGGAAGATGAGCAAAGCTCTCTCATTATCTCACATATACTTTGCTATCCATAGAAAAGAGCTAGATGAGGAGTACTTATAGCCTAGGGACGAAATAGGAGGAAAAAGGGGGTACAAGGGTCTTTTAACAAAAAATGCGCGTAGGCATATTCAAACATGTCCGGGCACCCGGAGTAAAGTGGTCTGGGCACCCGAGGTCGTCGGGGAGTAGAAAACCGGGCACACGGGGTGGCGCATGGGAGGGGGACCGGGCACCCGGTGGTCGGGGTGCAGGCACCCGGGGTGGACAGAGGGGCCACACCCTTTGGGGCCGGGGGTCGGGCACCCGGGGCATAGGAGGCCGGGCACCCGGGGTGGTCCGAGGCCTCCGGTGCATCTGGGAGTTCCTTCTTATCCTTGGGGCTCCATGTGGACTTGGTGATCCCTCCGTGCCTCCTCACGGTCTTCTCCTTGGTACCTTAGAATGCACAATGTATCCATTTGAGGTAGAACCCAACTCTCATGTGAATCCGAATGAAGTTCTAAGAGGAAAGAGTTAACCTCGGTTTTGATGATGTGTGCACGGACTCTTGTCATCGGTACTCTTCATGCTTGCGGTGGCGACGAAACGTCCATGGGGATGAACGAGGGATGCTCCGCATCATCTCCCCCCTTGGGAGAGATCCGTCCACTGATCATGATCTTCGTCACCATGGGAAAGAGAGGGCGTCGCCGTGTAGACGTGGACAACCACCAAGCACTTATCATGTTGAAGCTCCAAATGGGCACTCTCCAATGTCGCACCGTCTTGTGATTCCGTCAAAAGGAGCAAGTATAACAAACACTTGGAAAAACAAATGTGGTTACCGTCAGTGCAAAACCAAGCATTCAAGAGGTGATTCACGAAACAAGTGTTGTCATCAAGCATAACATATGGTGTGACAAGGGAATGTGACAATGTAAGCACATAAATTGAGCAAAATCAAGGACATCATGGAAACAAGCATGTAAATGTGAGGTAGCGATGCAAATATGTGAGTCAAGAGAATAAGCATCTACCTCAAGCTCATAGCAAGCATGCATAAGGCGCTCAACAAATGGTCTATTGTATGCATATGGAGCATTCACAACACCAAAATAAATGAAGCGTATAAAGTGCAAGACAATCCAAGCGTAACGTGCATGGGGTGTAGTGAATATAGTGTGGCACTCAACACAATAGAAAGAGCAATTGTTCATAATGTGTGAGGAAATCAAGTCATTCAAGCTAGTAGTGCGAAGATGCAACATACTAGAGGTAATCACGTCAATAATGTCATGTGTGCAAATAGTTGGCATATGCAATGCGCATGACATATCGCAAGCATGAAAACAAGATATGAGCAAAGTATGCGCAATATCATGGGGCACACATAGAACATGGAAATAGCAACAAAGATCTCCATTGAGCATGCAAATACACATAGTAGTAGTAGAATGGTGAATCATATGTAAGTGCAAGCAAGGGTCACAATTGCATGGCAAAATCATGGAAAGAGTTATATCATGCAAAGTGAACATGGCAATATGAGCAAATGATACGTAATAGACAAGAATCCATAACCATGTGAGGGCCACGTAGAAAAGATGCGCGAACTCCTTGCACAAGTGGAATAGTGGGGAGTGTAATCCATGGGATCCCAAAGCATCGTTGCTCAAGAGCTCGTTTCGTCAACTCATGGGATTGTGAGGTTTAGGAGTGTTCATAAGTACCTACACAAAACAAATGCAAAGGGAAAATTGTGTGTGCGTGGTATATGTACACATCATCCATTATGATGCATACGTGCATGTGTTGGTTAGCAAGAAATATCCAATGCTCAAATAAATGAGATGTGTGATATAGAAACATGTCATCCATCATGAAAGGTTTGTTACTATGTATAGGATAATGGAGATTCAAATTGTGTAATGCATCACTAGTAATATCTAGAGCATTTTTATGAATGGTATGCATATGATGAACACATTGAATGGAATCAAGAGATACGCAACAATTTTCATGGCATGGCATATGAGATGAATTGCACAAATTTTGCAAAGGTAGTATAGCAATATCATCACAAGAGAAACACATACTAATAACCATGATCTCGTCATCTATGCCATAAGTGCAAATGGGATTTATTTGAATGGGGCATGCATAGTTACTATGTTGAGATTGAAATGATGCAATATGGGAGATCTCACTCATAGCATATGACAAGTTTAAAGGGTTGTCGAACATGATGTGACAAAAAGAATTTTCACATGATATCCTATGGAGCATAACATCACAACTAGGCAACTCGACATGCTCATCATCATATTCATCATAAATTGGGTAGTCATGACATGAGGAGGGCACACTAGCATGAAACATGTTAATAGGTGTGTCAACATCATGCAAGCAATCATTGGTAAGATAGTCCACTAGTGGGACAAGAGAAGCATCATCACCTATATTACCTTTGGAGCATCGCTCATGTGTTGTAGGTGAGGTGTCGAAGACCAAGTTGTGGTCATCTTCCTGATGGAACCATGTGGGGGGTGCATTATCATCCACCATGGCCATCATCATCTCCATTGGAGGTATGTACTCGACGAGGATAGGCATGTCATCATGTAGGAGACCTAGCACCAAAGAAGAAAACACACTCGGATTAGAGGTTAAGTCGTTAGAAATCATAGTGGCCTCATGTGCCATCTCAATTACCTCACTCACTAAGTGTTGTGGCTCAACCACTCCCGGTAAGATACTCTCACTCATATGGTTGGTGGAGTCACTCAAATGGCTCTCAACCTCACATAGGATGTGTGGCATAATATCGTGTGTGGGGCTAGTGGTGGTCACACTCATCCTCTCATAGGAAATGCTCTCAATGTCACATATGGTGGAGTCACTCATATCACTCATGGTGGGGTGGCTCTCCTCACATGGGAATTAGGGCATCTCGTCATATGTGGGTGTCAGAGAGATGTAGGTGCAATTGTCTCCATGCTCAACTCCTATCGCCACCTTGGTTGAAGGGATAGTCCCATGCTCAACCTCCTCGTCCATAACGCCTCTGAAAATGAATGTCGTAGGATGTGTCAAATCATCTCTCTCCTCCGAGACCAAAGATAAGGACTCAGGTGCACTCTCGTAGCTCGACTCGAAGTATGTGTCCCATTTGGGCACCGTCTTCATGTTGTAGAAGAGGTTTGTGCTTGTCGCTGTGGTCGAAAGGGATGGCCCTTGCTCGACCGTCTTGTCGCCATCTTGTTGTAGGAGGCCCATATGATGTGGCACCCCGTAGCTCATCTTCATGACCAAAGGGAATTTACCATGCTCGGCCATCTTCCTTTAGGGGCTTCCGATGATGGAAGTGTCGCCCTAGCTTGTAGGTGGTCGCCTTGTGGTTGAAGATGTCGATGTAGACAAACTCATTGGAAGTAGGCAAAGATGCCGTACGTCCAAAGGAGAAGATGCATTGATAACACTTGGAGAAGATGCCGAAGTGGTGGTGAGGGAGTCCTGGATTAAGGGGTCCTCGGACAGCCGAACTATATGCGTATGCCGGACTGTTGGGCTATGAAGATACAAGATAGAAGACTTCATCCTGTGTCCGGACGGGACTCTCCTTTGCGTGGAAGGCAAGCTTGGCGATTCGGATGTGAAGATTCCTTTCTCTGTAACTGACTCTGTGTAACCCTAGCCCCCCTCCGGTGTCTATATAAACCGGAGGGTTTAGTCCGTAGGACAAGAACAATCATAACCATAGGCTGGCTTCTAGGGTTTAGCCTCTACGATCTCGTGGTAGATCAAGTCTTGTAATACTCATATCATCAAGATCAATCAATCAGGAAGTAGGGTATTACCTCCTTCGAGAGGGCCCAAACCTGGGAAAACATTGTGTCCCCCGCCTCCTGTTACCATTAGCCTTAGATGCATAGTTCGAGGCCCCCTACCTGAGATCCGCCGGTTCTGACACCGACATTGGTGCTCTCATTGAGAGTTCCACTGTGTCTCCACCATAAGGCTTGATGGCTCCTTCAATCATCTACAACGACGACGTCCAGGGTGAAGTTTTTCTCCCCGGACAGATCTTCGTATTCGGCGGCTTCGCACTGCGGGCCAACTCGCTTAGCCATCTGGAGCAGATCGACAACTACACCCCTGGCCATCAGGTCAGGTTCGGAAGCTAGAACTACACCGCCGACATCCGCGGACACTTGATCTTCGACGGATCGAGCCTATGACAGCCGCACCCCGCCACCATGATGAACATGACCTAAATCTGTCATCAGACTATGTGCGGCGGATTGTGCCTTTAGCCGCACTGGCCCTAGATCTAGAGCAGAGCGCGCCATCCGAGGACGGGTGGCTCAACCTCGCCATCGAAGCCGCAGACTCAACGGCGCTAGAGCCGAACATAGATCTGACCTCCAACGAGGCTTGTGTCATCGGAGCCTCGGACTCATCTCCGGCCAGAGGCTCCAAACCGCGTGTATCCGCACCCGTCGAATTTGACCGGGCGCCAATCTTAGAGTTCAGCTCCGGACATCTTTCAACACTCACCCTTAGGCGATGTGTTAAACTCATTAAA
This sequence comes from Triticum timopheevii, assembly GCA_963921465.1. Classification (NCBI taxonomy): domain Eukaryota; kingdom Viridiplantae; phylum Streptophyta; class Magnoliopsida; order Poales; family Poaceae; genus Triticum; species Triticum timopheevii. Next base: position 213,259,161 of record OY997266.1, on the reverse strand, counting down.
GTCTCACTCCTTGTCAGGAGATCTTTGGCCGAACTATGTCCGGCTTGAGTGGGAAGCGGACGACGAAGAACTTTGTTACCAACCCACCACCCACTTGATAGCCACTGTCGACGATTTGACCGACATGCTTGATTTCGACTATGAAGACATCGACGGTATGGACGACAATGCTGGAGAAGAACAGGAACCACCGCCCACAGGGCGCTAGACAGCCACCTCCTCATACGATATATACATGGTGGATACACCCAAAGAAGACAATGGCCATGAAATAAAAGATCTAGTTGAGGATGAACTTCCTGAGAAGTAGTCTAAGCGCCGACATCAGCGGCGCCGCTCTAAATCACGCCATGGTAAAAATAGCGATACCGGCACAAGAGAGAATAACACTCCGGACAATGCCAAAGACAACGAAGACCCCGCCAAGCCAAGTTTCGAATAGGCTGGAAGGGAAGATGAGCGAGCCAGCCCTGATGAACAGGCCGTGAACAACGACTCGGGAGACAGCAATTACATGCCCCTCTCCGAGGACGAGGTGAGCCTCGGCGACGAAGAATTTATCGTGCCTAAGGATCCCGTTGAGCAGGAGTATTTCAAGCGCCGACTTATAGCCACTGCAAAAAACCTGAAGAAGAAGCAGCAACAGCTTCAAGCTTCTCAAGATCCGCTCACTGACAGATGGACTGAGGTCCTGGCAGCCGAGGAATACGGGCTTTACCCGAAGCGCAAATTGCGACCTCTTTGATGACGAGGCACCGGAGCCGGCGCTACCAGCGCATAATGCGGCTGATCGACCACCGCATGGCCGAGATAAAACGGCAATTCAGCCTGACCACCAGCCAGCACTACCTCGCCGAACAAATATAAACACAACAGCTCGGGGATACACACATGACCTGCGGTACGATTTGGAAAATAGAGCAGGTCAAACCAGATCGATCTACGGATCACGGGGGCGTGCCCCAACGTGCAATGACGGCCACTAAGCCGCATATAACGAGCACGAAACTGTCCGGGCCGAATACTGCAGACCGGCTCTATTCGAGCTACCTACCGACATAGCCTGACACAGAGGTGCCGCACACCCCCTCTGCTTCACTGATGAAGTAATGGAGCATGAATTCCCAAAAGGGTTAAAACCCGTAAACAATGAATCATATGATGGAACAACAGATCCCGCGGTATGGATCGAGGACTTCTGTCTCCATATACATATGCCCCGCGGCAATGACCTCCATGCCATCAAGTATCTCCCGCTAAAACTCAAGGGACCAGCTAGGCACTGGTTGAACAGTCTACCCGAAAACAGTATTGGCAGTTGGGAGAACCTGGAAGATGCATTCCTTGACAACTTCCAGGGCACTTATGTCCCACCTCTGGATGCCGATGACCTAAGTCATATAATCCAACAGCCCGAAGAGTCAGCCAGGAAATTTTGGACTTGGTTCTTAACTAAAAAGAACCAAATCGTTGACTGTCCGGATGCCGAAGCCCTAGCGGCCTTTAAGCATAACATCCGCGACGAGTGGCTCGCCCGACACCTCGGCCAAGAGAAGCCGAAGTCCATGGCAGCCCTTACGACGCTCATGACTCACTTTTGTGCGGGTGAGGATCGCTGGCTAGCTCGTAGCAACAACACCTCAAGTAAACCTGGGACTTCTGAAGCTAGAGATAGCAACGGCAAGCCCTGACGCAACAGACACAAGCGTCGAAATAATGGCGATAACACCAAAGACATGGCCGTCAATGCCGGATTCAGTGGCTCCAAGTCCGGTCAGCGAAAAAAGCCATTCAAACAAAACAAGCCGGGCCCATCCAGTCTGGACCGCATACTCGATCGTCCATGCCAAATCCACGACACCCCCGATAAACCAGCCAATCACACCAACAGAGAATGTTAGGTCTTCAAACTGGCTGGCAAGTTAAATACTGAAAACAAGGAAAAGGGATCGCAAAGTGACGATGACGAGGAACCCCGGCCGCCGAACACAGGGGGACAGAAGAAATTTCCTCCTCAAGTGAAACACTGAATATGATATATGCTACCCATATCCCCAAAAGGGAGCGGAAGCACGCACTAAGGGACGTCTACGTGATGGAGCCAGTCGCCTCAAAATACAACCTGTGGTCCTCCTGTTCGATCACCTTCGATCGAAGGGACCATCCGACCAGTATCCGTCATGGAGGTTCAGCCGCACTAGTGCTTGACCCTATCATTGACGGATTCCACCTCACACGCGTCCTCATGGACGGGGGTAGCAGCCTGAACCTGCTTTAACAGGATACAATGCGCAAAATGGGTATTGATCCCTCAAGGATCAAGCCCACCAAAACCACCTTTAAAGGTATCATACCAGGTGTAGAGGCCTGCTGTACGGGCTCAATCACACTGGAAGTGGTCTTCGGTTCCCCGGATAATTTCCGAAGCGAAGTATTACTCTTCGACATCGTCCCCTTCCGCAGTGGTTATCACGCACTGCTTGGACGAACCGCATCTGCTCATTTCAAAACGGTGCCGCACTATGCTTACCTTAAGCTCAAGATGCCCGGACCTGGCGGTGTTATAACAGTCAATGAAAACATGGAGCGCTCCCTCCATACCGAGGAGCACACTGCGGCCCTTGCAGCAGAGGCACAGAATAGCCTTTTTAGGCAAAACCTTAATTCGGCAATAAAGCCCTCAGACTCTGTCAAGTGAGTCCGAGCTACTCAACAGAACCGTCTGGCTCGTCCAGAGCACAGCTAGCAATTCGGCCTTCGTACTAGCCCCAATAAAGCGGTGAAATTCGTGCCGCGCGTACACAACTACGCACTTAAAATACCATGGGCATGGACGGAGGCGCTGCTAGACCTTCACCGTTTATTCTCTTTTTTTCAGGTTTTTCCACCTCTCAAGGCTTTTTCTGATAAACCTGATCACCAGACCCATCGTGGGACGAATATACCAAGAAAGCTAGGGGCTCGGACGTGCAAGGGAATACACAGGTGGTCTTTGCTAAATGATTGTCATACCTGTTTTATATACCCACACGCAGCTCGCTCTTGGTCCCGGCATGTTCAATAGCCTTGTTTGCCTTAATTCGCCAGGAGCTTCATGGTACCCCATAACACGACAAGAAAGTCCGAACACATTTACAGTATAGTTTGGCACCCCGAACTTATAGCATTATATGCATCGGTTCTGAATCAGGTCTTTAGTCAATAGTTGGGTTGCCCGGCTCTTGTGCTTGCTACCCTACGTTCCGCTATATCGGCTAGGGTAGTAAGGGGAGAGATACTGCGATTGTGTCCCGGTTCTTCTAGACGAGCGCCTCAGTAGAGAAAGCCGAAAACTAACTTTCATGATGCGGCGAGAGCGGGTCAGCTGTTCGAGAGGTTTTCAAATCGCTAGAGATTTTTTCTGCTTTATGTGAGGAATCGGTTTTTGTCCAATTAGGCATGTATAGCGCCCCAACTTTGGCCTTCCGAATACCAGGGGCTATGCCAAAATTTAAAATTATAGAACTCCTATGGCTAAGTGAGGGTGATAAAGCTGTATAGTCCGATTGCCTTGTTCGTTGCGCTAAACACCTCCTTAAAGGACCAAAAATTTGGATAAAGAGTGTTTGGATTTATCCCAAACACCCCTGTACAAGCTACATGGGGGTAGAAGCCGACGACTGGCCAACTCTCAGATTTCATAAACGGCCTCACAGAAGGTAAAATTTTAAATAACAAGCATTAAGACCTTGTTCCATATTACAGGACACGATAAAATAATGCTCTCATGGGAAAATGATATCCTTGGCACATTGCTCCGCCACAAGGCAGGATCCCTCCATGACACTGTCATAGTACTTCTTAGGCTTGCGATGCTCCTTGCCCTCGGGCGGACCCTCGGTCATCAACTTCGTGGCACCCATCTTCGCCCAGTGCGTCTTGGCGCGGGTGAAAACCATCCGCGCACCTTCAATGCAGACCGACCACTTGACAGCTTCAAGCCAAGGGCAGGCACTGACCAGCTGCTTCACGAGTCGGAAGTAGCTACTGGGCATGGGCTCGGCAGGCCATAGCCGGACTATCAAGTCCTTCATGGCCAGTTTGGCCGCCTTGTGCAGTTCGACCAACTGCTTTAGTTGGTCGCTAAGAGGCGGCGGATGTTTTGATCCAAGGTACTGAGACCAGAACAACTTCTCCGTAGAGCTCCCTTCTTCAGCTCGAAAGAACTCCGCAGGATCAGATATGCTGCACAGCAGATCCGCAAACGCTCCTGGAAAATCCACATTCGGGTAAGTAAACGAAATGCTTCCTTCACACACTTGCTTTGCATAATAAAAGCCTTACCCGCCGCGATTGTCTAGGCCACCTGGATTTCTTGGAGGGCTCTCTGAGCCTCGGCTCGGGCATCTTGCGCGCTGGCGGGCCTTGGCAAGTTTGGACTCTTGAGTCTTTGAATTATGCTCCAAGGACTCGTACTTTTTGACGGCGTCCTGGAGCTCTTCCTGGACCTCGCTGACCCGGGCCTCCTGCTTCTCGCGCGCGGCGTGTTCCTTAGCCGCTTTGTCCTTGGCCTCGGCCAACGCCTTCTTAAGGGCCGCTACTTCAGTCGCGGCCCCTAACAAAGTTCATGACACTTTAGTCAGTACAAACTTTTCTTCCCTCCTAAATATAAAGCACCGGTTAGTACATACCTTGGCTGTCCTCCAGCTCCTTCTTCACGAGGCCAAGTTCTTCCTTGGCCCGCTCCAGATTACGCGTCAAGCCGGAGACCTCCGCAGTATGAGCGGCAGCGGCTTATTCACATAGACATGTTATGTTAGACTCCTGCGAAAATTATTTTGATCCTTGGTTTGGTTTTTCTTTCCGAACACCGAACAGAGCATCAGGGGCTACTGTCTACGAGGTGATATTCTTTTACAACTATATTACTTACCTCAAAGCCTGTTAGAAGGCTAAGGCAGGTTTCGGTCAGTCCGTTCTTGGCGGATTGGACTTTCTCAATCACTGTACTCATAAGAGTACGGTGTTCTTCCATAATGGAAGCGCCTTGTAGCGCTTCCAGCAATCTGTACGGTGCCTTTGGGTGGACAGAGGTCACCGGAAAAGGCGGCTTGCCCCCCTCATTTGGGAGAGGCTGCCTGCCCGAATCCGGAGCCACTTGGGTCTCCGGAGCTTTATTTGGCTGAGGGCCGAACTGGACTCGGCCCTCATCGTCCGGGTCTGTAGGGGTCTTTCCCCCCATGTGCTCGGCAGCTGAACTTCTTTCCTCCGGCATCACCGAAACGACCTCCCCTTGGCCCGGTATCCTTCAGGACAACACCTCGGTGTTGTTTGCGGCCTTATGGGAGGTGGCCATTGGAAGGGACCCACTGTTCATCGCCTACCGGTCCAACGACCCCTTCGAAGAGGAGGAGAGCTCGATGTTGGATTGGGCCGGGCTGCAGATGCATGGTCTAACACATTAAAAAACGATAAAGTGAAAAACCCGGAAATATTATCGTGTCCGGATACTTATGATTTGGCCAGGGGCTTGACCCTAGGCCCCCTCTCCTCGCTGCTGTTGGTGGCTGCGGCGGAGTAGTCCGGAAGAAAGATTTTTCCCTTCTTGGGCACCTCGGCCTCCCCATGTGTGGAGGCCTTCCTCTTATTTTCCCCCCAGTGGGTGGGGGGGGGGGGAACGGTCCTCCTCCTCCCAGTCATCTTTGGCGGAGGAGTGCGCCTCGGCGTCTTTGGACATCACGTCCGAAACGCCCTCTGGTCCCCTTGGTCGCCTTCTTGGTTTTCTTCTCCGACACCTCATAATGCGCCGAAAATAGCATCTTCGTCAGAAGAGGCATTTATGGATCCTCGGGAAGTGTAGCCGCACATTTGATCTGCTCCGCTATCGTTACCCAGGACCGAGAGATTGGCATGGAGGCTTAGGTTCCTCCCACGGATATGCTTGCAAAAGATATATCTTGCAAACATAAAAGAACTTACCAGATTAGCTCGGCGTTTTGCACTGAGCCCGCGGTCTTCGGACGTGGGCGGTGGTACCTTGCCGGCCTTAAAAAGCACCTTCCAGATGTCTTCATGTGTCGTATCGAAGAGGTCCAGTAGCATCTGGTGCTTGGCCGGGTCAAACTCCACAAGTTGCAAATCCGGCTCTAGCACGGAAGAATCCGGCGGAAGAGCATGACCTGGATCACGTTGACAAGCTTGATTTTCTTGTCAATCATGTTCTAGACACATGTGTGGAGCCCAGTCACTTCTTCCGATGAGCCCCAGGCTAAACCCTTCTCTTGCCAGGAGGTGAGCCACATGGGGACTTCAGATCGGAATTCAGGGGTCGCTGCCCAGTTGACGCCGCGCAGTTCGGTGATGTAGAACCACCCTGATTGCCACCCCTTTACGGTTTCCACAAAGGAGCCTTCGGGCCAGGTGATGTTGGGCATCTTGCCCACCATGGCACCTCTTCACTCAGCTTGTTGGCTGCTCACCACCTTTGGCTTCACTTTGAAGGTCTTCAGCCATAGGCCGAAGTGAGGTGGGATGCGGAGGAAGGCCTCACACATGACAATGAATGCCGAGATGTTGAGGATGGAGTTAGGGGCCAAGTCGTGGAAGTCCAGCCCGTAGTAGAACATCAGTCCGCGGACGAACGGGTGGAGGGGGAACCCCAGCCCACGGACAAAGTGAGGAAGGAACACCACCCTTTCTTGGGACTCCGGGGTAGGGATGATCTGCTTCTGGGCCGAAAGACAGTGAGCAGTGTCTTTGGACAAGTATCCGGCCTCCTGGAGCTTCTTGATGTCCTCCTTGACGGAGGAGGCCATCCACTTGCCTCCAGCTCCAGATCCGGACATGATTGGAGTCCTTTTTGGGCGGAAGAGATGGGTGCTTGGGCATTGGAGCTCGAGAATGAATGGGCGGAGGAAGAAGAGGGTGTGGGTGAAAGAGGGGAATCCTTATCCCTTTATAAAGGTAGTAAAAATCACGTGCCTCCCCGCTCGCCCTAATACTTGCTTGTTTCCCAAGTGCCATGCTGATGGCACGGTTAGGTTACCCATGCCTGCATTAATGAGAATCCCATGATAAGGGGACACGATCTGTGCTTCGACAAGACATGCCAATGAAACCGTGCCTCAAAATACAGAGAGGCAGGATAAAAATGGTTCGAATAAATACCGAGTTGTGGCGTGAGGTCACGCTATGAGTTGTCAGCAGATTGGACTCATGGGATATTATACTCTTGTAACCCCTATACTCATCAAAGTCAATCAAGCAGGAAGTAGGGTATTACCTCCATCAAGAGGGCCCAAACCTGGGTACACATCGTGTCCCCAACCTCCTTTTTACCTTCAATCCTTAGACGCACAGTTTGGGACCCCCTACCCGTGATCTGCCGGTTTTGACACCAACATTGGTGCTTTCATTGATAGTTCCACTGTGTCATCACCAAAAGGCTCGATGGCTCCATCAACCATCCATGACAACACCGCCCTGAGGGAGACTATTCTCCCTGGCCAAATCTTCGTATTCGGCGGCTTCGCACAACGGGCCAATTACGATTGGCCATCTGGAGCAGATCGACAGCTATGCCCCTGGTCATTAGATCAGTTTTGGAAACTTAAACTACGTCGCTGATATCTGAGGAGACTTGATGTTCCAAGAGTTTGCGGCCTCGATCGCAGCTCCGGCCTTAGATCCAGAACTCCTTGTTGAGTCCGAAGACGGGGGTTTAGAGCCCGTCAGACTCTCCACAACCATAGAGCTCCACATCGGAGATATGGAGGGGATCATTTCACCGGCCGAACTGGAACCACTACAGGCTCCCTTTATCCTCGTCGAGCCGGACTCACCTCCATACACCAGCTGCAAACTCTCGAGGTCTATGTTATATGAGCATGGCCAGGGTACTCCTGTCTCGCCCCGCTCCACGGATTGTCGCTTCACTGTCCGTACCTCACCCTTAAACGAGGCTCTGGACTTAATGCGATCTCTCGCCATCACAGAAGGATCGCTGCTGAACTATGCCCAGCTCGCACTAGGGGCTGAGAGAAGGGAATTTTACGTCCCACCCACCACCCACTTCATAGCCACTGTCGAGGACTTAACCGACATGCTTGATTACGCTTCCAAAGACATCGACGACATGGTGACGATGCCGGAGAGGAGCAAAGCCAGAACCCGCCGCTTACTAGACGCTGGACGGCTACTTCCACATATGACGAAAACATGGTGGACACCCCCAAAGAGAATAACGTCGACGACGGGAAGATTCTAGAGGATGAACCTGCTGAAGAACCTACGAAGCGTCGATGTGAGCGGCACCAATCAAAATCACGTCGCAAAAAAGGCAATAATACCGGCACCAGAGACAATAACACCCCGGATAACGCGGAAGACAAAGAAGCCCTTGTTGAGCCAACATCCGAGAAGGATGAATGGGAAGAGGAGCAAGTCAACCCCAATGATCTTATCAGGGGCGAGGGCTCGGAGGATAGTAACTACCTACCGATCTCTGAACAGGATGAGAGCCTGGGCGACGAAGACTTCATCGTACCAGAGGACCCCCTCGAACAAGAACGCTTCAAGTGCTGGCTAATAGCCACAACAAGAAGCCCGAGGAAAAAGTGGCAGCAACTTCAAGCCGATCAAGATTTACTCAATGACAGATGGACTAATGTCCTGGCAGCCAGGAATACGGCCTCGAACGCCCAACTAAGAGCTACCCAAAGCGCATGTTGCTCTCCCAATTCAACGATGAGGTCTCAGAGCCTATACCGATAGCACGTAACGTAGCTGACGGACCCGACCGACCGCCTCGTGGTCGGGACAAAGAGGCAACCCAAGCCAAACACCAACCTGTGCCACCTTGCCTTAGAGGCAGAGAAACAACGACCGCAGGACGCATGCACGACCTGCGATAGGACCTGGACAATAGAGCCGGTCATACGAGATCAATTTATGGGTCATGAGGGCGTGCACCAGCACGAGAAGACGGTCATCAAGCCTGGCACGATAAACACAACCTCACACAGGCAGAAAACCACCTACAGACTCCATCCGAACTGCGTCGTGACGTCGTCCGATACAGAGGAGCCGGATACCATCTATCCTTCACTAATGAAGTAATGGAACACCAATTCCCAGAAGGGTTTAAACCCGTAAAAATTGAATCATATGATGGCACCACAGATCCCGCGGTATGGATTGAAGACTTTCTTCTCCATATTCACATGGCTCGTGGTGATGTCCTACATGCCATCAAGTACCTCCCCCTAAAACTTAAGGAACCAGCACGGCATTGGCTGAATAGCCTCCCAAAAAACTCTATTGGAAGCTGGGAAGACTTGGAGGACGCCTTTAGAGACAACTTCCAAGGTACCTATGTTCGGCCCCCGGATGCCGATGACCTTAATCACATAATCCAGCAACCCGACGAATCAACCCGGATGCTCTGGACTAGGTTCTTAATTAAAAAGAACCAGATTGTGGATTGTCCAGACGTCGAAGCCCTCGCGGCCCTCAAACACAGCAACCCAGATGAGTGGCTCGCCCAAAACCTCAGCCAAGAGAAACCAAAGTCCATGGCAGCCCTTGCCACACTTATGGCCTGCTTTTGTGCGGGAGAAGATGCTGGCTCGCTCGTAGAAGCAATTGCACTAGCGACCCAGGAACCTCTAAAGTAGGGACAACAATGGCAAACCACGACGCGAAAAGAACAAGCGTCGAAACAATACAGAAGACACGGTGCTGAACGCCGGATTCAGCGGCTCAAAATCCGGTCAGCGGAAGAAGCCATTCAAAGGAGACAAAGATGGTCCATCTAGTTTTGACAGAATACTTGATCGGCCTTGCCAGATTCATGGCACCCCCGATAAACCTGCCAATCACACCAACAGAAACTATCGGGTGCTTAAACAGGCCGGCAAGCTCAACATCGAGAACAAGGGTAAAAGGCCGCCCAGCGAGGACAAGGATGAAGAGCCTCGGCCACCGAACATAGGGGGGCAGAAGCAATTTCCCCCTGAGGTCAAAACGGTGAATATGATCTATGTCACACACATACCCAAACGGGAGAGCAAGCGTGCATTAATGGACGTCTACACCGTAGAGCCGGTTGCCCCAAAATTCAACCCATGGTCGGCTTGCGCGATCACCTTCGATCGAAAGGACCACCCGACCAGTATCTGTCATGGAGGATCAGCAACGTTGGTCCTCGATCCAATCATCGACGGATTCCATCTCATGCGAGTCCTCATGGACGGCGACAACAGCCTTAACCTGCTCTATCAGGACACCGTCCGCAAAATGGGTACCCATCCGTGAAGAATCAAGCCCACGAAAACTACCTCTAAAGGAGTAATACCTGGCATAGAGGCCCGCTGGTCGGGCTCAATAACGTTGAAGGCTGTCTTCGGCTCGCCTGACAATTTCCGCAGTGAAGATTTGATCTTTGATATCGTACCCTTCTGAAGTGGCTATCACGCACTGCTTGGACGGACTGCTTTTGCTCGATTCAACACGGTGCCGTACTATGCTTATTTAAAGCTCAAGATGCCTGGACAAAGCGGTGTTATAACAGTCAATGGAAACACGGAATGCTCCCTCCGCACAAGGGAGCACACTGCAGCTCTCGTAGCCGAGGTACAGAGCGGCCCACTTAAGCCGCACACCTCGTCGTTCATCAAGTCGCCGGACTTTGTTAAAAGAGTCCGGTCAATCCCGCAAGCTAGTGGCCTGGTACATCCAGAGCTAGACTAGCAGTCCCGCCTCCGTCAATCGCTGTGCTCACCTGCGGAATTCGTACCGCGCATGCATCATTACACACTCAAAATACCTTGGGCATCAACGGAGGCACAATACGGGAAGGTCTATAGTATGGCTCGACCCTATATGATATTCCACCTTTTTTCACTTACCTTTTTACCACAGGCGCATTCGAGCCCATGTGTCCTATGGACTTACAAGGACTCACTCCAAGCCTGATTCCGTACGACAATAAGAAGATTGTTTCCTTCAAGGAACCCCTCTCTACAGGACGAAAGCAGCGCAGACATGTGGCAGGACATCCAAAGGTCTCTTTGGACCAAACCTTATCTAAAAGGACCTGTACTGAGCTTTTCTCCTTGTTATCAGACCCCCGACATGTAAAATGATTGCTTAAGGTACCCTCTGTAAGATCACGTCTCGACGTATCAATTAGACTCTAGTAGTGACAATTTTTCGGTATCAACTTTATTTATAAAACTGTAGTCCGTATCTCCAGTTGTCACACATACCTTGACACCCATTGCTAGGGGCTCTATATGGCCACTTAAGAGCCGTTAAACGAAAGCCCGAACAGCTTTGTAGCACACTTCAGCGTCCCAAGCTTGGCATTATATGCATCGGCTCCGAATCATGTCTTTGATCAATATTTGGGTTGCCCGGCTCCTGTGTTTGCTACCTTATGTTCCGTTTCATTGGCTAGGGTAGTAAAGCGAGAACTACTGCGATTGTGTTTCTGGTTCATCCGGTCAAGCACCTCAGTAGAGAAAGCCAAAAACTAACTGTCATGATGCGGCGAGAGCTGGTCAGCCATTCGGTGACTTACTAAATCTGTAACGATTTTTCTGTTTTAAACGAAGGACTGTTTTTCCAGTCATATACGTAAAGCATTCGCATTCGGATAGCCACATACGTACCAGGGGCTATTTTATAGCCCCATCGTCAAACTTCTATGGCTAAGTGATAGCGGTAAAGTCGTATAGTCCGATTGCCTGGTTCTACGCACTGACACCTCCATCACGGACCAAGACATTGGGTCAAGAGTGTTCATGTGCCATTCTGAATACCCCCGTAGCATCTACGGGTCGAAGCCGACGACTGGAAAACTCTCAGGCGTACAAAAAATGGCCGCATAGGAGGAAAGCAATTTAAAATAAAGGTGAAAATATATTACAAAGCCTTAATATCTATAATACACATGATCAGGTCGTTCGAATACATTCATTCGAATATGATGTCCTTTGAGCATTGATCCTCTATCAAACAAGCACTCTCAGGACGTTGTTTAAATAACGCTCCGGCATGCGGTGGTCCTTGCCTTCGGGAGGACCCTCCACCGAGACAACGGCGGCTTTCATCTTGGCCCAGTGCACCTTGACACGGGCGAAGGCCCTCTGTGCACCTTCTATGCACACCGATCATTTGATGGCATCAATTCGGGGCATGACATCGATGAGTCGCCATACTAGGCCAAAATAACTGCTCGGAATGGATTCCCCAGGCCATAGCTAGAGTATCACCTCCTTCATGGCCGCTCCGGACATCTTTTGTAACTCGGCCCATTGAGCCATCTGGTCGTTCAACAACATCAAACGCTCCTGCGTCGCATATTGCGACCAGAACAACTTCTCTGTCGCATGCCCCTCCTGGGCATGGTAGAATTGCATTGCGTCTACGGCCCTCTTCGGTAGATCGGCAAAGGAGTCTGGAGAACACCATAGTCGATTCAGTAAGGCATACCTCTGATCGCCAAACATAGACTGTAAAGGAAAGGGTTTACCAGCCGCTATCTGTCCGACTTGTCGGAGCTCCTCGCGAGCCACTCGGGATTCAGACCTTGCTTCTTGAGCGTCCTGAAGGGCCTTGGCGAGTTCGGCTGCCTTCTCTTTATTCCCTCCTCGAGGAGCTGGCACCTGCGAATCGCATCCTTGAGCTCTTGCTCAATCTTAGATACGCGCTCCTTGAACTGGCGCCGGGTGGCCTGTTCGTCCTTCAAATCGGCAGCCGCTTTCTCAGCGACCGCATCGCTCACCCTTGCCTGCTCCTTTGCACGGGCTAGGTCACTCTGAGGGTCTCGACCTCAGTAGAGCCATCTGCAATTATGCATATTGCAGCGCGTGAGCTTCACTTAAGCATTTGCAAATTAATTCAATGTAATATGGAGCACTGGAAACATACCTTTCGCTTTGTCGAACCGCTTGTTAATCCGGATATTGTCCTCATCGACCAGTTGCAGTTTCCGCTTTAGTTCGGAAACTTCGGCGGCCTGAGTGGTCGCCGCTAACAGTGAAGCCTGATGATTATCAAAAAGGCTAAACATGTTATTTACCGCGGGTACCTATAGACCCTCTGTTCGCCCTCCTTCGTTGGCCAAACAAAGTCTCAGGGGTACTATCTCTATATAGACGGATTTTTTATGAAAAGTGGCTAAAAGACATTACATCGCATACCTCAAAGCCTGTTAGTAAAATCGTGAAGGCTTCATCTAGTCCGCTCTTGGTGGACTGAACTTTTTCAACCATAGTACCCTTTAAGGTACAATGCTCCTCCAAGACGGATGCACCTTGCAGTGCATCCATCAGCTTGTTTGACGCCTCTGCATTCATAGAGATCGCCGTCTCCCCCTCCTGCAGAGGTGGCTAGTGATCTGATTCCTGAACTGTTTGGGTCTCCGGATTAGTATCCGGCTCAGGGTTGGATGACCCAGGACCCCCATGGCCTGTCTCCATAGGGGTTGCGCCCTCCATGTTATCGGCAGCATCCAGTGCCGCATTGGTCCTCTCCCGTACTTCTCTGAAGCCTGGAGAAATCCTTTGGGACGACACCTCAGGATCGTTTGCCCTAGGAGGCGAGGAAGCTCGTGGAGGCATCTCACTCTCCATCTTGTCCGGCGAAAGATCCCTCGATGACGACGATTCTTGAGGAATGTCACGGGCTATTCTGTGCTATGAAATTTGATATTATTCTTATAATCTATAAAAATAATTAGATGTATATAAGAAATCATAGGAAACTCATGATTCTCAAAGGGGCTTGGTGCGGGGGCGGTGCTTGGGAATGGCTTCGGTGCCCGAATCCGAGTCATCAGAGAGGGATACCCTTCCCCTCTTGGATGCCCCCTCCTCCGGATCTATGGATGCCGCTCTCTTTTCCCCTTGGGAGGAGGGTTCTCTACCTCCTCCTCCTCCTCCTCCTCTTGCTCCTCCTCGTCCTCGTCTTCGTCTTCCTCGCTAGAGGAAGGAGCTTCGGTTCCTCCGAACACGGCGCCCAAAGTCTTTTCGGGATGGAGGTCGCCTCGGGCCTCCTTGGTCTTCTTCTTCTTCTTATCCTTCTTTGCCAGCGCCTGATAGGGCGTCGGGACCAACATCTTCATTAAAAGATGATCGGCTGGGTTTTTGAGGAGTGAGGCCAGACACTTAATCTGCTCAACCTTTTTTATCCTGTCCTGTTTAGGAGATGGAATTCTCAGGACCACTCCTTAAGATTGACAGGCTAAGTAGTGTTCGGCAATATGATACTTACTGGGGATGCCGGATTGTTGCAGTCGAGGCCGGTGTTGTCGGACGTCCGTGGACACATCTTGTACTTCTTAAAAAGCAACTATTGAACTCCCACATTTTGAGAGGCCGTCATTGGCAAGGGAGAGCACGACGGATGAGCATCACCTGAATCACATCAGCAAGGGTGATGTCCTTGTTTATCATGATCTTGACGCGCTTCTGCACCGCCGACACGTCGTCCGGGGACCCCCAATCTAGGCCCTTGTTGGTCCAGGAGGTGAGCCGCAGCGGAGGTCCAGATCTGAAGGCGGGTGCAGCAGCCCATTTGGTGCCGCGGGGTTTGGTGATATAGAACCACTCCTGCTGCTACACCTTGACAGTATCCTCAAATCTTCCTTTGGGCCAAGAAATGCGGTTGAGCTTGCTCACCATGGCGCCTCCGCACTCGGCGTGTTGGCCTTCAACCACCTTCAGCTTTACATTGAATACTTTGAGCCATAAGACGAAGTGTGGAGGGACACGGAGAAATGCCTCACATACGACGATAAACACCAAGATGTGGAGGAAGGAATTCAGGGCCAGATCATGGAAATCTAGCCCGTAGTAGTACATGAGACCTCGGATGAAGGGGTGAAGGGCAAACCCAAGTCCTCGGAGGAAGTGAGGAATAAAAACCACCCTTTTGCCGGGCTCTGGGGTGGGGATGATCTGCCCTAGGGTTGGAAGCATGTGTTTGATCTCCGCCGTTAGGTACCTCGCCTCCTGCAGGTCCTGGATGTTCTTCTTCGTTATGGAGGAGGCCATCCACTTGCCCTGAAAGCCAGATCCGGCCATTGCTGGAGGAGATGGGGAGGAAAGAAAGTTTGGGACTTGGGCGCTGGAGCTCAAGGGATTGAAAGGCATAGGAAGGAGAAGGCGTGAGGTGAACAGATGGGTCTTTGTCCTCTTATAGAGGCAGCAAATATCAAGCGCCCCCTCATAAGCCTTAAATCTTGCCTATTCCCAAGGGGACGTGTGAACAGCACGGTTGGATTACCCAAAACCCCTATTGATAAGAAACCGTAATAAGAAGACACGATCTCTGCTTGGACAAGACATGTCATTATCCATACCTCGAAATGCCAAACGAGGCTGTAAAACGGTTCAGAATAATAATAAGGCCAGAACGGTACATCTCGTCGAAAAACTGGCCAGTGGATGTGACTTATTTTAAGTATTGTTGCTTTTTACAGCTTACGGTTGTATGTGTTAAGCAAATCCGGTCACAACTCTTTGTATGCGGAAAACTACTTTGGAGTATTCGAAAAGGGGAACCCCCCTTGCAATGCCGAAGACAATTTTCATGTCAGATACGTCATCATTGAAGCCTGGTTTAGGGGCTACTGAGGGAGTCCTAGATTAAGGGGTCCTCAGGCGTCCGGGCTATGTGATATGGGCCGGACTGATGGGCCATGAAGATACAAGATAGAAGAACCTCCCCCATGTCCGGATGAGACTCTCCATTGCGTGGATGGCAAGCTTGGCGTTCGGATCATGTACCTTACTTTCTCTGTAACCGACTCTATACAACCCTAGATCCCTCTGGTGTCTATATAAACTGGAGGGTTTAGTCCATAGAGGCAATCACAATGATACAGGCTAGACATCTAGGGTTTAGCCATTATGATCTTGAGGTAGATCAACTCTTGTAACCCCTATACTCATCAAAGTCAATCAAGCAGGAAGTAGGGTATTACCTCCATCAAGAGGGCCCGAACCTGGGTAAACATCATGTCCCCTGCTGCCTTGTTACCTTCGATCCTTAGACACACAGTTCGGGACCCCCTACCCGAGATCTGACGGTTTTGACACCGACAG
Organism: Triticum timopheevii; assembly: GCA_963921465.1. NCBI lineage: Eukaryota > Viridiplantae > Streptophyta > Magnoliopsida > Poales > Poaceae > Triticum > Triticum timopheevii. The sequence continues at coordinate 213,243,070 of OY997266.1, read as the reverse complement.
CTGCTAACGCGATACTACGATTAGAGACCCTTCGAGAAACTATGTGCGATGCAATAATCGCAAACGATGGGGTCAGAGAACCGTCAAAAATGTCCAAAATGTTTGCGATGACGGATGCATCAAACACGGTTCAGATTTTAGTTGCGTGTGCGATGCAGGGCATACGGTTCAGTTCAATTAAGTGTTGGCAATGAGGAGTAAAAAAAGAAACGGGCAGCCAGATGAAGGCATGTGTGATCCACAACATACGGTTCACTAGGATGAACTATTTATGAGTAGGCAACACAAAAGAAACGGTCAGCCAGATCAAGGTGTGTGCGATATACAGCATGCGGTTCACTCGGATGAACTGTTTGTGTTGAGACAAGAGAACATAGATGGTTCAATATAACAAGATGTGTGTGATACGCAGCAAACAGGTCTATAATCAGAAATGTGTGCGAAGACCAATAATAACACAAATGGTTGCTGTTAATATGATGTTTGTGTTGTGCGATGGGATTGCATACAGAACAACAACATATATATTACATGCATGATTAACCAAATTAAACATCCAATTACATAGGTGGCTAGTACAACCATGGAGTTTGCACACACCAAAGTAAACTATTACATGCATAATTTCATAGGTGGCTACTACACACATGACACTTCCACACACCAATAAAGTAAACTATATATTTCATGCATGATTAACTAGCATAAATGATCATCTGATCATCATCTACTTCTTGTGACGCTTGCTCTGCTTGTGTCTTGATTCAGGAACATCGATTTGGGTAACGAGGAACTCCTCATGTCAATGATCCGCATGTGTATCTCGTAGCATGTGTACACGCTCTTGGCCTTCAACCTAAGGTGAGGTTCATCCAGTCACCGCATCCAGGCCCTATGCCAGGATACGGGGTTTGTTCTCTGGGCATCCTGCTTCATCTTTTCATAGTATGGGTTGATGATGGCTGAGGTGAGATTGACCACAGAGTCCTTCTTTGTGCTGCACCAGACCCTGTAGTGGTCACGGATTTCGACAAGGTTCTGGCAGGCCAAGCTTGTAACACTGAGCACTTTTACATCGTCGGTGGTTTCCACCATGGAAAACTTGTAGTCGGTGCTGTTGACAAACCTGTTGAAACGGTCGCAAGGCTCTCTGGCCATGCAGTAGTGGTAGATGTGGACATGATGGCGCACGCACAACTGGGCAACGACAACCTTCTGATCTATGCCGGGACTACCGGCGGTCTACTGGAAGTTGATGCCGACCACCTTGTGCTTGTCTCCAGCAAGCAACTACTCAACGGTGTTGATGTAGTCATCCATCATGTCTGGGTTGATGGTGTACACCACTGAGAGATCCATCTCCCTCGCGTGGGTCTTCACTTTATGCTCGCCAAACTCCATTGGAGCGCCGCTAGACATCCCCTCTCTATGTGTTGTCGTGGGTGTGCTTGTTGTGTTCTGGGGCGCGATCGAAAGTTTGAAGAGACTAAGGTTATAATGGCCGCCGGAATTAAAGCAGAAGCCGGACGGCCTGGAATATCGATCGGCACTCCCTGATGGCAGTTCTAATTCACAACGCGTAACTCCATCATGCCGCACATAACTGCATCGCGTGGCAATGCGCGTGGTGCAACCACATGCATGTGGGGCCCCGATGTGATCGTGCATAGGCCCAACCGCAGGTAGAGCACGCGCAGAGGGACGCGAGCAGAGCGCTCCGTGGTTGCCTCAACAGCGTGCAACCAAATATATGCATATAGCAGTTGAACACGCAAGGAAAAGATGTCCACAACACGAGCATGCTGACGGACGCGAGCAGAGCGCGCCGCGGCGCCTAACGGCGAGCACAGCGCATTGCGGTGCATAACGGCGAGCAGAGCTTGCCAAGGTTCGCGAGCAGAGGCTGGCGCTGTGTGTGTTATGGGCAAACGCTTGCTGGTATATAACCTCAAATTTAACCAACAAATTGATAATGCATGTTACAAAAATTATATAACTGGAAACTATGTTCAAATATGAGTCCGACGATATAATCCTTGGCGACATGCATTCGTATTTTATTAAATAAATCCTACTTATAAACCAGGACGGGCGTATAGTAGTTAATTAAATCACAAACATTTTTTTATTAAACATATGTGTACGTGTCCTTCCATCCTTCTCTCGCACGTCTTGTCACCCCGCTGCCGCAGACGGTTCGAACGCAAGCTTGAGCAGCGCGCGAGGCGTTCTTTTGGCCAAATGGTGCTGAGCCCGTTCCCGCGTAACTACGCAGGTTCCCGCGCAAGCTTCCCGCCCGACTCGGTGAAATCCCCCAAAATCCCAATGCTTATCAGCCTACTATATAAACCCTGACGACCGACGAGTCATGCGTCGCATTTTCCCCTCCCTCCCTGTAGCTTATCTCGTCTGCTTCTCCCAAAATCGGCAATGGCCCTGGACCGTCGTCACCGTTCTGCCACTCCGCCGTCATCAGAACACAACTCCAGCTGGGAGGCTACACCGCGACAGTGGCGCAGTAACACCGATCAGTTGGGTGTGCGCGAAACACGTATGTCAGGACCCCGACTCAATGCCACACCGATCTAGCATGTAACACCTCATATCACTTTGCGGCCTCACGCACGGTATCCACACGGGTGTCTCCTTACCAGGCCTGGGACCGTTTGCGCCTTTTGGCACACGTATATGATAGTGTCGCTAGCATCAATATAACAAGGAGCTCGGGCTGACATGGCTAGTCGTGAACCCAAGGCACTAACTTACATGGACAGGCATACAGGACCCAGCATCGAACGTGTCGGTCATCAGCGAGTGAGTCCGGGCTGTAGCAGCTAGGCTAGCAGGACTCCGGAGAATCGGGGCTGTAGCAGGCTAACAGGACTACGGTAGACACCGCGTGACATTTCGCCGAAGGGACAAACACAGGAACAAAGAAGGACACATGGCGGCCAGCCTAAGCATTCTGGAGTAGTAGCAAGCTACCAAGGCTCAGTGGAAGCACTAGGAGACATTTCCCTGCAAGAGAGGCTACCAAGGATAAACAACTAGATAGTCAGATCCCACACATACCAAGCATTTCAATACATACACACAATATGCTCGATATGTGCAAATACAACATGGCATCACAACATGACTCTACAACTCAAGTATTTTATTCAATAGGCTCCTAGGAGCGAGATATTACAAACATGGGTCTCATGACCCAACATTCAGAGCATACAAGTCAAAGTACGTGCGGAAGCTTAACATGTCTGAGTACAGACATCTACAAATGAAAAAGGCTGAGAAGCCTGACTATCTACTAGATCCTGCCGAGGGCACAAGATCGTAGCTGATGTAACAAGCTAAACGTCGAAGTCCACATGGAACTACTAGTGAGACTGAAGTCTCTCTGCAAAAACATAAAATAGGCAAACGTGAGTACAAATGTGCCCAGCAAGACTTACATCAAAACTAACTACATATGCATCATTATCAACAAAGGGGATGGTGGGGTTTAACTGCAGCAAGCCAGCTTTGACTCGGTGGCTATCCTGAACTATGACTGCAATGTAACTCTGTTGAGGTGGCGTACACGAGTCCACATATTCACAAACCAACACACCACTATGGATCCGCTCCCGTCTCCCTACGAGAATGCCATCCATAGCACTCATGCTTATCTTGCGTATTTTAGAGTATCCACTTTCACTTGTCTATGAATTGTATAGGCAACCCAGAGGTCCTTTATTGCGGACGTGGCTATTCGAATAGATTATGTTAACCCTGCAGGGGTGTACTTCTTCACACACGCTCTTGCCACTTACCGCCATGTACACATCATGTAGCTCGACAACCTTCAAGCGGAAGCCTGGCGAGGGTGTCGGCCACGGCCTACCTAAACACTCAAGTCTCTAGTCCAGGTTTATCGCCTATTTAGGTAACATCCGCAGGGAGTCCGACCGAAGTTTCCACATACGACCCCGAACGATGTGAGCAGGGTTCCCGAGACACCAAACGGGCGCCCGATACACCGTGCCACGTGCCTACCGAATCATAGCCCACCCCTCAGGTCACCGCTGCCCACGGCCTCCAGCATACTACAAACACCAAAAACTACTTGCAACTCCTGGATAGAGGACAAGGGTGATTAAAAATCCCAATGAGTGGTAGTAACTGTTAATGGATCAGAAACACAGAACTCAGTTCCCGAGGACGGCTTCAATGAGACAACCCACCATGTACTCCTACATGGCCTCTCACCGCTACCTTTACCAAATCGTGTTCACACACTTAGCTCACACACACTAGGGCAGGTTTACACACCTCTGATTCATCCCCGATGAATCAGACCTGACTCAACTCTAAGCAGTAGCAGGGATGACAAACAAGCATGAATGAGTAGGCACATCAGGGCTCAAACAACTCCTACTCATGCTAGTGGGTTTCATCTATTTACTGTGGCAATGACAGGTCATGCAGAGGAAAAGGGGTTCAACTACCGCAGCAAGTAACACATGAGTCGTTGTTATCCTAATGCAGTAAAAGAGAGCAGGAGCGCGAGAGTGGGATTGTATCGGAATGAAGAAGGGGTTTTTGCTTTCCTAGCACTTATAAAGATCGTATAGTTCTTCATCGGTGTCATCGAACTCTTCGTCGAAACCACGTCTATCGAGAGGGGACAATCACCGGCAAACTAAGAAGGAACACAATCAATGCAATGCATAATATGATGCATGATCATGACATGGCAATATGATGTGATTTGAGCTAATGCAGCTAGCAACAGATTAAATGGAGTTGGTTTGATTCCAAGATTCAAATTCAAACTCCATATGTGGATATTCAAATGCCATTTATATGATTTGTGCTAAACAGCAGCTATAAGTTGTTCTAACATGCATGAAAATGGTACAGATGGATAGATTGGATTTTTCTGATCATTTTTCATATATAAATTATTTCATTTGGAGTTACGATTGAATTTCTATGATTTTTAGAAGTTTAGGGCATTTTCTGGAATTTCTGATTAATTAGAATTAAACAAATTCCAGAAAAGGATCTACTGCATCAGCAAAACATCAGCATGATGTCAGCGAGTCAACAGGCCAGTCCAGGTTAAACTGACCAGTGGGTCCCGTGTGTCGGTGACTAACTAAACTAACTAAGCTTAGTTAACACTAACATAGGTTAGACTAATTAAGTTTAAACCTAAACTAGGTTAATTAGTCGGGCGAGGCCTGCATGTCATTGGCTCAGCTAATTAATATAGTTAATTAGCCTTAAGTTAAACCTAACTAAATTGTTAGTGGGGTCGGGGCCCACATGTCAATGACCCGGGGGGGGGGGGGTCAAACCCCTGGTCAACTGGGTCTAACCCGCCGGTAGCTCGACGCCGGCGATGACAGGCACGTCGGAGGGGCTCGGAAACGAGCCACAGGGCAGCGTTTCGGCCATGGTTTGTTGGTTTCGAACGCACACAGTGGCGCGCATCGACTGGTGGCGGTGGTAGGAGCTAGGGTGGCCGGAAAAGTGGCCGGCGACGAGGTTTGGCGGCGGCAGCAGCTCGGGCAATCTCGGGGTGGCGCTACAGAGAACGAGAGGAGGTGCTGTGGGTGTCTACGGGCTCATGAGATCGTGCTGAGCACGATGGTGAGCTCGGGAACGAGCTGCGGTGGCTGTGGCCATGACGGTGAGAAGCTTGGCAGCGGCGCGCGTCGGTCTCCGGCGGAATGGCGGCTACGGCATGGAAACGGGGCGCAGAAGAGGGGGGTTTGGGGGAGGAGCTCACGGAGAGATCGAAGAGCAGGTCGGCGGCTCAGGGGAGGCCCAGCACACGATGAGCGGGCGGTGGAGATCCACGGCGTCCGTCGGTGAGGAAGACGATGGTGGCGATGATGGAGGCCGTCTGGAGGTGCGTGGCTCGACAGAGCGGATGAGGACGGCACGTCGGAGCTCGGGGATGCGTCGGAGAGGCTCGGAGATGGCCGTGGACACGGCAACGATGAGCGGCGGCGACAGTGGCGCTCGGTGCGCTCGGGAGAGGAAGCAGAGGAGGGGGAGGAGCACAGAGAGAGTGAGAGGGGTCGGGGGGTTGCGTGGCGTCGCGGAAGGCCACCAGGGCGACGAGGGGGCAGCCAGGCAGGCAGGGAGGAGCTGGCGCGGAATGCCGGCGCGCCGGGCACGCAGCTGCTTCTCCTCCTAGCAAGAGGAAGAAGACAGTGCTGCCCCTGGTGGGCCGGGCTGGCTTTGCCCAGCTGGGCTGCTACAGTGATGGGCTGGCTGGGCTGCCAGGTAAGTCCTTCCCTCTCTTTCTTTTAATTTCTGTTTTCTATTTCTGTGATCTTTAGGGCTTTATTAAAAATACTAAGACACTTCCAAAAATCATGAAACTACTCATGATCACTGTTGGGAATATATCCTACAGTAAACATTTTACTTTATGATTATTTGAGAATTTAAAATATTTAATAGCATTTAAATGCCCAAATGCAAATAGAGTATGATTTAATCCAGACCCCAAATATGTCACAAAAAAATGTGCATCACCTCTGGTTACTGTTTCCAGCATTTTCCAAGAATGATGAACATTTTTGAAAGCCATTTGGATTTACTGGAAATATTTTGGTTGAACCTAGTGAATTCCTTTAATGCTAGGGTTTAGGCAATCCCCATTTCAAGTTTCTTTCAAAGTTTAAACATGATGCACACATGAAGTTAGCCTAGCGCATTGCCAGAAGCTAGGGATGCACTACAGAAAAAATACACTTCCGTGATGATACGTATTTGTCACAGTAGGTCGCATTTTTTGTCATGCATGTACATCCATGACGATTTTATGACAGAATCAAGATAGTCATACATGTGATGTCGTAGAAGTGTTCCATGACATTACAAAAATTATCGTCACGGAAGTGTCCACTTCCATGACGATAAATCACGCATCACAGAAGTGCTTTCGTCAAGGGTGACCGACATGTGGCATCCACCGTAACTGAACGCCGTTAAGCTATCGGGTTGGGTTTTGGATCCGATAACCCATTAACAGCCCCGACCAATGAGGATTTTCCATGTGTAAAATCATCATTGGCTGGAGGAAACACGTGTCGACTCATCGTTGGGACATATGTCATCCACTCATTGGACAGAAGGCGCCTATGATACGTCGACACGTGGCACGGCCCAACAGAGGCCCATTCCTGTGAAAAGGCCGGCCCGTTTGACTTGGTCAAAAGGTGGCGGGCCGGCCCATGGAAAGCCTGTTAACGGCCTATTCACATATAGCTCATTTACAGCCCGCTAACCCAAGGCCCGTTACGCCCTATCCGAATTAGGCCCAGTAGCATCATCTTGGCCATCCAATACGATTCCAGCCCATTTTCACTTCTGGCCCATGTATGGCCCATGACGTCTTTCGGCCCATATGAGGCCCTATGTAACTCTTGGCCTATTAACGGCCCGTGGTGAAACTGGCCCGCAATGAACAGTGTATCACTTTACACCCACTAACGGCACGTGGTGAAACTGGCCCGTAATGAACAGTGTATCACTTTATACCCATTAAGGGACCGTTATTCAGTTGGGCCGTTTCCAGCCCATGTTATCGTTCGGCCTTCTCAGAGACCATTTATTATTGGCTCATTTCCAGCATTGGTTTACTTACGGCCCGTTACTGTCATTTTTTGCTTGTGGGCCAAATTTAGCCCGTGGTTACAGTCGGCCCGTTTGTGGTCCGTTAATACGTTGGACCGTTTTCATAGCGTCATCAATTACAGCCTATTAACGATGGCCGGTTATGGTTGGCCCATGAACGGACGATTCCAACTCTAGCCCGTTTACGGCCATAATGCGGCATGTTATTGGCCCATGTTTGGCCAATCGATCATACGGCCCGTATAAGGCCCATTGATGATACGGCCCGTAGAAGGCCCATTGTTTCTACGGCCCATAGAAGGCCCTTTGTTTCTACGGCCCGTAGAAGGCCTACTGTTTCTACGTCCCGTAGAAGGCCCACTGTTTCTACGGCCCGTAGGAGGCCCAGTGTCACTACAGTAAATATTAGCCCATGGTTATTGTGGCCTAGTTTTAAAAAATAGGTTATTGCCGCCACTAGCAAACCGCGGAAAAAGAACTGCACTGACTACAAGCAAACAAATAAACAAGACAACAAGGAAATAAATAAGCAAGCAACTTATGCTAGGCTATCACAGTTATTACACATATTACATCCACTGGGCATCAAAGTTCGCCACCAGTGCAAATATAGGGAACAAAGCAGCATATAAACGCCGCAGCAAAACAAGTCCAGAACTGAAACCACTTCAGAAGAGTTCAAGAAACAATATCCTGGGTACCCATAATGCTGGCAAGATGCTTAGCAAGCTTATTAACTTTCTCTTGTTTGGCACTTAAATCCTCCAGCGCTTGCTGTTGCACAAGAAAGTACGCATCTGAATTCTGCAGGGACTTCCTCAGTCCTTTGGCTTCTTGCCGCAGCACAGCTGACTGATGCCTTTCAGCTTGTAGCTGAGACTGAAGAAGCCGAAGTGATTCGGGCAGCGAGTTTGAAGAGCTTGTGCCAGTGGTACTGGCCAGTAACTCAAACACTGCATCAACACAGGACTATGGGGTTTTCTCACTAGATCGTTTTTATCACCTTTCTTGGAGACCAACAGGGTTGTCTCACTATCTTGAACCTTATCTGCATTACTTTCTCTACCATTTCATAGTGGGGCGCTCTTCTCCAATATTATGTTTGCATACTACAAGAGAAACAAGCAGACACATCACAGGTTTAGCTTGTAGTATACGAAACTCATTTTGGTAAACCGGTTCAGTAGTAAGGTGGATAGGATAACATCATGAAACAAACATATATCTATGTACTATGGTCACTGTATTGTCCATATCATTCTAGTTTATGTTCCATAATCAAGATAGAGACACAGTTCAACTCATATATTTTTAAGATACAGCAGCATAGATAAAATATAAGTGTGAGAAACTACACAGCATTGGCAGCACTTGTATTGTGCATCACATGAGAACATAACTGTTTATACTACTTAAACTGAAATCAACATAGAGCAAGAAGTTAGAACAACAATCCAGTTATATAAATAGGTTTAAAACATAACTGTTGCGCCATTGGAGTTTCAATTGGATCCTTCAAATTCAAAAGTAGTTGGTATGAGTAAATACAGTGATGCAACAGCAAAGGAGTATGGACCATAGCTATGGAATCTGACCTAAGAACAGTTGCTCTTCTGCTTTAAACATGGAGTTTGGGTTAGCTGTGGTGGTCTTCGTGCTTTGGGCACTGCAGTAGCTTTACAAACTGCTCGTGTGGGGGTACTCTGTGGTGGACATGGTGCTTTGTCAATTATAAGTGGGTTACAATCCGCTGGGGTTGCGGTTAGATGGGTTGTAGTTGGTTCTCTGCCCAACGGTGTAAGTGTGCAATCTGGAAGAGTCTCGATTATGTGTGGTGGGGCTAGTTTGTGGGCCAGTACAACCATGGTTCTATCTGCATCAACGGGTAGCACTATCTTTTGTGAAGAACGGGTTTTTGCTCCCTTAGATACTGCCATCACCCCCTCCAATTCAAATGGCTGATAAACAAGAAAAGAAATTGAACGTACAGACATTGTATGATAGACAGATGTGGTAATTCACATATATTTTGTCTAACCAAACAGGACAACATGACACAATTTCACATATATGATGCCTAACTAAACAGGATAGCATGACACAGTTTCAGATATATGATGGATAACTTAACAAGATATAATGGCATAATTCAACATATGATGAGTACCTACACAGGATGAGATGACAAAACTATATGATGTCTTTCTAAAATAGGTTGGGATGAAATAATTCACATACATGTTGTCTAAGTATACAGGATGGCATGATATAATTGACATAATTGATTCATATAGTAGGCAGCTGCGCATGTATGAACTCTAAACTAAGCAGATAGAATTCAGTATTGTGCATATGATGTCTAAACTAAGCAATGCAAGACACCATATGCATCATATGAGAAATATAAACATTGCAACTTAGAGCATACACCTCAGGTGGGATATAGGACTGGTCATCTGTCTCTGAGTCCTCCTCTGAGGAGCTCCCTGTAACCATCAAGATATATGGTTCAACAGGTACCATTGCCTGCTCTGAAGACCTCATTTTCACTCCAGATTTTTCCACAGCCGGCTCAAATGGCTGATACACATGAAGAGTAGTTCAATATACACAGATTGTCGACAAATGGAATACGTAATGAAAAAAAAGATGGCATGAGATAATTCACATATATGATGCCTAGCTCCATGGCTGTGCATAATTCACATATATGATAACTAGCTGAAAAACATGGCATTGCATAATTCACATATCTGATAAGGAAACAGGAGGCATTCACACAAAGCATGTCTACTCTAAGCAGATGGCGTGGCAATGCAAGACACCATATGCATGATATGAGCAATATAACCCAGCCAAGTTAGAGCATGCACCTCAGGGGGGGGAATACGACTGGTCATCTCTCTCTGAATCCTCCTCTGAGGAGCTATCTGTAACCAGCAAGAAATCTGCATCGACAGGTAGCACTGACTGCTCAGAAGACCTTGTTTTCACTCCAGATTTTCCCATGACCGACTCAAATGGCTGATGCACAGGAAGAGTAGATGAATGTATAAACATTGCTGACAAATGGAATACATTATGGAAAAAATATGGCACGATACAATTCACATATACGACGACTGGCTAAACAGGATGGCATTGCATGATTCACGTATATGATGCCTGGCTAAAGAAGATGGCATTGCATAATTCCCATATACTCCCTCCGTTCCTAAATATTTGTCTTTTTAGATATTTCAAATGGACTACCACATACGGATGTATATAGACATATTTTAGTGTGTAGATTCACTCATTTTGTTCCGTATGTAGTCACTTTTTAAAATCTCTAAAAAGACAAATATTTAGGAATGGTGGGAGTATGATATGGAAACCAAACAGGTGGCATTCACACAAAGCAAATATAAACTAAGCTGATGACATATAAGATGTATAATGTAAGCAATGCATGGCGCCATATGCATGATATGACCAACATTAGCATGCCAGGTTAGAGCAAACACCTCAGGTGGTAAACAGGCGTGGTCAGCTCCTTCTGAATCTCCATCTGAACAGTTATCTTCCTCTGAAATACAATCTGGAAATGCTGGAGACTGGAGGGGCCACTTCTCCCACCATGGAGCGGCATTTGCATGACATTATATTCACACGCAACGGTCTTCTCTTTTTCTCTACATGTTTAGTATGATTGTGTACAATATCTGACATGCATAATAAAAAAATAGTTAGATTTTGTAAGGCCTAAGGGGTGCATGCAAAAATCAAGACTGATGGTAGCAAACGAGTGGATGGATCCAAAACTAATGATAGCAGGTAGATTATAGCTTTAGTTTAAAAAGATAGACAATGGATCATCTATTGTTTGTTGCCCACCCAACATGAACCACATAGAAGACCCCAGATGAACCAGATAGTAGATAGATACTATTCATTGCTGGCTCGATATGAGACCCATGGGCAATTCAAAACTCAAGATTGAACGATAAAGTAGTAGGTAATAATAACTGATGTATAACGTAAGCAAACACGAAAGACTGCGACCTCTCTTCCGGAACTGTGTAGTCCTCAGGTTCATCTGCTCAGTCGATGATGGTAATGCAGTTGGCGTGGCTGCCGGCAACGGGGAAGATGATATGAGGCGGCGAAAGAAAGTCTGCAGGGGGGATCTCTGCTGCAGTGAATGCTTTTGTCGATGGTGCACCTCAGGTGGGGTGGATGACGGCACGGCAGGAGCAGGACATAACAGACAGAGTTTTCTTTGACGCCAATCTGAAAATGAAGTAAATCTGTAAGGGCTCCTTAGAATTGGAGGATTCTATAAACGCAGGGACAGGAAAAACACAGGAATAGGATAGGAATGCACGTGCAAAACAGAGCATTTGGAAACATAGGATTTCAGTCAACCTCGGTGTTTGGCTCACATGAATTGGAAGAACAGAGGAATGGAGAAACAAAGTGATGCGACAAGTGTACAACCTCTTTGGCATAGCCTTGTGGACCTCAGCATTATTGGGTTGGACGTGGAGGATGGTGATGATGCTGGTGTGACTGTCGGAGGCGGGGAAGAAGATCCAAGGCCTCTGGAAACGACGCCAAGGGTGCTGCTCCACTGTGATGGATGGTTCTGTCGTTGGAGCAGCTCCGCTAAGGTGTACGGCGACGAGGCTGAAGCATGACAAGACAGACAACGTTAATCTGAAGTGGGACCCTAATATCATCTGCAATAGATGATGTAAAATACATCACCAAAAAGTGCTAGATGTAAAACGCATCAGCCGCGCCACGGCCGCTCCGACAGATGTTGTAATTACTATTCACTCTAAACTTAACTGAAGAAAATGAACTTCACAGTCGAAACTAAATTTTACTGTCGAAACTGATTGAACTAGTAACAGAGCATTGCAATAGATGTTTAGGGCGTTCGAGCACTAGTAGCAGAGAAGCAGTGATCTAAATCAGCAGACGCTCGAGCAGGGAACGCACTAGTAGAGAGCAAGTCGTGTAGTAGCACCGCGAGCGAGTGCTAAAGAAGCAACTCCTGTAGCTGTCGGAGGTCATGCAGCAGCAGCAGTAGCAGCGCAAGAGAGAGCAAGAGCAGAGTAGTAGAACGAACGAAAGCAGGAGCAGTGCAGCAGCACGACCGACAGCAAGAACAGAGCCGCAGCAGGAGTGAGTGCCGGAGCAGCTGCAGCTAGTGCCGTTGTGGAAGTTGCCGCCGAGGAAGCAATGACATGGGGGAGAGACGACGTGGATGATGTGGCCGGCGACGGCGCCGTCGATGGAGATGCCATGTCTGCTCGGTATCGAGCACCGCCAGCCCCGTGAGATCGAATAAAAGATAAAATGCAGTGGTGAGTGCAGAACCTCCTTGGTGGCACCGAGTTGGCCTCGGCTTCATCGGAGGAATTGGTGAGGGTGTTGCGGTTCTGGTGGGGCAGGTCAAGACGGCACTGTGGGGATTAAGGTGGCGCGATAGACGAGGCAAACATCAGGGCAACTCCTTGGAGGTGGAGGACGGGGCGGCTGATCCGGCGGGACGACAAGATTGACAACGGATCCTCATCCGGTGCGGTGGATGAGGGACGGCAAGCTGTTGCGGTGGACGACGTAGTCGGGGAAGAGTCTCCGGCTGGGCAGCGGTCAGGAGGCCAACGGAGGAGCGTGGGGTTTCGCGGGTTTTGGCAGCCTCGGTGTAAGAATGGGGGGGGGTTGCGAAGGGGGAGGGGGAGCCAAGCTTAGGAACGCGCTTGTCCGAAATGTGGGCTAAGTTACCAGCGTACCCCCACCGGTTTTGACACCGCGACGTGGAGCTTCATATCCGGCTGAGGGGTAGAAGGGGGATTTCGTGTGTCTGGGCTGCGGGAGTGATTTCGGATGAGGAGGGAGTTCTCGCGCGCATCCAAATTTCGGGATAACAAGGCGCGATGCAGGTTGAAGAAGCGGGAGTTTCAAAGCAGGTGAGACAAAAGATACTCGAGCTTGAAAATTTCGGGATAACAAGGTGCGGATTCCTTGTTCGGCAGAACAAACTTAACGTGTAAAAAAACAATTCATACAAGACACAAGAGAGTCATGTCCCCTTTTACTATATTGCTATAGATGCCATTGAAAAAACTACAAGAAAAATGTAAAAAAATCGGGAGAACAAGATTACCCTGCACAGTACCAAATCGATTCGCACTTCCCTCAACAACAACAAAAAAACAAATCAGTTCCCACCAAAGAAAGAGTAATGTCCCTTTTTATATGATTACAGATGCCATGATCTCGAATTTCAATGTTTGAACCATGTTAAGTTGAATTCGAATATATCATTAGGTGACCTTGCGGTTTCTAATTGAGGTAGTCGTACATTTTGATCTTCAATCATATATGAACATTTTACTCCAGCATGTGAACATATATATTGTCGTCTACCATATGGACTAAATTTGAATCAATTTTCCTTATTTGAATACGATTGTTGTCAAGTTATACAATAATTTAAATATTATCTTGATAACAAAAAGACATGAATATAGCAGTAATCATATTTCACTATGAACTACATGTACCATACGCTCTCCAATTCAAATATTTGTATCCATTTTATGTTGAATTCAAATCATAGTACATTATTGGTCTAGGTAGCGAGATGTTCGGGATAATATAAACCCTATTTTCATACGTATAATTTTTGGCTGAATTGGGACAAGTTTTGGTATGAGCCTCTTGCAAAACCGGAGATTCTCTCAACAAGCCTCGTGGTTCTGTGAGGGAACGTGTCACCTTTGTGTGCGAAACGATATACGCCGCCTCCCCCCTAATTTTATTTACAGAGGCAGCATAGAACTATATGAGTGCCCTGTTAAATTTTGGAATTATTTCGGGTTCATTTGGCCTTTTTATACATTAATTGAGTTTATGGACTTTTAATGTGCATAATCTAAATATGAATTGCATGCACATGCTCCGGTGCACCAAAGTGGGTTGATGTGACGCCCGGATAATTAGGCTACAGTAATCCCGCGTTAACGATGCCACGTCACCTCGGTTACTCTTGATAATCTCGCGTTAGTTCGAAACGGATTCAAATTCAAAATTTGAATTAAAGTTTAAACAATTGATTTTTTCAAAACTTAAAACTAAAATGTTCGGTGTGTGCCAATAAATGTCTAGATATTTATGGTGAAAGAACCATGCTTTTATAAAAGGGCCTACATAATTAAAATAAGAGGAAAACAGGAAAGACAAATAAAGAAAGAAAAGAAAAAGATAAAAAAAGGCAGAGAACAAAATAGAAAGAAAAGGGAAACCCCCAAACCCCCCGGGCCAACCGGCCCAACCAACCGGCCCAACTGGGCCAACCCATCAGCCTAGCCGGCCACTCCCCCCCACTTCCCCTTATCCCTGGACCCCGAAACCCTAACCCCCCAACGCACCACTCACCCCCACTTCCCCCACTCGTGCCCCCACTCTCTCTCCCCCCGATCCCTTCCTGGATCGGGATCGAACACCGACCCCCACCGCCTGGATTGACCGCGCCCGCCACCGCCGAGGACCTCGCCGGAGGCCTCCACGCCGGAGCTCCCTCGCCGGCCTACTTCCTCCTCCCCATCGGTCTGCTTCCACGCCATCCACGTCGTCCCTGTCCCCCCACCTCGAGCACCGCTGCCCTTGACCCTGCGAACCCCGGTGAGGCCCCGAGCCTCCCCCCTCCTCCTCTTCCCCTCTGTCACCGAGCACACTCGCCGACCGGGCCACGAACACGCTCACCGCGCCGGCGCATGCCTGTGACCACCGCCCCGTACGCGCGCTCACCGTGCTCACCGCATCCTCGCCTCGCCCGGCGCACCTCCACACGCGCCCACGGCAGCGCTGCCCTACTGTCGTGCGGCCGAGGCTCCCTCCCTATCCGTCACCATGTTGCCCCCTTGCTGCGCTCGTCGGAGCTCCCCTACGGCCTCCGCGCCGCCTCGTGACCGTGCCCCGTTCGGTCCCTGGCCGCGCCGAGCGCCTCCTGCACGCGCATGTGCACGCCCACCCGCGCCCCGTGGCCGCGCCTTCGGCCATCGTGGTCGTTCGTCCGCGTAGCGCCCCTGACCTACTCCCCGTGCTCACACCGCTGCTGCGCCCCCTCGCGCACGCGGCCGCCTCAGGCCACCGGCCTCCCCCTACTCCGGCGTCGTGCCGTGGCTGCCGGAGCCGAGTCGGGTGCGCCCCTGCCGGCCACACCCGCAGCGCTCTTTCGGGCTGTGCCCGTAACCGCACCGCTGGCGCCCGTGCCCGCTAAGGCCATAGGCCACTGACACGGGAACCCCACCCCCAGAACGTTAAAAAAAGGGCTATAAAAAGGAATTTAAAAATTATAAATAAAAATAATTAATCAAGGAATAAATTAACTTAATTAATTATGTATTAGTTTAACCTAATCGTTTTAATTAACTAATTAAGCCTAACTAATTAACCTAAACCCTAATTAACCTAAACAGTGTATGACAGGTGGGTCCCACTGGACCCACACGTAAGTTTGACCAGTCAACACCTCTGTTGACTGCTGACGTCATGCTGATGTCATGATGAGGACAGCGTGCACTGTTCTGGATAATGTTAAATTTAACTATTTAAATAAATCCTAAAAATGATTTAAATCTTTTAAAATTAATATAAAATAAATCGTAGCTCGGATGGAAAAACTTTGTACATGAAAGTTGCTCAAAACAACGAGACAAATCCGGATACGCAGCCCGTTCGTCCGCCACACACCCCTAACCTATCGAACCTGCAACTTTTCACCTCCAGTTCATCTGTCCAAAAACACGAAACTTCGGGGATACTTTCCCGGATGTTCCCCCCCTTCGCCAGTTTCACCTATCCCTGCGTTAGGTCACCCCTAGCACCGCGTATTGCAATGTTACGCTTTGTGATGCTTTGATTGCTCTGTTATTTATTGTTTTCCCCCTCCGTTACTTCTTTCCGGTAGACCCCGAGACTGCCGGCGACCCCAGTTCGACTACGGAGTTGACGACCCCTTCTTCTTGCCAGAGCAACCAGACAAGCCCCCCCTTTGATCACCAGATATCGCCTATTCTACCCTCTACTGCTTGCACTAGAGTAGTGTAGCATGTTACTGTTTCGATTAATCCTATTTTGTTGCATAGCCTGTCATTGTTGCTACATCTGCTGATACCTTACCTGCAATCCTAAATGCTTAGTATAGGATGCTAGTTTACCATTGGTGGCCCTACATTCTTGTCAGTCTGCCATGCTATACTATCAGGCCGTGATCACTCGGGAGGTGATCACGGGTATATACTATACAAACATACATATTATACAGATGGTGACTAAAGTCGGGTCAGCTCGTTGAGTACCCGCAAGTGATTCCGATGTGGGGGCTGGAAGGACAGGTGGCTCCATCCCGGTAGAGGTGGGCCTGGGTTCCCGACGGCCCCCGACTGTTACGTTGTGCGGAGCGATAGGGCAGGTTGAGACCACCTAGGAGATAGGTGGGCCTGGCCCTGGTCGGCGTTCGCGGTTGCTTCATAATAACACGCTTAATGAGATCTTGGTATTTGATCTGAGTCTGGCCACTGGCCTATACGCACTAACCAACTACGCGGGAACAGTTATGGGTACTCAACGTCGTGGTATCAGCCGAAGCCTTCGTGACATCAGCGACTGAGCGGCGCGCGCCGGATTGGAACGTAAGCCTGCTCTTGTATTAAGGGGGCTAGTTCTGCTTCCGGCAGCGTACGCAACGTGCAGGTGTGCAATGGGCGATGGGCCCAGACCCCTGCGCGCGTAGGACTTAGACCGGCATGCTGACCTCTCTGTTGTGCCTAGGTGGGGCTGCAATGTGTTGATCTTCCGAGGCCGGGCATGACCCAGGAAAGTGTGTCCGGCCAAATGGGATCGAGCGTGTTGGGTTATGTGGTGCACCCCTGCAGGGAAGTTTATCTATTTGAATAGCCGTGTCCCTTAGTAAAAGGACGACCCGGAGTTGTACCTTGACCTTATGACAACTAGAACCGGATACTTAATAAAACACACCCTTCCAAGTGCCAGATACAACTCGGTGTTCGCTCTCTAACAGGGCGACAAGGAGAGGATCGTCGAGTGGGATTATGCTATGTGTTGCTACTTGGAGGACTTCAATCTACTCTCTTCTACATGCTGCAAGACGGAGGCTGCCAGAAGCGTAGTCTTTGATAGGACTAGCTATCCCCCCTCTTATTCTGGCATTCTGCAGTTCAGTCCACTGATATTGCCTCTTTACACATATACCCATGCATATGTAGTGTAGCTCCTTGCTTGCGAGTACTTTGGATGAGTACTCACGGTTGCTTTTCTCCCCCTTTTCCCCCTTCCCTTCTACCTAGTTGTTGCAACCACATGTCGGAGCCCAGGAGCCAGACGCCACCGTCGATGACGACTCCTACTACATTGGAGGTGCTTATTACTACGTGCTGCCCGCTGATGACGACCATGAGTAGTTAGGAGGATCCCAGGCAGGAGGCCTGCGCCTCTTTCGATCTGTATCCCAGTTTGTGCTAGCCTTCTTAAGGAAAACTTGTTTAAATTATGTCTGTACTCAGATATTGTTGCTTCCGCTGACTCGTCTATGATCGAGCACTTGTATTCGAGCCCTCGAGGCCCCTGGCTTGTATTATGATGCTTGTATGACTTATTTATGTTTTAGAGTTGTGTTGTGATATCTTCCCGTGAGTCCCTGATCTTGATCGTACACGTTTGCGTGTATGATTAGTGTACGATTGAATCGGGGGCGTCACAAGTTGGTATCAGAGCCGACTGCCTGTAGGAATCCCCCTTCCAAACTCCTTGGCCGAAGTCGAGTCTAGTCATTGCAAAACTTTTACTAACATGGTTGTGTCTTACGGGCCCATGTCGCCATTGGGTGGTATTAGGATCTTTTATTCCTCGTCTATACTCTGGGACTCTGATCTCTCTCCTATTCGGGTTAAATGATTTTGCAAACTCTAACGTTAGGTTCTCGTAAATACTTCCTCCCGGAGAGCCGTTCATTCCAGATGATCGCGTGCTGCGCTAGAAGATTCCGAAGATACTCTCCGATGTTTCTCGAGACCCTTGTGCCCTTTGCCGTTACAATCCCTACCACCGATAAATCATTATGGATAACTACCTGCATTTTTCGTTCATACTTTCATCCCCAATTGCTCTTGTTACTACAAGATTCCCTAAAACATTCCAATATCCTGAGAATCCATCATGCCTCCTGCCTTGCAGCTCCATTTTCGCTTTCATACATCTACGGATAATTCCTCACACTCATCGAGGATTTGTTCATTCCTAGTTGATTATGTGATCCACAAGATACTTTGAAATACTATCTGGTCTTCCGATAATCCATTGCCAACTATTGCTCTGCAAATACTTGTCTGCTTGCATTATGGTTACTTTCCATATGTCTAGCAATATTCACGAGCATCGTTTGTCACTGTCATTTTGAGTCTTGACTCAATATGTTTGTGAATGCTCGCAATCATCAATCCAACCGAAAATTCATCCTTCCGGCTCAGACATCATTTTAAACATGAGCTGGTTCTCGACCAAACTATTTGTCGTCAATTGTGCCTCTGGTCTATCCAACTTATCCATCCTTGATCAGAGCGTCTACTTCTGATCCTTTGTTTTGGAAATCATAATTCCTTTGTTATCTAAGCATTGAATTATTCAGATGTTCTATAATATGATGCCCGTGCATTCTTCTTCCTCTGGTTTAGTATCGATGCTCACATCAGATCCCTTGTGGACCATCGGTTCCTTTGTTGGATTCTATCCGACAGTGTCCTTCATATTGAATAACCTTGAGAGCCTTTCCATGGGTATATAATGCCTTTGGTAAATTGTATCATCTTCTTTTGAACATGCTCTACTATCGAGTTTGTGTTATTTACTCCTGAATTTCGTGGAATATGTTCTAAGATGCCCGATGGCTTGAACCTATGCCTTCCCTAATATGTGTGAACTTGAAAGTTTTCATGAGTCATACTCTTCTGGTATTTTGCTAGATAAAATTTCTACACTACAGCTTCATCAAAAGCGAGAAGTGAATGAAAGGTTATGCATTGGAGAAGTGGGACTCGACCTTGAACTTTGTGTTCATGCCCATGGACACGATGTAGATCCTATCCTGGAAGCTTCTTGTAATAATAACTATTTTCTTGATAAATATCATCTGGTAAACGTGAATTGATCCTTTGCAACCATGGTTCCGGCCATGATTATTCTTCTTTGATCCATTTCTCAGACAAGTTAAAGCACTTGTCTTCTACAGGTCAATATGCCTGCCCAACCTCTATTATGATCTACCTTCGAGTATTACCCCTGGTATCTCGAGGATATCATGCCATTGCACTACATCTTGCGAACTTTTGATGAAGTACTACCTTTCCCTGTCAATGTCACTTCATGGATTTTGGGTTGTTGGTCAACCTAGAACACCGATAAGTGGATCGATTCCGCACTCTGATTCAATAACTCTAAGTAATTTTCATTGCTTATGAGTTTAATAATCCTTCAAGTTATTCATAGCTTGATCGGCTATATCCTTATCGTGCAACTTTTAACTGTGCTACCTGGTCCTTCTTCTTGAAGCACAATTTTCGATGATGAGCTAAGCTTACGTCGATTTTCCTCGTCATATCATTTCGCCTTGAACAGCAAGCTTGATTTCAAGTTTGTGTCATACTCGTGGTTCCAATAACCTTTCGCTTCATCATTCCTTTGACTTGATGTCGTCGCCGATCGATTACATCTTCTTGAAACCTCTTGATAAATGTGTCATGACCCTCGTCAACATTTTAACTTCTTCCGATACGTACATTGAGTTCCTGATGAGAAATTTCTGTGCTTGCCCCCTCGATGAATTGAGTTAACATCGACAACATTATTGATCCCTCCCAACACAAAACTTGTTCTAGTTTTGTGTTGTACCTTGAGTTCCTCGCTATCCAACTTATGTTATGTTCTACCTTGGAGTATTACCATCTTTTATTTCAAAATTGTGGTGAGAATTTCACCACCTCTTAAGAATTCTTGATATAGTAATACTTATCACCATCACCATTCTTTCTTGGTCCCCGTGTAGTTTCCAACAGAAAAACTTACAATTGAACTTGGATGTGCGAATTCTAAACTTCTAGCGACCCTATTGCTTTGAAGTTAATGGTCGACATTTCATTCTTAGACCATTGGTATTGAATCACCATTCTAAGCATTGATCATGCTACATAGGCCCATATTTTGGGTGCACCTTTTCAACCAATGTTTAATTGTGTATGTTTTCCTCGAGCATACATCATTATATCATTTGATCTGACTAATGTATCTCCTTGTTCACATGATTGTGGAAATCCATCTTTCTGGAAATTTTGATGGGTTGTCGCTGAGTCCATCAGCCACCTCCTTATCCTCTCCTTGGTTTAATGGCGAACTCTTGTTTTGGAACTCACTTCCATAGTTCAATTCCCAAGAATATTACAATGTCATCTCGACAATCTGTGTTGCGCCTTCCTTCTCAGGCATCCCATGTCTAAGGTATCTTGACACCAATCAGATCTGAATCTCAGTCAGATATGATGGTTGGGACATATTTCCAAGAGTAATAACATTGGTCTTTATATGACCCGGTAAGGTGATATCGTGCCCAGCACACCTGGCTGGAGGAACTATTGTCATAGTTTCCTTTTTAGCAAGGTTATCCATTCTTCCACGAGGAAATTGTAAGACTTATTCTACTAGTTGTTCCTGATGGATCCTTTGTGTATCCAAAGTTTGATCTTTGCTTGAAGACCATGTCAGTGCTATCTCGAAGCATGTCTATGGTACTCCGATTTTCAATAAGAACATTTGAAGCACCATGCTAAATGTTTCTTGTTGAAATTACCCAAACACCGTTGTATGGGTAATGTCATGAAATTTCTCTCCTCTTATCGAAAGGGTTTTCTACCTTATATCCTGTCTTGGATATCATCCTCTGCTTGACTTTGGGAAGGATATACCCCTGATATATGTGTTTAAACACATTTTCCTTTCTGTTGTTTTGTTCAAACTTCCTTATAATATACTTAACTGAGCAGTGGTAATTCCCTGCTTAGGTAAGCACCTCGTGGTACAACTCTGCCAGTAAGACCCTATTACTATAATTGATGACATTTCGGTAGCCACCGATGGACGAGAACTTTGCCTAATGGTCCGCCTCGTTCAACAAGCAGGAAAACAGTTCTCTTCGTCCCTCGCCCTTGGTATCGACATTGTTGCCAACATAACTGATAGGCCACCCTCTGACATGTCTTGCTATCATGACCGTGCAAGATATCCATGCTTTTCCTACTTTTAACCACATGGTGGGCCCATAACCCACAGTTCCACAGGATCGAAACCTGACTCTCCTATACACCCCCGGTTTCCAAAGTTATTCCTCGCTCTTGACTTCTTATGTAACTCACGGGCTACCTGCCAAGTGATCTATTCGGGTATCAGACGCAATACTTATTCTCGTTGCTCTGAACCCCTTTCACCTTCTGATTAGGCATCAAACGCTTGCCTATCCGTTTAAAATTTCTCATGGTACCTTCTTACTTGCTCTCGACATCTTCTTAAGTTCCAATTCGAGAGATACTTATGCTTCTTCCCCTGAGTTAACCATCTAATGCTCGATCTTGTGAGAATTCGTCCTTATAGGGTTTTCCCTTCTCACCTTTTCGTAAGTACGGTGAAGATCCTGAAGAAAGGATGACGACTTGATCATGGTGACTTGAAGCAGAGAAATGGAGACATCAACGAAAGAGATCAACCTCTTCGAAAGGGTAACCAAGACCGAGAAGACTCGTTAGGTCTTTCGCTACAAGCACCCTTCCCCCCTTACTCCACCGCTTAAATCTCGGGACGAGATTTCTTGTAGTGAAGGAGATTTGTGATGCCCGGATAATTAGGCTACAGTAATCCCGCGTTAACGATGCCACGTCACCTCGGTTACTTTTGATAATCTCGGGTTAGTTCGAAACGGATTCAAATTCAAAATTTGAATTAAAGTTTAAAAAATTAAAGTTTTCAAAAGTTAAAACAAAAATGTTTGGTGTGTGCCAATAAATGTCTAGATATTTATGGTGAAAGAACCATGCTTTTATAAAAGGGCCTACATAATTAAAATAAGAGGAAAACAAGAAAGAAAAATAAAGAAAGAAAAGAAAAAGATAAAAAGGCAGAAAACAAAATAGAAAGAAAAGGGAAACCCCCAAACCCCCCGGGCCAACCGGCCCAACCAACCGGCCCAACTGGGCCAACCCATCAGGCCCACCCGGCCACTCCCCCCACTTCCCCTTATCCCTGCACCCTGAAACCCTAACCTCCCAACGCACCACTCACCCCCACTCCCCCCCACTCGCGCCCCCACTCTCTCTCCCCCCGATCCCCTCCTCGATCGGGATCGAACATCGACCCCCGCCGCCTGGATTGACCGCGCCCGCCACCGCCGAGGACCTCACCGGAGGCCACCACGCCGGAGCTCCCTCGCCGGCCTGCTTCCTCCTTCCCACCGGTCTGCCTCCACGCCGTCCACGTCGTCCCCGTCCCCCCACCTCGAGCACCGCTGCCCTTGACCTTGCGAACCCCGGTGAGGCCCCGGGCCTCACCCCTCCTCCTCTTCCCCTCCGTCACCGAGCACACTCGCCGACCGGGCCACGAACGTGCTCACCGCATCGGCGCATGCCTGTGACCACCGCCCCGTACGCGCGCTCACCGCATCCTCGCCTCGCCCGGCGCGCCTCCGCACGCGCCCACGGCAGCGCTGCCCTGCTGTCGTGCGGCCGAGGCTCCCTCCCTATCCGTCACCATGTTGCCCCCTTGATGCGCTCGTCAGAACTCCCCTACGGCCTCCGCGCCGCCTCGTGACCGTGCCCCTGTTCGGTCCCTGGCCGCGCCGAGCGCCTCCTGCACGCGCATATGCACGCCCACCCGCGCCCCGTGGCTGCGCCTTCGGCCATCGTGGTCGTTCGTCCGTGTAGCGCCCCTGACCTCCTCCCCGTGCTCACACCGCTGTTGCGCGCCCTCGCGCATGCGGCCGCCTCAGGCCACCGGCCACCCCCTACTCCAGCGTCGTGCCGTGGCCGTCGGAGCCAAGTCGGGTGCGCCCCTGCCGGCCACACCCGCAGCGCTCTTTCGGGCTGCGCCCGTAAGCGCACCGCTGGCGCCCGCGCCCGCTAAGGCCATAGGCCACTGACACGGGAACCCCACCCCTGAACGTTAAAAAAAAGGGCTATAAAAAAGGAATTTAAAAATTATAAATAAATATAATTAATTAAGGAATAAATTAACTTAATTAATTCTGTATTAGTTTAACCTAATCGTTTTACTTAACTAATTAAGCCTAACTAATTAACCTAAACAGTGTATGACAGGTGGGTCCCACTAGACCCACACGTAAGTTTGACCAGTCAACACCTCTGTTGACTGCTGACGTCATGCTGACGTCATGATGACGATAGCGTGCACTGTTCTCGATAATGTTGAATTTAAATATTTAAATAAATCCTAAAATGATTTAAATCTTTTAAAATTAATATAAAATAAACCGTAGCTCGGATGGAAAAACTTTGTACATGAAAGTTGCTCAGAACGACGAGACAAATCCGGATACACAGCCCGTTCGTCCGCCACACACCCTAACCTATTGAACCTGCAACTTTTCACCTTCGGTTCATCTGTCCGAAAACACGAAACTCCGGGGATACTTTCCCGGATGTTGCCCCCCTTCGCCAGTATCACCTATCCCTGCGTTAGGTCACCTCTAGCACCGCGTATTGCCATGTTACGCTTTGTGATGATTTGATTGCTCTGTTATTTATTGTGTTCCCCCTCCGTTACTTCTTTCCGGTAGACCCCGAGACTGCCGGCGACCCCCAGTTCGACTACGGAGTTGACGACCCCTTCTTCTTGCCAGAGCAACCAGGAAAGCCCCCCCTTTGATCACCAGATATCGCCTATTCTACCCTCTACTGCTTGCATTAGAGTAGTGTAGCATGTTACTGTTTCGATCAATCCTATTTTGTTGCATAGCCTGTCATTGTTGCTACATTTGCTGATACCTTACCTGCAATCCTAAATGCTTAGTATAGGATGCTAGTTTACCATTAGTGGCCCTACATTCTTGTCAGTCTGCCATGCTATACTATCGGGCCGTGATCACTCGGGAGGTGATCACGGGTATATACTATACAAACATACATATTATACAGATGGTGACTAAAGTCGGGTCAGCTCGTTGAGTACCCGCAAGTGATTCCGATGTGGGGGCTGGAAGGACAGGTGGCTCCATCCCGGTAGAGGTGGGCCTGGGTTCCTGACGGCCCCCGACTATTACGTTGTGCAGAGCGATAGGGCAGGTTGAGACCAACTAGGAGACAGGTGGTCCTGGCCCTGGTCGGCGTTCGCGGTTGCTTCATAATAACACGCTTAACGAGATCTTGGTATTTGATCTGAGTCTGGCCACTGGCCTATACGCACTAACCAACTACGCGGGAACAGTTATGGGCACTCGACGTCGTGGTATCAGCCGCAGCCTTCGTGACGTCAGCGACTGAGTGGGGTGCGCCAGATTGGAACGTAAGCCTGCTCTTGTATTAAGGGGGCTAGTTCTGCTTCCGGCCGCGTACGCAACGTGCAGGTGTGCAATGGGCGATGGGCCCAGACCCCTGCGCTCGTAGGACTTAGACCGGCGTGCTGACCTCTCTGTTGTGTCTAGGTGGGGCTGCGACGTGTTGATCTTCCGAGGCCGGGCATGACCCAGGAAAGTGTGTCCAACCAAATGGGATCGAGCGTGTTGGGTTATGTGTTGCACCCCTGCAGGGAAGTTTATCTATTCGAATAGCCGTGTCCCTCGGTAAAAGGACGACCCAGAGTTGTACCTTGACCTTATGACAACTAGAACCGGATACTTAATAAAACACACCCTTCCAAGTGCCAGATACAACTCGGTGATCGCTCTCTAACAGGGCGACGAGGAGAGGATCGCCGGGTAGGATTATGCTATGCGTTGCTACTTGGAGGACTTCAATCTACTCTCTTCTACATGCTGCAAGACGGAGGCTGCCAGAAGCGTAGTCTTCGACAGGACTAGCTATCCCCCCTCTTATTCTGGCATTCTGCAGTTCAGTCCACTGATATTGCCTCTTTACACATATACCCATGCATATGTAGTGTAGCTCCTTGCTTGCGAGTACTTTGGATGAGTACTCACGGTTGCTTTTCTCCCCCTTTTCCCCCTTCCCTTCTACCTGGTTGTTGCAACCACATGTCGGAGCCCAGGAGCCAGACGCCACCGTCGACGACGACTCCTACTACATTGGAGGTGCTTATTAATACGTGCTGCCCAAGCGGCGATGAGCTCTTTCGTGTCCCCAAGATGCTGCTTGAGAACATCCACGGATTCCTCCACCAGCCTTTGGCGCTAGTTGCAGAGCATGTCATTCTTGTCCATAAGTTTCTTGACGATGACGCCGGTCCTCTTCAACAAGGCACTGGTCTCCTCCTGCTGGTCTACACTTCGGACGATCTTCTCCCTCAGCAGGCCGTGCTCAGCCCGGAGCCTCTCATTTCCCTCCCTTAGTTGCCGGATGATGCTGGTACCCTGTTCAAACAACGCTTTCATGTCATCCTGCAACCTCGCCCAGCCGGAGATCTGATCCATCTGGCTATGGACGATCGCATGCATGCCCTGTAACAGTCGTTGCCTGCCCGCGAGAAATTGTCCCAGACCACCGCGGCACGGCGGGACATCTCTGCTGCATTCGTGGCGCGGTGGGACATCTCTGCTACTTCTGCGGCGCGGCCGGACCAGTCTGCTGCATCGACGGTGCGGCGGGACCTCCATGCAACTTCAGCGGCGCGGTGGGACCTCGGTGCTGCTACTTCCGTGCGGCGGGACATGTCGGCTGCTCTCGCAGCGAGGCGGGACATCTCGCGTGCTTCCACTTCCATGCTCTCCTCTCCCTGGTGGCAATCTCTCAACCCAGAACTCATGCTGGCCATGGCGGACGCAAGGGAAGGATGATGAATGACTTGTTTGTTTTTGTGGATGAGGAGTTGAGGAGGAATGTGCAGTCATCTTGGCATACTAGTATTTATAACCGAGTACTAATACGCTCCTAAGTGGGATACCGTGTAGGTTGTGATTGGTGTGAATAGGTTTGGAATTCAATATAGCGTGGTACTAATACGCTCCTAAGTGGGAAACCGTTTAGGCTGTGATCGGTGTGAACAGGTTTGCAATTCAATATAGTAGCGTGGAGTAATTTGGAATGTGACGAGTCGCAAGCTCAAAATTTATTGACGGTTCTAGTTTCGAAGTGCGGCACTATTCCCGGATGGAGTACTTCTTTTTCTGCTCCCTCCTTTCTGGTTTTATAGGGCTTATCTCAAAATTTTAGTTTTTCCATTTTATAAGGCTCAATTTGGTTGTTCCCCAACACATGTTCAGATTCCAAGGTGCATTAAATCATTGCATGCAAGTATTAAGAGAAAATTGACCAATGCATGTACTTTATGCATGCATGCATTGCAATTAATGCATTGATAAACATAATTTTTTGATAAAAACAAGAGCATTAATTAGGTGCTTTTGCAAACTATAAAAAATATTCCACCACTCACCATCTTGGTTGGTGAGATTTTTGAATTAAGCCCTATAAACCGGAAAGGAGGGAGTACTACTGTGTACGTGCAATAACTGGCACCGTCGTATACATATCTTGCGGTTAATGGGGCGTTCAACAGGAATAGCCATGTGGCGAGCTCTAGGCTAGTCCTTTTTTCAGACGCATTAAACCTATCTCTCAGGACTTCTCGCACGCACCATCGTGCCACCCACAAAAACTTGTACTTTGAGTTTAGTAGTACGTTATACAGGAAGAGAAGAGGTGCACGCACGCACTCGTCCTCTCACACACGCATCTGTTTTTTCTCGAAAAGGAGGATGATGACCCCCGACCTCTGCATCTGGGAGTCACACACGCATCTGTGGCTACGTATTGTAGTGTTCTCAACCATCCGATTGGCTCTATCATGGATGTACCTATATACTAAAACATGTCTAGATACATCTATATTTTCACAAATGGAAGGCATGTATTGTGGAACGGAGGGAGTGCTTGTCATCAAAATGGATAAAAAGGGACGTATCTAGAACTAAAATACGTCTACATACATCTCCTTTTATCCATTTTGATGACAAGTAGAACTTCTTACCCAAAGGGACTTTATATCCAACAGACACAAAATATCCGTTCGACTATTGGAAATTACTGTTCTAATGTCGAAGTAATTGCTGCATCGCCACCAAAACCCACCATTTCTTAAGCTAAAGTAGACCAAGGTAATCCTTATATTAGCATATTACTAAGATAAATAGAAGGCACTGTCGAAACATTTATGACGTGAGCTTGTCAATCTGAATGTGGAGGGACACAAGCTTAGCCCTGGCCAGCAGCTTGGGCGGAACTGTCAAGAAGGTCAGCTCCTGCACGTCGACGTCGCCGGGATCCTTGCTGCTTGTCACCTCCATTTCCACCTTGACGGCGTCGGTCGTGCCTTTGGGCTCCCCCGGTGGGCCGTTCGCCCACAGCTTGGCCAAGTAGTGCGGCAGTGGGGACGCCCCCGCTCTGATGCAGATGACCGACACGGTGATAGGCGCACCGATGTCGAGAACGCCGCCGACCAAGAAAAACATGTGGGGGGTCCTCCGCGAGCAGCAAGAGCCATGGCTCCGACAGTGGCACTTGCAGCTGGAGCACCTTGCCGTACTGGATCCTGTGCATGGGCATGGGATGCGCGGTGCTGATGTGGTGGTATAGCGTCGGCGGCGGGCCTTCGTAGCCGCAGACGGGCATGGGGCATTTGCAGGGCGCGAGCGGACACACGCTCTAGTGATCGGCGATCTTGTGGTAAGTGACGTAGAGCCCACAGCCTTCGTGCGGGCACTCCACCCTCACCGACGAAAGGACGGAGTCCACCGCCCTGTTCCGCACGTCGAAGCCACCGCCGCGCTCGCACTTCTGGCACTGCCGCTGGTTCCTGGGGCGCTCGACGCGGCAGTCCGTGCAGGCCAGGTGCCCTCCCTTGCACTAAAGAAATCAATCAAACAACACATCAATCAAGAAACCTACACCTTGCTCAATCAGTCGAACGGACGAGGTGTATTCGAACCTCATACACTGGAGGCGTCAAGGGGAGGAGGCACAAGGGGCAGTGGAGCACGGTGAGGTCCATCGAGACCTTAGAGAGCTCCATCGTCGGGTCCTGTTCCTGTTCGGTCTGCATGATCTCGCCCTCCTCGTGCACAACCATCTCTCGACTTGGGCTGGGGTATTACAAAGCTTTACCGTCACATATTTTATACTCCCTCCGTTCCTAAATGTAAGTCTTTATAGAGATTTCACTAGGTGGACTACATACGGAGCAAAATGAATGAATCCACACTTAAAATGCATCTATATACATCCGTATGTAATTCATAATGGAATCCCTACAAAGACTTATAATTTAGGAAAGGAGGGAGTACTACTTCAAGGTGCATTAAATCAACACATGCAAGTATCAAAAGAAGAGTCACGACATGCATGCATGCGTTGTAATTAATGCATTGGTAAACCCAAATTATTGAAATATATCGACTGCAGTGCTTTGATGTGTCGCGTTAAACTCGTACATGAACGAGAAGTTTGATTATCCTCTCCCTCGCGGACTTAACTGCACCTCCCTTTGGCTGTATGACAGGTTGGCCACACACCTGTCGGGCCCACCTGTCATACAGGCAAAGGCAGGAGCGTCCCTCCATCGCCCATGAGCGTGGTGGCTGGCAAGACTAGGAGAAGCTTTCGCTACACGCTCTCCCTCCCGACGCGGTGGACATGCAGCAGTTCAATCGGTGTCAGATGGCCAGAAGCGTACTGTAGTACTCCTCCAGTGTAGTAGTACTCCATCATTGTTCGACTTCCTGAAGAAGCGAAGAGCCAAGCACAGCACGGACGCTTGTGTGGCAGTTTCATGTGTAGAGTAGTCTAGGATAGCGTGTACCGTGCCTATAAGCTTAAAATCGTTGGGGTCGGCTCCATGCTATGTGGCCGTCTCGAAGTTTTCAAAAAAAAATTAAAATAGTCTTCTGGCCCTACCTGTCACCCTGGTGACTGTAGTTTGCACGCTCATCTGGTCAAGACAGGAATATATATTTTAACTTAATTTTTTTCGAAAAGGGGGGACTCCCCAGCCTCTGCATCAGAATGATGCATACGGCCACATATATTTTAATTTGTGGTGGGTAAATGTTAGAGATTGCAGCAAATATATTGTACACTGCGGGTCTTTCAGCCAAGTTTAGAGGCAAGCATTTGGGGCCAGTGCTATGATGTGTCGCATCAACTCGTACAACGAGGAGAAGCTTGATCTTACTACACGCCTTCTACCTCGCCCATGCGCGCGGTTGCTCGCAAACGAGGACAGGCTTTTGCTTAGTAGTACTTCTACAACAAGCTATCCGTCCCGCTCGTGGTGGACGGACATGCAGTAGTGGATTCGACACTTTAGAAGCAGTAGTAGTAAAATCATTGTTCGTCTTCTCAAAGAGGCGAAGAGCCAAGCGCAAACCGAACTTTGCAATTGTGAACATTGGAGCACGCATATAGCCAGGCTCTTGCACGAGACAAAATTGCTATATGAGCCCACTATTGTACTAGTTGCTAGTATAGCCCTGTAACCAGAAATGAGTATTTGCCCTTCTAGAGATTTCAACAAGTGACTAGACTACACCGAGACGGAGTACATATGGAGCAAAATGAGTGAATCTACACCGTAAATAAATATGTACTAGTTCTATTGTTTTCCTCTCCGAGGTGCACAATATTGAGTATACTGACTAGTCTCTTTTTGACACGCATTTACGTTTTTTTGACACAGTACAAACGCAAGCGCTCATATACACGCGCATGCACTCACCCCTATGAACGCACACACGCACGACACTATCATCTTGAAATTTACAAAGTCACCATAGGCACCTCGTCGTCGACGGGTCCATAGGTGCTTCAATGCCAAGGAGGAAGAGGGTAGCGGTTCCCGAGACGTTGAACGGTCAATGATGCATTCTCAATTACATGCAGAGGGAATTAATTGGAGAAGCAGAATAGAGCCAACACGATGTGAATGCAACAGAGTTTGGACTCTCATATAATAAAGGCACCCACCACTCCAATCCATCTACTCCCAGGTCTCTGCGCAACACTGCTCACTCCAATCCAAGACCAAGTGACCAGAAGCCACAAGCACCTATGGAGGCGATGGACGCGAGCGGCAGTCGGCTGTGCCAAATCATCCAAGGAGTCGGCCTGCGGCCCCGCACCATGCAGTGTTTCCAAATGGTGCTGGCGAGCGCAGGCATCGTAGCCCTCGCCGATGCCGGCTTCGCCTCTCGCATGGACGACATGATGGTCAACTCCATCCGCAAGTTCACCGCCGTGAAGAAGCGCGTGGACGACCTTGCCGTACTGCTCGAGCCCCCACGCCCAGGCTCCTCATTGCCTGCCACCCTCATCGGCCTACATGGTGACGAACTCTTTCAAGCCCTGGTGGCCCTGCAGGTGTCAGAGGTCGCGATGAAGAATGTGCACCTCGAGGCCGCGCTCACCACGCACCGCCTCGCCATGCAAGAAACCGTCGACCTGCACATCCACGTCTACGAGGAAATCGTCTACATAGGCCACTACAAGGCAAGCGAGGATAGAAAGATGTTGGCCTTCTTCAAGCGGCTGGAATCTTTGGACGCCATTGTTCAGAAGCATGTCGACCTGGCCACGAAAGCCGCTGCTACTTAGGCGCCGTTCGATGGGCCAGCGCCCTGAGTGGAGGAGGTGGACGTCATCGATGGATGCATCTCTTCTTCTTGCCTCGTATAACCAGCACTGCATCACCTCGTGGCCTTAATGTTTTGTAGTATAGTACTCCCTCCGTTCCCAAATATAAGTCTTTCTAAAGATTCCAACAAGTGACTACTACATAAGGAGCAAAATGAGTGAATCTACACTCTAAACTATGTCTACATACATCTGTATGTTGTATTCCATTTGAACTAGTATCTAAAAAGGCTTATATTTATGAACGGAGGTAGTATATGGCATTTTTTATTCCACTCGTAACGTTTTCACTGTGAGGTGGGGCCGCAATTGAGCAAACCCACCCCACCCACCGGGCGTCGGCCGAGTTTAGAATTAGAAGAGAGAAACGAGGGAGGAGAGCTAGCTGTAGCACGGACGCTGTTGTCAGATGGGACTCGTGTTTATAGAATAGGAGTACTGAGCACTCGTGCCTCTTTTTTGAGGGAAAAATTAGTCGTATGTCTAGTACCACTAGTTGGGTGCGTGCGACCTATAGCTGTCATCACTTTAGGTCTCCTTTTCGAACCGTGGCTACGCTTCACAGTACATATTTTTTCACGCATTTATCCTCCTATATGTACTCCTAGGCTATTTCCACGTGCTCCCATTCGCCGACATGTGGGACATAGAGCATCTGGGTCATAGTGCATGCACGACTCAGAGCATATGCCGGGGTACTTTACATTTCAGACCTCACGAATTACATGCAAACCCCCCGCAGAAGAATAAATAAATGAATGAATTACTACATGAAACCGGATTATTTTCGTGGAAACCGGAGCACGTTCATTAAATTTTGGACATAACACGTTTATAAAAAATGACCGGATCTAAACCAGTCTAAGGGCCTCTTTGATTTTTCTCGCAAAAAAGGGCCTCTTTGATTCGCAGGATACTGAGAACACATGAATGGGGAAAGTATGATGGCGATGAACCGAGACGAGGAGAACTCTAACTCAGTTAGAGGTTAGAGTTAGATTCTAACCCTGAACTAACTCTAAACCAAAGAGGTGCATGGATGGTAGGGTTAGATTAACAATAAATGCTCTGTCTCAATCATTTGACTACTTTGGACCCTATTTTTAGTCAGACTAAAATAAGTCCTTGGATCCAAGCACCCTCTTGGTGTGGCCGGCTCTTCTGTGGCCTCCTCCCGCTCACAATTGACATAAACGAACCAACTATACAAATCAAGCATGCAAAACATGATAATTTTTACTTTGTCCATACAAATGAGATATCCCACTTAAACATACAAGTCGTCAATCAAGATTCACAAAATAAAAAAACACTTCATGAAACAAAGAATGAGCTAACTCATCACGGAAGTCACTCACTATAGGGAGGGAGCTCGGAGCCCCTCACGCACCGAGGGAGGAGCTTGCCATCGTCGCTCTGGAGGAAGGCTCTGTAGAGCCCAAGCCCCGGGAACCCCTCCGACGCTGGCCCTTGCGAGTTGAGGTCGACACCGGCATGGGTACCAGGGCCGCTTGCCGCCGACTGGGAACTTAATCTTTGGGCCTGTAGAAATAATGCAAGCCTGTAACTAAAATACCTAGAAAGGTGAACTGAATCTTTGGGCCTCTAGAAATAATGCAAGCCTGAAACTGAAATACCTAGAAAGGTGAACTGAATCTTTGGGCCTCTAGAAATAATGCAAGCCTGAAACTCAAATACCTAGAAAGGTAAACTGAATCTTTGGGCCTCTAGAAATAATGCAAGCCTAAAACTGAAATACCTAGAAAGGTGAACTGAATCTTTGGGCCTCTAGAAATAATGCAAGCCTAAAACTAAAATACCTAGAAAGGTGAACTGAATCTTTGGGCCTCTAGAAATAATGCAAGCCTGAAACTGAAGTACCTAGAAAGGTGAACTGAATCTTTGGGCCTCTAGAAATAATGCAAGCCTGAAATTGAAATACCTAGAAAGGTGACCTGAATCTTTGGGCCTCTAGAAAGATTTATTACCTCCTCAAGCAGCATCAAACAATTCCATGCGTGCACCACAAATCTATAGCAAGTTTGATCAGGATCTACTTTTCCAAATCAGAATTACTGCTAGAGCAAGCAAGATCAATGATATAGCCGTGAGACAGAGAAGGAACGAACAAACTCACCCCTCTCGCGACCTCCCTGGTAGATGCGCCGCCGCCGCGCATGATAGAGGGAGAAAAACTACTGGTGAAGGGGGAGCGGGGCGACCTTCGAAGGCCAGAGGGAGAGGGCGGCCGAAGTAGGGTGGCGGAGGCCGGAATGAGAGGGAGGCCGGAGGAGAGAGAGGGCGAGTGGCGCTTGGGCGGGCGGCCCTATGGGGAACAGAGAGGAGTCATGCGAGAGGGGGGGGAGCGATCTGGTGCGGGCAGGTGAGATTTTTTTATTTCTCTTTTAGTGGGCCCAAGGACAACTAACCCAATTAGAACCTCTCCACCGGGCTAGTTTTTTTAGCTGGGTTAGAGCTAACTAGCTCAAACTAACCCCTCTTGTTTCGATAATTTGAGGCTATTTCAATCCAAACTAGCTCTAACTCAGGGATCCAAACAAAGAGGAGTGTTACTGTACATGCTACAGTGTGGACCGTAGCACATTGTTTTTTATGGCCATATCACCACATTGTTTTCTACTGCTGGTTCACTGGGCTACCGTGGTTCGCATTGCTGGTTCACTGGGCTGTCGTGGTTCACACTGCTGGTTCACTGGGCTGCCGTGGTTCGCACTCCTCCGGCCTGAGTACTAGTAAGTAGGAGTAGTATAGTACTAGCATCCGAGTCGACGTGTCATGCACCAGATTAGAGCGCGGAACAGAAGGGTCCTCCGACCTGAGTACTAGTAAGTAGGAGTAGTATAGTACCATCATCCTGGTCAACGTGTCATGCACCAGATTAGAGCGCAGAACGGAAGGGGGCATCACCCCAGTCGAAGCGCCAGTAATTCATGACTATAGTGAGTGGTCATATCACAAGTCTTTCCAGCAATAACGCGCCGACAAATCGCACAACCCCACTCGCTCACCCTCCTCGCCTCTCTGTCAAACCGCCTATCCGAAAACTGCCACGCGTACTGCCCAGGAAAAGCCCCGCCCTAGTTCGATCTTGTTCATTCTATATAAATACAGTACTTATTGTATGTTTATTCACCCGTGGGGTTGTTCAATGAATGGAGGGGCGGGGAGCACAAGTGAACAATACAACCTTTGTCCGGGTTTATTGGTCCCCATTGTATTTCGTGCCAAATTTTGACAATAGATTAAACTAAGAAAATGTTCACGCATGTCACCAAACATTATATTTTTCAAAACTATGTTCAAATACGAATCCAATGATATAATTTTTCTTGACATGCATTAACATTTTGTTAGTTAAATATTTAGTCAAAACTTGGCACAAACTATAAAAGGGACCTATAAACCAGGATGGAGGTAGTACTGTAGTAGTAAGTAGGAGTCGTAGAGTAGTCACCTTAAATAGAGAGTTTATTTTCTTTAATGCCACGTACACAAATTGAAACGCTTGTTGTGGAGAGAAAAAAGATAATCACTCCACTATATATGGACGCAGGGGCCTGAGCGCTTGCTTTACTAGGGTTGCTCTCTTCATTCTCTCATCCTCTCCAAATATAAACAAGACAACGATATCGACATTTTCTCTCTGCTCACCGCTGGTCACAGATCTGGCCGGATCCCTTCGGCCGGTGTGTGTAGAGGACTAAAAGGTGCATCATTCACGCGGTCAGCGCCGCCGAGGGAGGAAACCCACAGCTGCCGGAGGGGCTCGATCCTCCGCCCGTGCCGTTCTCTCCGACACAGCGCCGGCTCGGGAGGTCCTCCGACCCTTCTTCCTCCCTGCTGTATTGTCCGCAGATCCGACCTTCCGCCGCCAACATCCCGGCGACCCTCAGGTATAAGTTCTTCAAAAGCGGCCCTGCTCTACTGCCCCAGCTCCCCATGTGTCTGCAGGTGCATCTTTTTCTACTCCCATCAGCTCTTCCAAAGCCACCTAAATTTTTAGTATTATTAGAGGTAAAGCTACTTCATGCATTCGAATCTAGGGCTTTGTTCAAACAATGAAGAAAGGGGGGAAAGTTGTAGCATGAATCTAGGACTTGATTCAAAGAGGAAATAATATGGTGAAAGTAGTAGAGACTAGATACCCAACCGGTCTCTTGGTTGAAAAGGGAAATAATGGGAAAACATAGTACAAACTAGATAAGGAACAGATCTATTATTGGTTGAAAAAAGGATAGAAAGTGGCGGCTGGTGGACAAGTCAACAGAGTATCACATAGTAAAAGGTCTCCAGGATTAGATTTGCTGCCCTCACATTATAAAAGGTCTCAGGATTAGATTTGCTGCCCTCACATAGTAAAAGGTCTCAGGATTAGAT
Source organism: Triticum timopheevii (assembly GCA_963921465.1). NCBI lineage: Eukaryota > Viridiplantae > Streptophyta > Magnoliopsida > Poales > Poaceae > Triticum > Triticum timopheevii. The sequence goes on along the minus strand of OY997266.1, from coordinate 213,207,110 downwards.
TTGCTGCCCTCACATAGTAAAAGGTCTCCAGGATTAGATTTGCTGCCCTCACATAGTAAAAGGTCTCCAGGATTAGCTTTTCTGCCCTCACATAGTAAAAGGTCTCCAGGATTAGATTTGTTGCCCTCACATAGTACAAGGTCTCCAGGATTAGGTTTGCTGCCCTCACATAGCATGAACAAGCTCGACATCACCACTTTATGCCTCCTTGTAGGTACATTGTGCTGATGCGTCCACTGTCGCATGTCCTTATACCAACCTTTTGCTGTTGTTAATGTAAGGGCGCATGTAAAATGAAGCGATCACACTGTTACCTTAGGGACATGTCCAACCAGTGTTATTGTTAATCTAATGCCTCCAGTGATAAGATGCAATTAAACTGTGTTACAAATGGCACTCCTACTGTTTTCCCTTGTATGATAAGTAAGTTGCTCCTTTACGCTGTTGAGTGTCTTGGTGTCCAAACGGTCCCATGCCCTTAAACCAACTCTTTAGCTGCTGTTGACTTACTGTGTCCGGTAAACAAGCAATGCCACCATTAAAGTAATCCCATATTTGAGGAATCTCATTGTTGATCTTAATTCTGGTAACATGAAGCATTGCTGACGTTTTAAAATTTCTACTGTCCTTGCGTGATTGCCATGAACATAATTAAGATGCTTCTTTTCATTTTGTATATGTTTCGTATATTCTTATCGACCAGCAACTGTTTATTTTCTATCATTTTGTGCAGATAGGGATATCCATTTCACCTTGCTGCTATTGTGACCTTTTGGTGAACTGCACAAAACACTTTTTTTGGAATGAGTGTCTTGTGCAGTTCAATTAAAATGTCACGTGGACAACATCTCTCAATTTTGGTGGAACTGCACAAAATGATGATTGGAGTTTCCAAAATCTCCGTCAAGTTCTGCTGGTAATCTCGTGCAACATTTCATTAGCCTTTGCAAGATGGAGCCATCACTGTCACCACATTGGCACTTTATTTTAGTGGAACTGCACAAAAGGATAAGAAAATTATAGTTGCACCTTACATGAGCCGGACATCCAACCTTAATGTTCCTCAATTTTAGTGCAACTACTAAAGAAGAACCTGCCAGCTCACAAGAGCAAGTACTTCTCGCTAGCTGAATGGTGCAATCTTTGCTTCATTTCAGGTGAACTGCAGAAAAAGGCGCATGAATTGAATCATGGAACTCCAGGCAGACCTCATCCAAGTAGAGCTCGAGGTTGAGTTCAAGGAGGCCGCTATTAAAGTGAAATCATGCTCTCCTGTCTCCTTGTTTGTGCTGCGCAAACATGATGTCCAAACAGGAATACTCTACTATAGATGTTGTGACGGTCAAGAACATTCGCCAAATTCTTCGATTATATGACATGGCTAGCCAAGATGGATTTAATCCCGATATTCACATTATCAAAAGGCTCTAATGGGTTGGTTCTGAATCTTGCAAGCTGGGAATCAGTGAGAAGTGTAGGCATCTTTGTTGTACTTATTATTTGAATCTTATTTGTTGGTTCTGAATCTTGCAAGCTGGGAATCAATGAGATGTGTAGGCATCTTTGTTGTACTTTTTATTTGGATCTTATTTGTTGGTTCTGAATCTTGCAAGCTGGGAATCAATGAGATGTGTAGGCATCTTTGTTGTACTTATTATTTGGATCTTATTTGTTGGTTCTGAATCTTGCAAGATGGGAAACACGACATGATGATGCAGAGGACAACAACCATAACAAACAGTTCAAACTTGGTAGTATTATCTTTGTGAAAGTGCGACAAATGTGCTGATCGTGTGCGTCCTGAGAATAATAATTCTAATTGTTGTGCATGTTGATCCTGTGGCATTGATAGAGCGAGCGAATGCATTGCTTGTTTTAAGTATAAATTTCTATTAAAGCTAATTAAATTTAAGTAAAGTGACCACTAACTCCGGTTATTACAGTACCAATACAGACCCGCTCGTGAACCGATGTGTGGTCGGAGTAGGTTTCTTAATGGAGGCGTTTGAATGCGCCGAGGGTGCTTCTTCTGCCGGGCGTGCAGCGGATGAGGGAGGGGTAGTAACTGCTGTCGCCTGTACACACTCAGCTTATTGTTGAATCCAGTTCCCCAAGAGCTAAAAAACGAACTGTTGTCGCCGCCTACACACTCGTTCATTCGAAGAGACTCCAATGGCGATCCAAGGGGTGAGCCTGCTGGATATGGACTTAAGCAAGGAGTTCCCCTTTGAGTTCGCCATTCAGTCCTATGGCTGCACCAAGTTGAGTGTGATCTACACCAACGATACGGACTCGGTGAAGCTCTGCCTCGCCTCAGTCCTATGGCTGCACTAGGTTCTGGAGCATTCGCCCGTTTCATCGGCAGCGCCGACTGCACCTTCGCTACGGTGGAGAGAAGGAAGAACGCGACGATTCGGCCATCTGGTGCAACAAGCTTGTCGACATCCAGAAGCAATACAAGATCATCAGTAACGGGCAGGAGAAGGACTCCGTGGTTGACCTCGCTGAGACCATCATCGACCCCTGTTACGCTAACATGAAAGAAGACGACCTGAACACGTGGGAGGTACCTCTGAATCTAGCCTACATAAACTACGCGGCCAAGGACGCATACGCATGCTACGACATGTACATGCAGATCTTGGACATGAGGGCGTGTCTGCTTCCCGTAACCGACGAGTACACAGACAGCTGCAGCGTCATGATCAAGCGTGCCAGGAAGGTCTAGATGTTGTACTTTATCTGTTTATAAGCACCTTTATCATCTGAGTGTTTCATGCATTAGCCTATGTGTCGTAATTATCTGTTTTGTCCAAAATATTTCTTTTAAGAACCCATTAACCGGATTGCTTTTTTTAGTGGCTATTTGCTTATGTATGTAAACTAGTTCACTTGTCCGTAAAAAAAACTAGTTCACTCGGCTGCCGTGCTTTGAATCTCCTTCCTCCCAACATATTCCTCTCCTCAGGTGGACCCAGCAGGTCTCTGAATTTTCTCCCACTTTCTTTCTCGATGTAAACTGAGTTTTCTCCCAGTACTTTCCCCTAGAACCAACTCAATTGTCCCACGTCTAGCCTAAAAAATAATAATACCCCACGTACTATTAACTCATCAAATTAAAATGATATTTTATTTCATAAGTTGAAAGTTCTTACAAAATAATAATAATAATTGTTTATATATAACTTGCCAAGTTAACTCCTAGTGATTGTTGCAGACTAAGGCATAGCCTAGTGGTGGGAAGGTGCTGATGCCTTCCCACCCACCCAGTTTCAAGGCATGGTACTTGCAATTTGGGTTTGTTGCACCAATTATACTGTAGGGGGTTCCCTTACAGTCTTTCTATCAAAAAAACTCCTAGTGATTACATACATAAGCTTGCAAAGATTTTACTGACGTGCAATCATGTGTTTATGTTTTTATAACATTTCTCCGTCTAGCCCAACATGATATTATCACCTAGCCCAGCAAGTCCATGGATTTCGAGAAAAATGCAAATGGGATTTAAACGGGCTGCATAGATGCTACATCATTGTTTCACCCAGCCCACCAAATGGACTAAAAAAACAAATGGACTGGCTCACATGTGGGCCAGTAGGTCGAAGCCTAAGAAGGCGTTGGATTTACATCCAACGGCCGGCATTCTTCTTCAATCTCTCGTCTTCTTCCCCCGGCGCTGCCGGAACCGCTTGCTCCAGCCTTCGGCGTCCAGCGGCGTTGTTTTGCGCTCCTCCGCGAAATGCTACCCCGCCGACGGCCAGGCCATCCCTCCACTCTGCACCTCCTGTTATTCTCTACCGAGTGTAGGCCCACCCCGCACCCGAACCAGTCAAGTTTCCCACTCCTCTCCGTCTGCGACTCCACTGCCGCGTCTTCCCCATCTCCGGGTCATTCCAGTCTGGGGCCTCGCCGTCGTCCACCGCCTCGTTGCACTCGGCGCGGCGTGGTCAACATACCAGAGTCATCAAAAGAGGACTGTACGTGGAGAGCCTGACAGCTGGGACCCACGAGGTCCATGGTCGCACGCAAGGAAAGTTCCTCTTTATTACGCACTGTATGTGCACTGTACGTGTGAAGGGCTTCTGTATTTCGTGAAAAAAATGTTCCCCCCGCTGACAGGTCGGACCCAGCAGCTCTATATTCGCACGCAAGGAAGTGCCTCCTTATTACGCACCAAAAAATGAATACCCCCTGCTAGCTGGGACCCACCATAGTGGGTGGCTGACTTGTGGGCCTACAAAGTTGACGAGGACGGAGGGATTTGTCAACTTAGTCAATATGAACGATTCTAGCTCCAGTGACCGTACGATGTCCATTCAACGGCCATACTGCTTCTTCAACCTCTGGTCTTCTTGCTCCAGCCGCCCAAAGCAGCACCGATCGTTCCGCGTGCTCATGCCTCTCGTGGCCGGCTGTGATGCCGCGGAGGCCTCACCGCCCCCTACTACTCCCACCAGTGGCCCAGGGTATCCCTCTACTCACCCACACCCCCTGTTATTCTGCGGCGACAACAGCCTCATGCCGCAGCCGAACCAGTGAACCCTCGTACTCCTCTCCGCGTGGGCATCCACTGCCGCATCTTCCCCGGCTCCACGTCGTCCCCTTCCTAGGCCTCACCGTCGTCCACCGCCTTGGTGCTCTCGATGCGGCGTGGTCAATGTGGTTAACGACCGACTTCAATTGGAAGAGTACTGTACGTGGAGAGCCTGACAGCTGGGTCCACGGACACAGCCTAGTTTTTTTTGTGATTTGCCAAGTAAGTCGCTTTGTCAAGCCTGTTGGGGAGCAAATCTTTCAAGACGAGGAGAGCTTCATTCGGCTGGCCGAGAAAATGGCCTATCTGTAATGAGAAATGGGCTGTACATTTTTAAAACACATCAAACCGGCAATTAGTTTCAAATATCTTTTTTTTCATTTCGAGATTTTAAATTAGATTAATTTTTATGTGTGGAGAATTTGTTGGATTTTATATTGATATACATTTATTTTTAAAATCAGTTTGAATGTGAGTCGAAATTTCGGGATTAAAAACAGTTCGGACCACACCGAAATATGCAAATTTTCGTATAATTTTTTAACCGTGGCCACAATATGGGCTGTAATGCTAACAAAAAGAATATGGGCTCCAAAAAAACCTTAAGAATTAGCAAATGGGCTGTAAATTATTAGAAATAATGGCAGATGGGCTGTATGCTGTTTTCCATAGATTTGAGGCTTTCCTAAAAAAAGGTTGACGCACAAGCAATGACTGTTGGATGCCATCCAACGGCCGTCGTGCTTCTTCAACCCCTGCTCTTCCTACTCCAGCCGCTCAAACAAGCATCGGCGAGAATGCCTGCTCCCTCCTCCCTGCGGCTGGCTGTGCTACAGCGTAGGCCTCACTGCCCCACCGTACTCCCATCGCAGGCCTAGCCATCCCTCTACTCACTCACACTTGCTGTTATTTTCCGGCGATGGCAGACGAACTAGTAAACCCTCGTACAGTCGTACTCTCCTCCACGTGGGAAACAACTGCCGAGTCTTCCCTGCCTCCGTGTCGTTCCCTTCCTAGGCCTCACCGTCGTCCACCGCCCTGGTGCTCTCGGCGCGGCCTGGTCAACATGGTCAACGACTGACATGCATCTAAAGTGGACTGTACGTGGAGAGGCCGATAGCTGGGTCCATGGCCGCACACAAGGAAATGCCTCCTTATTACGCGCAAAATAATGATTCCTCCAGCTGACATCAGGGACCCACCGAAAGGGCCTCTGTATTTCGTGAAAAATCGTTACCACCGCGGACAGCTCGGACCCATCAGCTATATCTTCGCACGCAAGGAAGTGCCTCCTTATTACGCACAAAAAAAATGAATACTCCCCCTGTTAGCTGGGACCCAGTATAGTGGCAGGCTGACTTGTGGGCCTACTAAGTTGATGGGGACAGAGGGCTTTGTCAACTTAGTCAATATGCACGATTCTAGCTCCAGTGACCGTATGACGTCCATCCAACGGCCGTAGTGCTTCTTCAACCTCTGGTCTTCTTGCTCCAGCCGCCCAAACCAGCGCCGGTCGTGCCTCGTGCTCCTGCCTCCCGTGGCTGGCTGCGATGCGGCGGAGGCCTCACTGCCCCCTACTACTCCCACCGCTGGCCAAGCCATCCCTCTACTCACCCACACCCCCTGTTATTCTGCGGCGATGACAGCCTCACACCGCAGCGAACCAGTGAACCCTCGTACTCCTCTACGTGTGGGCATCCATTGTCGCGTCTTCCCCGGCTCCGCATCGTCCCCTTCCTAGGCCTCGCCGTCGTCCACCGCCCTGGTGCTCTCGGCGCGGCGTGGTCAACGTGGTCAAGGAACGGCTTCCATCAGATGTGGACTGTACGTGGAGAGACTGACAGCTGGGTCCACGGCCGCAACAAGGAAGTGCCTCCTTATTACGCGTAAAATAATTATTCCTCCACCTGACAGCGGGGACCCACCGGACGGGCCACCATATTTTGCGAGAAAAACCTTTCCCCCCTGACTGTTGGGACCCACCAGCTACACCTTCGCACGCAAGGAAGTGCGTCCGGGCAAAAAAAAATGATTCGCCCCCCTGACTGCTGGGACCCACCAGCTACATCTTCGCACGGAAGGAAGTGCGTCCAGGCAAAAAAAACATTCACTCCCCTGCCTGCTGGGACCCACCAGCTACATCTTTGCACGCAAGGAAGTGTGTCTGGGCAAAAACAAAAACAAAATGATTCGCCTCCCTGACTGCTGGGACCCACCAGCTACATCTTCGCACGCAAGGAAGTGCCTGACAGTCGGGACCCACCTGGTCGAAGCGTACGTAGCGTTGTCATTCTGGTCACGAATGTGTATGTACATACTGGTCGATGTAGAGGCGCGCACGTAGCATGTACACGTACGTACAGCGGCGAGGGTCCAAGAAAGAAAATATGGCCACGTACGTACATACGGGCAGGGTCTCAAATGCCTACTCACGCATACGTACATGGCTGGGTCGGAACGAAGAAACGGCGTCGTTGTCGTGTTCATGGGGAGCCAACCGGCTGGGTCGGAATGGAATGCGTGGTCGAGTTCATCGGGAGGGCTTGGACGGAACATGCGATGGAAACGAGGCCTGGCGTACCGCACAATGGAGGAAACGGCCTTGTGTTTGACCGGCCACGTTCGAAACGGGATCCTGTTGATTGGGAGGGGCCTGGCGTACCGCAAAATGGAGGAAACGGACCTCCTATGGTCAAAACGGGGGTCCTGTTGATCGGAAGGGGTGTGGCGTACCGCAAAACGGAGGAAACGGACCTCCTACGGTCAAAACGGGGGTCCTGTTGATCGGGAGGGGTGTGGCGTACCACAAAACAGACGAAACGGACCTCCTACGGTCGAAACAGGGGTCCTGTTGATCGGGAGGGGTGTGGCGTACCGCAAAACGGATAAAACGAACCTCCTACGGGTGAAACGGGGGTCCTGTTCATCGGGAGGGGTCTGGCGTACCGCAAAACGGGACTCCACGGGATACTTTTCATCTCCACCGTCGACCTCCTCTAGCCTCCACGGGCTACCGTCGACCTCCTCCAGCCTCCACGGACTCCTGTTCATCCAGCCTCCAGCGCGCGCTACTCCAGCGGCTACTGTTCAACCACCCCTCCACGGGCACCCCTCCACCGTCTACTGTTCATCCAGCCCTCCACACCATGGGGTCCTGTTCAACCACCCCTCCACGGCCACCCCTCCACTGTCTACTATTCATCCAGCCCTCCACACCACGGGGTCCTGTTCGTCCAGAGGCAACGCCACCACTCACTGTTCATCCAAACCCCCCCCCCCCCCCCCCCCGCAACGCTCACTGTTCATCCCAGAGGCAGCATCGATCGGCTTTAGTTAGCAGCAGTAGCAAAGGAATCGCTCGATAGGGCTTAGTTAACAGCCATCGATCGATCGCTCGGGTTCAGTAATGCGTAGCCTGCAGTGCAATCGCTCGGGTTCAGTTAGAGCCCAACGCCTCACTCGGGTTCAGTTAGAGCCAACGCCTCGCATAGACGCGCGTACGTGTACGAGAGAAACACGCATCGCTCATCCCCCGACCTCCCACCGTAACCGGCAACTCCTCGAAATTTTCCTCCCCCTCGCTTCTACCATGGTTTTTTCCGTCATGGACGGCCCAAAGAATGTCATGCAGCTGCGTCTCCGGCCCGCCCAGGACAAAAAGCCCATTTTCTGTCATGATTTTTTGTCATAGAAGTAGGAGCCCACCACATCTATGATGATACCGGGTTTTGTCACAATTATTGTCATAGAAGTGTCATATGTATGACAGGAAAAAAATTCGTTTGGCCCAAAATGTCATGGATGTGTCTTTTTTTGTAGTGATGTAACAACTCACCCCTGCTAAACAAGAATCTCATCCCGAGATTCAAGCGTAGGGCAAGATGGAAGGGGGAACGCAAACTAACACAAACTTCACGAACCAGGTTGCACTTCATAAGAACATTGATTCAATCACCATCATTGTCTCGAAGACTTGCTTTGAGAACTCCAACTAACATGATGACGAGAGGAAAGGGAAAACTCTAAAAGGACCGATCTTCTCGAAGATCATACAACTCAGGATCAACTCACGGGGTGAGTCATAGCAACATCTCTCGAGCTGAGACACGAAGCATACATCTAGAGGAATGGAGTGGAACAGATGACGGAGGTTCACCAGGTAGACAACAATTTCACACTTAAGAAGGTGGTGAACAGTTGTCAACATAGCGACGAGTTGAACTGTCATGATACCATAACGAGACATCTTAGAGGAAGGCAATTCATAGATTATTATGCGAGTTGGCAAAAAGAATCACCTTTGAAATAGAGATCATTGAGACTCTCTAAACCAGCCTATGGCAATGCTCGAGCGATCGCTTGAAAGAGTTCGAGGGAATGGCACACTCGGACTAGTATAGATGATGTGGATTACCTTGTTGAAGACAACACAAGGGTGATTTTCTTATCACCGGAAATGGATGGAACCCATTGTAGAATGGTACATTGGCGGTGCAAGCTGGAAACGAATGCAAATGCCGGGAATGATTCTGGTAACTGGGGAGAAACTCAACAGTTGAGAGTGAACCCACTGTTTGAAAGGTTATAGCATAATCAAGGAAAACTGGGAGCAATCCCATTTAGTGCCGATGATAGCACCTGGTTCTTGAGCATGATCTCAAGAACTTGAGCATTTCCATATTCATCAAGGTCTTACCAATATCCGTGACAAGGAGGCAACACAACATACTACCATGACGAATACCGGTGGAGGATGCAGATACAAAGGAAGATAACACTTTCTCAGATTTCACCGTAGCGAGGCCAAGGGATCAAAATCTGGATGATCGACCGAGAGACATTTAGCACTCCGCTTCTAATGTTCTCCTTGATGTGATAGCATAATCCATTCATAGATATGGTTTGACATCTAGAACATCAGGTAAAAGGTCAGACTTCGGAAACACCAAAAATCCATAAGGCACAACTAGGGAGTAAATCCTACGAAGTCCTTATGGGGAGGTGGCCAACTTCCTCAATCAAGATACTACAATATTAGGTCCTCCGGCTGGGTGTGTCGGCCATGACATCCACTTTACCGGGTTACAGAGAGACCGATACTATAGTTCTTGGGAAATGTTCCAACCATCATATCTGCCTGAGATTCAGATCTGGTTGGTGTTAGAATATTCCAGACCCATCAAGTCTAGGAAGAAAAATGAGAGTTTGCAACACAATTCGACGAGATGATGTTGCGAGATTCTCGGGAGATGGACTACGATAGCAAGCTCCAAAGCATGAGCTGGTTCTTCTACAACATGTGAACACGTTGTTCGAGACAAGCATGACCACATAGTAGTCTTATAATAAAACACTACCGAGTTCAGGAGGGGAACCATCATCAAGGATATCGAAGTCCTTGCATAAGTCTTGCTCTTAAGAAGGAACTGCTTCTCCTTGAACAAATCAATCAGTGGCTTGGTGTGCTAGGAACACATATAGAATGAAGGTTGCAAGTCTCCGAACCACAGAATACTTCGCACGTATGCATGACCGATTTGGGATGATTCCAAAGGAAGCAACATTGACTTTCTCGAATCCATGGTGGCAACTTGCATCAAATGCACATGAATTGGAGGAAGTCACTTCTTACATCCGAACATATGCTTCATGAGCTAGCATGAAGAAATGCTTATAGAAGTTTCCAATACTAGTTGGATGTTCAACACGAATCATGGAGGAGACACGATGCTGCTGATGATCTCAACAACAAGTCGTCGAGATTTCCATGTAAATGGAATTCCATAATTATGTGAACAAGGTGATAACATTGGTTAGACCAAAGGATATAATGGTGTATGCCCGAGGAATCAATCACGAGTAAGACAACATTATGAATATCGTTGGTTCTGATTTGATTTGAGGATAGCCCACACTCAAATCAAAGTTTTGGCATGACAATAGGTACAACAACTGATCACAAGGACCAATCGATGAAGATATCATCTTTCTTCCATACACACATACCAGATATCCCTTAAAATGAACTAAGTCGGACAAGCTTCCTTCTTCCAACTCTCGAAGTTGTTGTTTAGCTTAACCAACTAGCTCAGGGGTATCCAACATAGGTTCTTGGAAAAGGGGGTAGTTACAAGGAAACAACTTGATCACGAGCTCAACATAATAGTCAGGGGATAACCTGGTAATACTTCCGAGAAGATATTCGGAAAATCACAAACCACCGATATGTTATTAAGCTCGAGAACAATCTTGCTTTTCAGGGCAAGACGATATGATCAAAAGAGTGAGGGATTGACACAATCCTAACTCATTGATCCAAGAGTGCACCAGAAATAAGGACTAGGTAGCACGATCAGTCTTAGGATGATGATTCAATAACCAACACGCTAAGAGTGAGAGTATTGTCCATTAACTACCAAGCAACGAGGTTGCTAGGAGTATTGATCTCACACATCACAGTTCACTTGTCGGCATTCCGGTTATAACAACACGGGACCGAGGAATGAATAATGATTGAGAGAAGTATCATTGCGTCAAGAATTTATAAGAGGTGGTGCAATTCTCATGACATTCTTGACATAAAGAGGGTAATACTCCAGGGTGGAACAGAATCAAAACTGGATTGCATTTGATCTGCAGAATACAACTATTTTGACCCAATCCTGGAAATGGATAAGGTACTGGAGTTTGTTTCTCCTAGTCATTCTGAATAGAATGGCTTGACGGACCACAAGAGTAATAAGCATTGATGAACACGGTTGCACAACTACTCCTGTCTATCAATTGATAGACGAGGGTCAGAAGACTACTAAAAAGGGACAACTCAAGGAACATATGGTTTTCTGAGTTGTGGATCCATAGATTAGTATGTTGAACCAAGTTCAACAAGTTTCTTCCGGGTAATCCATGCAGAGAGGTAGGACTGGCAGTGTATCAACATAGAATCGAGAACTCGTCAAGAGCACTCTGGTTGTGATCTTTTGGTTCAAAAGAACTTCTACCAAGGATGGTTCATGGTATTTGGAAGAAGGGAATACCACGAACCTCGAGGACTAACGCAAAGGTTACTAATAACCTAAAGGAACTAGCAAACACTATAAACATGAAGTAAGTAGGGTGAATCTCGGGTTCAAAACCCAAGGAGTGGAATACCTACTACTAAGTGGCATCACGGGATGCTTTCGAGAATAAAGGCCAGAATCATCACACTGGGACACAAGTCATGGCTAGATTACTAAATGATCCCCTAAGACACCTAGGGTCATAATAATAGCTCCAACATATACATCGAGGCAATCGAGTACCTCAACTCACAGTTTAGTGTGGTTAACCTGGCCAGAAAGGTCATCAAAAACAGAGGGAAAGGATCTTGCAATTGCATCAGATTATTTGGAAACCTGGGATGACTCGGACAATATAACGGCTGTAAATGCTCAAAAAGATTGGAGAGATGCTACAAAAATGGTGGCGTAGCCACTCTGAAGCATACCATCAAATTTCGAGATCAACAATTAACATACGAAAGTAGTAGGAACTGAACCAAGGCTTAAGTCAAACAATTCTATAAGTCTACGGATTAGTAACACGTGATCCTGATAGAAAGAAGAGAAAGCCTAGTTCCTTAACCTCGTAGGAAAGATAAGATGACTCAGATCAGAAGGCATAAGGTATATGGAGTAAAAAAGAGCCTTACGTTCCATCCCACAATCAATTCCCTTATATAACTAAAGAGTTTCTAGACTCAACTTCGACCAGTTTGGCTTGGTAATCCTACAAGCAGTCAGGCTCTGATACCAAAGCTGTCAGGACCCCGACTCAATGCCACACCGATCTAGCATGTAACACCTCATATCACTTTGCGGCCTCATGCACAGTATCCCCACGGGTGTCGCCTTATCAGGCCCGGGACCGTTTGCGCCTTTTGGCACACGTATATGATAGTGTCGCGAGCATCAATATAACAAGGAGCCCGGGCTGACATGGCTAGTCGTGAACCCAAAGTGGCACTAACTTACAGGGACAGGCATACATGACCTAGCATCGAACGTGTCGGTCATCAGTGAGTGAGTCCGGGTTGTAGCAGCTGGGCTAGCAGGACTCCGGAGAATCCGGGCTGTAGCAGGCTAACAGGACTGCGGTAGACACTGCGTGACATTTCCCTGAAGGGACAGACACAGGAACGAAGAAGGACACATGCCGGCCAGCCTAATTGTTCCGGAGCAGTAGCAAGTTACCAAGGCTCGGTGGAAGCACTTGGAGACATTTCCCGGTAAGAGAGGCTACCAAGGATAAACAACTAGATAGTGAGATCCCACACATACCAAGCATTTCAATACATACACACAATAAGCTCGATATGTGCAAATACAACATGGCATCACAACATGACTCTACAACTCAAGTATTTTATTCAATAGGCTCCGAGGAGCGAGATATTACAAACATGGGTCTCATGACCCAACATTCAGAGCATACAAGTCAAAGCACATGCGGAAGCTAACATGTCTGAGTACAGACATCTACAAATGAAAAAGGCTAAGAAGCCTGACTATCTACCAGATCCTATCGAGGGCACAAGATCGTAGCTAAGGTAACAAGCTAAACATCGAAGTCCACACGGAACTACTAGTGAGACTGAAGTCTCTCTACAAAAACATAAAATAGGCAAACGTGAGTACAAATGTACCCAGAAAGACTTACATCAGAACTAACTACATATGCATCATTATCAACAAAGGGGATGGTGGGGTTCAACTACAGCAAGCCAGCTTTGACTCGGTGGCTATCCTGAACTACAACTGCAATGTAACTCTGTTGAGGTGGCGTACACGACTCCACATATTCACCAACCAATACACCACTATGGATCCGCTCCCGTCTCCCTACAAGAATGCCATCCATAGCACTCACGCTTATCTTGCGTATTTTAGAGTGTCCACTTTCACTTGTCTATGAACTGTATAGGCAACCCAGAGGTCCTTTACCGCGGACGCGGCTATTCGAATAGATTATGTTAACCCTGCAGGGGTGTACTTCTTCACACACACTCTCGCCACTTATCGCCATGTACACGTCATGTATCTCGGCAACCTTCAAGTGGAAGCCTGGCGAGGGTGTCGGCCACGGCCTACGTAAACACTCAAGTCTCTAGTCCAGGTTTGTCGCCTATTCAGGTTCCATCCGCAGGGAGTCCGGCCAAAGTTTCCACATATGGCCCCAAACGATGTGAGCAGGGTTCCCGAGACACCAAACGGGCGCCCGGTACACCGTGCCACGTGCGTACCGCATCACAGCCCACCCCTCGGGTCAGCGCTGCCCACGGCCTCCAGCATACTACAAACACCAGAAACTACTTGCAACTCCTGGACAGAGGACAAGGGTGATTAAGAAGCCGAGAGGGTCAACTAAGGATCCCAATGAGTGGTAGTAACTGTTCATGGATCACAAACAGAGAATTCAGTTCCTGAGGACGGCTTCAATGAGACAACCCACCATGTACTCCTCCATGGCCTCTCACCGCTACCTTTACCAAATCGTGTTCACACACTTAGCTCACACACAATAGGACATGTTTACACACCTCTGATTCATCCCCGATGAATCAGACCTGACTCAACTCTAAGTAGTAGCAGGCATGACAAACAAGCATGAATGGGTAGGCACATCAGGGCTCAAACAACTCCTACTCATGCTAGTGGGTTTCATCTATTTACTGTGGAATGACAGGTCATGCAAAGGAAAAGGGGTTCAACTACCGCAACAAGTAACACATGAGTCGTTGTTGTCCTAATGCAGTAAAAGAGAGCAGGAGCGAGAGAGTGGGATTGTATCGGAATGAACAAGGGGGTTTTGCTTGCCTGGCACTCCTGAAGATAGTATAGTTCTTCATCGGTGTCATCGAACTCATTGTCGAAACCACGTCTATCGAGAGGAGACAATCACCGGCAAACTGAGAAGGAACATAATCAATGCAATGCACAAGATGATGACATGGCAATATGATGTGATTTTAGCTAATGCAGCTAGAAACGGATTAAATGGAGTTGGTTTGAATCCAAGATTCAAATTCAAACTCCATATGTGGATATTCAAATGCCATTTATATGATTTGTGCTAAACAGCAGCTATAAGTTGTTCTAACATGCATGAAAATTGTACAGATGGATAGATTGGATTTTTCTGATCATTTCTCATATATAAATTATTTCATTTGGAGTTACGGTTGAATTTCTATGATTTTTAGAAGTTTAGGGCATTTTCTGGTATTTTTGATTAATTAGAATTAAACAAATTCCAGAAAAGGATTTACTGCGTCAGCACGATGTCAGCATGTTGTCAGCGAGTCAACGGGCCAGTCCAGTTCAAACTGACCAGTGGGTCCCGCGTGTCGGTGACTAACTAAACTAACTAAGCTTAGTTAACACTAACCTAGGTTAGACTAATTAAGTTTAAACCTAAACTAGGTTAATTAGTCGGGTGGGGCCCGCATGTCAGTGGCTCAGCTAATTAATATAGTTAATTAGCCTTAAGTTAAACCTAACTAAAATGTCAGTGGGGCCGGGGCTCACATGTCAATGACCCAGGGAGGTCAAACCCCTGGTCAACTGGGTCTAACCCGCCGACGGCTCGATGCCGACGACGACAGGCGCGGCGGAGGGGCTCGGAAACGAGCCACAGGGCATCGTTTTGGCCGTGGTTTGTTGTGTTCGAACGCATGCAGTGGCGCACATCGAGTGGTGGCGGTGGTAGGAGCTGGGGTGGCCCGAAAAGAGGTCGGCGACGAGGTTTGGCGGCGGCAAAAGCTCGGGCAATCTCAGGGTGGCACTACAGAGCACGGGAGGAGGCACTGTGGGTGTCTACGGGCTCATGAGATTGTGCTGAGCACGATGGTGGGCTCGGGAACGAGCTGCGGTAGCTGTGGCCATGGCGGTGACAAGCTTGGCGGCGGCACGCGTCGGTCTCCGGCGGAACGGCGGCTACGACGTGGAAACGGGGCGCAGAAGAGGGTGGTTTGGGGGAGGAGCTCACGGAGAGATCGAAGAGCAGGTCGGCGGCTCGGGGGAGGCCCAGCAGACGACGAGCAGGCGGTGGAGATCCACGGCGGCCCGCGGTGAGTAAGACGATGGTAGCGATGATGGAGGCCGTCCGGAGGTGCGTGGCTCGACAGAGTGGACGAGGACGGACGTCAGAGCTCGGGACACGTCGGAGAGGCTCGGAGATGGTCGTGGACACGGCAACGACGAGCGGCAGTGACAGTGGCGCTCGATGCGCTCGGGAGAGGAAGCAGAGGAGGGGGAGGAGAACAGAGAGAGTGAGAGGGGTCGCGGGGTTGCGTGGCATCGCGGAAGGCAACATGGGCGACAAGGGGGCAGCCAGGCAGGCAGGGAGGAGCTGGCGCAGCTCGCCTGCGCGCTGGGCACGCAGCTACTTCTCCTCCTGGCAAGAGGAAGAAGACAGTGCTGCCCCTGGTGGGCCGGGCTGGCTTTGCCAAGCTGGGTGCTACAGTGGTGGGCTGGCTGGGCTGCCAGGTAAGTCCTTCCCTCTCTTTCTTTTAATTTCTGTTTTCTATTTCTGTGATCTTTAGGGCTTTATTAAAAATACTAAGACACTTCCAAAAATCATGAAACTACTCATGATCACTGTTGGGAATATATCCTACAGTAAACATTTTAGTTTATGGTTATTTGAGCATTTAAATGCCCAAATGCAAATAGAGTATGATTTAATCCAGAGCCCAAATATGTCACAGAAAAATGTGCATCACCTATGGTTACTGTTTCCAGCATTTTCCAAGAATGATGAACATTTTTGAAAACCATTTGGTTTTACTGGAAATATTTTGGTTGAACCTAGTGAATTCCTTTAATGCTAGGGTTTAGGCAATCCCCATTTCAAGTTTCTTTCAAAGTTTAAACATGATGCACACCTGAAGTTAGCCTAGCGCATTGCCAGAAGTTAGTCCGCCACTGCCGCCCGTAGGAGGGAGGCAGTGGCCCGCACGTGCGGCGGCGACCTTGCGTGCTACATCGAGTTCCTGCGGGAGGAGGAGGAGGAGTGCCTCATCGAGCATGCAAAGAGCCTTACCGCCGTCGTGGCCGCTGCACACACCGACGCAGAGGAGATCCACGAGGAGAACCACCGCTTCAAGAGGGGTCTTCTGGAGCGGTGGAGGGCGTTCGAGGTGAGCTTCGCTGAAGGTGCAGCAGCGGCAGGCACCCTATTGTAGTTGTCCAGCTCATTGGTAGCCTCCTCGTCCTCTTCCTCATACTGAGCATGCTCGGCCGAGGAGAGGCTGCCGGAAGTAGTACAAAGCCCCTCCGTAGTAGTATTTAGGGGCTATTTTGTTCAGTTCATCTGACTATGGATGTGGTGAAACTGTACAACCTACTTAAAATTAACTAGTATATATAGTTGAACTAGCTATTTCAGTACGTGGTTGGCAACAATTGGGGAAAAGTTTGGCCGGTTCAGCTGTAAAGTTGAACTGTTTGTATAAATTAAGCACGACTGCTTAATCTATGATTGAAATCTATACTTAGTTACTGAATTTTAGTTGCAAAAATTAGATAGTGCTAGTGATTTTTAACTGCATATTTTGACAAATCGCAGTGTTACAAGGATTGACCAATGGCAATGTTACTAGATCAACAAATGTCAATCTTTCCAGTTTGACAAATGACAATATACTCAATATGACAGATGCAAATCTTACCAAATTGTCTGTACGTGGTTGCACATGGGTCATCCGTAAAAACCGTTTGCGTTGAAGGGAGGTAGAAATCCTACTTGCCAAATTTTCTCTTGGCTTAACGCCGAAGTCTTGCTTTGCATACCTTATTCATTCTGAACCGTTTGCGTTGAAGAGGTGCACAAATCCTGCGCAGCGAATTTTCCCTTGGCTTACTGCGGAAGACTATAGCTCTCACTTTGCATACGCATGTTCTATCTAAAACATTTGCAGTGAAGAGCTGCACAAATCCTGCTTGGCACATTTTCCCTTGGCTTACTTGGGAAGCTGTCACTGTACATACGGGTGTTCTATCTAAAACGTTTGCGATGTTAGAGTGGCAGCTAGTTGTTTCAAAATGCCTTTGTTGACTGTTATTCGAGTGCGCCTTCTCTCAAAATGGACATGAAAATTACCACAGCATGTCCGGTGCCATTCCATGATAGCATGACAAGTTTCATTAATTTTAGACGAGTTTTGGATTTATTAGAATTTAAAAACAAAGTATCTCAACATTTTGTCGGCGGTCAATAGTGCTGGTGTTTGAAACTCATTCCCATTTCTTGCATGGGACCTAAGCATGCACCCAAGGACACAGATTTGATTTTTCAACCAATTTATATGCACTGGAGCTTGTGCATGTAGTTCAAATTTGAATTATGCACATAAAATGCCTAGAAAACCCAGTTAATATATAAAAATGTCCAAACGAACCCCAAAAAAATTCCAAAATTGAACACAACACTCCTTTTGTTCTATGTTGACACTAGAATTTTTTTGAAAGCAATAGCAGGCAATGGGTATCATTTCGTCCCCAAAGGTGGCACATTCCCTACCGAAACCATCAAGCTTGTTGTGAGAAGCTCGGGTTTGTGAGAAGCTTATACCCAAACCTTCCCAAATGGGACAAAAAATTTACTATGGCATGTCAGGTGCCATTCCATGATAGCATGCTAGGTTTCATGAATTTCAGACGAGTTTTGGATTTACTATAATTTAGAAACCAGGTATCTTAATGTTTGCAGCCGAGTGACGGTGGCAGGGTGTTTGACATTCATTCCCATTTCTTGCATGGGACCTAAGCATGCAACCAAGGACACATATTTGAATTTTCAACCAATTTATATGCATTAGAGCATGTGCATGTAGTTCAAACTTGAATTATGCACATAAATGCATTGAAAACTCAATTAATGCATAAGAAATATGCTAACGAACCCCAAAAATTCCAAAATTTAACACAACACTCTTGTTGTTCTATGTTGACGCTAGAGAAAAAAATTTAATCAAGAAGAGGCAACGGCTATCATTTCGTCCAGAAAGGTGAAACGTTCCGTACCAAAACCATCAGGCTTGTTGTGAGAAGCTCTGGTTTGTGAGAAGCTTATACCCAAACCTGCCCCAAATGGGACAAAAATTTTATGACGGCATGTTGATGCCGCTCCATGATAGCACGCCATGTTTCATGAATTACAGACGAGTTTTGGATTTACTAGAATTTAAAATTCAGGTATCTCAATGTTTGTGACCAAGTGATGGTGGCAGGGTGTTTGACATTCATTCCCATTTTTGCATGGGACCTAAGCATGCAACCAAGGAGACATATTTGAATTTTTGACCAATTTATATGCATTGGAGCATGTGCATGTAGTTCAAATTTGAATTATGCACAAAAATACATTGAAAGGTCAATTAATGCATAAAAATGTCCAAACAAACCCCAAAAAATTCCAAAATTTAACACAACACTCCTGTTGTTCTATGTTGACACTAGAGAAAAAATTGAAATCAAGAAGAGGCAACGGATATCGTTTTGTCCAGAAAGGTGAAACGTTCCCTACCGTAACCATGAGGCTTGTTGCGAGAAGCTCTGGTTTGTGAGAAGCTTATACCCCAACCTGCCTCAAATGGGACAATATTTTTACCACTGCATGTTGCCGCCGTTCCATGATAGCATGTCAAGTTTCAGGAATTTCAGAAGAGTTTTCAATTTACTAGAATTTTAAAACCATGTATCTCAATGTTAGCGGCCGAGCGACGGTGGCAAAGGTGTTTGACATTCATTCCCATTTCTTGCATGGGACCTAAGGTTGCAACCAAGGACACGCATTTGATTTTTCAACCCGTTTATATGCACTTGAGCATGTGCATGTAGTTAAAATTTGAATTATAAACATGAATGCATAGAAAACTCAGCTAATGTATAAAAATGTCCACGCGAACCCCGAAATATCCCAAAAAATTGCAAACACTCATATTGTTCTATGTTGACACAATTTTTTTGGAAGTAAGAAGATGCAACAAATATCGTTTTGTCCCCCAAGGTGTCACATTCCCTACCGAAACCATCATGCTTGTTGTGAGAGAAGCCCTAGTTTGCAAGAAGCTTATACCATAACCTTGCCCAAATGGGATAATATTGTTTTTACCCCAGCATCTTGATGTCGTTCCATGATAGCATGCAAAGGTCCATGAATTTCAAATGAGTTTTGTATTTACTAGAATTACAAAAGCAAGCACCTCAACATATGCCGGAGAGCCACGGTGCTATGGTGTTTGAAATTCATCCCCATTTCTTGAATGGGACGTAAGCATCAACCCATGGACACATATATCATTTTACAACCCATTTTGGTGCACCGGAGCATGTGCAGGTGGTTTAATTTTGAATTGTGCACCTGAAATGCCTAGAAAACCAAGTTACCATATAAAAATATCCAAACAAACCCTGAATAATTCCAAATTTTTCAACGACACACCTAAGTTGCATGTTCACTACAGATAGAAGTTCTAGCAATTCAAACACCATCCTTTGCAGCTGTGACCCCATTATGTAATTCAAATCAAGATGAAAAATCAAGTAGATCCCACACAGTTTATTATCACCAACCGTGTGAGATGCAGTACAAAATATCTTGCAGCATCATTGGTGTATAGTACGCCTATGGCTTACGCGAGAAGGTTCATCGGCTACAGTCCATAGTCGGCATGTCAAGCACACGAGCTCGCTCCCCAAATATCATTTCATTGTTCAATCGTCGCCAGTGAAAGACGAGGACATGGACCCGTGTCCCGAGGGCAACTTCGGCGGCCCACTCTAGTGAGAGTGCGACCGCAGCCGCCAGGCGCATGCTAACAAGCTTCGTGAGGGCGACCGGAATCTGCGAGCAGGCGGCCAAGGCAGCCCAAACAGCCACTATTGCTTCTCAGGAGGCAACAACAACATCTGCCTCAGGGATAGCAACTGGCGAGAGCGGCACAACAGCTGTCCGTTACGCAGCGGTGGCCTTAGCCCTGATGGAGGCCGCCTAGGACCATGTCGTGGCCGCCCACGCCCAGCTCGTGGCGGTCACCACACAAATCGAAAGAAGCTTATCCAACAATGGTCGACAACCCATTGCGGAAGAGTTGGCAATCACCAAGAGCGCTCGAGCAGCCGTCCGTTCCTGCACGGCATACCTTGCCATGACGAAGCCTGTCAAAGCCCAGATGGCAGCCACCCACGCCCAGCTCGTGGCGACCTTTTCCAAAGAGATGGCGAACGCGGATGGCGAGATGCTTGCCGAGTATGGTGCGATGGATGCCATGGAGCCCCTTCCCCAGTCGACCCTCGGGCGCGAGCTGGACATGGAGGAGGTGGCAAAGATCGACGAGCACCAGTCGTAGTAGTACTCTTTGTTTTGTTTAATTAAGAGAGCTGGTCTTTAATTTGTTAGAGTAATGTTTAGGCCAGCTAGCTCCATTCAATTGCTGAACTTGCTCGATTAAGAAGTGTGGGTGTGCTGTAGTCTTCTTTGTGTACCCAAATTATGCAATGACGTGGATGAGTACTGTAACCAGGGAAATTGGAACCAACATTTTTGACGCTCAAACTCATCGCACATGGGTTAAGCTATCTGATTCATTTGTGATATTCACATATCGTACACAATTCTGAATAAGGGACCGTGTCTGATGACACTTTGTGTGCCAGTTTTTTTGCTGAAGCGATTCCAAATTTTCGGCTTTCGCGGAAATATCTACCTCCCCTCCCCCTTAGCAAAAGCCACATTTCCCCTATTTCCACCTTCCTTTCCAAGTTGAAACCTTCACTCCTTGCTTGCAGCGCCGCCCCCCTGCCGGCGTCCCTCCTTCACGCTGCTCGGCCTCGCCTATCCAGGTAGGTAATCCACACCCAACCCCCATCCTCCTCGTCCTTCCACATCCCACATTTCCCGACCGCCGGCGCGAGCGCGACACCTTCCACCCAAATCATGGACCCCTCCACCAAATAAGTGCCGCCCTAAGACATGGTGCACGCAGTATAGCCAGGATCTCAAGGAGCATTTGGCAGCGGAGAAGCAAATTGCGACCGCATACGCGGATGAGGTCACGATGGCTGCCATTCATGCCAACCCCGATCTTGGAGGAGCACCTTGCCATTTGCTAGCTACACCGGTTAAGCATGCTCGGTTTACCCGTTGCATGTGCTGCTCCTGCCTTTCCTTAACAAATTCTAGTGAATTGTGATATCTACTTTTACCATGCAATCTGTTGCTCTAGTGTATATGTTCTATATGTCATGCAATGTGGTCCTCACTTATTAACTATTTGGTTAATTAGTTGTTGTGTTCAATTCACTGTTTGGTTCAATTCTGCAAATGCATGTTCAATTCTTCAAGGTGCAATTTTGTATTGTTTTCCATGTGAGAAATATATCGAATTTTTCTTTACAAAATACATGAGAAACAAATTCAATTGCTATATTTCCAAGTTGTCAAGCATGCTTGGTTTGGTTAACTATTTGATCTTCTAGTATGTTATACGTTGTGTGATGTGGTGCTCAATTAACGTTTGGTTCATTTGTTGTGGTGTTTAGTTAATTGTTTGGTTCCATTCTGCAATGCGATGTTCAATTGTTGTGGGTGCATTCAGATATTGTATACCATGTGAGAAATAAATTGAATTTGGCTATACTAAAAACATGAGAAACAAATACAATTGCTATATTTCCAAGTTGTTAAGCATGCTTGGTTTGGTTAACTATCTGATCTTCTATTGGGAGTATGTTATATTGTGCAATGCGGTGCTCAGTTAATGTTTGGTTCATTTGTTGTGGTGTTTAGTTAACTGCTTGGTTCAATTCTGCAATGCAATGTTCAATTATCGTGGGTAGAATTTTGTATTGTTGTGCATGTGAGGAATAATCGAATTTGGCTGCACTTAATACATGGGAAACATATACAATTGCTATATTTCCTAGTTCTTAATGATGCTTGGTTTGGATAAATGGGTTTTCCATGTGGCTTGAATTAATCTGATGAATTTGCAATGTGTTTATTTTTCATCAACATATTTTACTAATAGCATGCGGACCCTCACTTAACCTGGTCACTAACTAACTTATATGTGTTGCACTGTTGCAGGGAAGCAATGGGAAGCACTGAGGTTTACAATTGAGGTTCGCACATGCATGTTCCTTTGTCTAATAGCAAATTATTATGCAATTGCAGGAACCATTCAAATACTTAGGTTTTCAACAATTTGGTCTTGCACATGTAGGTCCCGCTGTTAGAGGTTTTGACCCACTGTTCGACCCTTTTTGCATATGGGGAAATGAGTTGTCGATGAATATCAGTCAAGTCAACAAACTCAGAAAGATTGTTAGGATAATGAAATTAGCGATAAAAAACAACAAGATCTTTGTCTGCACAAAGAAGAAGAAATCAATTCACTACAGGATGGTACTAACTATTATACCCTGTCTTTTTTATTCCTTTGCCCCATTTCCAATATAGAGAAGATATTTATGCACATCCTTGTTTTTAGGCCTTTCCAAAACAGTTCACTGATAATTACGTCCCAAACCACCTATATGGACAGGAGGCGAGGAAGGTATTCATACAACACCCACGGTTCAATATTGAAGTGTTCCTGAAGAGGACGAAGGATGGACGGTCAATCATCCAAAGGCACTGGCCTAAAGTTGCAAAGACCTTCAACATCAATGAAGGCTCAATATTCGCCTTCCGCTTCAGCAGTTTTCCCGATGAGATGCATCTGTCTATGTACCATCTATGATGCTAATTTCGAAAGGTTCTAGATGTTGCATGTGAAACTTGGTGCTAGTGCAATTGTGTAATGGGGTAGCTGAGTGCTGAAGCTATATCATGTTGTACTCTGATGTATTTCAATTATGAAATCCTGCTTCCTTAATATGGGAATGAAATATATTATGTGTTTAATATGAATGTCAATTATATTAATAATAGGGAAATTAGCCTGCTAATTAGTTTTTGCTATTGCGAACGGTTATTGAGAAAATGCCGTGGGCGATGACCTAAGGCAGCGCTGACAGTTTCTAGGAATAAACCGTGTTGGATCGATGAACATCACACACAACATTCTCTTCAAAACTGTTTGCGTTAGGCCACCTTGCGCAAATGTTTACCACATAAAAACTATGTGTGATGGACAGCCTTTGCCACACGGTTTCTTTTACCCACCGTGTGTGATGCATTCAATAACACAAACTATAAATTTTGTAATATTGTGTGCGATGGGAATGCCATCACAAACAATTTAACGGGGAAAATTGTGTGTGATGTACCTACGAACGGAAACGTTTTCCTTGCAGCGACTGTGTGGGATGTATATACGAACAAAAACGTTTCGCGGGGACTGACTGTGTGGGATGTACTTACGACCGGAAATGTTTTCGCCTGTATAATTATTTTTTAGCACTACTGTACGTATAACCATATTTGCTCGCTCGCCCGTCACACACGACCTCATTTTGCCGAGCGTGTGTGCCAGGAGGGCATATCCCCGATGGTTTTTGGGTCATGTGGGAAGGACGCCCTAATCGCCCACACTCACTAGGTGATGATTCCAAATGCCATCGCGGAAAGGGGTTTAAAACCGTTTGCATAGCACCGATGCGTACTAGTGCTCATCTCGCGGTCGGGTCGTAGCTTGATGTATAGCTTTCTAGGACTTGTAGGTGTATGCATCGCGAGCACCTTCATCTTGATGGTGTTGTAGTGCTTGAGCTCGATGGTGTTCCGAAGATTGACTACTTGAGCATCGCCCCCTTGAAGATGACGAAGGGGAAGAAGACTTGTATTTGGCCACCATGTCTCGTACTTGATCCATATGTTCGTCCAACTTGGTGTTGAAGTAGTCCCTTTTCCTTGCTTCATTTTGGCGAATGTCGATGGTGATTCGTTCAATGCCTTGCATTTCTCATTGTAGTCTGAAGATGGACGTTTTGGTGATGTAGTTGTTCGCGTTGTTGTTGTCGTGGAAGACTGGAGATAAAATGCCTTGCCTATCCATCACAAGACTCGAGCAAATGTGAGTGGAATAAAGGAAAGAACTAGACCAATGTACCTTATCCAATGTTGAAGCTGGATCAATGATCACTCAATAATGTAACAAGGAAATAGCATAATTGGTATTGGATCTTGTCAATTCTCACACCTACACAAGTAAAGCTTTTGGTGGAGCTCGGTGAGGATAGTGGCACAAAAATTTGATGCAAAATGTTTGCAAGAGTCAATAAAGTTGGAAAAGATTCACAAGATCTTCTGTGACAATACTGGTGCAATTGCCTTGGCAAAGGAATCCAGATTTCACAAGAGGACCAAGCACATCAAGAGACACTTCAATTCCATCCGGGACCAAGTCCAGGTGGGAGACATAGAGATTTGCAAGATACATACGGATCTGAATGTTGCAGACCCATTGACTAAGCCTCTTCCACGAGCAAAACATGATCAGCACCAAGAGTCCATGGGTGTTAGAATCATTACTGTGTAATCTAGATTATTGACTCTAGTGCAAGTGGGAGACTGAAGGAAATATGCCCTAGAGGCAATAATAAAGTTATTATTTATTTCCTCATATCATGATAAATGGTTATTATTCATGTTAGAATTGTATTAACCGGAAACATGATACATGTGTGAATACATAGAAAAACTTAATGTCACTAGTATGCCTCTACTTGACTAGCTCATTAATCAAAGATGGTTATGTTTCCTAACCATAGACATGAGTTGTCATTTGATTAACGGGATCACATCATTAGGAGAATGATGTGATTGACATGACCCATTCCATTAGCTTAGCACTTGATCGTTTAGTATGTTGCTATTGCTTTCTTCATGACTTATACATGTTCCTACAACTATGAGATTATGCAAGTTTACCGGAGGAACACTTTGTGTGCTACCAAACATCACAACGTAACTGGGTGATTATAAAGGAGCTCTACAGGTGTCTTCAAAGGTACATGTTGAGTTGGCGTATTTCAAGATTAGGTTTTGTCACTCCGATTGTCGGAGAGGTATCTCTGCGCCCTCTCGGTAATGCACATCACTATAAGCCTTGCAGGCAATGTAGCTAATGAGTTTGAACAAAAATACGTGACAGAAGTTCAAGATGAAAACAACAAGAAGTTCAACTATTGCAACGAATGCATTTCAGGTGAGAATAAAAAGTATAGAAAAAGAAAAGCTTAAAAGGATTTGTTGAAAGAAGTTCAAGTGCTCTGTCCGGTGAAATTCAAAAATTCTTGCGAGAGAGGTTCACCGTGTATTTCCATGTTCAAAATGACAAAAAATAAATTGTTTTTTGAGTTTTAAAATAATTCTGTCAATCCACAAAGAAGTTCAGTTATTATTTGGGACAATTTGATTTCAAAAAGAAAAAAAATCAAAGTATAAA
This sequence comes from Triticum timopheevii, assembly GCA_963921465.1. NCBI lineage: Eukaryota > Viridiplantae > Streptophyta > Magnoliopsida > Poales > Poaceae > Triticum > Triticum timopheevii. The sequence continues at coordinate 213,181,140 of OY997266.1, read as the reverse complement.
AAGTGGAAAAAGTTCATGTACTACATGGTATATGTTTAATATGAGATAAATGAATTAAAAGTCAAAGACTAAAACTTTTGTTGTTATAAGTTCAAGGCCTTGGTCGGAGAAAGTTTAAAAGCTTATTACGAGAGAGGTGTGTACAAAAGGAATATCATTTGTGCAACATTGATGAATGGATTAGAAAATTACAAACGAAAATACGTCACATAAGTTCAACGTGAAAACAACACGAAGTTCACCTACTACACTGAATGAATTTCAGATGAAAAACTTTTAAAATCGTCACGAGTATGAAAAAATGATGAACACAGAAAAGTTGTGTGTTTACAGTAGCTTTCCATCGGTATATCATTTGCTCAATTCCAGTGAGTAGATGGAGAGCTACAAGCAGCGGATGGAGAGCTACGGGCAAAAAAATCACGTGAAAAATAGAGTGAAGTTCAAGTAGACATCCCCAGAAGTTCAAGTTCTTCACGCGATGCATTTTCAAAGAATCTGTTTCGCGATAGAGGCAGAACGAATGATCTTGCCATTTTTGAAATTACTTGAAAACGGCTAGGAATCAGAGAAAATCAACAACATGAAAAAGTTTTGTATTTTCCTTAGGTTTTCAAGGGTATATTTTTTGCCCCAATCTGATAAAGTTTGTAGAAACTACGGCAAAAATACATTTTTAGCCATTTTCAAAACAGACTTAAAACCGTAAGGAATTGGGAGAAATAATAGATACAAAAAGTTTCGCATTTCCTCAAACTTTCTAAAGCCATATCATTTGCTACATTCGGACTTACGGTTCAAAAATTAGCTTGAAAATACAAATTCGTTAGAACTTGTATTGTTTTCTAAATTTCTTTTAAACCGTTCAAAATTAGAAAAAACTTTCACCACGAAAAAGCAGCGCATTTTCATAAGCTTTCCAATGCCATATCGTTTGCCTCAATTGGATTAGCCGTTTAGAAATGCCGTCGAAAATACAAACTCGGCTGTTTGGTTTACGAAATTTTACGAATTTTCAAATTACTCTTTAACCATAAGGAATTACAGAAAACTTTCAACATGTGGAAGGAGCGGTTTTGCGGCAGCTTTCTAACGGTATATCGCAAGCCCCATTTGGACACATTTTAGCTGAAGTTCAACCTAGTACTCGGGAAATGTGTGTGTGTGTGTGTGTGTGTGTGTGTGTGTGTGTGTGTATAAACATGGAAAGTAGCAGGAAACAGTACAAGCTAAGAACTATCTAGCTGCCCGCAGGATCTGCACCTGGCTCTGTACATAGGGTTACATGCCTTGCCGGCAAGGCTAGTACAAAAGGGGATTGCCGGAGCTCCCAGCAACCACACCCTATGGGTAAAACTTACGAAGATGTTTGATATTCCAGGAGTTGCCCACTGGAATGCCATCTTCGGTCTTCAGGCGGACTTCACCGGGCCTGGTGACTCGTATTACCCGATAGGGTCCTTCACACTTTGGCGTCAACTTGTTTGAATTCTTGGCAGACTGAACGCGCTGAAGAACAAGGTCACCTTCTGCAAGGCTTCGGGCGTGAACCTTGCGGCTATGATAGTGGCACAAGGCTTGCTGATAGCGAGCGGCTCGCACAGCAGCTCGAAGACGATATTCCTCAAGGAGCATTGCATTATCTTGGCACAACTGCTCTTGCTCAAGCTCATCATAAGCGAGCACTCGAGGTGACCCGTATATGGGTTCAGTGGGGAGAACTGCTTCTGCACCGTAAACTAGGGCAAAGGGTGTCTGGCCAGTGGCTCGATTTGGTGTCGTTCTGATTGACCAAAGAACCGTTGGCAATTCATCAATCCAGCGCCTTCCACACTTGCGCAGCTTGTCGAAGGTTCTTGTTTTGAGGCCTCGCAACACTTCAGCATTTTCCCTTTCTGCTTGGCCATTGCTCCTTGGATAATCAATAGAAGCAAAGCATACCTTGCTGCCAAGGTCCTGGGTATACTTCATGAAGGTGCGGCTCGTGAACTATGTGCTGTTGTCGGTGATGACTCTGTTTGGCACACCAAAATGGAAAACGAGTCCCTTGAAGAACTTCACGGCTGACTGCGTTGTCACCTTCCTCACCGGCTCCACTTCCGGCCACTTTGTGAACTTGTCAATCGCGACGTACAAGTACTTAAAGCCCCCAATAGCACGGGGAAAAAGGCCCAGTATGTCGAGCCCCCAGACCGAAAATGGCCAGGAGAGGGGGATTGTTTGAAGGGCATGAGCTGGTTGATGAAGCTTCTTTGAATGCAACTCGCACGCTTCACACTTGGTTACTAGTGCCGTTTCATCCTGGAGGGCAGTGGGTCAGAAGAAACCTTGCCGGAATGCTTTGCCGGCAAGGGCTGTCGACCCTATGTAGGAGCGACATATGCCTCTATGTATCTCTGCCAACAGCTCCAGTCCGTCCTCCCAAGGAATACACTTTTATTTCACGCCGTTTGGCTTTCTTTTGTAAAGCGCATCATCCACAAACTGGTACATGCTAGACCGACGGGCTACTTTCTCTGCATCTTCCTGTTCCTCGGGGAGCTCCCCTGTTTGGAGGAAACCGACTGTATGTTGTTCCCATGCTGGAGCCTGGGGCTCAGTGGCAAGGACCAAAGGCATGCTTTCCGCTGTGGGGGCAGCAGCCTCAATGGCAACGGCCTGGGCCCCAGTCGGGGGCTGCTGCTCTTCAGAAAGCTTAGGGTACCCGGCAACTTCCTTGCCGATGGCTCCTGGGAGCTCTGCGGGAAATTATTTGTCGAGGCCCACCTTCCTTCGCTTCTTCTTTTCTGCTGATGGCTCGACAAATGGCTGAGTTAATTGAAGCATAGAGGTACCTGGTAACACAGGTAGCTTGAGGGCAACGCGCTTTGACAGGTCATCGGCAATACTGTTTTCTGCTCGAGGAACATGTTCTGCTTGTAGAACGTCAAAGCACTCTTCCAACTTCCTCACTTCATCCACGTCAGCCTCCATCAGTGAGCTCTAATAATCCTTGTTAACTTGCCTGATGACAAGTTGTGAATCTCCTCTAATATTAAGCTTCCTGATCCCGAGGTCCGCCGCAATCCTGAGACCAGCAAGCAGCCCCTCGTATTCTGCGGTGTTGTTTGTCGACCTCTCCCTGCGAAAGTGCATCTGGATCACGTACTTGAGGCGTTCTCCGGTGGGCGCGACGATCAACACGCCGACACCTGCACCTTGTAACGAGAAGGCTCCATCGAAGTACATAATCTAATGACTACTTGCCTCTTTGCCGGGAAGGGTGGTTTCTTGCACTTCTTCGTCGGGTGTGGATGTCCATTCTGCTATGAATTCTGCCAAGGCTCTGCTCTTGATCGTTGGGGTTCTCTCGAACTTAAGGCCAAAGCATGACAGCTCCAATGCCCACTCCACAATCCTCCCAGTTGCATCTGGGTTATGCAAGATCCGTTGCAAATGGAGGCGTGTGACGACGGTGACTTCATGTGCTTGGAAATAATGACGCAGCTTTCTCAAGGCCATAAGGAGGCTGAAAAGGAACTTCTGCATCCCAGAGTACCTTGACCTAGCCCCCTGTAAGAGGGAGCTGACAAAGTAGACCGGGTGCTGCATCACCTTCTTCTTTTTCTTTACCTCGCCTGCTTGCACAGACGCTGTCTTGCCGGGATAAGGTCCTGCCGGGTCCTCCCCTTTGCCAGGATCGGATCCTGCCGGGGGCTGTCCCTTGCCGGGATCGGATCCTGTTGGGTCTTGCTCTTCACCTAAGGGCCTTGCCACTGCTATCGCCTCTTCCTCAACTTCTCTCTGTGTTACTAGCACAACACTGACCACTTGATTCATTGCTGCCAAGTATAGCAGCAACGACTCTTGTGGCCTGGGAGCGACCAGTATTGGCGTAGAAGAGAGTATCTCTTCAAATCCTGCAGTGCTGCCTCTGCCTCCGGGGTCCATTTCATTGGACCCGCCTTTTTCAAGATCTTGAAAAAGGGGAGGGCACGCTCAGCAGATTTAGAGATGAACCTGCTCAGGGAGGCGATGTAGTCGGCAAGCTTTCGGACATCTTTGATCCGCCTTGGTGCCTCAATTTGCACGATTGCTTTGATCTTATCGGGATTTGCTTCGATTCCGTGTTGAGACACAAAGAACCCAAGAAGCTTTCCGGAAGGAACACCGAACATGCACTTCTCTGGGTTGAGCTTGAGGTTGATACTGCGCAAGTTTGCAAAAGTTTCTTCCAGGTCCTGCACGAGCGTGGCTTTATTCTTGGTTTTGACCACTATATCATCTATGTAGGCTTCCATATTTCTATGGAGCTGGGGTTCAAAACCAATTTGGACTGCTCGAGCGAACGTTGAACCAACGCTCTTAAACCTAAAAGGCATCCGTATGAAGCAGTACGTACCACATGGGGTGATGAACGCGGTCTTCTCTTTGTCTTCTTTTGTCATGAAGATCTGATGATATCCTGAGTAAGCATCACGGAACGACAACAGGTCGCACCCAACAGTGGAGTCCACTATCTGGTCAATACATTGCAATGGGAAAGGATCCTTTGGACATGCTTTATTAATATCAGTATAGTCGATACACAGCCTCCATTTCCCATCCGCCTTACGTGCTACTACTGGATTGGCCAACCACGTCGGGTGGAGAACTCCCTTGACCAAACCTACCGCCTCCAACTTCCTGATCTCCTCGATGATAAACTCCTGTCGCTCCAAAGCTTGCTTTCCGACCTTTTTCTTGACGGGCCATGCATGAGGGCAGACAACAAGATGGTGCTCAATCACCTCCCTGGGAATGCCGAGGATGTCGGATGCTTGCCATGCAAACACATCAACATTCGCCCGCAGGAAGGCGACGAGCGCGCTTTCCTATTTGCTATCAAGGGTGGAGCTTATGGTAAAAGCTCCGCCCGTGCCATCCTCCTTGACGGACACTCTCTTGGTTTCTGGTGGGGCCGCCTTGGACTTCTTGCTCTTGCCGGTAGAGCTCTCTGGTATGTCTCTAGGGGGAACACAGCAATCCGAAGAGGTGTGTTTGCCGGAGAGGTTACAGGAGCCCTTGCTGGAGCCAGGAGTCTTGCCGGCGGCCGAGGCCTTACTGGTCCTCTTCTCGATGGCAGGAGCAGGCGCCTTGGTGGCAGATGCTGCAACCGCCTCTCGATAGAGCTGATCGGCGTAGATGAGCGCATCCTTCCTATCGCAACCGATGGTGATGATGCTCATCGGGCCGGGCATCTTCAACTTGTTATATGCGTAGTGCAATGCTGCCATGAACTTGGCCAGCGCTGGGCGGCCAAGAATCCCGTTGTATGGCAGCGGGATCTCAGCGACATCGAAAACGATCCTCTCCGTCCTGCAGTTGAGGTCGCCACCAAATGTAACTGGCAGCTGGACCTTTCCCTTGGGCTGACTCCTCCCTGGATTGATCCCTTGGAACGTGCCCGTCTCCTCGAGATCTTCATCGAGGATCTGCAGCCTCTTGACCACATTGGCCGAGATCAAGTTAAGGCCGGCCCCATTGTCAACCAACATCCTTGTCACCTTGAGGTTGCGTATTGTTGGGGATACCAACAACGGCAAACACCCGACCGCAGTTGTGCGATCAGAGTGATCCTCGGCGTCGAAAATGATAGGCATGTGAGACCACCTCAATAGCTTCTGGGCGTTGACCGTTGGTTCCATTCCATTAATCTCGCGCACCCATTGTTTCAGTTGGTGGTGGGAAGAATGCAACGAAGCACCTCCATCAACACACGTGACTTCTGTCGCTTTCTGGAACTCGTGCTCGGTGGATTCATCATCATCATCATGATCATCATCCTCCTCTTTCTAGTCACGGCCTCGGGCATGCCTCTCTTGTTGCTTTTCCTTGTTGCCGCATCCTTCTTGGCCACCGCGCTTCTTGCCGGACCCTTCAGCGCCTCCTTGGCCCTTCTCCTTGTCTCGTCTCTCATACTCAGCCCTTTGCTCCTCCATTAGCAGCTCCACTTGGCGGCAGTTCTGGAGGTCGTGGCCCTTGGTACGATGAATCTTGCAGTACTGCTTGTCGGAGCCCTCTGACTTGCCGACAGCTTCCAAGGCCCGGCAGGCGTCGCACCCGGCAACCTCCTTGTCGATGTCGTCAACCTTGGCTTCTTGGCGGTGTCCGGGTCACCGGATTCCTCGACGGCAAGCACGATCTTGCCCTTACGTTTCCTGTTACGCCGCCGGCCTTTCTTTGCTGGGGCGACGACGTCTTCGTCTTCAGAGTCACTTCCCACATCGGCGTCTTCGCCGGGGTACTTCCTTCCTTCTTCCGCTCGGGCAGATCTATCATCCAGAACATACAGCTCGGCAACATCTGCAAACCTTGTTCATGGCCAACTCTTCATGCATCTTTCGATTGTGCATGTTCTGGTGGAACGCGCTAATGACTGCGACGAGAAGAACATCAGGGATGTTGTACTACACATGGCTGAACCTCTGTATGTACTTACGCAAGGATTCTCCGTCTCTCTAAGGGATCACATGCAAGTCACTTGCCTGTCCAGGAGCTATGTGGCCGCCTGTGAAGGCACCAACAAACTCATGGCACAGGTTGGACCAAGAAGGAATGGAATCTATTGGCAGATGCATCAACCATGACCTGACGTTGGGCTTAAGTGCCAATGGGAAATAGTTAGCGAGTATCTTATCATGTCGTGCTCCGACAGCATGCATCGCGATAGTGTAAATGCCCAGGAACTCAGACGGGTGGGTCTTGCCATCGTACTTCTTTGGGACCTCTGGTTTGAACGTGCGGGTGTTGGGCCACTGGAACTGCCGCAGCTCGTGGGTGAATACTGGACAAGTGATTGCATATGGCAAGTGGCTAGCATCTCCCGGCGCAGGCCTGTACTCAGTGGGTCCAGCACGCCTATCAGACTGGTGACGTGCTCCGGGCGTCCTCCTTGAGGCGCTCTCAAAGAACTTGACGTTGGTCACGACGTGTCTGTGGGTCCGATGACGCCGTGGACACGTTGTCCCGCGCGTCACCCCGACGGGCCGACCATGGCGGAGGGGAGTGCAACGTGGTTGCGGTGCCCTCGACCCTTCCACTGCCTGCATGCGTCGGCTCGTCATTTCAGCGCCGCGAGGGGCTTGCTCCCCGGTGGCCATCCCCGTTGGCATGGCCAATAAGGCTTTGGATAGCAGCCCTCCACTCTTCTTGCTTCTCCAAGGCAGGAGGAAAGTTGAGGAGCTGCGCTCGCGATAGTGCTTCCGCTCACGTGGGTGGCAGCGACAGGCGTGGGGAATGGGAGGAACTCGGACTTCTAACGATGTTAGAAGGAGTCCCATCACGATTCGGCGGCCGCGCGCTCTTTTCACCTGCATCATGGCATGCATGTCGGCCCTGCGTGTCTTGAGAGTGATGCTGAGGGCTCTTGCCATGGCGACACCCGGGGTCATCAACATCGCGGCACAGTTTGTCACGCACGATATGAGAGGACCGTGGCACCCGTGTTGGCGAGGTCGATCTTCTTCCCTTGGAGGTCCCCGCGCCATCCCCAGGTGGCACAGCTCCATCCCTGGGCACGGCGGTGCGCCGACCACCATCACCGCCGCGGAGGACGCCGGTGGCCTGGCTTCTTATATTCGGATGGTGCGGATGATCTTGATCTCCCCCACCACTGGCGCCTGCCCCGTCGCCGCTCGCGCGGGTGCGGGCGGAGCAGCCCCGGATGGGCCGATCGCCACGGTCGTCTTCTTATTCGGAGCCATGACGACGAAGGAGCTACTGTACTAACTACAGACCAGATTCTCACAACTAACACCCCCGACCTGGCGCGCCAAGGATGTTGGGGAAACCGATCACTTATGGGGTCACATGGATCCCTTCTACATTCGGTGGGGGGTTAGTTGCACGAAGAGAAGGTCGAGCCGTTAGCACACCAGGGATTTTTATCCAGGTTTGGGCTGCAGAGATGCGTAATACCCTAGTATTGCTTTGTCTGGTTATATGTGTGTGTTCTTGAGCTTTCGAACTAGCTACGATGCGTGCTTTGTCCAAAAGTCCGAATCCTCTCTTTGTGCGCCTTGGGCCTGCTTTTATACACAACGGGATTGCCACAGTGGCACACAGGAGGTGGCAAGCTACAGTCGTATGAGCTTATCGGTCAATCAATGTAGGACAAGTGCATTTAGTGCGTTGCCTACATGCCCTCACGCTTTATTGGGGACGACAACAAAGGCCCTCCCATCCTTCGTCGCTCCCCCTCGCCTTGCCACGCGTCTGGGCTGACGAGGCATGCAGCGCCACGCTGGCCAACCAGCTACTGTGTTGGCGAAATGGTAAGCTTCCACGAAGATCTGCATACCGCCACGCAGGCGCCTTCTTAGTTGGCAAGCCTGTTGTTGTACTGGAGTGGTGGTGAGGTGGCGAAACCTTGCTGGGTGCGGACCTGGCCGTAGCCCAGCGATCCTCCACGGCAAGGCTTGCCGGGGGCCTTGTAGTCGTTCCCGGCAAGGGTCTTGCCGGGGGTCTTCGTCTTCTAATCCCACGTGGATTCATGGGCTATCAATCTTCAGGAGGGTCTGCATGCTATCAGGCATGTGCTCTCCAGATCTTGGTCTTTAATGTTGTCGATGGTGTTAGAGCTCTCAACCCCAAGGGTGGTGGCCCTGCTGGCCTCTTCGCAAGCTGGCCCGGCAACGAAATTGCCGGGGGCTTTATAGGTCGCCTCGGCAAGGCTAGTTGCCGGGCGTGACCCTGCTAGCCTTCTGCTGCTTGTCACTTTGAGCGTCTGTTTTGATACTCTCTATTCCTGTCTTGCCTCCCGCCGTCCTCCTCTGCTTTTCCAAGCCCTGCTGTGGGCGTGGCTGCGACCGAGGTAAGGGGTACAGAAGTACCCACCCTTTTGTACACCGACATATTTTTGGTGGGGAATTTTCGTAATTGGGGAAGAACACAACAAAATTAGGCTAGAGAACAAGAAGGGGGGCTCAAATTTCGTGACAAACCATGGCTCATGATACCAAGATGTTGTAGGGTGGAACCCTAGATGGAGATCTTTCACGAATTGGAGGGGAAATCCCCAAGAACAAGAAGAACACAAAGGTGGAAAACAAGAGGAACACTCAAATTAACTTGATCCAATCACACATGTGCTAGATCCAATCACACAAAGAGATACAAAGGTCCAAATCCAACACAAGAAGATACAAGAGGTAACTAGTTCATCCCAATCCTATGAGGAAAGTGGTCTTGATGATCCTATGATGGGGATCCTTCTCCAAGAGGAGGCCTTGATATCCACAAGAGGATCTTCTCCCTTAGGAGGTCATGATCTCCAAGAGGAGGAAGATGAGCAAAGCTCTCTCAATATCTCACATATACTTTGCTATCCCTAGAAATGAGCTAGATGAGGAGTACTTATAGCCTAGGGACGAAATAGGAGGAAAACGGGGGGGGGGGTACAAGGGTCTTTTAACCCAAATCACACGCATGCATATTCGGAAATGTCCGGGCACCAGGAGTAAAGTGGTCCGGGCACCCGGGGTCGTCTGGGAGTAGAAGACCGCGCACCCGCGGTGGCGCCTGTGAGGGGGGCCGGGCACCCGGTGGTCGGGGTGTGGGCACCCGGGGTGGAGAGAGGGGCTGCGCCCTTTGGGGCCGGGGGTCCGGGCACCCGGGGCATAGGAGGCCGGGCACCCGGGGTGGTCTGAGGCCTCCGGTGTTCCATGTCTGGGAGTTCCTTCTTCTCCTTGGGGCTCCATGTGGACTTTGTGATCCCTCCATGCCTCCTGACAGTCTTCTCCTTGGTACCTTAGAATGCACAATGTATCCATTTGAGATAGAACCCAACTCTCATGTGAATCCAAATGAAGTTCAAAGAGGAAAGAGTTAACCTCGGTTTCGATGATGCGTGCGTGGACTCTTGTCATCGATACTCTTCGTGTTTCTGGTGGTGACGAAACATCCGTGGGGATGAACAAGGGATGCTCCGCATCACAGGGGCTACTAAGAACACTAGTAAGGTACACATCAATAACATGTATATCAAATATACCTTTGTTCACTTTGCCATCCTTCCTATCCGCCAGGTATTTGGGGTAGTTCCCCTTGTAGTAAAGGCACTCAGTTTCAGGCTTGGGTCCAGCTTTGGGCTTCTTAATGGGAGCGTCAACTTGCTTGCCATTGTTCTTGAAGTTCCCTTTCTTTCCCTTGCCCTTTTTCTTGAAACTACTGGTCTTGTTAATCATTAACACTTGATGCTCTTTCTTGATTTATACCTTCGTTGATTTCAGCATCACGAAGAGCTTGGGGATCATTTTCCTCATCCCTTTCATATTATAGTTCATCACAAAGTTCTAGTAGCTTGGTGATACTGACTAGAGAATTTTGTCAATCACTATCTTATCTAGAAGATTAAGTCCCACTTGATTCAAGTGATTGTAGTACCCAGACATTCTAAGCAGATGCTCACTTGTTGAGCTATTCTCCTCCATTTTCTAGGAAAAGTATTTGTCAGAGGTCATGGCACACTAAACTATTAAGTATTCACCATATCGAGCTTGCCAAATGTTCGTAACGTCTGCATCTGTGATGTCTACTACGCAAATTTATTCTTGTAGACTCGTGTTGGGCCTCCAAGCACAGAGTTTTGTAGGACAATATCAATTTTCCCTCAGGTGGATGACCTAAGGTTTATCAATCCGTGGGAGGTGTAGGATGAAGATAGTCTCTCTCAAGCAACCCTGCAATCAAATACAAGAAATCTCTTCTGTCGTCAACACACCCAATACAATGGCAAATTGTATAGGTGCACTAGTTCGGCGAAGAGATGGTGATAAAAGGATAGTATGGATAGTAGATATGAGTTTTTGTACTGCGAACAATAAAAAACAGCAAGGTAGTAAATAGTAAAACGGAGCACAAATGGTATTGCAATGATGGAAAATGAGGCCTAGGGTGCATACTTTCACTAGTGCAATCTCTAAACTATGCTAACATAGTTGGATCATATGATTATCCCCCAAAGTGCAATAAAGAATCACTCCCGTGTTCCTATTAGCGGAGAACAAAAGATAGAAATTGTTTGTAGGGTACGAAACCACCTCAAAGCTATTCTTTCCGATCAATCTATCCTAGAGTTCGCACTAAAATAAAAACAAGCTATTCTTTCCAATCAATCTAATCAAGAATTCGTACTAAAATAACACCATATGATACATATCAACCAACTCTAATGTCACCTAGATACCCGAATGTCACCGCGAATACCCGTGAGTTAATTATACGTTATGCATCAAACAATTTTAGATTCATAATACTCAATCCACACAAAGAACTACACGGAGACCCCAAAGTTTCTATCGGAAAAAAGATAATAAAAATGTGCATCAACCCCTATGCATAGATTATCCCAAAGTCACCTCGGGAATCCGCAAGTTGAGTGCCATAACATATATCAAGTGAATCAAAATAATACCCCATTGTCACCACGGGTATTCATATGCAAGACATATATCATGTGTTGTCATATCTGAACATTCCGTCCGACAAGACAAAACTTCAAAGGGTAAAGATTCAATTCATCACAACAAGTGTAGAGATGGGAGAAACATCATATGATCCATCTATGTTAACAAAGCCCATTATACATCAAGATCGTTACATCTCAAGATCGCGAGATAGAGAGAGATTAAACACATAGCTACTGCTACAAACCCTCATCCCCGAGGGTGGACTACTCCCTCCTCATCGTGGTGGCCGCCGGGATGATCAAGATGGCCACCGGTGATGATCTCCCCCTCCGATAGGGTGCCCGAACGGGCTCCCAATTGGTTTTCAGTGTCTACAGAGGCTTGCGGCGGCGGAACTTCCGATCTAGGGTTACTTCTGATGGTTTCTCTATTTATAGGATTTTTTGGTGTTGGTTTCACACGAAGATGGGCCTCGAGGTGAGCACAATCCATCAGGACGAGCCGAGCCCACCAGGCGCGCCCCGGTGTCTTGTGCCCTACTCCTTCGCATTCTGGTCCTTCCACGAAGCTTCGGGGGTCTCCTTTGTTCCAAAAAAATCGTCAACAAGTTTTTGCTCATTTGGAGAACTTTCATTTCTGCACAAAAGACAACACCATAGTAGTTCTGCTGAAAACAACATCAGTCCGGGTTAGTTCCATGAAAATCATACCAAAACCATATAAAATTGTTGTAAACATGGCATGAATACTTCATAAATTATAGATACGTTGGAGATGTATCAGCATCCCCAAGCTTAATTCCTACTCGTCCTTGAGTAGGTAAATGATAAAAGAAATAATTTATGATGTGTGAATGCTAGCAAAGTGCATAAGTTTGATCAATGATAATTTCAATCACTTTCCCTAGCATCATAACAGCAACTCTTTCTCATAAACTCATCATGACAAAGTAGCAACCAATTGACATGTTAAGGTTCAAACAATGAATTCTCTTGAAACTCAACAACCTATGTTCTCAGTCACCAAGCAATTGCAATTCAACTTAATCGACAGAGTATAAGTAAGAGCTCCACATACTCAACCATCATATAGTCTTCTATGATTGCTAACACTCACCGTATACACATGAGCAAAACGTTTCAACCAGACACATAGAAAGATAGGGGCTTATAACTTCGCCTCCCAACGAATCCACCTCAAGGGTGATGTCAACAATAATAACTCATGCTACCCATATCCAACTAGATATATGTACCTAGATCTTTCCTCACCACATGATGCTTGCCAAAAGAGAAAAATAAAAAGGAATAGAGAGAAAAAACTTTGACTCTTGCATGAAAGTAAAGGCATAAAAGTAAGAGATAGACCCTTCGCAGAGGGAAGCAGAGGTTGCCATACACTTTTTGGTTGTATGCTCAATCCCTAAGTGCAAGAGAATGTCACGTTATATTGCCCCTTATGATAGCATCCTTTATTATGTTGTCTGTCGCTTTTATTCTTTGCCATCACAATTTCGTAAAACGCTCAATTTTCTCTTACACTAAATGATCTAACACTTTTAGAAGCAATTTTTATTGCCTTATTGCACCGATGACAACTTACTTGAAGGATCTGACTCAATCCTTAGGTAGGTATGGTGGACACTTGAAAATAAGATTTGGGTTTAAGGGTTTTTTGATGCACAAGTAGTATCTCTACTTGGTGTGGAATTTTTGGCTAGCAAAGATGGGGGGCAAGCACCACATGTTGAAGGATCTATGACAATATAACTTCTATGTGAATATGAACAAACATAAATCATTACGTTGTCTTCCATGTCCAACGTCAACAATTTTCGCATATAACATTTTTATGAGGGCTCACAATCACAAAGGATTTCCAAGATAGTCTGTTTGCATGTGAAAGTTCTCTTCCTTCTACTAATCATTCATGAATTGCTTGTATGACAGATATTGTGATTGTCAAGCTTCACAAGATTTCACTTTCTAAACCCAATGTAAAGCTACCACTAGGCATGGTATGAACATACAATTTCAACTTCATGATATTCAATTCATTCAACAATTTACTTATAGGATATAAGTGAAGCACAAGAGTAAATGACAAGCTACTGCAAAATGATATAAGTGAAGATCAGGCAAGTAGTTAAGCAAATGGGTAGCTATTTGAGGACTCTCTCTTATTTAAAAATTTCCAGATTTAAGTATTTTATTAAAACAGCAAGAAAAACAAAATAAAATGACATTCTAATAGTAGCACAACTCATGTGAAGAAGCAAAAATTTAGGCTCAATCGATACTATACGATAATTGTTGAAGAAGAAAGGTGGGATGCCTACGGGGCATCCTAAAGCTTAGATGCTTGAGACTTCTTGGAATATTGGCTTGGGATGCCTTGGGCATCCCTAAGCTTGAACTTTTTTGTCTCCTTAATTCCTCTTATATCACGGTTTCCCTAAATCTAAAAAACTTCATCCACACATAACTCAGCAAGAACTCGTGAGATAAGTTAGTATAAATCAATGCAGAAACCTTATCATTCTCTACTGTAGCAAACTACTAAGAATTATTATTCAACATTTCATACTAAATGCCTCTGCATATTTGATAGTCCTATCCTCAAATAGAATCATTACACAAGCAAACATATGCAAACAATGCAAACATAACAGCAATTTGTCTAAACAGAACAGTCTGTAAAGAGTGCAATAGGATCCATACTTATTCAACTTAAAAAATTCTGAAAATTTAACACACTATAGAAAATTTATCAGAGCTTATTGTGCAAAACGTTTCAACATTTTATCACCTTCTTACTTTTCTCGGGAATTTTTGCAACGACGACAAACTTTCTGTTTTGAAACAACAACTCATATACTTGCAAAATAAGCATCGTAAAGGCTATCCTTGCAAATTTTATTGAAAAGAAAGATGCAAAAAATTATTCTAAAATAACAGAAATAAAATCCTAGAAAAATAAAATGACTCTCCAAGTAAAAATCATATCATGTGACGAATGGAAACATAGGTCCAAGTGAGGTTACCGATAATGTTGAAAACAAAAGAGGGGATGCCTTCCGGGGCATCCCCAAGCTTAGTTGCTGGGATCTTCCTTGGATATTATCTTGGGGTACCTTGGGCATCCCCAAGCTTAGGGTCTTGTCACTCCTTATTCTCCTCATATCGATATCTCACCCAAAACTTGAAAACTACAATCACACAAAACTTAACGGAACTTTGTGAGATAGATTACTATGATAAAGAGTAAACCATTCATTTTGGTACTGTCAAATAAAAGATTCATAGTTTTTATCACATAATTCCTACTGTATCCTTTCATTTCCACAATTTATATTGAGAAATATAATCCATAGAAACTAGATAACAAGCAAACTATAAATTGAAAACAGAATCTGTCGAAAAACAGAACAATCTGTAGTAATCTGTACTCCAACCATACTTCTGCTACTCCAAAAATTCTGAAAACTTAGGACAACGTAGATAATTGGTATATCTATCACCTATAAAAAATTCAGATCAAAAGCACATTCCAGTGAATTTTCAAAATTCCTGGACTGAGCGCAAATTTTTCTGTTTTTGCACAAATTCATGTCAACCATCATCCACACTATCCCAAAGGCTTTACTTGGCACTTTATTGAAACAAAAGCCATAAAACATGATTACTAAAGTAGCCTAATCATGTGAACACGTAAAAACAGTAAGTAAAAGTGTTGGGTTGTCTCCCAACAAGCGCTTCTCTTTAATGCCTTTTAGCTAGGCATGATGAGTTCAATGATGCTCGCATAAAAGATAAGGATTGAAACACAAAGAGAGCATCATGAAGCATATGACTAGCACATTTAAGTCTAACCCAGTTCCTATGCATAGGGATTTTGTGAGCAAACAACTTATGGGAGCAATAATCAACTAGCATAGGAAGTCAAAACAAGTATAACTTCAAAATTTTGAACACATAGAGAGGAATCGTGATATTATTACAATTCCTACAAGCATATGTTCCTCCCTCATAATAATTTTTAGTAGCATCATGAATGAAATCAACAATATAACTATCACATAAAGCATTTTTTTCATGATGCACAAGCATAGAAATTTTATTACTTCCACATAAACAAATTTCTTCTCATCAATAGTGGTGGGAGCAAACTCAACAACTACCATGAGATTCAAAATTGAAATCACGATGACAAGTTTCATGGTTATCATTACTCTTTGTAGCATACATGTCATCACCATAATCATCATAGATAGGAACTTTGTTATCATAGTTAATTGAAGCCTCATCCAAAATGGTGGATTCATCACTAAATAAAGTCATGACCTCTCCAAATCCACTTTCATCATTGTGATAAGATTCAACACCCTCCAAAATAGTGGGATCCTTACCTAGAGTTGACACTCTTCCAAACCCACATTCATCATTGTAATCATCGTAAATAGGAGGCCTGTACCATTATAACAAATTTGCACATCAAAACTTGTGGGAATAAAAATATCATCTTCATCAAACATAGCATCCCCAAGCTTATGGATTTTCATATCACTAGCATCATGGATATTCAAAGAATTCATACTAGCAACATTGCAATCATCCACATCATTCATGGATTCTATGCCAAACATTTTATAGCATTCTTCTTCTAACAATTGAGCAGAATTTTCTTTTCCACCATTTTCACGAAATACATTATAAAGACGAATAATGTGAGGCAACCTCAATTCCATTTTTTTGTAATTTTCTTTTTATAAACCAAACTAGTGATAAAACAAGAAACTAAAAGATTCAATTGCAAGATCTAAAGATATACCTTCATGCACTCACCTCCCCGGCAACGACGCAAGAAAAGAGCTTGATGTCTACTACACAACTTTATTCTTGTAGACTCGTGTTGGGCCTCCAAGCGCAGAGTTTTGTAGGACAGTAGCAATTTTCCCTCAAGTGGATGACCTAAGGTTTATCAATCTGTGGGAGGTGTAGGATGAAGATAGTCTCTCTCAAGCAACCCTGCAATCAAATACAAGAAATCTCTTGTGTTACCAACACACCCAATACAATGGTAAATTGTATAGGTGCACTAGTTCAGCGAATAGATGGTGATAAAAGTGTAGTATGGATAGTAGATACGAGTTTTTGTAGTGCGAACAATAAAAAATAGAAAGGTAGCAAATAGTAAAATGGAGCACAAACGATATTGCAATGATGGAAAATGAGGCGTAGGATGCATACTTTCACTAGTGCAATCTCTCAACAATGCTTACATAGTTGGATCATATGATTATCCCTCAAAGTGCAATAAAGAATCACTCCTGAGTTCCAATTGGCGGAGAACAAAAGATAGAAATTGTTTGTAGGGTACAAAACCACCTCCAAGCTACTCTTTCCGATCAATCTATCCTAGAGTTCATACTAAAATAACAACAAGCTATTCTTTCCGATCAATCTAATCTAGAGTTCATACTAAAATAACACCATATGATACATATCAACCAACTCTAATGTCACCTAGATACCCCAATGTCAGTGTGAGTACCCGTGAGTTAATTATACGATATGCATCAAACAATTTCAGATTCATAATATTCAATCCACACAAAGAACTACAAGGAGACCCCAAAGTTTCTATTAGAGAAAATATAATAAAAATGTGCATCAACCCCTATGCATAGATTTCCCAAAGTCACCTCGTGAATCCGCAAATTGAGTGCCATAACATATATCAAGTTAATCAAAATAATACACCATTGTCACCATGGGTATTCAGATGCGAACAGATATCATGTGTTCTCATATCTGAACATTCAATCCGATAAGACAAAACTTCAAAGGGTAAAAATTCAATTCATCACAGTAAGCATAGAGAGGGGAGAAACATCATATGATCCATCTATGTTAACAAAGCTCATGATACATCAAGATCATGATATCTCAAGATCACGCTAGAGAGAGAGATTAAACACATAGCTACTGGTACAAACCCTCAGCCCCGTGGGTGGACTACTCCCTCCTCATCGTGGTGGCCCCCGGGATGATGAAGATGGCCACCGGTGATGATCTCCCCCTCCCGCAGGGTGCCCGAATGGGCTCCCGATTGGTTTTCGGTGGCTACAAAGCCTTGCGGTTGCAGAACTTCTGATCTAGGGTTACTTCTGATGGTTTCTCTATTTAGAGGATTTTCTGGCGTTGACTTCATGCGAAGATGGGCCTCAAGGTGAGCACAATCCACCGGGACGAGCCGGGCCCACCAGGCGCGCCATGGTGGGCTGTGCGCCCCTCGGGGCACCCCCAGGTGCTTCTCTGGCCCATTGGATGTCTTCTGGTTCATAAAAAATCCACAAAAAGTTTCGCGGTGTTTGGACTCCATTTGATATTGATTTCGTGCGATGTAAGAAACAAGCAAAAAACTGCAACTGGCACTGGGCATTGGGTCAATAGGTTAGTCCCAAAAAATGATGTAAAGTTGCTATTAAGTGATTGTAAATCATCCAAGAATTTTAATATAACAACATGGATACTTCATAAATTATAGATATATTGGAGACGTATCAGCATCTCCAAGCTTATTCCTACTCGTTCTAAAGTAGGTAAATGATAAAAGAAATAATTTATGAAGTATTAATGCTAGCAAAGTGCACAAGTTGGATCAACGTTAATTTCAATCACTTTTCCTAGCATCGTAACAACAATTCTTTCTCATAAAACTTCTCATGTTAAAGTAGCAACCAATTCACATGTTAAGGTTCAAACAATGAATTCTCTTGAAACTCAACAACCTATGTTCTCGGTCACCAAGCAATTGTAATTAAACTTATTCAACAGAGTTTAGGTAAGAGCTCCACATACTCAACCATCATATAGTCTTCTATGATTGCTAACACTCACCGCATACCCATGAGCAAAATGTTTCAACTGGACACATAGAAAGATAGGGGCTTATAATTTCCCCTCCCAACGTATTAACCTCAAGGGTGATGTCAACAATAATAACTCATGCTACCCATATCCAACTGGATATATGTGCCTCGATCTTTCCTCAGCACATGATGCTCTCCAAAAGAGAAAAAAAATAAAAAGGAATAGAGAGGAAAAAACTTTGACTCTTGCATGAAAGTAAATACATAAAAGTAAAAGATAGGCCCTTCGCAGACGGAAGTAGAGGTTGCCATGTGCTTTTTGTTTGTATGCTCAACCCCTTAGTGCAAAAGAACATCACGTTATATTGCCCCTTGTGATAGAAACATTTATTATGCAGTTTGTTGCTTTTATTCTTCTCCATCACAAGTTCGTACAACACTCAATTTTCTTTTACACTAAATGAACTAACACTTTTAGAAGCAATTTTTATTGCCTTATTGCACTGATGACTACTTACTTGAAGGATCTTACTCAATCCTTAGGTAGGTATGGTGGACTCTTGAAAATAAGATTTGGGTTTAAGGGTTTTTGGATGCACAAGTAGTATCTCTACTTTGTGCGGAATTTTTGGCTAGCAAAGATGGGGTCAAGCACCACATGTTGAAGGATCTATGACAATATAACTTCTATGTGAATATGAACAAACATAAAAAATTATGTTGTCTTCCTTGTCCAACGTCAAAATTTTTGGCATATAATATTTGATGGGGGCTGACAATCACAAAAAATTTCCAAGATAGTGTATTTGCATGTGAAAGTTCTCTTCCTTCTACTAATCATTGATGAATTGCTTGTATGACCAATATTGTGATTGTCAAGATTCAAAAGATTTCACTTTATAACCCAGTGTGAAGCTACTACTAGGCATTATATAATTTCAACTTCATGATATTCAATTCGTTCAACAATTTACTCATAGGATATAAGTGAAGCACAAGAGTAAATGACAAACTACTCCAAAAAGATATAAGTGAAGATCAAGTGAGTAGTTAAGTAGATGGGTAGCTAATTAAGGACTCTCTCTTATTTAGAACTTGCAAATCTAAGTATTTTATACAAACAACAAGCAAAACAAAATAAACTAACATTCCAGGCATAGCACAACTCATGTGAAGAAGCAAAAACTTAGGCTCAACCGATACTAACAGATAATTGTTGAAGAAGAAAGGTGGGATGCCTACCGGGCGTCCCCAAGCTTAGATCCTTGAGACTTCTTGGAATATTAGCTTGGGATTCCTTGGGAATCCCCAATCTTGAGCTTTTGTGTCTCATTAATTCCTCTCATATCACGGTTTTCCTAAATCTCAAAAACTTCATCCACACAAAACTCAACAAGAACTCGTGAGATAAGTTACTATAAACCAGTGCAAAACCTTATCATTCTCTACTGTAGCAAATCACCAAAATTATTATTCAACATTGCATACTAAATTCCCATGCATATTTAATACTACTATCCGCAAATAGAATCATTAAACAATCAAACATATGCAAACAATGCAACCATAACAGCAATTTGCCAAAACAGTACAGTCTGTAAAGAATGCAATAGTATCAATACTTCTTTAACTAAAAAATTCTGAAAAATTTACCATACTGTAAAAATTTGTCAGAGCTTATTGTGCAAAAAAATTCAACATTTTATCACATTCTGATTTTTCTAGGGAATTTTTGCAACAGCGATAAACTTTCTCTTTTGAAATAGCAACATGTTCACTTGCAAAATAAGATTGGCAATGGCTATACTTGACATTTTGTTGAAAAGAAAGATGCAAAACATTATTCTAAATAACAGCAAGCAAATCCCAACAAAGGAAAATGATGCTCCAAGAAAAACTCATATCATGTGATGAATAAAAATATAGCTCCAAGTGAGGTTACCGATAATGTTGGAGATGAAAGAGGGGATGCCTTCTGGGGCATCCCCAAGCTTAGTTGCTTGGATCTTCCTTGAGTATTACCTTGTTGTGCCTTGGGCATCCACAAGCTTAGGGTCTTGTCACTCATTATTCCCCTCATATCGACATCTCATCCAAAACTTGAAAATTTCAATCACACAAAACTTAAGGGAACTTCGTGAGACAGGTTAGTATGATAAAGACCAAACCATTCACTTTTGGTACTGTCAAAGACAAGATTCGTAATTGTTTCCACACAATGCCCACTGTAGCATATCATTTACACAATTATCTTGAGCAATATAAGCCACAGAAACTAGAAAACAAGCGAACTATGCATTGAAAACAAAATCTATCAAAAACAGAACCGTCTGTAGTAATCTGTACTCCAACCATACTTCTGCTACTTCAAAAATTCTAAAAAATTAGGACAACGTAGGGAATTTGTATATCATCATCTATAATAAATTCGGATCAAAATCACATTCTAGTGAATTTTGAAAATTCCTGGATTGAGCCCAAAAGTTTCTATTTTTGCACATATTCAAGTCAACTATCATCCACACTATCCCAAAAGCTTTACTTGGCAATTTATTGAAACAAAAGCAATAAAACATGATTACTATAGTAGCCTAATCATGTGAACACACAAAAACAGTAGGTAAAAGTGTTGGGTTGTCTCCCAACAAGCGCTTTTCTTTAATGCCTTTTTAGCTAGGCATGGTGATTTCAATGATGCTCACATAAAAGATAAGAATTGACACATAAAGAGAGCATCATGGATCATAAGTACCTCTCTCATAATAATTTTCAGTGGCATCATGAATAGATTCATCAATATAACTATCAACAAAGCATCCCTTTCATGATCCACAAGCATAGTATTTTTTATTACTCTCCACATAAGCAATTTTATTCCTATTCATAATAGTGGGGTTATCATAGGAAACTCGAATACTATAAATTGTTCCCACACTAAAAGAGTAATGTTCAGTAAAAGGATATTCAAAATCATGACAATAATTATCACTACTTTTTATATCATAAGTATCATCACAATAATCACCATAAGTGGGAGGCATGCATTCATCATAGCAAATTCGATCATTCAAAGTAAGGGGACTAAAAAGATCATCTTCCTTAAGCATAGAATCCCCAAGCTTGGGACAAACATTAGTTGCAGCAAATAAATTCTCAAACATTTCATTGTCATCAAACATAGCATCCCCAAGCTTGTGGCTTGACATATCATAAGCATAATCACTCTCATCATTAATAGTATGAATAGCACCAACAGTATAACAATTAATATCATCATAATTTCCCAAGCTGGTGCCAAAAGGATTTCCAAGATTATAAGAAGTATCATTATCTTCCCAATCATAATTATCACAACACACTATAGGCATAACAAAATCATCATCAATAGTGCTCTCGGACATTGTGCCATAAGACATAGAAGCAATATCATCATCAAGTGCATCATCTTCCACAATTATTTTTTATTTATTTTCATGAGGCACAACAATAATAGGAGCAACATTATTTTGGAGAGATACCCTTTTACCTCTATTCTTTCTTCTTTTCTTCTTCTTCACCACATCATGTGTGGGTGTAATTAATTTTTTCAAACTTCTTATTGATGAGATTGGTTCAATAGGGAGCACCTCCTCGTCACCTATTTCATCATGAGAGGCAATAGGAGGGAAAGTGGAAATCTTTACCCTTTCATTAGTACTCCATTTATATTCTATTGGTTTTCCCATCTTTCTATAGTTGGCAATATAAGCATTCTTGCAATTTACCATGCAAAACATATAGATATAATTTAGTTTAGTTTCAATGTCATCTGTGAGAATGAATACTTTAAACCAACTATTTTTATGTGTCAATTCTTCACTCCCCAAAAATAAACAAAGTTCATTATAAAGTTCAAGGGTGATCAAGTTATTGCAATATTTGGACACGATTCGATCATGAAAAATCATGCAATGGAAATTAAGGTGACCAACTTTATTGCAAAGTTCATAAGTAATAGGACAAAGAGAGCATAATTTTGTAGCAAATTCACCCATCTCTTTGAGAAAAGAATTAGTTCTATCATGTTTATGCTTCTTACAAAATCTATCTTCCCTATAAGGCACGTCTTCACAAACTTTATGCACTCCACAAAAATTGACATGCTTATAAGAAACATTTTTGTCATGACTTGTGCAATCATCATTAGCATTTTAGATATTCAAAGAATTCATACTAACAACATTGCAATCATGCTCATCATTCAAATATTTTGTGCCAAACATTTTATTGACTTCTTCTTCTAACAACCGAGCACAATTTTCTGATCCATCATTCTCAAGAAAGATATTATAAAGATGATCAATAATATGATGCAACCTCAATTCCATTTTTATGTAGTTTTCTTTTTTAACCATACTAGTGATAAAACAAGAAACTAAAAGACTCAATTGCAAGATCTAAAGATATACCTTCAAGCACTCACCACCCCGGCAATGGCGCCAGAAAAGAGCATGATGTCTACTACGCAACTTTATTCTTGTAGACTCGTGTTGGGCCTCCAAGTGCAGAGTTTTGTAGGACAGTAGCATTTTCCCCTCAAGTGGATGACCTAAGGTTTATCAATCCGTTGGAGGTGTAGGATGAAGATGTTCTTTCTCAAACAACCCTTCAATAAAATACAAGAAATCTCTTTTGTCCCCAACACACCCAATACAATGGAATATTGTATAGGTGCACTAGTTCGGCGAAGAGATGGTGATAAAAGTGTAATATGGATGGTAGAAATATATTTTTGTAATCTGAATAAATAAAAACAGCAAGGTAGCAATTGATAAAACGGAGCACAAACGGTATTGCAATGCTTGAAAATGAGGCCTAGGGTCCGTACTTTCGCTAGTGCAATATCTCAACAATGCTAATAGAATTGGATCATATAACCATCCCTGAACGTGCGATGAAGAATCACTCCGAAGTTCCTATCTAGCGAAGAACATAAGAAGAAATCTTTTGTAGGGTAGGAAACCACCTCGAAGCTATTCTTTTCGATTGATCTATCCAAGAGTTCGTACTAAAATAACACCAAATAATTTCAGATTCATAATACTCAATCCAACACAAAGAACCTCAAAGAGTGCCCCAAGATTTCTACCGGAGAAACAAAGACAAGAACGTGCATCAACCCTATGCGTAGATTACCACAATGTCACCTCGGGAATCCGCGAGTTGAGTGCCAAAACACATATCAAGTGAATCAATATGATACCCCATTGTCACCACAAGTATTCATATGCAAGAAATATATCAAGTGCTCTCAAATCCGTAAAAATATTAAATCTAATAAAACGAAATCTCAAAGGGAAAACTCAATTCATCACAACAAGATAGAGAGGGGAAAACACCATATGATCCAACTACATTAATAAAGCCCATGATACATCAAAATCGTGTCATCCCAACAACACGGCAGAGAGAGAGAGAGAGAGAGGGAGGGAGACTAAACACATAACTATTGGTAGAAACCCTCAACTGTCACAGCCCTAGAATTTGCCTGCAAATAGTTGCAACTACATCCATGCATCATGTTTAAATTCTTGAAACTTGAGTTAGGGGTGATCAATCCCGAGCACCAAAAAAACTCAACTAGGTTCAACTTAAAAACATTTTCAATGAACCCAAAGTGCCTCAAGAAAAGTTCATGATTTTTGGTTAAGGTAGAAACCTGTACCAAAAATGATGAATATATTTCTAGGACATTTTTGGATTTTTGAATTAACTCATATTGTATTTGAGTTGGGGTTATAAATTCCTATAAATACTTTTATAACTCTAATCATTCTGAAAAATATTGTGGGGCTTAGGGCTAGTCCATATCGCATCCACAAATAACTTCAGAAGCAACACAAATGGTTTAGTATTATTACTAAATCAAAACAGAGCAAAATAAATAGAAAACAGAAAGAAAAATAGGAAAAGAGAGAAACTTACCTGGTGCTCACCTGCAGCAGAGTCGGCCCAGCTCCCGTTCTGGCCCAGCCCACCACCACAAACCCCATCACCTGTCATCTACCTCTGCCTACTGGCAGAGGCGTGTCTCCCGCATGCGCATCGGATGCCACCTCCTGCTTCCACCTCCTGCTTTCTCCTCCGTCCTTGACCGAGTGCCTGGAGACGCCCCCGAGCCCCCTTGGTCCTCTCCCCTCTCTCCCCTGGGCCCCTTCCCTCCTCTGCTCTCTCCGTGCGGCAGCACCGAACACACCCGAGGCCGCTGACGACCACCGCCACGGTCACAGCCTCCCCCGTGCCTCTCCTACGTGACCTCGAGCTCCGTCGTCGAACCATACGCCGTCAACACCGAGCCACGCGATGGGAAGAGCTCCGGAGCATCGTCCCTGACGTCTTCTTCCTCCTTGGGTCACCGAGATCGCCGGCGACTGTGCTCCCGTTGCAACGCGTCCCCGAGCCCGCTGACCTTCTCCTCCGCCCCCCAGTGAGCCCCTGATCTCTTCCCCCTGTCCCCTTCTTTGATAGCACTCCCTAGCTAGCCCACCATCAAGCCCAAGCGCTCTTCACCGCCTTCCATGTCGCCACTGCGGCTACAACCACTACAGCTTGCAGAAGAGGACACCACCGCACTCCGCGTGCTCCCAGGAGCCTACCGCATCCACTAGCTCGTCCAGAAACGCATCCCCGCGTCTAGTCCGTGCTTGCACGAACTCCGGCCGCCGCACTCGTTGTTGCCACCGCCGCTACAGTCCACCTCGCTCCCTCCCGTGGCCACCGCTGGATACGCGCGTGTGCCAGCAACCCATAGCCGCAAAACTCGCTCGAAACCGTCGCCCGTAGCTCAATCCCGAGCGGACTCCGCCATGGTTTGAGGTCGCCACCGGCCAAACTCCAGCGCCCCGACGTGGCCGCGTAATTAGTGCTAATGACCGCCAGCTAAACCACCCTTAGACGCTGACATCGGGCCCCGCAGCGGGTCAAAGCCCGAGTCAACGCGGGATTAGTGTCTGTCTCACTGGCCAGTGGACCCCATGGGTCAGGTTTGACCCTGTTGACCTTGCTGATGTCGTGCTATCATCATGCTGATGCAGTAAGTGATTTTCTGGATTTTAAATAAACCAGGAAATTCCAAAAAGTGTCTAATACTTCCAAAATTCATAGAAATTCAACCATAACTCCAAATGAAATAATTTATATATGAAAAATGGTCTATTCAGAAAAATCCAATCTATCCATCTGTACCATTTTCATGCATGTTAGAACAACTTATGACTACTGTTTAGGACAATTCAATTAAATGGCATATAAGAAATCACATATGGAGTTTGAATTTGAATCTTTGATTCAAACCAACTTCATTTAATCTGGTTTTAGTTCCATTAGCTCAAATCATAGCATATTTCCATGTCTTGATCATGCATCATATTTTTGCATTGCATTGATTGTGTTTCTTCTTTGTTTGTCGGTGATTTTCCCCCTTCAGTAGACGTGTTCCGGCGATGAGTTCGATGACACCGATGAAGACTTATACTATCTTCAGAAGTGCCAGGCAAGCAAAACCCCCTTGTTCATTCCGATACAATCCCACTCTCTCGCTCCTGATCTCTTTTACTGCATTAGGACAACAACGATACATCTCTTACTTGCTGCGGTAGTTGAACCCCTTATCCTCCGCATGACCTGTCATTGCCACAGTAATTAGATGAAACCCACTAGCATGAGTAAGAATTGTTTGAGCCCTGATGTGCCTACTCATTCATGCTTATTTGTCGTGCCTGCTACTGCTTAGAGTTGAGTCAGGTCTGATTCATCGGTGATGAATCAGAACGTTGTGAACATGTCCTACTATGTGTGAGCTAAGTGTGTGAATACGATTTGGTAAAGGTAGCGGTGAGAGGCCATGTAGGAGTACATGGTGGGTTGTCTCATTGAAGCCGTCCTCGGGAACTTAGTTCTGTGTTTGTGATCCATGAACAGCTACTACCACACATTGGAATGCTTAAGTGCCCCTCTCGACTTATTAATCAACTCGATCCCTGTCCAGGAGTCGCAACTAGTTTCTGGTGTTTGTAGGTAGTGCTAGTAGTCTACCAAGTGGCACCCGGTACAGGTGGGCTTGGGACAGACTAGGCACAGTTGCACGGTGTACCATGTGGCACCCGGATGGTGGGCTTGGGAACCCTGCTCACATCATTTGGGGCCATGAGCGACACCCCGGCCGGATCTCCTTGCGGATAGGCGATAAACCTGGACTAGAGACTTGTGTGGTTAGTTAGGTCGTGTCCGACTCCCTCGTCAGGCTTCCGCTTGAAGGTTGCCGAGATACACGATGTGTACATGGTGGTAAGTGGCGAGAGCGTGTGTGAAGAAGTACACCACTGCAGGGTTAACATCATCTATTCGAATAGCCGTGTCCGCGGTAAAGGACTTCTGGGTTGCCTATACAGTTCATAGACAAGTGAAAGTGGATACTCTAAAATACGCAACATAAGCGTGAGTGCTATGGATGGCGTTCTCGTAGGGGGGCGGGAGCGGATCCATAGTGGTGTATTGATCTGGTGAATATGTGGACTCGTGTGCGCCACCTCAAAGAGTTACTTACACTCGTAGTTCAGGATAGCTACAGAGTCAAAGCTGGCTTGCTGTAGTTAAACCCCACCATCCCTTTGTTGATAATAATGCATATGTAGCTAGTTCTAATGTAAGTCTTGCTGGGTACATTTGTACTCACATTTGCTTAAATTTATGTTTTTGTAGAGAGACTTCAGTCTCGCTAGTAGTTCCACATGGACTTCGACATTTAGCTTGTTACCTCAGCTACGATCTTGTGTCCCCGGCAGGATCTGGTAGATAGTTAGGCTTCTCAGCATTTTCCATTTGTAGATGTCTATACTCAGACATGTTAAGCTTCCGCTTTGTGCTTTGACTTGTATGCTCTGAATGGTGGGTCATGAGACCCATGCTTGAAATATCTCGCTCCTTGGAGCCTATTGAATAAAATACTTGAGTTATAGAGTCATGTTGTGATGCCATGTTGTATTTGCAGATATCGAGCATATTGTGTGTATGTTATTGAAATGCTTGGTATGTGTGGGATCTGACTATCTAGTTGTTTATCCTTGGTAGCCTCTCTTACCGGGAAATGTCTCCTAGTGCTTCCACTGAGCCATGGTAGCTTGCTACTGCTCCGGAACACTTAGGCTGGCCGGCATGTGTCCTTCTTCGATCCTATGTCTGTCCTTTGGGGGAAATGTCACACGATGTCTACCGGAGTCCTGTTAGCCTGCTACAGCCCAGATTATCCGTAGTCCTGCTAGCCCAGCTGCTACAGCTCAGATTCACTCGCTGATGACCAACACGTTCGTTGCTGGGTCATGTATGCCTGTCCCTGTAAGTTAGTGCCACTTTGGGTTCACGACTAGCCATTTCAGCCCGGGGTCCTTGTCATATGGATGCTAACGACACTATCATATACGGGGGCCAAAAGGCGCAAACGGTCCCGAGCCTGGTAAGGCGTCACCCATGGGAATACCGTGTGTGAGGCCACAAAGTGATATGAGGTGTTACATGCTAGATCGGTGTCGCATTAAGTCGAGGTCCTGACAGTTTTGGTAGCAGAGCTTGACTGCCTGTAGGATTACCAAGCCAAACTGGTCGAAGTTGAGTCTAGAAATTCTTTAGTTATATAAGGGAATTGATTGTGGGATGGAACGTAAGGCTCTTTTTACTCCTTAGACCGTATGCCTTCTGATCTGAGTCACCTTATCTTTCCTATGGGGTTAAGGAACTAGGCTTCCTCTTCTTTTTCATCAGGATCACGTGTTACTAATCCGTAGACTTATAGGATTGATGGTTCTAAGCTTCAGTTCGGTTCCTACTACTCCCGTGTATTCATAGCTGGCCTCAGAATCTTGATATTGTGATGACTGAGTGGTTATGCCACCATTTTGTAGGATGTCTACTGTTATGCTGTCCGAGTCGTCCCAGGTTTCTAAACAATCTGATGCACTTGCAAAATCCTTTCCCTCTGGTTTCGATGTTCTTCTACGCCAGGTTAATCACACTAATTGCTGAGTTGAGGTACTCTATTGCCTCGACATATATGTTGGAGTTATTATTATGATCCTAGGTGTCTTAGGCGATCATCTAGTAGTCTAGCCATGTTTTGTGATCCCAGTGTGATGATTCTGGCCATCATTCTCGAAAGCATCCCATGGTGCCATTTAGTTAGTAAACATTCTATTCCTGGGTTCTTGAACCCAAGAATCACTCCACCTACTTCATGTTGATAGTGTTTGCTATTCCCTTTAGGATACTAGTAACCTTTGCGATAGTCCTCAAGGTCCATGGTATATCGTTCTTCCAAATACCATGAACTACTTATGGCAGAAGTTCCTCGTTGAACCGAAAGATCACAACCAGAGTGCTCCTGGTGAGTTCTTGATTCTATGTTGTGACTCTGTCAGTTCTACCTTCTGTGCATGGGTTATCCAGAAGAAATATGTTGAACTCGTTCGACATGCTAATCTATGCATCCACAACTCAGAAAATCATATGTTCTTTTGAGTTGTCCCTCTTTAGTTGTTTTCTGGCCTTGTTTATCAATTTTAAGTCAGGAGTAGTTCTGCATTCATGTTTATCAATACCTGCTACTCTTGTGGTCCGTCAAGCCATTCTATTCTGTAATGACTAGGAGAAACAAACTCCAGTACCTCATCCATATCCATGATTGGGTCAAAGTAGTTGTATTCTGCAGATCAAAATGCAATCAAGCTTTTAGTCTATTCTACCCTGAAGTATTACCCACTTTAAGTCAGGAATGTCATGAGAATTGGACCTTCTCTTATGAATTCTTGACGTAGTGATACTTCTCGCCATCATTATTCATTCCTCGGTTCCGTGTTATCGCAACCGGAATGCCGACAAGTGAATCATGATGCGTGAAATCTATACTCCTAGCAACTCTGTTGCTTGGTAGTTAACAGACAATAATTTCATTCTTAGTGTGTTGGTAATTGAATCATCATTCTAAGATAGATTGTGCTACCTAGTCTGTATTTCCGGTGCACTCCTCGATCAATGAGTTAGGATTGTGCCAATCCCTCACTCTTGTGATCATATCATCTTGCCCTAAAAAGCAAGATTGTTCACGAGCTTAGTAACATATCGGTGGTTCGTGATTTTCTGAATATCTTCTCAGAAGTATCACCAGGTCGTCACCTAACTGCAATGTTGAGCTCGTGATCAAGTTGGTATTCTTGTAAACCATCATTTCTCCAAGAATCCGTGTTGGATACCCTGAGCAAGTTGGTTAAGCTAAACAACAACTTGGATAGTTGGAAGATAAAAGCTTTGCCGAATTTAGTTCACTTTGAAGGGATATCTCTGCGTTGGAGTGTGAGTTGAAGACAGATGATATCTTCATCGATTGGTCCTCGTGATCAGTTGTTGGATCTATTGTCTTGTCGAAACTTTGATTTGAGTGTGGGCTATCCTCAAATTAAATCAGAACCAACGATGTTCGTAATGTTGTCTTACTCGTGGTTTTTCCTCGAGTATACACCATTATATCTTTTGTTCAGACCAATGCTATCACTTGTTCACCTAATTGTGGAATTCCATCTATATCGAAACCTCGATGAATTGTTGATGAGCCCATCGACAACATCCTTATCTCCTCCATGATTTTGTTAAACATTAAGCTAGTGTTGGAAACTTTATACGCAATGTCTTCATGTCCCATTCATGAAGCATATGCAATATGAAAGAAGTGACTTCCTCTAATTCATGTGCACTTGGTGTAAGTTGCCGCCGTGGATCCAAGAAAGATTGTTTTTGCTTCCTTTGGAATCGTCCCAAGTCAGTCATGCATGTGCAAAGTATACTGTGGTTTGGTAGATTAATTACCTCCATTCTATATATGTTCCCTAGCACACCAAGCCACTGATTGATTTGTTCAAGGAGAAGAAGTTCCTTCTTAAGAGCAAGACTTATGCAAGGACTTCGATATCCTCGATGATGGTTCCCCTTCTGAACTCGGTAGTGTTTTGTTATAAGACTACTATGTGGTCATGCTTGTCTGGGACAGCGTGTTCACATGTGTGTAGCAGAACCAGCTCATGTTTTGGAGTTCGCTATCATAGTTCATTTCCCGAGAATCTCGCAACATCATCTCATTGATTTGTGTTGCAAACTTTCTTTTCCAGACATGTTGTCTGAAATATCCTGTCACCAACCAGATCTGAATCTCAGGCAGATGTGATGGTTGGTACTTTTCCAAGATCTGTGATGTAGGCTCTGGCAAGGTTGATGTTTTGGCCGACACACCTATCCGGAAGATCTATTATTGTAGTATCTTGAATGAGCAATTTGCCCATCTTCTCTGTAAGGATTTCATGTGACTTTTATAGAAGTGTTCCTTATAAATCCCTTGTCTTCCGAAGTCCGACCTATACTTGATGGCCACGTTAATGCTTTAAGTATGACTGTGGTATGTAGAACATCAAGGAGAACATTAGAAGTGGAGTGCTAAATCTCTCTCGGTCGATCATCCAGATTTTGTTTCCTTGGCTTCGCTAAGGTAAAATATGAGAAGGTGTTATCCTCCTTTGCATCTGCATCTTCCACTGTTATTCATCATGGTAGTACGTGGTGTTACCAGGATCCTTGACACGGATATTGGTAAAACCTTGATGAATATGGAAATGCTCAAGTTTTTGAGAGCACGCACAAGCGCTAGGTGTTTTCATCGGCACTAACTGGGATTGCTCTCAGTTTCATTGGTTATGCTATAACTTTTCAACAGTGGACTCACTCTCTACTGTTGGGTTTCTCCCAATTACTAGTTTCATTCCCAGTATTTGCATTTTGTTCCCAGCTAGCACCATTGTTGTGCCAACCTACCTTGGGTCTCATTCATTTCCGATGATAAGCAAAATCACCCCTTGTGTTGTCTTCAAAAAGGTAATCCACATCATCCATTCTGGTCCGAGTATGTCATTCTTTCGGACTCCTTCAAATGATCAATTATGTTTTGCCTTAGGCTGCTGTAAAGAGTTTCAATGATCTCTGAGTCAAAGGTAATTCTTGTTGCCACTTAAGGGATGATTCTATGAGTCACCTCCTCTAAGGTGCCCCGTTATGGGATCATGGCAACTATTTTCCTCGCTACATTGAAACCCTTGTCAACTTGTTTCTTCCGCCCTTCCTGATGTGTGTTTTTCCTCTCAGCTCAAGAGATGTTTCTACGTCTCATCCCGTGAGTTGATCTTGTGATCATTAAGATGATCCATCCTTGTAGAGTGTCTCTGTCCTCGTGTTGGATGAAGATCTCAAAGGCAAAGACGTCAAGATCAATTGAAGCAATGAATCAACATCTTTGAGAAAGACAGTTGGATCATGAAGATCGTGTCAACTTTATGTTCCCTCTGTCTTCTTACCTCACGTCTTGAATCTCGGGACGAGATTATTGTTTAGTGGGGGTGAGTTGTCACAGCCCTAGAATTTGCCTACAAATAGTTGCAACTGCATCCATGCATCATGTTTAAATTTTTGAAACTTGAATTAGGGGTGATCAATCCCTAGCACCAAAAAAACTCAACTAGGTTCAACTTAAAAACATTTTCAATGAACCCAAAGTGCCTCAAGAAACTTACCTGGCGCTCACCTGCAGCAAAGCCGGCCCAGCTCCTGTTATGGCCCAGTCCACCACCGCAAACCCCATCACCCGTCGTCTACCTCTGCCTACTGGCAGAGGCGTGTCGCCCGTACGCGCATCGGACTCCTGAAAGTGCAACTATCCCTAGGTGGTTTTGGTAATTCCTAACAACATATAGCTCATTGAGCTAACATTATTCCAAGATAAATATTTCAGGAAAAGCTCAATGAATGGCATGGCATGGATGAGAAAAGTGGACCCCTCAAAATGCTAAGGACAAAAGGATTGGCTCAAGCTCAAAGCTCAAGACTCTACATTTTATATTTTAGTGATCCAAGATCACATTGAGTCTATAGGAAAAGTCAATACTATCAAGGAGGGATGAGGTGTTGCTTAATGAGGTTCTTGCTCCATAGTGCTTAGTGATATGCTCCAAAACCCTCAACTACTTTCCCACATCCACATATGACCTAAACCAAAAGTCAAACTCGGCCCTACCGATTCTTTCTATCCGGCGCCACCGATTTCAGATGTCTTAGCCACTGCCACAAACCCTAGGCAGATCGGTCTCACCGATAGGGATCTCGGTCTCACCGAGATGGGATTGTAATATCTCTGTGTATGTCCATTACCAAAATCGGTCACACCGAGTTGGAGCAATCGGTACTACCGAGATTACAATGCAAACTCTCTGGTTAACTTATTACCAAAATCGGTCCCACCGAGTTTGTGTAATCGGTCCCACCGAGTTTACCTGACCAACTCTCTGGTTAGCTTATTACCAAAATCGGTCCCACCGAGTTTGTGTAATCGGTCTCACCGAGATTACGTTATGCCCTAACACTAATCATATCGGTCCTACCGAGTTGCTTGTCAGTCCCACCGAAAATCCGAACGGTCACTAGATTTGCTGAATCGGTCCGACCGAGTTGCTCAATTCGGTCCCATCGAGTTTGGCAGGTTGTGTGTTACGGTTAGATTTTGTGTGGAGGCTATATATACCCCTCCACCTCCTCTTCATTCGTGGAGAGAGCCATCAGAACGAACCTACACTTCCAACTTGCATTTTCTGAGAGAGAACCACCTACTCATGTGTTGAGGCCAAGATATTCCATTCCTACCATATGAATCTTGATCTCTAGCCTTCCCCAAGTTAATTTCCACCAAAATCTTCTTTCCACCAAATCCAAATCCTGTGAGAGAGAGAGAGAGTTGAGTGTTGGGGAGACTATCAGTTGAAGCACAAGAGCAAGGAGTTCATCATCAACACAACATTTGTTACTTCTTGGAGAGTGGTGTCTCCTAGATTGGCTAGGTTTCACTTGGGAGCCTCCGACAAGATTGTGGAGTTGAACCAAGGAGTTTGTAAGGGCAAGGAGATCGCCTACTTCGTGAAGATCTACCGCTAGTGAGGCAAGTCCTTCGTGGGCGACGGCCATGGTGGGATAGACAAGGTTGCTTCTTCGTGGACCCTTCGTGGGTGGAGCCCTCCGTGGACTCGCGCAACCGTTACCTTTCGTGGGTTGAAGTCTCCATCAACGTGGATGTACGATAGCACCACCTATCGGAACCACGAGAAAAACATCCGTGTCTCCAATTGCGTTTGAATTCTCCAAACCCTTCCCTTTACATTCTTGCAAGTTGCATGCTTTACTTTCCGCTGCTCATATACTCTTTGCATGCTTGAATTGTGTTAAGATTGCTTGACTCGTGCTAAGTAGCTAAAATCTACCAAACACTAAAATTGGGAAAATGATAAGTTTTTATTTGGTCAAGTAGTCTAATCACCCCCCTTCTAGACATACTTTCGATCCTACAAGTGGTATCAGAGCTTTGGTTTCCATTTGCTTTGATTTCCATAGCTTTTGGTGGTCATAGCCTTGGTTTCATAACCTAGGAGAGTATTGCGTCTAGCGAGGGAAACTATCACCGTAGAGGTCCTTACTTTGATGGTACTAATTTTGCCAGTTGGAAGCATAAGATGAAAATGCATATTCTTGGACATAACCCCGCCGTTTGGGCTATTGTGTGTATTGGCTTGCAAGGTGAATTCTTTGATGGGAGAGAACCAAACTGTGAAGCTAGCGCGGAAGAGTTGAAGATGCAATACAACGCTCAAGCTTGTGATATCCTCTTCAACGGATTGTGCCCCGAAGAATTCAACAAATGCAAAGGAAATTGGGACACTTTGATTGATATGCATGAACGTACCAACTCCGTCAAGGAATCCAAGTTGGATGTGCTTCAAAGTCAACTTGACAAGTTCAAAATGAAGGATGGTGAAGGTGTCGCTGAAATGTACTCTAGGCTTGCTCTTATCACAAATGAGATTGCCGGCTTAGGAAGTGAAGAGATGACCGGCAAATTCATCATCAAGAAGAACCTAAGAGCTTTGCACAGAAAATATGATACCGTGTGCACATTGATCCAAATGATGCCCAATTACAAAGATCTCAAGCCAACGGACGTCATTGGAAGAATTTTTGCTCATGAGATGTCACTCAAGGATAAGGAGGAACTTCACAACAAGTCAAGTGGTGCTTACAAAGCCTCATTGAAGCCCCCACATCATCAAGTGAGAAACAAACCTTCGATGAAGAATTGAGCTTAATGGTGAAGAACTTCAACAAGCTCTACAAGAGTAGAAGCAAAGAGAGAAGCTCCAAGTCAAGGTCCTACAATGACAAAAGATCTTCTAGTCAAGAGCGCAATTGCTACAATTGTGGAAGACCCGGACACTATTCCAATGAGTGTACGGCACCCTACAAAAGAAGAGAAGAATCTCCTAAAAGGAGAAGTAGAAGAGAAGAATCACCACCAAGAGAGAGGAGGAGTAGAGATGATCGTTATGAACGAAGAACATCCCGGAGAAGCAAGGATTCGGAAAGGAAGGACAAGTTATCAAGGAGCTACACAAAACGAAGACATCAAGCTCATGTTGGTGAATGGGTTTCTGGCTCCGACTCCGACAATCACTCCGAGAGAAGCTATCACTCCGACTCCGAATATACTCAAGATGAAGGTGTTGCCGGTCTAGCACTTGTGTCAACCAACTCCTATGACATATTTGATTCACCAAATGAAGGACTTGGAAGATGCTTCATGGCTAAAGGCCCAAAGGTAACACACCCCGAGTATGTTGATTTCAATAGTGATGAAGATGACCTGTTAGGTGATGATGATTTACTTGTTGACAACTCTAGTGATGAATACTATGATGAAACGTCAACTAATCATGCTAATCAAGATAAAACGAATGACAATGATAAGTAGAAGATTGAGCTTCTAACTAAAGAACTAAACACTCTTAAGTTAGCTCATGAAACTATCTTAGAAGATCACCGAGAACTTTTAAGGACTCATGAGAAGTTACACTTTGAAAAGATCAACCTTGAGCAAGAGCATGAGTTCTTAAAGGCGATCAATGATGATCTTCGTAAGAAAAGTTCTTCTTACATTGCCAAGCGTTTACTCTTATCTACTTACATGCCTCAAGTCAAGTCTAGTAACAAGAACAAGAATGATTCTTCCTTTAGTAGTAACAATAATCATGCTAAATCCAATGTTGTTGCTTCTAGTAGTTCTCTTGATTCCACTAATGATTCTCTTAGCCAAGTTACACTTGAGCAAGAAAATAGCTTATTGAAGGTAATTATAGAGAAAGGTGTTTACATGAGCCTTGCCGGGAGTAAGAAATTTGAGGAAATTGTACGCAAGCAAGGAAGGCACCGAAAGAACCAAGGTGTTGGTTTTGAACGAAAGTTCAATGCCAATGGAGTTGAGTGGGAAGAAGATCAATACCCCAAGACGAAGTTTGTTCCTCAACAAGAGAAGTATGATCCTACTTCCTTCAAAGGGACACAAGCCCAAGATGATCTTCCACCACAAGACCACAACCAAAAAGGCAAGGACAAGCTTCAAGAGGAGATTGATGCATTTGTAGAAGCTCCAAAGGCTTTGGTCAAGTGGGTTCCCAAGACTACGTCAAGTTCTACTTCACACTACAAAAAAAAGACACATCCGTGACATTTTGGGCCGAACGAATTTTTTTCCTGTCATACATATGACACTTCTATGACGATAATTGTGACAAAACCCGGTATCATCATAGATGTGGTGGGCTCCTACTTCTATGACAAAAAATCATGACAGAAAATGGGCTTTTCGTCCTGGGCGGGCTGGAGACGCAGCTGCATGACATTCTTTGGGCTGTCCATGACGGAAAAAACCGTGGTAGAAGCGAGGGGGAGGAAATTTTCAGGGAGTTGCCGAGTACGGTGGGAGGTCGGGGGCCGAGCGATGCGCGTTTCTCTCGTACATGTGCGAGGTGTTGGCTCTAACTTAACCCGAGCGAGGCGTTGGGCTCTAACTGAACCCGAGCGATTGCACTGCAGGCTATGCGTTACTAAACCCGAGCGATCAATCGATGGCTGCTAACTGAACCCGATCAAGCGATTCCTTCGCTACTGCTGCTAACTGAAGCCGATCGATTGGATGAACAGTGAGCGTTGCGGGGGGGGGGGGGGGTTGGATGAACAGTGAGCGGTGGCGTTGCCTCTAGATGAACAGGACCCCCGTGGTGTGGAGGGCTGGATGAACAGTGGACAGTGGAGGGGTGGCCGTGGAGGGGTGGTTGAACAGGACCCCATGGTGTGGAGGGCTGGATGAACAGTAGATGGTGGAGGGGCGCCCGTGGAGGGGTGGTTGAACAGTAGCCGGTGGAGTAGCGCGCGGTGGAGGCTGGATGAACAGGAGCCCGTGGAGGCTGGAGGAGGTCGACGGTAACCCGTGGAGGCTGGAGGAGGTCGACGGTGGAGATGAACAATATCCCGTGGAGTCCCGTTTTGCGGTACGCCACACCCCTCCTAATGAACAGGACCCCCTTTTCGACCGTAGGAGGTCCGTTTCGTCCGTTTTGCAGTACGCCACACCCCTCCCGATCAACAGGACCCCTGTTTGGACCGTAGGAGGTCCGTTTCATCCGTTTTGCGGTACGCCACACCCCTCCCGATCAACAGGACCCCCGTTTTGACCGTAGGAGGTCCGTTTCCTCCGTTTTGCGGTACGCCACACCCCTCCCGATCAATTGGACCCCGTTTCGAACGTAGGAGGTCCGTTTCCTCCGTTGTGCGGTACGCCAGGCCTTGTTTCCATCGCCTGTTCTATCCAAGCCCTCCCGATGAACACGACCACGCATTCCGTTCCGACCCAGCCGGTTGGCTCCCACGCTTTCCGTTGCCTCCCGATGAACACGACGCATTTTGTTGCCTCCCCATGAAGACGACGCATTCCGTTGCCTCCCCATGAACACGATGACGAAGCTGTTTCATCGTTCCGACCCAGCCATGTACACGAGCCCTGGCCATACGTATGCGCAAGTAGGCATTCGAGACCCCGCCCGTATGTACACATACATGGCCGTATTTTCTTTTTTGCACCCTGGCCGTTGTACGTACGTGTACATGCTACGTGCGCGCCTCTACTACGACACATGCACGCCTCTACTACGACACGTGCGCGCCTCTACATCGACCAGTATGTACGTACATGTTCGCGACCAGGATGACAACGCTATGTATGCTTCGACTAGGTGGGTCCCGACTTTCAGGCACTTCCTTGCGTGCGAAGATGTAGCTGGTGGGTCCCAGTAGTTAGGGGGGTGAATTGTTTTGTTTTTTTGGCCGGACGGACTTCCTTGCGTGCGAAGGTGTAGCTGGTGGGTCCCAGCAGCCAGGGGGGCGAATCGTTTTTTTGCCCGGACGCACTTCCTTGCGTGCAAAGATGAAGCTGGTGGATCCCAGCAGTCAAGGGGAAATGTTTTTTCCATGAAATACAGTGGCCCGTCCGGTGGGTCCAAGCTGTCAGGTGGAGGAATCATTATTTTCCACGTAATAAGGAGGCACTTCCTTGATGTGGCCATGGACCCAGCTATGAGCCTCTCCATGTACAGTCCACGTCCGATGGAAGTCATTCCTTGACCACGTTGACTAGGCCGCGCCGAGAGCACCACGGTGGTGGACGAAGGCGAGGCCTAGGAAGGGGATGATGCGGAGCCGGGAAAGAAGCGGCAGTGGAAGCCCGCGCGGAGAGGAGTACGAGGGTTCACTGGTTCGACTGCGGTCTGAGGCTGCCGTCGCCGCAGGGCCTGGCAGCGGTGGGAATAGTAGGGGGCGGTGAGGCCTCTGCGGCAGCACAGCCGGCCACGAGAGGCAGGAGCATGCGGCACGAACGGTGCTGCTTTGGGCGGCTGGAGCAAGAAGTCCAGAGGTTGAATAAGCACTACGGCCGTTGGATGGACATCGTACGGTCACTGGAGCTAGAATCGTTCATATTGACTAAGTTGACAAAGCCCTCCGTCCCCGTCAACTTAGTTGGCCCACAAGTCATCCTCCCACTATGGTGGGTCCCAGCTAGCATGGTGGGTATTCATTTTTTTGTGCGTAATAAGGAGGCACTTCCTTGTGTGTGAAGATATAGCTGGTGGGCCCAACATGTCAGCGGGGGGAACATTTTTTTTCGTGAAATACAGAGGCCCTTCCGGTGGGTCCCAGCTGTCAGTTGGAGGAATCATTATTTTGCGCATACAATCCATGGCCGATGGATGTCGTTCATTGACCACGTTGACCAGGCCACGCCGAGAGCACCATGGTGGTGGACGACGGCGAGGCCTAGGAAGGGAATTACACGGAGCCGGGAAATACTCGGCAATGGTTGCCCACGCGGTGGGGAGTACGAGGGTTTACTGGTCCGGCTGCCGTCGCCGGAAAATAACAGGAGGTGTGGGTGAGTAGAGGAATGGCCTGGCCAGCAATAAAGTAGGGTGGGACGGTGCGGCCTGTGCGGCAGCACAGCCGGCCACGGGAGGCAGGAGCAAGCAGTCCCACCGGAGCTGGTTTGGGCGGCTGGAGCAAGAAGATCAGATATTGAAGAAGCAGCACGGCCGTTGGATTAACATCCAACGGTCACTGCTGCTAGAATCGTTTGTGGACTAAGTTTACAAAGCCAAAGTACACGTCAACCTAGTAGACCAACAAGTCAGCCTCCAAATCTGTCCCAAACAGCATACAGCCCGAAATTTCTAGCCAGATTCAAATTAATTTTAAATCTAAATATACCTTAATTTAAATTCAATGAAATTTTACCCGCACAAAAACAATGAAATTTAAAATATCAAAATCCGAAAGAAAACAGTATTTGGGAACTAATTGCCTGTTTGTTGTATTTTTTCATTTTACAGCCCATTTATTATTACTTATAGCCCATTTCTTATTACTTATAGCCCATTTTCTGGGCAAAATGCATCCCTCCTCGTCTTGAAAGGTTTCTGGCCCAGCAGGGCGTAGAAAAGCAAGTAGGCCGATGTTGGTTATTCTGCAAAAAACAAAATAGCTGGCTAGCCATTTTTCAGAAAGGAAAAAAACAAACTGGACTGGTCATGTGCTAAACATATGAAATAAAAGCCTGGGCTAGACGGGCCACCGGTCCCGCACAACCCAGTTGATACCCTTCTCCGTCCCGAAAAACAAAATTACTGCATGCGTTGCTGGGTCCCTACTGTCATCCTCACCATGTACAGTCATCTCCTTATTCCTCTCAGTTGTTGACCATGTTGACAACACCAGAGGGCGGCACCGCGGCGAGCGAACCAAGGTGGAGGACGATGGTGAGGCCTCGGACAGGAACGAACAGGAGCCGGGGAAGATCACAGCCAGCCGTGGGAGGCTGGAGCAGGTGGTCCCGCCGGCGCTGGTTTGGCTTTGGCGGTTCGAGGAAGAAGAGACTGAAGAAACGCGACATACGTTGAATGTCAATCCAACGGTCAAGGTTGGCACAATCGTTTTTTGACTAAGCGGACACCAAGTAGCATACTTTTTTATATATAGGAAGAAAACTGCGAGGAAAATGCGTTCGTCTGCCGTCCTCCTCACAGGGAACGTTCGCCACATAAGTGACTAGCACCCTTGGTTTTCAACCGAGAGGTCTTGGGTTCGAGTCCGAGGAACTCTCAATTTTGTCCTCCTTCCTTCCTCGCAAAAAAGGGAAAGAAAATCAAAGACTTGGGAAGGCGTACAGAACAAGCTAGTGTACCAGTAAAGAGACGTTGCCGAGTTTTAGAAAAAAGAAAGACGTGGTCCAGTAGCTGGTTCGAATCCAAACCTAGACTATGACTATATATGGTGCTATGCTACTCTGCAAGTAATGAAGCTGACATATCCAATGTTCTCTTCTCCTCTTCTCTACTTACTCTGCCTAGCATCAGAAGCTCTGGCCGCAACAACCATGTTCGCTGGCTGCTCGTCCACCTGCTCTTCAGCAGGCAATAACCAGATATGCGCCAAGTCGCCACCCGTACCATCGCCTATGGGTCTCATCACACCCCCGCCGGCAGACGCATCGCAGCCGATTGCTCATCGCAACCCGCTGCCGTTGGTGTGGTGCCACTGCTGCAAATCATGCAGAGTCATCCGTCGCATCTGAACCACAATCCGCAACCCTGGCCGAGTCTTCTACAAATGCCCGAATCATGGGGTAATAATATGTTTAAGTGTTGTTCTGCTGCTTTCAGTTGCTGATTTTTTTAATAGTTTGGTTG
Organism: Triticum timopheevii; assembly: GCA_963921465.1. Classification (NCBI taxonomy): domain Eukaryota; kingdom Viridiplantae; phylum Streptophyta; class Magnoliopsida; order Poales; family Poaceae; genus Triticum; species Triticum timopheevii. The sequence goes on along the minus strand of OY997266.1, from coordinate 213,140,605 downwards.
ATGATCTTCCAATTTGATTCGTGCAGAAAAGGGAAGATTCATGTGATTTGTATTTCTGGGAAGTTGCTGATGTGGGGGAATGCAACTACGCTGATTATTTGGTTAGCCGAGGAATCCCAATACCAGCAGGTTGGGGTGTTGGACAAGTAACTGAAGGAACGACAGAAGAGGAAGATGCAGAGCAGAAGGTTAAAGATGCAGTTCCTCTGATCATGGCCAAGCAACAGCTGCTGAACGGCCTTGACAGCTATGAGGAGATGAAAGAGCTTATGAAGATAATGGGCAAAATCGATGTGCTCTATAGGATGATTGTCTCTTTATTTGCAGTGTTTGTAGCACTAGTGATGTATTCAGTGGCTACGACATGAGCACTTTGCTGAAACTAGTAATGAATGAAACCTGTGTAGCAGGCTGGGCATAGTGTTTTTTTTGAAAATTGAGACAGTAGGAGAGTTTCCTACTGCATATATATAAAAATGATTGGTGGTGTCACATGATATTTACATGGGGGGGCGGGAAGGATGGGGTTACAAGGGAGGAGGGGGGGAGGTGACTAGGCAAGGTCAGCAATAAATGTGGCCACTAAATGTTTCTTATGTGGTGGTAGCCTATGGCTAATATAAGAGAAGTCTTTCTTGAAACGTGTCCTCTAGGAGGTGACCATGGGGGTCACATGTCTAAAGTAGTTATTGTTGCGTTCCTTCCAGAGACTCCAGGCAGGGCGTAGTGCTGTGAACATCTAATGATTTCTATTAACGGAAATCAGGGGGTATCCCCTTTTTCTCATATAAATAAATAAATAGCAGAGGCCTTGTCGGGTCAGCTTTGTTCTCATTCGAAGACGTCGAGCAAATTGCAGTCCAATAGCAAACTATGTCATCAAATTCAAGTTTCACAGCCAAATATGAGTACAACTAAACAACAATGTCATCATGTTTTAGTTGTCATACAATCACCAAACACAAATCAGCATACATAACAAGTGATGTTCTCACAGTAAAATACTAAATGACATGTTCATCAGGTTTCAGTTGTCATAGCAAACACAATTTCACATAGTAGATAAAAAAACGTCTTCTGACAGACAAATACGACAAAAGCAATGTAATCATCATCTACAGCAGTAGCGTCAACATCTTCGCCATGTGTATCAGTCTGAATCGTAATTCCCCATGGTGTCATCTTCTTCTTCGTCCTCAACGTCCTCAAACGTTGGCTTCTTCTTGATCAACTCTTGTATGTCCACAGCACGTCAGGCAATCTTTTCGCCGGCGTCATTGACGTGATGGTTCTCAAAGATATTAGGAACATCTGTGTTATCTTGTACATCAGGAGCAGTGTAAGCATCATCTTGTTGTGCAACTTCATTAAATGAATTCCTCTGCTCAAACCTTTGCAATACTCTCCAGTCATCGCTACGTGAAAATGTGTCTTCCAAGAAAAATATCTGTGTTGCTTGATTTGCCAAAATAAAAGGCTCGTTGGTCTGGTACGCCGCCTTGACATTGATGGATTTGAAATAATCATCAGCTCTGGGTTTGGTGATCCTGGAAAATAGGTTATACCAACGATAGCACAACAGAACCACACACCGATGATCCTCGAAACTGGAGATATACTGCAACTGAACAATGTCTGTTATGTTAGCATTCATTTTAGTTGTCTCTTTGTCATACGTATCCGTGCTCATGATGGCACTATTTTGTGTCTTCCTGCCTTCGTCTCGTGCAAGGGTGTTGTAGCGCACATCTCCAACAACGCAAGATTCATAATGTCTTACCCGAGTATCAGTACCCATTGCTACTGAGTAAAGGGCATCATCAACTGCCTGCCCATCCTCCCGCATCTTCTTAACCTATGGTTAGAAAATAGACAAGCTGATCATCTTATGTACTCAATATATTAAAAAAACTGACAGTGCACTTCAAAAGCTTACATGGTTTTTAAACCATTTCGCAAATCCTGCCATAACCAGTTTGTCAATGTTTCTTGGATTTTGCGGCAGTAACTCCTCTTTGTAGATGTTGCACAACATAGTGATCGCGTCAAACATCTAAATATATAAGAATGTGCTGCAAGTTTAGTAGATTACGATGTATAAGCCGCAGTACTGCACTTACTTGATATAAGGTAGTATCTTAGGACAGTTATTCAACACATACCAAACCATTTTGTCCAAATCTTTAGGTTTGTCCTCTTGTCGACTCTTCCCTGTAACTCGAACAGAATAATCGAAAACATTGAGCCCGGGATTGTCTTCATCCACCTCTTTGCTAAGCTGATCAGCTGTTTCAATGTATTTTGAGCAGAATGTCAATGCTTCTGTAGCAATGTAGGCCTCTGCAATGGAACCCTCGGGTCTAGCTCTATTCCTAACATAGCCCTTGAAAGTGCCTAGCCGCATTTCAATAGGGTACATCCAGCCATACTGTACTGGACCTCTAAGTAGTGCCTCATCAGGTATATGAACAGCCAAATGCACCATCACATCAAAGAAGGCTGGAGGATATATCTTCTCAAGGTCGCATAGGATAGTTGGTATCTTGTCTCTAAGACGCTCCAAAGCATCTATCCTGATATTTCTACTGCAGAGTTCCTTGAAGAATTGTCCCAACTCTGCAACTGCTCTGTATAAGTCAGGGCGGCCCAATCCTCTAAGGATAACAGGTAGAACCCTTTGAAGTAGGACGTGGAAGTCATGAGTTTTCAACCCTTGTACCTTGTTTCCATCTGCACTGACTCTCCTTTCAGGGTTGGAAGCAAATCCATGTGGGAATCTCACACGTGATAGGACCTCGCAGAATTCTTTTCTTTTTACCTTGTCCAAGACGTACACAGCTGGTGCCATATCTCGTGGTTTACCTTCATCTTGCACCTGCAAATCCTTTCTGATACCCAGGTGTGTCAAATGAATCCTAGATTTTAAGGTATCTTTCGTCTTGCCTTCAATGTTAAGAAGTGTGCCGATAATGCTGTCACATATATTTTTCTCGATGTGCATCACATCAAGATTATGTCGCAGATCCAAATATTTCCAATACTCCAAGTCCCACAAAGTGGACCTGCGGGTAAACAATAATCTATCTTCTATCGTGCCGTGCTTCGTTTTCCCGCTACCATTAGCAGGATGGTTTCCTGGTGTAATATGCCTGACCTTCTCTAATTCCACTTGCAACTCATCGGCGATGAGTCTCTTTGGCGCATCACGGTTTTCATGCTTTGCATTGAACACATGTCTTCAGTATTTTCTAGGATGCGTCTTGTCCTTGGCAAGGAAACGGCGGTGTCCAATGTAACAGATCTTGCTAAGTATTGCGTATGACAGCAAATTCCTGTCACAGCGAACACATGCATTGTAACCATGTGTCGTTCGCCCTGACACAGTGCCCAAAGCCGGATAATCATGGATGCACCAAATTACAACAACATGCAGAAAGAAATCAGCTGGTGGGCTGCTATATAGGTCTCGAGTGAGAACACTCTTCCATAGCTGTTGAAGTTCCTCCACAAGAGGTTCCATGAACAAATCAAATTCCTTTCCAGGACTTTTTGGACCTGGGATGAGCAAGGCCATCATGTAGTTTGATTCTTTGGTGTAGACATTTGGAGGCATGTTGTAAGGGATAACAAGCACTGGCCACATGCTATATGTGGCGCTCTGGTGGCCAAATGGGTTAAATCCATCTGAAGCTAAGCCAAGTCTAATGTTTCTCGGGTCAGCAGCAAACTCTTTGTGTTTATCATTGAAGCTTTTCCACTCACTACCATGAGATGGATGGCTCATTACATTCTGAGCTCTGTACTCCTGGTTCCTAGAATGCCACAGTACATCCTCTCTTGTATCAGCATCATGAAAGAACCTCTGCAATCTTGGTGTAATTGGAAAATGTCTCAGAACATTATGAGGAACCCTCTTCACAACATCGCCATCTTTCCATCTTGATGATTTGCATTTCGGGCATTCACTTAAGTTGGCATAATCCTTCCAGACAGATAACAATTATTCTTACAAACATGGATCATATCATATCCAATTCCAACTGCACAAAGGAAATTCTTCATTTTACTGTAGGTGTGTGGCAGCTCAGACGCATCTGGGAAAGATTTGCGGAAAGCGGCCAACATCGCATCGAATGATTTGTTGGTCATATGCTCAGATGTCTTCACCTAAAAAAGGTGACCATAGCTGAGAATACTGACGGCTTATTTCCTGGGGTGACAGCGACGTTGCATTGTTCCAACATGCGGGCCCACCGTTTTTCTTCTGCAGGTGAAAGTTCACGGAATGCATGAGCATTTAGTAGCATTGTTTCAATGTTGGTCAAACTCACTGGCTCCGCCACCACCACCTCCTCCTCCTCTTCCACCTGAGCATCAGGCAGATCAAGATGGTGATCTGCTGCTTCCACGTAGTCAATAACATTGACGTTCACAGTTTCACCATGATGAACCCACCTTGTATATGTGACCGACATCCCATACAAGTGTAGATGATTTTGCACAGTTGACTGGGTTCTTGTAACAGAATTCATACAGCTGCTACACGGGCAGAGCACATCTGATTTCGGACCACCGTACTCAGCTCTGCTAAAGTTCATGAAGTTTTCAACCCCCTTGACATATGCAGCGGAGGTTCTTCGAGCAGAAGTTATCCAAGTCCTGTCCATCTGTTAGACATACAAATTAGTTCTTCTACTAGATATTACAGGAAAAACATATATGCTTTTTTATGAAGTCCAGAAAAAAATACCTTGGTCGATGTCTAAAGCTATGGCAAGATATTTGGACGAGCAGATCTAAGTAACGAAATATATGTAAAGCTAATTCAGCAAACAAATTTGAGTGCTAAATTATGGCAGGTTGTTTCAGCAGTCAATGAGGCCGGGCACACAGCCATCGAACTATCGAAGGCCATCGCAGCAACAAAGATCGAGTATAAAATGGTGTAGAGCTATTTCACCTAACAGATTGGCTACTAGACCACGGCAATCTACGTCACAATAAATATATGGCAGGATATTTTAGCAACTAATCGGCCTTGGCATGCCATCTCAGCTAAGCAGATTGAGTGCAGAACAGGGCAAGGAAGCTTCTTAAGCAGAGCATATTGACAGTAAACTACTTCGGCAAACAGTGAGATTAACAGCGTCTATCAGCTAACACTCAGCGCTACACCGACATGAACGGGGCCTCAGTCTAGAATGCGCGTACCATGGGAGAAGATGACCGCCGTGCGTCTCCACACGAACATCGCCAAAGGTGGCGGCGCTGACCGCCGTGCGCCTCCACAAGAACGTAGCCAGAGGTGGTGGTGTGGCTAGAGGACGGCGGTCTACGAGAGCGTACTGTGGGAGCGAGAGGATCATCGTGCGTCCCCCCAACGAACCGCAGCGCCGATGTATTGGCGCGGCAGGGAGGGCAGCTTTTGCGGAGCGAATGGAGTGGAGGGGGGACAGGGGGAGGGGGTTTGGGGAATATTTGGCTGAAAGGTGGTTGAATCGGATTTGGGGGGAATTTTTGTGTGTGTGTGTGGGGGGGGGGGGGATTTCGCGCGGTGGGCGGGGGGGAGTTTGGCGCATGGTCGGTTTCTCCAAGTGCAGTCCCACGTGTCAGTGAAGAGGCAAGCCTAAGCGCGTTCCGTTTGCATGAGCCGTGTGCAGGACCGAACTTGTGTGGGGTGCAATGCGACCGCGACAGGAGTGTTGTGAGTGTACCACCTTTTTTCCTTTTAAACTAGGTGCTTCACCCCCTCAAAAAAAATTGTTGCTTCGCGCGATCCATCGATACTACTACTAGTAATCCGGTAATCCCGACTAAAACGATGCGGCCGGGTCTTTTCCCGCACGCTATGCTGGGAGGTTGGCTTAGTTGGGTTTTTTTAATTTGTCTCGGTTCAATAAAAAGCAGAGTTGGTGATGATGGTGTGCCTGTTATCCTGCAATATAGGCCGTCCGATCTATATCTAACGGATAGGAAGGAAACTATGACAATTTACCCGCACTCCTCTCCACATTTGCAGATAAGGCTTTCCCTCGTTCATCCTTTTCTCCCACAAGATCTTGTTCTTCCGTGCAACTCACGGGCATCTTGCTAGTACTCCTACAATATGTGTATTATTGTGAAAGTTCATATACACCGGCCGAGATTAATGCAAACACGGCAGATTTTCATTACATTTCGAACTTTTATAAGACAGAAAAATAAAAGAAACCCGACCCTAAACCTATTCTATGGCGGCGACCGACGTCCTCCATCTGCGATATCTATGTACCGGGGCGGGGTTCAGGACCCGTGAAGTGAAGGTGCAGTCTCTGGCGAGGAAGAGTAGAACACAGGATACGAACCGTCCAGTTGGCACGCCATGCCCTGCCGCCTCCCATGCCCTACTCATCCTCGAAGGAGTCCCCGAGCTCGGCGGTGCCGGACATTGAACGGCGGCAAGTAGGATGCGTGGCTGATGGTGCTCCCGTCGTCGGCCGCCAGCGTGGCCACCGCTTGTGCGGACGCGTCCGCATCCGGCTATGCCGCTATTGCGTCGCGAGAGACGACTTGAGCGAGGGCGACGACCTCGAGCTTCATCCCCGAAGACAAGCTATCCCGTAGAGCGTTCGCACTTGCGGTCATGGCGGATGTGGTGCCAGGTAGGAGGACGACACGCTATGGTGTGGAGGTTAGCAGGGCGTTGCCACTTTAAGTAGCGCATTCCGGTGAGGCCAAGTGTACGGGTGCGTCATTAAGTTGCTGGAGTTGGTTCCTCGGGCACATAGCCTCTTAACAACAACATACGAACGGACGACATGAATGCGGGCAGCTGGCGCTGGCTGGGAACGCACCGCGCGACGATGCGAGGGACGAGGGCTTTGGTTTGCCAGGGTAGTCAGCTGCAATAGTGGCAACGTTGGAGATGCCCTTTGCTCAAATGTGATTCCCACATGTCATTGAAAAAGCAAGACGACCCGGCATGGTCTCAGGTCCAGAGGATGCAGTTGGCCGCACTACACCACCCCGTGGACACGTCGCGACGCCCCGTGCATCCTCGACGAGCTGGGTGTTGGGGTGTGTTTGGATTGTGGCCAAAGTGCACCTTACCAAAATTTTGTTCATGACCCAAAGATTGGTCTTTGTTTGGATGGTTGCCATTTTTTTGGCATGCCAATGAACTCTAGCCAACTCTAGTTCATTTTTCTTGCCAATGTTGGCCAAATCATGGGCAACCAATACGTCAACCAAAATTTTGGTCATGACCCAAAGATTGGTCTTTGTTTGGATGGTTGCCACTTCTTTGGCATGCCAATGAACTCTAGCTAACTCTAGTTCATTTTTCTTGCCAATGTCGGCCAAATCATGGGCAACCAATACCTCAACCAAAATTTTGGCTACCCAATGCTTTGATGGGGCAACCTTGGGCACAAACCAAACATACTGTTGGTCATGCCACAACACTAACGCCACCCTCGGCACACTTAAACCGACCGTGTCTAGCGACGATATGAGCGTGTCGCTCACCGCGGTCGCCGTGTCCAGAGGCGGTGCTGGAGCTGCGCCCCGTTGTTGGCCCCAATGACCCACATGAACGGTTGTCGGTGGCGAGGAGGTCGTGGGCCAGCTCCTCCATTGGACTAGTCTGCGCTACGTCGTCCCGACGGGTGTGCCCCACATGTCGGTTTCCCTGTTTTCCTGGCCATATTCGAGCGTCAGTGCTCCGCATTGCGCATTAGGCCTTTCACTATGTAGGCCAAGCGAGACAACTTATTGTTTATTTGAGCCGTTCAAGTGTAATCATGTGACGTTTGCTTATTTCTCATTCCTCTCCAACCATCTTCTCCATCGATCATGTCGCCCTCCAGTCGAGTCCCTCCTCCCGCATGCCTCATTTGAACATTCCGCCGAGTATTATTCGCATGTACCCACCCTAGTCCTCTTTCAATAGATCTCTGGACCCCGAGATGAAATCGAGAGGGAACGAGTGGGGGCACGTGATACCTAAGGCGGATTCAAAATTTTGAACCGATGATCATAGCATCCGGAAATCATATATAAAGGGTATTCAATGTTCGTTTCATTTTTGAACGTACAATATACTCCCTCCTATCCTTTCTACTTTACATATAAGTTTTATGTGTAGTCAAAGTATCTCTATTATGATCAAAAAGGTATCAACATTCAACAACGCCCAATCAATATTGTTAGATTCGTACGTACTCCTAGATTTGTACTCGAGATGGTTTCCAATTTGACTATTGACAAGATTAATAGTACTCCCTCCGTCTAGGTGAGTAAGTCATCTTAGGCTGTGCACCATGACCAAGGAGGAGGGGAAAACGAGAGACATTAATGTTTATTTGCTAATTAATAGTATTGCATGCAATGAACTAACCACTGCATGTCATGTTTGATAGTCTCATGTCATTAAAAGCATGCACACCCTCATCTCTTATTGGTTGATATGTCAAGAAACAAGAAACAAGGTAGAAGTTGATGCACCGCGCCTACGTGTTTTGGGATTATTTGGTTTTCGTAAGATGACTTACACACCTAGACGGAGGGAGTACATGAGATATATAATGTGAAAATTATATCATTGGAAACTCCTTTCACATACGAAATTGACCGTATGCTTTGTGTAAGTTGCATGTCATATATTATTACTCTAACATTTGGTCAAAGTTAGCCTCGAAAAACGCATTAGACCCTGTATGCTTTGTGTAAGTTGCATGTCATATATTATTACTCTAACATTTGTGTAAGTTGCATGTCATATATTATTACTCTAAAATTTGGTCAAAGTAGTATAGTGGAAGTGGATCCTCTGACGTAGGTATCCCTGCCTTACCCTCCCTTTCAGTCACTTACTGGCGGACCCCATCCTTGCTAGGCCCCGCATGTCAGTTACTCAATGGGTTCGGCCACGTCAGGGGATCCTCATCCACAGTATACTCCCTCTATTTTTGTTTACTCCACATAAAACGGAGGGAGTGGTGGTATAATAAATGACGCGGGTGGGGGAGGGGGAGGGACGTCGGTTTGCTCTCAACTGCGGTCCCACAAGCGAGCAAAAACGCAAGACGAAGCGCATTCCATTCGGTGAGCGACGTGGAGAGTCCAGTGTGCCGGGCTGCAACGCGAACGCGATAAGAGCGATGTACAGTCAAAACTGATCGACCGGTCGTCACCGGAACCACTATTCACACCAGAACCTTCGCTACTCGGCCTACGCCAGCCACTGCCCTAAAACCACACCAAATCTCCAGCCCATTCCCCCACCTTTCGATCCCCTAGCCCGCATCAAGCGTCCCCTAATTCGCCGGAAAGCCATGGTGCGCCGCAAGATCACTTACTACAAGATGCTAACGCCAGAGCGCCGCGCAGAAATCGCGGCGGCGGTCGGCGCCACAGACCTCCATTCCCAAGCTCACTTTGTGGCGGGCCAATCCCCAAGTTCTCTGGAGCCAAGCTACGAGGAGGAGGAAGCCGATCCAATGTTCACTCCAGAGGTCGTGGCGCAGAAGGCCCCCGATAGGTATGAGACGACGGACATCGACTTCGTGCCAGCGTCCGAGTCCCCCATGGTGCAGGTGGACCAGCGGTTCAACATGGCGATACTAAAGGAGGACCGGGAGGCAGAGGCTCAACTCGACGTGGAGCGCGCGCATGCCGCTGCCATTGAGGCTCTCTTGCAGGCGGAACCGGATGTCGTGGATGTGAACCGGGCGGCGGAGGCTCAACTTGAGGCAGAGCGCGCAGATGCCGCTGCCATCGAGGCCCTCCTGCAGGCGGAACCGGACGTCCTGGACATGAACCGGGCGGCAGAGGCTCGACTCGATGCAGAGCGCGCAGATGCCGCTCTCATCGACAACCTCCTGCAGGCGGAACCGGACGTCCTGGACTTGAACCGGGCGGCGGAGGCTCGACTCGACGTGGAGATCGCGGATGCCGCTGCCATCGAGGCCCTCCTACAGGCGGAACCGGACGTCCTCGACTTGAACCGGGCTGTGCTCTCGTCCATGCAGAGCGCCCGCACGCTCCGCCTGAACGAGTAGCTGGAGGCTGAGGACAACCACGGTGCAGAGACACACGTCGGCAGCGATGGCTGGTTCGCGCCGGCAGCCAAAGACGACGAGGCCGTCTCTTTCCGCGAGCAGTGATAGTTTTTCTTTATGTTGTTGTTTTTATGGATCTTTTGCTGTGTAAAAACATACTATATTTGTTATGCAAGTCGCCTGACTTGGGTCAGTCTACCATTTCAGGCGGTTGGATGAATATCCTACGTCTCCTAACCCTTCATTCCTTCTTCCTCACCTCTTCTTCTTCCCCAACAGACCACCGCACGGGCCGTACGGATACTCCCCAACATGAGGTTGGATAAATATACTCTATGAATGAAAATTATGTGTCAGCAATAGGATGGCTGAGTTTGGTTTGTTCACATGCGACAACACATGTCAGTGAGGGTGCGTTCCCTTGGTTGGGTTTGCGGCGTGCAGGAGCGACTGTGTGAGGGTACAGTGTGACCGCGGCGTGCAGGAGCAACCGTGTGAGGGTGCGGTGCGACTGCGGCGTGCAGGAGCAACCGTGTGAGGGTGCGGTGCGACTGCGACAGCAGTGCGCAAGTGTACCTCCTTCTCATTTTGAAAACTTTAGGCAAGCTTGGCAAAAATGTGTGGCGAAGTTTGGCAATGCAAGGCCTAGACCCAAAGAGGATAAGTACGTATGTACTAGGAGTACTAGTGTTAAAAAAGAAAGGCGGGGTTCTCCTTCACGGGATTTAATCGATACAAATCCTTGTTTCACGTGTCAATTAATGCGTATTTTTTTCTCGAAAGACCAAAGAGCTAACCATCTCACTCCTCATCGCTTGATTAATGCAGCGCCATGCAAACCAACCTTCTCACCTCCGCATGCATGAAGGGGATATTAATGTCCTTGGTTGCAAACCCCATCAATTTTGCCTTGATTAGTGTTAGTGGCCATTTGCAAATTGTAATTTTGATATACTGGCCTTGTGTACAAAAAAATGGAGGTAGTAACTATATTTGACTTCCTTCCCCATTGCGGTGACGTCGATGTTTTTTTTAGTGGTTTGGCGAAGTGCGTTCGACGGAGAACACCATTGAGGGAGACCACGGTAAGTCGTTCACAAGTGCCGCCTGCAAGCCGAGACAACCGCCTTATTTGCATCCAGGAAGTCCTTTACTAGTACTACTACTAGGAGTACTAGTGCGGTGAGATGGTTTCTCGAAGAAGACGATGGAGAAGCGGAGTCAGCGAAGAGTGAAATGATGGTTGCTTCGTCCGTGCTTTGTGATTTGACATCTCACTCCTTTGTGATTTGTGATAGAAGGGACAGGGGAGTAGACTCTGTGCTCTATATGGTACTACATGCGTCCAAGCATGGGAGAAAGAGGAGAGACGTTGCATTTTTCTATTCCTTCAATCAATCAATCAAGGAGCTTCGGTTCCATCTTTTTGGCTTTGGCAACACCGTCCACAATGGTTCCCACGATGCCAAAAGCTATTTTCACATTTGGCTACCCATTGTGGATGCCCTTAACCGTACCACTTGGTTTTTCTCCTATGTGCTATCTATACAAATCTCAATTATATTACTAAAAAATTATAGAATCAAGATTAGTAAAAAGGAGGTGATTTTGCCGCGCGGATGGCGGGGCAGGTTTCTTATTTTCGGAGGACGTTGTCCTGGCAGTTTGCTAACATGTGGTCCCACGTGTCAGTGCTTTACCAAGCCGATCCGCGTCCCACATGAGGCAGAACAACGGCAGAAGCAACACGTGGTTAAGTTGAAGAATATGAGGGAGAAGTGGATTCAGCAACGAGTGGAATGATGGTTGCTTCGTCCCTCCAACTTCTTTTTTTAGCATTATTACTTCGTCCCTCCAACTTAACTGCGGGAAAGGTGCAGCTTTGTGATTTGACGCCTCATTGCTCATTACTACGCCGGCGCCATGACTGGGGTGCTTCACCCCGGCTGCTCTGCACTGTATTCCGGTATGGCCCATGGACCCGGTAGCTTGATGTCCCACATGTCGGCGAAAGGGACTAGAAGATTTATGAAAGCAAGTGCTCCACTCTTACGACGGAGGAGTAGACGACACGACGGTCCAGTGAACTGTCACTTGTACTGTATAGTACTATAGTTTGCTGTTTCGCACGATCCATCGATACAAACCCGATTAAACAGGAAAGGGCGGGATTTTTCCCGCGCGGTAGATGATACTGGCCATACATTTCAAAGGCAATTTTGATGTATGCAAACTGAATAATTATAAGTAACAATATGATATCTAGTAAAACTAAAAACACATATGATTTATTGTGTTAGAGTGTAGTAGTAGTGTTGTATTGCATAGTTGTTAGATGTAACATGCGAGAACATGTAGAGATGTAGTTTTGGAGGGCCTACAGAGAGAAAAGCGTAATACGTTCACTGAACTTCAGAATAAGCTGATTACAGTCACTATATGCGTTTTACGGTGATTATCCGGTCACTTGCTCACAGTTCAGCATCGGATTGCACTCTGTTGACCGGCTAAATAGTCTGCGTGGCACCATGTTGACTAGTTAAATTGACCATGTTCCTTGTGGGTCCCACCTGTCAGTTCGCATAGGGAAAAGGTTAGATAAACACAAATTTACACAGGCGTGACAAGGCTCTGACCCGTGCACGGGAATCACCTGGTTGTGTATGTGTCTGTCAGGGCCTGATGTGTGCGCATGCACGTGTAGGTTGAGCACTTGAGCGTGAAAGTGTGTGTTGGTCGTGTGGTGTATTGGTGTGTGCATGCATGCGTGCGTGTGTGCTGTGAGTGTTGCGTGCGTGCGTGGCTGCGTGTGTACGTGTGAGTGTTGCATGCATGTGTGGGTGCATGTGTTTGTGTGAGTGTTGTGTGGATGCAGTTCGTGTGCATGCGTATGTGTGTGTATAATCACCACACCAGCTCCTGTGTGTTAAAATAGACGGCTCAGCATACCAATACAAGGCCACCTTGTCCGCTGTGCTCGCGGTCATGACTTCGAACCACCGTCAAAATATTTTTTTGTCGTTTGTTTTCATTCATACTAGCAAGATGCCCGTGCGTTGCACGTAGCATCAAGATGCATTTGTATGACTTGTTTATCTTGTGAGAGAAAAGTATGGACGTGGGAAGGCCTTATTTGCAAATGTGGAGAGGTGTGTGGGTACCTTTTTGCAAAACTGCCATAGTTTCTTTCCTATCCGTCAGATATAAATCGGACGGCCTATATTGCAGGATGGCAGGGACACCATCATCACCAACTCTGTTTTTTTATAAGAGTGTATTTTATGTATTTTATAAGAGTGTAGATGTAGAGTAGATACAAGTCGATAGGTGGGCACGATGGTTGTGGGATAATGTGATGCAACACTAGAGGTGCCACGTGGAGCGTTTAACTGGTCAACTAGTCATGTCATGAGCGAATACAAAGTTGTACGGTGAGCCCATGACTGTATAATAACCACTAAACATAAACGGTGACCGTAATGAGTGGATTATGAAGTCCAATGTATGTATCGTGCTTTTGCTTCAAATACAATGATCGTCATTGCATATATCGCGAGAGAAAGATGAAACACACGTGAATTTTCTGGGGGCTTACCTTTAGAGGACCTGGAGATAGTTTTGTGTGCATACGTGAAAGGGGCGTACAGGGGGGGTATGCGACGGAGAGAGAGATGCTCTTCATTTCTCTTTATTATGACTAACTTTGTATATAGTATAAAAATATACAAATTCACAGTGTGAAATAAATATCATTGTGGGCACCATGCAATGCAAATTAGCGTTCGTACTCCTCCATATATCTTTGTAATGTTGTATATATGTGGAAACTCTAAAATAATTTTTTGGCCACACTTTATTCAAAAGGAATGTTGTATGCGAAATAAATGTGAAGAGAGGGCTTTTTAGATCAATGGGGTACGTGATGTAACATGTGTGAATGTGTAGTTGATGCATTTGGTGGGGCCTAGAGAGGTATGTGTGTGTATTACGTATTCGAGAGAGGCATGGATAGATGGGCCGACGGGGGGGGGGGCGTGGGAGAGATAGCATGGGAAATGAGAGTGGTCTAGAGAGAGAGACGAATATGACGTCACGACAAGAGATTCCATTCCCTTGAGTGTGTATATGCAAGGGGGAGGGAATAGAGGCACAAGGAGAAATTTTCTGTGTGTGTGGTGTTTGTGTTGGTATGTGTGGGTGTGAGAAGATAATGAGACGTGGGGGCAGAGGGTGTGTCACCGCGTGAGGTCCGGTGGGTCGAGGTGAGGCCCTTCGTTCGGTTCCGTCCTGCGCCACATTGGTCGGCCCATGACACATTTAGGAAGACCCATGGATGACTAGTCATACAAGACAAAGATAGCAGAATTGTGAAGGACTGTGTGTCCACTGACAAAGCTGGCTAGGATTTGTAATCCTAGATTCTCGGACTAAGGTAACCCCTTTATCTCTGATATTACTATTCATCCAACCTAACTTTAAGGGGCATCCTACAAAATGCTCTGCTAGAATCATACTCGTCGATTAGGAAGAGAGGTGTGAGACAATGCGTGAGAGACAGGCGTAAAGATAATGTGCGTACATGAGACACGTAGGGAGGTCCATGTATATAGAAAGGGTCGATGAGGATTGTGTGTGTGTATGTTTGTGAGAGGAAGAGTGATTGTGATAAAGGTTAGTGAAAACAGCTGTAAATGGTTACGAGAGGGAGGGAGGGTTATATCTAGAGTATGTGTGCGAGAAAGACACCTCGGGAGAGAGTGTGTGAGCATGTGTGAGAGACCACCGATGGAGAGTGAGACTACACGTAAAAGACTGCTCTACACATTGATTAAAGATATAAATTGTATCCAAATATTAGGATGGGATCATGATATTTGCAATTTGCGTAAGGAGCGGTCATTGATCCATCAGACATCTAGATTCTATTGAATTTGAGAATGTCTATGTTATTATTTGACACAATTCATCCACGTAGTTAGTATTTTGAACTCCAGACAATGCATCACTTTAGCAATCGAATATAAACGTGAGTATAGTTCATGTTGTGTGTGTAAAGCACATTATACATACAAAATTTACACAATGGACATTATAAATAGCTACCTATGAACTAGCATACATTTGAATTCAACTTAAGGTGGTTTAAAAAAATCGAATTCAACATGAAGTCCATTCAATAATTTGAATTTGATATCATGGCATTTGTAAACCATACCTAAATTATTGGGGCACCAATCTTTGCTCTGATTTTGTACATAATAGCATATGTAGTCGTGTACAAAATAGATTCAAATTTAGCTCCTCCATTCCAAAATAATCGTAGTTATAGGATTTTCAAGTGTCAAAATTTCAAAAAGAAGCGGATAATTTAATGAGGTTTTCAAACATACAAGGTCAAATATAACGTTGTCTATTTAGGTCAATTCTCATAGTTCAAGAGTACTCTAAACGTGAATGCTTGTGGTTCAAAATTTCGAACGAAGGGCCAAAAGAGCCTCTACTCGCCCGAAACCGCGTGAGACCAATGTTTGGTAATACAAGGAAATTACTTTTCTAATAACTCCGACCCATGAAACCTACCGGCCCGACGTCCAAAGGTCTAAACCGGGGTAGGTTTGTAGCTTCATCTAGACACCACGCAACCGCCTCCGAAAAACATTCATACACAATGGCCGCCTAAGCACACATGCGCGCGGCCGAAATCGCTCCCGCCCACTATTTGGGACACTTGGGATTACCATCCTACCCCCGACCCGCAGTAGGTCCAAAATTTAAGAGGGGGCAAAGTTTGTACTTTCCCAAATTTCAAGCAAGCGCGTCCCATCTTCTGTTTAAAAAAGCCAAAAACAAGCGCGTCCCAGACCGAAACATGGTTCCTCCCACCCGTCCGATTCCCCATTTGTACTCCATGGGCGCCAAAACTACCGCTCCACCAGCCGCGAAACCCCGGCGTCCTCCGTCCGCCACCCCATCCCACCCATCAACCGCCGCCCTCCTCCATCACGCAGGAGCCGATACCCTGACGTCATCGTCCACCGCAACCTCAACCCCAACGCCCTCCACGACTAGTAGTTGAAGCCCAGGCCGAGCCGTCCATACCCGAGCCAGTTCAACCATGCCGTCCTGCGGCTCACCGCTACCGCTCAAACTTCGCCACCCTCCACCGCACCAAAGCTGTTCCTGCTACGCCGTCCTTCGCCGCCTCGGATCTGCTACCCCTTCGCCGACATACGGCCACGGAAACACAGTCAACAATTTGGCCATGGGTTCGTCCAAGCCTGCTGTCGCGGCGGACTGAGGGCCACGAGCACCTATGGGGCAGGAGGGCCCCTTTGTTTGTCCGGCAAGGGAGTGGAGGGCGCACGCAGAGCGGATCGAGGCGAGGGAGCACGCGGGGGATTTTTACCCAGCTTCGGAGCTCTCCGGAGAGATAAAACTCCTACTGCTGCTTTGTGTGTTGTATTTGTTCTGGATCGAGAGAGCGGGCGTGGCGTCGAATCAGCCGAACCCCAAGCTGTGGAACCCAAAATTCCCAACCCCCGAACCCCTTCTACGTGCGCATGGGCCTCCTTTTTATAGGCTAAAGGGGTCACCGACAGGTGGCAGCGTAGAAAGAGGGGTAGAAAGGTAAAAATGCGGGTTGGTACAACTACTACCAACAGTGTCCCCTACCTAACTCTGACAGCAGGGGACAAGGGCATTTAATGCCCGTCCGGTCGCCCCAACAGTGCAAGGAAATGACCGTTAGAGGCGCCACCGATCGCCACGATGGCCTCCTTGTCAGCTTCGCTTGCCACCTCGCACCGCCATGCTGCACAGCTACCCGCCACGTGCACCAGGAGCGATCCTGTGGCGACACGTCTTCGGATGCGCTGGAGCGTGGGCGCGGAGTGGCAGCCTTGCCGCGGCCCTTGTCTTGTCGCACCAGCAAGCTAGCCGCTCGCCGGGCCCTGCCGGGACGCGCGGGGCGTCGCGGCAAGTTTCTTGAAGTGCCTTGGCTAGCCTTCCCGGCAAGCTCCTCTTGCCGGGGCCTTTGTCCTTCCTGGCAAGCTCCTCTTGCCAGGGCCTTGTATTCTTCCCGGCCAGCTTCTCTTGCCGGGGCCTTGGTCGGCCTTTCCGGCAAGCTCCTCTTGCCGGGGCCTTGGTTGGCTTTCCCGGCAAGCTCCTCTTGCCGGGGCTTTTAGCTTTAGTACTCTGTTCTTGAATGGCATCTTAAGCGGCCGGCGAGGATCTTGGCGGATGCCCGGCAAGCCCTGCCGCGGGTCGCTGCGACTGCCCGTGCACAAGTTCGGGGGTACTAAGGTACCCCCTACTTTAGTACACCGACAGGAGCCCCCGGGCCTGGGCCATACACGGTGTCGAGCGCTGTTGGGCCAGGCCCAAAACAGGGCACGGGCGCACGCGGCCTGGGTCCACACTAAACCTGACTCTACGCCCACCACGCTCCCTTGTAACGGCACGCGCCAATCACGGCGTCGTGGGAGACGTGGGTGGTGTGCGCGATTTTTGAGGCGCCCACCCCCACCCGTGACCACGGGAGGGGCGAGGTCACCTCATCTGTCGCCTTGCCTCTGCATCCCCGCCACGCGGCTCCCATGCACTCGGGGTCGTGGACGGTGGAGGCGGGAAACCGAGCCGTCATGGGCGGAGGCAGCGGGTCGTCTCAGCTTCCCTGCTCCTCCCGTGCCCTGATTCGCTGAGCAGGGCGGTCGAGCCCCCACCTTGCTCCTTTAAGAAGAGCGGGAGGGGGGCGCCGAGACCCGCACTCCCTCATCTTCTCCTTTCTCCAATCTTCTGTTTCCCCTTTCTCCTATTCACCATGGAGGAAGGGAACCCTGGTCCTTTATCGATGGCGGCGAGGGTCGCCGCTAGGCAGCGCATCCCTCCCTATTCCACGCCCGTGGTGGCAGAGCCAGCCACAAGGGGAAGAGGGAGGGGGCGAGGTCGCGGTCGAGGTCGAGGACGAGGCCGAGGCGCTCGGGGAAGAGGCGGTCGGGGTGGTGCAGAATCTCCGCCTCCACCGGCGGCTTCTCCCCTCGCGGTGGTACATACGGGGGACGACCCTTGCGAGTTCTTCGTCAGGCTGCGCCGGCCGCCTCGTCGTCGCCTCCAGCTTCCCGCTCCGTTTGCGAACGCGATGGAGCCAGAACCCCCCGAGACGTTGAGGTTGCACATGAGGGGCTGTGGGATCAGCGGCACGCGAGTCCATGTTGTATCTCCAGCCCCTAATGTGATGTATCTTGATCGTGGGTGGAAGACATTCGCCCGCATCCACAGCTTGACGGCGGGGTTTACCCTCCATTTTAAGCTAATGGAGGGCGACCTCCTCTCCGTCAAGGTCTTCGGGGACTCCGGCATCCGGGCGAGGTGCTGCGTGGACAGCTCCTCCGATAGCGAAGACTCCCCCTCGAGCAAGAGTGACGAGGAGGAGAGCGACAGCGACGACGAGGGTAATGGGCGGCGGGGTGGCGAGTCTGACTAGGTGTCGGACGCCGCTCCGCGCGCCTCCGGCGACCCCATCATCCGCGTCGCCGGCACCTTGAACTCCCCGGGGCCGTCTCCTTGGGCGGCTGGTGCAGGGAGGCTGCGGAAGGGGAAGAGGGCCGGCAAGGCCGTCAGGTCGGAGTACGAGGGCGTGGTGCCCTCGACAGCGTGCTGACGTCCTGCCGCCCCGTCCTCGAGCCCCGCTTCCGGCGCTGCCATCACCGTCCAGCCTTCAGCCAGCCCCCGGGCTGTTCTCTTGGTGTCTTCTGGCACCCGTAGCTCGCCTAGGCTCCCCTTTTGCCCTTCTCGCCTCCTTGACCTACCTCCTGAAGAGAGGGACAGGAAAAGGATTACGGGCATCTTACCTTTTTAATTTGTAAGCCTTCGGGCCTTAGCTGCATTTAAAACTTGTAATCCTCTCTTTCATGTTTTTCATCCTCTATGGACTGCACCCGAGTGGGATGTTTTTTAATGAAAAAGGGAAAGCTTGCTATGTCCTTTACTTGATTTTATGTCTTGTATGTTTTTACCCTGTGCTTTGAGGGGACTTGCCGGCGCAAGCAAACTTGCTGAGTGCGGAACATCATCAGCCCGCTGGCGGTGTTGCGTCCAGCAAGAAACCTTGTCGGGGCTAGTTGCAGCACGCTTGTATTGTTGAGCGGACTCGAAACAAATCAAGGGCGCAACTTAGCCGCGAGTCGGTTCCTCCGCATACAGGTTTTTCATACAAGGCACGATCGTTCAAGGACGCGGCTTCGCGTTCCCCAGTCCATGAGAGGATGCATGATGAGGGACGAAAAACTTATCTGGTATCGTAGCCTCCGGCAACCTTGGCTTGCCGCAGATGAAACTTGACATTCGCGCCCCCCGGCAACACTGGCTTGTCGGGGTCTAGGTGCCGGCGCGCCCTTCTTTTTCTTCCTGGTCGCTGTCATTTCAGTTATGAGAACGTTTTAGCCAGTGCCGCGATAAGTTATTTTTGCAACATAACTCAATTAAGGGCACTATCCGCTATGTTACTTCCTTTACTTGATTCCGCCCCTTGTGTGTTTTCGCCCTACACTTTGAGGGAAACTTGCCGGTGCAAGCCCACTTGCTGAGTGCGGGACATCAGCAGCCCACTGGCGGTGCTGCATCCAGCAAGAAACCTTGTCGGGGCTAGTTGCAGCGCGCTTGTATTGTTGAGCGGACTCGAAACAAATCAAGGGCGCAACTTAGCCACGAGCCAGTTCCTCCGCGCACAGGTTTTACACACAAGGCACGGTCGTTCAAGGAATATAACTTTGTCCCGGGCGACGCTTGCTATGTTATATCCTTTACTTTGTCACATCCCTTGTATGTTTTCACCCTACGCTTTGAGGGAAACTTGCCGACGCAAGCACACTTGCTGAGTGTGGAACATCAGTAGCCCGCTGGCGGTGCTGCATCCGGCAAGAAACCTTGTCGAGGCTAGTTGCAGTGCGCTTGTATTGTTGAGCGGACTCGAAACAAATCAAGGGTGCAATTTAGCCATGAGTCGATTCCTCCGCGCACAGGCTTTCCATACAAGGCACGGACATTCGAGGAATATAACTTAAAAATTTAAAACTTGATCATGCTCAAACTTTGGCAACTTATCTTTTTTGTCGCCTGTGCTCCGGCGAGGCCATGCTCCTTTGAACGACACCCGGCCCACACCTCTGTCCTCTCCTCCTCGAAGCTTCTGGCGTTAGCTTGTCGGTAGCGAGCAGCTCGTACCGCAGCCTGAAGACGATCTCCCTCGAGGAGCAGCGCGTTATCTTTTCCGCTGCTGCTCTCGCTCTAGCTCACCGTAAGGGAGCTCTCGAGGTGATCTGTATACGAGGGGAAAGGGGTCAAGAATGTTGAGCCCCCAGCCTGAAAATGGCCCGGATAAAGGGATTGTTCGGAAAGCTTGAGCTGGCTGATGAATCTATTTGGAGTGGAACTGGCACGCTTCACACTTGGTTACTTGTGCAGTTGCATCCTGGAGGGCTGAAGGCTAGAAGAAACCTTGCCGGAAGGCTTTGCCGGCAAGGGCTCTTGCGCCAATGTGTTGACCACATATGCCTCCGTGTATCTCCGCCAACAGCTCCTGTCCATCTTCCCGGGATATGCACTTCAATTTCACTCCGTTGAATCTTTTTCTGTATAGTATGTCATCGACAAACTGGTACATACTTGATTGCCGGGCTACTTTTTCCGCTTCTTCTTGTTCCTCGGGAAGTTCTCCTGTCTGAAGGAAATGGACGATCTGCTGTGCCCATGCCGGAGCTTGTGGCTCGACGACAAGGACTAAAGGCGCGAATGCTGCTGCGAGAACATCCGCTTCTACGGCAAGGATCTGGTACCTCGCCAGAGCGTGATGTTCCCCGACAAGCTTGCTGGAGCAAAACTTGTCGGGAGCCTCTGCTCGAACGGAACAAGGCCTGGGGCTTGCCGGAGCAGGACGTTCCCCGGCAAGCGTGTCGGGACACAGCTTGTCGGGAGCCTCTGCTCGAACGGAACAAGGTCCAGGGCCTGCCGGAGCAGACCGCTCCTCAGCACTCTTGGTGTTGATCCCGGGGACCTTCTTGGCGGCGGCTCCGGGGAGCTCTGCCGGAAAGTAGTCGCCGGCAATCAACTTCCTCTTCTTGCTCTGTCCAGTTGATGGTGTCACAGATGGCTGAGTCAGCTTGAGCACAAAGATCCCTGGTTCCACAGGCAACTTGAGTGCGGCACACTTTGACAGACTATCTGCAATGTCATTCTGAGCTCTTGGAACATGTTCCATTTGCAGGCTGTCAAAATGCTCCTCTAGCCTCCTCACTTCATCGATGTATGCTTCCATCAACAGACTCTGATAATCTTTGTTAACTTGGCGGACGACAAGGTGCGAATCACCCCTGACAATAAGCTTCTTGATCCAAAGTTCTGCCGCGATCCTGAGTCCGGCAAGCAAGCCTTCATACTCTGCAGTATTATTTGTTGCTTGCTCCTTGGGAAAGTGCATTTGGACCAGTACTTGAGGTGCTCTCCGGTGGGTGCGGCGAGTAGTACGCCCGCACCGGCGCCTTGCAGCGAGAAGGCACCATCGAAGTACATGATCCATTCCTTGCTAGCTTCCTTGACGGGGATGCTCCTCTCCGGAGTTTCTTCATCAGGCGTTGGTGTCCATTCTGCTATGAATTCTGCCAAGGCTCGGCTCTGGATAGTTGAGGTACTCTCGAACTTGAGGCCAAAGCTTGACAATTGCAGTGCCCACTCGACAATCCTGCCTATTGCCTCTGGATTCTGCAATATCCTCTTCAACGGAAAGCGAGTGACCACTGTGATCTCATGTGCTTGGAAGTAATGGCACAGCTTCCTCGAGGCCATTAGGAGGCCGAAGAGCAATTTCTGCACGCCAGAGTACCTTGATCTAGCCCCCTGCAGAAGGGAGCTGACGAAGTAAACTGGGCGCTGCACCATCTTTTTCTGTTTCTCTTCTTGTGGCTGCGCGGATCCATTCTTGCCGGAACCAGAACTTGCCGGATCGGGGCTTGTCGGGCCAGAGCTTGTCGGGGAAGCCCCCTGCTTGTCGCTGGATTTGCTTGCCGCGGACGCTGGCTCACCATCTGCCTCCCTCTCCGCTACTAACGCAGCACTAACCACTTGATTGGTTGCCGCCAGATATAGCAGCAACTTCTCTTGTGGCTTAGGTGCGACAAGTGTTGGAGTAGAGGATAGATATCTCTTCAGGTCCTGCAGCGCAACCTCCGCTTCCGGAGTCCATTTCATTGGACCTGCCTTTTTCAAAATCTTAAAAAATGGCAGGGCGCGCTCAGCAGACTTGGAGATGAACCTACTCAGAGCAGCAACACAGCCGGCAAGCCTTCGCACATCCTTGACGCGCTTTGGTGCTTCGATTTGCTCAATGGCCTTGATCTTGTCGGGATTAGCTTCAATCCCCCTCTGGGACACAAAGAATCCGAGAAGCTTGCCGGAGGGAACTCCAAACACACACTTCTCGGGATTCAACTTGAGGTTGACCCTGCGCAGATTTGCAAAAGTCTCGTCCAAATCTTGGATCAAAGTCTCTTTGTCCTTGCTCTTGACCACTATGTCATCCATGTAAGCTTCTACATTTCTGTGCAGCTGTGGCTCAAAAGCATGACTGACTACTCTTGCAAATGTTGAACCAGCATTCTTTAACCCGAAGGGCATTCGTACAAAGCAGTACGTGCCACATGGAGTAATGAAAGCTGTTTTCTCTTCATCCTCTTCTGCCATGAAGATCTGATGGTATCCTGAATATGCATCAAGGAATGAAAGCAGATCACATCCTGCCGTGGAATCGACAATCTGGTCAATGCGCGGCAAGGGAAATGCATCCTTGGGGCAAGCTTTATTAACATCAGTGAAGTCAATACAAAGCCTCCATTTCCCGTTTGCTTTGTGCACGACTACTGGATTGGCTAACCACGTCGGGTGGAGTACTCCTCGGACAAGGCCCGCTGCTTCCAACTTCCTGATTTCTTCTGCAATGAATTCTTGACGCTCTACTGCCTGCTTTCTAACTCTCTACTTGACGGGCCGCGCGTGAGGACAGACGGCAAGGTGGTGCTCAATTACTTTCCTGGGAACACCGGGGATGTCAGATGGTTGCCATGCAAACACATCGACATTCGCCCGCAGGAAAGCAACGAGCGCGCTTTCCTATTTAGGATCAAGCGTGGCACTGATGGTGAAGGTGCCACCAGTGCCGTCCTCCTTGGCGGCCACTTTCTTGGTCTCTGGTGAAGCTATCTTTGCCTTCTTGCACTTGCTGGTGGAGCTCGATGGTGCGTCCTCGACGGTAGCGCCGCACTCCAAAGAGGTGCGCTTGCCGGAGTAGGCATCAGAGCTACTCTTGCCGGTCTTGGCCTTCTTCTTCCCCCCGGGAGCTTCAGCGGCAAGTGGTTTGCGTTCTGCTGCGGCTGCTGCTTCCCGGTAGATCTTGTCGGTACAGATGAGTGCATCCTTCTTGTCACCTTGGACAGAAATGACACTTATCGGACCAGGCATCTTGAGCACATTGTAGGCATAGTGAGAGGCTGCCATGAACTTGGCAAGCGCTGGACGGCCGAGTATCCCATTGTAGGGCAATGGGAAATCAGCAACGTCAAATGTGACTCTCTCTGTCCTGAAATTCAGCTCGTTGCCAAATGTCACTGGCAGTGTGATCTTCCCCTTCGGCTTGCTCCTTCCCGGGTTTATTCCTTGATAGGTACCAGTCTCTTCGAGCTCGCTGTCGGGGATCTGGAGCTTCTTGAGCACTGCGGATGAGATCAGATTCAGGCCGGCCCCGCCGTCAACCAGCATCTTCGTGACCCTGAGGTTACGGATTGTTGGTGAAACCAACATCGGCAAGCACCCGACCGTAGTGATGCGATCAGGGTGATCCTCAATGTCGAAGATGATGGGCGTGCTGGACTACTTCAGGGGCTTGCGCGACTCAACGGATGGTTCTGCTGCGTTCACTTCCCGCACCCACTGTTTGAGTTGGCGGTGCGAGGTGTGCAGAGAAGCGCCGCCATCGACGCACAACACCTCTGTCGCCTTCTGGAACTCCTGCTCGTCAGTCTCATCTTCCTCCATCTCATCATCCTCATCTTCGTCTTGGTCTTTGTCGCGGCCGCGGGGAGGCCTGTCTCCTTGCCGCGGCTTGGCCTTGTCGCGGCGCCCTCCCCGGGCGGGATACTTCTTGCCGGATCCTCTGCCATCTTGCCGGGCCTTCTCCTTGTCGCGGCGCTCGTATTCAGCTTTCTGTAGCTCCGCCATCTGCTCAACTTTCTTGCAGGCTTGGAGATCATCGCCCTTGGTGCGGTGGATCTTGCAATACTGCTTGCCGGAGCCATCCTGCTTGTCGGCGGCCACCACAGCCTCGCCGGTGCTACCAGCTCTGGCCTTCTCGGAACCGCCTCCACTGCCGGATTGCTCAACAACTAGCACATCCTTAGCCTTTCTCTTTCTGTTATTCCGCCTCCGGTTCCTCTTTGCCGGAGGGGCGTCCTCACTGTCAGATCCTTCTGCTCCTGCATTCTCTCCGGGGAGTCTCCTCCCCTCTTTAGCCCGTGCACACTTTGTCGGCTAGGGCATATAGCTCGCTGACATCTCTGATTTTGCACATCGCCATTTCCTCCCTCATCCTGCGGTTACGCACGTTCTGATGGAACACGCTGATAACCGCGGCAAGGTGGACGTCTGGGATGTTGCGCTGCACCTGACTGAACCTCTGTATATACTTGCGCAGGGGTTCTCCCTCCTTCTGGGCGAGCAGGTGAAGATCACTCTCCTGGCCATGGGGTTTGTGGCCGCCTGTGAAAGCGCCAACGAACTAATGGCACAGGTCCGCCCACGAAGAGATGGAGTTGTTCGGCAAGTGCATGAGCCAAGATCTGACATTGGGCTTGAGTACCAGCGGGAAGTAGTTGGCGAGGATCTTCTCGTCGCGTCCTCCGGCAGCCTGCACCGCGATGGTGTAGACACTGAGGAACTCTGACGGATGTATCCTGCCATCGTACTTCTCGGGCACGTCTGGCTTGAAGTTCTTGGTACTGGGCCACTGGACTTGCCGCAGCTCACGGGTGAACGCAGGGCAACCTGCCGCGTACGGCAAGTCGCCTGGTTCCCCTGGCGCATGCATGTCGACAATGGGCCCAGCGCACCGGTCAGATTGACGTCGCGCTTCTCTTCGATGCTCGATGCGAGTGCGAGCGTCTTCGTGTCGTCGTTCTTGGAGAACTTGGCGTTGATCCTTCGAGCTCGCGGGTCTGACGACGCGGTGGAGTCGGTGTCGAGGTTGGCCCAGCGAGTCGGCGATCTTGGCCTTCGGGGCGGGGAGTGCGCAGTGGCGGCACCCCCAGCGGTCTTGTCGGCATCGGCTTGCGCCTGGGCGTCTTGCCGGGGCTTCGATGTGCTCGGTTGCCGGGACATGTCGCCGTTGGCGAAGCCAATGAGGCTATAAAAGGCAGCCCTCCAGTCGTCGATCTTGTCCGGCACTGGAGGGTAGTCTAGAAGCAGCTGGGCTCGGGCCAGCGCTTCCTCTGGAGTCTTGGGTGGCGGTGGCGAGCGGCGCGAGGTGCGAGACATGCTCAAACTTCTAACAGTGTTAGAAGGAGCAAAATCCCGCACAGGCGACCGCACTGCGCTCGTGCCAGCGTGTTGGCGTGCATGTTGGCCTTGAGCGTCCCGCGACCCGCCAGCTTGGCCTTGTTCCAACGCGAGCACGGTGTTAGGAGCACCGTGGTGTTGTTGATCCTGCACCTCCTGGGAGGGGTTCGGTGGATATGCAGAAGCAGAACCTTGCGGGGCCTTGTCCTTGGACCGGGTGACGACGCGCGTCCCCCCGCCGGCGCCCGCTCCTCCGCCGGCGTCTGCCCCATCGCTCATTTGCTCCGGTGGCGGTAGGAAAGTCGCAGACGGAGCGGCCACTTCTGAAGTCTTCTTCTTTGGTGGCATGTCGACGAAGATGTTGATGTAGCGCGCGCAGACGCCAGATCAGATACGCACGACCTCGACGCCCCCCCTACCTGGCGCGCCAGAGATGTCACGGCGGACTGAGGGCCACGAGCACCTATGGGGCAGGAGGGCCCCTTTGTTTGTCCGGCAAGGGAGCGGAGGGCGCACGCAGAGTGGATCGAGGAGAGGGAGCGCGCGGGGGATTTTTACCCAGCTTCGGAGCTCTCCGGAGAGATAAAACTCCTACTGCTGCTTTGTGTGTTGTATTTGTTCTGGCTCGAGAGAGCGGGCGTGGCGTCGAATCAGCCGAACCCCAAGCTGTGGAACCCAAAATTCCCAACCCCCGAACCCCTTCTACATGAGCATGGGCCTCCTTTTTATAGGCTAAAGGGGTCACCGACAGGTGGCAGCGTAGAAAGAGGGGTAGAAAGGTAAAAATGCGGGTTGGTACAACTACTACCAACAATGTCCCCTACCTAACTCTGACAGCAGGGGACAAGGGCATTTAATGCCCGTCCGGTCGCCCCAATAGTGCAAGGAAACGGCCGTTAGAGGCGCCACCGATCGCCACGATGGCCTCCTTGTCAGCTTCGCTTGCCACCTCGCACCGCCATGCTGCACAGCTACCCGCCACGTGCACCAGGAGCGATCCTGTGGTGACACGTCGTTGGATGCGCTGGAGCATGGGCGCGGAGTGGCAGCCTTGCCGCGGCGAGCGCCTTGCCGCGGCCCTTGTCTTGTCGCACCAGCAAGCTAGCCGCTCGCCAGGCCCTGCCGGGACGCGCGGGGCATCGCGGAAAGTTTCTTGAAGTGCCTTGGCTGGCCTTCCCGGCAAGCTCCTCTTGCCGGGGCCTTTGTCCTTCCCGGCAAGCTCCTCTTGCCGGGGCCTTGTATTCTTCCCGGCCAGCTTCTCTTGCCGGGGCCTTGGTCGGCCTTCCCGGCAAGCTCCTCTTGCCGGGGCCTTGGTTGGCTTTCCCGGCAAGCTCCTCTTGCCGGGGCTTTTAGCTTTAGTACTCTGTTCTTGAATGGCATCTTAAGCGGCCGTCGAGGATCTTGGCGGATGCCCGGCAAGCCCTGTCGCGGGTCGCTGCGACTGCCCGTGCACAAGTTCGGGGTACTAAGGTACCCCCTACTTTAGTACACCGACACCTGCACCCTCCAGAACATCGGTTTCCCCGGTAAAAAGAAGAAGATCGGCGCGACATGTGGAGGTGACCACACTGGCAACCGAAGTAGGTACTCCTCTTCCCTGATTCGTGCAAATCTTATGTCTCTGCTTGCATGGGATTCATCCCACGGAAGACACTAGTTGAATGCTTCTTCTTGATACTAGATGTTCCTAGTAACTCGCAATGCACAAGGTTTCTCTTCATATACTATTTCACCTTAGCTAGAGGTCCGTCGCCCCCCCTGAATTTCAATCTCTGGCCAGTTGGTTCCCAATTAATGGAAGCATTCCCCGGCGTAACAGGCGCTAGTACGACTATTACGCTAGGGAAGCAGCGCCTTGGTGTTTATCTTAGGGGCGTGTGCGGCCTAGAGCTACTGGAGTTAGGGGCGTGTGCGGCCTAGAGCTACTGGCGCCCGATCTGGAGGTCGACCGGGATTAAAGGGATGGCCTGGGGGTGCTGCGAAGCACGGCGGTGGTGTGAGGTCGATGGGAGGGCGGGGCGGCGGAGGAAGGGGTCTGGGCCGGTGGTCGCTGGAGTTCGAGAAAGATCGTAAACAGTGCCTGGCGGGAGGTAGACGAAGGCCATCTACCCGTTCCTTATAGATCGGACGGTTCATTAAAAAAATTGACTGACCTATTTATTTTCAGTCGACTGTTGTCTTAGATATGACCACATGTGGTGGTGTGCTGGAGGAGTACCTGCATTTCCTGTTCTCATATATTACAAAATCATACGGAGTATAATCTAATTTTGTTTGCCATGCAATGTTGTAGAGCTATCATATGTCTCCTGTCATTTATTTTCCATCCACCTGCTATCTGCTACTTTTACAGTGCACTAGTTCTGCACACACTTCACCCATACTCTTGCTATTGTGTTTTTATGCAAGGGTATTTTAGAGTTTGCCGAAAGAGAAGCAAAAAAGAAAAGAGACAAGTCGTGCCAGCTTTCTAAGCGGCTAGGCATGGCACGTTACAGCGCTATAAAGGGTGTAGTGTCAGCAGATTGAGACGGTAAACGTTGCTCTGGAGTTGATGACCTCGCTCGCAATGAACCACCATCCCAGGTGCTTGCTTTAACTTCGCGGTGTCATATGTGGTTGCATGTTCCATATGGTGTCTAGATTGTATTCGAAAGGCTGAAGTCGGTCTTTATTAAGATAAGGAAAGATATTTTTTACATGAACCACCATCCCGTGAGCACCAGAAGACAAATAGCCAGTCAGGGCACTGGCCGAGCCAGTGACAAGCCCAGCAAAGACAGGCATCACCTGGAAGGCAACTAAAAAGCCGCGATGGTGGCGTAGCATCCCGCCTCCCACCAGGCTCTCAGGTCCAAGATGATCATGTTCACCACTCCAGCCGGATGTCTAGCTTGTATTGCTTCCAATTTGGTTAAATTGCATCTGCTTAGCTTACACATTATACCTTTGAATATGACATGCCTTTCTATTTTTGGTACATACTAGTACATCTGTGTATTAACCATGTTCTTACATAGAACTAATGTTCTTGTGTATCCCTCATCAATCACTTATGACGAGGCAGGCAGGCAAGGGGACTACTCCTCATTTAAAGAATGCAGCGTCAGCCTCCCGACATGATACTCAGGAAACAGAAATGCTAGATGAAGAGAGTGAACGTAGCTTTGTAGTTGATTACATCATTTCCCCTACACTAGCATCGCAGGTGCTTGCTCTAACTTGGCAGCGTGATATGTGGTTGCATGTTGCATATGGTGTCTAGATTGTAATTCTTCCAATCTGGTTAAACTGCATGTGCTAGCTGCTTAGCTTATACTCCCTCCGTCCCATAATGTAAGACGTTTTATGGCACTAATTTAGTACATTATAGTACATCTGTCTATTAAGCATGTCCTTACATAAAACTATTATTTTTTGGTATCCCGCATCAATCAATATGATGAGACACCTTTAGTATATACAGTGCTATATGAGTTGCATCATTCATATGATTTATAGCATGCGCTGCTTCTAATTTGTTGGAATTCCATTTATGATGGGACACTTTTAACTTGGCAGAGTCATATTGGTTGCATCTTTCATGTGGTGTCTAGCTTGCATTGCTTCTTTTTGCTGGAATGGTTTCTGCTTAGTTTACACAAACAGTTGTGAACATGCCATGCCGTCCTGTTTTTCGTACATATTCCATCCTAGTATCATGTGTTTGCCTTACATCAAAGTAATGATTGTTAGTATCATGCATGAATGACTTCTAAAGAGAGAATTTTATTGCTTTTTCTTGTCAGTTTTACTTGACAATTGAAAATCAATAAAGTGGAAGGAAGTTAGAAAGGCAGCGGATAAAGGTGCTCCTTCCGAACGGAGGGCCTGTACAGTTTCTACTCCTCCACAACCCCAAGATGATTTCCAAGATAACACATGCATAGACACTCAACAAAGTTGTGTTTATGATGAGCACGTCTCCCTTAGTGCAGCATCACTGGTGCTCCCTCTAACTTGGCACTATTATATGTGGTTGCATGTTATGTGTGATGTCTAGCTTGTATTGCTTCTAATTTTGTTGAATTCCATTTGCTTACTTTACACATTATACTTGAATAAGACACGTGTTCCTGTTTCTAGAACATACAATATCTATCTATCACACCATGTTCTTACATCAAATTACTACTGTTGTGTAACCTGCAACAATCACTTATCATAAGACACGTTTGACTTCGGAGTGTGATATAGGTTACATCTCACATTCTTTTCTAGCTTGTACTACTAATTTGTTGAAATGACACTTATGACGAGACAGTTTTAACTTGGTAGAGTGATATTTGCTGCATGTTTCATATGGTGTCTAGCTTTCATTGCTTCTAATTTTTTGAAATGCCTTCTCCTTAGTTTACACATCGTAAGCTGTGAATATGCAATGCTGTGAATATATAATGGCACTAATGATGAGAGACCTCTAACATGGTAGTGTGATGTTGTTTGCATCTTGCATATGATTTATTTCTTGTACTGCTTCACATTTGTTTAAAAGCCATTTATGATGAGACACTGTTAACTTGGCAGAGCGATATTTGTAGCATCTTTCATATGGTGTCTACCTTCCATTACATTGCTTCTAATTTGGTGAAATGTCTTCTTCTTAGTTTACACATCATAGTTCTGGTTATCTCTTCCGTCCTATTTTTCATACATATTACATCCTCCTATCATGTGGTTGTCTAACATCAAAGTTCCGATCGTCTGCATCACGCATCAATTTGTTATGAAGAACTAAATTGTTATTCATTTTCCTTGTCGGCTTGACTTAACATGTCATAGAGAAAGAGGAAGAAACACAGAATGGCGAGGAATGAGAAGCGGATGAATCCTGCAGATTCTGCTGGTACTGATGGTGCAAAAGAAGGTGAAAGTCCAGCAGAAAATTCTACAAACACGCCATCCCATGCTACACGAGCTGCAAAAAAAAGCCAAACAGAAACAAATAGCTGCCACCAAACAAGCAGAGATAGCCCTAGTTCTTGCAACACCTACCATAGTACTACCAGCTGCACGACTTACTCGTGCGTCAACTGAGCTAGCAGCACATTCCCAAGCTCCCTTGCCACCTGACACTACTTCCCAAGCATTCTTGACACAAGACGAGTTGGCAATATCAGATGAACCTTGTGAGCTTCCATAGCAAGAAGGTAGTTGCTGGAGTCAAGTTATAGTTGCATGCTTCTTTATATGTAGTCTCACAGTTTGATGTACACTAACACTTCCTATGACCGTTGTTGGACTAGCACCTAGGCGCAAGAGGAAACAAACATCAGGGATAATGCTCGATAGGTTAACTAAATCTAGAGGAGGAAGAATGGAGATCCGTTTTGAGGCAGGTTTAAAAAGGCCATGTGATGCTACAGAGTCAGCCAAGTTAGTATCAGAGGCAGCGGTTGCCGTTAGGTGTCATGTACGTATCCTCCCAACATGGATTCATTACAGGAATGACAAAGACGAAACCCAGTTCAACACCTTCCTCGACCATTTATCTGTAAGTATGGTTATGTATGGAAACTAGTAATACCGTCTTGCTCTGTCACATACTTTCTAGGTTGCTGATAATGAGACTCCCATAATTTTCAACAGATGAGGTTCAAGTTGGATAGCCAAGATGATGCAACCAGACAAGCTCGCACCCATGTTTTCAAGTCTGCTCTGCGACAGTATCGGTATAACTTGAGGAAAACTCACTTTGAAGGCAAGGCTAACAGTGAACTTTCCCAAACATCTCCAGTGGAAAATATATCGGATGAAGACTGGAGGGGCCTTGTTAAACACTGGTCTGATTCGAAGTATCAGGTACATTATATATATGTGATCAGATCACATGTTGAAGTCCTATTTACGCACATGCCACACAAATCTATCTTCTTGTAGGTGAAATGTTCAAAGAACAAGGCCAACCGTACGAAAGTGAAATTCCAACAGACGACAGGATCTCGTAGCTATATTGCACACTGCGAGGCTCTTGTAATTAGTTGCTGTTTCACTCTTTTCGTTGTACCATATTATTAGATCTATATTGACTTGTTCGAAATGCAGAGGAAAGCCCGCAAGGACCAAAAAGTACCTGAACCAAATGCTGTGGAAATCTTCAAGGACTGTCACACCAGCAAGAAGAAGGGCATGACTACACCAGTCAAAGCCGCTGTTGTAAGTCCTTAATCCTCATGCCTTTTAACTACTACTTACTCTGACTTGTGCCTTGAACTGCATGGTTTGCGGCCAATGTCTATTACTCTTTTCAATTTTATACACAATTGTCTTAGCGTATCATTGCACCTTACAAGGTTTAAAAGAGAGGAGTGATGTTCCTTTGATCTTGACCCGTAATCTAGTTCCGTGCTAGACTTTCCCACACAACGTTACAATTGCCTGTTTGTCTGTTCTCGGTTGTTTTGTGATATGAATGATGTCATACTATGCTTAACGTATTATAAACTTCGCCTCTTTATCCTTAGCCCTCAATACAATGTGAAGAAATATACAATACATTAGCGATGGTACATGGTCATATGTTTGGAACCTGGTTTTATTATGTACTTTGCAATAAAACACAACTAATATTTTACATGGGTTCACCAGAATAAGTTCTGTATATAGACCAAAGCTATTTTGTTTGGTTTTGCTGCCTCCTGAATATCTTCTATTCTGGTACTACTAATGTAAAACCTCAACTTTTCAGCGAGCTATGGAAAAAATGGTGGAACCACCACCTTCTGAAGCTGGCGAGGCAACTATAACCGCAATGTCAGCTCTTGCCGCTTGGGTCAGTACCTGTCCACTAACAGTGCTAAAAGCACATTCCTGCATAATACTGGGTTGGTTGTTAAGGCAATATTGTCCAAACTGCCTCATGATCAAGATATGCAAGCTCAAAGCAATGTTGTATCTGCGCTCCATACACAAGTCCATTCCCTAACAGAGGCCCTTTGTGAAACAAGGAGAAACATTGCTCAATGTCATCAAGATATGCATGGTTTTGAAACCAGACTATCAGACATTTGCTACGTTGTTCAGGAGCCTAGGGGAAATGAGGCGAGGGTTATAGTGCTCCGTCGGACAATACAGCATGAAAATGTAACAATCAGGTCAAATGAACCGAGCTTCTGAACTTCTGGTGTTGCATTTATCTGCTAGACTATTAAGTTTTATGCCAACCTTCCTTTTGTTATATAGTTGTAATTTGTTTTGGTGCGATACAAAATTTATTCTTAACGTGCAGCCACCGGCTGAAGAAAACAGCAAGCCATTTTTGTATAGTGTAGAGTGTTCCCTATATTTGCACTGGTGCGATCTTTGATGCCGAGTGGATGTAATCTATGCAATCGCCTTAATAGCCTAGTGTTAGTTTTGATCTTATTTATTTCCTAGTCTTCTTTTTCCCTGGTTTGCTAGTGGCCGCAACTACCATGGGCCATATACGGGTCGTAGGATCCATGGGTCTCCTACGGTCCATCGATAAATGGGCCTATAATCGGTGGGCCTTAGGCCATCGATAAATGGGCCTGTAATCGGTGGGCCTTGGGCCGTCGAATAAATGGGTCTACATGGGCCGTAATTGGGCGTAATTGGTATCGGCCCAGCACGGTAACGGGCCGTTAACAGGCCATAGGACTGCAAAGGCTTAATTCTGTCACATGCATAACGGGTCGTTAATGGGCCAGAATATAGGACGGGCTGGAAAAGGCGCAACGGGTTAACATGCCAGAAACGGGCCGACTCTTGCCATGGGCCCATTAGGGTAACAGGCCAGTAACGGACGGACTCTTGCCATGGGCCGAATTTGGCCCATTTGGGGAACATGCCAGTAACGGGCCGACTCTTGCCATGGGCCGAATTTGGACCATTAGGGGAACAGGCCAGTAACGGGCCGGAAGTAATCGAGGGCCGAAAAGGAGCCCAAGAACGTATGGGCCGTCAATAGGCCGAAAGCTAACACGAGCTGGAAACGGCCCATGTAAATCATGGGCTGTCAACGGGTACAAAGAAAATTACTGTTCATTATGGGCTAGAGTCACCGTGGGCCTATAAAGGGCTGAAAGATACGAAGGCCTCATATGGGCCGAAAGACATCGTGGGCCATACATGGGCCGAAAGTGAAATGGGCTGGTGTTATATTCGACGGCTCGCATGACATTGTTGGGCCGATTTCCTTTAGGGCCTAACAGGTCGTGAGTTAACGGGCCGTAAAATGGGCTATTTGTGAAGAGACCGTTAACAGGCTTTTCATGGGCCAGCCCGTTAACTTTTGACCAAGTCAAACGGGCCGGCTTTGTAAGCTAAATGGGCTAGTGGTGGGCCGTGGCACGTGTCGACATATCATATGCGCCTATCTGACCCACTGACGAGCTGACACGTGTTTCGTCCGGCAAATAAGAATTTTACACATGGAAATTTCCCATTGGTCGGGGCTGTTAATGGAAATTACACATGGAAAACCCGACCCGATAGCTTAACGGCGTTCCATTACGGTGGATACCACGTGTCGGCCACCCTTGACGAAAGCACTTCTGTGACGCGCGATTTATCGTCATGGAAGTGCACACTTCCGTGATGATAATTTTGGTAATGTCATGGAACACTTCTACGACAGCACAGGTATGACTACCTTGATTCTGTCATAAAATCGTCACGAATTTACATGCATGACAAAAAACGCGACCTACTGTGACAAACACGTATCATCACGAAAGTGTATTTTTTTTGTAGTGTCATCAAGTATGACTACAACTCCAAGGATTCCCATCAAGATGATGTGGATCCCGAAGAAGAAGAACTCGAGAGTTCTTGAGGGTGACTCCGCCAACATATTTCACTCATATCATTTTGGCAACTACAAGTGCAATCAACTTCCACTTCTTGCACTAGTTCAAGGAGTCACAAACCCTCTTGTTGGTAAGACAAGGGACATGATAACCTAGTGCTTTCATAGACATCATCTTACGTGTGCATCACTCTATGTCTATGGATATCCTTGTTTGTTCCTTGTGGGACTAACCCGTGTAGGTGTTGAAAGTGCAACTCACTCCAAAGGATTGCTCCAAATGATCTAGATCAACATTGAGCATCCACATCTTCAACACCTACATGAAGTCATCATCGACAAAACCCAAGGTTAGTTCATCCCTATAAGGGGGGATCTCACATCTAGGGGGAGCTTTACTCTAAGAATTGAGTCAAAGCAACTCTAATGGTGTGAACACATCAATGCATTATGTGAAAGTTGTAACCCCACTTGAGCTTAAACGATGAGTATGACCTATAATCAAATGTCCTCATTTGACTCCTAAGTCAATATACTCATATATAGATGACCTAGTCATCGCCAATTGCTTGATAGATGCTAGAATTGGTTGTGCATGCTTTGCCACATATTTCATTTGCCATTTTATTGTGTGAGCATGTTGGTTGCATATTTTACTCATTTGAGGACATCCACTTGTTGTTTTGATTGATTGGTTTATTTTTCTTCTGAAAAGTGGATGGACAAGAATGCCTAAGAACCATCTCTAGCTATCTATGCTTTTCTTGTCTCAAACTCTATTCATGCTACATCACAAAATTTGATCAAGTCAGATTCGAACGACCCTATGTGAGGAGCACTCAGAGTCCTCGATTCATCATAGACTTAAACTTCCAAAACTTCTTTGTGCTTTTCGGTCTGACTGATTCTTCCATTTCGGTCATACCAAGATCACTAAGTCGATCTAGGTTTTCAATCTCGGTGCAACTGATTTGAACTTTTCGGTCACACCGAGTTGCTATAACTGTTAGTAGTTATGCATCTCGGTGCCACCGAGTTGTTCCACTCAGTCACACCAACAGGGTCGGGCTATATATACCCACGGGCAAAACTTTGGAAATTTTCTCCGAACTCTTTCACCCGCGCTTAGCCCGCTCTGCCTCCAGGGTCTCCAGATCGTCCTCCTCGTCGACAGCTGCCTCCTGTCGCTGGTCTCCGCCGCCGTCAACGGGAATCATCCCCGCCGTTGCCGCCGTAGCGCATTCATCGCTGAACTAGGG
The DNA here is from genome assembly GCA_963921465.1 of Triticum timopheevii. Taxonomy (NCBI): domain Eukaryota; kingdom Viridiplantae; phylum Streptophyta; class Magnoliopsida; order Poales; family Poaceae; genus Triticum; species Triticum timopheevii. The sequence continues at coordinate 213,104,903 of OY997266.1, read as the reverse complement.
TATGGACTCGATCACTGTGCTATCCCTATCTGATTCCTAGCATATTGTGTTCGCCATGAATCTTGCCACGATTGAAACTATCTTATCTAGTCAAAACACTCCGTAGATTAGAGATGAATTGAAAATTTAGGGTTTGGCTTCCGCCAAAACCATCTTGGACCCACCGAGTTGTAGAACTCGGTTCCAACGATTCGGCTAAGGCCATTGCACATGTGATTCTCGATCTGACCGAGAATTGCAAATCGGTGTGACCGAGTTCAGGACTTTGTGAAACCCTAGCAGTCTCAGTTCCAACAAACTATGACTCGATCTAACCGAGTTCGCTAGTTTAGGTTGCAAAAGCTGCTTTGGTATCACCGAGTATACAAATCGGTAGATCTAAAGTGCTTTTTGTGGAAAACTAAAACTAAGTTTTTGACTCATTCTTTTGCAAAAACCTTCGTATTTTGTGATGCTCATCCACTCTATCTCATCTATATCTATTCACAGAGTCTGCAGTCAGTGTTTGCAATATGTCTGATCAGAGTGACAGCCAGAACAGGGAAGAAGAACAGGTTCAAGTGAGTGAGGGCACTAGTCCCTCGAGCAGCTATGATGATGGCAGCAGGAGCACCCCAAACAACTTACCCAAAGCTGCCACCAGGGCCAGAAAGAAGAAAACCTCAGAATCTGAGGATGAAGACTATGTGGCTATAGAGGATGAGGCCACTTCCAAGTAGAAGGTGCTCAAGAAAGAATATGGCTCAGCTGCAGCCACTAAGCCTGGACAGAACAGGAAAATTCCAGCCAAAAGGACTCCTATGCTGAAGGTCAGAGGAACCACTAAAGAAGCTGAGAAATCTGATCCCAAAGAGCTAGAATTGACTGAAAAGAAGAGGAAGAAAGGGTCAAGAAGACCATGGACAGGGTTGTTGGAAAGCCTTCCATGATGGAAGAGGAAGAAGAAGAAGAGGTTGCTGCACCAGCACCCAAGGCTTAGAAGCTTATGGGTGATGCTATCAGGTCAGGGGCTGCTTCATCAAAGCCCAAAGAAGCACCCAAGGCTGCCTCCAAGCCCAAGACTGCACCCAAGAGGAATACCAGGAACATATCTGCTGCTGAGAAGAACAAGGCCCTAGTGCCTGAAACTGTTGTTGAAGAGGAAGATGATGAAGAGCATGTCTTGAGATAATTGAAGCCAAAAATTCCAGATCATAATGATGCCCATCCTGTGGCTGAGAACATGAAGCTGAGAAAGGATGCATGACTCAGACAGTGGAGGTTGACTGATCCTTATGCAGTCAGGAGGAGAACTGCTATGGACTACAAGTTCCATACAAAGGAACAGCAGGATTTCTATGAGACAGTGCTGCTGGACAAGAAGCCAATAGTATGTGACATGAGGTGGGTGGACTGGAAGAACATCAAGGAGAATGAAGAACACTATCCTGGTGTGTATGACAGTTTCAGTGCTTGTGGAGTGGTGGACTTTGTTTGGCAGAAGCTCACAAAGTGGAATGATTAGCTCATAATGCAATTCTACTCCACAGCACAATTCTATCTAGATGGCAGGATAGTATGGATGTCTGAAGGTACTACGTACCAGTCATCAATTGAAGAATGGGCTAATTTGATCAATGCACCTAAGGAGAAAGAAGATGACTTGGATGTCTATGCCAAGAAGCAGATGGATCACAACACTATGGCACATATGTACAAGGAGATCCCAGATGCTGTTGTTGAAACACACAAGTTTGGATCAGTACATTACCTTCTGTCAGGACTGCCAACCATCAACTGGATCCTCAGGCACACTCTCTTGCCCAAGTTAGGTGATCACAACATGATCAGAGGCCATGCAATAAATCTGCTACACTTATTTGATGCGCCACAAAAGTTCAAGGTCATGAGTCTTATAGTTGAAACTATCAGAGGACAGTTGCTGACCAAAAGAGAAGTTGTGGGTATGCCCCACAGATCCAGGAGTTGATTAACTCCAAGATGGGCACTGGTACATACTTGTTGGACAAGGATCACATGCCTATCTATCCAGATTTTGAGGACAACCAAGTGGTTATGGATGAATATGAACCATCTTCTGTGCATGCACAAGCAAAGAAGGAGAAGGCAAGGACAGAGAAGGCTACCAAGATGCCAACAATGGAAGAGGCATCTCAGTACTTTTTGAAGAGCAAACAGGATCAACTTGGCTACTTGATTGCATCCACTCTGAGGATTGAGAAGGGGCTGGCCACCCTAACTCAAAACCAGGAGAGCTTGGAGAGGATCATGGAGCAGAAGTTCTATGACTTAGATGTGACGGTAACTGAGATCCAGTCTGTTGTTGAGCAATTCAGGATGATATGCAGGAGAGGAAGGGCAAGACAACCACTGAGGCATTTGTCGGAGTGCCTAGAGATCAGAGATCAGCTGCAGTGCCAGTGACAGACACCAGAGCCACTTCATCTGCACTAGCTACGGCCCCAGTGCAACCAGCTCCAACACCTACTCCACCCGCTCCATCCACATCTACTAAAGTCTTCGTCCAAGGATCCATCTCTACACCACCACCTGAAGATCAAGCCTAAGAGACGTTTTAGTGCTATGCATTTTCTATGAACTTTTTGGTAACTTGTTGCCAAAGGGGGAGAAAAATGTATAGATCATAGGCTTCGAGAGAGAGTGTTGCTTTTAATTCTCTCTTGCTTTGGTGGTTGAACTTTATTTGCTTGATTGAGTTACTTTATGTCTGTGTGATACTTGGATGATCATGTGTTTGATCATATGCTACATTAATGCTTGTTGGATGACATTATCCTTGTATCTCTATATGATCATTCACTTTTCTTGGTGATGAGTGCATATATTCTATTATTGTCATTTTGAGCGCTCCACCAAGACGTATGTGACATGGAAGAGTAAACCATGAGCCTAACTCTTTGTGCATTTGCAGTCCAAAGCAAATCTTAAACTATGGACAAATTTAGGGGGAGCTCTTGCTTATCACATACTTCTCAAAGTGACAATGTTTTTCACTCTTATTATCATTTGTTGAAGCTTTGATCTATATGTTGAAAAATGTATAGATCATAGGCTTTAAGAGAGAGTGTTGCTTTTTATTCTCTCTTGCTTTGGTGGTTGAACTTTATTTGCTTGATTGAGATACTTTATGTCTGTGTGATACTTGGATGATCATGTGTTTGATCATATGCTACATTGATGCTTGTTGGATGACATTATCCTTTTATCTCTATATGATCATTCACTTTTCTTGGTGATGAGTGCATATATTCTATTATTGTCATTTTGAGCGCTCCACCAAGATGTATGTGACATGGAAGAGTAACCCATGAGCCTAACTCTTTGTGCATTTGTAGTCCAAAGCAAATCTTAAACTATGCACAAATTTAGGGGGAGCTCTTGCTTATCACATACTTCTCAAAGCGACAATGTTTTTCACTCTTATTATCATTTGTTGAAGCTTTGATCTATATGTTGTTATCAATTACCAAAAAGTGGGATATTGAAAGTGCAACTATCCCTAGGTGGTTTTGGTAATTCCTAACAACATATAGCTCATTGAGCTAACATTATTCCAAGATAAATATTTCAGGAAAAGCTCAATGAATGGCATGGCATGGATGAGAAAAGTGGACCCCTCAAAATGCTAAGGACAAAAGGATTGGCTCAAGCTCAAAGCTCAAGACTCTACATTTTATATTTTAGTGATCCAAGATCACATCGAGTCTATAGGAAAAGCCAATACTATCAAGGAGGGATGAGGTGTTGCTTAATGAGGTTCTTGCTCCATAGTGCTTAGTCATATGCTCCAAAACCCTCAACTACTTTCCCACATCCACATATGACCTAAACCAAAAGTCAAACTCGGCCCTACCGATTCTTTCTATCTGGCGCCACCGAGTTCAGATGTCTTAGCCACTACCACAAACCCTAGGCAGATCGGTCTCGCCGATAGAGATCTCGGTCTCACTGAGATGGGATTGTAATCTCTCTGTGTATGTCCATTACCAAAATCGGTCACACCGAGTTTGAGCAATCGGTACTACCGAGATTACAATGCAAACTCTCTGGTTAACTTATTACCAAAATCAGTCCCACTGAGTTTGTGTAATCGGTCCCACCGAGTTTACCTGACCAACTCTCTGGTTAGCTTATTACCAAAATCTGTTCCACCGAGTTTGTGTAATCGGTCTCACCGTGATTAGATTATGCCCTAACCCTAATCATATCGGTCCTACGGAGTTGCATGTCAGTCCCACCGAAAATCCTAACGGTCACTAGATTTGCTGAATTGGTCTGACCGAGTTTCTCAATTCGGTCCCACCGAGTTTGGCAAGTTGTGTGTAACGGTTAGATTTTGTGTGCAGGCTATATATACCCCTCCACCTCCTCTTCATTCATGGAGAGAGCCATTAGAACGAACCTACACTTCCAAGTTGTGGTTTTTGAGAGAGAACCACCTACTCATGTGTTGAGGCCAAGATATTCCATTCCTACCATATGAATCTTGATCTCTAGCCTTCCCCAAGTTGCTTTCCACTCAAATATTCTTTCCACCAAATCCAAATCCTGTGAGAGAGAGTTGAGTGTTGGGGAGACTATCATTTGAAGCACAAGAGCAAGGAGTTCATCATCAACACACCATTTGTTACTTCTTGGAGAGTGGTGTCTCCTAGATTGGCTAGGTGTCTCTTGGGAGCCTCCGACAAGATTGTGGAGTTGAACAAAGGAGTTTGTAAGGGCAAGGAGATCGCCTACTTCATGAAGATCTACCGCTAGTGAGGCAAGTCCTTCGTGGGCGACGACCATGGTGGGATAGACAAGGTTGCTTCTTCGTGGACCCTTCGTGGGTGGAGCCCCCCGTGGACTCGCACAACCGTTACCCTTCGTGGGTTGAAGTCTCCATCAACGTGGATGTACGATAGCACCACCTATCGGAACCATGACAAAAACATCCGTGTCTCCAATTGCATTTTAATTCTCAAAACCCTTCCCTTTACATTCTTGCAAGTTGCATGGTTTAATTTCCGCTGCTCATATACTCTTTGCATGCTTGCTTGAATTGTGTTAAGATTGCTTGACTCGTGCTAAGTTAGCTAAAATCTACCAAAGACTAAAATTGGGAAAAGGATAAGTTTTTATTTGGTCAAGTAGTCTAATCACCCCCCCTCTAGACATACTTTCGATCCTACAACGCCACCTCCTGCTTCCACCTCCTGCTTTCTCCTCTGTCCTCGACCGAGTGCCTGGAGACGCCCCCGAGCCCCCTTCGTCCTCTCCCCTCTCTCCCCTGGGCCCCTTCCCTCCTCTTCTCTCTCCGCGCGGCACCACCGAACACACCCGAGGCCGCCGACAAGCACCGCCACGGCCACAGCCTCTCCCGTGCCTCTCCTACGTGACCTCGAGCTCCGTCGTCGACCCATAAGCCGTCTACACCAAGCCACATGATGGGAAGAGCCCCGGAGCACCGTCCCCTGACGTGTTCTTCCACCTCGGGTCACCGAGATCGCCTGCGGCCGTGCTCCCACTCCGACGTGTCCCCGAGCCCGCTGACCTCCTCCTCCGCCTGCCAGTGAGCCCCTGATCTCTTCCCCCTTGCCCCCTTCTTTGATAGCACGCCCTAGCTATCCCACCGTCGAGCCCAAGCGCTCTTCACCGCCGGCCATGTCACCATCGCGGCTACAGCCGCTCCAGCTTGTAGAAGAGCACACCACTGCACTCTGCGTGCTCCCAGGAGCCTACTGCACCCACTAGCTCGTCCAGAAATGCATCCCTGCATCTAGTCCGTGCTTGCATGAACTCCGGCTGCCACACTCGTCGTCGCCACCGCCGCTACAGTCCACCTCGCTCCCTCCCGTGGCCACCATTGGATGCGCACGTATGCCAGCAACCCATAGCCGCAAAACTCGCTCGAAACCGTCGCACGTAGCTCAATCTCGAGCGGGCTCCACCGCAGTTTGAGGTCGCCGCCGGCCAAAGTCCGGTGTGCCGATGTGGCCACGTAATTAGTGCTAATGACCGCCAGCTAAACCACCCTTAGACGCTGACAGCGGGCCCCGCTGCGGGTCAAAGCCCGAGCCAACGCGGGATTAGTGTCTGTCTCACTGACCAGTGGATCCCACGGGTTAGGTTTGACCCTGTGGACCTTGCTGACGTCATCCTGTCGTCATGCTAATGAAGTAAGTGATTTTCTGGATTTTAAATAAACCAGGAAATTCCAGAAAGTGTTTAAAACTTCTAAAATTCATAGAAATTCAACCATAACTCCAAATGAAATAATTTATATATAAAAAATGATCAGAAAAATCCAATCTATCCATCTGTAGCATTTTCTTCATGTTAGAACCACTTATGACTACTGTTTAGGACAATTCAATTAAATGGCATATAAGAAATCACATATGGAGTTTGAATTTGAATCTTTGATTCAAACCAACTTCATTTAATCTGGTTTTAGTTGCATTAGCTCAAATCATAGCATATTGCCATGTCATGATCATGCATCATATTGTTGCATTGCATTGATTGTGTTTCTTCTTTGTTTGTCGGTGATTGTCCCCCTTCAGTAGACGTGTTTCGGCGATGAGTTCGATGACACCGATGAAGAGTTATACCATCTTCAGAAGTGCCAGGCAAGCAAAACCCCCTTGTTCTTTCCGATACAATCCCACTCTCTCGATCCTGCTCTCTTTTACTGCATTAGGACAACAACGATACATCTGTTTCTTGCTGCGGTAGTTGAACCCCTTATCCTCCGCATGACCTGTCATTGCCACAGTAATTAGATGAAACCCACTAGCATGAGTAGGAGTTGTTTGAGCCCTGATGTGCCTATTCATTCATGCTTGTTTGTCATGCCTGCTACTGCTTAGAGTTGAGTCATGTCTGATTCATCGGGAATGAATCAGAATGTTGTGAACATGTCCTACTGTGTGTGAGCTAAGTGTGTGAATACAATTTGGTAAAGGTAGCGGTGAGAGGCCATATAGGAGTACATGGTGGGTTGTCTCATTGAAGCCGTCCTCAGGAACCGAGTTCTATGTTTGTGATCCATGAACATCTACTACAACACATTAGAATGCTTAAGTGCCCCTGTCGACTTATTAATTAACTCGATCTCTGTCCAGGAGTTGCAACTAGTTTCTGGTGTTTGTAGGTAGTGCTAATAGTCTACCAAGTGGCACCCGGTACAGGTGGGCTTGGGACAGACTAGGCACAGTGGCACGGTGTACCAAGTGGCACCCGGATGGTGGGCTTGTGAACCCTGCTCACATCGTTTGGGGCCGTGAGTGACACTCCTGCCGGATCTCCTTGCGGATGGAACCCGAATAGGCGATAAACCTGGACTAGAGACTTGTGTGGTTAGTCAGGTCGTGGCCGACTCCCTCGCTAGGCTTCCGCTTGAAGGTTGCCGAGATACACGATGTGTACATGGTGGTAAGTGGCGAGAGCGTGTGTGAAGAAGTACACCCCTCTAGGGTTAACATCATCTGTTTGAATAGCCGTGTCCGCGGTAAAGGACTTCTGGGTTGCCTATAAAGTTCATAGACAAGTGAAAGTGGATACTCTAAAATACGCAACATAAGTGTGAGTGCTATGGATGGCGTTCTCGTAGGGGGACGGGAGTGGATCCATAGTGGTGTATTGATCTGGTGAATATGTGGACTCGTGCGCGCCACCTCAAAGAGTTACTTGCAGTCGTAGTTTAGGATAGCCACAGAGTCAAAGCTGGCTTGCTGTAGTTAAACCCCACCATCCCTTTGTTGATAATGATGCATATGTAGCTAGTTCTGATGTAAGTCTTGCTGGGTACATTTGTACTCACGTTTTCTTAATTTATGTTTTTGCAGAGAGACTTCAGTCTCGCTAGTAGTTCCGCATGGACTTCGACGTTTAGCTTGTTACCTCAGCTACGATCTTGTGCCCTCAGCAGGATCTGGTAGATAGTTAGGCTTCTCAGCGTTTTTCATTTGTAGATGTCTGTACTCAGACATGTTAAGCTTCCGGTTTGTGCTTTGACTTGTATGCTCTGAATGTTGGGTCATGAGACCCATGCTTGTAATATCTCGCTCCTCGGAGCCTATTGAATAAAATACTTGAGTTGTAGAGTCATGTTGTGATGCCATGTTCTATTTGCACATATCGAGCATATTGTGTGTATGTTATTGAAATGCTTGGTATGTGTGGGATCTGACTATCTAGTTGTTTATCCTTGGTAGCCTCTCTTACCGGGAAATGTCTCCTAGTGCTTCCACTGAGCCATGGTAGCTTGCTACTGCTCCGGAACACTTAGGCTGGTCGGCATGTGTCCTTCTTCAATCCTGTGTCTGTCCTTTCGGGGAAATGTCACACGGTGTCTACCAGAGTCCTGTTAGCCTGCTACAGCCCGGATTCTCTAGAGTCCTGCTAGCCCAGCTGCTACAGCCCGGATTCACTCGCTGATGACCGACACGTTCGTTGATGGGTCATGTATGCCTGTCCCCGTAAGTTAGTGCCACTTTGGGTTCACGACTAGCCATGTCAGCCCGAGCTCCTTGTCATATGGATGCTAACGACACTATCATATATGTGTGCCAAAAGGTGCAAACGGTCTCGGGCCTGGTAAGGCATCACCCGTGGGAATACCATGCGTGAGGCCGCAAAGTGATATGAGGTGTTACATGCTAGATCTGTGTGGCATTGAGTCGGGGTCCTGACATCAACCCCGAGGGTGGACTACTCCCTCATCATCATGGTGACCGCCGGGATGATGAAGATGGCCACCGAAGATGATCCCCGTCCGGCAGGGTGCCGGAACGGGGTCTAGATTGGTTTTCGTGGATACAGAGGCTTGCGGTGGTGGAACTTCCGATCTAGGACAACCCGAGGGTTTTTGGAATATTTGACTATTTATATGGTGAAGAGGGGGTATGGGGGGCCACCAAGGTGGGCACAACCCACCTGGGCGTGCCTGGACCCCAGGCGTGCCATGGTGGGTTGTGCGCCCCTCAGGGCACCCCCTAGGTGCTTCTCTGGCCCACTGGATGTCTTTTGGTCCATAAAAAATCCACAAAAAACATTCGTGGTGTTTGGACTCCGTTTGATATTGATTTCCTGCGATGTAAAAAACAAAAAACAGCAAGTGGCACTGGGCCAATAGGTTAGTCCCAAAAAATGATATAAAGTTGCTATAAAATTATTGTAAAACATCCAAGAATGATAATATAACAGCATGAATACTTCTTAAATTATAGATACGTTGGAGACGTATCACTGATAAGGATTATGAATTCTCTGTCGATCCAGAGTTAATTACTTTGGTTGAATCTGATCCTTTTTGTTGGAAATATGCTCTAGAGGCAATAATAAATTGGTTATTATCATATTTCCCTATTCATGATAGTCGTTTATTATCCATGATAGAATTGGATTGACTGGAAACTCAAATACATGTGTGGATACATGGACAACAACATGTCCCTCGTGAGCCTCTACTGGACTAGCTCGTTGATCAAAGAAGGCTATGGTTTCCTAGTCATAGACATGAGATGTCATTTGATAATGTGATCACATCATTAGGAGAATGATGTGATGGACAAAGACCCAAACTATAAACATAGCATATGATCTTGTAAAGTTTATTGCTATCGTTTTTTGCATGTCAATTATATGTTCCTATGACAATGAAATCATGCAACTCACTGACGTCGGAGGAGTACCTTGTGTGTACGAAACATCTCAACATAACTGGGTGACTATAAAGGTGGATCAAGACTGGGTGACTACAAGTATCTCCGAGGGTGTGTGTTGAGTTGGCATGGATCAAGATTGGGATTTGTCACTTCATGTGACGGAGAGGTATCTCAGGGCCCACTTGGTAATACAACATCACAAGAAGCTTGCAAGCAATGTGACTAAGGAGTTAACCACGGGATCTTGTCTAACAGAACGAGTAAAGAGACTTGCCTGTAACGAGATTGAACTAGTTATGGAGATACCGACGATCGAATCTCGGGCAAGTAACATATTGATGGACAAAGGGAACTACATATGGGATTAGCTGAATCCTTGACATCGAGGTTCGACCAATAAGATCTTTGTAGAATATGCGGGAACCAATATGGGCATCCAGGTCACACTATTGGTTATTGACTGTACAGGTGTCTACATAGTTCTCGAACCCGCAGGGTCTACACACTTAATGTTTGGTGACGATATAAGTATAGTTGAGTCATTATGGTGGTTACTGAAGGTTGTTCGGAGTCCCGGATGAGATCCCGAACGTGACAAGGAACTCTAGAATGGTCCGGAGGTGAAGATTGATATATTGGATGAAGGGTATTGGAGTCCGGAATTGTTTCGAGGGTACCGGGTGATGACCAGCATGACTGAAAGGGGTTCAGGAGGCCCCGACAAGTGTTTGGGGGCCTCATGCGCCAAGGAGAGGGGGCAAACCCGCCCACTAAGGGGTTGTGTGCTTCCCTCACCCTTTCCCTTGTTGCCAGAAGAGGTGGGGGCGCATCCCAAGGGTTTACGTCCACCTGGCTTGGGGGCCAAGTCTCCTAGGGGGGAGAACCCATATCCAGGGTTTCCCTCTTGTGGGCGCCAACCCTAGATGGGATCCCCTAGGGGCGCCCCTCTCCCCCTTCCCCCTATATATAGAGAGGTAGAGAGAGGTCAAACGCACCCATGATCATATCTCCACGCCACGGCGCTGCCCTTCCTCTCCCTAGTGGACCTCTTCCTCTCCATAGTGCTTAGCGAAGCTCTGCTGAGATTCCACTACCACCACCGCCGCCACGACGTCGTGCTACCAGAGGACTCGAGCTACTACTTCACAATCGCTCGCTAGACCGAGGAGGTGAAGGCGTCATCAACCCTTACGTGTGTTGAACACGGAGGTGCCGTCTGTTCGGCACTAGATCGGGAGTTCGCGGGATGGATCGTGATTGGATTGCGAAGACATTCGACTACATCAACCACGTTTCTTAATGCTTCCGCTTAGTGATCTACAAGGGTATGTAGATGCAATCTCTCCTATCATAGATGTTCATCTCCTATATTGATCTTGGTGAGCGTAGGAATTTTTTTGTTTCCCATGCAACTGTGGGGACCCCGACTCTTAAGTCGAGATCACCGAATGCACGTGTATAGTGATCCCAGAGATCAATGCTCACTGAACACACAGAAGCTGAATAACAAGAGTCTTACATCCATACATACCGTCTTACACAAATTATGACCATTATGGTCAAGTCTTGATTATAACATCATAGCGGAAATCTTCGTCGATAACTTGGACCCATGCCATCTGCCTTAACCCTACAGGCATTCTGACTGGGAAACGTCCTAGTTCGCATGCTCGTCTCCATAGAACTCTTCATCGAACTCTAGTTCTTCCATTCCTGGCCAATTAAATAACCAGTGGCAAGCCAATGAGTACTTTGAATGTACTCGCAAGCAACCTATGTTTTGGTTCAAGATACAACAATGCATGATATAGGTAAATTTTTGCAGAAAGCTAGTTTTGAGTGCAATGACATGTTCAACAACTTGTAAGACATGCATCAAGAGAGTTCAAGTAACCATGAGGACAGGTTACAGATATCCACATAAATAGAGTGGGCACCAACCCAACTCAATCATGTCAAGTCCCTTGACTTGACCCAAGTCATTTTATCAACACACACACATAGTTTGTAAACAAGTGGACGTAGCCCAAGAGCGGTTACCCAACTGTCCTTGACCGTGGACAAGGCTATTCGAATAGTTTTACACTCTACAGAGGTTGCACACTGTACCCACAAGATCCGGGGAACTTCTGTGTCATCCACGACACGCGATACCTCAAGTACCCGGGGTAAGCACCCGATCACTACCTTTCCCTAGACGACACTAACATGGAGTCCACTCATTTGGTAGTAACCCCCGTGCCTAACATTTCACATCATAAAGTTGTGGAGCCTCGCTCCCATATTCATCACATACCACAAGCACGGGGTACCAACGATGTGTCCAGTGCCCTGTGAAAACAGTCATGGGCGCCCTACCTGGCACGACCCCGTCCCGAGAGAGCGCACCACCAACTCTCCCGTCACTAGTAATGCGGGCTCCAAGCTAGTATCGGTCTAGGTAATCAATAATGCCCTTTCCCATATAAGGGTAGAGTGGTTGCGCATGTAAGGTTGGAATAACGGTCGCCAATTCAACCAATCCATTTTGAAAACAACACACACTTGCCTCGGTAAACCACTTCGTCATCAAGTGGCTACCCAACTCATCATCTCCCCTAGGCAAAAGTGGCAGCCGATGGGGTTTTCGAAAAGTCTTTTGAAAATACTTAGTCTCCTTCACCATGCATATTCCCGTCCCCTTTTGCGTAGCACTACTTTAGCATCCTATCTACTCCCACCGTCTTAACCCTCATAAGAAGGTAGGGTTATGCACAATGCAAGTATCAACGAGGAAGCACGGTGGCAAACCATCAAAGTGGATACCACCTCATCATGATTCCGATGCAACAACAACAATATGGTGCTATATGACATGCATAAAAAAGGTTTCATAGACATGGTCAAAGGGCTGCTTGCCTGTTTTAACAAAGTCTTCGAGGTCTTCAAATATCTCTGGTCCAACTCCGAGCATTTAGTCTACTTCGTCAACTATCGTCGAAAGCAACCATAATATGCAACACAACAAGGCAGGAAATAAAAGTGCTCTAAAAATATGAGTTGGACTTTTCTAGGATACTCTGGTCATATGAGGGATGACCAAAGTGGTTTCATTAGGATCTGATCAATGGACATCTCTAAACATTTCAATATGATGGAATCAAGGGGTTTATGGATTTGTAAGAAGTGTACAGAAATATATTTTGGAAAAATGAGCAAAGGAACCCATTTAACAAATCATAATTTTAGAAGCATCTAGGAGTTGGTTTCACTGGATTTGGAATTCAAATGAATATTCTATGGATTCGCAAAGTTGACAAACATGAAGAAATGGCTCATTATTTTGTGGGCCACAGAAGGTATTAAGAAAAATGTTCATAAACTAAGTTATGAACTTAGAAGCATCTAGGAATTTGAATCATGGCATTTGGATCAATTTTGAGCCCTCTGTGATTTTCTAAACTTTATCACAGAAATAGAAAAATAGGATTTGCTAATTATTTGTGAAAGAAATATTTCTGTAGAAATGTGCAAGTTGCACACTGTGATAGATAATGAATTTATGAACTAGTAGAAATTTGAATCATCAAATTTGGGCATGAAATGAATGAACTATGGATTTTAGAAACTCACTAGAAAAGAATAAAAAGAAATATAAGGCATTACCCTTATCTTGCGCAATGGCGAGAGATAGCAGTGGGCCGGCCCAGCGGCTCAGCTGCACTGGCGACAGGGGGTGACGTCGAAGACGGCTTCACAGTAGGGCGCTTTCGCCATGGAAACGCGGGAGTAGCGCGGCCCGCCTCCACTTACGTGAGCGAGCAGGCGCGCGGTGGAGTTTTAAGCCTGACAGGCAGGGCCCCCTGTCAGGATGTGAGGCTGACCGACGGGCCCCACGGTCGTCGTCGTCAACCTCTGTCCAGACAGGACGGCGAGCTCACTGGCGGTGATTCCGGGCACGGCGAGGCGAACAAATGGCACCGATGTGTTCAGCGTCGAAGCGCACTTCGGGTGGAGGTGGTGACGGTCGTCGGCGAGCAGTGGTTCGCCAGCGACCAAGAAGCCGGCGGCAAGGCTTCGGGAGGTGGATGGATAGCTCACTCCGGGCTGAAATCGAAGCGGTGCAAGAAGAGGAACGAGTCAATGGAGTCTTCTGGCTCCAGATCGAGAGAAAGGGGAGGCGGAGGAGGCTTATACCTCTGGATCGACGGCGACCCGAGGCGGCGGAGCTCGAGCTCGATCTCGAGCTCGGGCGTCTCTGGGAATGAACTGGTGGTGCGGGTGGACGATTTGGAGTGGGAGAGAGCGAGCAGGAGCAAAAGGATGGCTTGGGGAGGCCTTAGATAGGCAGGCCGAGGTCCACCGTGGGCGCGGCCTACGGGTGCCTGCGGGATCGGCTCTGGTGGCCGTTGGAGAGGGAAGGAAAGACTCGGGGGTACTCGTGGGGGTGGTCTAGGTGCCAGGGAGAGAGGGGAAGGAGCGGGGAGGCACTAGAGGGGTCGCGCGTGTGAGCCCGCTCATTGGAGCTCCTGGGCGGTCGGCGTGCGTGTGGTAGGAGGCAGCAGAAGGGAGAGAGAGGAAGGGGACAGGGGTTTAGCGTGTCTCATACGCCGAGGCACCTCGTCGGGCGCGCTGGGGAGGCCCGAGGTGGCCGGAGGTGCTTGGCAGGGGCGGCTACAGTGCGGGGGCGCACTGTAGCGCGCTCCAGAGCATGCCTTTGGCTGCCATGGCATTGTTTAAGGGGCAGGGGCGTGCCCACTCATGTCTGGTAGCGCTAGGGAGAAGTAAGCAAGTGGGGAGGGGCATTGGATGCCCTGGAGATCCACTGGAGTGAGGAGGGAGGTGAGAAAAGAGAAGAATGCTGCTGTCCAAAAGGGTAAATGGGGATGTTTCACCCTTCAATCATTGAGTTGAGGCCAGGGAAGAGTCGCTGGAGGTGCAAGGGAACTCTGAGGGGCTGTGGTAAAAAGATGAGTCCACGGAGAAGAGTGGAAGTGGGCAAAACAGGGGTTTTAGTAAAATGGCAGAAGGTGTTTGATATTGGCTTGGGCAAGTAGTTGATCTCCATTTGTCATGAGGATTGACAGGGTCAAATGGTATGAGAACATAAGAGGTTCCACCAAGATTGAGTTCATTTGGGAAAAGTTGCCAATGCAACTTTTGTAAACCCTAGAAATTAGCAGAAATGAACTTTCCAAGATTTAGTCATGCAAATCTATTCTCCTTGATGCACCACTTGGTGTAGTGTCATCATTTGAGGATATAAACATGTCCACAAAAGTTGAGATCAAAAGGAGAAAGTTTCCAATGTAGATTTTCTCAAACTTGGTTCTGGACAGGAATGATTTTGGGGCACTTTGATCAAGTTAACTTGTTCTCCAACTTGTGCCACTTGGTCTAGATGAATAATTAGAACATTTGAGCATGTTCACAAGGTTTGAGAACATTTGGACATGTTTGGCAATGTAAAGTTGCTCAAACTTCAAAATGGACAGAAATGGTTTTGAGGGGATTTCATGGGGTTATATTATTCTCCATGACATGATACTTGTCAAGATCATCTAATATGTCATATGGGACATGCTAGAATTTTCTTGGAATTTTTGGAGAATATTTCCTTTGTAAATATTTCAAAAGCTTGAAATATTCAGAAAGGGTTTTCGAGGGATTTGACCAATATTTTGAACATGACCATGTGTTGAAACTCTTATATATGGACAATATATGTCCACTGAGTTTCCCTAGGTTTCTATAAAATATTTTTGAAACAATAACATAATTTTTCCCTATTAAAGACCATTTCTGGCCTCAAGAAAAAGCTTTTAAATAAAATAGGAAAATAACTTTTAAAATTATATTTTTGTGTTTTATGGGAATCCTATATCTAATAGGTTTCAAATATACCTTTTGAAATATTTTTCATACCCCAAATCAAGTACTTGCAGTGCAAACCTCAATTCAGGGGTTTTTGGAAAACTAATTTTTGAAAATACTTTTTGGCCAAATGATTTTTGCAAGAAATTATTTTTATGTACTATACACATGGCATGATCATTGGGAAAGGTTTTTGGATCAAGGAGAAGGAGTATAAGAGTTGGAGGATTTATTTTATTTTTGGAGCACTTGCAAACAACAGACAAAATCCAATCAAGGCAAAGTCCAAAACACTCAAAAGTTTTTGTCAAACCACTTTTTTTATCATGATTTATTGACTTAAGTGTTGTGCCATGAAAATCAGGGTGTGACAGCAACGTTCCCCAACAATGGTATCAGAGCTAGGTCTATGCGTAGATGACATCTCGAGTAGAACACAAAGAGTTTGTGGGTGTTGATATTCAGATTGCTTCCTTCCTTGGTCTTTTATTGATTCGGCGGTATTGTGGGATGAAGTGGCCCTGACCAACTTTACATGTCCACATACATGAGACCGGTTCCATCGACTGACATGTGACTTTGTTGCATAAAGATGGCCGGCAGGTGTCTGTCTCTCCCACCTGAGTTGAATTGGATTCGACAAAGGCGGTCCTTGTAGAAGGTGAAATAGAAAATTGCATATCACTGTTGTGGCTTTGCATAGGTAGGAATCATTCTTACTAAAAACCCATAGCGACCACGTAAAACATGCAACAACAATTAGAGGACGTCTAACTTGTTTTTGCAGGGTATGTTGTGATATTATATGGCCAAAGACATGATGAAATATATTTGATGTATGAGATGATCATGTTCATAATTATTTATATCGAATTGCATGTCGATGCATACGGTAGCCGGCAGGAGCCATAGGGTTGTCTTTAATTATTGTATGACCTACGTGTCAATCATTAAACGCTATGTAATGCTTTTCTTTATCGCTAGGCGGTAGCAATAGTAGTAGAAGTATGGTTGGTGTGACAACCCCGATGGCGACATGATGATGGAGATCATGATGATGGAGATCGTGGTGTCATGCCAGTGATGATGGAGATCATGTTGGTGTATTGGAGATGGAGATCAAAAGCATAAGTTGATGGCCATATCATGTCACTTATGATTTGCATGTGATATTAATCCTTTTATGCATCTTATCTTGCTTAGGACAATGATAGCATTATAAGATGATCCCTCACTAAAATTTCAAGATGAAATTGTGTTCTCCCAAAGTGTGCACCGTTGCAAAAGTTCGTCGTTTCGAAGCACCACATGATGATCGAGTGTGATAGACTCTACGTTCGCATACAACGAGTGCAAGACAGTTTTTCACATGCAGAACACTTGGGTTAAACTTGACGAGCCTAGCATGTACAGACATGGCCTCGGAACACAAGAGACCGAAAGGTCGAACAAAGTCATACAGTGGATATGATCAATATAAAGATGTTCACCATTGAAACCACCTCATCTCACATGATGATCAGACTTGGGTGGGTGGATTTGGATCGTGTTACACTCAGACAACCGGAGGGATGTTGATTCGAGTGGGAGTTCTTAGGTAATATGATTAATTGAACTCATTTATCATGAACAATAGTCTAAGTTGTCTTTGCAAATTATGTTGTAGATCAATAGCTCACATTGTAGCTCCCTTTTTTAATACGTTCCTAGAGAAAGACTAAGTTGAAAGATATTGTAAGCAATTATGTGGACTAGGGTCATAGTTTGAGGATTGTCCTCACTGAGGGAGTCCTGGATTAGGGGGTATCCGGATAGCCGGACTGTGTACAACGTCCGGACTATTGAAGCGTGAAGATACAAGACTCAAGATTTCGGCCCGTGTCCGGATAGGACTTTCCTTGGCGTGGAAGGCAAGCTTGGCGATCCGATATTATATTTCCTTCTTTTCAACCGACTCCATGTAAACCCTAGCCCTCTCCGGTGTCTATATAAGCCGAAGAGGTTGGTCCTTAGGAGGCTGATCACAATTACATTCATACCATCATAGGCTAGCTCCTAGGGTTTAGCCTCTACGATCTCGTGGTAGATCTACTCTTGTACTACCCATATCATCAATATTAATCAAGCAGGAAGTAGGGTTTTACCTCCATCGAGAGGGCCCGAACCTGGGTAAACATTTGTGTCCCTTACTTCTTGTTACCATCAGCCTTGACGCACAGATCGGGACCCCCTACCCGAGATCCGCCGGTTTTGACACCGACATTGGTGCTTTCCTTGAGAGTTCCTCTGTGACGTTGCCGCAAGGCTTGATGGCTCAACTCGTCTTCAAGGATGACATTACTTCAGAGAGAGCTCTGGTTGTAGGCCAGACTCTCCGGCTCGGCGGCTTTATCATGACCGCCCCGTCGGCAACAGAGCCGACGACGGCCTCTTAGGTCATCAATCATAACCTTTGGGTCAGTTGGGAACTTGCCGAACAGATGGATCCAATGGAGCTCTCCTCCATTAATGAACTCTTGGATCTCATCTCCACTCTGGGAGCCGCTACGAACTATGACCGGATTGGGCTTAAACCCGACCGAAGGGACATCAGATCCCCGCCGGCCACCCATGAGATAGCCATTGTGGAAGATCCATACGTGGATCGTCCCCCAGCTTTGAGGACGAATTATGTTCGGATCGCCGAACTCCTTGAGACGAAAATCTGCTCAGAAGACAACTTTCCCCAGGTCCCGGACTTAGGATCGGGCATTGGGCCGAAGGAATCAGGTAGCACTCCGGATTCTGAGCTGTTGGGCTCAGAACCGCCCGCGCCCTTGGGCGGTAGATCGGATCATGATCCGGATTCAGCTGACAACACTTATTTGGACTTAAACTGTCTCTCCTGCATCAGGCAAGAGCCCCAGGAGACGGTACATCATTACTGGGCCAGATTTCTCCTTGCGCTCAACAAGGTTAAGGACTGCCGCGAGGAGAACATGGTCTCACTCTTCTGCAAAAACTGCACGGACGAAGGGCTCCTCAATGCTATAAGCCGCCGCGAAATAATACGTCTCGCGGACTTGGCGACCATAGTACGTAAGTATTGTGCGATGGAGAGCACTTGGAAGACCCAAACAGAATTTTGGGATAGTACCGCTCTCACCAAGACCTTTGTCCGAACCAAACGGACAAACTCTCATAAGACATCCTATTCAATCCCCAAGAAACTGAGGCCTGCCTAGGGGCGGGGATCCGTATTGGAAGAATGGCTCGACGGGCCATGTAAGCTCGATAGTATGCCGGATACAATGCCAACTCATAGCCTTAGGGCATGTTGGATACTCCGATAGGTGGCAAAAAGTAGTGAGGATCTTCTTGCGAGCCATAAAGCGGAACAATATCCTGCCCGCGAGCACAATACGGTACTAACAGTCTTCGAGACTTTCGCCTCGAACAACAGGCGCAAGCGGGCTCACCGAAGCTCGGCGGAAATTTGCCATGTGGCAAAGATAAACCCCTGGAACGACACGCTATAACTTTCAATGCCAGTGATGAACCTCGATTCCAGACTATCCGGGCACCGGCCGCTCTGGTCCTTAGCCCAATCGTGGACGGCTTCCAGCTAACCAAAGTACTCATGGACGGCGGAAGCGGGTTAAACTTGATCTATGAAGAAACGCTCAACAAAATGGAGATTGATAAAGGCCGCATGGAGCAAAGCAGCACCACCTTCAGGGGAATCATCCCTACTCGGGAAGCGCGGTGCGCGGGAAAAATCACACTCGATGTGGTATTCGGCACCCCGGAGAATTATAGGTCCGAAGAAATCACATTCCAAGTGGCTCCTTTTAGCAGTGGATACCACGCCCTTCTAGGGTGGGACGCGTTTACAAGCTTTCAAGTTGTACCCCATTATGGGTACATGAAGCTTAAAATGCCTAGGCCCAACGAAATTATCACTCTAGCCAGTGATCCGGATGTCCCACTCCGCGCCGAAAACAAAATCGCAGCACTAGCCCTGGAAGCATTATCTGAGGCCCTAGCGGCCGAAGAGTTAACAACACTACGGGCCAATGTGGACAGGGATGACATGATACTCGACAAACGACCCAAGTCCACCTCATTTAAACCTGCAGACGAGATAGTCAAATTCCAGGTCCACCCAACGGATCCCACGAAGACAACATCCATCGGAACACAATTGAGCCCCGTGATGGACGCCGCACTGCGAGATTTCTTACGCAAGAATTGGGACATTTTTGCCTGGCACCCTTCGGACATGCCAGGCATGCCACGCCGGCTGGCTGAACATAGCCCCAATATACTAACGGGATGCAAACCGGTCAAACAGACCATAAGGTGATTTTCAGAACCCAAACGGCAAGCCATGGGGGAAGAGCTAGCCAAGCAGCTTGAGGCCGGATTCATCAGAGATATTAAACATCTGGATTGGCTGGCGAATTTGGTAATGGTGCCAAAAAAGGACAAATCCTGGCGCTTATGCGTCGACTTCAAAGACCTCAACAAGGCTTGCCCCAAGGATCCCTTTCCCCTCCCCCGCATCAATCAAATCATCGATGCCACAGCTGGACACGACTCGCTGTGTTTTCTCGATGCATACTCTGGATACCATCAAATAAAGATGGCAGAGTTTTACCAAGCTGCAACAGCTTTTATAACGCCATATGGCCCTTTTTGCTTCAACACTATGCCCTTCGGGCTCAAGAATGTCGGCGCAACAAATCAACACATGATTCAAACATGCCTGGAGAAACAAATCGGCAAAACAGTGGAAGCATATGTGGACAATGTTGTCATAAAAACCAGACACATCGAAACCCTGATAGATGACTTGAGGCTTACATTCGATAACCTCCGAATATACAACATCAAGTTGAATCCGGAAAAATTTGTTTTTGGTGTCCCTTCGGGGAAGCTCCTAGGCTTCATTGTTTCCAATAGAGTAATAGAAGCGAATCCAGCAAAAATCCGAGACCTATCGCAGTTGGCCATACCAAGCGACCTCAAGCACATCCAGAAGCTAGCAGGATGCGTGGCCGCTTTGAGCTGCTTTATATCCATGCTAGGAGAAAAGGCGTTGCCTCTTTACCGCCTCCTTCGGTGCACCGAACACTTTGTATGGACGGACGCAGCCGCGGCCGGAGTCGATGAGATAAAGACCTTATTGGCCAGTAATCCGCTCCTAACAGCGCCAAACATCGGCAAACCTATGCTGCTATACATAGCTGCAACACATCAAGTGGTAAGCGCAGTGCTCGTCGTCGAATGAGAGGTGGAAGGATACAAATTCCCGCTTCAAAAGCCGGTTTACTACGTATCCACGGTGCCCACTCCATGTAAATCCTGATACCCACACTATCAAAAAATAACATACGCAGTCTTCATGGCATCTTGGAAGCTCAGACACTACTTTCAAGAGTCTTCTATTACGGTCGCCTCCGAAGTACCACTCCATGACATAATTAATAACCGCGATGCTACGGGCCAGATTGCTAAATGGGCCATCGAGCTCCTGTCGTTCGACATAACATACAAACCGCGGCGAGCCATTAAGTCGCAAGTATTGGCTGACTTTGTCACCGAATGGACAGAAGCCGAACTTCCTAAAGAGTACGGCGCGTATTCCAACTGGATCATGCACTTTGACGGCACCAAAATGCTGGCCAGACTGGGAACAGGGGTAGTCCTGACGTCTCCCACCGGGGACACGGTCCAGTACGTCCTGCAAATATTATACACAGACTCCAACAATGCGGCCGAATATGAGGCCCTGTTACATGGCCTTCGGATGGCAGTCTCTATGGGCATCCGACGCCTAGAAGTGCGCGGGGACTCAAACCTCGCAATACCACAAATAAACGAAGACTTTGATGCCAAGGATCCGAAAATGGAGGCTTAACATAACGCCGTCCTAAAGATGTCAGCTCGGTTCGAGGGGCTCGAATTCCACCATGTGGCTCCAGAAAACAATCAAGCGGCGGACGTCCTTGCCCGCATCGGCGCCAAACGTGACCCTGTCCCACCTAATATATTCCTGGAAAGGCTGTTCAAGCCATCCGTAGCATGGGAAGGGGAGTCCAGCAATATCAGCACGGATCCGAATACACCCCAGACTCCGAACCATCCAACACAATCGGAGGCTCTGCCACGGAAATAACACCTCCGGCCCATGAAATCATGACCGTAATTGCCCCGTGGGCCAAGCCGTTCTTGGCCTACCTAAATAGGCAGGAGCTCCCTGAAGACCACAATGAAGCACGCTGCATAGTCCGGTGTTCTAAAGCTTACAAGGTCCACGAAGGGGAACTCTACAAGAAAAGCGTGACCGGAGTGCTCCAAAGGTGCATCTCCGAAGAGGAAGGGCGGCAACTCCTGGCTGAAATTCACGCTGGACTGGGCGGACACCACGCCGCAGCTCGAGCGCTAGTCAGCAAAGCCTTCCGTACAGGCTTCTATTGGCCGACGGCCCGAGCAGACGCACAGGACCTTTTCCAACATTGCATCGGCTGCCAGCTCTTCGCCAATCAGAGTCATATGCCCCCTACTGCTCTCCAAACAATCCCCATAACTTGGCCCTTCGCGGTCTGGGGACTGTATATGGTCGGACCCCTTAAAGGGGGTAGCCATAAGAAAAAATACCTATTGGTCATGGTAGACAAATTCACCAAATGGATCGAAGCCAAACCAGTTAAAACGGCCGAATCCGGACCAGTAATAGACTTCATATCAGGGGTTGTACACCGGTACGGTGTCCCCCATAGCACCATCACTGATAATGGCTCAAATTTCACAACCGATGAAGTGAAAACTTGGTGAAGCAAAATGGACATTAAGCTCGACTACGCTTCCGTTTACCACCCGCAAACAAACGGCCATGTCGAACGGGAAAATGGTCTTATCATGAGCGGCATAAAACCCAGATTAGTGCGATCTTTCATAGAATCGGATACGCACTGGGTAGAGGAGCTCGACTCCATACTCTGGGGGCTGTGGAGCACACTGAATCGAACCACCGGATACACACCATTTTTTATGGTGTACGGTGCGGAAGCAGTACTACCCTGCGACATAATACATGATTCGCCTCGTGTACGCATGTACGAAGAGAAGGAAGCCAAGTTAGATCGGCAGGATAACTTGGACGCCCTGAAAGAGGAGCGCGATGTCGCAAAAGCCTGTTCCGCATTCTATCAGCAGCAGGCTCGGCGATATCAAAGTAGAGAAGTGCGGGCCAAAACTTACAATATTGGTGAGCTCGTTCTACGCCTACCGGAGAAGAAGAAGGACAAACTCAAACCTAGATGGGAAGGTCCCTCCGTCATCAACAAAGTTCTCACCGGAGGAGCGTACCGCCTACGTAATGCATCTGACAATAGACTCGAGCCGAACCCATGGAACGCGGATAGACTCCGGAGATTCTACGCCTAACGCCGAGCGTAGTGTTCGTCTCCTCACCCCTCCTTTTTAAATTATGCTCCACCACTGTTTCTCTCCTTTCTCGATCCTCTTTCCATTCACACAAAGTATTTAATATAGTGCAGATTCCCGGATTATCCCGGCCGTACCATGTGTGCAAGCTGTATCTGGGGGCTTCCTATTCGGAAGCTAGACATTATTACTTTAATGGCTTTTTGCCCATCACATATGCGTTCTTTTTCCATATGTGCCTTTTCTTCACGATTATATGCATCGATATGACTTAAGACGTGGCCAAGCTGGGTTGCCTGGCTCTTGTATTTATGCCCTACGTTCCCGTTAATTTGGCTAGGGCATAAGGGGAGCAATTCTGCGATTGTTACTGCCGGTTGAGCCGGATGTGAAGCCGAAAGCTAGTTTCCTTAAGAGAATATTCGATCGGTGAACAAAGGATGTATTCGTTGTTACAACAAAGAACCCCAGAAGCTTTGTATCCTGCGCCATCACGCGTAGTCCGGACATGTGCATCGACACATGGATACCTAGGGAAAGGAACCCCTAACGGAACTATTCTCCCTAGAAGATGTTTCTTGCTATCCATGCAATATAACATAACTAGTTGGGTACTTGTCTGTTCAAGCACCTATGACCCCTACACCTGGTCCCCAAGCATGCCCCGGTTTTCGCATAACCGAGCGGGTATTCGGACACACCCCGGACAATAGGGTCCGGGGGCTGAAGCGAAAAGGTCCGCCATGACAAATGATTTCAATCCGGCTAGAGGCTACTTATGCCAATCAATTTACACAGTCACTGAGAATGACTATATTCCTCCTCTATACCATCTAACAGGTTATCTAGCCTACAATCCTGCTGAGAATACTTAGCGGCTAATGCTACCTGTTCATACACCAGGCTCATGGGAATTTCTTGCCCATCGGGCCCCGCCGTTCCCACTTCGACCATATGGTTAGGGTCCAGCTTGGTGTAGTGTGTCTTCACCATCGCCCAGGCCAATCTTGCTCCTTGCTGGCAGGCTGATATCTTCCATAGACGGAAGCACCGCCGGGCTCCTTGGATCAGGTCCGCAAGCTCCCCCATGACATTCGGCAGTAGGCTTGATGGCCACAAGGCCTGAGCAACGCCGTGCATCACCTGCCGGGCACGCTCGTGCATCTGCGACAGTTCTTGCAGCAAATCACCTGCAGATGAGGGCATCTCCTCTTCAGGGTGACCCGGTTAACATTCCTGCAAGGAACAATCTTTTTAATAACCTTCCTCGCCAAACTATCAAACAGTTCGCTTGCGTTCCTACCATAAATGCCGGGACGAAGTTTTTTGTTCTCCTTCACGGAATTCGCCAGTTGTGCGCGGATGTACTTTAATTCCACGTCCAGACGAATATTGGCATCATGAAGCTTGTTCTTATCTTGCACCACCTGCGTAAGGATGCGCTCGCTGGCCTTTAGTTGCCGTTGGAGATGTGAGTCGTCACCCACTGCGCCATTCGGATTCACTCCAGGATTGTCTGCAGAACTTACTGTTAGACTAACTGCACCAGCCATCTACTAACTAGCACATATGTGTATAATGGAGACAAATATTACCTGTAGGGGCCTTTCGAGATCCCTCTAACTTGGCTACAACATCAAATAATTGGGCCTGGCAGGCCTCCAGCTCCCGCGCCAATTGTTCATTCTTGTCCACAAGGACCTGCGGATATATTAATCCTTCAAATAGTTGTCCCAACTATTCTAAGTCTAGGGGCTCTTGCTAGGCATACTTATCAAAATCTCTTACCCGTATGTCCTTGATATACTGGCTTGTCGCTTGGGCAAGCCCGCCTCGAGCGGCTCGGGCGTATGCGTCCGCCGAATTAAAGGCATTAAAAGCCTCTTCGGAAAAGATGTTGTGCCGGAGCACGGCCATCCGGCACCGGTGGTTCATGGCGCTCTCCACCTTGGAGTTCGTGGCCGAACACATATCCGTACCCTCCGTCGGGAAGCTATGCAGTGCTGGCCCCATATCCGCCTCCCCCCGAAGCCGGTTCTGGAACCCGGCTGGTGGAGGCGTGGTTGGTGGGGTTTCCGGATATAGCCCGGTTATTCCTCTTCCTGCCAAGACACAAAGGGCGCTGTCATATTTCAAATTCTATGACAAGCAGGACAAGCTATGACTTTACCTCTGTAGCGGTGTGTCAGCCCTCACCGCCTTCCTCTTGAGCATGCCTGATCCGGACGCCCATGGTTGACGAGCCCCCAGGGGCTCGGCCCCTCGCTCCGGCTGTCGTTTCTGCAAATAGAGCGACGCCTCAAAGGTAAAATTAATACCTGGGGAAAGTCCTCTTCGGAGGATAGGGTTTTTCAGCTCAGCTTACACGCGACGTGGGAAGCAGTCCAGGGGAGTCGGCCGTAATGGCCACTAGGGCGCCGTCCCAGCTCGCCTGATAAAATACTCCGTTGAAGAGCTCCACAGTAATATCCGGATCTACTTTGAGTCCCGGATCTAGGGCCCTTCCAGGGTCCTCTGGTTGCGGGGAGGGGCTGAAGATTCCTTCCACGACCCTCCTTAGTTCCTGCTCAGAGGCATTAATGCAAGTAATCTTAGCAGAAGTACGATAGAGTAAATGAAACTGGGAAAAGGATGGCAACTTACCCACTCTGGGGGGTTGTACATGGAAAATCTGTCCCGTGTTTTTATGCGAAGGAACTCCTCCTCTTCCCCTTTGTACAAATCAGACAATATCCTTGCCAAAGCGGCAGCGGAGTCCGGACCCTTACGACCATAGCGGGTGGCGTCATCTTCCCCGTTGTAATGCCACATGGGCTTCCCCCGATATTGGAGCGGCTGCACTCCTCGCTTTATGCACATTGCCATGACCTCAACAATTGTCAGTCCGGACTTGGCCAGCAGCTTTATTCTGTTCATCAGGAAGAATATCTCCCTTGTGTCCTCTTCTTGAGGGCCCCGGGGACACCAGCTTAGGCGTGCCCTCCATGGGGCGTTGCTGAACCTGGGGAGACCCCTCCGGACTGGATCCGGAAGGGGAACGTCATTTATATAGAACCACTCTGAAGGCCAGTTTTCTGGTGCATTCTCAGGAGTGCCGGAAAGGTATCCGGTCTCGGCAATGCGCCACACTTCGGCCCCGCCCACTTGATACAGGGAATCCCCTTGGGTGCGGGGGACAAGGCAGAATAGCTTCCTCCATAATCCGAAGTGTGGTTCGCAGCCTAAAAACAGCTCGCATAGGGTGACATACCCCGCTATGTGCAGAATGGAGGCGGGGGTAAGATTGTGTAACTGGAGGCCATAGAACTCTAGGAGCCCGCGGAGAAACGGGTGGATAGGAAACCCGACGCCCCTCAGCAGATGCGAGATGAGGCATATTCACTCCCCCGGAGACGGGTTGGGAGATCCCTCAGCTTGTTCCCCTCCGTCATAAGTAGCCATTCCAACTCGGACGGAGACCATGAATGCCGGTGGAAGAAACCCTTGAGTTTGTAACTTCACCAAGCGGCTGTGAGGAACTGAGCACTCTCCACAATCCCCTGACTTAGAGCAAGGAGGGCAAGCTGAAGAGCTACAACGGCCGACCATGCTGGAATGGCTTTTCGCGGAGCGCTCTAGGATGCTAGCTCGAGGGAGGAGAGTGAGGTTTGGATCTGAGAATCCCTGTCCCTTCAAATAGATGGTTGGCCCGGAGGATCAAGGGTGGCAAATGCAAAAATACCTTGACTCCTCGCATTCGCTCGAGACGTGGAGATGGTCATTACTGAGGTGCTGAAGCCGAGGGGCACAACATTGATTGGGGACCGGACACTATTCATCATAATAGGTACTTTGGAGTATTCAGAGGAGGAACCCGCCTTGCAATGCCGAAGACAATACTGCGCGCCAGACTCATCGTCATTGAAGCCTGGTTCAGGGGCTACTGAGGGAGTCCTGGATTAGGGGGTATCCGGACAGCCGGACTGTGTACAACGTCCAGACTATTGAAGCGTGAAGATACAAGACTCAAGACTTCGGCCCGTGTTTGGATAGGACTTTCCTTGGCGTGGAAGGCAAGCTTGGCGATCCGGATATTATATTTCCTTCTTTGTAACCGACTCCATGTAAACCCTAGCCGTCTCCGGTGTCTATATAAGCCGGAGAGGTTGGTCCTTAGAAGACCGATCACAATTACATTCATACCATCATAGGCTAGCTCCTAGGGTTTAGCCTCTATGATCTCGTGGTAGATCTACTATTGTACTACCCATATCATCAATATTAATCAAGCAGGAAGTAGGGTTTTACCTCCATGGAGAGGGCCCGAACCTGGGTAAACACCTATGTCCCTTACTTCTTGTTACCATCAGCCTTGATGCACAGATCGGGACCCCCTTCCCAAGATCCGCCGGTTTTGACACCGACACTCACTGCTGCACGGAAGGCTTATGTCCTTGATGCACCGCTCGCTGTCCCAACCACTCGAAAGTCGTTTGTGGATGTCGTGAACATTTGGCAGACACGTTCTAATGACTACTTGATAGTTTAGTGCGCCATGCTTTGCGGCTTAGAATCGGGGCTCCAAAGATGTTTTGCACGCCATGGAACATATGAGATGTTCCAACAGCTAAAATTGGTTTTCAGGCTCATGTACGAGTTGAGAGGTATGAGACCTCTCACAAGTTCTTTGCCTACAATATGAAGGAGAATAGCTCAGCCAGTGAGCATGTGCTTAGAATGTGTGGGTGCTACAATCGCTTGAATCAAGTGGGAGTTAATCTTCCAGATAAGATAGTGATTGACATAGTTCTCCAGTCACTATCACCAAGCTACTAGAGCTTCGTGATGAACTATAACATGCAACGGATGAGATGATCCCGGAGTGAAAGTGCAACTAACCCTGGGTGGTTTTGGTAATTCATAGAAACATATAGCTCATTGGACTAATATCCATTCAAGTCAAATATTTCAGGAAGTTCAATGAGTGGCATGGCATGGACTAGAGATGTAGACCCCTCAAAATGCTAAGGACAAAGATTGGCAAAAGCTCAAGTCTCTTCATTTTCATTTTAGTAATCCAAGATCACATCGAGTCCATAGGAAAGCCAATACTATTAAAAGGGGATTGATACGTCTCCAACGTATCTATAATTTATGAAGTATTCATGCTATTATATTATCAATCTAGGATGTTTTATATGCATTTATATGCCATTTTATATGATTTTTGGGACTAACCTATTAACTTAGAGCCCAGTGCCAGTTCCTGTTTTCTCCTTGTTTTTGAGTTCTACAGAAAAGGAATACCAAACGGAGTCCAATTGACGTGCCAATTTTTGACAATTTTTTATGGTCCAAAAAAAGACCACGGAGCATCGGAGTTGGGCCAGAAGAGTCCCGGGCTGCCCACGAGAGTGGGGGGTGCACCCCCCTCCTAGGGCGCGCCCCCTGTCTCGTGGACAGCCCAGAGACCCCCCCTGACGTGAAACCAATGCCAAAAATTCCTATAAATAGAGAAACCTTCGGGAATTAACCTAGATCGAAAGTTCAGCCGCCACAAGCCTCTGTAGCCACGAGAAATCAATCCAGGCCCTCTCTGGCACCCTGTCGGAGGGGGCCATCATCACCGGAAGCCATGGAGGAGGATCTCGGAGGGTCCATCATCTCCATGAAGGCCAAGGACCAGAGGTGAAAAGCCATGGAGGAGGAAGCACAAGGGGGAGAACCTCTCCTCCTCTCTCTTGGTGGCACCGGAGTGCCATTGGGAGGGGAATCATCGCCGCGGTGATCGTCTTCATCAACATCACCATCATCATCATCACCATCCTCATCTCTTTTACTCGGTCCACTCTCCCACACCCTGCTGTAATCCCTACTTGAACATGGTGCTTTATGCCACATATTATGATCCAATGATGTGTTGCCATCCTATGATGTTTTGAGTAGATATCTTTTGTCTTTGGGTTGATTGATGATCTTGATTGGTATGAGTTGTATGTTTAACTTTGATGCTGTCCTATGGTGCCCTCCGTGTCGCGCAAGCATGAGGGATTCCCGCTGTAGGGTGTTGCAATACGTTCATGATTCACTTATGGTGGGTTGGTGAGTGACTGAAACACAAACCCGAGTAAGGGGGTTGTTGCGTATGGGAATAAAGGGGACTCGATGCTTTAATGCTATGGTTGGGTTTTACCTTAATGATCTTTAGTATTTGCGGACGCTTGCTAGAGTTCCAATCATAAGTGCATATGATCCAAGTAGAGAAAGTATGTTAGCTTATGCCTCTCCCTCATATGAAATTGCAATAGTGACCACCGGTCTTGTTAACAATTGCCTAGGACAATTCCGCACACAGATCCACCATTATTCCACACTCGCTATTAATATTATTTAGTAATTTATTCTAAATTTATGATAACAGCACCTACTTTTATATTTTAGCTCTCCGTTATCATACAAAGTTATCCTCTTTATACCCGCAACACAATTTCATTTCTTGTTTCTATTTGGAAGCAAACGTTTGGTGCACGTAGAGTCGTATCAGTGGCAGATAGGGCTTGAGAGAATATTGATCTTACCTTTAGCTCCTTGTGGGTTAGACACTCCATACTTAGCACTTCCACCTTTGGGAATTGCTACGATGATTCCCTGCACTTGGGGATTATCAAGCTCTTTTCTAGCGCCGTTGCTGGGGAGCAATAGCGTGGGGTTGATATTCTCGTGTGTGCTTGTTTGCTTTCTTCACTAAGTAGATTTTGCTTTTCCTTTTTGTTTCTGTTTAGTTGTGGGTGAAACATACAAATAAAATTAAAAGAATGAAAATACCAAAAAAATATTTACTTGCCTCTCTTGCCTAAAAAAGTTTTTCAAAAAGAGAAGTGATTGGAAAGTTATGCATTGAAGAAGTGAGGGTCGACCTTGAGCACTTGTGTTCATGCTCACGAAAACAATGTAGAATATTTCATGGAAGTTTCTCTGTAAATAATTATCCCCTTGTATATATTCATTTTATTATAAAAAGAATGTGCCAACCTTTGGTTTTAGTATGATAAGATTGCTTGTTTACTTTGTGCAGAACAAAAACAGAAACTTTGGCTGTAGTGCGTGAATTTACGTTTTTTTACTAGAAAGTCAAATGGGTCTGAAACTTTTTGCACATTACTTATGTAAAGTTTTTTAAAATTGTCAAATTTATTTCATAATTTTTGGAGTTACAGAAGTTTACTGAACTTCCAGATTACTACAGACTGTCATGTTCTTAATAGATTCTGTTTTTCGTGTGTTGTTTGCTTATTTTGATGCATCTATGGCTAGTATGTAAGGGTATGAACCATAGAGAAGTTGGAATACAGTAGGTGAACACCAATATAAACAAAGAATGAGTTAATTACAGCACCTTAAAGTGGTAGTTTGCTTTATTACACTAAGGATCTCACAAAGTTTTTGTTTAAGTTTTTGTGAATGAAGTATTTGAAGAACGAGGAGTTACCGATGTGAGAAGAATAAAGAGAGACAAGAGTTCAAGCTTGGGGATTCCCAAGGCACCCCAAGTAAATATTTCAAAGGATACTCAAGCATCTAAGCTTGGGGATTCCCCGGTTGGCATCCCATCTTTCTTCTTCAACAAATATCGGTATACCTCGGTTTTTGTCTTGTTCACATGAATTGTGTCCTTTGTGTTTTTTTTCTTTAAGAATCATGCTAGTATGAGATATCTATTCATTGATTTATAGAATACTTCATGTGCTTCACTTATATCTTTAAAGTATGGTCTTATAGAATTGCTCTTTGTGCTTCACTTAAATCGTTTGAGTATGGTTTTATAGAATGCTTCATACGTTTCACTTATATATTTTGAGCTTGGATATTGGCTAGTCTATATTAATCATAGAATGCTCCAGGAACTTCACTTATATCTTTTGGAGTATGAATAATACTATAATTTAAGGTGGGTTTGGAATAGTGTCAACTTTAGGAATTAGTGATCCCACTATCTTGGAGGGTGTTGAACCTCCGTACGATATTTATGAAAGTGGATTTGGAAGAGTGTCAACTTTAGTTAGTATTCCACTATTTCAGAAGAGGTTCCAATTGAGTATGAGAACAAAGTTGCTATCCATGATTCTACTGAAAATTATTATGAGGGAGGAATATGTGCTTGTAGGAGTTGCAATAATATCAAGTTTCCTCCCTATGTGTTTAAAAGTTTTGAAGTTATACTTGTTTTGCCTTCCTATGCTAGTTGACTTTTGTTCCTATGAATTGTGTACTCACACAGTCCCTAGGCATAGGAATTGGGTTAGATTTAAATGTGCTAGTCATATTCTTCATGATGCACTTTTTATGTTTCAACTCTTATTTTTATGCGAGCATCATTGAAATCATCATGCCTAGCTAAAAAGGCATTAAAGAAAAGCGCTTGTCGGGAGACAACCCAATATTTACCATTACTGTTTTTGTGTGTCTACATGATTAAGCTACTGTAGTAATCATGTTTTAAAGCTTCTTTTTCAATAAAAAGTGCCAAGTAAGACCTTTGGGAAGACTTGGGTGAGAGTTAAAGTGATCTTGCTGTAAAAAATAGAAACTTTGTGCTCACGAGATTAGCTGTCATTTTTTACATAGGAGTGCCTTTGAGTTGATTCTTTTTGCAGAAGATTAATAAATAAATTCCTCACGTCCACCAATTTATTTCATAATTTTTGGAGTAGCAGAAGTATGGTTATTGTTCAGATCATTACAGACTGTTCTGTTTCTGACAGATTCTGTTTTCATCGTATAGTTTGCTCTAGTTTCTATGGCTTATATTTCTCAATATAAATTGTAGAAATGATATGGTACAGTAGGCATTATGTGAGAAAAATTATGAACCTTGTCTTTTACAGTACCAAAGTGCATGGTTTACTCTTTATCATACTAACCTATCTCACGAAGTTCCATTAAGTTTTGTGTGATTGAAGTTTTCAAGTTTTGGGTGAGATATCGATATGAGGAGAATAAGGAGTGGAAAGACCCTAAGCTTGGGGATGACCAAGGCACCCCAAGGTAATGTTCAAGGAAGGCTCAAGCACCTAAGCTTGGGGATGCCCCGGAAGGCATCCCCTCTTTCGTCTTCAAAACTATCGGTATACCTTACTCAGAGCTATATTTTTATTCGTCACATGATATGTGTTTTGCTTGGAGCGTATTTTCAGTTTTACTTGCTGTTTGAATAAAGTCATTGGATCTGAATTATTGAATAAAAAAGGAACCCTCCCATGGCTAGTTAATTATTTGACTACTCAGTGTCCTTCACTCATATCTTTTGGAGTAGTTTGTCATTTACTCATGTGCTTCATGTATATCTTATG
This sequence comes from Triticum timopheevii, assembly GCA_963921465.1. Taxonomy (NCBI): domain Eukaryota; kingdom Viridiplantae; phylum Streptophyta; class Magnoliopsida; order Poales; family Poaceae; genus Triticum; species Triticum timopheevii. The sequence continues at coordinate 213,072,619 of OY997266.1, read as the reverse complement.
AGTAAATGGGGGAATGAATTGAATGTCATAAATCTGAATTTTTATATGTTTCACATGCTTATAACATGGTTAGTGATGACTTCACACATAGAAAGTATGAGGCATAAAGTTGTTGAGAGTTGGCAAACGTAGTTTCGGTCATCATTGCAATTAATAGGAAGTAATAAGGAAAGAGAGGTTCACATACAAATATATTATCTTGGACATCTTTTATGATTGTGAAGCACTCATTAAGTATGACATGCTAAAAGAGTTGACGTTGGACAAGGAAGACAAAGTAATGGTTTATGTTTTCCGACATCTCAGTTAAAGTATATTGTCATTAACCTTCCAAACATGTTGAGCTTGCCTTTCTCCCTCATGCTAGCCAAATTCCTTGCACCAAGTAGAGATACTACTTGTTCTTCCAAATACCCATAAACCCAGTTTTGCCATGAGAGTCCACCATACCTACCATTGGATTGAGTAAGATCCTTCAAGTAAGTTGTCATCGGTGCAAGCAATAAAAATTGCTCTCTAAATATGTATGACTTATTAGTGCAGAGAAAATAAGCTTTGTACGATCTTGTTGTGGAAGTAATAAAAGCAACGAACTGCATAATAAAGGTCCACATACAAGGGGCAATATAAAGTGACGTTCTTTTGCATTAAGATTTTGTGCATCAACCCTAAACGCGCATGACAACCTCTGCTTCCCTCTGGGAAGGGCCTATCTTTTACTTTATGTTTTTACTTTATACTTGAGTCAAGGTGATCCTCGCCTATCCCTTTTTTCATTTTATCCTTTGGCAAGCCCCTCGTGTTTGAAAGATCATGATATATATATCCAATTGGATGTAAGTTAGCATGGGCTATTATTGTTGACATCACCTAAAGGTGAATACGTTGGGAGGCAACACAATACGCCCCTATCTTTCTCAGTGTCCGGCTGAAACTCGATAACCACAAGTATTGCGTGAGTGTTAGCAATTGTAGAAGAGTATATGATAGTTGAGTAGGTGGACTTACTGAAAATCTCTATTCTCTTTCTGATGTTATGATAAATTGCAATTGCTTCAATGACTGAGATTATAGTTTGTTAGTTCTCAATGAAGTTTTTGAACCATACTTGACATTGTGAATAGATTGTTACTTGATCATGAAAAGTATTATGAGATAAGCTACTATTATGACACCTGCTAGCATTCACACTTGTGCACCTGCTAGCATTCACACTTCATAAATTATTTCTTTTATCATTTACCAACTCGAGGATGAGCAGGAATTAAGCTTGGGGATGCTGATAAGTCTCCAACGTATCTATAATTTATGAAGTATTCATGCTATTATATTATCCATCTAGGATGTTTTATATGCATTTATATGCCATTTTATATGATTTTTGGGACTAACCTATTAACTTAGAGCCCAGTGCCAGTTCCTGTTTTCTCCTTGTTTTTGAGTTTTACAAAAAAGGAATACCAAACGGAGTACAATTGACGTGCCAATTTTTTACGATTTTTTATGAACCAAAAAAATACCACGGAGCATCGGAGTTGGGCCAGAAGAGTCCCGGGCTGCCAACGAGAGTGGGGGTGCACCCCCTCCTAGGGCGTGCCCCCCTGTCTTGTGGACAGCCCGGAGACCCCCCTGACGTGAAACCAACGCCAAAAATTCCTATAAGTAGAGAAACCTTCGGGAATTAACCTAGATCGGAAGTTCCGCCGTCGCAAGCCTCTGTAGCCACAAGAAATCAATCTAGGCCCTCTCTGGCACCCTGCCGGAGGAGGCCATCATCACCGGAGGCCATGGAGGAGGATATCGGAGGGGCCATCATCTCCATGAAGGCCAAGGAACAGAGGGGAAAAGCCATGGAGGAGGAAGCACAAGGGGGAGAACCTCTCCTCCTCTCTCTTGGTGGCACCGGAGTGCCATCGGGAGGGGAATCATCGCCGTGGTGATCGTCTTCATCAACATCACCATCATCATCATCACCATACTCATCTCTTTTACGCGGTCCTCTCTCCCACACCCCATTGTAATCCCTACTTGAACATGGTGCTTTATGCCACATATTATGATCCAATGATGTGTTGCCATCCTATGATGTTTTGAGTAGATATCTTTTGTCTTTGGGTTGATTGATGATCTAGATTGGTATGAGTTGTATGTTTTACTTTGATGATGTCCTATGGTGCCCTCCGTGTCGCGCAAGCGTGAGGGATTCCCGCTGTAGGGTGTTGCAATACGTTCATGATTCGCTTATAGTGCGTTGGTGAGTGACTGAAACACAAACCGAGTAAGGGGGTTGTTGCGTATGGGAATAAAGGGGACTTGATGCTTTAATGCTATGGTTGGGTTTTACCTTAGTGATCTTTAGTATTTGCGGACGCTTGCTAGAGTTCCAATCATAAGTGCATATGATCCAAGTAGAGAAAGTATGTTAGCTTATGCCTCTCCCTCATATGAAATTGCAATAGTGATCACCGGTCTTGTTAATAATTGCCTAGGACAATTCCGCACACCGTTCCACCATTATTCCACACTCGCTATTTATATTATTTAGTAACATATTCTAAATTTATGATAATAGCACCTACTTTTGTCATGGGAACGAACACCTATGGGACCGGAGCCCCTTTACGGTTCGGTGGGGGGCGGAGGTCGCACGAAGAGCGGATCGAGGCAGAGCACGCGAGCGGTTTACCCAGCTTCGGAGCTCTTCGGAGAGATAATACTCCTACTGCTGCTTTGTGTTTTGTATTGTATTCTTGCTCGAGAGCGATGAGGGCTACAGTACACTAGCTGTGAGACCGAGCATGAGTGTTTCTGGTTTCGAACCCCCCTCTACGTTGCGCATGGGCCTCCTTTTATACGCTCAAGGGGTCACCGACAGGTGGCAACGCATGCAAGGGCAAAAATGTAAAAGAAGTGCGGTTGGTACACCTACTTGCACAGTGTATCATACCTAACCCTGACAGCAGGGGACAAGGGCATTAAATGCCCGTCTGTGTCGCCCAAACAGTGCAAAAAAGTGACCGTTAGGGGCGCCACCGCTTGCCACGATGGCAATCTTGTCAGCGCCGCTTGCCACCTCGCACCGCTGGCTGCACAGCTTCTCGCCACGCGCGCCTGGAAAGATCCCATGGCGACACGTTGATGGATGCGCTGGAGCGTGGGTACAGAGTGGTGGATTACCGCGGCAAGCGCCTTGCCGCGGTCGTTGTCTTGTCGCGTCCGGAAGCTTGTCGCTCACCGGGCCTTGCCGGGACGCACGGCGCGTCACGGCAAGTTCCTTGAGATGCCTTGGTCGGCCTTCCCGGCAAGCTCCTCTTGCCGGGGCCTTGTCTCCTTCTCGGCAAGCTCCTCTTGCCGGGGCCTTGAACACTTTGTTCTTGAATGGCTCCAAAGGAACCACAGAGGACCTTGGCGGTCACCCGGCAAGCCTTGCCGCGGGGTGCTGCGACTGCCCATGCACAAGTTCGGGATACTAGGGTACCCCTACTTTAGTACACCGACAGGAGCCCCCGGGCCTGGGCCACACATGGTGCCGAGCACTGTTGGGCCAGGCCCAAAACAGGGCACGGGCACGCGACGCCCGGTCCACACCATTATCTTCTCCTTCCCCTCCTGGCAAACTTGTGTGCGAGGGAACCTTCCCTTTTCTTGAGAAAAAGAAAGAAGAGAAAATAAAGATATGGAGCCTTATGGCTCGTTATTGCTTACCGGGGGTAGGTGCTGCACAAAATGTCAGATAGTACATGCAAAAAATAGAAAGCATAAAATTGACAAGATGTGCGGAGCACATTCGCTTTATTTATGCACGGGGTCTGCGCCCGGCTTTGTACAAAGGATTACATGCAACAGCGGCAAGACTCGTACAAAAGGTGGAACCGGCCGGCAACCGCGCCTTACGGGTAAAACTTACGAAGATGCTCAATATTCCAGGAGTTGCTCACCAGAAAGCCATCTTCAGTCTCAAGGCGGACAGCGCCAGGCCTAGTGACTCGCTTCACCCGGTAAGGGCCTTCACACTTCGGCGTCAACTTGTTGGAATTCTTGGCGGACTGAACGCGCCGAAGAACAAGGTTGCCTTCCTCGAGACTTCTGGCATTGACTTTGTGGCTATGGTAGCGGCGCAAAGCTTGCTGGTATCGAGTAGCTCGTACAGCAGCCTGAAGACGATCTTCCTCAAGGAGCAGCGCGTCATCTTGTCGCAGCTGCTCTTGCTCAAGCTCATCATAAGCGAGCACTCGAGGCGATCCGTATACGAGTTCCATGGGGAGAACTGCCTCTGCTCCATAGACTAGAGCGAAAGGTGTCTGGCCAGTGGCTCGATTTGGCGTCGTCCTGATCGACCAAAGAACCACCGGCAGCTCCTCGATCCAGTTCTTTCCACACTTGTGCAGCCTGTCGAAAGTTTTGGTCTTGAGCCCACGCAGCACTTCAACATTTGCCCTCTCCGCTTGACCGTTGCTTCTCGGGTGAGCAACAGAAGCGAAGCAGACCTTGGCGCCAAGATCTTGGACGTACTGCATGAAGGTGCGGCTCGTGAATTGTGTGCCGTTGTCGGTGATGATCCTGTTAGGGACCCCGAAACGGCAAACAATCGACCTGAAGAACTTGACTGCTGACTGTGCTGTCACCTTCCTCACTGCTTCCACTTACGGCCACTTTGTGAACTTGTCGATTGCAACGTACAAGTACTCAAAGCCCCCGACAGCTCGGGGAAAGGGGCCGAGGATGTCGAGCCCCCAGACCGAAAATGGCCAGGATAAAGGAATCGTCTAGAGAGCTTGAGCTGGTTGGTGTATCTGCTTGGAATGGAACTGGCAGGCTTCACACTTGGTTACTTGTGCAGTTGCATCCTAGAGGGCTGTCGGCCAAAAGAAACCTTGCCGGAATGCCTTGCCGGCAAGTGCTCTTGCGCCAATGTGGTGACCACATATGCCTCCATGTATCTCCGCCAACAGCTTTTGTCCATCTTCCCGGTGAATACACTTCAATTTCACACCGTTGAATCTTCTTCTGTATAGTGTGTCGTCGACAAACTGGTACATACTTGATTGCCGGGCTACTCTCTCCGCTTCTTCTTGCTCTTCGGGAAGTTCTCCTGTTTGAAGGAAACGGACAATCTGCTGTGCCCATGCTGGAGCTTGCGGCTTGACAATCCGCTGTGGGAACACCCGCTTCTACGGCGAGAACCTGTGACTCAGCCGGAGCTTGATGTTCCCCGACAAGCTTGCCGGAGCAAAACTTGTTGGGAGCGTCTGCTTCAACGGAACAAACCCTAGGGCTTGTCGGAGCAGACTGCTCCTCAGCACCTTTGGTGTTGATCTTGGGGACCTTCTTGGCGGCGGCTTCGGGGAGCTCTGCCGGAAAGTAGTCACTAGAAATCAACTTCCTCTTCTTGCTCTGTCCAGTTGATGTTGTTACGGACGGTTGAGTCAGCTTGAGCACAAAGATCCCTGGTTCCACAGGTAACTTCAGTGCGGCGCACTTTGACAGGCCATCTGCAATGTCATTCTGAGCTCTCGGAACATGTTCCATCTGTAGGCCGTCAAAGTGCTCTTCTAACTTTCTCACCTCATCAACGTAAGCTTCCATCAACGGACTCTGATAATTTTTGTTGACTTGGCGGACGACAAGCTGCGAGTCACCCCTGACAATGAGCTTCTTGATCCCAAGGTCTGCTGCGATCCTGAGACCGGCAAGCAAACCTTCATACTCTGCAGTATTGTTTGTTGCTTGCTCCTTGGGAAAGTGCATCTGGACGACGTACTTGAGGTGCTCTCCGGTGGGCGTGACAAGCAGCACGCCCGCACCGGCGCCTTGCAGCGAGAAGGCACCATCAAAGTACATTAGCCACTCTTTGCTTGCTTCCTTGACGGGGATGCTCGTCTCTGGAATTTCTTCATATGGTGTTGGCTTCCACTCTGCTATGAACTCTGCCAATGCCCGGCTCTGGATAGTTGAAGTGCTCTCAAATTTAAGGCTAAAGCTTGACAGCTCCAGTGCCCACTCGACAATCCTGCCTGTTGCTTCTGGATTCTGCAGTATCCTCTTCAGCGGAAAACGAGTGACAACTGTGATCTCATGTGCTTGGAAGTAATGGCGCAGCTTTCTCAAGGCCATGAGAAGGCCGAAAAGCAATTTATGCACACCAGAGTACTTTGACCTAGCCCCCTGCAGAAGGGAACTGACAAAGTAAACTGGGCGCTGCACCATTTTCTTCTGTTTCTCCTCCTGTGCCTGCGCAGATCCACCCTTGTCGGGACTAGAGCTTGTCGCGGAAGCCCCCTGCTTGTCGCTGGATGCATCTTCCGTGGTTGCTGGCTTATCACCTGCCTCCCTCTCCGCTACTAACGTAGCACTAACCACTTGATTGGTTGCCACTAGATACAGTAGCAACTTCTCTTGTGGTTTAGGTGCGACAAGTATTGGAGTGGAGGACAGGTATCTCTTTAAGTCCTGCGGCGCAGTTCCGCTTCCGGAGTCCATTTCATTGGACCTGCCTTTTTCAATATTTTGAAAAATGGCAGGGCGCGCTCAGCAGACTTAGAGATAAACCTGCTGAGAGCAGCCACACAACCGGCAAGCCTTCGTACATCCTTGACGCGTTTTGGTGCTTCTATCTGCTCAATGGCCTTGATCTTGTCGGGATTGGCTTCAATTCCCCGCTGAGACACGAAGAACCCGAGAAGATTGCCGGAAGGAACTCCAAACACACACTTCTCGGGGTTGAGCTTGAGGTTGATCTTGCGCAGATTTGCAAAGGTCTCGTCCAAATACTGAATCAGAGTTGTCCTATCCTTGCTCTTGACCACTATGTCATCCATGTAGGCTTCCACATTCCTGTGCAACTGTGGCTCAAAAGCGTCATGGACTACTCTTGCAAATGTTGAACCAGCATTCTTCAAACCGAAAGGCATCCGTACGAAACAGTACATGCCACACGGAGTGATGAATGCGGTCTTCTCCTCATCCTCTTCTTCCATGAAGATCTGGTGGTACCCTGAGTATGCGTCAAGAAATGAAAGCAAGTCACATCCGGCTGTGGAGTCAACAATCTGGTCAATGCGCGGCAAGGGAAATGGGTCTTTGGGACAAGCTTTATTAACATCAGTAAAGTCAATACAAAGCCTCCATTTCCCGTTTGCCTTGCGCACGACTACAGGATTGGTCAACCACATAGGATGGAGCACTCCTCTGACAAGGCCTGCTGCTTCCAACTTCTTGATCTCTTCTGCTATGAATTCTTGGCGCTCCACTGCTTGTTTTCTGACTTTCTGCTTGACGGGCCGCGCATGAGGACAGACGGCTAGGTGGTACTCGATTACTTTCCTGGGAACACCGGGGATGTCAGACGGTTGCCACACAAACACGTCGACGTTTGCCCGCAGGAAAGCAACGAGCGCGCTTTCCTATTTAGGGTCGAGAGTGGCACTGATGGTGAAGGTACCACCAGTGCCGTCCTCCTTAGCGGGAACCTTCTTGGTCTCTGGCGGATTTGCCTTCGTCTTCTTACACTTGCCGGAGGAGCTTGATGGTGCGTCCTCGATGGTAGCGCAGCACTCCGAAGATGTGCGCTTGCCGGAGTGGGCATCAAAGCTCTTGCCGGACTTGGTCTTCTTCTTCCCCCTGGGAGCTTCAGCGGCAAGTGTCTTGCGATCGGCTGCGGCTGCTGCTTCCCGGTAGATCTTGTCGACGCAGATAAGAGCATCCCTCTTGTCACCAGGGACAGAGATGACACTAATCGGGCCTGGCATCTTGAGCATGTTGTAGGAATAGTGAGAGGCTGCCATGAACTTGGCGAGCGCTGGACGGCCGAGTATCCCATTGTAAGGCAATGGAAAATCAGCAACGTCAAAAGTGACCCTCTCAGTTCTGAAGTTCAACTCGTTGCCAAATGTTACCGGCAACGTGATCTTTCCCTTTGGCTTGCTCCTTCCTGGGTTGATTCCTTGGAAAGTGCCGGTCTCTTCGAGCTCGCTGTCAGGGATCTGGAGTTTCTGAAGTACCGCGGAGGAGATCAGGTTCAAGCCGGCCCCGCCGTCAACTAGCATCTTAGTGACCTTGAGGTTGCGGATAGTTGGTGAGACCAACATCGGCAAGCACCCGACCGCAGTTATGCGATCAGGGTGGTCCTCAATATCAAAGACGATAGGCGTGCTGGACCACTATAGAGGCTTGCGTGACTCGACGGGTGGTTCTGCTGCATTGTTTCCCGCACCCACTATTTGAGTTGGCGGTGTGAAGTATGCAGAGAAGCACCGCCGTCAACGCACAGGACCTCTGTGGCTTTCTAAAACTCCTGCTCATCGGCCTCGTCATCATCCATCTCTTCATCGTCGTCTTCATCTTCGTCCTTGTCGCGGCCACGGGGAGGTCTGTCTCCTTGCCGCTGCTTGGCCTTGCCGCGGCGTCCTCCCCGGCCGGGGCGCTTCTTGCCGGATCCTCCAGTACCTTCCTGGGCCTTCTCCTTGTCGCGTCGCTCGTACTCAGCTTTCTGCTGCTCGACAAGCTGCTCGACCTTCTTGCAGCTCTTGAGGTCATGGCCCTTGGTGCGGTGGATCTTGCAATACTGCTTGTCGGAGCCGCCCTGCTTGTCGGCGGCCGCCACAGGTTCGGCTTCCTTGGCGCCACCTCCATTGCCGGACTGCTCAACGACTAGCACATCTTTGCCCTTCTTCTTCCTGTTGTTCCGCCACCGGTTTTTCCTTGCCGGGGGAGTATCGTCGCTGTCAGATCCTCCTGCTCCTGCATTCTCTCCGGGGAGTTTCCTCCCTTCCTCAACACTTGCACACTTGTCGGCCAGGGCATATAGCTCACTGACGTCTCTAATCTTGCACATCGCCATCTCCTCCCGCATCCTGCGGTTTTGCATGTTCTGATGGAACGCGCTAATGACCGCGGCAGGGTGGACATCTGGGATGTTGCGCTGCACTTGGCTGAATCTCTGAATGTATTTGCGCAGGGGCTCTCCTTCCTTCTGGGCGAGTAGATGAAGGTCGCTCTCTTGGCCATGAGGTTTGTGGCCTCCCGTAAAGGTGCCGACAAACTGATGGCACAGATCCGCCCATGAGGATATGGAGTTGTCTGGCAAGTGCATGAGCCAGGACCTGACATTGGGCTTGAGCACCAGCGGGAAGTAGTTGGCAAGGATCTTGTCGTTGCACCCCCCGGCAGCTTGCACCGTGATGGTGTAGATGCTGAGGAACTCCGACGGATGCAACCTGCCGTCGTACTTCTCTGGTACGTCTGGCTTGAAATTCTTTGTGCTGGGCCACTGGACTTGCTGCAGCTCACGAGTGAACGCAGGGCAACCTACCGCGCACGGCAAGTCACCTGGTTCCCCTGGCGCATGCATATCGACAGTGGGCCCAGCGCGCTGGTCTGACTGACGCCGCGCTTCTCTTCGACGCTCGATGCGAGTACGAGCGTCTTCTTGCTGCCGTTCATCAAGAACTTGGCGCTGATCGCGACGAGCTCGTGGATCTGACGACGCGGTGGAGTCGGTGTCGAGGTTGACCCGGCAAGTCGGCGATCTTGGCCTTCGGGGCGGAGAGTGCACGGTGGTTGCACCCCCACCGGTCTTGTCGCCATCGGCTCGTGCCCAGCAATCTTGCCACGGCTGCGATGTAGCCTGCTGCCGTGGAGTGTCGCCGTTGGCGAAGCCGATGAGACTCTGAATGGTGGCCCTCCAATCGTCGATCTTGTCCGACGTTGGAGGGTAGTCCAGGAGCAGTTGAGCTCGTGCCAAAGCTTCTGCTGGGGTTTTGGGTGGTGGTGGCGAACGGTGCGAGGAGCGGGATATGCTCGGACTTCTAACTATGTTAGAAGGAGCAGGATCTCGTCCAGGCGACCGTGCCACGCTCGTGCCAGCATGTTGGCGTGCATGCTGGTCTTGAGCACCCCGAGATCCACCAGCTTGGCCTTGGTCCAACGCACGTATGGTACCGCGAGTACCATGATGCTGTCGGTCCCGCGTCTCCTGAGATGGGCGCGGTGCATGTACGGACGCCGAGGTCTGTGCCGCCTTGTCCTTGGACCTGGCAGCATCGTGAGCTCCGTCGTTGGCGCCCGCTCCTCCGCTGGCGTCTACCCCACCACCTATTTGCTCCGGTGGCGGTGAGATCGACGTGGACGGAGCAGCCACCTCCGAAGCCTTCTTCTTCGGTGGCATGTCGATGAAGATGATGACGAAGATGCAGATCTAGCTCGCGTGAATGCCAGATCAGATTCACACAACCTCGACGCCCCCTACCTGGCACGCCATTAGATGTCGTGGGAACGAACACCTGTGGGACCGGAGCCCCTTTACGGTTCGGCGGGGGGCGGAGGTCGCACGAAGAGCAGATCGAGGTGGAGCACGCGAGCGGTTTACCCAGCTTCGGAGCTCTCCGGAGAGATAATACTCCTACTGCTGCTTTATGTTTTGTATTGTGTTCTTGCTCGAGAGCGATGAGCGCTACAGTACACTAGCTGTGAGACCGAGCGTGAGTGTTTCTGGTTTCGAACCCCCCCTCTATGTTGTGCATGGGCCTCCTTTTATATGCTCAAGGGGTCACCGACAGGTGGCAACGCATGCAAGGGCAAAAATGTAAAAGAACTGCGGTTGGTACACCTACTTGCACAGTGTATCATACCTAACCCTGATGGCAGGGGACAAGGGCATTAAATGCCCGTCTATGTCGCCCAAACAGTGCAAAAAAGTGACCGTTAGGGGCGCCACCGCTTGCCACGATGGCAATCTTGTCAGCGCCGCTTGCCACCTCGCACCGCTAGCTGCACAGCTTCTCGCCACGCGCGCCTGGAAAGATCCCATGGCGACACGTTGATGGATGCGCTTGAGCGTGGGTACAGATTGGTGGCTTACCGCTGCAAGCGCCTTGCCGCGGTTGTTGTCTTGTCGCGTCCGGAAGCTTGTCGCACACCGGGCCTTGCCGGGACGCACGGCGCATCGCGGCAAGTTCCTTGAGATGCCTTGGTCGGCCTTCCCGGCAAGCTCCTCTTGCCGGGGCCTTGTCTCCTTCTCGGCAAGCTCCTCTTGCCGGGGCCTTGAACTCTTTGTTCTTGAATGGCTCCAAAGGAACCATGGAGGACCTTGGCGGTCACCCGGCAAGCCTTGCCGCGGGGTGCTGCGACTGCCCGTGCACAAGTTCGGGATACTAGGGTACCCCTACTTTAGTACACCGACAACTTTTATATTTTAGCTCTCCGTTATCATACAAAGATATCCTCTTTATACCCGCAACACAGTGTTATTTCTTGTTTCTAGTTGGAAGCAAACGTTCGGTGCATGTAGAGTCGTATTAGTGGCAGATAGGGCTTGAGAGAATATTGATCTTACCTTTAGCTCCTTGTGGGTTCGACACTCCATACTTATCACTTCCACCTTTGGGAATGTCTATGATGATTCCCTGCACTTGGGGATTATCAGGGATGAGCTGTTGCTTAATGGTCTACTTGCTCAAAGTGCTTAGGTATATTGCTCCAAAACCCTCAGCCACTTTCTCATTTCCACATACGTCCAAAACCCAAAGTCAAACTCGGCCCACCAATTTGATCTATCCGGCGCCACCGAGTTCTTTTGGCATAACTGCCATAAACCCTACACAATTCGGTCTCACCGATACGGATCTTAGCCTCATAGAAATGGCCTTGCAAATTCTCTATTGCCTATTGTAATTATTTCGGTCTCACCGAAATGTGCAATCGGTCCACCGAGTTTGCTTGACCAACTCTCTGTTAGCTCTTTTCTGAAATCAGTCTCACCAAGTTCATGCAATCGGTCCCACCACGATGAGGTTTTGCCCTAGCCCTAGCACATCGGTCCCAGGGAGTTTATCATGTTGGTCCCATCCAGATTCCTAACATTGACATTTTGAACTGAATCGATTTCACCGAGTTCTTCTATTCTATGTGAGCGAGAAGGGTCAAATGTGTGTAACGGTTGGATTTTGCGTGTAGTCTATATATACCTGATGACCCACAAGTATATGGGGTCAATTGTAGCCCTTTTCGATAAGTAAGAGTGTCGAACCCAACGAGGAGCAGAAGGAAATGACAAGTGGTTTTGAGCAAGGTAATTTCTGCAAGTGCTAAAATTGTAATTAGTGGAGTAGTTTGATAGCAAGATAATTTGCAACGAGCAAGTAACAATAGTAGTATCAAAAGTGCAGCAAGGTAGCCCAATACTTTTGAGGCAAAGGACAGGCCAAAATGGTTTCTTATAATAAGCAAAATGTTCTTGAGGGTACACGGGAATTTCATCTAGTCACTTTCATCATGTTGGCTTTATTCGTGTTCGGTACTTTGATAATTTGGTATATGGGTGGACCGGTGCTTAGGTGATGTTTTTACTTGAACAAACCTCCTACTTATGATTAACCCTCTCGCAAGAATCCGCAACTACGAGAAAAGTATTAAGAATAAATTCTAACCATAGCATTAAACTTTTGGATCCAGTCGGTCCCTTACGGAATAGTGCATAAACTGGGGTTTAAGCTTCTGTCACTCTCGCGACCCACCATCTAATAACTACTCCACAATGCATTCCCTTAGGCCCAAATATGGTGAAGTGTCGTGTAGTCGACGTTAACATCACACCACTAAAAGAATGGCAACATACATGCCATAAAAATATCGAACACATATCAAGTTCACATGATTACTTGAAACATGATTTCTCCCGTGACCTCAAGAACAAAAGTAACTACTCAAAAATGATTATTCTCAAGATCAGAGGGGTATTAATGTCACAGCCCTAGAGTTTGTTTGTAACTAGTGGCTTTGCATCCATGCATCATGTTTAAATTCAAATGAAACTTGAATTGAGGAATTTTTCAAAAGCCTCAGAAAACCTCTAAAAATAACCAACATTCAAATATCATCAAAAGGGTCCAAGAAAATGTTCATGTTATTCTGTAAAAATATTGGCATGAGGTAAAATTCAAACCAATATTTTTGGAATCACAAAAATATTTATTTTGGGCTTTTGACTTAAACCAATGACATATTTGAGTTGAATTTATTTCTGTTATATAAGAAATAAAGTTCAAATGTTTTTGTAAGTTGCCTGTGACCTTGGACTAGTTCCTGAGCTCACATACAATTTACAGAAAGTTAAAAAAATGATTTGATGTTCTAAATCAAATCAAAACCCATTGCAGAAAATAGAAAACATTAGTAAATAGAAAAACCAGAGAGAGAAAGAACCTACATGGAGCACTTACCTCGCGCCACCTACCGGCCCAGCACCGCAGCTGGCTGGCCCAGCCCACCACCGCCTCCTTCCTGTCGCCTTCCTCCTCGCGCCAGTAGGTAGGGACGCGTGCCCGGCGCGTGCGGCCACACGCCGGCCACCTCCTCCCTGCCTGGCTGCCTCATTCCCCCTGGACGTCTCTCGCAGACGCCACGCGGCCCCCTCGACGCCTCCCACTCTCCCTGTGCTCCTCCCCCCTCCTCTGTTTCTCTCCCTCGCGAACGCCGAGCGGATCCCGTCGCCGCTGTTCGATGCCGCCGTGGCCACAGCCACTGCCTCGCCCCGTCGATGATCCCAAAGGCTCCGCTGCAACCTCTTCCCCCTCCTCTCCGAGCTACACTAGCCAGGACGGCCCCGAGACGACGCTTGAGGCCTTCTTCCCCAACCACGGCCGCCGGATGCCACTGTCCCTTTCGCCGTCTCCGACGCCTCCCCGAGCACGCCGACCCGCCCTTCGAACTCACCGTGAGCCCCTGACTCTTTCCCCTCTCTCCCCGTGCTCTCCCGCGCCTTCTAGCCACCGTGGCCATCGGAGCCGATTGCTCCTCGCCGCCGGCCATGTCGCCACCGCGGCTACAACCGTGCAAGCACGCGTCTGAGCTCACCACTGAACTGACCGCACTCCCCTGAGCATAACTCACACACCCATCCATCTCCCCGTGCTCTGTAGCTCCGTCTCGCTCAACACCCGAACTCCGGCCGCCGCCACGAGCTCGACTCCGGCGAGCTCGCTCCACCCCAGCTCCTCCCACTTGCACTACCAGACGCGCGCGACCCCCAGCTATGCGTAGCACCAATCCTCCATCCAAATGGTCACCTGTGGGCGAAACCCGACGCGCTCCGCCGCCACTGACCTCGCCGGCGACGATCCGTCGGCCTAACCCCGGTTTAGTTAGCCACTAATGACACAGTTAAACCGCCCCTAGTGCCACTGCCATGTGGGCCCTGTGCCTGTTTAGTTTAATTTATTCTTCTGTTTAGATTAGTTAATAACCCACTGGGACCCACACGTCAGCGTTGACTTTGCTGACGCGGCCGTTGACTGGACCCACATGTCATCCACCCAAACCAGCCCTGTGTCACTGACGTGTGGACCCCACACGTCAGGTTTGAGCTAGACGGCTCCTGTTGACCTGCTGAGGTCAGCATGACATAATGCTGATGCAATAATGTAATTTCTGGATTTATTCTTTTACAGGAAATTCCAGAAAATAACCAAAACTTCTAAAATTCATAGAAATTCAACCATAACTCCAAATGAAACAAATTATATATGAAAAATGATCAGAAAAATCCAATCTATCCATCTGCATTGGTTTCATGCATGTTTAATCAACTTAACCTTGCTGTTCATATCAAAACATGATAATGCACTTTATGAATTCATAGTTTGAGTTTGAATTTGAATCTTTGGTTCAAATAAGCTCAACCCTTTCTGTTCTTAGCTGCATTACCCAAATAACAGCATATTGTCATGTCATGATCATGCATCATATTGTGCATTGCATTGATTTTTTTTCTTCTTTGTTTGTCGGTGGTTGATCCCTCTCGATAGACCGTGTTCCGACGACGAATTTGATGACACCGATGAAGAAATATATTATCTTCAGAAGTGCGAGGCAAGCAAAACCCCCTTGTTCATTCCGATACAACCCACTCTCTCGCTCCTGCTCTCTTTTATTGCATTAGTACAACATTGATTCAACTGTTACTTGCTGTGGTATTTGAACCCCTTTATCCTCTGCATGACCTGTCATTCCACAGTAAATAGATGAAACCCACTAGCATGAGTAGGAGTTGTTTGAGCCCTGTTGTGCCTACTCATACATGCTTGCTTGTCATGCCTGCTACAGCTTAGAGTTGAGTCGGGTCTGATTCATCGAGGATGAATCAGAGGTGTGTGAACATGTCCTACTGTGTGTGTGAGCTAAGTGTGTGAACACGATTTGGTAAAGGTAGCGGTGAGAGGCCATGTAGGAGTACATGGTGGGTTGTCTCATTGCATCCGTCCTCAAGAACTGAGTTCTGTGTTTGTGATCCATGATTCAGCTACTACCACGCATTGGGCCCGAAACCAATGGACCCTCTCAGCTTCTTAATCACCCTTGTCCTCTGTCCAGGAGATGCAAGTAGTTTTTGGTGTTTGTAGTATGCTGGAGGCCATGCACAGCGCTGACCGTAGGGGTGGGCTGTGATGCGGTAGGCACGTGGCTGGGTAAACCGGGTGCCCGTTTGGTGTCACGGAACCCTGCTCACATCGTTTGGGGCTGTGAGCGAAACTTCGGCCGGATCTCCTCATGGATGGAACCCGAATAGGTGATAAACCTGGACTAGGGACTTGAGTGTTTAGGTAGGTCGTGGCCGACACCCACGTTGGGCTTCCGCTTGAAGGTTGCCGAGTACATGTCGTGTAAACGGCGATAAGTGGTGAGAGCGTGTGTGAAGAAGTACACCCCTGCAGGGTTAACATCATCTATTCGAATAGCCGTGTCCGCGGAAAAGGACTTCTGGGTTGCCTATAACAGTTCATAGACAAGTGAAAGTGGATACTCTAAAATACGCAAGATAAGCGTGAGTGCTATGGATGGCGTTCTCGTAGGGAGACGGGAGCGGATCCATAGTGGTGTATTGATATGGTGAATATGTGGACTCGTGTGCGCCACCTCAAAAGAGTTACATTGCAGTCGTAGTTTAGGATAGCCACTGAGTCAAAGCTGGCTTGCTGCAGTTAAACCCCACCATCCCCTTTGTTGATAATGATGCATATGTAGTTAGTTCTGATGTAAGTCTTGCTGGGTACATTTGTACTCACGTTTGCCTATTTTATGTTTTTGCAGAGAGACTTCAGTCTCGCTAGTAGTTCCACGTGGACTTCGACGTTTAGCTTGTTACCTCAGCTACGATCTTGTGCCCTCGGCAGGATCTGGTAGATAGTCAGGCTTCTAAGCCTTTTTCATTTGTAGATGTCTGTACTCAGACATGTTAGCTTCCGCTTGTGATTTGACTTGTATGCTCTGAATGTTGGGTTGTGAGACCCATGTTTGTAATATCTCGCTCCTCGGAGCCTAATGAATACATACTTGAGTCGTAGAGTCATGTTGTGATGCCATGTTGTATTTGCACATATCGAGCATATTTTGTGTATGTTATTGAAATGCTTGGTATGTGTGGGAGCTGACTATCTAGTTGTTTATCTTTAGTAGCCTCTCTTACCGGGAAATGTCTCCTAGTGTTTCCACCGAGCCATGGTAGCTTGCTACTGCTCCGGAACACTTAGGCTGGCCGACATGTGTCCTTCTTCGTTCCTGTGTCTGTCCCTTCAGGGAAATTTCACGCGTTGAGTACCAGAGTCCTGTTAGCCCGCTACAGCCCGGTTCACCGGAGTCCTGCTAGCCCAGTGCTACAGCCTGGATTCACTCGCTGATGACCGACACATTCGATGCTGGGTCATGGATGCCTGTCCCTGTAAGTTTGTGCCACTTTGGATTTACGACTAGCCATGTCAGCCCGGGCTCCTTATCATATGGATGCTAGCGACACTATCATATACGTGTGCCAAAAGGCGCAAACGGTCCCGGGCAAAGGTAAGGCGACACCCGTGGGAATACCGTGCGTGAGGCCGCAAAGTGATATGAGGTGTTACATGCTAGATCGATGTGGCATTGAGTCGGGGTCCTGACAGCTTTGGTATCAGAGCCTGACTGCCTGTAGGATTACCAAGCCAAACTGGTCGAAGTTGAGTCTAGAAATGCTTTAGTTATATGTAGGGGAATTGATTGTGGGATGGAACGTAAGGCTCCTTTTACTCCTTATACCTCATGGCCTTCTGATCTGAGTCATCCTCTTCTCTTCTACGGGGATTAAGAACTAGGCCTTCTCATCTATCTATCAGGATGACGTGTTACTAATCCATAGACTTATAGGATTGATAGTCTCAAGCCTCAATTTAGTTTCTACTACTTTTAATATGTTCTCAATTCAACCAGAACCTTGATATGATGTTGTTAAGTGACTATGTAAATCCTTGTGAAGGTCTCAAATCTTTTCTGAGCATTTACAGCCGTTATGCTGTCCGAGTCATCCCAGGTTTCTAAACAATCTGATGCACTTGCAAATCCTTTCCCTCTGGTTTTGATGTTCCTTTGGGCCAGGTTAATCACACTAAATGCTGAGTTGAGGTATTCTATTGCCTCGACATATATGTTGGAATTATTATTATGAACCTAGGTGTCTTAGTGGATCATCTAGTAATCTAGCCATGATTTGTGTTCCAGTGTGATGATTCTGGCCTTTATTCCCGAAAGCATCCCGTGATGCAATTTAGTTAGTAGGTATCCTACTCGTGGGTTTTGAACCCGATATTCACCCTACTTACTTCGTGTTGATAGTTTTGCTAGTTCCTTTAGGATATTAGTAAGCTTTGCGATAGTTCTCGAGGTTCGTGGTATATCATTCTTCCAAATACCATGAACTACTTATGGCAGCAGTTCCTCGTTGAATGAAAAGATCGCAACAAAAGTGCTCTCGATGAATTATCGATTCTATGTTGTGACCCTGCCATTCCTACCCCTCTGCATGAATTGTCTGGAAGAAATATGTTGAACTCGTTCGACATTCTAATCCATGCATCCACAACTCAGGAAACCATATGTTCTTTTGAGTTGTCCCCCTTTAGTTGTATCCTGACCTTCGTCTATCGATTGATAGTCAGGAGTAGTCGTGCGTTCGTGTTCATCGATGCCTTTTACTTCTGTGGTCCGTCAAGCCATTCTATTCGGAGTGACTAGGAGAAACAAACTCCAGTACCTTGTCCATTTCTAGGATTGGGTCAAAGCAGTTGTACTCCGCAGATCAAATTGCTAATCTAGCTTTGCTCTGTTCTACCCTGGAGTATTACCCCCTTTATGTCAGGATTGTCATGAGAATTGCACCATCCCTTATGAATTCTTGACGTAGTGATACTTCTCACTATCATTATTCATTCCTCGGTCCAGTGCTGTTGCAACCGGAGTGCTGACAAGTGAATTGTGATGTGTGAAATCAATACTCTGAGCAACTCGTTGCTTGGTAGTAAATGGACAATAACCTCATTCTTAACGTGTTGGTTACTGAATCATCATTCTAAGATAGATTGTGCTACCTAGTCCTTATTCTGGTGCACTCTTCGATTAATGAGTTAGGATTATTCAATCCCTTGCTTATTTGATCATATCGTCTTGCTCTGGGAAGCAAGATTGTTCTCGAGCTTAGTAACATATTGGTGGTTCGTGATGTTCTGAATATCTTCTCGGAAGTATTACCGGGTTGTCACTTGGCCGCTATGTTGATTTCGTGATCAAGTTGGTTTATTCCTGTAAACCACTCCTTCTCCAAGAATCTGTGTTGGATATCCCTGAGCTAGTTGGTTGAGCTAGACAACAACTTGGAGAGTTGGAAGATAAAAGCTTGTCTGACTTAGTTCATGTTAAGGGATATCTTTTCGTGTGTGTGTGTGTTGAAGAAAGATGATATCTTCATCGATTGATCCTCGTGACCAGTTGTTGGACCTATTGTCTTGCCAAAACTTTGATTTGAGTGTGGGCTATTCTCAAATCAAATCAGAACCAACGATGTTCATAATGTTGTCTTACTCGTGGATTTTCCTCGAGCATACACCATTATGTCTTTTGGGTCTGACCAATACTATCACCTTGTTCACATAGTTATGGAATTCCATCTCCATGGAAATCTGGATGAATTGTTGTTGAGCCCATCGACAACACCCTTATCTCCCCCATGATTTTGTTGAACATTAAGCTAGTGTTGGAAACTTCTATAAGCATTATCTTCATGTCCCGTTCATGAAGCATATGTTCGAATGTAAGAAGTGACTTCCTCATATTCACGTGCATTTAATGTAAGTTGCCGCCGTGAATTTGATAAAGTCAATGTTGCTTCCTTGGAATCATCCCAAGTTAGTCACACATGTGCAAAGTATACTATGGTTTGGTAGATTAATTACCTCCACTCCATATGTATTCCGTAGCACACCAAGCCACTGATTGATTTGTTCAAGGAGAAGAAGTTCCTTCTTAAGAGCAAGAATTTTGCAAGGACTTCGATATCCTCGATGATGGTTTTCCTCCTGAACTCGGTAGTGTTTTATTATAAGACTACTGTGTGGTCATGCTTGTCTTGGACAACGTGTTCACATGTTGTAGCAGAACCAGCTCATGTTTTGGAGGTTGCTATCGTAGTTCATTTCCCGAGAATCTCGTGACGTCATCTCGTCGATTTGTGTTGCAAACTTTCATTTCTCTTTCTAGACCTGATGAGTCTGGAATGTTCTGACACCAACCAGATCTGAATCTCAGGCAGATGTGATGGTTGGAACATTTCCCAAGAACTATAATATTGGTCTCGTGATAACCGGTAAAGTGGATGTCGTGGCCAACACACCCCGCTGGAAGACCTATTATTGTAGTATCTTGATTGAAGAAGTTGGTCACCTCCCCATAAGGGCTTCGTAGGATTTACTCCTTAGTTGTTCCTTATGTATTCTTAAGTTCCCGAAGTCCGATCTTTTACTTGATGTTCTGGGAACCAAACCATTTTAATTAATGGGTTGCACTAGAACATCAAGGAGAACATTAGAAGCGGAGTGCTAAATGTCTCTCGGTCGATCATCCAGATTTAGTCCCCTTGGCCCCACTAAGGTGAAATCTGAGAAAGTGTTGTCTTCCATTGTATCTGCATCCTCCACCGGCATTCGTCATGGTAGTATGTTGTGTTTCTAGGATCCCTGACACGGATATTGGTAAAACCTTGATGAATATGGAAATGCTCAAGTTCTTGAAAGCACGCACAAGCATTAGGTGCTATCATAGTTACTAACCGGGATTGTTCTCTGTTTCCCCGGTTATGCTATAACCATTCCAATAGTGGAATCACTCTCTGCTATTGAGTTTCTCCCCAGTTACTAGAATCATTCCCAGCAATTGTATTTTGTTCCCAACTTGCACCGTCATCGTGCCATCCTATCTTGGGTCCCATCCATTTCTGATGACAAGCAAAATCATCCCTTGTGTTGCCTTCAACAAGGTAGTCCACATCATCCATTCTGGCCCGAGAATGTCTTTCTTTCGGACTCCTTCAAATGATCAATTGTGATTTGCCTTAGGCTGGTATAAAGAGTTTCAATGATCTCTGAATCAAAGGTAAATCTTTTGCCGCTTAAGGGGATATATCAACGAGTCACCATCCCTAAGGTGTCTCGTTGTGGTATCATGGCAACTATTTTCCTCGCTACTTTGAAACCTCATCAAATTGTTTCTTCCGTCCTTCATGATGTGTGTTTTGTCTCTCAGCTCAAGAGATGTTCTATATATCATTCCGTGAGTTGATCTTGTGATCATTAAAATGATCCATCCTTGTAGAGTGTTTCTGTCCTCGTGTTGGATGAAGATCTCAAAGCAAAGACGTCAAGATCAATTGGAGCACTGAATCAGCATCCTCGAGAAAGACAGTTGGGATCATGAAGTTTATGATACTTAGTGTCCCCTTGTCTTCTTACCTCACGTCTTGAATCTCGGGACGAGATTCTTGTATAGTGGGGGTGAGTTGTCACAGCCCTAGAGTTTGTTTGTAACTAGTGGCTTTGCATCCATGCATCATGTTTAAATTCAAATGAAACTTGAATTGAGGAATTTTTCAAAAGCCTCAGAAAACCTCTAAAAATAACCAACATTCAAATCTCATCAAAAGGGTCCAAGAAAATGTTCATGTTATTCTATAAAAATATTGGCATGAGTTAAAATTCAAACCAATATTTTTGGAATCACAAAAATATTTATTTTGGGCTTTTGACTTAAACCAATGACATATTTGAGTTGAATTTATTTCTGTTATATAAGAAATAAAGTTCAAATATTTTTGTAAGTTGCCTGTGACCTTGGACAAGTTCCTGAGCTCACATACAATTTACAGAAAGTTAAAAAAATGATTTGATGTTCTAAATCAAATCAAAACCCATTGAAGAAAATAGAAAACATTAGTAAATAGAAAAACCAGAGAGAGAAAGAACCTACCTGGAGCACTTACCTCGTGCCACCTACCGGCCCAGCACCGCAGCTGGCTGGCCCAGCCCACCACCGCCTCCTTCCTGTCGCCTTCCTCCTCGCGCCAGTAGGCAGGGACGCGTGCCCGGCGCGTGCGGCCACACGCCGGCCACCTCCTCCCTGCCTGGCTGCCTCATTCCCCCCTGGACGTCTCTCGCAGACGCCACACGGCCCCCTCGACGCCTCCCACTCTCCCTATGCTCCTCCCCCCTCCTCTGTTTCTCTCCCTCGCGAACGCCGAGCGGATCACGTCGCCGCTGTTCGATGCCGCCGTGGCCACAGCCACTGCCTCGCCCCGCCGATGATCCCAAAGGCTCCGCCGCAACCTCTTCCCCCTCCTCTCCGAGCTACACTAGCCAGGACGGCCCCGAGACGACGCTTGAGGCCTTCTTCCCCGACCACGGCCGCCGGATGCCGCCGTCCCTTTCGCCGTCTCCGACGCCTCCCCGAGCACGCCGACCCGCCCTTCAAACTCAGCGTGAGCCCCTGACTCTTTCCCCTCTCTCCCCGTGCTCTCCCGCGCCTTCTAGCCACCGTGGCCATCGGAGCCGACTGCTCCTCGCCGCCGGCCATGTCGCCACCGCGGCTACAGTCGTGCAAGCACGCGTCTGAGCTCACCACTGAACTGACCGCCCTCCCCTGAGCATAACTCACACACCCATCCATCTCCCCGTGCTCTGTAGCTCCGTCTTGCTCAACACCCGAACTCCGGCCGCCGCCACGAGCTCGACTCCGGCGAGCTCGCTCCACCCCAGCTCCTCCCACTTGCACTACCAGACGCGCACGACCCCCAGCTACGCGTAGCACCAATCCTCCGTCCAAATGGTCGCCTGTGGGCGAAACCCGACGCGCTCCGCCGCCACTGACCTCGCCGGCGACGAGCCGTCGGCCTAACCCCGGTTTAGTTAGCCACTAATGACCCAGTTAAACCGCCCCTAGTGCCACTGCCATGTGGGCCCTGTGCCTGTTTAGTTTAATTTAGTCTTTTGTTTAGATTAGTTAATAACCCACTGGGACCCACACGTCAGCGTTGACTTTGCTGACGCGGCCGTTGACTGGACCCACATGTCATCCACCCAAACCAGCCCTGTGTCACTGACGTGTGGACCCCACACGTCAGGTTTGAGCTAGACGGCTCCTGTTGACCTGCTGAGGTCAGCATGACATAATGCTGATGCAATAATGTAATTTCTGGATTTATTCTTTTACAGGAAATTCCAGAAAATAACCAAAACTTCTAAAATTCATAGAAATTCAACCGTAACTCCAAATGAAACAAATTATATATGAAAAATGATCAGAAAAATCCAATCTATCCATCTGCACTGGTTTCATGCATGTTTAATCAACTTAACCTTGCTGTTCATATCAAAACATGATAATGCACTTTATGAATTCATAGCTTGAGTTTGAATTTGAATCTTTGGTTCAAATAAGCTCAACCCTTTCTGTTCTTAGCTGCATTACCCAAATCACAGCATATTGTCATGTCATGATCATGCATCATATTGTGCATTGCATTGATTGTGTTTCTTCTTTGTTTGTCGGTGGTTGATCCCTCTTGATAGACGTGTTCCGATGATGAATTCGATGACACCGATGAAGAACTATATTATCTTCAGAAGTGCCAGGCAAGCAAAACCCCCTTGTTCATTCCGATACAACCCACTCTCTCGCTCCTGCTCTCTTTTATTGCATTAGGACAACATCGATTCAACTATTACTTGCTGCGGTAATTGAACCCTTTTATCCTCTGCATGACCTGTCATTCCACAGTAAATAGATGAAACCCACTAGCATGAGTAGGAGTTGTTTGAGCCCTGTTGTGCCTACTCATACATGCTTGTTTGTCATGCCTGCTACTGCTTAGAGTTGAGTCGGGTCTGATTCATCGAGGATGAATCAGAGGTGTGTGAACATGTCCTACTGTATGTGTGAGCTAAGTGTGTGAACACGATTTGGTAAAGGTAGCGGTGAGAGGCCATGTAGGAGTACATGGTGGGTTGTCTCATTGCAGCCGTCCTCAGGAACTGAGTTCTGTGTTTGTGATCCATGATTCAGCTACTACCACGCATTGGGCCCGAAACCAATGGACCCTCTCGGCTTCTTAATCAACCTTGTCCTCTGTCCAGGAGTTGCAAGTAGTTTCTGGTGTTTGTAGTATGCTGGAGGCCGTGTGCAGCGCTGACCGTAGGGGTGGGCTGTGATGCGGTAGGCACGTGGCCGGGTAAACCGGGCGCCCGTTTGGTGTCACGGAACCCTGCTCACATTGTTTGGGGTTGTGAGCGAAACTTCGGCCGGATCTCCTCATGGATGGAACCCAAATAGGCGATAAACCTGGACTAGGGACTTGAGTGTCTAGGTAGGTCGTGGCCGACACCCACGTTGGGCTTCCGCTTGAAGGTTGCCGAGTACATGTCGTGTAAACGGCGGTAAGTGGTGAGAGCGTGTGTGAAGAAGTACACCCCTGCAGGGTTAACATCATCTATTCGAATAGCCGTGTCCGCGGAAAAGGACTTCTGGGTTGCCTATAACAGTTCATAGACAAGTGAAAGTGGATACTCTAAAATACGCAAGATAAGCGTGAGTGCTATGGATGGCGTTCTCGTAGGGAGACGGGAGCGGATCCATAGTGGTGTATTGATATGGTGAATATGTGGACTCGTGTGCGCCACCTCAAAAGAGTTACATTGCAGTCATAGTTTAGGATAGCCACTGAGTCAAAGCTGGCTTGCTGCAGTTAAACCCCACCATCCCCTTTGTTGATAATGATGCATATGTAGTTAGTTCTGATGTAAGGCTTGCTGGGTACATTTGTACTCACGTTTGCCTATTTTATGTTTTTGCAGAGAGACTTCAGTCTCGCTAGTAGTTCCACGTGGACTTCGACGTTTAGCTTGTTACCTCAGCTACGATCTTGTGCCCTCGACAGGATCTGGTAGATAGTCAGGCTTCTAAGCCTTTTTCATTTGTAGATGTCTGTACTCAGACATGTTAGCTTCCGCTTGTGCTTTGACTTGTATGCTCTGAATGTTGGGTCGTGAGACCCATGTTTGTAATATCTCGCTCCTCGGAGCCTAATGAATACATACTTGAGTCGTAGAGTCATGTTGTGATGCCATGTTGTATTTGCACATATCGAGCATATTGTGTGTTTGTTATTGAAATGCTTGGTATGTGTGGGATCTGACTATCTAGTTGTTTATCTTTAGTAGCCTCTCTTACCGGGAAATGTCTCCTAGTGTTTCCACCGAGCCATGGTAGCTTGCTACTGCTTCGGAACACTTAGGCTGGCCGGCATGTGTCCTTCTTCGTTCCTGTGTCTGTCCCTTCGGGGTAATGTCACGCGTTGAGTACGAGAGTCCTATTAGCCCGCTATAGCCCGGTTCACAGGAGTCCTGCTAGCCCAGTGCTACAGCCTGGATTCACTCGCTGATGACCGACATGTTCGATGCTGGGTCATGGATGCCTGTCCCTGTAAGTTTGTGCCACTTTGGGTTTACGACTAGCCATGTCAGCCCGGGCTCCTTATCATATGGATGCTAGCGACACTATCATATACGTGTGCCAAAAGGCGCAAACGGTCCCGGGCATAGGTAAGGCGACACCCGTGGGAATACCGTGCGTGAGGCCGCAAAGTGATATGAGGTGTTACATGCTAGATCGATGTGGCATTGAGTCGGGGTCCTGACAATTAAATAGCATAATGGATATGAACATATAATCTTCCACCAAATAAACCATATAGTAATCAACTACAAGATGTAATCAACACTATTAGTCACCCACAAGCATCAATCTATAGTTTTGATACAAAGATTGAACACAAGAGATGAACTAGGGTTTGAGAGGAGTTGGTGCTGTGAAGATGTTGATGAAGATAGCCCTCCCCAAGATGGGAGAGTTGTTGGTGATGATGATCACGATGATTTCCCCCTCCATGAGGGAAGTTCCCCGGCATAATCGCTCCGCCCGAGGGCAAACATGCTCTGGACATGTTCTGCCTCGGGGGCGCGGTGCTTCGTCCCGAATTTACTCTCCTTATTTTTTATAGGTCAAAATGACTTGTATACCAGAAGATGGGCACCGGAGGTGGGCCGAGGAGGGCAGCACCCACCAGGGCGCGCCTGGGCCTCTTGGCGCGCCTAGGTGGGTTGTGCCCACCTGGTGGCCCTCCTCTGGTTCTTATTTGCTCCAATATTTATTAAATATTCCATAAAAATTCCTTTGGGAGTTTCAACTCATTTGGAGTTGTGCAGAGTAGGTAGCTTGACGTAGCTTTTTCAGGTCCAGATTTCCAGCTGCCAGAATTCTCCCCCTTGGTGCATACCTTGCATATTATGAGGGAAAAGGCATTATAATTACTCCAAAAAGCATTATTATACCAGAAAACAACATAAATAACAGTAGGAAAACATGATGCAAAATGGACGTATCAACTCCCCCAAGCTTGCACCTCGCTTGTCCTCAAGCAAAAACCGAAATCGAAAAACATGTCGACATGCTTAGAGAGAGAGGTGTCGATAAAAACAAAAATACGGACATAGCAGCATCATGTGACTTATTATAACATCAACAAACTTTAATATAAAACTTCTAATATAGAACTTTTATCATAGACTTCTCATGAACAAGTGACAATTCATCACAACATTGAAGTATAAAGCATAAACTCTATTGGAAACCAACAAACTATGTTCTCAGTCAACTTTGCAACTACAATTCATCATCTTTTCAGGAAGGGTCACGTATCGGAGCCTTTAGGAAAGTCCACATACTCAACATCATTTAGTCTTCTATGATTGCTAACACTCACTGCGTACACATGAGCAAAATGTTTCAACCGGACACAAAGAAAGATAGGGGCTTATGGTTTCGCCTCCCAACACACTCACCTCAAGGGTGATTTCAACATTAATAACTTATGTCACCCATATTCAACTGGACATATGTGCCTAGATCTTTCCTCACCACATGATGCTTGCCAAAGGAGAAAAATAAAAGGAATAGAGAGAAAACTCTGACTCTTGCTTAAAAGTAAATACATGAAAGTAAAAGATAGGCCCTTTGCAGAGGGAAGCAAATGTTGCCATGCGCTTTTTGTTTGTATGCTCAACCCCTTAGTGCAACAGAACATCACGTTATATTGCCCCTTGTGATGGCAACCTTTATTATGCAGTCTGCCGCTTTTATTCTTCACCATCACAAGTTCGTACAAAGCTCAATTTTCCCTTACACTAAATGATCTCACATTTTTATAAGCAATTTTTATTGCCCTTTTGCACCGAGGACAATTACTTGAAGAATCTTAATCAATCCATAGGTAGGTATGGTGGACTCTCAAACAAGATAGGGTTTAAGGGTTTTGGATGCACAAGTAGTATCTCTACTTAGTGTGGAGTTTTTGGCTAGCAAAGATAGGGGCAAGCACCACATGTTGAAGGATCTATGACAATATAACTTCTATGTGAATATGAACAAACATAAATCATTAAGTTGTCTTCCTTGTCCAACGTCAACAATTTTGGCATATAATATTTTGATGGGTGCTCACAATAACAAAGGATTTCCATGACAGTGTATTTATATGTGAATCTTCTCTTCCCTTATTAATTCTTTCATTTATTGCATCATTGACCAATGCTATGTTTGTCAATCTACAATAAAATTTTCTACTTATACTTTTCCTTATGTAATGTCATCACTTACCATAAGATTAGCATATGACCTTTTTCTTTTTATTTCCTTTATTTTATTGCAACAAGAAAGTAAAGAGGGCAAAACTCAAACTAAAATTTATTATATCTCGCACACGATTACAAGGATTTATCACTAAGCAAACTCACAAAAAGAAAGGATCGAACTAAACTTTTATTCATGTAATAGAAAAAGATAACCATTGATCCAACTAAGAAAGTAAAGGGAAAAGATAGTGGGGATGATACGATACCGGGGCACCTCCCCCAAGCTTGGCGGAAGCCAAGGGGAGTGCCCATACCCAATACTCAGTTTTCTTTTGGTGGTGACGAAGAAAATGGTGGTGATGAGGTAGAAGGTTTCTTGTCCTCGGGTTTCCATGGCAGAGGCTCACCATCATAAGAGGAGGAGTGAGTCTCCCGGATGCTGCAACTGGCAGCCAAACTCATACCTTTAAACTTGGCCTCATATTCAAAGACCCGACTTTGAAGATCGTGGATTTGGCTATGGAGGAAGTTGATTTGCTCATTGAGGGAGAAGATTATGTCCTTTATGGGCTTGCCATCCACCTTGAGATCACGGGTATAGTCCACGATCATGAGGTGATTGGCACTGAGTCCACGCTCCACCATCCTCTTGCACTTGAAGATGTCCTACTCCATCGCTCCAAGCCTGGCCTCCACGGATCCAGTCCCCTGGGTCCTTGCACATCACGGATGTGCAACACCCCATCGCGCATCTCGATAGCTTGAGGGAGCTGCATCACCTCCCGCAGATTTGGGTTGATGATGTTGTCGAAGAATTTGTCCTTGGAGGAGCTTGAAGCGGCCATGGCGGATTGTTTCTGACAGAAAACATCAAGAAAAGAAAACATGAGATTTCTCCGTGATACGAAGGTTAACAGATTCGAGAGGTATATATAGATTTTTTTATCTTGGGGAACAAGCAGAACGGAAGAAAAACGAAGGTCGAAAAGTACCCAAGGTGGGCCCTGGTGTATCGTGCCCACCAGGGTCACTTTCCTGGAAGTTTCTTATTTTCCTAATTTTCTAAATATTCCAAAACTGATAAAAAATATTTTTGTGGATTTTTTGGTGTCCGTTTACTTACCGTATCACGTACCTCCTTATTTTCATGATTCTGGAGTGTTCTGGAAGGACTCTTTTATGTGTTCTTCTGGTGTCAAAGTTTGGATATCATTGCTTTCGTTAATGGGCATACCTGAGATATAGTGTTTTATTGGTTGCCCATTGACAACATTCGGGTTACTCCCTTCGGCATTATTTATTTTAATAACTCCGGATCGATAGACATCCTCGATGACATAGGGTCCTTCCCATTTGAAGAGGTGTTCTCTTGCAAAGAATCTGAAACGACAGTTGTACAAAAGAACATATTCTCCTACTTTGTAATCACGCTTTTGGATTCTTTTGTCATGCCATCTTTTAACTTTTTCTTTGAATAACTTAGCATTTCCATAAGCTTGGGTTCTCCATTCATCTAATGAGCTAATATCAAATAGACACTTTTCCCCAGCAAATTTGAAATCATAATTGAGTTCTTTTATTGCCCAAAATGCTTTGTGTTCTAACTCAAGAGGCAAATGACAAGATTTTCCATAAACCATTTTATATGGAGACATACCCATAGGATTTTTGTAAGCTGTTCTATAAGACCAAAGTGCATCATCTAATTTCTTAGACCAATTCTTCGGGGACCTATTGACAGTCTTTTGTATGATTAATTTTATTTCTCTATTGCTAAGTTCAACTTGACCACTAGACCGAGGATGATAAGGTGACACAGTTCTATGGTTAACATCATACTTTGCAAGCATTTTATGGAAAGCACCATGAATAAAGTGTGAACCACCATCAGTCATTAAATATCTAGGGACTCCAAACCTTGGGAAAATAACTTCCTTAAGAATTTTAATAGAGGTGTTGTGATCAGCACTACTGGTTGGAATAGCCTCTACCAACTTAGTAACATAATCAACAACAACCAAAATATGTGTATACCCATTAGAGGAAGGAAAAGGTCCCATGAAGTCGAATCCCCAAACATCAAATGGTTCAACAGCAAGTGAATAATTCATAGGCATTTCTTGACGCTTACCGATATTACCTATTCTTTGGCATTCATCACATGAGGAGACAAACTTACGGGCATCCTTGAAGAGAGTAGGCCAATAAAAACTAGATTGCAATACCTTATGAGCGGTTCTGTCTCCCGCATGATGTCCTCCATAAGATTCAGAGTGACATTTCCGTAGGATTTGTTCATGTTCATGCTCAGGTACACAATGTCTAATAATACCATCTACTCCTTCTTTATAAAGATGTGGGTCATCCCAAAAGTAATGTCTTAAATCATAGAAGAATTTTTTCTTTTGTTGGTATGTGAAGCTAGGTGGTATGTATTTAGCAACAATATAATTAGCATAGTCAGCATACCAAGGTGTACTATGAGAAACATTTATTGCAGCTAGTTGTTCATCAGGGAAGCTATTATTAATAGGTTGTGGGTCATCAAGAATATTTTCAAGTCAAGACAAGTTATCATCTACGAGGTTCTCTGCTTCTTTCCTCTTAGTGATATGCAAATCAAATTCTTGTAGAAGAAGAACCCACCTAATGAGTCTAGGTTTAGCATATTTCTTTTCCATGAGATATTTCATAGAAGCATGATCCGTGTAATTACTTTAGAATCAACAATGTAAGATCTGAATCTATCACAAGCAAACACCACTGCTAAGAATTCTTTTTCAGTAGTAGCATAGTTTCTTTGAGCACTATCTAGAGTTTTACTAGCATAATGAATAACATTTAGTTTCTTATCAACTCATTGTCCTAGAACAGCAACAACAACATAATCACTAGCATCACACATAATCTCAAAAGGCAAGTTCCAATCAGGTGGTTGAACAACAGGTGCAGTAATTAAGGCTTTCTTTAGTGTTTCAAAGGCTTCCATGCAATAATCATCAAGCACAAACGAATTATCCTTTTGCAAAAGATTAGTAAGAGGCCTAGAGATTTTAGAAAAGTATTTGATAAACCTCCTTTATAAACTAGCATGACCAAGGAAACTACGAATACCTTTGATATCTTTAGGACAAGACATTTTCTAAATTGCATCAACCTTGGCTTTGTCCACTGATACGTCCATTTTGCAGCATGCTTTTATATCGATATTTAGTGCATTATGGGCTGTTAATGCACATCATGTCACGATACGTATGCCTTTTCTCTCTTATTTTACAAGGTTTACATGAAGAGGGAGAATGCCGGCAGCTAGAATTCTTGGCTGAAAAAGGAGAAAATATTAGAGACCTATTCTGCACAACTCCAAAAGTCCTAAAACTCCATGAAAGTCAGTTTTGGAATATATTAAAAATATTGGGCGAAGAAAGCACCAGAGGGGGACCAACCACTATCCACGAGGGTGGGGGGCGCGCCCTACCCCCCTGGGCACGTCACCTGCCTCATGGGCCACCTAGAAGTCCCCTGATGCCCATCTTCTGGTATATGGTGTCTTTTTCCTTGAAAAAATCATAAGAAGCTTTCGGGACAAAGCGCCGCTGTCCCGAGGCGGAACCTTGGCAGAACCAACCTAGGGCTCCAGCGGAGCTGCTCTGCCGGGGAAACATCTCTTCGGGAGTGGGAAATAGTCACCATCATCATCACCATCGATCCTCTCATCCACAGGGGGTCAATCTCCATCAACATCTTCTCCAGCACCATCTCCTCTCAAACCCTAGTTCATCTCTTGTATCCGATCTTTGTCTCAAAATCTCAGATTGGTACCTGTGGGTTGCTAGTAGTGTTGATTACTCCTTGTAGTTGATGCTAGTTGGTTTATTTGGTAGAAAATCATATGTTCAGATCCTTTATGCACATTAATACCCCTCCGATTTTGAACATGAATATGGGTTGTGAGTAGTTACGTTTGTTCCTGAGGACATGGGAATTTGGTATTTGTTCGATATTTTGATGAGATGTATGTTATCTTTCCTCTAGTGGTGTAATGTGAACGTCGACTACATGACACTTCACCATTGTTTGGGCCTATGGGAAGGCATTGGGAAGTAATAAGTAGATGATGGGTTGCTAGAGTGACAGAAGCTTAAACCCTAGTTTATGTGTTTCTTCGTAAGGGGATGATTTGGATCCACATGTTTCATGCTATGGTTAGGTTTACCTTCATTCTTCTTTCGTAGTTGCGGATGCTTGCGAGAGGGGTTAATCATAAGTGGTATGCTTGTCCAAGGAAGGGCAGTACCCAATCACCGGTCCACCCACATATCAAATTATCAAAGTAACGAACGTGAATCATATGAGCATGATGAAAACTAGCTTGACGATAATTCCCATGTGTCCTCGGGAGTGCTTTCCTTTATATAAGAGTTTGTCCAGGCTTGTCCTTTGTAACAAAAAGGATTGGGCCACCTTGTTGGACCTTGTTTACTTTTTTACTTGTTACCTGTTACAAATTACCTTATCAGAAAACTATCTGTTACCGATAATTTCAGTGCTTGCAAAGAATACCTTACTGAAAACCGCTTGTCATTTCCTTCTGCTCCTTGTTTGGTTCGACACTATTACTGTCGGGGGTTGGATGCGACATATGCCAAAGGATGGCTTATCATGGTGGGGGCGAGTAGAACGTCGCCGGTGCCTGGAAACGGGATGAGGCGTAGACATGCACGCCGGCGAATCTTACCCAGCTTCGGGGCTCTCCGGGGAGATAACACCCCTACTGCTGCTCTGCGGGGTCTCCGCATGGTCACTATGGCAAAGTGGCTACAATGGCGCTCCTAGAGCTGTTTCAGGAGGCAAGAGGGAGCTCAACTGGCTCTCTCCTCCCCTGTCTATGTGTCTAACTCTATCAAAGGCCTAACCCTTTGCATGGGTGTCCCGGGGGGTTTATATAGGCCTACCCTCCGGGGGTACAATAGTAATCTGACTGGGTGTGGCCCCCAGCCGTCTGTCTCTCATGCCGCCGTCCTTCCCGCCGGCTTCTGGGGCCCGCCGACTGGTGGGTCCCGCGGATAGGACGAACACTGTGCGGCGCTCCTGATGACGCAGGCTTGGTCATGGGGTCGTGGCAACAGTGCCCCCGTCTGATAGGCGATCACTGTCGCCACTCCCCATCCAATCTGGTTTATAGCTTGTGGGGCCCTGGCGGGGAGACGGCCGACTCCGTGGAGGCCGACTCCCACAGGGCCGTCTTCTGGCGCTCGGGCCGTCTTTGATTCATTCACTTACAGGTGGCCCTGCGATCTCTGAGCCGTACAGGCCGGCGTCGTGGGCACAGTGCATCACGCACTGTGGCTGAGGTCAGGGGAGGCATGGCAACAGTGCCGCACCTCGCCGGAGATCTCCCAGCGATACGGCTCACTGTAGCCATGCCAACCCCTCGTAGGCAGGAAGGGACGGCCACGTCGGGGCCGTGCCCTGCATCAGTCCTCGTGAAATGTCGTGGGCCGACTCCCATAGTCGGCACCCCCTGGAGGCCGCAAGCCGGGAGTCGGCTTGTTTTAAAGTCGTCGTCTGGGACTTGGCTTTTCGGAGGATCGCCAACTGGGGCTCGGCCTCTCTGAAGGCCGCCAACTGGGACTCGGCCTCTCTGGAGGTCGCCCGCTGGGACTCGGCCAGAGGGGCGTGGCCTGCCCCGATGCCTTGAAAGATCCTGGGTCCCGGGTCAGCCTATCCGTGGCCCATTACTCCGACAGTAGTCCCCGAAGCTGGTGAAGCCCTGTGGGTGCCGCCTCGTGGGGCTTCAACAGTTTCAATCTTCCCAGCGCCGATTCTGAGACTCGGTCGCTGTTTCTTCGGGCCGACTCGCCGAAATCGGATTTGTTCAACGAGGGGCCATTATTCGTAGGTCGCGGCGGGAAAACGGGCGGCGTACCGGATATGCTTCCCTGCCGCCATCGAGACGGTCCTATCGCGTGGCGCCACGTGGGGAGGATAGTCTGCCCACCCACACGCGCGACGAGATGGGCCGCCAGGTGGGGCCCGCCATTACCGCGCCACGGCTTTCGAGCGGATCCGCTGCGGCTGCGGACGGTTGGCATCCCCACATTGTTACTGCGCGTAGTAACTTCGTGGGGTAAATCGTGGGCGGCGTGGGGCTTCGGGCGCAGTTAATCCCATGCCCGCCCCCTCGGCTCCTCAGCCCGTAGGGCTATAAATAGGCGGGGAGGAGCGGGGCGGCACTGCGCGCACACCCTCTCCCCCGCTCTCCTGCCTTCTCTTCTTCCTCCGCGAGCCGAAGCATCCTCTCTCGTCAGCGATGAGCTCTTCCTCCGCCGCGCTCCCCGCCTCACGCTCCGGCGTATGTGACGGCTCGGACGTGGAGGCGGAGCACATCGAGTTTCTCCGTCGGACCCGTCGTCTCCCGAGCACGGACCTGGTGCACGCCCGTCCCGCGCCGGCGGGAGAGATCCGGCCCGCGCCGGAGGAGGGCGAGCGGGTCGTCTTCCGCTCGCACCTAATGCGCGGGCTGGGGCTGCCGGCGAGCGGGTTCTTCCGCTCGTTTCTGGAGTTCCATAATCTTCAGCCGCACCACCTCACCCCAAACGCGGTGGTACTGCTTTCCGCCTTCGCCACTCTGTGCGAAGGCTACCTCGGCGTTCTCCCCACCCTCGAGCTGTGGGGAGAATTTTTCTCTTCGAAGCTTGGTACTCAGGCCACCGGCACGCCGGCTCAGTGCGGCACCTACATCGCAGTGCGGCGCTCGACGGCCGACAACCCTTTCCCTCCCATCTCGTTGGTGAAGTCGGTGAAGATGTGGCAGCGATCTTACTTCTACGTGAAGAATGTCTCCACCGACGGCGACTGGGTCAACTTGCCGCCCTTCGACCCCGAGCCTCTGACTGGCAGGCTTGCCAGTTGGTCCCACTGGTCCAAGTCGCTGTCCCCCTCCAGAGCCAGCTCCGTGGCGCGACTCCGAGTTCTGCTGCAGTCGGAGGGCCTCGTCGGATCCGATCTTCTGGCCGCCTTCGTGGCGCGCCGAGTCCTCCCGCTCCAGGGCCGGCCTCACCTCATCTGTCAGATGAGCGGCCGCCACGATCCGAGCCGGCTGTGCACCAAAGAAATGCCCCGCGGGGAGGTGGCAAACTTGGTGAACCACACCGCGCACTGCGAGTTTACGGAGAACTAGCAGTTCGGCAAGGAGCCGTACTCGCGCGACAACCCCCCTCCAATGGTAAGTCGCATCCTTCTGTAGCTTGATCCTCTTTGCAGCCGACTCCGACCTCTAATCATCATCGTTGGTTTCTTCTGGGCAGAATCCCCTCACAGCGCCCGCAGCCGGCGCCATGAGAGAGCCCCGCGACTACGTCCCAGATCGCGAGGACAGTTATGTCGACGACCCCCACTTGGGGGCGGCGGCGCTGGAGGCCGACGCCGAAGGCGGCGGAGAGGCGGCGGACGGCGGCCTCAGGCCGTCGGCCACCTTCGCCGACTGGCCCGACGACGACGCCGACGTGGAAGTCGTCCCGCGCCGCCAGCCGAGGGCCGGCCCCTCCGGCCAAGTCGGCGCGAAGAGGCGTCACGCCGGGCCGAGCGCGCCCGGCGGCAAACAGAAGAAGTTCAAGGGGGCGGCCGCCGCGACCAAGCGGGAGGAGGCGGCCGCGAAGGCCAACCGCTTCCGAAGGGAAGTGAGAAGGTCGCCGCTAGTTTCCGCGTAAGTCTTTTTCACTCTTTCGTTTTCTTTGTTGGATCTTATCCGAGTCTTCTTTATTTTTCCCTCCGGTCTTCTCCAGAGCTCCCCTCTCCCTTGAGAGAGCCGCCGTCCCCTCTGTCATGGGGTCGGTAGAGACATCCGCCAATACTCGACGGGCCGATCCCGCCGCCGACCTTCGGGAGGCGACGGAACGGAATGCGTGGGAGAAGCGCGACGAAGAGGAGGCCGACCGCCTGGAGAAGGCGGAGGCTGAGAAGGCGGCTGCCAACGCCCAGAAGAAGCTGGAGGAGGCCGAGACTGCCGCCACGACGAAACGGCGCGCTGAGGAGGTCGCGCGTCGCCGATCGGCGATGCTCGTCCCTCCATTGTCGTCGGCGCCGCCGGCTCCGGAGTTCACGGGGCAGACAGGAGAGGTCGGCGCCGAGAACCCTCTCGTGGAGGAGGGCAGCGACGTTTCAGGCTCGGACACCCACGCGCCGCCTTCGCCGCCTCTTCCTCCGTCTAGGAGGCCGCATGGCAAGCAGCCGGTGGACCTGCAGGATCCTCCGCCTCTTCAAGTTGCCGTTCCTGCATGCCGCCGGCTTGAGAGGACGAGCTCGGCGCCGCGAGCTCGGGAGACTGGCGCAGCCAGCTCGGCGAATCTGGACGCCGAGGCCTCCAGTGCCGCGCCCACCGACTGGTTGCGCGGAGGCGGCACCGGCCCGCTGAATCAGGCCCTCCTGGACGTCCAGTCAAAGCTGCGCGCGGAGAGCGACGCCCTCCAACTCTGCACTAGAGCGCATCTGGCTGTGCGGACATCCGTCCGGGTACGTTTCCTTTCTCTTTTTTAATTTCTGTCTTTCTCTGTGGTTGCGCGCCAGCGCACCCACTGGGTGTAGTCCCCGAGTTCCGGGCCGGCTGCTGAGCAGGCGGTTCGGAACTCCCTTTGGTGAGCTCCGAGTACTAACTTTTGCCTTTGCCGGCTTTTTGCAGGAATATCATAATCTCCGGGCCACTGCCCTCAACCGCAACGTCGAGGAGCTGAATAAGCGGACCGCCGACCTGATGGAAAGCCGACGTGAGTTATTTCTTCCTTCTTCACGGGGGCACGCTGGCGCACCCGCAGGCTGTAGTCCCCGAGATTCGGGCCGACTGCTGAGCAGTCGGGCCGGATCTCTCCGGCGATCAACTTTCCTTCTTCTCCGCGGGGGCGCGCTGGCGCGCCCGCGGGCTGTAGTCCCCGAGATTCGGGCCGACTGCTGAGCAGTCGGGCCGGATCTCCCTGGCGATCTACCTTACTGATGACTTTCTTGTTTTCCTCTTCGCTCTTCAGGCGCCAATGCCGCCCTCCAGGAGCAGCTGGGCGAGGCCAACACTGCTCGTCATGCCAAGGAAGAGGAGTGCGACAGGCTCGCCAAAGAGAGCGATCTGCTGGCGACGCAGCTGGCCGAGCAGAAGGAGTTGCTCCGGAAGGCGCAGGACGACGCCAAGTCGCGGGAGGTCGCCCTCATGGCCGAGTTCGTGGTCGAACGCTCCGCCTGGACCGATCGGGAGGCGATGCTGACCTCCGGCTACCACGAGCTCGAGGACATCGTTAATGGTAAGTCTTTTTCGCTTCTTTGGTCTTCCGACTCCGTGTCGGGCTGATTTCTGATTTCCTGACTATCTTCTTTTCTGCCTTGTCAGACTTCTTTCCCGGCCATTCACAAGTCGTCCCTCTGGCCATCGAGGCGGCTTGGGAGGCGCGAAGGGCGAAGGGTGAAGTGATTGCCGCCAATGCCCCCCGAACCATCGACGAGCAGCTTCTGAGCATCGGGGCTCGTCTTCGTCCTGCTCACCGGCTGCTGCGCTGTCTTCAGCGTGCCGGTGCCCAAGTGGTTGCCGCCCTATGGCCGGACGTGCCGGCTCTTCGCACCGCCAGTCGGACTGCCGACTGGCTGGAAGTCGCCGCCGGCCGCCTTGAGGCTTGGAAGGGCTCCTCGGCCCGGGCCGGAGCACGCCGGGCCTTGGAGTTCGTCAAGGCATGGTATCCGGGGCTTGAAACCTGGACCGTCTGGCCGCATTCCGGTCAGAAACACAGGCCGAGCTGGAGGCCGTAGAAGGCGCCCTTGTCGAGCGCGCTGCGGCCATCGCCGAGTACACGGACACCAGCGTCTTCATGCCCGAGCGGACTGAAGGCGGCGAGGAGGCACCGCCGGACTGGTTCGGGATGAACCCGGAGTACGTGGAAGACTCGGTGAAGGTGATCGACTCCAGCGCTGAGGAGGAGGATGAGTTGGAGGGCGGAGGCGAGGAGGAGGCGCCAGAAGACGAAGCAGGCGGCCAGCCTCAGCCCGATCACGCCTCCAGCAACGAGTCGCGCGGGGACAAGGCGGCCGCCGCCGGAGGCGACCAAGCTGAGACCGCCCAGCCGACTGCCCCGGCATCCGACACCGCCGTCTCCTCCGATCCTCCGGCCCTGGAGGCCGCCTCCTAGACTACTTCTGTTTATCTGTCTTCATTAATCTTTTGAAAGACTTGTTAGGTTCGAACAATTCCACCCACGGGGTGTATCCTGAATTCTTATTCGGAGATTTGGCCGAGGGCCTATGTAAATATTTATCTAATTTCCGCCTTTCCTTGCTTATTGCTGCTTAGACTTTTTCCTTTGCCGCCTTCCTTTAGTTGCCGCCTTGCCGGCTGGGCAGCCGCTCTGCGGACTGTCGCCGGGTCAAGTGCTTGGCTACTTCAGGAAGGCAAGTAATTAGCCGTTTAGAGTTTCTCTAGCAAATCGGCGAGAAAGCGACAGGCCGACTATTCGAGAGTCGGCTGTCCTTGATAAAAGTCGAGATGGCGAGCCGACTGCTCATGAGTCGGCTCGATGGGGGGAGGCTGGTAGCCGGCTTGGGCTATGCGTAGGCTTTTAGGTCCTTAGCCATTTTTCATGCGTGCGCTCTTTCTTGCTTGTTCCCTGCCTACCGACAGTCGCTCTGCGAGCTGCGGCTTTCGACAGGAGACGGCTTGAGCGCAACACATTACTTGTCTGACCACAGGAAGAATTTCATAGCGCAAGATGGCGAGTCCCCGGGCCGACTAGTCGGACCCGGTGCCAGACAGTATGATAAAAAGGAGCAGCATATTTGGAAGCGTAATTCTTATCATATAGATAATTAAAAAGGCAGTCCCCAAGCTCGTCCCGGGGGGCCTAAGGTCTTAGTACTTTAATACAAAGAGGGTAGTGCGATACATACTGCATCAACTGTAAAATCTTCGAAGAAGATTCACATTCCATGGGCGCTCTATTTCTTTGCCGGAGTCGTCCCTCTTGCGCGCTCGAGGCTTCTGAGCATCAATCAGATAGTAGGCGTCGTTCCCTAGCACCTTGCTGATGATGAAGGGACCTTCCCAAGGCGCTGACAACTTGTGCTGGCCGGCTGTTCTCTGAATCAGCCGGAGCACAAGGTCGCCCTCTTGGAACGATCTTGGCTTGACCTTGCGGTTGTAGTATCGGCGCAGACTCTGCTGCTAGATGCCAGACCGACTGAGTGCCAACAGTCGGCCCTCTTCCAGCAGATCAACGCCGTCTTGGCGTGCTTCTTCGGCTTCCTCTTCGGTGTACATGGAGACTCGCGGAGAGTCGAACTCTATATCCGCCGGGATGATGGCTTCGGCACCGTAGACGAGAAAGAAAGGCGTGAAGCCGGTTGACTTGTTTGGGGTTGTGCGCAGACTCCAGAGGACGGCAGGCAGCTCCTCGACCCAACAGCCGGCCGAACGCTCGAGTGGTTCGACCAATCGATGC
The DNA here is from genome assembly GCA_963921465.1 of Triticum timopheevii. Taxonomy (NCBI): domain Eukaryota; kingdom Viridiplantae; phylum Streptophyta; class Magnoliopsida; order Poales; family Poaceae; genus Triticum; species Triticum timopheevii. The sequence continues at coordinate 213,034,125 of OY997266.1, read as the reverse complement.
CTGATGCTGGACAGGATGAGGCCGTTGGTTCGTTCCACCTGTCCGTTTGACTGCGGATGGGCAACGGACGCTAAGTCCAGTCGGATGCCCTGCATCGCGCAGAAATGAGCCAAGGCGCCCTTGGCAAAGTTTGTGCCGTTGTCGGTGATGATGTTGTGCGGTATGCCATACCGCACCGTGATGTCGGCAATGAAGGTTACTGCTGTAGGCCCGTTTAACTTCTTGATGGGCTTTGCTTCCACTCACTTGGTGAACTTGTCCACCGCGACAAGCAGATGAGTTAGGCCGCCTCGGGCCGTCTTGAATGGTCCTACCATGTCCAGGCCCCAAACTACGAAGGGCCAGGCAATGGGGATTGTCTTCAGCGCAGAAGCCGGCTGAAGGGGCTTGGAGCGGAACATCTGGCACCCCTTGCATTTTTGGACTAGCTCTTTGGCTTCTTCTAGGGCAGTTGGCCAAAAGAAACCGTGCCGAAAGGCTTTGGCCACGAGTGCCCTCGAAGCCGCATGATGGCCGCACTCGCCCTGATGGATGTCTCTGAGAATCGCTTGGCCTTGCTCTGATTCTACGTAGCGCTGGTAGACACCAGTGACACTGCGCCTGACTAGCTCTCTGTTGACTATGGTGTATGCTGCTGCTCGGCGCTGCACTTGCCGAGCCAAGATCTCATCTGTTGGCAATTCTTTGCTCACTAGAAACTTGAGGATAGGCTGTGCCCATGAAGGTGCTGCTATCTCTTCAACTGCTACCACAGTGACTTGGACAAGGGTGGCTGGGCTGGGAGGCGGCGGGTTGGAGTCTGCGGCCATTTCCTGAATTGACGGAATCTCTGGGCCGACTAGGGCAGCTCCCGGGCCGACTGGCGCAGTCCCCGGGCCGGGCTCTGAAGTCCCCGGGCCGACTGGCGCAGTCCCCGGGCCGGGCTCTGAAGTCCCCGGGCCGACTGGCGCAGTCCCCGGGCTGGGCTCTGAAGTCCCCGGGCCGACTGGCGCAGTCCCCGGGCTGGGCTCTGAAGTCCCCGGGCCGACTGGCGCAGTCCCCGGGCTGGGCTCCGAAGTCCTCGGGCCGGTTTCAACTGTGGTTTTCTTGAGGTCGCCCGCTGGGGCTTTGGAGTCGGATCCGACTATTTCTGGCGGAGCCAGCACGAAGATGGAGTCTGACTCTGGTGAGGGCTTGATAGACGGCTTGAGGAGGCGCTAAAGGGCGACGCCAGAAGGTATTGCTTGGCGAGTGGAGCCGACTCGTGCCAAGGCATCTGCTTGATCCTTGTCATTTCTTGGCACGTGAAGGAATTCGCACCCCTCAAAATATCCGCTGAGTTGCTGCACCAGGAAGCGGTAGCTCGCCATATTTGCGTCTTTGGCGTCCCAGTCGCCGGATGATTGCTGAACCACCAAGTCGGAGTCGCCATAGCACAGGATCCGGCGAATGCCGAGCTCTTTGGCAAGCCGGAGCCCATGAATGAGCGCCTCATATTCGGCGATGTTGTTGGAGGCGGCGAAGTGGATTTGCAGCACGTATTTGAGCTTGTCACCCTTAGGGGAGGTGAGGACGACGCCGGCTCAAAGGACGGTGCGCATCTTGGAGCCGTCAAAATGCATCCGCCAATGAGTGGAGTCGGGCGCTGGCGGCAGGTACTGGGTCTCGACCCAGTCGACGAGGAAGTCGGCCAGTGCCTGCGACTTGATGGTGGTGCGGGGCTGGTAGTAGATGGTGTAAGGGGTTAGATCTATAGCCCATTTGGCTACTCGGCCGGAGGCGTCTCGGCTTCCAATGATCTCGGCGAGTGGAGCGGTGCAAACCACGGTGATTGGATGCTCTTGAAAGTAGTTCTTCAGCTTCTTGGCGGCAAAATGCACGCCGTAACACATCTTCTGATAGTGAGGGTAGTTTTGCTTGGAGGTCGACAGTACCTCGCTTAGGTAATATACCGGTCTCTGGACTGGGAGCGCCTTGCCTTCCTCCTTGCGCTCGACTACGATGACTGTGCTGACTACTCGGCTGGTGGCAGCGATGTACAAGAGCATGGGCTCTTTGGGAGTCGGAGCCGCCAACACGGGGGGAGTAGTCAACATCTTTTTCAGTTGGAGAAATGCCTCATCTGCCTTGTGGTTCCACTCAAAAAAGGTGGTCTTCTTCATCAGTTGATACAATGGCAGAGCTTTCTCTCCTAGCCGACTGATAAAACGGCTGATGGACGCCAAGCAGCCGGTGAACTTCTGGACATCCAACAGTCAGCTGGGTACCTCCATTCTCTCAATGGCCTTGATCTTCACGGGGTTGCACTCTATGCCGTGTTCGGAGACCAGGAAGCCAAGGAGCTGGCCGGCTGGGACTCCGAAAACGCACTTCTCGGGGTTGAGCTTGATCCGGAATCGGCGCAGATTATCAAAGGTCTCTTTGAGGTCTTCCAGCAGCGTCCCACGCTTTTCCGTCTTCACCACCACATCATCCACATAGACGTGGGCGTTTCGGCCTAGTTGCTTGAGGAGGCACTTCTGCATGCAACGCTGAAAGGTGGCGCCGGCATTCCTTAAGCCGAACATCATCGTCAGGTAACAGAAGGCCCCGAACGGCGTGATGAAGGCGGTCTTCAGTCTGTCTGCTGGATTCAGCTTGATCTGGTGGTATCCTGAGTATGCATCTAGGAAACTCAACAGCTCGCATCCGGCTGTGGAATCTATCACCTGATCAATCCTTGGCAGAGCAAACGGGTCCTTCGGGCAGGCTTTATTGAGGCTTGTGTAGTCGATGCACATCCGCCACTGCTTGTTTTTCTTCAGTACCAACACCGGGTTTGCCAGCCACTCTGGAAAAAACACTTCCATGATGAAACCGGCTGCCAGGAGCCGGGCTATCTCTTCTCCAACGACTCTTCTTTCCTCTTCTGACAGGCGGCGCAAGGGCTGCCTGACGGGCTTCATATCTGGCCTGACGTGTAGCTTGTGCTCAGCGAATTCCGTCGGTACGCCCGGCATGTCCTTGGGGGACCATGCAAAGATGTCCCGATTCTCACGGAGGAAATCGACGAGCTCGCCTTCCTATTTGTTGTCAAGGCCTGTGCCTACGACAGCGTATCTCTCTGGGTGCTTTGGGTCCAAGGGTATCTTCTTTGTTTCTTTGGACGGCTTGAATGATCCTTCTACCTCCGACTCCTTGGGGTTGGGCGACATCTCTGGCTGCTTTCCGGCCATTGCCACGACTCGGTCAAGGAGCCGTTTCTCGGCTGCAATCACCAAGGACTCGGCCAGCCGACTGCTCTCGGCCGCGCAAGCGGATGATTTCTTGTAGTCGCCGGCAATGGTCAGAATCCCCTTGGAACTCGGCATCTTCATTTTAAGGTAGGCGTAGTGTGGAACCGCCATGAACTTGGCCAAGGCAGGCCGGCCAAGCAAAGCGTGGTATGGGCTCTCCAAGTCCACCACCTCGAACCAGACCGGCTCTCAGCGGAAGTGATATTTGTCCCCGAAGAGGACGTCTATCAGGATCTTGCCGATTGGTGAACAGGAGAGGCCGGGTACAATTCCATGGAACACGGTGCGGCTGCTCCTACAGCTGCCTTCGCCTGATTCCTAGCTTCTCCATGGTATCTTTGTACAGGATGTTTATGCTGCTGCCTCCGTCTATCAGGACCTGCGGAAAACGGGTGGCCCGCCTATCAGTGGCCAAGGTCGCGCCTAAAACCAGGGCATAGGAGCCTGGACTCGGCATCACCTCTGGGTGATCCGCCCGACTCCAACTGATAGGCCTTTCGGACCAATGCATGAACTCTGGAGCATCCGTTGCTACTGCATTTACTTCTTGCTGCTGTTGGCGCCTGCCGCGCCGGTCATCTGCCACATTGGTGAATACTACGTAGGCTCCGTGCTCCTCTGGGAACTCGTCTTGCACTACGCCGACTGGCCGAGCCGCCGGCTGCTGGGGCGGCGGTGGAGGCGGCGGCGGAGGGGTGAGGCCGTCTCCCTTAGCGATTCTGGCGAGCCAGTGGCACTTTCTCGTGGTGTGGTTCGACGGCTTCGCGCCGCTGTGGAACTTGCAAGGACCATCCAATGTCTGCTCATAGGAGAAAGCCGGCAACCAATTGGACTTGCCGCATTTCTGCCGCTTGGCCGGAGGCTGCCCCTCCGGCTGCTGATCTTCTACTGCTGCGACCTGCCGACTGTTGGAAGTCGGCTATGGGGCCTTGCGTTTGTTGTCGTTTTGTTGCTGTCGCCGACTGGCGTCTCCAGCCGGAGTTCTGGGAGCCTGGGGAGTCACCTTGCCAGCCACGTTGACTTGAATCTCCGTCTTCATAGAAGAGTCGGCCGTGGCGTACTTATCCGCTATGACTAGCAGTTCGTCAAGGGTTTCTGGCTCGTCGCAGAGGAGCTTGTGCTTGAGGAGGGTGCCCTCTTGGCACCCGGCGGTGAAGTACTCGATAGCCTGCACCTCATGCACGCCCTCGCAGGAGTTTTGAAGTTTGCCCCAGCGCATGAGGTAGTCGCGCGTTGATTCTTCAGGGCCTTGCACGCACAGGGAGAGCTGGCGCGGCTTGGGAGGTCGCTTGTACGTGCTGGTGAAGTTGCGAATGAAGGCTTCGGTGAAGTCGACCCAGCTATTGATGCTGCGGGGCTTCAGGCTGTTCAGCCATGTCCGGGCCGTGCCCTGGAGCATGAGAGGAACATACTTCACGGCAACTCGCTTGTTGCCGTTTCTTATGCTGACGGCCGTGGAGTAGTCTATCAGCCAGTCTTCCAGCTTTATGGAGCCGGTGTACTTGGGCATGTCTCGGGGGAGCGTGAACCCTTTGGGGAAGGGCTCGTCTCTGATGCAGGGCCCGAAGCAAGGCGGACCCAACTCATCTTCTTCTTCCAGCGCCAGGGAACGGTGGAGTCGGTCGATCCGATGGCGGGCGTCATTCTCTTCGACTCCCTCTCGGCGGCCAAGGCGACCTCCGAGAGTCAGATGTTCAACAGGTGGCGGAGAGACTCGCCGTTCTCTTCTGGGCGGGGGAGGCAGATAATCGTCCCGCCGTTCCACTGCTCTTGGGCGGCCGTCTTGGTCGCGCTCGATGGTGATATGAGTCCGACTGTGACTGACAGCCGGCTCCTTCTCTTTCCTTCCGCGGACTCCGCCAGTCGGCGTCCGAGAGGTCGCGCCTTGATCTCGGCGGGGAGGTAAGTCGTCGTTCGGCTGCTGCAACGCATCTGCGCGGCCGTCGGCCGTGTTTTGCGCAGCAACCGCGTCAAGGAGCTGCTGGACTCGCTCCGTCATCACACGGCGCTCTTCGCCCTCAAAGTTCTTCAGCTTGTCAGTCGCCGCTTGGGCAGCGCGGATATTCTCCGCTGGGGTGGCGTAAACAGGGCGTTTCGCCCCGAGTAAGTCGGCGACTGCCGCGCCGCGATGTCGGACTGCACCTAGACAGCTCGGCCCAGTCGGAGCCGGCGAGTCGCGCTGGTATGCCTCGGACAAGCGCCTCATGCTTTCCAACTTCTTGGCGCCTTCGACGATCTGAAGGCGGCGTGCCTCCAGCGTCTCGGCGTCCGCGTCCTCTGGAATGGGCGCGGTCAGGTCTTGCAGGGCCGCGGCTAGCGGGTCCTGGGCTTCTTCACCGGAGTGCTCGCCGTGGCTGATGACGAGCACCTCCGTGACGTCGCTTCCGCCACTCTCCTCGTACGGAAGCGGCTCGTCGTAGACCACCACGTTGGTGGGGAAGATGTCAAGCGATACGGCGTCGGAGTCGACCAGCATTGGGTCGGAGGAGCCTACGGACTCCAAGTCTATGACAGGCTCGCCGGCGACGTGGAGTTGGTCAAGGAGGCCCGCTAGAAGGTTCTCGGGGCCACCCATGCCTGCGCCGGATGCAGGCTCGTCGGAGAGGCGCACCTCACCGATAAGTTCGGCGAGGCCGCTCGCAGCGCAGGCGGCTTCGGCGCCGCGCAGCGTGTCGATGCAGACTCCATCTGGCGAGCCTGGTTGGCTGCGCTCGCCAGGGAGGAAAAGGGTTCCCGTCCAGAACAGATCTCCGGACGACGGTGCAACTCGCCCCACGGTGGGCGCCAAATGTCGGGGGTTGGATGCGACATATGCCAAAGGATGGCTTATCATGGTGGGGGCGAGTAGAACGTCGCCGGTGCCTGGAAACGAGATGAGGCGTAGACATGCACGCCGGCGAATCTTACCCAGCTTCGGGGCTCTCCAGGGAGATAACACCCCTACTGCTGCTCTGCGGGGTCTCCGCATGGTCACTATGGCAAAGTGGCTACAATGGCGCTCCTAGAGCTGTTTCAGGAGGCAAGAGGGAGCTCAACTGGCTCTCTCCTCCCCTGTCTATGTGTCTAACTGTATCAAAGGCCGAACCCTTTGCATGGGTGTCCTGGGGGGTTTATATAGGCCTACCCTCCGGGGGTACAATAGTAATCTGACTGGGTGTGGCCCCCAGCCGTCTATCTCTCATGCCGCCGTCCTACCCGCCGGCTTCTGGGGCCCGCCGACTGGTGGGTCCCGCGGACATGACGAACACTGTGCGACGCTCCTGATGACGCAGGCTTGGTCATGGGGTCGTGGCAACAGTGCCGCCGTCTGACAGGCGATCACTGTCGCCACTCCCCATCCAATCTGGTTTATAGCTTGTGGGGCCCTGGCGGGGAGACGGCCGACTCCGTGGAGGCCGACTCCCACAGGGCCGTCTTCTGGCGCTCTGGCCGTCTTTGATTCATTCACTGACAGGTGGCCCTGCGATCTCTGAGCCGTACAGGCCGGCGTCGTGGGCACAGTGCATCACGCACTGTGGCTGAGGTCAAGGGAGGCATGGCAACAGTGCCGCACCTCGCCGGAGATCTCCCAGCGATACGGCTCACTGTAGCCATGCCAACCCCTCGTAGGCAGGAAGGGACGGCCACGTCGGGGCCGTGCCCTGCATCGGTCTTCGTGAAATGTCGTGGGCCGACTACCATAATCGGCACCCCCTGGAGGTCGCAAGCCGGGAGTCGGCTTGTTTTAAAGTTGTCGTCTGGGACTCGGCTTTTCGGAGGATCGCCAACTAGGGCTCGGCCTCTCTGAAGGCCGCCAACTAGGACTCGGCCTCTCTGGAGGTCGCCCGCTGGGACTCGGCCAGAGGGGCGTGGCCTGCCCCGATGCCTTGAAAGATCCTGGGTCCCGGGTCAGCCTACCCGTGGCCCATTACTCCGACAATTACTTATGAAAGGACTAGATAGATCCCCTATATTTGTGGGTCATAAAGACTCTTTTTTGGCGCTGTTGCCGGGGAGTGAAGCGCCTTTGGTAGGTGGAATTTGGTAAGGAAAAATTTATATAGTGTGCTAAAATTTACTATCACTTGTTACCATGGAAAATAATCCTTTGAGGGGCTTGTCCGGGGTACCTTCACCCCGACCAGTAGAGCAAAGAGTTGCTCCTCAACCTACTGAACCTACTGAAGATGTTTACTTTGAAATTCCTTCAGGTATGATAGACAAACTGCTAGCTAATCCTTTAACAGGAGATGGAACATTACATCCCGATAAGCACCTAATCTATGTGGATGAAGTTTGTCGATTATTTAAGCTTGCAGGTATGCCCGAGGATGTTATCCAGAAGAAGGTCTTCCCTTTATCTATGAAGGGAAAGACATTGACATGGTTTAGGCTATGTGATGATATTGGATCATGGAATTACAACCGATTGAAATTGGAATTTCATCAGAAGTTTTGTCCTATGCATCTGGTTCATCATGATCGTAATTATATATATATAATTTTTGGCCTCGCAAAGTAGAAAGTATCTCTCAAGCTTGGGGGAGGCTTAAGTCAGTGTTATATTCATGCCCCAATCATGAGCTCTCAAGAGAAATTATTATTCAAAATTTTTATGCTCGGCTTTCTCTCAATAATCGCTCGATGCTCGATACTTCTTGTGCTGGTTCTTTTATTGTGAAGACTATTGAATTCAAATGGGATTTATTGGAAAGAATTAAATGCAACTCTGAAGATTGGGAACTCGATGAAGGTAGGGAGTCAGGAATAACACCAAAGTTTCATTGTGTTAAATCTTTTATGGATACCGATGCTTTTCGTGAATTTAGCACTAAATATGGACTTGATTCTGAGATAGTAGCTTCTTTCTGTGAATCATTTGCTACTCATGTTGATCTCCCTAAGAAGAAGTGGTTTAAATATCATCCTCCCATTGAACTAAAATTAGTAGAACCTATCAAATTGAAGAAAAGACTATCACTTATAATGTTGATCCTATTGTTCCTACCGCATGAGTGGATATATGAATCATATTGAGAAACCGCCTTTCCTTGTTAGAATAAAGGATCATGCTAAAGCTTCAACTATGGTTTGTAAGAGTAATGAAAGAACACCTACACCCCTTGAGAAAATTAAAGTTGAACCTAGTACTGCTATGGTTATGGATCTCTTGGTCGATAATATTGATGGGCATGTTATTTACTTCTGTGATGAATCTGCTAGAATTGCTAGACCCGATACTAAAAATAAACATAGACCTGTTGTTGGCATGCCTGTTGTTTCTATTAAAATAGGATATTATTGTTATCATGGCTTATGTGATATGGATGCTAGTGCGAGTGCAATACCTCATTCCTTATACAAAGAAATTATGCATGATATTGCACCTGCTGAGATAGAAGATTCTGATGTTACAATTAAGCTTGCCAATAGAGATACTATTTCACCAATTGGGATTGTTAGAGATGTTCAAGTCTTGCGTGGGAAAGATAAATATCCTACTGATTTTCTTGTTCTTGGTTCCCCACAAGATGACTTTTGTCCCATTATATTTGGTAGACCCTTCTTGAATACTGTTAATGCTAAGATAGATTGCAAAAGGGATACTGTTACTGTTGGTTTAGGGGACATGTCTCATGATTTTAATTTTGCTAAATTCCTTAGACAACCCCATGATAAAGATTTGCCTAGTAAAGATGAAATTATTGGTCTTGCTTCTATTGCCGTGCCTCCTAATGATCCTTTAGAACAATATTTGCTAGACCATCAAAATGATATGTTTATGAATGAAAGAAGGGAAATAGATGTAGTATTATTTAAACAGGGACCTATTTTGAAACAGAACTTGCCTGTTGAAATCCTAGGGGATCCTCCTCCACCCAAGGGTGATCCCATGTTTGAGCTTAAACCTTTACCTCAAACTCGTAAATATGCTTATCTTGATGAAAAGAAGATATATCCTGTTATTATTAGTGCTAACCTTTCAGAGCAGGAAGAAGAGAAATTATTGAAAACTCCGAAGAAGCACCGTGATGATATTGGATATAGTCTTGATGATCTTAAGGGCATTAGTCACACTCTATGCCAACACAAAATAAAATAGAAGAAAGGCGCTAAACCAGTTGTTGATCACCAGTGACGGTTGAATCCTAAGATGAAAGAAGTGGTAAGAAATGAGATACTAAAACTTTTGGAGGCAGGTTGATAGTCAGTGGGTAAGTTCTGTCCATTGTGTCCCTAAGAAGGGAGGTATTACTGTTGTTCCTAATGATAAGGATGAATTGATCCCACAAAGAATTGTTACAGGTTATAGAATGTTAATTGATTTCCGCAAATTAAATAAAGCTACTAGAAAAGATCATTACCCTTTACCTTTTATTGATCAAATGCTAGAAACATTATCCAAACATAAACATTTTTGCTTTCTAGATGGCTATTCTGGTTTCTCTAAAATACCTGTGTCAAAAGAGGATCAGGATAAGACCACTTTTACTTGCCCTTTCGGTACCTTTTCTTATACACGTATGCCTTTTGGTTTATGCAATGCACCTACTACCTTTCAAAGATGTATGGGTGCTATATTCTCTAACTTTTGTGAAAAGATTGTTGAGGTTTTCATGGATGATTTCTCCTTGTATGGAACTTCTTTTGCTGATTGCTTAAGCAACCTTGATCGAGTCTTGCAGAGATGTGAAGAAACTAATCTTGTCTTGAATTGGGAGAAGTGCCACTTTATGGTTGATGAAGGTATTGTCTTGGGGCATAATATTTCTGAAAGAGGTATTGAAGCTGATAAAGCTAAAGTTGATGCTATTGAAAAGATGTCGTGTCCCAAGGACATCAAAGGTATAAGAAGTTTCCTTCGTCATGCCAGTTTTTATACGAGGTTCATTAAAGATTTCTCAAAAAATTCTAGGCCTCTGACTAATCTCTTGCAAAAAAGATGTTCCTTTTGTCTTTGATGATGATTGTGTAGAAGCATTTAAAATACTTAAAAAAACCTTGATTTCTGAACCTATTGTACAGCCACCTGATTGGAATTTAGCCTTTGAAATTATGTGTGATGCTAGTGATTATGTTGTAGGTGCTGTTCTAGGGCAAAGAGTTGATAAGAAATTAAATGTTATCCAATATGCTAGTAAAACTCTAGACAGTGCCCAGAGAAATTATGCTACTACTGAGAAAGAATTTTTAGTAGTTGTATTTGCTTATGATAAGTTCATACATTATATTGTTGATTCCAAAGTAACTGTTCACACTGATCGTGCTGCTGTTAAATACCTTATGGAAAAGAAAGATGCTAAACCTAGACTTATTAGATGGGTTCTCTTGCTACAAGAATTTGATTTGCATATTATTGATAGAAAGGGAGCTGAGAACCTCGTTGCAGATAACTTGTCTAGGTTAGAGAATGTTCTTGATGACCCACTACCTATTGATGATAGCTTTCCTGACGAACAATTGGCTGTCATAAATGCTTCTTGTACTACTCCATCGTATGTTGATTATGCTAATTACATTGTTGCTAAATTTATACCACCTAGTTTCACATAGCAGCAAAAGAAAAAGTTTGTCTATGATTTAAGACATTACTTTTGTGATGACCCCCACCTTTATAAAGAAGGAGTAGATGGTGTTATTAGATGTTGTGTACCTGAGCACGAACATGAACAGATCCTACGCAAGTGTCACTCCGAGGCATATGAAGGACACTATCGGTGTCAAAACCGGCGGATCTCGGGTAGGGGGTCCCGAACTGTGCGTCTAAGGCTAATGGTAACAGGAGGCAAGGGACATGATGTTTTACCCAGGTTCGGGCCCTCTCGATGGAGGTAATACCCTACTTCCTGCTTGATTGCTCTTGATGATATGAGTATTACAAGAGTAGATCTACCACGAGATCGTAGAGGCTAAACCCTAGAAGCTAGCCTATGATTATGATTGTTGTTGTCCTACAAACTAAACCCTCCGGTTTATATAGACATCGGAGGGGGCTAGGGTTATATAGAGTCAGTTACAAAGAAGGAGATCTAACATCCGGATCGCCAAGATTTTCTTCCACGCAAAGGAGAGTCCCATCCGGACACAGGACAAAGTCTTGAGTCTTGTATCTTCACGGTCCAACAGTCCAGCAAAAGTATCTAGTTCGGCTGTCTGGATACCCCCTTATCCAGGACTCCCTCAGTAGCCCCTGAACCGGGCTTCAATGACGATGAGTCCGGCGCGCAGATTGTCTTCGGCATTGCAAGGCGGGTTCCATCTCTGAATACTCCAAAGTAGATTAAGGATCGTGTCCGTCACTGTAAGATAATTTCCGCACACCACCGTAGAGAGCATAACACTTTGCAAATCTAATCTGCCGACATCTTTTCATGGTGTGCCCTTACGCTGCGGCCTGGCTTAATACGAACTGGTTTTTCTCGGCCTGCCATGACACGCACTACAAGGCGGTTTTATGTTGGAAATATGCCCTAGAGGCAATAATAAATTAGTGATTATTATATTTCCTTGTTCATGATAATCGTTTATTATCCATGCTATAATTGTATTGATAGGAAACTCAGATACATGTGTGGGTACATAGACAACACTATGTCCCTAGCAAGCCTCTAGTTGACTAGCTCGTTGATCAATAGATGGTTATGGTTTCCTGACCATGGACATTGGATGTCATTGATAACGGGATCACATCATTAGGAGAATGATGTGATGGACAAGACCCAATCCTAAGCCTAGAACAAAGATCGTAGTTCGTATGCTAAAGCTTTTCTAATGTCAAGTATCTTTTCCTTAGACCATGAGATTGTGCAACTCCCGGATACCGTAGGAATGCTTTGGGTGTACCAAACATCACAACGTAACTGGGTGGCTATAAAGGTGCACTACAGGTATCTCCGAAAGTGTCTGTTGGGTTGGCACGAATCGAGACTGGGATTTGTCACTCCGTGTAAACGGAGAGGTATCTCTGGGCCCACTCGGTAGGACATCATCATAATGTGCACAATGTGACCAAGAGGTTGATCACGGGATGATGTGTTATGGAACGAGTAAAGAGACTTGCCGGTAACGAGATTGAACAAGGTATTGGTATACCGACGATCGAATCTCGGGCAAGTACAATACCGTTAGACAAAGGGAATTGTATACGGGATCGACTGAGTCGTTGACATCGTGGTTCATCCGATGAGATCATCGTGGAACATGTGGGAGCCAACATGGGTATCCAGATCCCGCTGTTGGTTATTGACCGGAGAACGTCTCGGTCATGTCTACATGTCTCCCGAACCCGTAGGGTCTACACACTTAAGGTTCGATGACGCTAGGGTTATAAAGGAAGTTTGTATGTGGTTACCGAATGTTGTTCGGAGTCTCGGATGAGATCCCGGACGTCACGAGGAGTTCCGGAATGGTCCGGAGGTAAAGAATTATATATGGGAAGTCCTATTTTGGCCACCGGAAAATGTTCAGGATTTTTCGGTATTGTACCGGGAAGGTTCTAGAAGGTTCCGGAGTGGGGCCCACCTGCATGGGGGACCCACATGAACGTGGGTAGTGGGGTCAAGGCCCCACACCCCTGGTCAAGGCGCACCAAGATCCCCCCTTATAAGGAATAAGATCATATCCCGAAGGGATAAGATCAGGATCCCTAAAAAAGGGGGATAACAATCGGTGGGGAAGGAAATGATGGGATTTCTTTCCTCCCACCTTTGCCAACACCCCAATGGACTTGGAGGGCAAGAAACCAGCCCCCTCCACCCCTATATATAGTGGGGAGACGCATGGGAGCTACACGCTTCCCCTGGCGCAGCCCTCCCCCTCTCCCAAGTACTTCTCCTCTCTCGCGATGCTTGGCGAAGCCCTGCAGGATTGCCACGCTCCTCCATCACCACCACGCCGTTGTGCTGCTGCTGGACGGAGGTTTCCTCAACCTCTCCCTCTCTCCTTGCTGGATCAAGGCATGGGAGACGTCACCGGGCTGTACGTGTGTTGAACGCGGAGGTGCCGTCCGTTCGGCACTAGGATCTCCGGTGATTTGGATCACGACGAGTACGACTCCTGCAACCCTGTTCTCTTGAACGCTTCCGCTTAGCGATCTACAAGGGTATGTAGATGCACTCTCCGTCCCCTCGTTGTTGGTTTCTCCATAGATTGATCTTGGTGATGCATAGAAAATTTTGAATTTCTGCTACGTTCCCCAACATTTTATTGGCACGCCTCGTCGAAGCAGAGATCGTGTTCCCCTTATTGCGGGGTTCCCATCAATACGGGCGCGGGCAACCCCACTACGCCTGTTGGTATGAATACGTGTTTTTAGGCAAGTCCCAAACGGTCACGCTGGGGACACTTGATATTCACCCCTTTATAGAGGGGTCGAGGCCTATCCCTCTTTCCTACCACGCTTGCGCCTTTTCGCATCTCGAGTTCCGACACCCGAAGCCCAAGCTTAGGCACTTCGGATCTTCAATCATGTCCGGATCCAACCTTCAAGGCCGGTGGATGGCCTCCTCTGTCATAGAGGAGGACATTGCGAACCTTAGGGAGGTCAGATATCTGATCGCCGACATCAAGCACAGGCTTCCTGCTCCAGGGCAGGTCATCCCTACTCCCGAGCCCAACGAGAGTGTCGTATTTGTTTCTCACTTCCTCCATGGCTTAGGCTTCACCCACGATCCCTTCGTGAGGGGCCCATGTTCTATTACGGGCTAGATTTTCATGATCTAGCCCCAGACTCCATCCTTCACATCTCGTCGTTTATCATCGTGTGTGAAGCCTTCCTCCACATCACCCCGCACTTCGGATTATGGCTCAAGACCTTTAATGTAAAGCCGAAGGTGATCGAGGGGCGACACGCCTAGTGCGGAGGCGCTGCAATAAGCAGAAACGCCGATGCCCCATGGCCAGAGGGCTTCTTCAAGGAGGTGTCCGATCTATGGCAGCAGATGTGGTTGTACGTCACGGCTCCCAGAGGCACAAAGTGGGTGGCTGCCCCTAACTTCCGCTCGGGCCCTCCGCCTCAACTGGCGTCGTGGGCCAATGTGGGACCAGATTGGGGGCCTGCTAATGACGTACCGACATTGCAGAGCCGAATTCGGGAGCTTCTTGAGAGGGACATTAGTCTTGTCAGCGTAATTCAGGTAATGCTAGTCTGATGGATCTTGCCGTGCAAACGTCGGCCTCTCCAGATGTGGGAATTCAACCCAGAGGGTCCGTGAACTATTCAGCACTTCTTTGGCATGACGCTCGAAGGGATGTGTAAGTTATTCTTCGGACCACAAGAAAAGTGTCCGGACACCACCGAGGATGTAGGCCTGAGCCGCAACCGCCCAGATACCCAAGTAAGTAACCTAGAAACTGAACACTTCGTTTATATTCATCACAACATTATTCTGAAAACCATCTGCAGCCAGGATTGGCTCAACAAGACGGAGAGAATCAGGTGTCCGGCACCACTTCCCGAAGGCTCGCCTAGTCCTGCAATAGACAGGATGCTTAGACGCGTGCTAAGTCAAGTGCCCTCGGGGAAAGACGAAGGGAAGAACAGAGAAGCAGAGCTTCACACGTTGCACATCCAAACCGGGGGAAATACTATTTCCATGAAGGAGGATAGTCGGGGAGGGGAATCTAAGGCCTCCTCCCCCAGTGGGAAGAAGAGGGCCGCCTCCGAAGACTTGGAGACGGAGGTGCCCAGACAAGGGAAGAAAACTTTACCAGGGGCCCTGCCCTAGAGGGCGTCCTCACCGCGCCATGCCCACAAACAGGCCAGCCCTCTACCGAGCTATAAGTTAATTGTAAATACAAAGATACTGCTTCCTCCTCTGAGAACAATAACTAGGATCCATTCTTTGCAGTCCGGCTAGTAGCTCTTCTCGACAGAGTTCGTCTTCAGGGGATCTTCTTCCGGTGATGATGGAGAGTGAAACCCCACCCGCCTCTCCGCCTTATGGGGCGGGCGACCCCGAGGTGTCGTCACGGAGGAGTCCAGATACGCCAAGGCCAGAAGCTAATACTTCGGCCGCCTTGAGCCCGGAGCGTTCCGCTCCCACGGGGGCAATAAGAAGGGTCCTACATAGTCTGGCGACCGGCCGGACACGCTGACGGGCCTTCTGGAGCAAGCTACTCTTCCGGAGGATCACCGTTCGTTAATGGGCATGGTGCTTGAGAAGATTTCATCTGCCACAAGCGGGTTGAATGAAGCTTTTATGAGCCTGCTCAAAGGCTTTGAGGTACAAAATGAAATACGTAATTTTCTGGTTGTAGCACACGCGCTAGGTGTGCTCTGTATAGATAGTAGCCCCTGAGACTCTGGTTGCCAGCCCTAGGCGGCAAACGGAGGATCACACTCTTAAGTAATGACGCACTACATTCATGCGTAGGTGGCGAAGTGTTCGACGACGGACCGGACCGCTGAAGTCGCCGAACTGAGGCGAAAAATTGAAGTTGTGGACGCCGACATTACGCTTGTGAATGAGCGACTTAACAAGTCACAGAGTATGTGCTCTGTTTTCCTTATTTTTATAGGAAATATTAAGAGGAGCATAATGTTAATGTGATACGTTTCGACTACAGGCGGAGCTGCTGCCGTGGAGGCCCTGACGGCGGAGCTTGCCCTCGCCAAGGCACAAGCCCGGGCTAGCAAAGCGGCTGCCCTAAAGGCGGCCGAAGATTTGAGAGCCGAATAGGCTGCTCATCACCGAAGCAAAGATAAAATAGCCGAGATGGCTGTGGAGCTGAAAAACGCCGCCGGCTGGTATGAGCTCCTTGAAAAGGAGAATCAGTCAAAGTCGGCTGACCTGAAGAAGGCCCTTGATGTGGCCAAGGAGATGCGTTCTGAAATTAGGGATGCGCAGGAGGAGCTTCGACAGGCCGGAGAAATCGCGGCTAGAAGCCCCTATTTGCTGCGGATGAAGTTCTTAGATCCAAAGTACGCTCTTCTGGATCGGCGCTGGAGCACTGCAGACGCATATGCGGATCTGGCAAAAAGTACGGCCGATGCGACCAAGTTTTTCAAGGATCAAAAAGATATTGAAGTAGAAAGGTTGTTCTGGTCGCAATTCAGTGCTCCAACGCGCCCGTTGCCATTGAGTGAAAGGATGGCCGTTGTGGCCGAGCTCCATAGGTTGTCCGGTCTTGCAATGAGGTCTGTAATAGACCATCTATGGCCGAAGGGGCCGAAGCCGGACAGTTATTTTTGTTTAGTGCAACAATTCCTTGGTGCCGTATCACGAATCGATGCCATGAAGAGGTCGGCATGCATAGAGGGTGCGCGGATGGCTCTTGCCCGTGTTAAAACATATTGGGCAGATATGGAGGCCACCATCATTGCAACCCAGAATCCGGCGGGAAGCCAGGATCCAACCGAGCACTACTTGGAGTAGGTAACAGAAGGTGCTCGTTTAATAGAGGCTCAGTGCTCGAAGAGTGTCATGCTCGAGTGAAAAATCGTTCTGTTGTAAAAACAATTGTATTTTAATTATAGAAGCTATGTTTATACTTTCGCCCGAAAGTGTTATTGTGCCTCTTGTGCGGCCGTTTGATGTATATATAACCTGAAAGTTAGCAGTCGTTGGCTTCATCCCCCACACATACAATGCGGGGGTGTTCGCAAAAGATGCGTAATCGCACATGATCCAACATCTTGGTCCATTAAGGAGTTGATCGCATGTCGAACTAGGCAACCGGTCTATATAGCTTTAACACTTTCACTTAGCCATAGGAGTTTGATAGTGGGGCTACTATGTAGCCCCTGGTACCTTCGCGTGCATCCGGATACGGGCGCGTGTGTACATGACCAGGAATTGGCCCTTCATTAATACGGAGGAATCCTAAAGAGTCCGATGAGTCCTCGAGTGGTTGACCAGTCTCTCGCTATATCATGACAGTCAATTTTCGGCTTTCTCTACTGAGGTGCTCATCTGGAATAACCAGGGCACAATATCGCAGTAGTTCTCCTTTGGCCGCCTTAGCCGATAGAAGCGAAATGTAAGGCAGCAAACCCAGGAGCCGGGCAAACCCAACATTTGACCAAAGACATGATTCGGAGCTCATGCATATAAGGCCAAACTCGCGATGCCGAACACTCCCGAGGGTATTCGGACTTTATAACATATACTGGGCTGAGTAGCGCCCTTGATTATGAACCTTGTATTTCCAGGTACGTGCGGTAGTCTATCGTGGCGAAATGCCAATCACGCGAGTATCCCCTGTGGGTTTATTGAATACCCCAGGGATGTCAAGCAACAAGAGACAATAAAGAAGGTTTACACAGGGCTTAATCTAAAGAGAAACCTTTGAGCGGGGCCCTGCTGCACGTCAGCACCTTTGTCTCCATTGTGCCGTGTCCTGGTAGGGTGTCGCACGAATGGTGTCTGTAAAGAGGAAAACTCATCTAAAAGAGTACGCTGCAAGCGTGCGAAGAGTTGATTATTATCAATGGATAGTAGAGGTGTAATACATTGGCCTGTTAGTAAGGTCAAGCAAAAAGGTGGGCTTTATTGCATGTTTGCAGCCCCTGATGCCCTCTATTGGGTTACGTGTATAGCACCCAACTCAGGTTTATCTGGGCTGTTATCGAGGGTGGTGCACCGGACTCGTCTAAACGTGTCCGTGGTCTTAACGACCGATCGTGCGTTCTGATAGGAGAGGCCGCTTAGTGTCCGGCTGCTAGAGTTGCCGCATACTCTTCCACACGTAAGGAACGCTCTGTATTTCCGCTGACGGTGATGACGCCATGTGGACCGGGCATCTTGAGTTAAAGGTAGAAGTAGTGCGGTAGTGCGTTGAAGCGAGCGAAGGCCATTCTTCCGAGCAATGCATGATAACCACTTCGGATGGGAGCGATGGTGAAGAGTAATTCTTCGCTTCTGAAGTTGTCTGGAGAACCGAATGTCACCTCTTATACGAGGGAGCCCCTGCAGCGGGCCTCAACGCCTGGTATCACCCATTTAAAGGTGTTGGCTGATTCTGGATGGCTCTATCCCCATCCTACAGACAGTGTCCTGATATATTAGATTGAGACTACTGCCGCCGTCCATGAGGACACGAGTGAGATGGTATCCATCGATTATTGGGTCGAGCACCAAGGCAGCCGATCCTCCATGCCGCATACTAGTCGGGTAGTCCCTGTGGTCAAAGGTGATCGAGCAGGCCGACCAGGGGTTGAGTTTGGGAGCAACGGGCTCTAAAGCGTATGCATCTCTGAGCACACGTTTGCGCCTTCTCTTGGGTATGTGAGTCGCGTAGATCATGTTTACTGTTTTTACCTCTGATGGGAATTTTTTCTGTCCCCCAGTATTCGGCTGGCGAGGCTCATCCTTGTCTTCACTTGGTGTTTCCCTTCCCTTGTGTTTGGCATTTAACTTGCCGGCCTGCTTAAAGACCCAGCATTCTCTGTGAGTGTGGTTCACAGGTTTTTCGGGGGTGCCATGAATTTGGCACAATCTGTCCAGGACTTTGTTCAGGCTAGTCGGTCCCTCTTTGTTCCCTTTGAATGGCTTCTTTTGTTGACCGGGTCGAGAGTTCCTGAATCCGGCGTTGACCGCCGTGTTTTCCGGACTTTCTTCCTTGTTTCGACGCTTGTTTTTATTGCGCCATGGCTTCCCGTTGCCATCCCTAATTTCGGATGTGCCCGGGTCGCTGGTGCGTCTACGGGCCAACCAGCTGTCTTCAACCATGCAAAAGCGGGTCATAAGGCTTGTTAAGGCTGCCATCGTCCTCGGATTTTCTTGGCCGAGGTGTCTGGCGAGCCACTCGTCTCGGATACTATGCTTGAAAGCCGATAGGGCTTCTGTATCTGGACAATCGACAATTTAATTCTTCTTAGTGAGAAATCTGTTCCAAAGCTTATAGGCGGATTCTCGGGCTGTTGAATTATGTGACTTAAATCGTCAGTGTCCGGAGGTTGGACATAGGTCCCTTGAAAATTGGCCCTGAAAGCGTCCTCAAGTTCCTCCCAACATCCGACTGAATTTTCGGGGAGGCTTTTCAACCAGTGCCGAGCTGGTCCCTTCAACTTGAGGGGAAGGTATTGGATGACGTGGAGGTCGTCCCCCGGAGCCATGTGGATATGAAGGATAAAATCCTCAATCCAGACCACGGGGTCTGTCATTCCGTCGTATGCCTCTATGTTCACGGGTTTGAATCCCTGTGGAAATTCGTGATCCAGTACCTCTTCGGTGAAGCACAGAGGGTGCACAGCCCCTCTATATATGGACATGTTGTGTCATGCTGTCGACTGTTGTTGTGTCCGGTGTTGATTCTGAACTGGTATTCGATTAGTCTGATCGTTTTGGTGACCATAATCCCGTGCAGGAGCATGTCCTCTAGATCCATAGATGGACCTGGTCGTGCTGGCCTTTTTGTCCAGGAGCTCACGTAAATCATGTGCGGCGTCAGTAGCTGCTCTATTGTGGTCATGAAGTGGTTGGTCCGGCCTACTAGTCGTATTGCTCTTCGGCGGAATGGCCTCATCGTCGAATTTTGGCAGCAGCTTGCGCTTTGGGTAGCTCTTTGTGTGGAGATCATCGCCATATTTTTCTTCAGTGTCTAGAACTTTATTCCATCTGCGATTGAGCGTTTCCTGCGCGGCCTTAAGCCTTTGCTTCTGCTTCTTTAGGCTTCTCGAAGTGGCCATAAGCCTTCTGTGGAGGTTATCTCGTTCCAAACATTTTTCCGGGATGATGAATGCAGCTTCGTTCGGACTGTGCTCTTCTCCCGAGGCAGGTTGATGAGTTCGGCCCTCGGGATCGCTGTGATCGGGCGTCTGCTCCGGGCTGTGTCCATATGGTCATTGTTGCCTTTGGAGTTGACTGGGCTGTCGATCTTTCTAGCGCTATTATCGCTATTTTTACTGTGGCTGGACTTAGAGCGGCGTCTGCGCCGTCGTTTTGGCTTTTGTCCGGGGGTTTTATCCTCTGTTGTGTCCTTTTTGTCGCCCTCGTCCTCTTTAGGCGTGTCCACCATGTATATATCATATGATGAGGTGGCAGTCCAGCGCCCCGTGGGGGGTGGTTCTGAATCGTCCCCTGCGCCGACGTCCATACCGTCGGTGTCATCGAAGTAGAAGTCAAGCATGCCTGTTACGTCATTGATAGTGGCTATGAAGTGGGTGGTGGGTGGGCAACGAATTTCTTCGTCGCCTGCTTCCCCCTTGAGCCGGACATAGTTCGGCCAAGAGTCTCCTGACAAAGAGAGAGACCTTAATGATTTCAGCATGTCATCGAAGGGCGAGTGCTGGAAGACATCCGCAGCGGCAAACTCCATTACCGGAGCCCACCTGAATTCGGTGGGCCCGGAGGCGCGCGGTCTAGAACCCACAGCCGGACACAAGTCCGGGGGTCCGGTGACACAGACTTCCTTGGTGGTGGAGTCTGTGTTCGGCTTTACCGCCGATGAGTATTGGGCCTCCGGGGCGGGGTCCATCCACCCGTCCTCGGACGACGCGATCTACCCCAGATTAAGGTCCGGAGCTACTACAGGTGCGATATCCCACAGCAGGTCTAAGCCGTTGAATCTGTTGACTGTTCGGTGCTCCTGGCGTAGGCCCGAATCCGTTGAAGGTCAAGTCTCCGCGGATAACGGTCGTGTAGTTCAAGTTTCCGAACCTGACCTGATGGCCAGGGGCATAGCTGTCGATCTGCTCTAGATGGCCAAGCGAATTGGCCCGCAATGCGAAGCCACCGAACACGAAGATCTGTCTGGGGAGAAAAGTCTCACCCTGGACCACGTTGTTGTTGATGATTGAAGGAGCCATCGAGCCTAGTAGCGACGACAGAGAGGAACTCTCAATGAAAGCACCAATGTCGGTGTCAAAACCGGCAGATCTCGGGTAGGGGGTCCCGAACTGTGCGTCTAAGGCTAATGGTAACAGGAGGCAGGGGACACGATGTTTTACCCAGGTTTGGGCCCTCTCGATGGAGGTAATACCCTACTTCCTTCTTGATTGATCTTGATGATATGAGTATTACAAGAGTAGATCTACCATGAGATCGTAGAGGCTAAACCCTAGAAGCTAGCCTATGATTATGATTGTTGTTGTCCTACGGACTAAACCCTCCAGTTTATATAGACACCGGAGGGGGCTAGGGTTATACAGAGTCGGTTAAAAAGAAGGAGATCTAACATCTGTATCGCCAAGCTTGTCTTCCACACAAAGGAGAGTCCCATCCAGACACGGGACGAAGTCTTGAGTCTTGTATCTTCATGGTCCAACAGTCCGGCCAAAGTATATAGTCCGGCTGTCCGGATACCCCCTTATCCAGGACTCCCTCAGACACCACGCTAGAGATAGAATTGCACATAAGGTATTGCAATCCGTTTTTTATTGGCCTACTCTCTTCAAAGATGCCCGTATGTTTGTCTTGTCATGTGATGAATATCAAAGAATTTGTAATATTAGTAGACGTCAAGAAATGCCCATGAACTATTCACTTGTTATTGAACCATTTGATGTTTGGGGCTTTGATTATGTGGGACCGTTTCCTTCCTCCAATGGGTATACACATATTTTAGTTGCTGTTGATTATGTTACTAAGTGGGTAGAAGCTATTCCAACTAGGAGTGCTGATCATAACACCTCTATTAAGATGCTTAAAGAAGTTATTTTTCCGAGGTTTGGAGTCCCTAGATACTTAATGACTGATGGTGGTTCACATTTATTCATGGTGCTTTTCATAAAATGTTTGCTAAGTATGATGTCAATCATAGAATTGCATCTCAATACCATCCACAGTCTAGCAGTCAGGTAGAATTGAGTAATAGAGAGCTTAAAGTTAATTTTGCAAAAGATTGTTATTAGATCTAGAAAGAATTGGTCCAAGAAACTTGATGATGCATTATGGGCCTATAGAACTGCATATAAGAATCCTATGGGTATGTCTCCATGTAAAATGGTTTATGGAAAAGCATGTCACTTACCTCTCGAACTAGAACATAAGGCATATTGGGCTATTAAAGAGCTCAATTATGATTTCAAACTTGCTGGTGAGAAGAGGCTATTTGACATTATCTCACTTGATGAATGGAGAACCCAGGCCTATGAGAATGCCAAACTGTTTAAAGAAAAAGTTAAAAGATTGCATGACAAAAGGATACAAAAGCGTGAGTTTAATGTAGGTGATTATGTTTTGTTATACAACTCTCGTTTAATACTTTTTGCAGGAAAACTCCTCTCTAAATTGGAAGGTCCTTACGTTATCCAGGAGGTCTATTGTTCCGGTGCCATAAAAATCAACAACTTTGAGGGTACAAATCCGAAGGTGGTGAACGGTCAAAGAATCAACCATTATATCTCAGGTAATCCCATAAATGTTGAAACCAATGTTATTAACACCGTAACCCCGGAGCAGTACATAAGGGATACTTTCCAGAATGTTTCAGACTCCGAAAAGGAATAGCTATGTGGTACGGTAAGTAAACCTACTCAAAAATAGTTCTAATAGTAATTTTTCTCCGTTTTGAAATATTTAAGACAATAGGAAAATAAGAAGTAGTTCAAAGGAGACACAAGGCATCCACGAGGGTGGAGGGTGTGCCCTACCCCCTGGGAGCGCCCCCTGCTTCATGGACACCTCGTGTGCCCTCCGGACTCCGTTTTCTTGCACGATACTTTGGTCGGTAAAAATTCATTATATAATCTCCCGAAGGTTTTGACCACCATACCATGACAATATCCTCTGCTTTTGTTTCGAGCTATTTTTCTGACAGATCTAGATCACCATGACGTCTTCAAGCACCCCCAAGGACAAGTTTTTCGAGAAGGTCATCAACCCCTACCTCGCAGAGGTCCTGCAACACCCTCAAACCATTGAGATGCGTGAGGGGGTGCTGCACATCCACGATGTTGAGGGACCAAGAAGGACCAGAAGCGTGGAGACAAGACTCGAAGCAATGGAGCAGCAAGTTTTCAAGTGCCAAGGGATGGTGGAACGCGAACCTAACGCCAACCACATGATGATTGGGGAGTTCACCAACAACCACAAGCTGGATGCCAAGAACATTGGGGAGACCATCTTCAAGCTTCACGAGAAAATCGAGCACCTCCAAGCCCAGATCTATGACCTGCAAAACCAAACTATGAGTATGAATATAGATTCAAGAGGATGAGTTTGGCTGCAGATTTGAGGATCCCGGAGACTCGATCATCCCTGCAGCAGCCTTCTAACAGGCTTTGAGGTAAGAAGTTAAAATTATGTAATGTAATACCGCATAGACAGTAGCCCCTGATGCTCAGTTCAGTGTTCGGAAAGAAAAGCCGGATTAAGGATCTAACAAGATATACGCATGGTTGCTTAAAATATGTCAATATGGGTTTGCAGGCTGCTCTGCTGACCTCTGCCGCACTATTGGCGGAGGTCGATGTGTTGAAGAAGGATCTCGAGCGGTCCGAGCAAGAGCTCGGCCATGCCAAGAAGCAGCTCGAGGACAAAGAAGGTGAGTCACACCACTTTGAATAGTTACCTTACAGAAAAGGATTTTGGTTGCAATAAAATTAACAAGGATAATGTGGGTATTGCAGGGGCCACGAACAAGGTGGAAGCCCTGAAGGAGGCTGTGTCCGCGGCCGAACGCAGTACGGCCGCGGAGTGGGAAGAGCGAGAGAAGCAGGAGGCACGGGTGGCGGAAGTACGGCAAGAGCTCCAGGCTCTCATGGAGAAGCATGAGAGTTTGGAGCGTGACTCCAAGACTCGAGAGTCCGAGCTTGCCTCGGCTCTCGAAAGTGCCAAGTTCGCCAAGGCCGAGGCCCGTAAGGCCCTTCAGGAGGTTGAAGATGTGAAGAAGATAGCGGCGGGTAAGGCATTTTTCATGCAAAGCAAGCATGTTAATGTAAAATACCTGACACTTACCCGCATTCGGAGCTCTCCAGGGGCGTTTGCAGATCTGCCACGTAGTGCGTCCGATGCCGCCACATTCTATCGTGGCGAGGAGGGGAGCTCGATGGAGAAAGTCTTCTGGTCTCAGTACGCTGAGGCCGGACACCCGGTGCCCCCGGGCGACGAGCTGAAGCAGCTGGTCGAACTCCACAAGGTAGCTGAGGAGGCCATGAAGGGCCTTATAGTCCGGCTGTGGCCTAGACAGGCCATGCCTGTGAGCTACTTTGGCCTCGTGCGGCGGCTGGTGGATGCATGCCCCTGGGTGGAGGTCGTCAAGCGCTCGGCCTGTATTGAAGGTGCTCATCGGGCCCTTGCCCGCACAAAGGTGCATTGGGGCAAGTTGGATGCGGAGAAGCTTCTCACGGACCCACCGCCACTGGGCAAGGAGTATCGCACGCCTGAAATGTATTATAAAACTGTCCTGAAGGGAGCCCGCGATATTGCGGATGAGTGCCCCAGAAATGTAATCTTTGAGTAAACTCGCTGTGTATTATCCTGTGCGCTAAAAACTGCGTTCATATGCGCCTTGAGCAACGCTTGTTTTAATTTAAAATATTACCTTCTGTTAGGCCGTTTATAAAATCTGAGAGATGGCAAGTCGTTGGCTTTAGCCCCCAAGCCACGAGTGCTGGGGTGTTCGGGATAACCTTGAGCACTCTTGTTTCCATTTTTGGGTCCATCTAGGGAGGCACTCAACACAACGAACAAGGCGACCGGACTTATAATGCTTGAACACTCTCACTTAGCCATAGAATTCTATAATTTTAAATTTCGGTGAAGCCCCTAGTATTCGGAAGGCCGAATCTGGGGCGCTATCCACGCCTTCGTCGGACATGGTCCGGAACTTCGCTCGAAGCGGCGTGAGTCTTTAAGGACCCAAGAAACCTCTCGAACAGCGACCACTCTCTCGCCTTATCATGCCGGTCAGTTTTAGCTTTGTCCACTGAGGCGCTCGCCCGGCTCAACTGGGGTGCAATCGCAGTGGTTCTCCCAGTGCCACCTTAGCCGACAGAACGGAACGTAAGGCACCAAAACGTGGGAGCCGGGCAAACCCAACTATTGACCCAAGACATGATTCGGAGCTGATTCATATAATGCTATAAGTTCGGGGTGCCGCACTTATGGAAGTGTTCGGACTTATCACACCACAATGTGGGGAACATATGCCCCTGGTGTATTAGGCCGTACCAAAAATATACGGGTGCAAGATGTCATGTAATGAACATATATATATAAAAGGTAATGTAATTGCAGTCGAAAAGTGCTGCATTATTTATTAAAGGAGGTCTGCTATGAGTGCGGACTGATACAAATAGTGCGGTAAGCAAGGGATTTCGACTAAGTAAACATGTCCCCCTCCAGGGGTGAGCTGCGGACTTGGTGTATATAATCGAATTTAATGCTCGTAGTTGAGACCACCTGAGTGTTCGTCACAGCCTTCTTTCGTCCCTGACTGTTGCATCACGAGTTCGGTAGGTTCGCCGCCGGACAGGGCCTCTGGTTACCGGAGTCCTGTGTACACAAAGAAGGAAAATAATAAATAACAAAAAAGGGGGGCACACTTGTGAGCCCCTGGTGTGGTCGAACCGCACTCTGGGTCCATTGCGATCGTGCCCCTTCCCCTGCGCCCATGGTATCTCCAAAGCGTAATGATGTACGCGGAGTGTTATTCTTGAGATCATGCGCAGGCGGGGGATGGGGCCGCATTGCTACGCGTGCTCTGATCGCTCCAGGTGGTCTTGGTTGGTATTGCTTCGGGCGCGTTTTGCTGTATCCGGCCGTTTAACGGCCGGACTCGAGAATTGCCTTAAGAGGCCGCTCTGTACTTCTGCCGCGAGAGCCGCTGTATGTTCCTCCGTTCGGAGGGCGCGTTCCGTATTCCCGTTGACCGTGATGACTCCACGAGGGCCTGGCATCCTGAGCTTGAGGTATGCATAATGCGGCACCGCGTTGAATTTTGCAAACACGGTTCGTCCGAGCAGAGCGTGATAGCCGCTGCGAAACGGGACTATGTCGAAGATTAACTCCTCGCTTCGGAAATTGTCCGGGGATCCGAAGACCACTTCCAGTGTTACTGAGCCTGTACAGTTGGCTTCCACACCTGGTATGACACCTTTAAAGGTTGTCTTTGTAGGTTTAATCCTTGAGGGGTCTATGCCCATTTTGCGCACTGTATCCTGATAAAGCAGGTTCAGGCTACTACCGCCATCCATCAGGACTCTCGTGAGGTGAAATCCATCGACGATTGGGACTAAAACCAATGCGGCGAATCTGCCATGGCGTATGCTGGTCAGATGGTCTCTTCGATCGAAAGTGATCGGACAAGAGGACCATGGATTGAACTTCGGGGCGACTGGCTCCATCGCGTAGACGTCCCTTAGTGCGCGCTTCCTCTCCCTCTTGGGTATATGGGTCGCGTAAATCATGTTCACCGTCCGCACTTGTGGGGGAAAACCCTTCTGTCCTCTATTGTTCGGCGGTCGGGTCTCCTCCTCGTCGTCGCTGTTTAGCCCCTTGTCATTGTTTTCGGCAATTAACTTGCCTGCCTGCTTGAACACCCAGCAATCTCTATTAGTGTGACTGGCTGGTTTTTCAGGGGTGCCATGTATCTGGCATAAGCGGTCGAGTATTTGGTCCAAATTGGACGGACCCGGAGTGGTTCTTTTGAATGGCTTCTTCCGTTGACCGGGTTTAGAGCCTCGGAATCTGGCGTTGACTGCCGTATCCTCCTTCTCATCGCCGTTAATGCGGCGTTTGTTTTTGTTTCGACGTGACCTGCCGTTGTTGTCCTTAGTATTCGGACTGCCAGAATTTTTATGAAGATTGTTTCTGCAAGCTAGCCAGCTATCCTCTCCCGCGTAGAAGCGGGTCATTAATGATGTGAGGGCTGCCATAGATTTCGGCTTTTCCTGTCCCAGGTGCCGGGCTAGCCATTCGTCGCGGATGTTATGCTTGAAGGCTGCAAGGGCCTCTGCATCCGGACAGTCGACGATTTGATTTTTCTTCATCAAGAACCGTGTCCAGAATTGTCTGGCCGATTCATCTGGCTGCTGAATGATGTGGCTTAGGTCATCGGCGTCTGTTGGTCGCACATACGTGCCCTGGAAGTTATCAAGGAATGCGGCCTCCAGGTCTTCCCAACACCCAATTGACTCTGCGGGCAAGCTGTTAAGCCAATGCCGAGCTGGTCCTTTAAGCTTGAGTGGGAGATACTTGATGGCGTGGAGATCGTCGCCGCGGGCCATATGGATGTGGAGAAGATAATCTTCGATCCAAACCGCGGGGTCTGTTGTGCCATCGTAGGATTCAATATTTACGGGTTTAAACCCTTCTGGGATTTGATGATCCATTACTTCGTCAGTGAAGCATAGCGGGTGTGCGGCGCCTCTGTATTGAGCAATATCACGACGCAGCTCGAGAGAGCGCTGTCTGCCGTGTTCGGCCCGGCCGGGGTTATTATATCCGGTGCGACGGTATTCGTCATGGGTCGTGGGGCGCCCACGTGATCCGTAGATGGATCTGGATTGCCTTGCTTTGTCCTCCAATATATCTCGCAAGTCCGGCGCGTTCCCTCTTGGCTTCATACTTTTGGAGCGATGCCGGGGTACGGTCTTGGTTGGGGGCCTGGATGCCTCTCTATCACGACCGCGGGGTGGTCGGTCAGCCGTATCGTGCGCTGGTGATGGAGGTATGTATGCTTCCTCCTCTAATCGGGGGAGCATCTTGCGTCTTGGATAGCTTTTGGAGGGGCGTTCGAGTTTGTACTCTTCAGCCGCGAGGACCTCGGTCCATCGATCGGCCAGCAGGTCCTGATCAGCTTGAAGATGCTGCTGCTTTTTCTTTAGGCTGTTTGCCGTGGCGATGAGCCTGCGTTTAAAACGCTCTTGTTCGACGGGATCCTCGGGCACGACGAATTCATCATCGTTGAGGCTTGCCTCATCTTCGGAGGGAGGCATATAGTTGTAATCCTCAACCTCTTCGTCTGCCGCCCTCTCGTGAGGGCTTGCTTCTGCATCCTCCTGCGCTGAGTCTTGCTAGAGGGGGTTGTCTTCGGCACTTTCTGGGGTATTATTATCTCCTGTGCCGGAATCTCCATTCTTGCTGTGGCGGGATTTAGAGCGGCGCCGCTGACGCCGGCACTTGGGCTGTTTCATTAAAGAATCTGCCTTTGCTGTTTCTTCGCTGTCCCCGTCTTTTGGGGTATCCACCATGTATATGTCATATGACGAGGTGGTCTTCCAGTGCCCTGTAGGCGCTGGTTCCTTTTCGCTCCGGCGTCGTCGTCCATAGCGTCGATGTCTTCGGAGTCGTAGTCTAGCATGTCGGTTAGATTGTCGACAGTGGCTACAAAGTGGGTGGTGGGTGGGCTCTGAATTTCTTCGTCGTCCGTATCCCAACCATCCTGGCCATAGTCCGGCCAGGGCTCTCCTGATAACGTGAGATGCTTTAGTGAATTCAGGATGTCGCCAAAAGGCGAGTATTGGAAGATGTCCGCGGTGGTGAATTCCATAACCGGCGCCCAATCCGATTTGGTTGGTAGGGGCGAGGGAGGTTTGGAGTCCGGTAAGGAGTCCGGCACCTCGGAATCACGAGTTTTGCGAGGGACAAGATCAGTGTTCGGCTCCATCGCCGTGGAAGTTGAAGCCCCCGAGGCGGTGTCCATCCACCAATCCTCTATCTGGGCAATCGGCTCCGGACTAATGGCCGGAGCGGATTCGTGTGCGGCCACCAAGGCACTGTTCGGCGGCAGAGCTAGATCATGCCCATCGCAACAGTGCGGCGCACTTGGCTGTGGCTCGAGTCCGTCGAAGATCAAGTCTCCGCGGACATCGGCCGTGAAGTTTAGGCTTCCGAATCTGACCTGACGGCCAGGGGCGTAGCTTTGGATCTGCTCAAGATGGCCAAGCGAATTAGCCCGCAGTGCGAAGCCACTGAATACGAAGATCTGTCCGGGGAGAAAAGTCTCACCCTGGACAGCATCGTTGGTTGCAGATGCCATCAAGCCTATCGGTGACGACACAGAGGAACTCTCAATGAAAGCACCAATGCCGGTGTCAAAACCGGCGGATCTCGGGTAGGGGGTCCCGAACTGTGCGTCTAGGCGGATGGTAATAGGAGACGAGGGACACGATGTTTTACCCAGGTTCGGGCCCTCTTGATGGAGGTAAAACCCTACGTCCTGCTTGATTAATATTGATGATATGGGTAGTACAAGAGTGGATCTACCACGAGATCAAGGAGGCTAAACCCTAAAGCTAGCCTATGGTATGATTTTTGTAATGTATGTTGTCCTACGGACTAAAGCCCTCCGGTTTATATAGACACCGGAGCAGGCTAGGGTTACACAGAGTCGGTTACAATGGTAGGAGATCTACATATCCGTATCGCCAAGCTTGCCTTCCACGCCAAGGAAAGTCCCATCCGGACACGGGACGGAGTCTTCAATCTTGTATCTTCATAGTCTTGGAGTCCGGCGGATAATGATAGTCCGGCTGTCCGGACACCCCCTAGTCCAGGACTCCCTCAACGGGTGTCATCTGTGCGTCGTCTTGGTAGAAAATTGCCGCCATGTGGCAAATGGCTGCCACTTAATCACTCTGCGGCTTGAAACCGCATGACGTGAGTCGCTGTGGAGTGGTCGGGGAGGTGATCTGGCCTCCACAGGTCCAAGCAAGCCCTACCAGGACGCCTTGGTCATCTTCTTCTAGGGGTGGCCTCGCCCCTTCCTGGGCTCGCTTTCCCGGCAAGGGAGGGCTCTCTCTTGACGACATCTTGTTCTTCTGGCCTGGTCTTAGTCCCTCTGATCTTCTTGTTGGTTCTTCGAGTCTCATGGTTTCTCGTACTTCCTCTAGGACTGGTACTTTATTCTTGATCTTGTGCCTGTGCACAGTCAGGGAAATAGACCCAGGGTTTGTTGCACCGGCAGAAGCCCTCGGGCCTGCCCCAAACGCATTGCTGAGAGTCGTCGGTGTAGGGCCTAAAAAATGCACAGTCAGAGCTACTGAAGAGTATGGTCTTCTGATAACTTCTTTGCTTCTTCATTAGTCTTGATTTCGCGCTAGTTTCCGATTTCCCCGCGTGTCGTGCAAAGCCAATAGTGCTGGGGCCGCTCTAGTAATGGCCCGTGAATGACTTTAACGCACAGGGTAGAAACTGCTAATTCACTCTTCCCACCACGCCCTTATCCTTAGCCACGTACGCCGCATGCATCGCGTGGGGTAGGTAACGGAGGCGCGTGGTGTGGGAGAGCATAATGGCGAGGGCCCGGTTTCCTCGAACTGGTGAAGGAGGGCGATGGTCACCCGTTGTGAAGCCAGCCTCCAGCCCCAGCTTGCCTGTAAAAGGGGGAGCAGGGGAGGAGTGGAGGCATTCATCCGTACTTCTCTTCTCCTTTCCCTTGCTCTATCTTGGATATGCTGGATGGGAGAGCCTGGGGCTGGCCCTCAAGCTTTAGCTCAGAATTATTTGTCGTTGTGAAGATGCTCGGGCGGTGCGGTGGTAATGCCGGAGGTGGTGACTCCAGCGCGCTCCCTGTCGCGCCGCCCTTAGCCTTGATTTTGGTGGGGGGATTTGGACGACACCATGCCGAGGCCCGTGGCAGGTGTGGGGCGTGGTAGTCGATCACTCCCCATTCTCCGTCCTTGCACGATACAGAGGGAGAGCCCTGGGGGAGGTCTATCGTTGGCGAGCAGATTTGGCTCCTCCAGCCATCACCATTTGTTTGCGAAGGAGGACTTCTCGTCTTTGTACACATCTTCGGGATGTGCAGTGATTTCCGACGCCAGGGCCGTTAGGGACGACCATGCTCTCTGTGCGGTAAGCCAGAGAGCATGGCGTTCTGTGTGGCTGACAATCTGGGGTCTTCGGGTGGTAGTCATGAGGATGACGGTGGCAGCCCATGACGCGTCAAGAACGGGGGTGACCGTTCCGATGAGTCGTGTTTGCCGGTGACTCCGTGCCCTTCCACCCGATCCTCCGGCAGCATCACCATCCGCGCCTGCCCTCCGGTTCCTTCCTCCGTGTCGTAGAGCGGTGCCATCCTGATCCTGGGGAGGCGTCGGACTCTAGTCGTGCCCGCCTTCAGCCCCTTCGACCTCGTCCCGTAGGAGATGGACAAGGGAAAAGGCATCATGGGGCACTTATATTTTTTTCATATCTTAAACCTGTAGGCACTTGCCAAATTTTAATTGAAATAATGTAATCTCTTGTGTCCATGTTTGTGTTCTATAATGCTTGTACTTGTATCAGCATGTTAATGAAAAAAGATGAACCTTGCCGGGGACCCGTGCATGTATATGTCCATGCAGAGGCGAGATTCCTCTTTTAATGTAAATAAACAAGTTTTTCCCGGCAGGCTATCTTGTCGGTACCCTTTTTGTCTATTGGAGAGCCATATCTGTTGGGTTACAGACAAAGGGACCAGCCCTCCGCCAATTTCCTTTTACCAAAGGCCACTGCGACCATCCTGATCAAAGCAGCGTTCGAGTCAGGAATGGGAGCACCTAAGTCTAAGAAGAAGCGGCGAGGTTTTCTAATGCCTAAGTTATAGCTTACAGAATGTGAATGGACAAGAGGTAGAACTTATCTGTTTTGGCACTTCTATGACACTTCTATGACGATAATTGTGACAAAACCCGGTATCATCATAGATGTGGTGGGATCCTACTTCTATGACAAAAAATCATGACAGAAAATGGACTTTTCGTCCTGGGCGGGCCGAAAACGCAGCTGCATAACATTCTTTGGGCCGTCCATGATGGAAAAAACCATGGTAGAAGCAAGGGCGAGGAAAATTTCGGGGAGTTCCCGGTTACGGTGGGTGGTCGGGGGCCGAGCGATGCGCGTTTCTCTCGTACACGTACGCATGTGGGTGCGAGGCATTGGGCTCTAACTCAACCCGAGCGAGGCGTTCACCTACTGAACCCGAGCGATTAAACTGAAGGCTACACGTTACTGAACCCGAGCGATCGAGCGATTCCTTCACTACTGCTACTAACTGAAGCCGATCGATGCTTCCTCTAGATGAACAGTGAGCGTTGTTGGGGGGGGGGGGGGGGGGTTGGATGAGCAGTTCCCGGTGGGGGTTGGATGACCAGGACCCCGTGGTGTTTCCGCTGGATGACCAGGACCCCGATCGATCGAGCCGGTTGGGCTTGCATGAACAGGACCCCGTGGAGGGCTGGATGAACAGGACCCCATGGAGGGAAGGTTGAACAATAGCCGGTGGAGGGCTGGTTGAATAGTAGCCGGTGGAGGGATGGATGAACAGTAGCCCGTGGAGGGGTGGTTGAAGAGGAGTCCGTGGAGAGGGCTGGTTGAACAGAAGCCGCTGGAGTAGCTCGTGGTGGAGGCTGGATGAATAGGAGCCCGTGGATGAATAATCGTAGGTGGAGGCTGGAGGAGGTCGACGGTGGATGAACAGCAGCCAGTGGATGCTGGAGGAGGTCGACGGTGGAGATGAATAGTATCCCGTGGGGTCCCGTTTTGCGGTATGCCACACCCCTCCCAATGAACAGGGCCCCGTTTCGACCGTAGCGCTCAAACACAAGTCCGTTCCTCCGTTTTGCGGTACGCCACACCCCTCCCATCAACAGGACTCCGTTTCGACCGTAGGAGATCCAACAGAAGTCTGTTTCCTCCGTTTTACGGTACGCCAGAACCTCCAGATGAACAAGATCCCGTTTCGAACGTGGCCAGTAGAACACAAGGTCGTTTCCTCCGTTCTGCGGTATGCCAAGTCTCGTTTCCATCGGCTGTTCCGTCCAAGCCGGTTGGCTCCCACGAGTTCCATTGCCTCCCGATGAACACGATGCATTCCGTTGCCTCCCCATGAACACGACGATGACGCAGTTTCTCCGTTCTAACCCAGCCATGTCCACGAGCCCTGGCCGTACGTATGCGCGAGTAGGCGTTCGAGACCCCGCCCGTATGTACATACGTGGCTATATTTTCTTTCTTGCACCCTGGCCATTGTACGTACGTGTACATGCTACGTGCGCGCCTCTACTACGACACATGCGCGCCTCTACATTGACCACTATGTATGTACACGTTCATGACCAGAATGACAACGCTATGTATGCTTCGACCAGGTAGGTCCTAACTGTCAGGCACTTTCTTGCGTGCAAGGATGTAGCTGGTGGGTCCCAGCAATCAGGGGGCAAATCATTTTTTTGCCCGGATGCACTTCCTTGCATGCTAAGATGTAGCTGGTGGGTCCCAGCAGTTAGGGGAAACATTTTTTTCACGAAATACGGTGGGTCCCTGCTGTCAGGTGGAGGAATAATTATTTTGCGTGTAATAAGGAGGCAATTCCTTGCGGCTGCCGTGGACCCAGCTGTCAGCCTCTCCACGTACAGTACTCTTCTGATGGAAGTCGGTCGTTGACCACATTGACCACACCGTGCCGAGAGCACCACAGCGGTGGACGACGGCGAGGCCTAGGAAGGGGATGATGCAGAGCTGGGGAAGATGCGGCAGTGGATGCCCACACGGAGAGGAGTACGAGGGTTCACTGGTTCGGCTGCGGTTTGAGGCTGCCGTCGCCGTAGAATAACAGGGGGTGTGGGTGTGTGGAGGCATGTAATGGATAGCGGTGGGAGTAGTAGGGGGCGATGAGGCCTCCGCGGCAGCACAGCCGGCCACAGGAGGCAGGAGAAGGCAGCACGACCGGCGCTGCTTTGGGCAACTGGAGCAAGAAGACCAGAGGTTGGAGAAGCACTATGGCCGTTCGATGGACATCATACGGTCACTAGAGCTAGAATCATGCATATTCACTAAGTTGACAAAGCCCTCCATCCCTGTCAACTTAGTAGGCCCACAAGTTAGCCTCCCACTATACTGGGTCCCATCTAGGAGGGGGAGTATTCATTTATTTGTGTGTAATAAGGAGGCACTTCCTTAGTGCGAAGATATCGCTGGTGGGTCCGAGCTATCAGCGGTGGTAGCATTTTTTTCGTGAAATACAGATGCCCTTTCGGTGGGTCCGAGATGTCAGGTGAAGGAATCATTATTTTGCACATAATAAGGAGGCATTTCCTTGCGTGCGGCCGTGGACCTAACTGTCAGCCTCTCCACGTACAGTCCACTTCAGATGCATGTCGGTCATTGACCATGTTGACCACACCGCGCCGAGAGCAACAGGGCGGTGGACGACGGCGAGGACTAGGAAGGGAACGACAAGAAGCCAGGGAAAACTCGGCAGTGGTTCCCCACACGGAGGGGAGTACGATTGTACGAGCGTTTACTGGTTCGTCTACCGTCGCTCGAGAATAACAGCAGGTGTGGGTGACTAGAGGGATGTCTAGGCCAGCGATGGGAGTACGGTGGAGCGGTGAGGCCTGCGCGGCAGCACAGCCGGCTGCGGGAGGAAGGAGCAGGCAGTCCCGCTGGCGCTTGTTTCAGTGGCTGGAGCTGGAAGAGCAGAGATTGAAGAAGCACGCCGGCCGTTGGATGGACATCCAACAGTCACTGCTTGTGCGTCAACCTTTTTTTAGGAAAGCCTCAAATCTGTGGAAAATAGCATACAATCCATCTGCAATTATTTCTAATAATTTACAACCCATTTATTAATTCTTAAGGTTTTTTGGAGCCAATATTCTTTTTGTTAGCATTACAGCCCATATTGTGGCCACGGTTAAAAAATTATACAAAATTTTGCATATTTCAGTGTGGTCCGAACTGTTTTTAATCCCGAAATTTCGAGTCACATTCAAACTAATTTTAAAAATAAATGTATATCAATATAATATCCAACAAATTTTCTACGCATAAAAATCAATGCAATTTAAAATCTCGAAATGAAACAAAGAAATTTGAAACTAATTGTCGGTTTGATGTGTTTTAAAAATGTACAGACCATTTCTCATTACTGATAGGCCATTTTCTCGGCCAGCTGAATGAAGCTCTCCTTGTCTTGAAAGATTTGTAGCCCAACAGGCCTGACAAAGCGACTTATTTGACAAATCACAAAAAAACGGGGCCAGCCATTTCCAGAAAGAAAAAAACTACTGGGCTGGTATGGGGTAAACATAAAAGAAAAGGTTGTCTAGAAAGGTCAGAGTGCCCCGCACAGCCCAGTTGACACCCTGCTTCTATATCAAAAACAAATTAGATAAATGCCACTCCAATTATGGCAATTCATAAAAATGCCACTGCAATTTCCAAACTTTGAAAAATGCCACTACAATTTTTGCAAACTTTGAAAAACAACACTGCAATTTGCAAACTTTGAAAAACGCCACTTCAGACTTCGAAAAATGCCACTTGAAATGGCATGAAATGGCATTTTTCAAAGTATGTAAATTGTAGTGGCATTTCTCGGAATCACCAGATTTGGAGTGGCATTTATCAAATTAACCCAAAACAAAAAAAACTGGGCGAGCTGTTGGGTCCCCGGTGTCAGCCGCTCGTTGTGCAATTCTCTCATTTATTGACTATACGTTGACAATGGCATGCGACCCAGATGTCAGAAATCCATTAGGAGGAGCCATTTTTTATTGGCTTGAAATAATGAGGCACTTGCTTGCGTACTGCCATGTCCTTGGCGGGTCTCTGCTGTCATCCTCTCCACGTACAATCATCTCCTGATTGTGTACGCGTATACCTGGTAGGCCCACAAGTCAGCCTCTAAACCAGTGGCGGACAAATACAACCCATTTAAAAAAATAACAGCCCATTCCATACGTTCAAACGGAAAGTTCAACATTCAGAGCAAAGTAACAATTCTAATCCAGTCATCCAGATATAGAGTACTGAACTTCTACATTGACAACCATCATAGCCAAGTTAACTATCTACTCCCACTGATACTCTAGTAGCGTACAAGTACTAACTTACTTTTAGCTAACCAGACGATGCCGCCGCCATCTGTGGTACACGCTAAACACCGGCACCAGCGTCCTCCGCCTCGCCTCGTTCTTGCCAGAGGTGCGATACGGCACGTTGCTCATGCACGTTGGCCCTTTCCATGCCGGCGTGGTCCACCGAAGCTTCGGCTTCTAAGCGGGAAACCCACTTGACAAGCTGGTAGTAAAAATCGGCGTCTTGAACGCGTGCGTGCCTGACAACCTCCAGTGTTATTTGCCGGGCGCCAGCCCCCACGTAGTTGGCGCAGTTGCGGGCACTCTACTCGTGACTCAGAGCGTCGGTGCGCTGCTGCTCCTTGTCCCGCTTGTGGTGCAAATCAGCGATACGCTGCTCCTCCGCAAAGCGGTCGCGCTCCAACAACTCCTGCTCCTCCGCCAAGCGCTCGTGCTCCAACAAGTCCTCGATCTCTGCATTGCCATCTAAAGACCGATAGAATGCCTCCTCCCTCCGTCTGCCTTCCAGTGAAAAACCGAACACTAGTTCCGGCGGTGATCGCCTCCGGCGTTGGCTGGGGGCATGGCGGACGTGGCGAGAGCGAGGATAAGTGGCGAGCGACGTTGGGCCGGTGGGGGCATATAAGGAAAGGGCGAGTTGGGTTATGGTGCCACCGGAGAAGGCCGGAAAATAGTACTTATAGGCGGAAGGTAGCGCGACGGTCATCAGAATTCAATGCATAAGCTGGCATGGCTTAGCGCGCCAGCTTGTCGTGCAAAACTAGAAAAACTGAAATTATGACTATGTCGTCCTGTCCCATCCGTGCTGGGTCACACGCCGGCATGACGGTCAAACGGGTGCACTAGAATCATCCAGATGAGGTACTCCCTCCTTGTTAATAATGATTCCACGGATTTGAAAGGCCCACAACAACTAAAGCGCATCTTTTCGCATCAGTTAGCTGCCTTAATTATGATCGGCTGCATGCAGCCACTCAAAATCGCTCGCATCCAGAACATGGAGCAGCATGCAACGAGTCGCAGCCGAGGGCACGCATGCAGCCACTTAAATCGCTGGAATTAATTAGGCTTACACTTCTGCATGTAGTTAATTATTGCCATGCCTTGGTCTTGCTGCTTTTTCTCACGGGACTAATAAACCCAGACTGAGGGAGTACCTTGGTTGGTGAGATTTTTGAATTAAGCCCTGCAAATCGGAAAGGAGGTACTAGTACGTGCGTGATCTGCTATTTATTCGTGTAGGATCGAGTAGGCCGTTCCTTGAATTGAGCCCTGCAAACCGGAAAGGAGGTAGTATGTGCATGATCCGCTATTTATCCATGTAGGATTGAGTAGGTCGGATAGTATACGTGTAGGATCGAGTAGGTCAGATGGTGTACGTGTACGATCGCATAAGCTGATGAACGTTAGCTGGGAGATAAGGCATTTGCGAATGTTTTTGCTGGAAGTTTCTTCAGATTCGCATGGCATTTTCTTCAAAGCAGCTTGTAAACTTCTTCACAGGTAGGCATTTTTATTCAAAAAACTGCCACTTTGGATCTTGCGTCGCAACTAAAACTGCCAAGAGCGCATTAGTAGGCTAGCTAGTGATCGATCAGTAACTTGTAAACACTGAGCGAACAGAAATAAGGAACTGTTAGTAACTTGTAAACACTGAGAACACAGAAATAAGAATCAGGTTGTGCACAGTAGTAAGAGCCAATCCGTTTGAAATGTTCACATGAGACTCATAGGCCTGGCATTGTAATTTGTTCACATTAGTAGCCCAAATTCAAAACCAACTAGTACGATTCACATACATAAGATCAACATGTTAATGCATCTCAATGATTGACAGATCATATACAAATATGTAGCTCCGAAAGCAAAGATCTAGAAAAACATCTGTTCTTCCTACTAACATGAATGCCTCTCTTGGACAACATTTAGTACACACTAAAAGACAAATTTGTTTGTGAAGTCTACAATTCCTCTTGTAAACTAAGTGGTTTCACCAACAGCTGGAAGCATGAGAATGAACCACACATGATGGAGGAACATCCACTGCAATATGATTTGGTCTTCTCTCGATCACACGGCGAGACTATTTTCGGAATACAAACTTTAACTTAGGCAAAATGATGCCCTTTGTATAATCAGACCAAAGCAATGAAGCACCTAGTGTTGGCCAATAAATAGTACAGTACTACTTTTCTGCAGTCCATGAAGTGACTATGCAATCCTTCTGTGTCTATTTTCAAATGGCACTGCATGCAGTGACTATACTATTCTCTTGTGCAGTTCTACCGAAATTGCAGCCACTTTGTTTGTTTGCCAAATAGCAATGGGCAGACATCTTTGTCTGCACAAATATCAGGCAGCTAGTAAACATATACCCCACCTTGTATTTTCAGTTTAAACACGTCTCTTCCGCTTAGCATCTGTCATGTTTTGCACTGGACAATTTGATACAGTGATGTTTTGCCCTGGACAATTTCATACTGAATTGATTTGCTGGTTCCAAGCAGAAATATAGTGCATATTATTCCTTAGACCAAGGATATCCATGTTCGCAGTGATGGAAGAGGTGAAATTGATACAACCGAAATTGATCATCCAATCATTGAATCCTGTCCTGCACCTCCAATGTAGGTCCACCCTGCCAATAAATTCACATGCAAACCACTAGTATTACTATCTAATGACAGTACAAAAAGAGTAGCAAGATAGTAGCAAACCATGTACCTTCGTAATGAACATCTCATAGTGCCACCAATTGGATATAAAAGTTTGGAAGAAAACATGCTCCTAATGTTGAACCATTTAGACTTTTTGTGCAGTTCCACTAAAATCGAGCATCCCTGTTTGCATAGATATTGAAAGTGTGATTACTATAAAAGTGGCACTAGTTGAAGCATAGACTCACAAATATAAGCATTCAATTTCTTAATCGGAAAAGATGGCAAGACAGTTTCTAACCACCTGTTTGAAGGAATAAATAAGGCAACAGCGGCTGATGTCAGGAAGGCATATATAGTTCTTTCTGAAAAAATGATCGATTCCTGACCTTTCGTCTTCTTCTAAGCATATTTTGTGCAGTTGAACTATAATAAAATGCCATCACCACCTTGACAATTCAGTGACACTGTACAAAAGGAAATAACTTAACATTACATCATGATGTCAGGTATGTAGTCGACAGGCATTAGAGACAAACATACAGACCTCCTCCGATACCATAATGAACATTAATTTTAACAAAGGTGTGACTAGATTTATCGGGATAATTTGAGTGAACTCTACACCCTCTGTTCCTTAATATAAGAGATTTTCGCAGTTCAATTTAAGTACCCAAACATCTAGTATTCATAAAAACAGGTAGTAGTTTTCTTGAGCACATATCTGGGAAAGCTTGCCACACTTTATTTATGTCCATACGTTAATGCAACACCATTCGAATAGTACAAATATACACAAATCTAGTGGCTGGTGCAACAGTAGAGTAGTTATTTTATTACAGGGTACAGTACAATGGTTTTACTAAACAGATTTCAATAAACTCTAGCACTGCAAGATTTCTATAAGAATTAACAATACAAAATGTGAAGGTAACAAGTTTAAGCATAGGTATACTAGCTGTACATGAGCATTAAACCAAATACAAAAGTCTGAAGGTAACTAGCATTATTAACTAATGATAGTATAAAAAAATTGCAAACCATGTACCTTCAAGGTAAATATCATTTCGAACTCGAGGGGACCTAAAAATTGCTATCCCAATCTTGATAATCGCTCAAACATAAAAACTTGATCGAACGAATCAAGAGAATAGCCGGAGGAGGAGGTGCCCACTCTTGACCGTTCCTCTTGACACTATAAAAAAAATTGACTTATCTCATGAAAGTGAGGTATGTAATGTATAAGCATTAACAGTGCAAAAATCTGAAGGTAGTAACAAGATTCATCGTTGGTATACTGGCTGTGCAACAACATTAGAATGCCTTAGCTAAAAATATGTTTAATACATCCAAAATCAACAGCTAACCCTGAAATAATCCAGTGACATTAAATGGCATTGCTTAAATTTATCGGTGGCATTAGACTGGGTGTGGCATTAGTTAAATGTGGCATCAGTTTAGCAGTAGCATTGCTTGACTTGACTGCTGGCGTTATACCAACAGCAAAACAGTGGCAATAAGAGCATGGGAGGCCCATTTGGACAGTGGGTTCACTAGTACGATGTACCTCCACGGACGCATAGAGTGGTGAGGGAGGTATGGTTGCCTAGAGCAACAAATATCCAGGCAGCATATGTGGATTACGTCCCATTTTTGTTCTCTTTAGCCACCTTTTTCCTATGTGAGGACAACAAACCGATCGACCTAGTCATTCTCTATTGCGTTGTCATGCCTTTCTACCCGTCTTCAACCAAGAGACACGAGAGTCGTTCCTTAGCTACTGATTTTCCCCTTCTCAACCTAGATGCGGGTTCGATGCCTACTCTCTTGGACAGTACAATCTCCCTTCCTTTCCTTATTCAACCAAGACATGGATTAGTCTGCATGAAGTAGGGTTTCCTTTAATAGTGCAAATTAAGGTTTTTGTCTGCGTGATGAGCAGAGCAGAGGATAGCAAATTGGGAAGATGGTGGAGTGGAAAAAGATCCACATGCAGCGACGTGGTAGATGGGGGCAATAGAACAAGGGTATTGTTCGAAAAGAGGTAGCATACCTGAGGGTCGGTGGTAAGTGGCTTCGCTCGTGGTCGTCGTCCTCCGCACACACTACGACAACGAGCTTGGGGACGGAGGCCATCCCGTGCGGGAGCTAGGTCTGATAGGACGGCCTTGTTGTCAGTGCGTAACCTCGCTCGCCGGCGACGAGTGCGTCAATGCTGCATGTCCTTTTCTTCCCCGGCGGATCTGTGACCACCGGTGAGGAGGGAGAGAGAAGCCATCTTGTTTAGTTCTGGAGAGAGGGCGATAGTGTGAGAAGCAAGTGGGCAGCCCTTAGCAAGAAAGCACTGAAGCTCCAGCCTATATATCTTTTTTATACTACTAGTAATAGAGGTAGAGTAGTGGTAGAGTAGTTTATATTTTCTCTGCATACAGTACCAGTTAGTCATGCTTCAAAACTGAACGACACGCCATTAAAAAAATAAAGTCAAGAAATAATGCCGCACTTCGGGCCAACGTGGACAGATCACATTTTGCACGAGAAATTACACACCATGTTTCGTTGACATGTGGTCCCATTCCAACATGTCGGTGAGACGACGGCGAGTCCTTTTCTACTATTTCCGAACGGACGTGTAGGCTGGGGCGCCTCTTCGTGTACCGTGGCAAACTGGCAACCGTCCACCGAATCTTTGCCTTTCCCTCTCGATTTGGAACTGATGTCGCATGCTCTTCCTCCCTCCTCCATTTGCCTTCACCCTTCCTTCTGCCATTGTTCGATCGTCTTCTCCATGGAGGGAACAAGCCAGAAATGACCCCGTTATTCTTGCCCTGATCTGAAAGATGACGTGGTGGAGGAACTCATTGATCGGTGCGATGTCATCACCTCGGCTAGCATGGCAGGTTCGTTCAAGACCATTCTCGACTCAACTAATATCATCATTACAAGGAACCCAAGGGTCCAGGAGCGGTTCTATCTCCCTTATCTTCTTTGCTATAAGGCTTTTCGCATGGGCGCGGACAACGGAGGCCTCGCCTTGTGCAAGTTGATGCCGCTTGATAATGATACGTGTGATGTCAAGATGCCATCGTTTAAGGGTAAGGCCTGGGCTAGCGCAAATGTAGATTGGGTTGTTTATATTGGGTACAATTGCGAGTGGGAACTTGTGAATGTGTACACTCGTCAGCGGATTCCACTTCCAAAAATCTCAGAGTGCCCTGAGGTTGAGCACATAGATGATCTACGTACATTCAAATACCATCATGGTGGCTGTCGTCTACGGAAGATAGCAATTTGTCGAGTTCCGAACCGCTCTAGGCATTACAAGAACTGTGAAGTTGTTGCTATCTTCGACAAGCTTGTTGCCGTCGTTAATGATTCCATAGTTCCTCCATGGATACTGCTCAAAAATCAGCTTCTGTACACGGATGACGAGTACTATGATGCAATTGAATACGAGGATCTTGTGTTTGCTTCCACCACTCGTGGCACTGTTTTTGCATGGGATCCTCGTAGTTTCAATATGTTTGTCTTCCACCATAATTATAATTGTTTCATCCACATGCATGCGGGTTAGCAAGTTTCCCTTTACTAATTAAGCTTCTTCTTGTGTTTTCAAGGTCCTGTGAACATTCCACCACCTATACTTGAAATTTTTATAACCAAGGGGGAGATGGCGATGGTGGTGATCACGAGCATGAGGACGAGCAGGACTTATATACTCAGTGGCGCCTGGCAACTAATTCCGATGGATCACCTCTTCTTGTCTGTATACACTGCACTGAGATTGTTACTACTGAGGGAGCACGTGTTGTCTCCCATGGTCGCCCTCTCCGGACTTATTCCGACACCCATAGTAGGGTATTCGGGATGGATATTAGTGTGCTAGTGCTAACACCTTTTCCCTGGTGCATTATTGATAGTCTTGGAGAAAACTCACTCTTCCTTGGACCAAACTTTCCAATGATGGTTAAAGGCAATCCAGCTGCTATTAACACAACGTTACTACCATTTATGAGAAGCAACTATATCTATACCTCAAACATTGTGGTGGTTCCCTACCCTACTCCTGATATATGTTGCTTCAGCCTGGATGATCAGTCCTGCGTTGCTCTCAATATTGACAATAGCTGGCCCTTCCCAGAGCACCTATGGTTCAAAGCAAGTGTTTACAACACTGAGGATTGGTTGAGTTGAAGTTCATTTCATTGCTTGTT
This sequence comes from Triticum timopheevii, assembly GCA_963921465.1. Lineage (NCBI taxonomy): Eukaryota > Viridiplantae > Streptophyta > Magnoliopsida > Poales > Poaceae > Triticum > Triticum timopheevii. Next base: position 212,991,332 of record OY997266.1, on the reverse strand, counting down.
ATTTGTTGTGTGATGAAAACTTCAGTATTTACTAGAATGTTTTGTTGGAAATAATCTATAATCGAACATGTATCCTTCTTGTCGTTGTGTGTTGATGACTTGTTGTATGCAATGAATGGTACATTTGCAAATGCATGTCATAGACTCAATTTATGAATGGTTTTCGAGTCACTTCTTGGAGTGTGAGTACCGTAGTAGTAGAGCCAGCATCTGGTTAGTATATGAAGTTGCCACATCACATAGAGCCGACCTAATATTGGATTATGCTAGTCCTCCGCCGGCGCGCCGCTTCAAATGGAGGACGAAGTGAGAGGTCGCGTCACCTTGTGTCCAGATATGAGATGCCACGTGTACTAGATGAATGACTCCAAGTTCGACCATCGTGATGCTAGGTGCATGCCGAGGAACACTATTGGAGAGACCCCCCTCACAATTTTCTTACATTGGTCGTTTGATTCATAGGACAGAATGCTATAGGATTTTTTTCCTATGTAATCATGTTTTAATTGGCAATCTAGCATCCACTCCAACTTTTGTTTCACTTCCTTTGTTCCCACGAAGAGAGTACTTGCTCTAAATGATGTGCCACTGCAAGAGCCGCCTATATTAATTAACCATGCTCTAAAAAGGTGGACCAGCTTTGGCTATAGTAGTACTGTACTAGGTTAGTAGGTGACCTTGCGCTTGGCTCTTCTCCTCTTCAGGAAGTCGAACAATAATGATGGTACTATAGTAGTACTTCTGGCAATCTGACACCAAATGAACTGCTGCACGTCCACCGCTTGTAAGAAAAAGTTTCTCCTAGTGCTGCGAGCCACCGCGCACGCATTGGCGAGGGAGAAGGCGTACTTAGTAAGAAAGCTTCTCGTCATTCTGCGAGTTGATGGGACACATCAAAGTTATTTATTAGTACTCTCTTCAAAAAGGGCCGACCATGTCCATGGCTACCATCCCGTGCTCTGTCATTGAGTACGTGCACTATTCACGCGCCATTGAGGAGAAAAAAAATTGCGTAGTACTAGGTGCCATCGAAGTGCACAACTCACTTACGCACTGCATATCACCATTTTCTTGCATGACACGCCACCTTGATGTTAGATGTCCCGTGTGTCATGGAGGCATATCGTATGATTTTTAAATTGGAGGCATATAGATGTCCCGCGTGTCAGCAAGAGGATGAACAAAGCTCATGTCTTAAATGGACGGTGAGTTCTTTTCTACTATTTACGAGCGGACGTGTAGGTCGGGGCGCCTCTTCATGTACCGTGGCAAACTGGCAACCATCCACCGACTCTTCACCTTTCCCTCTCGATTTGGAACTGCTGTCGCACGCACTTCCTCCCTCCTCCATTTGCCTTCACCCTTCCTTCTACCATTGTTCGATCATCTTCTCCATGGAGGGAACAGGCCGGAAACGACCCCGTTATTCTTGCCCCGATCTGAAAGATGACGTGGTGGAGGAACTCATTGGTCAGTGCGACGTCATCACCTCAGCTAGCATGGCAGGTTCGTTCAAGACCATTCTCGACTCAACTAATAACATCATTACAAGGAACCCAAGGATCCAGGACTGGATTGATCTCCCCTATCTTCTTTGCTGTGACCCTGCTGACTGGCACGGGGATGACGGAGGCCTCGCCTTGTGAAAGTTGATGCCGCCTGATAATGATACGTATGATGTTAAGATGCCATCGTTTGAGGGCAAGGCTTGGGCAGGTGCAAATGGAGATTGGGTTGTTTATATTGGGTACAACTGCGAGTGGGTACTTGTGAATGTGTACACTCATCACCGGGTTACACTTTGAAAAATCTCAGCAGACCGCCCAGAGGTTGAGCACATGGGTATTCTATGCACGTTCAACTACGATCATGGTGACTGTCTTCTACGGAAGATATCAATTTTTCGAGTTCCCAACCGCTCTTGGCATTACAGGAACTATGTAGTTATTGCTATCTTCGACAAGCTTGTTGCCGTCCTTCGATGGATATTGCTCAAAAATCAGTTTCTATAAACGGATGTGTACTGTGATGCGATTCAATACGAGGGTCATGTGTTTGTTTCCACCACTAGTGGCACTATTTTTGCTTGTGATCCTCATAGTTTCGGTACGTTTGTCTTCCATCGTAATTATAATTGTTTCATCCACATGCATGTGGGTTAGCAAGTTTCCCTTTACTAATTAACCTTCTTCTTGTGTTTCCAAGGTCTTGTGAACATTCCACCACCTATACTTGAAAATTTTTATAACCAAGGGGGAGATGACGACGGTGATGATCACGAGCATGAGGACGAGCAGGGCCCATATACTCAGGCCTGGCTACTTATTCCGATGGATCACCCCTTCTTGTCTGTATACAACCCACTGCTGATGTTACTACTAAGGAAGCAGGTGTTGTCTCCCATGGTCGCACTCTCCGGACCTATTCCAACCACCATTGCATGGTATTCGGTATGGATACTAGTGTTCTAGCTCCGACACCTTCTCCCTGGGACAGTATTGATAGTCTTGGAGAAAACTCGCTCTTCCTTGGACAAAACTATCCAATGACGGTGAAAGGTGATCCAACTGCTGTTGACACAACGTTACTACCATTAATGAGAAGCAACTGTATCTGTACCTTGGACATTTCTGTGGTTCCCTACCCTGGTACTGATATAGTAGGCCGCTTCAGCCTGGATGATCAGTCCTGTGTTGGTCTCGAGATTGACAATAGATGGCCCTTCCCAGAGAATCACGTGTGGTTCAAAGAAAGCGTTTCCAATGCCGAGGATTGGTTGAGTTGAAGTTCATTTCATTGCTTATTATTTTTTGTGTGATGAAAACTTTAGTATTTATAATGTATCCATTGTCGCTGTGGGTTGATGACCTGTTGTATGTAATAAAATAATATCCCTATGATAAACTTACTAAATTTATGAATGGCTTTCGAGTCGCTTCTCTGAGTGGGTGCTGCGAGGAGGCAAAGAAATATTTTCCGAATACACAAGTGTATGTGCATTGCAACAGGTTATTGGATGAGGCCAATCAACAATACATTATTTGTACTAGCTTCACATGCTTCGCGCATCGGGCGGGTGTTTATACTGTAGCTGCGAATCCTATCATCCTAGGTCCTCGGATGAGTCCAGTAGAAATTGCATCCTGATGTTTGGGTTCAAACTTTCAGAACTGCTGCACTATCTCTACGTCTACGTATACGTAATACAACAAGTTTTAAACTTGAGACCAGCCACCCACCCACCCTCACAAAGAACACTTTTTAACCTAGCACAGACTCAAGGAAATTTGGCCACAGTGTGAGGTGGGCCATATGTTAATGTGTTCGCTGTATGTAACCAGCAACTCGAATCCTCGATACTACTACTATATAGAGTAGGGTGGCATGGGCCAGAACAAGCATTCACGTCCAGGAGTACGGCACACGCCACCAGCACGACTTCCATCTGACACCATATTTCTTGGAGTCCGTGCTACAGCTATCTCTTCAACCTCGTCATTTCTCTAACTCAGCCATCACGCGGCGGGCCAGTTGGGGGTTTGCCGAAGTCGGTTTCCGTAACTACGGTCCCACTTGTAAGGCCAACTCCAACGCACGACCCCAAATGGACCTCCATTTTTTCCGGATTCCGTCTGTTTGGGTAGGGCAATGGGGTCGTGTCCGGGCCATTTCTCGGATGCGGTGGCTGTGCGCCCAACGTGCCGATGCATCCCGGCCACATACTTTTTTCTTTGCAAAGACATATCTTTGTTTCATCATTGATTTTTGGTACATGGAAATACATCACCAAAATTTGACTAGGAAAGCAAGACCAAAGAAAAAAAGAACCACAAGAATACATTTCAGAAGATATCCAACTCCATAACTGCTCCTGTAAGTTGGATTAGTGCCTTCTCGATGCATTCATTGTTGATCTGCGGAGGCTCGATCTTGCGTGCTTGTTTCTTCTTCGAGTGTAAAGAAGTAGACGTTGCTTCCTCACATCTAGTCTCATGTCTAGCCTCTATTCTATCAACAAGTGCACTAGTCTCATCTCTAGCCTCTATGATAGCTAAAAGTGCTAGAACATCTACTAAATTGCGATTTATCAATATATGGATGTACTCTTCTTCCCAATACCAAAACTTGCATCCATTCTACACAATAAAATTTTAAGTTAGCACAACTAGTCTAATCCGAGAGCACAACCGAAGATTTGGTCGAGTTCTTCCTTCTTTTGCCGACACATGGGACATCCAGCATCCAGGTCGTGTCATGCAAGAAAATAGAGTGGTAGTTGAAGCCACATGATGTGCATCGTGGGTTAAACTGTAAATAGAATCTTACTACTATTGAGTAACTCCAAAAGCAGCCACCAAAGATCTTTATTGGATTTTTTTTTCACCACCAGCATTTCGAGGTGAAAGATGTGCAGGTTGAGTGGGTCCTCTTGCGTTTTCACTGACATGTGGGAGCGCATATGAGCAAACAGACGATGGGCTTCGCGCGTCTACTGGGTGGCTGAGAAGAGAGATAGAGGATGCCTGAGCACGGACTCCAGGAAATTTGTTCTACGTAACCAGCACCTCGATATAGGCTCGATATAGTGGTGTGGCATGGGCCATAACTAGCATTCACGTCTAGTCGTACAACACACGCCACCCACACGAGTCCCATTCAACACCAATTTTCTTGGAGTCTGTGCTACAGCCATCTCTTCTCCCTCTTGTTTTCTCGGCCATCGCGCGGTGGGCGGGGTGGGGGTTTGCCGATAGTCAGTTTGCTTAACTATGGTCCCACTTGTAAGTGAAAATGCAACATAGCACGCATTCCCCCTTGAGCGGCGTGTCAGACCAATCGTGTGGGGGTGCAACGCGAACATGGCAACCTTTTCCTTTTAAACTTGTAACTTGTAAAATTTGGTTCTGCTCCATGGTGCGACCGATATATAGAAATAATGATTTACCCTAGAGTAATGAGAAGTTTGGTTCTGGCGCGGTTCATGCATGGAGTACGTATGAAAATTATGAAGTTGATGCGAAAGGTAAGATAATTACTAGTAGTACCATATACTACTACATGGATTTGACGGAAATACAAAAATACATACGGATCCATCAACGACATCCTCATGCCCTAGTGCGCCGGGTCACCAACCGACGTGTGAGGAGCAGCGGTGTTGGCGGCGAGCTCAACGTGCTTCTGAACAATTCCGTCCAGGGTTGCCCAGCGGTCCAAGAAGGCCACCATCCTATCGTCCTCCTCTTTCATGTAGTAGTCCTTGTGGACGATTTGCACGTAGACGTGGGTGATTATATCGATGGTGTCTTGCTGATCCAGACGCTGCGCGGCGAGTGCGACCTCGAGGTGGACATTCTCCCGCGCGACGGCGGGCAGTCGTAAGGCCACCAGTGCGTCGAAGAGGTTGTCGCCATAGTGGCCGTTGAGGGTGGCGGGCATTGCAGAGACTGGGCGCATGGCTGGAGGCGTACGTCAAGGTCGTCCACGAGCTTCTTGATGACAGTGAACTTGTTGAACAAGGACCTCGTTGAACAAGGAGATGAAGTTGTCGTCCAAGTAGCCCCTTGCTGGCTACCTGGAGACGTTCCTCGGTGCCGGGCCGCAGGCGTGCGTCGTGGACAATCTAGCATAGCCGGCTGATGCTTGTGCTCATCGCCTCCATGGGTCTAGCTCATCTTCTAGTCAACTGATCTTGCGATTGGAGTGATCATTCTTGCCCTTGGTTAGTTTGCGTAGGTGCGTAGGATTTCGTACTAGATTGGACTGGCGGGGAGCCTTTATATGAGAAGTGCAGACTGCGTTGAATTCACGTGCGTGTTGGCCATCTACTCCTCGGCCCTCTACTGCACCTGCCTTTGGATGTATGACAGGTGGGCCAGCCACTCGTTGGGCCAACGTTTTATGCACCCAAAGGCAGGTGCAGTAGGTCAATGAAGCTGCGTCCCCCTCCACGCTGATGTAGTATAGTCATCTCACTGGACCTCTAGTTGGGGCCAAACGAGAAAACTTTGATGTTTACTGGTTTATTGGTCCCCTTTGCATTTTGCGCCAAGTTTTGATCTTTGATTTAACTAATAAAATGTTGTGTAAGTCAACTTATGAAAAACAAATAATCCCAAAACACTTAGGCACGGTACATTAACTCCCTCCTCATTTCTTATTTAGTGACATATCAACCAACGAGAGATGTGGGTTGTGCATTGATACGTCTCCAACGTATCTATAATTTATGAAGCATTCATGATATATTATTATCTGTTCTGAATGTTTACGGGCTTTATTATACACTTTTATATTACTTTTGGGACTAACCTATTAACCGGAGGCCCAGCCCATGTTGCTGTTTTATTGCCTATTTTAGTGTTTCGAAGAAAAGGAATATCAAACAGAGTCCAAATGGAATGAAACCTTCGGGAGCATGATTTTTGGAATGAACATGATCCGGGAGACTTGGAGTACAAGCCAGGTAAGCTTCGAGGAGGCCAGGAGATAGGAGGGCGCGCCCACCCCCTGGGCGCGCCCCCTGTCTCATGGGCCCCTCGTGGCTCCCCCGACCGACTTCTTTCGCCTATATATTCCCATATACCCTAAAACCATCGAATACGAAGATAGATCGGGAGTTCCGCCGCCGCAAGCCTCTGTAGCCACCAAAAACTTCTCGGTAGTCCATTCTGGCACCCTGCGAGAGGGGGCATCCCTCACCAGTGGCCCTCTTCATCATCCCGGCGCTCTCCATGACGAGGAGGGAGTAGTTCACCCTCGGGGCTGAGGGTATGTACCAGTAGCTATGTGTTTGATCTCTCTCTCTCTCTCTCTCTCGTGTTCTCTCTATGGCACAATCTTGATGTATCGCGAGCTTTGCTATTATAGTTGCCTCTTATGATGCTTCTCCCCCTCTACTCTCTTGTAATGGATTGAGTTTTCCCTTTGAAGTTATCTTATAGGATTGAGTCTTTATGGATTTGAGAACACTTGATGTATGTCTTGCCATGCTTATCTGTGGTGACAATGGGATATCACGTGATCCACTTGATGTAAGTTTTGGTGATCAACTTGCGGGTTCCGCCCATGAACCTATGCATAGGGGTTGGCACATGTTTTCGTCTTGACTCTCCGGTAGAAACTTTGGGGCACTCTTTGAAATATTTTGTGTTGGTTGAATAGATGAATCTGAGATTGTGTGATGCATATCGTATAATCATGCGCACGGATACTTGAGGTGACAATGGAGTATCTAGGTGACATTAGGGTTTTGGTTGATTTGTGTCTTAAGGTGTTATTCTAGTATGAACTCTATGATAGATTGAACGGAAGGAATAGCTTCATGTTATTTTACTACGGACTCTTGAATAGATAGAGCAGAAAGGATAACTTTGAGGTGGTTTCGTACCTTTCCATAATCTATTTGTTTGTTCTCCGCTATTAGTGGCTTTGGAGTGACTCTTTGTTGCATGTTGAGGGATAGTTATATGATCCAAGTATGTTATTATTGTTGAGAGAACTTGCACTAGTGAAAGTATGAACCCTATGCCTTGTTTTCCTACCATTGCAATACCGTTTACGCTCACTTTTATCACTAGTTACCTTGCTGTTTTTATATTTTCAGATTACAAAAACCTATATCTACCATTCATATTGCACTTGTATCACCATCTCTTCGCTGAACTAGTGCACCTATGCAATTTACCATTGTATTGGGCGTGTTGGGGACACAAGAGACTCTTTGTTATTTGGTTGCAGGGTTGTATGAGAGAGACCATCTTTATCCTACGCCTCCTACGGATTGATAAACCTTAGGTCATCCACTTGAGGGAAATTTGCTACTGTCCTACAAACCTCTACACTTGGAGGCCCAATAACGTCTACAAGAAGAAGGTTTTGTAGTAGACATCAAGCTGATTGCTGGCGTCGTTGCCGTGGAGGCTAGGTAAGCGGCACTCACACCCCGTCAACTAAGCTTTTTTCTGGTGCCGTTGCCGGGGAGGTGAGTGCTTGAAGGTATATCTTTAGATCTTGCAATCAAATCCTTTTTATTCTTGTTTCATCACTAGTTTAGTTTATAAAAGAAAACTAAAAAAACGGATTTGAGTTTGTCTCATACGCTTCATCTTTTTAATATCTTTCGTGAGTATGATGGAAAGGAAAATTGTGCTCAATTGCTAGAAGAAGAATGCATTAAAATGCTTGGTACTAAATCTTTGTATGATGAGCATGATTGCAATTTTGTTAGTATGAATTCTATGAATATCCATGATGCTAATGATATGCAAAGCTACAAGCTTGGGGAAGCTATGTTTGATGAAGATGATATTTTTTGTCCCCCAAGTTTTGATGAGAATATTTATTATGTTGAAAGCATGCCTCCTATTTATGATGATTGCATTGATGAAAGTGGGTTTGGAAGAGTGTCAACTTTAGGAAGTAGTGATCCCACTATTTTGGAGGATGTTGAATCTTATAATATTTATGAAAGTGGATTTGGAAGAGTGTCAACTTTATTTAATGATGAATCCACTATTTCGGAAGAGGTTCCAATTGATTATGAGAACAAAGTTGCTATCTATGATTATTATTGTGATGACTTGTATGCTATTAAAGAATAATGATAACCATGAAACTTGTCATCATGATTTTAGTTTTCAATTGGACTATGCCTCACATGATAATTATTTTGTTGAGTTTACTCCCAATATTCTGAATGAGAAGAATTTTGCTTATGAGGAGAGTAATAAAATTTCTATGCGTGTAGATCATTAAAAGAATGCTTTTGGTGCTGGTTATATTGTTGAATTCATTCATGATTCTACTGAAAATTATTATGAGGGAGGAACATATGCTTGTAGTAATTGCAATAAAAATGTCAAGTTTCCTCTCTATGTGCTTAAAATCTTGAAGTTATGCTTGTTTTGCCTTCCTATGCTAGTTGATTATTGTTCCCATAAGTTGTTTGCTCACAAAATACCTATGCATAGGAAGTGGGTTAGACTTAAATGTGCTAGTCATATGCTTCATGATGCTCCCGTTATGTTTCAATTCTTATCTCTTATGTGAGCATCATTGTCATCATCATGCCTAGCTAGAAAGGCATTAAAGAAAAGCACTTGTTGGGAGACAACCCAATATTTATCCTTACTGTTTTTGTGTGCTCACATGATTATGCTACTGTAGTAATCATGTTTTATAGCTTTTGTTTCAATAAAGTGCCAAGTAAGACCTTTAAGATAGCTTACGGTGATAGTTGTGTTGATCCTGCTGGAAATCAGAAACTTTTGTACCCAGTAAATTAGTTTTGATAATTCACAGAAACGTGCTTCTGATCTGATTATTTTTGCTCTGGGTACACAAATTGCTTAGGTCTTCCTAATTTGGTAGGATTTTTGGAGTTCCAGAAGTATACGTTTGATACAGACTACTACAGACTGTTCCGCTTTTGATAGATTCTGTTTTATATGTGTTGTTTGCTTATTTTGATAAATCTATGAGTAGTATCGGAGGGCATGAACCATAGATAAGTTGGAGTACAGTAGATATTACACCAATATGAATTTAGAATGAGTTAATTACAATACCTAAATGGTGGTTTTATTTTCTTATACTAACGGAGCTTACAAGTTTTCTGTTGAGTTTTGTGTTGTGAAGTTTTCATGTTTTGGGTAAAGATTCGATGAACTATGGAATAAGGAGTGGCAAAAGCCTAAGCTTGGGGATGCCCAAGGCACCCCAAAGTAATATTCAAGGACAACCAAGAGCCTAAGCTTGGGGATGCCCCGGAAGGCATCCTCTCTTTCGTCTTCGTCCATCGGTAACCTTACTTGAAGCTATATTTTTTTTCACCACATGATATGTGTTTTGATTGGAGCGTCATTTTATTTTGTTAGTATTTGTTTGTTTTTATTTAGAATAATGTTTTGTATCTATATTTTCAATAAAAATGTCAAGGATAGCCATTACCATGCTTATTTTGCTAGTATACATGTTGCTATTTGAAAATAGAAAGTTTACTGCTGTTGCAAAAATTCCCTAGAAAAGTCAGAGAATGGTATAATGTTGAAACTTTTTGCATATTGACGACCGATAAATCTTCTACAGCGTAGTATTTTTCTCATAATTTTTGGTGTTAGGTAAGTATTGATAAACTTGCATTCTTTACAGACTGTACTATTTTGGCGGATTGCTGTTATGTTTGCATTGTTTGCATATGTTTCCTTGTTTAATGATTCTAGTTGAGGATAGGAGTATTAAATATGCAGAGGCATTTAGTATGCAATGTTGAATAATAATTTTAGTGATTTTTTACAGTAGAAAATGATAAGGTTTTGCATTGGTTTATACTAACCCATCTCACGAGTTCTTGTTGAGTTTGGTGTGGATGAAGATTTTGATAAAAAGAGAAACCATGATATGAGAGGAATTAAGGAGACACAAAAGTTCAAGCTTGGGGATTCCCAAGGCACCCCAAGATAATATTTCAAGAAGTCCCAAGCATCTAAACTTGGGGATGCCCGTTAGGCATCCCACCTTTCTTCTTCAACAACTATCGGTTTGTATCAGTTGAGCCTAAGTTTTTGCTTCTTCACATGAGTTGTGCTATCCTTGCAATGTCATTTTATTTTGCTTTGTTTTCTGTTTGAATAAAATACCAAGATCTGAAATTCTTAAATGAGAGAGAGTCTTCACTTAGTTAAATAATTATTTAGCTACTCATTGATCTTCACTTATATCTTTTTGGAGTAGTTTGTCATTTACTCATGTGCTTCACTTATATCTTATGAGTAAATGGTTGAATGAGTTGAATGTCATAAATCTGAAATTATATATGTCTCATTTGCTAATCCCATGGGGAGTAATGACTTCACATCTAAGAAGTAGAGGTTGTAAATTTATTGAAGGTTAGCAAGCATTGTATTGGTCACTTGAACAATTCATGAAAGAATATTGAAGGAAGAGAGATTTCACATATAAATATACTATCCTAGACATCTTTTATAATTGTGAGCACTCATTAAGTGTGACATGCTAAAGAGTTGATGTTGGACAAGGAAGACAACGTAATGGGTTATGTTTCCTCACATCTCAGTTAAAGTATATTGTCATGGATCATTCAAACATATTGATCTTGCCTTTCCCTCTCTTGCTAGCCAAATCACTTGCACCAAGTAGAGATAATACTTGTGCTTCCAAATATCCTTAAACCCAGTTTTTCCATTAGAGTCCACCATACCTAACTATGGATTGAGTAAGATCCTTCAAGTAAGTTGTCATCGGTGCCAGCAATAAAAATTGCTCTCTAAATATGTATGATCTATTAGTGTGAAGAAAATAAGCTTTATACGATCTTGTTATGGAAGCAATAAAAGCGACGGACTGCATAATAAAGGTCCATATACAAGTGGCAATATAAAGTGACGTTCTTTTGCATTAAGATTTTGTGCATCCAACCATAAAAGCGCATGACAACCTCTGCTTCCCTCCGCGAAGGGCCTATCTTTTACTTTATGTCTTTTACTTTATGCAAGAGTCAAGGTGATCTTCACCTTTCACTTTTTCATTTTAGCCTTTGGCAAGCACCTCGTGTTGGAAACATACTAATATATATATATCCAATTGGATGTAAGTTAGCATGAACTATTATTGTTGACATCACCCAAAGTTGAATACGTTGGGAGGCAACACTATAAGCCCCTATCTTTCTCAGTGTCCGATTAAAACTTCATAACCATTAGTATTGCGTGAGTGTTAGCAATTGTAGAAGACTATATGATAGTTGAGTATGTGGTGTTTGCTAAATCAAAGCTCTGACATAGTCCCTTTCTGAAAATAAGATAAATTGCAATTGTTTGATGACTAAGAATGAAGTTTGCTAGTTTTCAAGAAAGTTTATGGTCTATGCTTTAACATATGAATTGCTTGTACTTGATCGTGAGAAGTTTTATGAGATGAACAACTGTTATGACATATAATCATGCTAGAAAAGGTCATTGAAATTATCATTGATCAAAGTTGTGCACCTTCTAGAATTAAGCTTGGGGATGCTGATACGTCTCCAACGTATCTATAATTTATGAAGCATTAATGCTATATTATTATCTATTTTGAGTGTTTAAGGGCTTTATTATACACTTTTATATTACTTTTGGGACTAACCTATTAACCAGAGGCCCAGCCCATATTGCTGTTTTATTGCCTATTTCAGTGTTTCGAAGAAAAGGAATATCAAACGGAGTCTAAACGGAATGAAACCTTCGGGAGCGTGATTTTTGTAATGAACATGATCCGGGAGACTTGGAGTACAAGCCAGCGAAGCTTCAAGGAGGCCAGGAGATAGGAGGGCGTGCCCACCCCCCTGGGCGCGCCCCTTGTCTCGTGGACCCCTCATGGCTCCCCCGACCGACTTCTTTCGCCTATATATTCGCATATACCCTAAGACCATCGAATACGAAGATAGATCGGGAGTTCCGCTGCTGCAAGCCTCTGTAGCCAACAAAAACCTCTCGGGAGCCCGTTCTGGCACCCTGCCGGAGGGGGGATGCCTCATCGGTGGCCCTCTTCATCATCCCGGCTCTCTCCATGACAAGGAGGGAGTAGTTCACCCTCGGGGCTGAGGGTATGTACCAGTAGTTATGTGTTTGATCTCTCTCTCTCTCGTGTTCTCTCTATGGCACGATCTTGATGTATCGCGAGCTTTGCTATTATAGTTGGCTCTTATGATGCTTCTCCCCCTCTACTCTCTTGTAATGGATTGAGTTTTCACTTTGAAGTTAGCTTATAGGATTGAGTCTTTATGGATTTGAGAACACTTGATGTATGTCTTGCCATGCTTATCTGTGGTGACAATGGGATATCACGTGATCCACTTGATGTAAGTTTTGGTGATCAACTTGCGGGTTCCGCCCATGAACCTATGCATAGGGGTTGGCACATGTTTTTGTCTTGACTCTCCGGTAGAAACTTTGGAGCACTCTTTGAAGTAGTTTTTGTTGGTTGAATAGATGAATCTGCGATTGTGTGATGCATATCATATAATCATGCCCACGGATACTTGAGGTGACAATGGAGTAACTAGGTGACATTAGGGTTTTGGCTGATTTGTGTCTTAAGGTGTTATTCTAGTATGAACTCTATGATAGATTGAACGGAAAGAATAGCTTCATGTTATTTTACTACAGACTCTTGAATAGATAGAGCAGAAAGGATAACTTTAAGGTGGTTTCGTACCCTACCATAATCTCTTCATTTTTTGTCCGCTATTAGTGGCTTTGGAGTGACTCTTTGTTGCATGTTGAGGGATTTATATGATCCAAGTATGTTATTATTGTTGAGAGAACTTGCATAGTGAAAGTATGAACCCTATGCCTTGTTTTCCTACCATTGCAATATTGTTTACTCTCAGTTTTGTCACTAGTTACCTTGCTGTTTTTATATTTTCAGATTTCAAAAACCTATATCTACCATCCATATTGCACTTGTATCACCATCTCTTCGCCGAACTAGTCCACCTATACAATTTACCATTGTATTGGGTGTGTTGGGGACACAAGAGACTCTTTGTTATTTGGTTGCAGGGTTGTTCGAGAGAGACCATCTTCATCCTACGCCTCCTACGTATTGATAAACCTTAGGTCATCCACTTGAGGGAAATTTGCTACTGTCCTACAAACCTCTGCACTTGGAGGCCCAACAACGTCTACAATAAGAAGGTTGTGTAGTAGACATCATGCATGCTTTCAATGACTTGAGACTACCAAAGATGACATGCAGTGGTTAGTTCATTGCATGTAATCCTATTAATTAGCAAAAAGACATTAAGTTCTCTCACTGATAGGAATAAAACAATATGCCATGTATTTATTTATAGAGGGAGTAGTACATTTTTGTGACATGTCAAATACTAAAATCCATATGGAGGTGGTAGTACTAGTAGTAGTACTACCAAAGTAGTAGCACTGTACTGCCCGTTGGTCAAATTATTACGTGCTGCTCCTCACAGTGAAGTGACAAGACCCTGCGCCGGAGATGACACCTGAGTATAGGTGCTGTGTTCGGCATATTATAGTCAGCCTCACTGTCTGCAGTCACTATCATCATGGCTATAGAGCTAGCCTGCTCACAACTAGTCGTGTTCGACATAATCTCCCGTGCGTAGATGCCCGTGCATTGCACGAAACACCAAGATTAGGGGTGGACGGCGCCGGCAGTGGCCATCGTGCCAGATTTTTCCATGGCCTTCTAGATGTGGTGGGGAGGAGATAAGGCTGATTGTGAGAGACAAGGTGTTGTTTATAAATAGGGAACAAGTGCGGGCATCTTATTGCAAAATTGGAGAAGTTTGGTTTGTATGCGTCAGATCTAGATCCGACGGCTATTGGTGACAGATGACAGGCACAACATCGTCACCAACTCAGGACCTGTTTGATTCGCAGGATTTCGAAAATGCAGGAATAGGAAACAACAATATTACAAGTTTCAAACTGATATTACAAATGTTAGGAGTAATGTTGCACCTATGAAGAGGGAATTACTGGGAAGTTTATGTAAGAAATTTTGTTACTTCAGGTGGATGCACCATTATCGTACAAACTAAAATTCACCGCCTTGACAAGTCACTAATGGGCAAATAAATTTTCGAGTCTCTGGCCACTTGATGTTTCAAAAAACAAATTCAGCTTCTGTGGAGACTTTGTCATTTAGTCTTAGACGCTTGCGGTGATCAGGATGCCATTCATTGTTCCGCTAGAGAACGCCAAACCTCATTACCTTGAGCACACTTTCCTCCAGAAAAAGAACCTGGCCAGTTTAATCTCAGATGTGCTTCCTCGGTAGTCGGTAAAATCAATTTCTGTAAGATGGAGATCAAGGCATTCGATGAGATTGTTATAGTGCAACACATTTTTCACTCTCGGGTCTTTTTATCTACAAAATAAGAGAACATACTAGAGCAGCTGGCTGTATAAGATTGCCGTGTCATCAAGAGGTACCAATATCATTCTCTCATACAATAGGGTTGGCTGGCTAGTGATATGTTTTCTCTCTCTCTCTCTCATTTACCTAGGAGCACATGAAGAGCTTGGGCCTTTGTTTCCTTCCACTATGTGGCCGATGCCATATTTCTCAAAAGTATGCCACATAATATGCATCGATGTCAAATCAAAAGATTTTGGCACCGCTGTGCACACAGACCCACATGTATAAACAAATCAATCAAACCAACTACACCAGCCTCTCACTCTCCCAAACAAGTGTTTTTTATTGCCTTTGTCCTCTCTCTCTCCCACGCAAGTGTTTTTTCATTGCGTGAGTTAATTTGGCACCGGAGCAAAGTAGGTGATCCAGATTGGGGCACCAGGTGAGCAATGGAGGGGCATCAATGCCAAATGCATCACAAGTGAATTTGGCACGTGTTTTGGCCTACATAGTGCAGGGCCGTTATAGCCCACTTTTGTACTACCTCGTATTTAGTATAAAATTTTGACCATAGATTTACCTAAGAAAATGCCAATGCATGTCACTAAAAATTATACCAGTTGAAATTACGTTCAAATATGAATCCAATGATATAGTTCTTAGTGACATGCATTAACATTTTGCCAATTAAATCTACCGTCAAATTTTGATACTACAAAATAGGAAGAGTAAACCAGGACGGATGTTGTACTTGCTCTTAGGGTAACCATAGAGTTACTAGTCTAAGTTACTTTCCACTATGACTAGCCTAGGCTACTATAGTAGTACAACTAAAAAACAATGCAGGTGATCACGTGAGAAAAAATACTAAAAACATTTCTTTTGGTGCAGTGCGTAGATGTAGTTTTGAATACTACACTTGTCATCATAATTTGGGAAAATTATGAAAAATTGAGCTACGATGTGATTACCGTTTACTAAGAGGAAAGAAGTTTCACCTTGACGAGTAGCTTCTCCGTGCGCGGAAAGCATGTAAGGAATCCAACAACTTGATCTGGATTGGGGCTGATAGATTTTATTTCCAAGATCTTCACTGCGCGCATAGACTGGGTCAAGCTTGTGGGAATCATTTTCTGGAAGACGATCGTAAATACATCAAGAAGAAATTTGAAAATGTGAATTTCAAGAAGACGGACAAGAAGATGAGTGTTGTACCTGAACGATTACGGATCCAATAAAGAGATCAGAGAATTTGGCAGACGAGTACAACAACACTGTCAATGACCCTTATTTTTGTTGGACCTTCTAGATCCGATACAAGCAATCTCTCAAGGAAAGGCCCATTTTCAATGACCATAATGTGGAACAGCTGGAGTGATCTCTTCCCAATTGATGTCTTATTGCGGGGCCAGCAAGACACATAAATCCATCAGAGATTCGTCGAGGCGATGTGGAGGTTAATGAACCCGTGGATCTGCTCAAGACGAAGGTACTCGAGCGTAGTACAGCTGTGGAGCAGGTGATCCATAGCCTTCTTTGCAATGACAGTGTCGAAGAGGTCGAGCTGCTTGAGTTGATGGAGAAGAACGGTGGGCGCGGCATTAATCTGGGGAAGATAGCAGGAGCTGAAGCTGGTGCGGCGCAGCGTTGGCGTGAGGCGGAGCGTAGACGGCGGCAGAGAGCGACATCGTCCAGCTTCAAAGCTGAGCTCCTCGAGCTGATCTAGGGCGGGGGATAAGAACCACTCGTCGAACCTGGCTTCGACCTTGCAGTTGGTATTGAACATGCGGATGGCAAGGCATCTGGCTGGCCTAGGGTGCGATGAAAGGATCTTGGAGACTGCGGCCATGCATTTGCAATCCCCGTCGCAGAGGCAGCTATCGACGGTGAGGTTGAGGGGGACGCAGCACCACAGGAGGCGCCACCGCCGAGAGAGCAGGGCGGTCCGCACGACAGATTTGGTGGGGAGGAGGCCGATGATGACGAGAAGCATGTCATAGGGGAGGCTGCTGATGAAGTCCAGACTCGCCGGATGCGGTTTTGGCTCGAGCCGCCTCCGCTTGTTGGCTGCCTCGCCGTCCATCTCAACCGGCGGCGACGCTGGTGTACACGCGTGCTGGTGTGTGTTGTGTGCTGGGTGTGCGCGAGTGCGTCCTTCTGTTTATGCCACCACAGAGTGGTGAATTGTGCGTGAGTGCATCCTTCATGCGGAAGAAGTGTGTCCTCAATGCGCCCTCAATTTACTAGCGTGCGGGGTGGTACCCCGAGTTGTTTCAACTTTGTTTACTTCACTGCGTGTCAGATGGGCCTCTAGTTTACTTATTTTCACCCGCTACCACATGGGCCAGCACATGAAGATAGAGAGCACGAGCTAACAAGGCAGCATGTGCATTGGTTGACCGGTCAACTAAACAATATACGGAGCTATACGCTGATACAGTGAGCGTATAATCCGTCGGTATAGGGATTTCAAGTGAGAGGGAGGCCCGTGAGACATAGCAGAGAAGGAGAGAGAAAGAGCTACTCCCTCCGTTCGATAATGTAGTTCCAACATATTTTTTGAAGTCAAACTTTTTGAAACTTTGACCAAGTTTATAAAGAAATTACTTATATCTACAATACCAAAGATAAATGATAGTATGAAGTAAGTACATGTTGTGATGAATCTAATGATCGTTCCAGATGTAAATGTTTTTCTCCACATATACCTGGTCAAACTTTTCTGAGGTTTGACTTTTCAAAACATCCATATGCTTATGGACGTGAGAGAGTCCCTAACTAGAGAGAGTGAGAGAGAGAGTGAAATAGAAAGAGTGAGTGAAAAAAGTGTGTGTGCGTGTGTGAAAGAGACAAGTACAACACACGATAAAAGTAGAGAAAAAACGTGTGTGTCTTATGCAAACATATCACACATGAATCTTCGACAAGCAAGGTGAGGAGATAGGCTGTGATTTTTTAAAACTGAGAGGGAAAGACCCCTAGCACATGGCCAAGAGGGGTCAAGCAAACAAGGGAGAGAGGTCGAGAGAGGCGTACGGAGATGCAGACATGGGGAGGAGAGAGTGTATGTTTGTCATAGAGAGATCCCCTGGAGATCGTGATGGGACTACATGGGTGGGAGATCGAGTGACAAGGTGTGTGCATGATAGAAGATACCCCGAGATATATCAAGATAGACGTATGGATGAAAGGAGACAATACGTGTGTTCCTGATGGCTAGTGAGAGATAATCATACTTAGGGGAGGTAGTGCTTGCGCCTATGATAAAGTGAGGGATTATGGTACTTAGGGGGGGCGTGTCACATGGATAGAGAACAAGGGCGGAGAGTGTTGGATGGGACTATATGTATAACACGAGCTAGACATGTGTGTGTGAACCAGGGAGATATAAAGTTTGAGAGAGATAGACGAGCCCCGATAAGGCTGAGTGGTGTGTCAGATAGCTGAGAGGGGGAAATAGATATTCCATCCGCTCGATAATGCAGTGCATGTAAATTTTTTAGAAGTCAAACTTTGGAAACTTTGATCAGGTTTACGCAAATGTTATTTATATCTACAATACCAAAGATACATCATACGAAACTACATCTCATGATGAATCTAATGGTATATGTTTGCCTTTCTAGATGTAATTGTTTTTCTCCACGTACATATGGTCAAACTTTGTGATGTTTGATTTTTCAATAAATCTATATGATATGGACCAAAGAGAGTGCCTAAGTCGAGAGAGATCAAGTGCGTGTGAAGGAGAATGAGTGAGTGTGCAAAAAGAGTACGTGTGTGAAAGAGAAAGTGACAACAAACGATAAATTGAGAGAGTGTGTGTTTTTCCGTTTCTTACGCAAACATGTCACGCATGCATCTTCGAGATAGAAAAGCGAGGCGAGGAGATACACGAAGATAGCTAGTGCGTGATTTTTTGCAACGGAGAGAGACACCCCTATAACACATGTCCAATAGAGGTCTGGCCAGCAAGGAAGAAAGGTCGAGAGGTACACATGGAGAACATGGACGCATGGGGAGGGAGAGAGGGTGTTTTTGTGATAACGAGATCCCCTCGTGATCGTGAGGGGACTATATGGGTGGGAGATCGAGGGAGGTGCGTGTGCGATAGAAAGATGCCCCGAGAGAAATCGAGATAGACCATGCACATGTTTGTGATGGAGACTAAGATTAGCTAGTCATATACATATAGGGGGGCTGCGTGTGCCTACAATTGAGTGAGAGACCATCATACTTGGCTAGCTAGGCATGAGATTGTGTGTGTGCGCGTGTGAGATGGAGAGAGAACAAGGGAGAGAGATAGAGTTTTAGATGGGTCTATCGAGTGCGAGTGAGATATGCATGTGTATGTGTGACCTAGGTAGACGGAGAGTTTGAGAGAGAGAGAGAGAGAGGGAAGAGCTCTGAGATGACAGAGTGGTGCGTGAGAGAGTTACGGGCAACGAGGCAAGGTATTTGTGTGCGTACGATGAGTGCACCCAAGATATCTAGCTTGGACTAGAGAATCATACATAGTGTGCGAGAGAGACCTATAGATGGAGTATATATGCACCCCAACACACACAAAAAGAGAGAGAAAGAGATCGAGAGAGAGGGAGAGGGACCAACAAGGTTTGTGTGTTGGATGCGTGCGACAGAATTGAAGATTGTCGGCAAGAGAGAGAAAGAGATGGAGAGAGAGGGAGAGGGACCAACAAGGTTTGTTTGTTGGATGCGTGCGATAGAATTGAAGATTGTCAGCGAGAGAGAGAAAGAGAGAGAGAGAGAGAGAGAGCGGGAGTTCGGGAAAGGGGGAGGTCGCGTTTTATGCATCAAAGACTGATATAAACCATGTTTTGATATAAAGTTGCATTCAAATATTTCAAATGGAGAACATGTTGTCTGCAATCCACACATGAACGGAGATATGCTTATATCAAACAAGTTCATTAATTTGACTTTCAACATGTTCATGGAGTACTATAATACTGTACAACATGCTACCCGATTGAGGTGTTCAATTTTGGATTTAGTTCACTATTTTGACCTGGTGAACGAGCTATTTCATTGAATCGAGATATTTCATTTTGGGTTTGATTCCATTTTTTGAGTGGGTAAATTATTTTTCATATAGTAAATCGCTAGCAACGAGAATGTAAAAACACATTACTCCCGAGCATCATCTCTCCATCTAAAAAAGAAGTGGCAAGCTAATATTTTGAAATTTGATTCAAATCGACTTGGTAACGTAGACATGGATGCTCGTTCTCCCAAATTTTGAATGAACCATTAAACACCCTCTTCTCGGTGGAATTCGCCCGAGCAAATAAATGGGAGACGCGAAATTACTGGCCTATGTGGGACACACATAGATTGGCCTGTTGTACATCGAGGGTAGGTTCGTAACTTCATCCAAGCACGCCTTCTCCTCAGCCGAAATGACATGTGCTGAATAAATCATAAACCATGGTCGGAATAACACGCTCTCCTCGCCCGAAATAGCTCGCGCCCAATATTCCAAAACACTCTCTCCTCGCCCGAAGTCGCTCGCGCCCACTATATATCAAAACACGCCCTCCTCGCTCGAAATCGCTCCCGCCCACTATTTGTGGAGAAGCAAAGTTACTCTACTATCCCCGACCCTCAATACACAGACCCAAGCCGAGAAGCCTAAAGGCAGGGGTAGAACTGTAACTCCCCCCCACATTTCAGACAAATGCGTCTGTAAGACATGGTTCCACTCTCCTCCCAATTCCCTCCCCATTCATACCTCGTGGGCACCAAATCACCTTCTCCCTCGAAGCTCCACTACAAAAAAACACACATCCGTGACATTTTGGGCCGAACGAAATATTTTTCTATCATACTTATGACACTTCTATGACGATAATTGTGACAAAACCCGGTTTCATCATAGATGTGGTGGGCTCCTACTTCTATGACAAAAAAATCATGACAAAAAATGGGCTTTTTGTCCTGGGTGGGCCGGAGACGCAGCTACATGACATTCTTTGGGCCATCCATGACGGAAAAAACCATGGTAGAAGCTAGGGCGAGGAAAATTTCGGGGAGTTCCGGTGACTGTGGGTGGTCGGGGGCCGAGCGATGCGCGTTTCTCTTGTACACGTACGCGCGTGTGTGTGAGGCGTTGGCTCTAACTGAAACCAAGCAAGGTGTTGGGCTCTAACTGAACCCGAGGGATTGCACTGCAGGCTACGCGTTACTGAACCCGAGCGATCGATCGATGGCTGTTAACTGAACCCGATCGAGCGATTCCTTCGCTACTGGTGCTAACTAAAGCCGATCGATGTTGCCTTCGGATGAACAGCGAGCGTTGCGGGGGGGGGGGGGGGGGGGGTGAACAGTGAGCGGTGGGGGTGGATGAACACGACCCCGTGGCGTTGCCTCTGGATGAACAGGACCCCGATCGATCGAGCCGGTTGGGGCTGGATGAAAAGGACCCCGTGGAGGGCTGGATGAATAGGACGACCCCATGGAGGGCTGGATGAACAATAGACGGTGGAGGGGTGGGTGAATAGTACCCCGTGGAGGGGTGGTTGAACAGGAGCCCGTGGAGAGGGGTGGTTGAAGAGTAGCCGGTGGAGTAGCGCGCGGTGGAGGCTGGATGAACAGGAGCCCATGGATGAACAGTCGCAGGTGGAGGCTGGAGGAGGTCGACGGTTGATGAACAGTAGCCCGTGGAGGCTGGAGGAGGACGACGGTGGAGATGAACAGTATCCCATGGAGTCCCGTTTTGCAGTACGCCACACCCCTCCCGACGAACAGGACCCCCGTTTCGACCATAGCTCTCCAACACAAGTCCGTTTCATTCGTTTTGCGGTACGCCACACCCCTCCTGATCAACAGGACCCCGTTTCGACCATAGGAGGTCCAACACAAGTCTGTTTCCTCCGTTTTGCAGTACGCCAGACCCCTCCCGATGAAAAGGATCCCGTTTCGAACGTGGCCAGTCGAACACAAGGCCGTTTCCTCCGTTCTGCGGTATGCCAGGCCTCGTTTCCATCGCCTGTTCCGTACAAGCCCTCCTGATGAACACGACAACGCATTCCGTTCTGACCTAGCCGGTTGGCTCACCATGAATAGGACGACGATGCTGTTTCTCCGTTCCAACCCAGCCATGTATGCGAGCCCTGGCCGTACGTATGCGCAAGTAGGCGTTCGAGACCCCGCCCTTTTGTACGTACATGGCCGTATTTTCTTTCCTGCACCATGGCCGTTGTACGTACGTGTACATGCCACATGCGCGCCTCTACTACGACACGTGCGCGCCTCTACTATGACACGTGTGTGCCTCTACATCGACCAGTACATATGTACGTACACGTTCGGACCAGAACGACAACGCTACGTACGCTTCGACCTGGTGGGTCCCGACTGTCAGGCACTTCATTGCGTGCGAAGATGTAGCTGGTGGGTCCCAGCAGTTAGGGAGGCGAATCTTTTTTTTGCCCAGACGCACTTCCTTGCGTGCGAATATGTAGCTGGTGGGTCCCAGCAGTTAGGGGGGAAGTAATTTTTTCACAAAATATGGTGGCCCATCTGATGGGTCCCTGCTGTCAGGTGGAGGAATCCTTATTTTCCATGTAATAAGGAGGCACTTCCTTGCTGCGGCCCTGGACCCAGCTGTCAGCCTCTCCATGTACAGTCAACGTCCGATGGAAGTCGTTCATTGACCATGTTGACCACGCCGCACCGAAAGCACCAGGGCGGTGGACTACGGCAAGGCATAGGAAGGGGACGACGCGAAGCCGGGGAAGGCACGACAGTGGATGCCCACGCGTAGAGGAGTATGAGGGTTCACTGGTTCAAATGTGGTGTGAGGCTGCCGTCGCCGCAGAATAATAGGTGGTGTGGGTGAGTAGAGGGATGGTCTGGCCAGCGGTGGAAGTAGTAGGGGCGGTAAGGCCTCCGCGGCATCACAGCCGGCCACGGGAGGTAGGAGCGTGCGGCACGACCGGTGCTGCTGTGGGCGGCTGGAGCAAGAAGACCAGAGGTTGAAGAAGCATTACGATTGTTGGATGGACATCGTACGGTCATTGGAGCTAGAATTGTTCATATTGACTAAGTTGACAAAGCCCTCCGTCCCCGTCAACTTAGTAGGCCCACAGGTCAGCCTCCCACCAAGGTGGGTCCCAGCTAGCAGGGGGAGTATTCATTTTTTTGTGCGTAATAAGGGGGTACTTCTGGTGGGTCTGAGCTGACAAGGGGGGGGGCGTTTTTTTCACGAAATGCGATGGCCCGTCCGGTGGGTCCCAGCAGTTAGGGGGGAAATGATTTTTTTGCGAAATACGGTGGCCCATCCGGTGGGTCCCTGCTGTCAGGTGGAGGAATAATTATTTTGCGCGTAATAAGGAGGCATTTCCTTGTGGCTAACTTGGACCCAGCTATCAGCCTCTCCACGTACATTACTCTTTCGATGGAAGTCGGTCATTGACCACATTGACCACGCCACGCCGAGAGCCCCACAACGATGGACGACGGCGAGGCCTAGGAAGGGGACGACGCGGAGCTGGGGAAGACGCGGCAGTGGATGCCCACGCCGAGAGGAGTACGAGGGTTCACTAGTTTGGCTACGATGTGAGGCTGCCGTCGCCGCAGAATAATAGGGTGAGTGGGTGAGTGGAGGGATGGCCTGGCCAGCGGTGGGAGTATTATGGGGGCGGTGAGGCCTCCGCAGCAGCACAGCCGGCCACGGGAGGCAGGAGCATGCGGCACGACCGACGCTGCTTTGGGCGGCTGGAGCAAGAAGACTAGAGGTTGAAGAAGCACTACGGCCGTTGGATGGACATCGTACGGTCACTGGAGCTAGAATCATTCATATATTGACTAAGTTCACAAAGCCCTCTGTCCCCGTCAACTTAGTAGGCCCACAAGTCAGCCTCCCACTGGGTCCCAACTGGCAGGGGGTATTCATTTTTTGTGCGCAATAAGAAGGCACTTGCTTGCGTGCGAAGGTATAGTTGGTGGGTCCGACCTGTCAGCGGAGGGAACTTTTTTTCGCGAAATACAGAGGCCCTTCCGGCGGGTCCCAGATTTCAGGTGGAGGAATCATTATTTTGCACGTAATAAGAAGGCATTTCCGTGTGTGCAGCCGTGGACCCAGCTGCCAGCCTCTCCACGTACAATCCACTTCCAATGGATGTCGTTCGTTAACCAAGTTGACCACGCCGCGCCGAGTGCACTAGTGTGGTGGACGAAGGCGAGGCCTACGAAGGGAACGACACGGAGCCGAGGAAGACACGGCAGTGGCTGCCCACGTGGTGGAGAGTATGAGGGTTGACTGGTTCGGCTGCCATCGCCGGAAAATAATAGGAGGTGTGGGTGTGTAGAGGGATAGACAGGCCAATTATGCGAATATGATGGGGCTGTGAGGCCTGCCCGAAAGCACAGTCGGCCACGGGAGGCGGGAGCAGGCGGTTCCAACGGCGCTGGTTTCGGCGGCTGGGGTAGGAAGATCAGAGACTGAAGAAGCATGATTGCCGTTAGATTGACATCTAACGGTCTGATGCTGGTAGAGTCGATTGTTGATTAAGTTTCTTTGTTGAGAAACCTTGTGTACTTATGAACTTAGTAGGCCCACAAGTCAGCCTCCAAATCTGTGGCAGACAACATAAAGCCCATTTGCTATTTTTTATAATTTGAGCCCATTTGCTAATTCTTAAGTAACTTATTACAGCCCATTTTCTGCCCAGGACCACGGTCAAAAAGTTCAACCTTATTTTGCATATTTCGGTGGACTCCGAACTTTTTTAATCCCGAAATGATAAACAGTTTTTAAAAAACTTATTGATTTGCCAAAAAATCATTTTGTTTTTGAAAGCAAATAAGACGTGGGACAATTGAGTTGGTTTAAGAGAAAACCAGTGGTAAAAAAATCAGCACTGGGTGGGAAAAAACAACAAAAATAAGGATGTAAATATGAAAAGGGAATTTTATGTGTTTTCAATATAATGATACGTGTATATGAACTAGTAAAACTATAGGTAGAGATTAGAAAACGGATGTAGGACATGCGTTTCAAGAGGAAAATAGAACTGGGTTGTGTGTTTGATTCAGTAAAAAAACTGCCTGCGGATGTTGTAAGACAAAATATAACTAACGATGGCGGACCAGAGGCCAGTAGATACCTACTGGATCTTTGTGCCCCGTTGTTGTCATGGGCTAGGCCTGTTAAAAACAAAACCAAGCCTGGGCAGTCTACAGCCCAGTTGAAATTTGCTCGACCTGAAAAAAAATATACGTGCTCAATAAACGAGAGAATTCTGCAAGTATAGACTGATAACTGGGATGCAACAGGGATATTTTTTTCATCGTGATAATAAGTGCATGCACTTGTTTCGAAAAAATTGGAGAACTGGGAATTTGAACGGCAGGTGCTTATGCTACCCATCAAATAAAAATCAGGTGCCTGAAAATTCGTCTCGAAACAAATGATTCAGCTTTATATCCACGTCGACCCTCGGCATGGTGGTTGGAAGCCAATGCAAGTTCATACCAAAAGATCGTTAACAACAATACCAACTTGCGGACGACAAGGTAGTACAACTACCAATACCAAACTAACTTATAATATTTTTACTCCTGGCCCTAGTGTTTGTCTGGTAGAAAATCTTGCAGAGGACCAGCTCCTGCTCCTTCTCTTGCTCCAGGTCCCCGAGGTGGTACTGGTGCATCACCCAGTTGGTCCTCTGCTGGTCGAAGTTCTTGTTGGTGTGCAGCACCAGAACCTTTTTGCTGCCCGTCTGTCGGCCGTTGACCATCACCGGCAAGGTATTGCCGGTCTTGTGCCACATCACGCGCATGCCGCACTCTGATTGTATCTTGCGACGCGTCCACAAGCCCCTTTTGAACGCCCTGGAATTGCGCTGGAAGAAATGCTTCCTTAGGCCACTCAGTGTGATACCTGCAGTATTGTCGAATACAAGTTTTAGTGTACGTAGTTGGCATTTTCATAACATCTTTGGCATGTTGCAGTCACTTGTTTCACTTTTTATTAACTATCAAATTGTAATTGCTTCACTAGGTCTGCGTCTAATAAGAAAAATAGAGCTATAAACAAAGGAATATGTTTGTGCAAGTAGACGGCCGATCGGTGTCTTACCTGGAAGTTTCTCAGGTTGGGTGTAGCATATGCCGTGCTCGCTTTCGATGGTTGGTATGAACAAATCGATGAGAGGCTGACATCTCGCGCTGTCAGCACTCACTTTGGCCTCAAGGTGCTCGATCATCTCCTCGTCCATGGGATCGAACTTGACACCAGCCGGCAGCACCGGGCAATCCTTCTTCGACTTGCATCGGTAATTCCAGTTATATGGTACTCAATGTATGATCAATCGACTCTTCTTAAGTGAATGATGAAAGATTTCGACAGATAAGTGGTACTCCAAATCTGAAGTCCAGAATACCCGAACACGCCGCCGGGATTCTTGTGTCACCTCACGCGCAGCATGTTATCAAGTCAATTCAATGTGTGGACATGATAAATAATTTGACCGACGTATACTAGTACTGCTATTGTACTACTTACTAGTCGTATTTAGTGTCACAATTTATACATAGGTTCAACTAACAAGTACGCACTTGAAGCCTAATTGATATATATATATATATATATATATAAATGGCTTCTGCACAACATCTCCATCATCATTATCAGGACATCCTATGCAGGTGAGTTAGGATGCACTTGATCCCAGGAAGGTATCTATGCTTCAAACCAGAGGAGTGCTTCAAACTAACAACAATACATAATATCCAACAAAAGAGGGTCATGCTACAACATCAGAATACATGACTCAGTCTAGATATCAGCATGAATCAAATTGTGCTTATTTGCTGTTGGCATGAACAACATCGCCGCATGTCGGGTTTGCAAAAGCCATCCATCGCATGGAAGCTTGATGTCTTTCACACACTTAAGATTATCTGTCAACAAGTTGTGTCGATGAATCTCTGGATATGGTGATTCATGAAACCCATGGTATGATGTGTAAACACAGTCCCCCCTGGCGAATGGAAGTTGCATAGCATGGTAATCATCGCTGGTGATATGATCGATGATTGGTTGGATGATCGGATAATTGAGCCCGAGGAACAAGGAGTGGTTGCCGAGGCTGTAAACCCGCCTCTAGTTGAATACGCCTGGCCCAACGGTGTTAGGATCTTTCTTGAACACGAAGCAGCCATAGCCATCAATGTCACGAACGCCCCACGCATTATATTGCATGTGGTTTGATGTAATGGTTTGGTCAATTTGGTACGTGCGAATGAGCATCAAATGACCACCACACGTCGACTGGTATCATTCCAGGTCCTGGAATCATGAAGGCCAGCGCATTTGCCTCTGCTGCAACAATTCAAACTGAAGACGAAAAGGACAAAAATAAACAATCATGTTCAGAGTATGTGTAGAATTAAGATTATTATAACAGTGACACATATCATAGACAGAGAATTGCAATGCCGTGGTCATAATCATACCCCAAGTTTAAAAAAAAATAAGCCAATGGCTTTCATATTCTAGCAATATGTCATGGTTCAAACATCATGTAACAATGAGAGGAAAACAGCTATGACAAAGCCTACTCATATTCTACCATAGCACTTACTACTACAGTTCTCATATCAACTCTGAAATAACATGCGTTGTTATAAAAATCTTGGAAATGAGAGTAACATATAGCAATCATGATGTTATGCTCATAATATGTATTCTAACAATCATTAGATGCCAATTCTTCTCATATCAACTCTAACAATAACATGTGTGGTCATAAAACTCTAGGAAATGAGAGGAACATATAGCAATGATGTGGTTATAGACATACTATCTATTCTAAATTTGTAACAATGAACAGGCAGTCGTAGTCATAAGGTAAAGATGAGATGAGATAGAACAATTACACGACAATAGATTCCACTAGTATAGGTAGCCAATCTGTGCGTCGACCGTGTAAATGATGCCATCGTGCACTATAGAATTAGACAGAAATGTTGCCTCAACAGCATTGATGATGAGTCATAACCATGTATGGTGACCGGATTCCAGATAGACTATTCCCATGTTGAACAAGGCAATGAGCTTGTAATCCATGTAGTCTTCCGATGGTGTGGGAACTTCACAGATTACAACTTTCAGCAAATAGAGGTCGAGCCAAAAGCTTGAGGCATCTGTAGTAGGCAGGAGTGTCCGGTGGGCCACGAGGCTCGATGGCGGCGGTATACAACGATGGAAGGGTGATCTCTCGCTGGGTGTAGATATCCATGAGACGCCATGGACTACCGGGTTGGTGGATGAGGATGATCCAGTTGGCCTTCATGCCCGCCCAGTAGTGGCCGCGTATGAAGGATAGGTGGACGGGTAGTGGTAGCATGTCGAGGGGCACCACGGCAACCTCCGTAGGATCGTCAAGTCGGTGTCTGGGCCACCTGCGAGGTTCAGGCATCAATAAGCAGGGTGTCTTGAAATGAGCCGACCGGTTGCAGACGAGTTGACGGTACAAAGACACCAGGCATTTGGCCAGATGGACGGTTCTGAGTAGGTCCATACGATTACTGATCTGATCCAAGAGAACATCAGGGGGGAATTCCAATCGTCGTGTTGCGTGTCATTCGGTTCTGCCATTGGGGTTTTCGATGCCTGGGATCCAGCGGGGAAGTGGATTCGGGCGGGCGAGCGAAGAAGCTTCTCCTCGTGTGGCCGAGCAGTGAGCGGGGGGATATGGTACGCGCGAGCTACCAAGGAAGATGGCGCGGGGGGGGGGCAAGCAGTGAGCGGGGGTAAATGGTGTGCGGCCGACGATGGGGAAGAGAGGAGGAAGAAGTGTGGAAGATGGGGAAGAAAGTGCATTAAATCTCAATTCTACTAGTCCTACTACCAGGATATACCGTCCTTCGGAGTGTAAATAGTTACACCGATGACATGTGGGTCTACCACAAGAGGGCCCATATGTCAGTTAATGGAGGACAGAGGTGCGTAGGCATATTTGCAGAAGCGTGGTCTACTGGCAAACATGATGGCAGTACTAGGTAAGGCTGATTTAGTAACACCAACACGTTGGTTCAGCTTATTAATTACGTGTCCCATCTGCTTCAGCGTGTATTGTTACTTCACTGTGAAGACTAGTTGAATAGTTCTCTCTGACCGAGATGAGGAATAATGGATCGCGAAGACTTCCTCTCTACAGTATCCCTATGCCTCTACGCTCACTTCACTTATTTTGCTCCGTACCTAGTCACTTGTTGAAATCTGTAGAAAGAAAAATACTCCGTATTTGGGAACAGAGGGAGGCTTTTACTCCTTATGTGGGAACAGAGGGAGTATCACCATATGGAGGGAACAGAGGAAGCTTGAAATATGAACATGTCAATGGGAGGGAGTAAGCCCCATGCATGCATGCATGCATGCAACGTGCAACACTCACACGTACACATGGACGCACGCAACACTCACGCACCCAGGCGGCACACAGCACACGACGCAACACACACGCTCACGCTCAAGTGCTCAACCTACTCCCTACGTCCGTGAAAGACTGTACATTTAGAGATTTACACATTGACCAGGGCATAATTAACGCCCAAAAGTAGCAGACTTATGTGTGCATGCGACCATTGAGAGAAGAAGATTAAATGAAGGCCGTTGCATGCTGTAATTAAGGATAGACATGTAGCCTATACCTAGAGCACAAGTTGGTGCATTAGTCAATCAATATCAATTTAGATTAAAGGCTAAATGCATTGGAAGTGTAGATGTACATCATGTAATACACTCTTTGTTTTTTAGCCGATGTACACTCTTTGTTGGAAGACCGAGGGAGTACACGTGCATGCACTCACATACGTAGCCAAGGTGGTTCGCGCGCAAGGGTTGGACTCCTGTCACGCCTGTGTAAAGTTTTGTTTAACTGATTTCTTTGCTCTGCCTACTGAAAGGTGGGACCCAGAAACCAGGTGATAATTTAACCAGTCAACAAAGTGCCACGTCGACTATGTGGCCGGTCAGTAAGGTGCAATACGGTGCTCTACAATGAGCTAGTGATCATATAATCACCGCAAAACTATATATAGTGACCGTAAAGAGCATATTGTTACATACATTGACCGCCAATGTATTTTTCTCGTTCGAAATTAAGCCATATTAATCGGAAAGGATGCAGTATGGACAACTAGTACTAGTACTGCTTTGATGTGTCCTATCAACTCACCGAACGAGGAGAAGCTTGCTTACTATGCCTCTCGCTCACCCACGCATGCGGTGGTTCGCAGAACGAGGAGAGGGTTTTGACTACAGCGCCCTCTCCCTCTCCCTCACCCTCGCCCTCACCCTCGCAGTGGACGTGCAGCAGTTCAATCGGTGTCAGATTGCCAGAAGCATATTGTATTGTAGTATCATCATTGCTGGACCTTCCGAAGAGGCAAAGAGCCAAGTGCAAGGTTCACACGAGTACGAACTGTTGAACCTCCCGAAGAGGCAAAGAGCCAAGCGCAAGGTTTTATAGGAGTTGTCGTCCTAGTAGGAGTGTAATACAACTATAGCGAACGATGCTACTATATGATGCCGCCACATCACGTATATCCAAAGTTGTGCCACCTTTTTTTCTCAAAGAGCGTGTTGGAGCCCGTTCAACAACCACACAAGTTGCATGTACACATAACACATTTACTAGTAATAAATTCTAAAGGACAAATGCCAGTATGCCACACAAGTTCATCTCCAATTCATGTGATAAATTTGTGCACGACTAGTCTACATATATTCACAGCGCTACCGTTCACAATTACTATACTCCACTTACACGTTATAGATGGGCTACATGTCCTCCTCCAGGTTCCATTCCCAGGTGGTCTTCATGGATGGCACGATCCATAGCAGTGGGCAACGGGAATCATTGTCCCAGCTTTCTAGTCCGGTTCCACACGATGGAGACTCATTCAAGCTGAGGCGGCATAAATCAGGGATAGCGTGTCCCAGCATGTCGTTCATCCGGTGGTGCGCACTGAAGACACAACCATGCTTCATGAACGGCATGCCTTCCGTGTCGTGCACGGAAGGTGGCATCCGCTTCACTATCGGGTAGCTGTCCCCAATGAAAAGTGAGTACTCTCCAAGAGTGTTCCTTGGCACCCACGTAGCATAACGGGGGTCAAACTCAGCGCCATTCATCTGGTACACGTGGCATCTCAGATCTAGACACATGGTGACGTACATAGTCAAGGTCCATTCATAATAATGTTGTGCTCAAATATGGTGGTCAGTAATACTGTGCAGCAAATAGTACTACTCCGATATAGAGGAAGTAAAATAACCTGCTTATTATATATATAGACTCTTGGCTACATGGATGAGATAATAAGACATGGAAAAACAAAAATGGTGGCAGCTAGTGGGTTCAAGTCTTCAACGGCCTAGCTAGCTATACGCGTCCTCCAAGGTAAAATGTACTCCTACTAGTACTACTAAGTATACTACTAGTACAACAATGAAAGAGAAAGCGAGAGGGTTAAAAAATGGAATACCTGAGTAAATGGTGACGGTCCGATCGTGGTAGATTGTGTGACCATGTTGCACATCGGTGGTACCATGGGTAACGACTGCTAAGTTAGTCGATCCCAATATGCCAAAGTCAGCTACAAGGTTCCAGGTTAGACCGAATCGCGGATGCAAATGCACATCAAGGATCGGTGATCTTATTTTGATCGGGGGATGACTGGTCCCTCCAAAATAATGGAATACTGTTAGGGATGCAAATGATGGTTTGAGCATTCCGTTTGTAATCTCCCGTACTGTAGGATGGCAGCCAGATGAAACAAGTCCCCTGGCTTGTCACCGTGAAGATGCGGCCTAGATGGCGGGCGGCGTCTTCAAACGTGTAGGGGTACAAATCCGCCGCCGCCAACATGCGCTAGCCTCTACCGTTACTGCCTCTTGCATTGATGGCAATCCTTATGTCGAACACCGCGATGAGATAGTAATCGTCGTAGCCGCGTCGCTTTGTTGGCGGGTCTGCAATTGCTATCTTCTTCAATCTCATGTAGGCATCATCATACGTATTCAAGCCCACCAATCTGGAAGGCCGATACCAATGGTGGAGAAGGGGTCTTCCGGAATGGCCGCACTGCTATGGATGTTGTGCAAAATGATGGTGGTATCCGGTCGGAGATATGCAACCCAATCTTCGTTGGCACCGACCCAGACCTATATATAAGACGGTGGGCAGCGGAGAAATTACAGGGTGGAAATGGAATAACTAAGTACTACATGATCAAACTTCATTACTGACCTTCTCATTGGGCAAAATCTGACTACCTCTCAACGTCGGCAACTCTAGCGGAGTCAACGTGCAACCATGGCCAGGGAGCGGTGGACTGTTCGAAGGATTGTCCCATAGAAGAACCTTCTCCTCGAGGACACAAGGAAGACCAACAAGCATGGCCTTTTCCCAAGCCTGTTTAAGCACCATCTTGAAAAAGTTGGTGCAGGAAGCACCGAGTCTTGCAACGGTGAGGACGTCAGAGCAGCATGCGGTTTCTCCCAGAGGATCATCATCCAGGGTCTCCTAGCCCCGACGAGGAGGAGAACCCCCTAGCGAATCCGTGGGAGCAGTGACGAACTGCCTTCTCTTCGGGGGGAGGGGAATTGGCGAGGAGGAGATAAGAGCGTAGTAACTGCAGGGCCTCGTCCTTTCCAACTATAGATCGTTCCCTAGCGAAGGGGTGAGGCTATTATTTACTACTAGTACTAGCATTGTGGAACGTTATGGGATTGCATTATACTGTAAATAATAGCAATAGTAAGAAATTTTTGGCACTGGGTAGTAGTTTTTGGCGTGGATTAAGAAATTTTGGGTATGTTTTTGCTATTTTTTGTACACGCCAACTAGTGTTAAAAAATGTCTTACATTATGTGACGGAGGAGTATGTACTCGTACTGTAGCAGTACTAGTACTACTTTTTCTCAACTAGTAGTGCGATGTACTGTGCTTCTAGTCTAGTCTAGTATAGTGCACCAGTTTTGAACTCTTGAATCTAAGGGCCAAGGAGCTACAGTTGGAAGTGGAGGGTACTACTGTTCTCTAGAACCATCGCTGTACTATCAATGCAGGGAAAGTACACCTGCGTAGTGGCCTAGTGGGTACTCTCGGTGCTCTATTCAGTCGCTCCTCTCACATAGCTGGCCTACTCAGCCGCTCCCCTCATGCACACACTAGCAGCCTGTTTATCAGCGACGGTTACTGCAGGGGCAGAACATTTGAGTTATTTGATATAGCGAGACTAGGCTTTTCGCTTCCATTTGTGGAGGTAATGGATCTCGTCGAACTTTGTTAGTAGTTCCTTCTTTATGATTGAGATGAAGCAAATCTTTTGCCTCCGTTTCAAAAAAAACACGTCAAGAGGAATTTCTTTTATAGTAGAGTCGATATTGGAGTGAAGTCCATGCATGCAATGCCACAAGCTACTGAGTAGTAGTAGAGCACTTTACATACAGACCATATTGCACAGTTCCCAATGCCTCGCCAGGGTTTTCCGGCTCCTCGGGCTTAATTGGGAGGTGCTAGTTTAAATATGCTACTAGCTGATGAGGAAGCTGCAAGCAAGGTGCGGCTAGGGAGAGCACGCAAGCCACGGGATGCTGGGAAGGAAAACCCATTCACGTGGCTAGGCTATCCGGTGTACCCAGATTGTGGTGCCGCACGTCCGTTTGACTTCAAAACTCAAACTACTCGTGTAAAATATTGGCTCGCAGCGAAGTTACTACCTCCTAGTTTATTGGTCCCTATTGTATTTCGTGCCAAATTTTGACCATAGGTTAAACTAACAAAATGTTCACGCATGTCACCAAACATTATATTTTTGAAAACTACGTTAAAATACGAATCCAATGAGATATTTTTCTTGACATGCATTAACATTTTGTTAGTTAAATCTTTAGTCAAAATTTGGCATAAACTACAAAGTGGACCTATAAACCAAGACGGAGGTAGTACTATTTAAAAAAAAGGCCGTCGTGCGTTCGGCCGGGATCGAACCCACAAAACGAGGTATACACTCCCGCGACCACTAGTAGTACCCGTTGGAGTAAAACGCAACCTAGAATCACCTTTTGTCACTAGTAGTATGTACATTGTTCCTTACAAGGAACCCCTAATAATGCAAGAAACCACTAAAATGCCAAGAAACTACTACCACTTGCATACATGGCAGACATAAGATAAGACTACCTTATCAAACATTGCACATGCTCTTACCAACCAGCCCTACCAAGAAACGACTACTCTACAAAGTGCCGTTATAGGCACATTTCAACCCATGGCCCTGTTTGGATACATTTGTTGTCAATCTAACCCTGCCATTCAAACACCACTTTGGTTAGAGTTAGTTCAGGGTTAGAATCTAATTTTGGTTTGTGTCTCCCATTAAGGGGTTGTTTGGTTTGTGTCTAATTTTGCCAAATGTTGCCACACCTAAAGCTGGACAAGTTTGACTAACTTAGGCGAGTGTTTGGTTCAAGCCACACCTTAGGCAAGCCACACTTGGATCCCACATGGCATACACACAAAAAATGTGGCAAGATTCCCTTAGGCTTGCCAAGTTGTGGCTTCCATTTTGATGAACTAACCTTAGGCAAGCTTGGCAAAAATATGTGGCATAGTGTGGCAATGCCTAGAACCAAACAGTCCCTAAGTCAACGCCTTCTATTCGACTGGGCGTTATGACTTGTGGGACCTACATGTCAGTCTGCACAAAAATCCCCGAGTGACCTCGTACCTTCGGCCCGTCCACCTAGTCATCCTCGGCCATGGGACGCAGCTACCACCGCCGGCAGAAGGCAAGGTCAAAACCGCTGGCGGTGCAGAGCCCATGTTGCGGCAGCCCGGATGCCAGCTCCGTCCGGTGCTCGCGGCTGCTAGCTAGCCAAGATAGCTCTGTCCAGCTGCTTGTCTGCAAGGTTTGCTAGCTAGATTGGCATGGCAGCGCGGCGGCTTGCTCGCACGCGCCGTGCTAAGGCCAGCCATCTGGCTCAAGCGAAGGCCAGCGCGGCGGCTTGCTCGCTCGTTAGTCACGCTCGGGCCAGCCTGCCAACCCGTGCGGAGGACAGCGCGGCGTCCGGCCCATCTGGCGAAGCGGCGGCCAACTCTCTCATCACAGTCGCCACCGACGAAAACGCATTAGTACTGTTTGAGGTAATTAATGTTCAGGAAAAATAATGATTTGAGGGGGAATAACAGGATAGAAGGTCAGATGTGGGTCCCTTGTGTCAACGGTCAAACAAAATGTGTTGGTTTAAGCTGCTCGTCAGCACGGACGTGTGGGCCAACCCTGTCATAAATGGGTTTAAATGAACCTAATCGGTAGGAGTACTAGGTAGTAGTTTTTTGGTGTGGATTAAGAAATTTTGGGTATGTTTTTGCTATTTTTTGTACAATAGATTCTTCCTAGGGCTGGTTGAAAGTGGTAGTTTTTTGTTAAATACTATACATATTGTAAGTAGGAGTGAAAGTTAAGCTTTGGAAGCCAATAAGCAAGGCTAGTTACATAGTGCATATGTGTACATGATTGAAAGTAAATATCAACCATGAGTGCCTAATATCTTGATGGAAAACTCGAAACTATGGAATAGTAGGAAAAATGCATGGTTGGAAATACTAGCAATGTTCATGTGCGTTGCAATGAATCATAATTAGAATAATACTTATTCACAAACTTGATACAAAACACTCTAATTTTGATATACATATGTCACTAGAGATATATTATGTTTCAATTAGAATATATTCCTTGGGCTGTTTTGGTGAGGTCAGGGAGGGATGTGGTTGGTTTTAAGATACTAATTATGGGTTTTTCTGCAAATTGGTAGACAAGTGGGATGTTGGTGAGAAAAGGCAACAACTTACCTCACAGTTGTTAGATGTAGATCTAATGGTCAGAAACAATGGATGGCAGACACACCATCATCACCAACTTAGTCTTCTGTAGGAGTACTAGCAAGATCCGTGCATTGCACGGAACATCAAGATGCATTTTTTTATAAAACACTTGTTGTGATTGGCCCTTGCGGGAGTAATCCCATGTGTAAAAACTAATGATATCTCGAGAAATATGAGATAAGGTGAAGAGGAGTGGGGTGTGGTGGTGATTGGTGTCCGGACTGAGCGGAGGCATGGGGATTGACAATGCCGGCAACGGCCACCAGGCCAGTTTGTTCTAGAGGCTTCCTTTCTTAATTGCTCAACAATGAGGTTTGTTGGAGATAAGGATGAACAATGAAAGGCCTTTTCTGCAAATGTGGAGAGGGGTGCGGGTATCTTTTAGTTTAATTTCCATCCGTCAGATATAGATCGGATGGTCTATATTGCAAGATGGCACACGTACCATCATCACCAACTCGGTTTTTTATAAGAGAGGAAATATAAGTATGGAGATACAAACGTATTATCGATACTTGCTTCTGTAAACTAGCATCTACATTCTATTCAATGCCTCAGCATGTGGGGCCTTAACACAATGACTTCTCGACTGTGTAAAACAAAGATTTTCCCGTTGCCGATAAGGAGGGGGTGACGGTGGCGCGCTTTTTGGCTTGCTCTAGTCCTAGTAGTCATACTAGGTGGTCTAAGCATGTGTAGGTTTATTCTTTTCCACGTCTCGTGTTCGCCATACTGCCACGACTATTTATGAATAGACGGTAAGTTATTCACGGGGAAACCCTTGTTGAGCGTGTTTGCGAGAGAGAGAGAGAGAGAGAGAGAGAGAGTGCGTGTGTGATATGTTAAAGACTGAGGCAATGATAACAGATTATTTGTGTCTATGTGTGTGGAGGATAGAGAGAGACATGTACATGGGGCTTTGTGTTGTGTAACGTGGAGACACATATACATAACTAGAGTGTGAGTGTCTGAGATACACATGCGGACATGGGGAGAGATGAGGATCCAGATAAATGGGTGTTTGCGCGTGTCTGTGTGTGTTTGTGCACGCGTTTGTGTGTGAGAGGGAGTGTGTGTATGTGGAGTAGAGAGACCACTAATGATGTAAACCTAGTATAAGGGAAGGGGGAATGGTGTGACATGTGTAGTAGCGGGATAGCATGGGTGCGAGCGGGGGGAGCAGACTATTTGGAAGAGACATCGAGTGTGTGTGTGGGAGAGGGGTGCGAGAGCGAGCGAGCGAGAGAGAGAGAGAGAGAGAGAGAGAGAGAGAGAGAGAGAGCTAGCGACGGGGAGAGAGAGAGAGGAGGAGAGGGGGCGAGAGGGGTCATTTGTGTCCATAAATGGCGTATAGATAGGGATACAACATTGATGTTGTTCAAAATTGGCCTATGTACGGAGACGCAAGGGAAGCGAGTCATCGTGTGTGTGATAGGGACTTCATGAGAGATCTAGAATAGATGGTGTAGAGAACAATGTACGAAATCGAGAACGATGATACATTAGGGAGCTATGGAAAGAGTCACGACATATATGTATACAGGGAAGGAGCTGGGGCGGGTCCGCATGTGGGAGAGATAGAAAGAGGAGAGTGGTGCACAAGGAGACAAAGTGTGCTTGTTTACAGTGGAGGTGGTGTGTGAGGTGAGTGCGCGAGAACCACATAACTAGGGACATAGACGTTTGGGGCGACATTTTGTGTGTATGGGAAATATACACTCTACATAGTGCGTTTGCTTGGGAAAGAGAGATAGCGGGAGACCTAAAAAGTGAGGGAAGATATGTGTGCATGCCCGAGAGACAAAGTGATATAGACCTATATTGGGGTCCGGACTTTAGAAGAAAGAGGGGTGTTATTGTGCTCGTGTGTTGGTGTTTGGGGGAGAGAACGACTTCTCTCTGTGTGTGTGGGCAGGGCAAGGGGGGATTGGCTTCAGATATAGATTGAGGTGTCTATATTTGAGGGACTTTAGCGTAATTGAGATATTGTGCACTCATGGTTGATCAATTTGTTTCACAGTTTGGACTATGAGATAACGATAGTTTTGAACATGCGTGATATACCTAGATGTACCAGATTTACAAACCTAAGATTGGAATTTTGGAATTCGGCTCCATCATTAGCTTTTGTAATTCATTTAAATAGAGGTACATTTTTAAGCCGGGATTTCGTGATTTCAAATTCATATATCAAACCTAGAGATATACACATACGGGCACGTTCAAACTTTATAATCATCCACTTTATTCATACACATACACATTTTTGCTTTTGTCATCATATTTAGGATAAACACATTTGGAATTTCATTTGAATTGGAACGTATGTTGGTATTTGCTTGTAGTAGCTCAATGATCCATATTTGAATTGAATGGACAATCTAAGTTTCGAGTTGGAGACGTTGATTTTCAAAAATTGCACTTTTTTTTGCGTGCAAAACAAACAAATTGTCGGCCATGATATCATAGTCGGCCGTACGAGAGCAGAACACTTATAATTTTAGGCGCCAAAAGCTTTCAAACTTCCCGCTCACATCGAAATATCACTCGCCCGAAAGTTTGGCCCTGCGATATTATTGTTTTACCCCTACCACATGAACGGAAAAGGGCTGCTTTGGTAACTCCATTGTTTTCCCCTCTTTGCCCCAACATTCTTCCCCAGACCCCTCCCATTCCCCTCCCCGAACCCCCAACCACGGCAAGCCACCGAATCTAGTCCTCCGCCGCAGCGGTGGACCTCACACCCTGTCGGATCTACCTTCCGCACCTTGGAACCCCCAACTTCCAACTCACCACTCCACCGGAGCCGCTTCAGCGACTGGCTTGTCCACCGCTCCAGATCTCCTTGACCACCATCATGGTTCACCGCACCGGATCTGCTTAACCGACGCCCTCATCCACCACACTGTAGGCCCTTCACTGACTCCCTCATCCGCCCCTTCACTGGCCCTTCATACAAGTCCTCGTCCGCCGCAACAGATCCGCCTCACCGAAAGCACTGTACAACGCGCTCGCCGAAGCCTTTGTCCACTGCACTGGACCCGCTCCACGGATGCCATATTCAACTCCACCGGTCCTGCTTTACCGACGCCGCAGACTAAGGAGGTTATTTTGATTTGTACTCCTTTGGTTTTTCTCTTTATCGTGCAACTGTTCGCTTACCACAGATGAGCTTTCTTGTATGTCGACAGGCACCGCAACCATAGCACCGGAGCCGCTTCATCGATGGAGACAGCCGGTCCAAACTCAACCGCAACACGAGCAACATCAACGATCCTTAGCTATCAAGTATGACAACGATACCCATACACCGCTGAGAATCAGGTACTATTATCCAACGGCCGGTGCCTACGTTCACTTTCCTAGCATAAGCACCGCACCTTTGAATTTCTTGAGGGCATCATTCAGTTTTTCATGAGATGCGTTATTCTGCTTGCACCTGTAGGGCCATACTTCTGGCAGTGAACCTGTTACATGTGCTAAATTACATACCAGTGCACATAGAGTTAATATGCTTTAGTTTTGTCCAAAGTACTCCCTCCATTCCAAAATCGATGTCCCAACTTTGTACTAACTTTGTACTGAAGTTAGTACAAAGTTGAGTCATCTATTTTGGAACTGAGGGAGTATTACTGTACTTCCTAGATATCACTACCTACTATTTTACTTCTTGAATGATATATTTATGATAATGGTGTTGTTCTGATGCCACCTGTTGGTTCCATCAGACTGCTTAATGTTCTCTATGCTTAATTACACATCAGCAAACCAGCATGTGGTTCCGCTGCTTTTTGTTCTTTTTACCCTACATTTTCTGATGCTATCTATTACATCACTACTCCGAGCCTCTCTTCATTACTTGTTTGTGTGTTCTTGATCTTCCCAAGTTGCATGACTAATATGATGCTTCTATTAATTATGGAGCTGCCAACCCCATTAAGCAAAATATTTGTTCTTTTGGGGCTGGCACCTCGAAGAAGCATAAAAATAGAGGGAAGCAGATATATTGTCATGTATGCACACACCCTTCTTTCATTAGTTTAGATGAACCAT
Source organism: Triticum timopheevii (assembly GCA_963921465.1). Classification (NCBI taxonomy): domain Eukaryota; kingdom Viridiplantae; phylum Streptophyta; class Magnoliopsida; order Poales; family Poaceae; genus Triticum; species Triticum timopheevii. The sequence goes on along the minus strand of OY997266.1, from coordinate 212,951,448 downwards.
TGATGATCAATTCGGACCAGTGCATGCGATTAAAACTAATTTTACCTAAATAGAGGGTGCAGAATAAACTACAACAACTAGATTTGCAACCACGAGATGCTGACGATATCTTCAAAGAACATTGCAACAGCAGCGAGGCTTCACAGTAACCTATGGTAAGCCAGTGTGTTTTAGTACATGTGAAATGTAATGCGAGTGGGCTGCTTTCTTGGCTTGTGCCCTCAACCTGTAATCCTACCGAATTACAAATAGTTCTGTTGTCTACTTTGATGTATTGCTTGATTCGAATGATTGTTTGTTGTTACGCTATACCTGAGTTGGCCAATATGTCAGCATTGCCTGTTGTACTATCATAAACAAATGCATGCCTATTTCATTTGATTCCTTAACTTTTCCTCTCAACTTCATCACAAGACTGTCTTCGTAGTTTATATGAGGCCACACTGTTAAGTGCTTTCTCAGATTATTTCAACTGCTTAGATGCCTTGGCAAGTTAGATATAGTGGTGGTACACTCCCTTTCAACTAGGGATGTCAACTGGGTCCCGTTTAATACCGATTAAAGTCCACTAGTAGTATGATAGTTCAAAAGAGTTTTTGTTTTTTGAGGAAAATGAACTAGGGAGCTAGCAAAAACTAACTAGATGGGACTGGTGGATGTCGTTTATTTGCCACTTACATCTCTAGTTTCATCTTACCATTTTAATTTCTTTTCGGCCGATTCTACTTCGAACCATTTAAATATAGCTTGCCATGCTCGGCAATAATTCGTCTGTCGTTTACCATGTAATCTTACTGCCTGGATCATAAGATAACTATCTCTTACTTATGTCCAGCGGAAACCTTTCAGGATGCCGTTCACACTAGGACACAATGTACAACCCCAGAATCTATTTGTGGAAGCAGTGCGCCATCCATGTTACCAGATAGCAGCAGTTCAGAGGAAACACCGCTAGAGAGCAGTATGAGCACATATATTATAGTGCTTGAGGCTCTACTAGAGGCAAAAAGAGATGGTGTGGCTGCCATGAATGAGGTAATCTTTATCTTGAAGTTGGAAATTACGGAATTAGCGGCACGCATTTTGCAAGCAACCCAAGAATTGGAGGAAGTAAGAATGTTTCATTTGAAGACGGAGCAGGTCCTGCTGTTTCTGCTATCTGAAGCCCAAGGTAATCCCAGTTCTTCTTTAGATACCAGTTGAAATATTCATTAGATTATTGTACTTGCATGTTGTGTCATGTCTCTAAATGGATTATGTTGCAAGACCCCCTATGTTGTCCATGTGTTGTAATGATCCGAATTTTTTAGGCGAGGTAATCCTCAGTACTTGTATGACTGACATAAGGTGAACCGTTTTTCGTGTGAGCATATTGTATTGGATGAAATAACTATTTGACTCAGAGTGTATCCAACCTACTGAATTCAAAGATCACGTCATTTCTAAATCATAATCATATATAAAGGTGGAATAAATCTTTGTTGTGGTTTTGAAGAAATAAATAACAAAATGTAGAATTATTTGTGGATATTCGTAATCAAATACAAATTGGATTTGAATTTAGTTTGCCAGGGCCCAGGGCAAACGTGAATGCTAATTCTCCCAAATTTTGAACAAAGCGGCTAAACACCCACTATAATTTGTGGGCTGCCCGAAGCAAGTGTTTGTGAGATGGAAACTACTGTCTACCCCTGACACTTGACATCCTTATCGACCGGATTTACACTACTGTCGATACGGGTACACAAGTAATTTCAATCAGACATGACACGACGGCCTCTGAGCCCATTCAGACACGGTGGGCGCCAAAGATGGGCGGCAAAACACATTTGTTTCAAGCTCGTCCAAAATAAATGTGTCTCTTCCTCCATTTCCTCATTCATACACGGTGGGCGGCAAAACAAACTCTCCTCGTCCGAAATTGATGTAGGCTAATATTTTAAATAGGGGCAGATGTGTAACTTCCCTCAGACTTGACACAACCGCCCTACCTGTCAGCCCCGTTCATACACCATGGGCGCCAACCATGGGCAGCAAAACACCCTCTCCTCGCCCAAAATAGTTACCGACAAATATTTGGGAGATGCAAGATTACCGTCCTATCCCCAACCGACGTGATGTCCGAAATTTTAAATGGGGGATAAGTTCGTAACTTTCCCACATTTTAGAGAAGCGCGTCCCAAAGTTTGAGATTCCCCCCTCCCCTCCATTTCCCCATTCATACACCGTCGGTGGCACGACAACCTCCGCACTGCGGCCAGCCTCCTCCGTCCGCCACCCCATCCTCCACCTTACCGGAGCCACTACCCCTAGCCCGTCGTCCACTGCAAGAGATGGACGTCTCTTATCCATGGTGCTGGACCATGATCCTTTCAATGCCTCCTCTCGCTTCATCGGCACCGTCGTCCACCTTATCGTTGCCTCTCCTACGACCGCCTTGTCCACGGCAACAGGATTTATCCCCTGACCCGACCGTCTGCCATCTAAAATCTTCTTCCCCGCCGCCGACAACCATCGCACCCGCAGCACCCTCAACGTATCAGCATAGGCCAACATGGCATCGCAAGAGAGGTGGTACTCTTCCATATGTGCTTAAGTTATTGATCTCACCCGGAAAATAGATCGTAATTTGTTTACTATACTTTTCTTGTCTGTACCAAATCGTAGTGGCTAGTTGAAAGCAAACATTGGTTGTGAAGTAGCTTTGTCCGGTTTTCACCTTCCGATCCGCCATGGCACGGGCACTATACTCGTAAAGCTTATGGTTTCCCCCCTTTATATTCACTACCATCATCATAGGTGCTTCGTGTCGTGCTAGCACTGCTCCTCAAGACCTCAACCCAAAGCTTACGTGTTGAAATACGAATCTGATATGATGCTCATATCACTAAAGTAGAGAACGTTTAATTGGTCACCTAATGTTCCTATATTTGTTTCGAAAAGCATGTGCGCCACCCACTGGTCCAGCTAGTTCCACTTTCCTGATTTTTCTCTTGATGCTTAGGGTTTTCCCCTTTTATCTACTCTACTATGATCTGCGTAGGTGCTTTCTGTCGTACTAGCATTACTCCACCCTTCAAGTTAAACAACACAACACTCCAAATTTGAAAGCTTAGTTGTTCGAATATGATTGTGATATGATACTAATATTAGTTAACCGACACATTTAATTGGTTAGCTAAAGGTCCCACTTGAGTTCCCAAATGCAAGTCGCGACATATAGAGAGACAACATAATTGCATTTCTTTGTCACTTGTTCACTGTACTTTCTTGTCCATACCAAATCTTAGTTGTTATTTCAAAGCAAACATCGGTTGCTAACTACCCTTTGCATGGTTTGCAGCTTTAGATCTGCCATCCCACTGCCACGGTCAACACTGTACTCATCATGCTTATGGTTTCCCCATTTTATGATGACCACAATCGGCCTACGTGGTTCGTGTCGTAATAGCACTGCTCCACCCATCGAGCTAAACAAGCTTAGTTGTACAAATTCATATATGATATTATTGCTGATATTAGTAAAACTGAGAGATGTTTAATTGGTTAGCTAAATGTTCCTACTTTAGTTTCGAAATGCATGTGAGCCACGTATGGAGAGACCAGAAAGAATAGTATTTCTCTGTGCGCTTTGGTTCATCATGGGTGGCCAACCGACATTGTATTGAAAGACTTCTAATATCTTCAATCTGCTTGCTCTTCTGCTCTTCTTTAAGATGATACTCTTCTCTTGCGGTCGACTGGTCAGGTCGAGTTGTTCTCCCTTAGTATATTTTGAATCTGTCAAGTCAGGTCGACTTGTTCTTCTTTACTATATGTTGAAGCTGTCATCTGCGAAGTGTCATCACTTCTGGAGCTCTCATATTTTGAGCAGTAGGCCACATTATATTAATGCACACACCAAATTACAACATGCATGGCATCTCTTAAAAGAATTGCAGAGATAGCACAAAGGGGTTTACAGGGAGGCAATATTGGATTAGAATCACTTCTGCATTACAAAGAAAATCTCACTTGTTTTTATGTTCTCATGCATGTAAGATATTGAGCATTATCAAAATGAATATGAGAATGGGTGCATGAGAGGAATATTGCGGAACAATCCACTTGCTAACAAACTCGGCATGGTGGAGGATGGCCTATCTTATTCAGCCATCAAGGTGCTTGCTCTAACTTTGCAAAGTTGTATTGGTCGCACATATTTTGCATCTGACCTCTTGCATTACTTCTACTTTGTTACACCATCTGCTTAGTTTAAGCATCATATATGAGTATATGCCATACCTATCCATTTTCTGTACTTATTCCATGTGTCGTCACACTATGTTTTTCCAGTCAAATGTTGTTCTTTTGTAATAGATGTCCAAAAGGAAGAGGGTGAGTGCAGAACCTCAAGGAGTACAAACTAGGTATTCGGAAAAGCTAGTGATACCTGTTAAATCAGATAGATCAGCAGCCATAGAAAACACAGGCCCAACTGTACCACACTTTACCCCTACTCCAGTGGCCAAACCCCTATTAGAACTACTGAGAGCCCAGCGTCAGGTACTGTCTATGATATCAATTCAAAATTTGAACTCCTAAATTTCTGCATGTGCCTTACCTTCTCTCTTGTATGAAAACTAATTTCAGAAGAATCTCTTGCTCAAAGGATCATACGATCTCACAACAATACTGGGCTCTGCATTGCTCTTGTCAGTACCTCTCTCCCTTTTGCCTTATAACACTGTACTTAACTAATTGCTATTTGATTATGTATCATCAGTCTGCACCTGAGCTTCATTATCCTCTGTTTCTTCCAATATTATTTGATCTATATTTACTCTTTGCAAAATGTAGAATAATGGCAACGCTTATAAATAATTTTCTTTGGGGAATTTATTGAATTATCCTTCCACCAACATGGAGAAGGGCTTTGTCCAGCCCGTGTTAACATGTAATGTAAGTTCATCCTTCTCAAGCCTTCAAACTTTGTTCTAGTATAGATTTGGATAGGCATCATTTCCTCCACTACTGTTTGCTTTGTTGTTTACATCTGATTGGATGTTTGCAACAACTACCAATTTCAAATTGTAGTTGTAAAAACATGTTCCTTATGCAGAACAGATCCATTTATTTGCTTATATAATTGTGAAACCTGTTATGTGTCTCCTTGTTTCTCTTCCAGAGTTGTATCTCTTATGCCAGGCAGAACTTAAGGGAAGATAGTGAGCCAAACCATCTTGAGGACAGCGAGATGACCCTATAGTCCTGTCTTGATGAAGACAGTGAGTTGAAGCTACTCACCAGCACGTGTGAGACAACCTCTGTGCAGTCACTGCCTCAATTTGTTTGACTTCTTTAGACTCAACTTAAAGCGGAAAGGCTTGCTTCAGCTCATCTCTGACTTGAAGTCAAAGATGCAATGAAGATGTCAGAGGACTGCCGTGCGCACCATCATGCCATACATCTACTATTGATGCATCTATCCTTGACACAAATGAGGTCTACTCAGCTTCTTCGGCTGTTTGGGGGGCCCGACCTGGCCAGGCCTAGTGCCTTTTGAAGTGCTCTCAGTTTTGTATATTCTTTTGTCGGCGCGTTTATTTGCACTGGTGGCGAACTTTGATGCCCATTGGATGTAAAATGTGTGATAACCGTGATAGCCTAGCGTAAGTTGCTTGCTTATTTATTTCCTTGTTGTCATGTTTATTTGTTTGCTTGTAGTCATTGCACTTCTTTTTCCGCGGTTTGCTAGTGGCTGTAATAACCTATTTTTTAAAACTAGGCCACAATAACCATGGACTAATATTTACTGTAGTGACACTAGGCCTCCTATGGGCCGTAGAAACAATGGGCCTTCTACGGGCCGTAGAAACAATGGGCCTTCTACGGGCCGTATCATCAATGGGCCTTATACGGGCCGTATGATCGATCTGCCAAACATGGGCTAATAACAGGCCGCATTATGGCCGTAAATGGGCTAGAGTTGGAATCGTCCGTTCACGGGCCGACCATAACGGGCCATCGTTAATAGCCCATATTTGATGACACTATGAAAACGGCCCAACGTATTAACGGACCACAAACGGGCCGACTGTAACCATGAGCTGAATTTGGCCCACAAGCAGAAAATGACAGTAACGGGCCGTAAGTAAACGAATGCTGGAAATGAGACCAAGAATAAATGAGCTCTGAGAAGGCCGAAAGATAACATGGGATGGAAATGGCCCAACGGGATAACAGGCCGTTAATGGGTATAAAGTGATACATTGTTCATTATGGGCCAGTTTCACCACGGGCCGTTAATGGGTGTAAAGTGATACACTGTTCATTACGGGCCAGTTTCACCACGGGCCGTTAATGGGCCAAGAGTTACGAAGGGCCTCATATGGGCCGAAAGACGTCATGGTCCATACATGGGCCATATGTGAAAACGGGCTGGAATCATATTGGATGGCCCAGATGATGCTACTGGGCCTAATTCGGATAGTGCATAATGGGCCTTGCGTTAGCAGGCTGGAAATGGGCTATATGCGAACATGTCGTTAGCAGGCTTTCCATGGGCCGATTCGCCACCTTTTGACCAAGTCAAACGGGCCAGCCTTTCCACAGGAATGGGCCTCTGTTGGGCCGTGCCACATGCTGACGTATCATAGGCGCCTTCTGTCCAATGAGTGGATGACATATGTCCCAACAATGAGATGACACATGTTTCCTCCAGCGAATGATGATTTTACACGTGGAAAATCCCCATTGGTCGGGGCTGTTAACTGGTTATAGGATCAAAAACTCGACCCGATAGCTTAACGGTGTTCCGTTATGGTGGATGCCACATGTCGGTCACCCTTGACGAAAGCACTTCTGTGACGCGCGATTTATCGTCATGGAAGTGGACACTTCCGTGATGATAATTTTGGTAATGTCATGGAACACTTCTACGGCAGCACATGTATGACTATCTTGATTCTGTCATAAAATCGTCATGGTTGTACATGCATGACAAAAAACGCGACCTACTGTGACAAACACATATCATCACGGAAGTGTGTTTTTTTGTAGTGCTCCCTTCTCCCGAGCCACGAAACCTCAACCCCTCCTCTATGGCACCCCCCACCGCACCAATTTCACAGCCGCCCTCCTCCCTAATGCGGGAGACGTTGTCCATTTGCCGTCATGCACTGGGCCGTGTGCCTCTTACTCCGTGCTGCTGGAGCTACCTCGACGACGGCCACGTGAACCGTACCGGAGCCGATTCGCCCCCGCTGTTGTTCACCGCGCCGGAGCGGCTCCAACTTCGGATCCGTCCGGAGTCCCAGCGCTGCTTCCCCATAGCCGTAGACCATCACAACATCTCTGCTTCCCTGCCGCCGGTCGCCACCACAAATGCGCCGGCCTCACCGACTCGGCAGCTAGAGCTGCCTAATTCACCATGTCGCTAGATAGGTCGCACCCTCATCTCAAATCACTTTAATTAGGCGTCAGTTGTCTGAATTTTTATTCTGGGTCAATCGATTCCCAATGGGAATCATCACCCCTCGAGGCGGCGGAGCTCCTGGGCTGTCGGTTGGCTGGTGTCTAACGTAAGGCTGCGGGGGCGCAAGTTCTTGGCGGAAGCAGGCTTTGATGGCTAACTTATTTTGCGTGGGTTGAAGGTACTGCCGCTACCGGATCTGGATGATGGCGAATCTTTGTTGATTGGCTCGAGGGCGGCGCAACCACGGCAGTGCAATGAGGCAGGGAGCGGGTTTTGGTCAGGGCCTCGGATGGCGGAGGCAGGCTGCTCTGCCATTGGTCACTGGCTCTTCAGGGAAGATTCCGAACAGTGTTAGCCGGGAGGCACAAGACAGCCATGAAGCCATCCGGCTTAGATCGGACAGTACCAAAATAAAATAAAATCGTGTGACCCCAATTTAGTCTTCAGTCAACAGACGTGTGACCACTCTTGTACCTTGATATTGATCTCTTAGGGTATTTCTTCATATGAAAGAGATGTGTCATTCTTAACATTATGCGTTATCTGCATCTTCAGTCACACCATCTTCCGACTCACCATAGCTGCTCCAATAAGGGAAGCATACACCAGAAGGGAGCTATAGTCCCCATTCAACAGTTCCCTGCATCGAATGCGCGTGCCCGACATGGACAGCCACAACAACTGCAGGGCCATTGACAAGTCAGCACATGATGCTCACTCCTATGGATGGCGGCTAGATAGGTTGTACCCTCATCTTACTTGTGTGCAACATTTATGGCTTTGTTATTCATCTAAGTATGGAAAATAGATTATCACATTTCACTGTATATTCATGCTGATCTCTTACGGGTCTTGTTCAGGAGTTAACGTTGTTCCATAGTTCAACTAAGATACTTGTTTTTTAGGTAACATTGTTCCATAGTTATCATCGATCAACCAATGCTATCCCACATGCTGGTGATTATAGTATTATACCACTTCTAGTATTACATATGTTGTTCTTTAATACTTTTGTGTGCCATCTAGTTAATCTCAAGTACAAACAATACATATTTTGTAGTTGTCATCCGTGTTCTCCCTTTAGTTTTTGAGACCTGTTGCTGCTAGTTAACCCAAGTCCTACTATTTATGTCGTCTCCTACAGGCACTCATTACATAAATCTAACTATTAGTTGTCTTCCATGCATGTCAGATATAATTGCACACACTGATATATCCACAAGAACCTCACGGAGCAATGTAAAGGCCAATAAACTTGATGTCAATGATACCCAATATGATGGAACATGTAAAGGCAGTTCTTTAGAAGACTTGCAGAAAGATGATGAATCCTCTTCACCCCACATGGTCCTTGCTATGACTTGGCCCATGATATGGGTACAACATGCATATAATGTCCTTGAGTGTATCTACTCTGTTGCAATGCCATGTGCTTAGCATGCTGATCATGCATGTAAATATGTCATGCCTTCCTATTTTTCAGTACCTATTCCATTCATGATAACATGCTTTCAAATTCAAGTACTGTCATTCTACTCTATCGCAATGCCATCTGCTTAATTTGGACATCATGCTTCTGAATATCTTATGTACTGTTATTCATCAGTATGTACTTCATCTGTTTACCATACCATGTTTTTTTACATTGAAGTGTTGTTCTAGTCCTCTGTTGCAATGCCATCTTAGTTTCCCAATCATACATGTGTATGTTGCCTAGTTTTTTCAGTACGTATTCTGCTAGCATATAGTTTTACATTCAACTAGTGTTTTTTACTGTGTTGTCACTCCCTCCATCCGGATTACATGTTGTCGAAATGGATAAGAAAGGATGTATCTAGAACTAAAATACGCCTAGACCCATCCATTTTTTCGGATGGAGGGAATACATGTCAATATGTGATGCCTTTCTATTCTTCAGTACCTATTCCATCTCTATGCTATAGCATGTTTTATAATTGAAGCACCATTCTTCTATACAAGGCATGCAAGGGGAAGACGACTATGTTAGAATCTGAAGGGTTACAAACAAGGTCTTTGCAAAATATCCAAATGCCAAGAGATAGTAAACCAACTCCAGTTTTTATAGATACTACTCCAGCATAGAGAAACCCAACTCCTACTGATAATAAGCAGATTCCAGTGGCCAAAAAACTAGTCCGCTCGAGTCCAGCAAAAATATGTCAACTCCATTCTAAGAAGCATGTGTGTATGTCGGATGTTGGGTTCCGGCAGACCCTTGAGGTTTGAACTCTAGGGTGCGCGTGAAGATCTTCCCCCTACCAATCTACGTCCAATTGCCTTGCGAGAATCTAAGCTAAATCGATGAACAACACAAGGGACACGAGATTTATACTGGTTCAGGCCACCGTTGTAGTGTAATACCCTACTCCAGTGTGTGGTGTGGTGGATTGTCTCAGGGGCTGATGATAAACTGTACCGGGGAAGAACAGCCTCGCGAGAGGTGTTCTTAAGCTGGTGTGGTGTTCTTGTAGGAAAAGATCCCCCCTCTACTGTGGTGGCTATCTCTATTTATGGAGGCCCTGGTCCTCTTCCCAAATATTGAGCGGGAAGGGAGCCAACAACGACCATTTTGAAGGGGAACATCTAGTACAAGTTATCCTAACTAAAGTTGGTTTTCGGCTGCCAAAGGCACTGGTGATGACGCCGTCTTGGGCTGCATGGTGACCTCCATCCTGCCGCTCTGCTGGTCTTAGTCTCGTTGCACCGAAATTGTAACCTTTGCCTGATTCCTCGGTACTCCGCGCCTGTGCTTGCCCCCTTTGCACCAAAGAGGAAACAAGGACACTGTGCTGGTCGGTGCCTGCCTAGTCTCGATCGTCATGGCTTGCATCACGGGCACCTCGCGAGGTACACTTTCGTTGATCTCTCCGCCTCCTCGCGAGCCTTCCTGGTGAGGCCGCTCCTGAGGAAGCCTTGCGTCGTCTGCCCTGCGAGTCTTGGCCCCTCGCGAGGGTCTTGAGTTTGCGTTGATGAAGATGGGTCATACTGGGCCACCACTTGAGCTACGCCACAGGCCGCAGGTAGGCAAGTCTGGGGACCCCCGTTCCCAGGATGCCGACAGTAGCCCCCGGGCCCAAGGCGTGCTCGGACTTGTCTTAACAGAGGAGCGAAGGGGCAAGTGCGGAGCGTCGCGGGACCCAATAGCCTGCGGCCTTGGGTGCCGCATGGCGGTTGATGGGACATGGGCGCCTCTGCTTCCCCATGCTGCCTCGGCAACTGCCCGACTTGACAAGTCCATGCATGTGAAAATGAGTCATGATTACCTGTGATCGTGGAGGCCGACAGTTGGCCTGCCTTTGTTATAAATGCGGGAGGGCGCAGGCCCCCGCTGCACGTCTTCCTCCTTCCGCTTGCTTCTTCTTTCTCCCCACTCCAGCTGCTCACCGCGTCCTATGGCACCGCTGAAGAGGTTCTCAACCCCGGAGAAAGGAAAGGCTCGTCGGGAAGAGCCTGACTCTCCCCCGCCCAAGCGCGGCCGAGGTCGTCCCAGCAAGCATCCAGCGACTCCCGTAGCGGCTCCTCGTGGTCGCGGCAGTGATCTCCCGCGTGGCGATGGGCGTCTGGTGGTTGAGGGGAGGCGCGTTGTGGCCGAGTGGCCTCCTAGGTTGTGCTTCCACTCGGCTGAGGTGCTGCCGGAGTTCGTCGTGTGGTCGGCGGACCCAACCGGTAGCTGGCTCCAGCTTCCCCGCTTCTTCGTAGGCGAACTCCCGGCCGGCGCTCCTGGCGGCCTCTGGCTTCAAGCGGACAGCTGCTGCAGCAAGGCTTCCTGGGTCTCACTTGAGATCTCCGTCATCGGGAACGTGGCTTTGGCCTGCGGCTGGCGAACGTTTGCCCGCGCGCGTGGCCTGGGCCGGCGGTGCACCCTGCATTTCAAATTTGACGGCGACGCCACCCTCTACATGAGGGTGTTCGGAGAAGATGGCCGCCACGTTGGGTGCTGCCTTGAAGATGATGACGGCGGCCGGGTGCTTAGCCTTGGCGACGGCCGAGATGAAGACAAAGGTGGGCGCATGGCCAACGGCGTCCGTAGCTCGCCAAGCTTCGGCGGCTCCCCCTCTGACGACAGCTCCTCCAGCAGAGGCCGTGACCAACCACCGCGCCGCCGCGCACGCCTTGAGGGGGGTAGTGGGTCATCCCGTCGTCACACCTCGGTGAAGCATGAGGAGGGGTCTGACTGAGCTCCGGAGGGCAGTACGAGCCCCCGCCATGAGTCATCGTCGGGCAAGCCGCGTCTATTTTTTTTCTCCTTTTCCTGTATAAAGAGAGAGAAGTGTGGAGCCCCGTGGGGGCGTGCTGGACTGTTGCCTTTAACTACTATGCTATTTTCATTATTCCCGTGTGGTGTTTCGGTCTTGCGTGCTCAAGTGTAGGAACAACTTAGCTTGGGGGACTTGCCGCAGTCTTTGCTTCTTGAGGCTGAGGCCTCGTCGTGCGTCTCAAGACCTGCAAAAATTAGCCGGGGGGATAGCTTTTGAACCCTGGTCATGAGGGTAACCAGCTCAGGTCCTGCATTCGCGTCGCGATGCCCGTGGGGCACGGACTCGGAGAAGCACTCCTGCGGTGAGCTTGAATAGGGAAGCCTCACAAGACTGGGTCTGAAGGCACTCGTGAGGGCGCCCGCGCAGCCCCCTCGCGAGGCTTGCGAAAGAGAAGACGAGTCAGGCGAGCAACAAAGACAAAGAATCACGGGCCGGGGATGGCAACAATGCTAAAAGCAACTCCAATAAAATTTCGAACAAGGGTGAACAAGCCAACTACAGAAAGCAAATGAAAAGCCGCGTCCGGCACCTACTCTAGTCTTCAACATCTTCTCATCAGCGCGAAGCTAAGTGCTTCCACCGGGCATGGGCGGGAGCCCCCGAGGCTCGAGGGCGGCTCTTCGGAGACTCCGGGGCGTGTACAGCCCCAACTCATTATTACGTGAGAGTGTCACGGGCGGTGAGCTTCACAGGCATTGGCCTTCTTCACAGGCACCGGGCCTTTCTTGGGGCGATGAGCTTCACATGCGTTGGACTTCTTCACAGGCACCGGGCCTTTCTTGGCTCGACAAGCTTCACAGGCGCCGGGCCTTCTTTACAGGCACTGGGCCTTTCTTCAAGGGTAGAACTTTCGGAGGTGCTGGATGTTCCACGCGTTCGGGATGGGCACCCTCTCCTGGGTATCCAAGCGCGCGGCGCCAGGTCTGGAAACATGAACAACCTTGAACGGGCCCTCCCACATGGGCGAGAGCTTGTGCAGCCCTTCCCTGGAGAGCACCCGCCTGAGCACGAGGTCACCTACCTCGAGGGTCCTGGGGCGGATGTAGCAGCAGTGGTACCACTGCAACGCCTATTGGTATCTCGCTGCTCGAAGCGCAGCTTCTCGACGGTGTTCCTCCCCTAGCATGAGGTCCATCCCCCGCATGGCGTCCTACTGTGCTTCGTCGAAAGCCAGGACCCGCGCGGAGCGACGCCTGACGTCGTGAGGAAGGACCACCTCATCCCCGTAGACAAGGAAGAATGGGGTTTCACCGGTCGACTTGGTAGCGGTTGTGCAGATGGACCATAGCACGGATTGGAGCTCATCGTACCATCCCCTGCCGCAGGCCTCCAGCTTCTTCTTGAAGGTCCTGGTTTTGAGGCCTTTCAGGACCTCTGTGTTGGCACGTTCAGCCTGGCCATTGCTCCAAGGGTGTGCCACAGAAGCATAGCATATCCGCGTTTCAAGGTTAGCACAATATGTTTTGAAGAGATTGCTGGTGAACTGCAAACTGTTGTCGGTGATGATGCGATTAGGCACCCCAAACCGGCTCACGAGGCCCTTGATGAATTTGACCGCTGAACCGGTTGGGATGGTGTGGATAACTTCCACCTCTGCCCACTTGGTGAACTTGTCAATGGCGACGTAGAGGTAGCGGTAGCCCCGTGGAGCCCGGGGAAACGGGCCCAAGATGTCCAGCCCCCATACAGTGAACGACCATGAGAGAGGAATGGTATGCAGGCCCTGAGACGACTGATGAATCTACTTGGCATGGAATTGACAGGCATCACATGCCTTGACCAGCTCGATTGCGTCATTGAGTGCTGTTGGCCAATAGAACCCGCTGAGAAATGCCTTGCCGATGAGGGTCCGTTAAGACGAGTGGTGCCCACAGTCTCCACCGTGAATGTCTACCAGCAACTCTTTCCCTTGCTCCCTAGAGATGCAACGCATGGAAACATCATCCGGCCGCTTCCGGTAGAGCTCTCCGTCTTGGATGCAGTAGGCCGTGGCCTGCCCGCCATGCATTCTGCGTCCTCCTCCTTCTCTGGCAGAGTCCCTTGCATCAGGTAATCTTTGAATTTCGCGGTCCAACATCCCTCCTGAGGCTCCGGCGCCAGGAGTAGGCGCGCTCCTGAGGTCAGGCCGCAGGCCGGAGCTCCTGAGGCCGGCGGTTGAGGGAGCTCCTCCCGAGGCTGCATTGTACTTGATAGTGATGGTGCTACTGAGGGTTTGAAGAGTCGTTCCTCGAAGACGCCGGGCTCCTGAGGCAGCCGCCTGGACGCCCTCCTGGCGATGTTATCAGCCTCTTGATTGGTGCCATGGGGTACATGCTGCAACTCCAACCCCCAAAACTGCTTTTCCATCCTACGGACCTCCGCAAGATATGCTTCCATGTGTTCGTCCTTTGGCTCGTACACCTTGTTGGAGAAGTTGACGAGGAGTTGTGAATCTCCCTTGATGATGAGGACCTTTACCCCCAAGGCGGCTGTAGCTTGCAAGCCTGCTAGCAAGCCTTCGTATTCTGCTATGTTGTTGGAGACCTTCTCTCCATGCTGGAAACAGAGCTGCACGGCGTAATAGAGCTTGTCCTGAGTGGGGGATATGAGCACTGCGCCAGCCCCTACGCCATGTCGCGAGAACGCTCCATCGAAGTACATGACCCAGCCGTCCGGTGCCTCACTTCCTGGGGAAAGCGAACGATCCTCGCCCGCTTCGAGCCCTGGTGCCTGTGTCCATTCCGCCACGAAATCTGCAAGTGCGGCTCCTTTGACGACCCTGGTCATGCTAAATTCCAACTGAAATGCTGGCAACTCGATGTTCCATTCGGTGACCCTTCCGGCTGAGTTGGGGCTCCTGAGCACCCTTTCCAAGGGATAGGCCAAGACGACCTTGATGGGGTGACCTTGAAAGTAGTGTCGTAGCTTGCGTGAGGCCACCAGTAGCGACAACAAGAGCTTCTGAGGCATGGGGTATCGTGCCCTTGCGTCCCGGAGCACCGTGCTAATGAAGTACACGGGATGCTCGACAAGGGTGGGGGCGCTGATGCGGCCTGCATCTTTCGGAGGTTGAGGCGCCTCCTGAGATGACGGAGCCCCCAGCGCCTGATTGCTTGGTGGGGCCTCTTCCGCCCTAGGTGTGTCCCCCTGCTGAGGCTGGTTCCCATCTGCTGTGGCTGTGGTCTCCGCGAGGTCTTCTCGGCCTTGTGCTGCAGCGGTCTGGGTCAGGACCGATGCGGCCCATACTCGGCGCTCCTCCCGAACCACCACCAGGGCTGCGCTGGCGGAGTAGGGCGTGGCTGCAAGGTAGAGTACCAAGGGCTCCTGAGGGCGGGGAGCCACCATCACTGGAGGGCTGGTCAGGTACATCTTGAGATCTTGGAATGCTTTGTCAGCCTCTTTAGTCCATTTGAATGGGCCCTTCTTCTTCATCAGCTTGAAGAAGGCATGGCTCGTTCTCCCAGCTTGGAGATGAAGCGTCCCAACGCGGTTACTCGCCCGATGAGCTTCTGCATTTCTCTGAGGGTCTTCGGCGGACTCATGTCTTCAACTGCCTTGACCTTCTCTGGGTTAGCCTCGATACCTCTGTGGGACACGAGGAAGCCCAAAAGCTTGCTAGAAGGGACTCCGAACATGCACTTCTCCAGGTTGAGCCGCAGGTCCACTTCGTGAAGGCCCGCGAAGGTTTCTTCCAGGTCCTATATCAGGGTCCTCGCCTCCCGAGACTTCACCATGATGTCGTCGACATATGCCTCGGCGTTCCTTCTGAGCTGCCGGCCCAAGGCGATGTGAATCAGTCGCTGAAAGGTTGCGACCGCATTGCGCAATCCGAACGGCATGCAGGTATAGCAATATACTCCGCATGGGGTCAGGAAGGCCGTTTTCTCCACATCTTCTACCGCCATCTTCATTTGGTGATAGCCCTAGAAGGCATACAGGAAGCACAACAGGTCACACTCGACAGTGGAATCGACGATTTGGTCGTTGCGAGGGAGCGGGAATGGATCTTGAGGGCAGGCCTTGTTGAGGTTGGTGAAGTCAACACACATGCGCTCCTTTCCTCCCTTCTTTGGCACAACAACAGGGTTGGCCAGCCATTCAGGATAGCGAACTTCACGAATGACACCTGCAGCCTCCAACTTGTGGGTTTCTTGGACAATGAAGGCCTGCTTCTCGGTGGACTATCGCCTTGCCTTCTGCTTCACAGGATGCATGTTGGGGCGCGCATTTAGATGATGCTCAATCACCTCTCTTGCAACCCCCCGCTAGCTGATCAGGTTCCCATGCAAACACCTCCTTGTTCATGCACAGAAATTTCACCAGGGCCTCTTCCTGTTTAGGGTTGAGATTGGCGCCTATGGTGAAGGTGGCGCCAGAGGGTCCATCTTCATCGACTGCTACTTGCTTGGTCTCCACCTTGTCTTGGGTGAACAACTGCTTCTTCTCGGCCGGCACAGCCCCCTTGGGCTCGAGGGTGTCGGCGCTGGCGGGCTGCGCCACTGCGGCCGCCTTGAAAGCGAGCCTGAGCTCCCGCAGAGCATCTTTCGCGTCTCCAGACATGGTAAGGACACCGCTGCTCCCGGGCATCTTCATGAGGTTGTAGGCCCGGTGAGTCGCCGCCATGAACTGGGCCAAGGCAGGGTAGCCGTGGATGGCGTTGTATGGGAGGCCGATGGGGGCGATGTCGAAGTCGACCAACTCTGTGCGGAAGTTGTCGTGGGTGTCGAAGGTCACCAGGAGGCGGATCTTCCCCAGGGAGTCGGTGGGGCTACCTCCTACGCCTAGGAAGCGCTTGCTAGGTTCGAGTCGCTCGAGCGGCACGTGGGGGAGGCTAAAGGCCTCCACGGAGAGCATGTTGAGGCCGGCCCCGCCGTAGATGAGGGTCCTGGTGATGGCCACCTGGCAGATGGTGGGGGTGCATAGCATCGGGAGCGCGCCCGAACAGGCGGTGTTGGAGGGGTGATCGGCCAAGCTGAAGGTCTAATCGGCCATGGGTGCCACCTAGCCCGGGGGGGGGGGAGGGCTTCACGGCGCTTGAGGACGGCACCTATCTGGCGGACGAACAGCTTCATGTGGCGGCTCGAGGGTAGCGCCTGCGAGCCGCCCAGGAGAGTTGCAACGACCGGGATCGCTGGCGCAGCATAATGGGCGAGGAAGAGGCTGCACAACTCCTCCCAGGAGGCCACCGAAGCCGCTGGCAGGTGGAGCAACCACATGCGCGGGACGCCAGTGAGGGCCATGGGCAGCCAGTTAGCCATGACCCTGCCGTCGCCCCGGGCCTTGAGGACATCCTCCTCATACGCCAGCAGGAAAGCTAGCGGATCGGCCGCGCCGTCATAGCGCGGCGGCATGTCTGGCTTGAACTTGTTCGGCCACCGCACTTCTCGCAAGGCTGGGGCCAGGGCTCGGAGCCCCCTGGTCCCCACACCGACATCGACAGGCGGAGCAGGCGGTGCATTGCTCGCCATAAGGGCGGAGCGCGGTGCTGATGGAGAGCGGGTCGACGAAAGGGAGAGCTTCGGCGCACCCCTACCTGATGCGCCAAATGTCGGATGTTGGGTTCCGGTAGACCCTTGAGGTTCGAACTCTGGGGTGCGCGCGAAGATCTTCCCCCTACCAATCTACGTCCAATCGCCTCGCGAGAATCTAAGCTAAATCAATGAACAGCACGAGGGACACGAGATTTATACTGGTTCGGGCCACCGTTGTGGTGTAATACCCTACTCCAGTGTGTGGTGTGTTGGATTGCCTCAGGCGCTAATGATAAACAGTACCGCGGAAGAACAACCTCGCGAGAGGTGTTCTTGAGCTGTTGTGGTGTTCTCGTAGGAAAAGATCCCCCCTCTACTGTGGTGGCTATCTCTATTTATAGAGGCCCTGGTCCTCTTCCCAAGTATTGAACAGGAAAGGAGCCAACAACGGCCATTTCGAAGGGGAACATCTAGTACAAGTTATCCTGACTAAAGTTGGTCTTCGGCTGCCAAAGGCACTGGCGATGACGCCGTCTTGGGCTCCATGGTGACCCATCCTGCCGCTTTGCTGCTCTTGGTCTCGTTGCACCGAAATGGTAACCTTTGCCTGATGCCGCGGTACTCCGCGCCTGTGCTTGCCCCCTTTGCACCAAAGAGGATACAAGGACACTGTGCAGGCCGGCGCCCGCCTGGCGCCCGCCTGGTCTTGATCGTCATGGCTTGCGTCACAAGCACCTCGCGAGGTACCCTTGCCTTGATCTCTCCGCCTCCTTGCAAGCCTTCCTGGTGAGTCCGCTCCTGAGGAAGCCTTGCCTCGTCCGCCCTGCGAGGCTTGGCCCCTCGCGAGGGTCTTGAGTTTGCGTTGATGAAGATGGGTCGTGCTAGGCCACCACTTGAGCCACGCCACAGGCAAGCAACTCTGGGGACCCCCGTTCCCAGGACGCCAACAGTGTATCCTTGCATCATGAAATTTTATAGCATACTGATCATATTTTGTACATGTTTCATACCGATCTCTCTTTTAGAAAACAAGCTTAACAGATAGAAGAATTTATGCACTGGTACCGTCTGTGAGGAAAGATTCTTGCAGGAATTTTCTGTGCTCCAACGCAGAGGTAAGTACTGTTGTATATCACTATATTTTTACATCACCATGTATTTTGTTAATCGGCGTGAATCCAACCTTTATCTGATCTAAATTTAGTTGTAGCAAAATGTATGATTAAACGCCACAATGTTGATTTTTGTAAGGAAAACTTCCTGGTAGATTTGCATCCTAAGCTGCATGAGTGTAGTATCTCATATCAGTGGGTTTGAATACTTGTGTTCTGAAGTGGGTTTTCAGTGTTTTGTACTGTGTTGTCCTGTCGTATCCCTAGCTCTTACATGATACTCCCTCCCTCCAGATTACCTGCCGTAGAAATGGATAAAATTGGATATATCTAGAACTGAAATACGCCTAGACCCATCCATTTATTTCCGGGTGGAGGGAATACATGTCAATATGTCATGCCTTTATATTCTTCAGTACCTATTCCATCTCTGCTGTAGCATGTTTTATAATTGAAGCACCATTCTTCTATATAAGGCATGCAAGGGGAAGACGGCTATGTTAGAATCTGAAGGGTTACAAACCAGGTCTTTGCAAAAGATCCAAATGCCAGGAGATAATAAACCAACTCCATTTTTCATAGATACTGCTCCAACACAGAGAAACCCAACTCCCACTGATAATAAGCAATTCCAGCGGCCAAAGAACTAGTTCGCTCTAGTCCAGTAAGAGAATGTCAACTCCATTCTAAGAAGCGTGTGCGTATCCTCACATCATGAAATTTTATAGCATTCTGATCATATTTTCTACATGTTTATTACACATCTCTCTTTTAGAAAATAAGGTTAAATGATAGAAGACTTCCTCCATTGGGATTGTATTCGAGGAAAATATCCTGCAGGAATTATCTATGCTCCAATGCTGATGTAAGTACCTGTTGTATATCACTGTATTTTTACATCAGCATGTATTTTGTCAATCGGCATGAATCCAACCTTTATCTGATCTAAAATAAGTTGTAGCAAAATGTTAAAGGCGCCAATGTTGATTTTTGTAAGGAAAACTGCCTGGTAGTTTTGCATACTGAGCTGCATGAGTGTACTATCTCATATCATGCACATTACTGAATTGTAGTGCTGCTCTGGTTGCCCATTCATTCATTGTGTCAATGTTGCTTTCGTACTACCTTACTTGGTTGATGAAAGTTATGCCATATTGTGTTAATTTGGTCTAGGCTAGTTGCCCAAATGTTCGTTGTGTCAATGTTGCTTTCCTATTATCTGAGTTGGCCAATGATAGCAATGCTAGTGTGTTAATTTGGTGTAGGCTGCTGAAGACAAGAAGAAAAACTCTAAAAACAGCAAGGCAACCCCATTGTTTCTTTCCAGCAAATTTAGGACAGGTAATATGGCAATAACTCATGATTAATCTGTTTGGTTCCCCTCCTAATTTATGTTGTGATGCAGTGGTCGAGACACTGTCCACTATCAATAATACAAGCCTGCCAAAATCACCATCTGAATATGTTCAGTATCCTCTTTCACGAATGCAACGGAAAAAATGTATGTTTGTGAACCAATTAATGGCTGAAGCAATGATGGAAATGATGGAGGAATCAGAGGTGCAGATTCGTGCGCAACAACAACTGATCAATGTTTTCACAAATAGTGTAACAAAGCAGCAAGAACTTGCCCACATGCTTATGGGCGCCATCCGTGCTAAGGTTGAAGATTGTGACGTTGTAGATCGTTAGGTTCTGTTCATTTATTTGCATTGGCATCAATCTTTGATTGCCCAGTGGATGTAATTTCTTGTAATATATGCTGGATGTGCAACGTTTTTCCCTGTATGCCCTACCTTTGCTTGATTGGTTTTGGTCCTGTGCATAATTGCTCATCGTAATGGGCTCAAATTATATAATTTGGCCTAAAGACATGTACGAACTTTAGTGGGCTCATTAAGTTAATGTGCCGTTACTAGGCCAAAAGTTAATGGTCGGCCCTCTTACCTCCCGGGTCGTTAACAGGCCGACATCGAAGCGGGCAACAAGTGGGCCCATTTGATTTTACGGGCCATTAACATGCCGTTACTAAGGTCGGGCTACATATGGCCCAACTATACTATGCGCCTTTAGTAGGCCGAAAGAGACAACGGGCTTGTACTGGACCATGAAGAGCATGGGCCGCTAAGAGGCCGAAAGTCAGGTCGTATTGTAAATGGCCCAACTGTATTGTGGGCCTGTAGCAGGCCGAAAGACAAACCGGGCTGGTATTGGACCATGAAGGGCATGGGATGTTAAAAGGCCAAAACTCAGGTCCAACTACAAATGGCCCAACTCATTTATGGGCCGTTAAAAGGCCAAAACTCAGGTCCGACTACAAATGGCCCAATTCATTTATGGACAGTCAACGGGCTGAAAGACACACATGGCCGGGAATTGGCCCAACACTTAAATGGGTCACTAAAAGGCAAAAACTCAGGTCCGACTACAAATGGCCCAACTGATTTATGGGCCGTCAACAGGCTGAAAGACACACCGGGCCGAAAATTAGCCCAACACTTAAATGGGTCACTAAAAGGCCGAAAGATGTACATCCTAAAAATTGGCCCATCCCTTGAATGGGCCGTTAACAGGCCGAAATCTCATCGGGCCAATATTGAGCCCAAATATATAGCGGGCTGTTAACGAGCTCGAACTGATGATGGGCTGCAATGGTGTCAAATCTTTAACGGGCCGTTTACAGGCCGAAGTGGCACATCTCGTATGGGCCGTGGGCTTAAATGGACCTGACACAAGTAGGCCTTATATGGGCCGGCCTGCTAATTTTTACTGGGCCGGACTTTTTCACCGGAATGGGCCACTGCTGGGCCATGCCATGTGTCGACCTATCATAGGCGCCTCCTGGCCAATGAGTGGATGACATCTGTCCCAACGGTGACGCAACACGTGTTTCCTCCGGCCAATGATGATTTTACATGTGGAAAATCCCCATTGGTCCGGGCTGTTAACGGTTGGATCCAAAACCGGACCCGATAGCTAAACGGCGTTCCGTTACGGTGGATGCCACGTCTCGGTCACCCTTGATGAAAGCACTTCTATGACGCGCGATTTATCGTCATGGAAGTGAACACTTTCGTGATGATAATTTTGGTAATGTCATGGAACACTTCTATGACAGCACAGGTATGACTATCTTGATTCTGTCATAAAATCGTCATGGATGTACATGCATGACAGAAAACGTGACCAACTGCGACAAACACATATCATCACGGAAGTGTATTTTTTTTGTAGTGCAGGAAATGGTCCAATTACTTTTTGTTCTAGTGCTTTATATATTGCAAATGGGAAATGGAGGCTGTGCATTGATTATACAGATATCAATAAAGCCTGTCCGAAGGATCCTTTCCCTTTGTCGCGCATTGACCAGATAGTGGACTCTACTGTTGGGTGCGACCTGCTGTCGTTCCTCGACGCCTACTCAGGGTACCACCAAATCTTCATGACAAAGGAAGATGAAGAGAAGACCGTGTTTATCACCCCATGTGGTATGTATTGTTTATACGGATGCCTTTTGGGTTGAAAAGCGCTGGTACAACATTTTCCCGAGCAGTCCAAATTGGTTTTGAGCCTCAGCTACATAGAAATATGGAAGCTTATATGGATGACATAGTGGTCAAAACCAAGGACAAAGCAACACTCGTGCAAGATCTGGAACAAACATTTGCAAATTTTCGCAAGATCAACCTCATGCTCAACCCTGAGAAGTGTGTGTTCGGTGTCCCATATGGCAAACTTCCCGGGTTCTTTGTGTCTCAGCATGGAATCGGAGCAAACCCTGACAAGATCAAGGCGATTGAGCAGACTGAGGCGCAAAGATGAGTCAAAGACATGTGTAGGCTTGCTGGCTGCGTTGCTGCTCTGAGTAGGTTCATCTCCAAACCTGCTGAGCGCGCCCTACCATTTTTCAAGATCTTGAAAAAGGCAGGCCCAATGAAATGGACTCCAGAAGCGGAGGTAGCTCTGCAAGATTTGAAGTGGTACCTCTCCTCTACGCTAATACTAGTCGCGCCTAAACCATAAGAGCCATTGCTGCTATATCTAGTGGCAACGAATCAAGTGGTCAGTGCTGAGCTAGTAGCACAGAGAGAAGTTGAAGAAGAAGCAGCAGCAGCGGCAAGGCCGTCAGGTGATGAGTTGGAGCCTTCCTCGGCAGGGTCTGGTGCCAGCAAGGCAGGACCCCTGCTAGAGTTTGGTGCCGGCGAGATAGGATCTGAGCAAGCAAGCAAAGTGATACAGAAGAAGAAGATGATGCAGTACCCAGTCTACTTTGTCAGCTCCCTCTTGCAGGGGGCTAGATCAAGATACTCTGGTGTGCAAAAGTTGCTCTTTGGTCTGTTTATGGCCTTGAGGAAGCTGCGTCATTATTTTCAAGCACATGAGATCACCATCGTTACTCGCTTCCCGTTGCAATGCACAACCCAGATGCAACCGGAAAGATTGTGGAGTGGGCGTTGGAACTGTCAAGCTTTGGTCTCAGGTTTGAAAGCACTTTGACAATTTAGAGCAGATCCTTGGCGGAGTTCATTGTAGAATGGACCTCAACACCTGACAAAGAAATTCAAGAGACCACTGACACCGGCAAGGAAACAAGCCATGATTGGATTATGTACTTTGAAGGGGCTTTCTCGCTATAGGGCACCGGTGCTGGTGTGGTACTTGCCGCGCCCAACGGAGAGCGCCTCAAGTAAGTAATCCAGATGCACTTTCCCCGGAAGAGATCAACAAACAACACTGCATAGTATGAGGGACTGCTTGCCGGTCTCAGGATCGCGGTAGACCTCGGAATCAGGAAGCTCATCGTTACAGGTCATTCACAGCTTGTCGTCAAGCAAGTTAACAAATATTATCAGAGCTTGTTGATGGAAGCCTATGTAGATGAAGTGAGCAAGTTGGAGGAGCATTTCGACGGTCTGCAAACAGAGCATGTTCCTCGAGTAGAGAACAGCATTGCTGATGACCTCTCAAAATGTACTGCCCTCAAGTTACCTGTGGAACCAGGGACCTTTGTGCTCCAATTGACTCAGCCATCTGTTAAACCATTGGCAGGACAGAAAAAGCGAAGGAAATCAAGACCTAGCAAGTAATTTCCCACTGAGCTCCCAGGAGCCGCCGACAAGGATGTTGACGGGGAGCAGCATGCTCCAGTGGGGCCTCAAACCCTTGCCATGGAGACAACTACCCCCATGGCAGAGGACGTGCCTTTAGTCTTTGTTGTCGAGCCTCAGGCTCCAGCGTGGGCACATCACACCGTTCAGTTCCTCCAAACAGGGCAACTTCCTGAAGAACAGGAAGAAGCAGAGAAAGTAGCCCGTCGGCCCAGCATGTACCGGTTTGTAGACGATGTCTTGTACAGGAAGAGACCGAATAACATGAAATTTAAGTGCATTCCTCAGGAGGACGGACTTTAACTGTTGGCAGAGCTATATGGAGGCATATGTCGCTCTCAAATAGGATCAAGAGCCCTTGCCGACAAAGCATTCCCGCAAGGTTTCTTTTGGCCCACTACTCTCCAGGATGCAGCTGCATTAGTAACCAAGTGTGAAGCATGCCAGTTCCATTCAAAGAAGCTTCATCAGCCAGCTCAAGCTCTTCAGACTATCCCTCTTTCCTAGCCATTTTCAGTATGGGGGCTCGACATACTGGTCCCCTTTCCCCGTGCTATCGGGGCTTTGAGTACTTGTACATTGCAATCGACAAGTTCACAAAGTGGCCAGAAGTGGAAGCAGTGAGAAAGGTGATAGCGCAATCAGCCGTCGAGTTCTTCAAAGGACTAGTTTGTCATTTTGGTGTGTCAAACAGAGTCATCGCCGATAACAACACACGGTTGACAAGCCACACCTTCATGTAGTACATCCAGGACCTTGGCAACAAAGTATGTTTTGCTTCTGTTGCTCATCCAAGGAGCAACGACTAGGCAGAAAGGGAAAATGCTGAAGTGTTGCGGGGCCTCAAAACAAGAACTTTCGACAGGTTGCACAAATGCGGAAGACGCTAGATTGATGAGTTGCCGGCAGTTCTTCGGTCAATCAGGACGACACCAAACCGAGCCACCGGCCAGACGCCCTTCTCCCTGGTATACGGGGCGGAAGCGGTTCTCCCCATAGAACTCACATACGGGTCACCCCGAGTGCTCGCTTATGATGAGCTGGAGCAAGAGGAGTTGCACCAAGATGATGCTACACTCCTTTAGGAAGATCTTCTTCAGGCTACTGTGCGAGCCACACGCTACCAGCAAGCCTTGCGCCGCTACCATAGCCGCAAGGTTCATGCCTGAAGCCTTGAGGAACGTGACCTTGGTCTTTGGTGCACTCAGTCCGCCAAGAATTCCAACAAGTTGACGCCAAAGTGGGAAGGCCCTTATCAGGTAATACGAGTCACCAGGCCCGGCGCAGTCTGCCTGGAGACCGAAGAGGCATTCCAGTGAGCAACTCCTGAAATATCGAATATCTTCGCAAGTTTTAACCATAAGGAGCAGTTGCCGAGACCCCCAGCAACCCCCTTTTGTACTAGCCTAGTCAGCAAGGCATATAACCCTATGTACAGAGTGAGGCGCAGACCCTATGCGCAGTTGAATAACCTTGAATATGTACAGTTCTTGTTGATTTCCATGTTTATGTACACACACACACACACACACACACACATATATATATATATATGTATATATATATGTATATATAGGGTGGGTCTATTATGATAACACTCCTTAAGACTCTTATTCTAATAACACCAGCCTTATTCTGCACACCACCAACAGATCACCGCCGCCGCTCTCCTACCGACCTTCTACCGCGGCAGCGTCCTGGGAGCGCCACCGCCCCTCCCCTCCCGACCTTCTACCTTGGCAGCGGCCTGGGAGCGCCGCCGCCCCTCCCTTCCCGGCCTTCTACCACGGCAGCGGTCTGGTTGCGCCGCCGCCCCTCCCCTCCCGGCCTTCTTCTGTGGCGGTGGCCTGGGAGCGATGCCGCCCCTCCCCTCCCCGCTTTCTCCCATGGCGGTGGCCTGAGAGCGTTGCCACCCCTCCCCTCCCGGCATTCTTCCACAGTGGCGGCCAGCAGCGACATCGCCCCTCCCCTCCTGGCCTTCTTCCGCGACGGCGGCCAGGCAGCGACGCCGCTCGTCGCCTCTCGGCCTTCTTCCACCGCAAGCACCGAGCAACACCTCCACAACCAGCATATCGGCCTTCTTCCATGGCAACATCTTAGTAGCGCCACCACCGAACTCCTCCGGGCCTGCAATTAGCTGTACTTCATCAGATGTGGATTGGTGCTGCCTCGACATCAAACCAATTCGAGCATGGAGGACTGTGCGCAAGGTTACTTCATCCATGGCAGCTTCTTGGAATAAGTCCGCAACGACCTTTAGAGCAAATCCTCCGTCCCCGTTCACCTTGAGCAACGTCCAGACCACTCATGAACTTTTGAAGGGCAAGTGGACTGCACGGGCGAACGTGAAAGTTGTGCAGACGGACGAGAAGGGAACTTCCTCCTGTGAACGCAAGAAATCACTGCAACACGAGGTAAGCAGTACACTTCCTCAACAATCTAAGTGTAGTTATCCTAGGCAAAGCAGTACAAGCAGTACAACACACCTACAAAAACTATGCAGTGCGGTTGCTTTGGCTTGTTGTGGGGGGAAATGCAGTGCACTTGCTCGGTTTTGCAGTACGCTTGTATAGGTTCATTACGGATAACGATGCAGTGCGGTTGCTTCAGTTCACCTTGCGGGGTGATGCAGTCAGCTTGCAATACTTCAGCAGTACCATTTCAAACACATCGCAGTTCGCATGATTCAGTTCATTTAACCTGACAATGCATCTCGGTCATTTTGTGTGCAGGAAATGACGTTCAGCAGATACAAAATGCCACGCATAATTGACAGCACTAAGAACAACAACTTTCAGAAGAGTGGAGCTTCTTCTGAAAGAGATACTGGCTGGGTTACCCCTGAGATTCCTCGAGGATTCTTCACGACAACAAATAGGGTGCAGTACTCTCCGGAAGAAGATTTTTCATGGAAGAAGATGTAGTCGAAGGTGACGATGATGTCACATTTGTCTGGGAAGGCACTCAACAACAGGATGATGAAGATGATGACGATGAAGATGAGCCAATAACAGTTCTCAACCCAGAGTATAAGCACGAGTTCACTCCGTTTGGAAAGCATGTCTGAACAGACAATGATGACGCAGTTGAACCCGATGTTGCAGCAGATGATGATTTTGACTATGATGATGTGCCACTGCTCCAAAATTTTCAAACCAATCCACCGAGACATTGCCACAACACTGGATTACCACCACGTCCACCAGCTGCACCCCAAAACAGAGCTCAGCGTCCACCAGCTGCACCGAAAAACAGAGCTCCAAGCAGACCTACTGCATCAACTTCGACGCTGCGACCGCCAACGGTGCCTCGGTCAAAAGTAAACAGCAGCCACAAATCCTCCTCACTATTGCCGCCGTGAGATCCTCAACTACGCAAATCTGCTAAAAACCCACCATGTCCAATACAACCTGGCAAGCTGCAAACACCATCGGGTGAACGACTCTACACACATGTAAGTTTGTGTTCTGAAAAAAAATAGTTGCAGTCCATTCAGATAACATTGCAGTGCACACTGATATTTCTTGTGAGGTTTGACCTAGCATCTAATACATTGGATTCTTCTGAAAACTTAGGAACGTTGCAATGCTTTATTAAACTCGTATGCACTCCTCGTATTTAAAAAACAGAACAGAACAAATTATCTCATAGAGCATTGCAATTAATGCAGGATAAAAACATGCCGCTGAACCTCGTACCTACTGCAGGAATGAAGTTCACCATGTACGACAAGGCATGGGACTATTACAACAATTACGCAAGATGGCAAAATACATGACAAATGCCTACATTGTCTGCTCAAGAGAAGGGATGCACAAGAAGACAGTGTCAGATTATCACTGGGTACGTCAGAAGGCATAAAAAAGAATTGGCTGCAAGGCAAAGATTAGAGTCAAAAAGAGGAAGGATGGAAAATTTGTGATAGAAATGATTCAACTCAATCACAATCACAAGATGCTGGAAAGCCCCGGGATGCTTTTGCACAGGCGATCGTACAAAAAAGACAATCCTTTGATAGACCAGTTAGTGAAAAACATGCAACTGGACAACCACACACATGCTCAGATGATGTCGATGCTGTCGCGTATGTCCGGTGGTCTGCAGTACATGGGACATACGAGCCGCGACTGGGTAAACAAGTAAGCACGTAACAGAGCATATCTCTTGAGCATTCTGTCAGTAATTATTCCCTGTTTGATGAGATGAGTTTGCATTGTATCTGAAAATGCAGGAAACAGAAGTTTGCCAGAGAAGATTCTGAAGATGATGTCAAGAAACTTCTGGATTTCTTCGAGAAAATGCAGAAGATAAACCCAGAGTCCTTCTAAGATTATGACATTGATGTAGATAACCGTGTAAGAAACGTCTTTTGGGCGAACGCAAGTTGCAAAGGATCGTATGAATATTTTGGAGACTGCGTTACATTTGACATGACGTATAAAACTAACAAATTCCACATGCCGCTGGGAGTCTTTGTGCGAGTGAAACATCATCTACAGAGCAGCATATTTGCTGTTGCCCTCATGCGAGATGAAACAATACCATCATTTGAGTGGGTTTTCAAAACCTTTCTAAGGTGTATTAACAACAAGCCGCCAATCTGCATGCTCACAGGTACAAAAAAACAACACCTACATACTTACGTTTGTTTGGTGCACTTATATTTCTTCCATCTATCTTGCACACACGCAAACAACTTAATAAAAAACGCTATTTGTGACTTCGTAGACCAGTGTTCTTCGATGAAGGTAGCATTAAAAACTATCCTCCCACATACTCTGCATAAGCTGTGTTGGTGGCATATCATGAAGAAGTACAAAGACCACCTCGCCTTGCTGTATAAGGTGCACGAGAAACTCAAGGATGAACTCAATGCGGTGCTGAACCACCCACTAATGTCTTCAGAATTTGAACAAGCATGGAAGAACCTCATTAAGAGGTACAACTTGCAAGACAATGAAGTGATGGATTCGCTATGGGATGACAGGCACGAGTGGATCTCGGCTTACTACAAGGAAATTTTCTGTGCTCAGATGACTTCCACACAGAGAAGTGAGAGCATGAACTGCATACTGAAGAAATATTTTGTCAAGGAGAAGCATGATCTCCATCTGTTTGCTCAGCAGGTGGATAAGTGCATTCAGACCAGGAAGGCCGTCGAGCACGCAGAGACAGTAGCAAATGAGGTAAACAAAATGTCAATCAAAAACTGCTAAAATATGACTACAAAAACAAACAATTTTTTCATTTCTCTGGTTCATGACAGTGCATTTGTGATCATGCAGTCAGAGTTGAAAACAACAACCAAGTTTGGGTTCGAAGTTCAGCTATCAAAAGTGTATACAAGGGCAGTGTTTGCAGGTTTCAAAGAAACACTCAACCGTAGCACTGCATTCAGAGTAGAACGGTGCCCTAAGAACCCGACAAAGTATCCGTACACCACTAGAACAGATCAGATGCATTTGACTAGGCAAGGCATAATTTCCAAGTGGTTGCCGATGAAGAGAAAGGTGTCTGCGAATGTGAGTGCAAACTCTGGACACACACAGGTGAGACTCCTAGCAAAAAAAATTCTAGTTTCTGATAGTCATGCATGAAAGCTCACTTAGTGAACTTTAAAAGTACACATGGATGAGTAATTCACAAAACCAAATGAAG
This sequence comes from Triticum timopheevii, assembly GCA_963921465.1. NCBI lineage: Eukaryota > Viridiplantae > Streptophyta > Magnoliopsida > Poales > Poaceae > Triticum > Triticum timopheevii. The sequence continues at coordinate 212,922,384 of OY997266.1, read as the reverse complement.
TTCACTTCTTTAAAAATGAACAAATAACGAAAAAAATATGTGCTTATTAATTTCATACAGTTCACTTACAAAACAGAAAAAAAATCGTGTGTTTGTCTGCAGGGCTCTTTTGCGTCCATGTGTTATGCATGCTTTCTCATCTGAGAGTACTCAGGATTCCTGAGGTGTACATCATGAAAAGATACACCCGTAATGCAAGATCTGATGCAACATTCGACAGAAGAGACTACAAACAAACAGCACCAGATGGAACCTCGCTTTTTTGCCGTAGAAAATTGCTGACAAAAACAGCAATGGACCTTGCAAATAGAGCGACAAGGTCCGATGCTGGGTGCCATAGAGCGTTGTCTGGTATGAGGGCACTGATCGAGGAAGTTGATGTGCTCAACAAAGAAGAAGAAGAAGCAGCAAAATTAAAGCAAGCAGAGAAATCCCAGCATGACAATAATGCCGAGCATGTAGAAAATACTGAACACAACGGAACTGGTGCTATCAAAAAAGAAACAATTCTTCCACCTCCTATTTCAAACACAAGAGAAAGGAAGAAAGGGGGCGACGCAACCCAGAAAAAGGTTGCATGCAAGGAGAAAAATGATGACAAAAACGGTAAGCCACACCCTGATCTGGACAGTGATGGTCACCCACTGGGAATAAGAAGGTGCAAAACATGTAATGAAATCAGCGGCCACAATTCCAGGACGTGTACAAAAAGAAATGAACGAGAAAAACAAGGACATGGCGATGCACAACCAAACAGAAATTCCACTCACAACACTAAGAAATGGACAAAACTGAGACGTTGTAGCATCTGCAAAAAGAGGAAGAGACATAGTTCAAGAACCTGCACCAAAAGAACAAGATCAGAAAATGAGGTGGACAAAGAAGGTGAGATCAAAGAAGAAGATGGTGACACAACTGAAGAAGAAATGGCTTATGAAGAAGAAGATGGAGAAGAGGAGGAAGAAAAAAGAGTGAAGAGGACGAAGAACGTGAAGAAACTGAAGAAACAGTGGCTTATGAAGAAACAGATGATGAAGATGATGAAGAGGAAGAAGAGAGTGAAGAGGACGAAGAACATGAAGAAACAATGCCAACAAGACCACCCCAAGGGAATGCTGTTGTACAAAAAAACGAGAACAACACCACTTTCAAAAAACAAGGTAGGAGCAAAGAAGGATGCAGTTCACCGCGCTGGAAAACGAAGACCACCATCAACCAGCACGCGGGGAGCAAAGAAGGATGCATTTCTCAGCACTGGAAAACAAAAGCTGCCAACAACCAGCACGAGGGGAGCAAAGAAGGATGCAGTTCACAGCGCTGAAAAACGAAAGCAGCCATCAACCAGCACACGGGGAGCAAAGAAGGATGCAGTTCGCAGCGCTGAAAAACCAGAGCAGCCATCAACCAGCACGCGAGGGGCTACAAACACAACGGTGCAGAGACAAGAACTAGCAGGTTAATGACAAAATAGATGAACTTCAGTAAATTAATCATATGCATAGCAGTTTGCTTATCTCTATGACTTATGTATCAGTTTAAATTTTGTGTAAACACAAATGTCCTGTTGACTATGAGTTATTCAACTAAACCATGTAAATAGAAAATGGTATATAGAGTATACCATATATATAACAGTCTAGAGTAAAACATTGACACATTTTGATTCAAAAACCATGTAAAAAATGTTGTTAGCTCACTGGCAGCATGAAGTTCAGAATATAATTGAAGCGGTTCAGATCACAAAAGTGCTTATTACAAAACACATCAAAAATATGAAGCATTCGACACGCAAAAGTACTTATTACAAATCAACCTCATAACCTTAACCAATCACGTCAAACGTGATTCTAACCGTATGATCCTTGAGTTCAAAGAAGTTGAGGACAACAACATGCTCAGACTTCAGGCCACTATCAATGACAAATTCCTTCCACCCTTTCTGCAGACACAGCCGCCCGGCAACACCTACATTGTACTTGGCTGGTTTAAGGTATCCATTACCAATAACAACTTGAAGAATTCCCTTCTTCTTGAGCTGGAGATACCTAACAGCTCGTTGAGGAATTTTCTACGAAAAATAATAAAATTGTTTGAGAACGATAGTAGCAGTACAATTCTCATAATATGCACAGAGCGGTAAAAACCTACACAAACTACAGACACGAGCTAGATGAAGTGCACAACAGTCCAACAAGCAGTACAGATAAAACGCAATTCAATATGCAGTACGGAACTTGCAAATATGCAGTATGCTTTGAACTATCATGCAGTACTCGAGACTAGCTACATGTAGTACACACCATATAAATTGGGAAAAAATATGGAAACATGTAGTGCTCAGCTAATATATAAGCAGTTCACATATTGTAACCATGTAAACTAAAACACAAGCTGCATCCACACAAGCAAAACAATAAAAACAAGAAATGAGAACACATTGCAGTACACTTCAAAAAACAAACAAAAGTGTGTTCCTGAAATACTAAAAGTTCAGAATAGAATGGAATTGTACAAAAAAAAACACAAAGAAAAAATCATATCTAACAAAACGTACCATCTTGTAGTGAGTCTCCACATCTGTTGGCGTAAGATGATGGACAGAAGGACTTGTGCGGCCAAGGCCACGGCGGAGAATAGAACGCAGAAACGTTGATCTGGCCCATATCCGATCCTTCAGTGAATAATGTACCGTATGCAAGCTGCTCCGCTCGCCCAGTTCGGCACAATACCTTCCCATCATGACGAGCACGACGGGCCTGCGAGCAAGCTGAACAACCGCAGTGCATCGGCACACCACAACCATGGCCGCAGCAAAAGAGATTCGCGCAGGGGCCTAGAGCCATCGCAACAAAAACCTAGAAAAGGAAAAAAATATAGGCTGGAGAAAGGAGAGAACTTGCGGCTAGAGGAGAAATGAACTGCAAAGGAAGGGTATAAGTTAGCCTTCATTTATAGAAGAGAAATGCAAAAAGGACAAAACTGAAAATTAAAGGGGAGTTAATGAAAAATATGTTCCCAAGAATAAAGGACAATCAATAAAGGCTTATGTTACCAAAGAAAAAGGAACCAAAAAAGAAGGTGTACTTTGACTGCAGCAATTCCCACGAACAAACCACAAATCATTAAATAATAATTCTTTAAAAAACTATAATCTACAGACCATTTTATGTGTGCAGTTCTCCAAATTCCTACCAGGAAGTTCACTATATGTGTGCATGAAGTGCAGTACATGCTCAAAATTAAGCAAAAGAGAAGCACTTTAGCGCAGTGCACAAAGCAAAAATTACAGCACCTGATGTAGTCCTTGAATGTAAGTCATGAAGTCCGCAGAGTTGGCATAGCAAGTCACAACTTTGGCACAAAGAAGGATGCACGCACTGCAACACAAGACTATGATGAATGCAGTGCACATGGGGGCACCAAAGCAGTGCACACCCATAGCACTAAGAAAAAATGCTACCCATGCAGTGCACAAAAATGTAGCGCAAAACACGTGTAGTACGGAATGCGTGCACATGCAGTACTGAAACTAAATCAATGCAGTGCACGGATGATTTACTAAAAGAAGTGCACGCCCCAGCATTGAAAAAAATACAAAGAAAAAAAATTAACCAATCAGGTGAACCGGCCCCAGCTAGTCTTGTAGTAGGTCTGCGACCACCGAAGGCGAGTCGTTCCGAGTCACAATGCATGGGGCCGGCCACACATGGGCCCGCGGGTCAAAGAGAATAGAGCTGCAAGCGCCGTGTATAAGCGCCCAAATAAGTAACCAGAGGAGTTCGATACGACGGCTTCACCAGCTCTTATAAACAGGTCAGGCGCGCCTTCCGCGGGCGAGATGGGACTAGACATTACGACGCACACAGAGTGCACCGGGAACCAGCCATGCTCACAGGCCGACTTGGGCCCAAATGCGTCTTCACTACCCGAACACAGGCCCAACAAGGACGACTAAGAAAAAACCATAAGTTCAAAAAAAAGTGGGGCCCCCCCACCCCCCTTCCCCTACCCCTCCCATGCAGTAAGTGCAGGAAAAAACAAGATGCAATACGCTACAGTAGAAAAATGCAGTGCACTTTCTTACATGATGCAGTACGGTGTAGCAATCCAATTCCGGATTACCTACATGGATAAATACACGGCATAAAACACAGCGAAAAACTCATAAAATAGTGGAATACATTGTACTTTTTTCAGGGGCTGCAGCAAGGACACGCAAAAAACGGTGAAGTACGCACATGTAGACACAAATGAAGTTCTGTATTGTAGACGATGCAGTGCAAAACTATAACGAATGCAGTTCATTATAATGCAGGATGCTTGTATAAACGTAACAAAATGCACGTTCACACAGAAAGTGGTGGTTAAAAAAAATTACTGCTAAAAAATAAAATAAAATCAGGTTAATAAAAAAACACGTTCGCATACAACCACCCAATCGGAGCGGTTCCATCGCCACAAGCCCACGATCACAGATGGAACACCAACCCACGATCTGCACAACCGCATCGTCAACGAGATCGTGCAGTTCATCCGACGCGGCCATCCCACCCCGCACCCTCCCCTTAAATTCAGACCCCTGCCAAAGGCCTTCTCATCCACAACAACACAAGTATACATTGCGCTGCCACCAAATCACTCCATATCCACGCAAAAGCACCAAGCCCTGCTACCGGCGATGGCGTTCACCGACGAGTACAAGGGCAACAAGGCCGTGGAGGCACACGGCAACACCAAATTGCACGTCATCCACACCAACGACAAGAAGCAGATGGCGATCTCCCTCGCATAATACGAGCGCCACCTCAGCCTCCAGCGCCACAAGATCATCGGCATTGATCTCGAGTACGACAACGAGCCTGAAGTGGCACGAAACCCGCCCTCTGCCAGCTCTCCATCGGCAAGAATCACCTGGTGCTGCTCTTCCAAATGAGCGCTGCTGAAAGGTGCACCGTCTTCGACAACTTCCTTGCCGACCCCAGGTACACCTTTGCAGGCTTTTCCATTGACGGCGACAAAACCTGGCTAGAGCGCGTCAAAATGGAGGTCGCCAACTTCATCGACATCCAGAAGGAGTGGAGGGTGCCCGAGGCAACCAAGGCGTTGGACACCCTTGGAGACGTCTCTAGCATGCTCATTGACGACTACAACAACAACATGAAGAAGAAGATCATAGACGACGAGCACAGGCGCTGGGCCACCCTACCTCTGTCCATGAGGCACATTGAGTACGCGGCAAAGGACGCCTACGTAGCGTATGAGATATGGAACTGCATCGCCCTCACCCAGGACGGCCTTCGCCATGCAAAGCTGGAGAAGGAGGGAACTCCCAAGAAGCATGCCACGAGCAGCTCGGGATGGGAAGAGCCTAACCGGTGAAGAAGAAGATGGTGCTGGCCAAGAGCCAACAATGCCAGCGTTGTTTTAGAATTATCATCAAATTTGCTTTATGTTGTTTGCTTATGTATCGTTAGTTTGCTTGTGTGCTGAACTTATTTTTATTGCCATGCAGAATCGCTTGTAATGATGAACTTTGATCATGTTAGATTGCTTTCTGTTCAACATAGTTTGCTGATGCTGAAATTGTCGTACAGAATGCAAACAGGATGCATGCAGTGCAAATTGTGTACGAATGCAGTACATACTCTGTCGAATGAAGTTTTAACATAACCAACAAAGCAGTGCATGAACCTAAATTTGAAAATAGAATACATAAGAGCAAAAACACAAAAAGAAAAATGCAAACACGTAAATAATCAATGTAGTGCAGAAATATATGAACGTGCAGTACAGAACCATAATCAATGCAGTACATGTATGATTTACTAAGCAGTGCACTCCCATACATTGGAAAAAAGACTATATAATAGCGAAAACACAGAAACAAATAATGAGAACTGTACATGCAGTATGGAATGCGTGCACATGCAGTACAGAACCCTGATCAATGCAGTGCATGCCCGGACATTGAAAGAAATACTTAAGACAGAAAAATACAAAGAAGAAAAAATTGACCAGCTAGGTGCTACCGGCCCCAGCAGTCTCATAATAGGTCTCCGCCCATAGAAGGCGAGTCGTTCTGAGTTAAAATGCATGGGGCCGGCCACACTTGGGCCCACAGTCAGAGAGCATAGAGCAGCGAGCGCCGTGCATAAGCGCCCAAATATGTAACAAGAGGAGTTCGATACAGCGGCCTCGCCACCGCTTATTAACATGTTGGGCGCGCCTTCCACGGGCGAGGTGGGACTAAACATTAGGCCGCACACAACGCATCTGGAACCAGCCGTGCTCACAGGCCGACTTGGGCCCAAATGCGTCTTCACTATCCGAACACAGGGCCAACAAGGCCCACTAAGAAAAAACAATAAGTTCAAAAATAAAACATCAAAAAGAAAAACGAGAAACATTTTTTAAATGAATAACAACAAACCAAAAAAATGTGAGTCGGCACTGCCAGAAACTATTAATAAATAAAACGCAGGAAGCCCGAAGTCAACGTACAAATGCAGTCCGCGACATACAACAATGTAGTTCTCCACGTGGAAGCAAGAAGTATTCTTTTTTTTCGAATTGCAGTTCTCTTTACTCTGCAATGCAGTATGGCTAAAATGAAGAATGCAGCCCTGTTACTTAAGCAAAGCAGTCAGACACCCCTACCCACACTACCTTCCATCCACACAAAAGTTGTATTACCACAAAAATCAAGAGAAGAAAAGAAAGAACTCCATCAAAAAACTAAATATGGGTACATCTGTGTGAATCCTAATCTGATATAATGCAGTGCACTATGTGGACCTACGCAGTTCTGTTTTGATAGCAAAGAAGTGCACTGACTTGGAAAATTCACCGAAAACACAATCATCACATTTTCTGACAGTTGCGTCAATACATTGAACTAGTCACGAAAAAAGAGGCGACGACGTTCCGTTTTTCCAACGCACTAACAGAGCCACCTGATAGCAGAACCTCTCTGCAGTTGCCACGTAACTTAAAATAGAGCCCCACCATGCTACCGCCCCGCTCCACCTCTCCCACGTCCTGTCAGGGAGAGTAGAGGAGAAAACACAACTGATTCGCCCCCCCCCAAACCCCATTGCATCTTCTTCTCCATACTTCCTTTCACTAACCTCTCTCTCTAGAACAAACACGAGAGAGCAGAGGAGAGTTATGGCGGATGCACCTCTGTACAAGCAGCGCCGCATGTACACCAGGGAGCTCCACGACGTCCACCTCCACAGCAATCACAAGATCCACGTCATTTGCACAAGCAAGGGTAAAGACATGGACAAGATGTTGTCCATATTCAGGAGGAAGCTCGGCAGAATGCCCGTCAAACTAGTGGGTGTTGATGTCGAGTACACGCACTACATGAAGCCACAGCGGGCAATAGTGCTCCAGCTATGCGTAGAAAAAGAATGCCCTGTCTACCACATCTCTGCAGCTAAAGACAGGTAAGAATAACTATGAATCTGTACTATTCCTTGTCAATATTGATTTTAAATTTTCTTCACTACAATTGCCAAAATATTTAAACTTTGGTTCTCATTTTTGAAAAGCATGGCATATGAATTAGTTGACAGTTTTCATCTGGCTCCATGTATGTCACTCATGTGTTCAATTCTTGAATTATGTGATCTAGCAATACATGCAGTTTAATTCTGTTTTACCAAATAGAAATTATTTGGCTGAACAATAGAAAACTGCAACATTACCATACAAAACATGTATGAAATTAGGTTGAACAATACAAGCATACACAAAACATGCATTGTTTGTGCAATCTATTATCAGATTTACTAGTTATGTTGAACAAAGTATTAGCAACTACTCAATGCAACAGATTCAGATATTCATATTATAGTTCAGTTTTAGAAAAAACAAAAAAAACATTGGTAGTTCTAAGAAATAAACTATATTCACTCTATACAAACATATTGCAGGCCAATGGAACTAGACAAATTCCTCATGAATGGTGAGTACACCTTCGTCGAATTCGCTATTGAAGGAGACGAAAGCAAGCTAAAGGTATCTGGTTTGGAGATCAACTCCGACAACTACATTGATATTCAGGTGGAATGGAGAGACCCATACAATAAAAAGAAGTTTGACTCTTTGGCTGATGTTGCTGGCAGGATCATAGACATTCACTACCATGACATGAAGAAAAAAAATAAACCGCAAGGAGGACCATACTCTATGGGAATTTTGCCCGCTGCCAGAAAAGCTTATCAAGTTGTAGCAATAGATGCATTCCCAACATATGAGTCATCGAGAATCATCTACGATGTCATAATGGGACTGGACAGGGCAAAAAGAGACAAAGAAGCAAAGAAGAAGAAGAAGAACAAGGCTGTAATCCAATACAACAACTAGAAAAAATCAGGGCTATGTTTAGTTTCACTTTACTTTAGTCGATGTGTTGTTCTCTGTTTCATGTATGAAAGCTTTTGATGATGTCAGTTGCTTCATATCGAACATCTCTTTTGTAAAAACAATGTCTGTTTTCTTGTGATCAATTGCTTTCGCAGAACTTAGTTTGTATTAGAACAAGTATCTAGACAACTTTGAAATATTTAATGTGTGATACCAAAACATACTATTCACATACAAAACATATTCAAAAACAACATTAAACAAAAAAATTTAGGTAATCTGATAACAAACTCATACATAAAAAGAAAAGATTAATGCAGTTCACAATGGTAAAAAAAAGGAGTACACATGTGTCCACATGCAGTCCACAAATAGTAATTATAGAAAAAGAACATTAATATTAATATTTCTAAAAAATATAATACGCAGATCAATATAAACAAACGTGAATACAGTTCACAGAACAAATATATTGCAGTTCACGAAGTGTATACATGAAATGCAATACATGCATAAATGTAGAACGACAAGGGCCGCTGCAACTTTCATGGGGTGCCCAACACACAAACTTGCTACACGCAGTGCAGTACTCAACGTTGGTGCAAGCAGTACAAATGACATCATTTGTACTACCACAAAAATATATATCCTCCAAAAAGAAAAAAATGCTTCAGATAAGGAAACAAAATTGATCACCCAGCTGCAACCAGGCCCCAGACATTCTGTTTTTCCAACAAATGGGACGCACGCAACTCCAGAGCCACACCTCTAAGATAGACAGGGAGGCGACAGGGTGTGACGGGCTCGCCTACGCATGCGGCGTCGCGGCACGCCGCGTCGCCACCTACTCCGGCTTGTTCCAGGCTCGGCCTTGCAGGGGGTTGGGGGGGGGGTCACGACCCCCCTCCCCACCCCCTCGGCCTTGCGCTATCGCAGGCAGTGCGCTTTGTTCACAGGCATAGTATGGACATTCTGTTTTTCCAACAAATGGGACGCACGCAACCCTAGAGCCACACCCCTAAGATAGACAAGGAGGCGACGGGGTGTGACGGACTCGCCTACGCATGCGGCACCGCGGCACGCCGCGTCGCCTCCTGCTCCGGCTCTTTCCAGGCTCGGCCTCGTAGGGGATTAGGGAGGGGGTTCAAGACCCCCCTCCCCACCCCCTGTTCGGCCTCGCGCTAAGGCACGCAGTGCACTTGGTTATCAGGCGCGGTGCGGACATTCTGTTTTTCCAACAAATGGGACGCACGCAACCCCAGAGCCACACCCCTAAGATAGACAGGGAGGCGATGGGATGTGACGGACTCGCCTACGCATGCGCGGCCGCGGCATGCCGCGTCACCGCCTACTTCGTCTTGTTTCAGGCTCGGCCTCACAGGGGTTTGGGGAGGGGGGGTCACGACCCCCCTCCCCACCCCCTGCTCGGCCTCGCGCTACCGCACGTAGTGCGCTTGGTTGACTGGCGCAGTGCATACATTCTGTTTTTCCAACAAATGGGACGCACGCAACCCCAGAGCCACACCACTAAGATAGACAAGGAGACGACGGGGTGTGACGGACTCGCCTACGCATGCAGAGCCGCGGCACGCCGCGTCGCCGCCTGCTCTGGCTCGTTACAGGATCAGCCTCGCAGGGGGTTGGCGAGGGGGGTAACGAGCCCCCATCCCCACCCCCTGCTCGGCCTCGCGCTAACGCATGCAGTGCGTTTGGTTGACAGGCACTGTGCGGACATTCTGTTTTTCCAACAAATGGGATGCACGTAACCCCATAGCCACACCCCTAAGATAGACAGGGAGGCGATGGGGTGTGACAGACTCGCCTACGCATGCGGCGCCACGGCACTCTGCGTCGCCGCCTGCTTCAGCTCGTTTCAGGCTCGGCCTCGCAGGGGATGGGGGGTGTCACGAACCCCCTCCCCACCCCCTTCTCAGCCTCGCGCCAACGCATGCAATGCGCTTGGTTGACAGGCGCAGTGCGGACATTTTGTTTTTCCAACAAATGGGACGCATGCAACCCCAGAGCCACACCCCTAAGATAGACAGGGAGGCGACGGGGTGTGACGGACTCGCCTACGCATGCGGTGCCGCGGCACGCCGCGTCGCCGCCTGCTCTGGCTCGTTCCAGGCTCGACCTTGCAGGGGGATGGGGAGGGGGGGTCACGACCCACCTTCCCACCCCCTGCTCGGCCTCGCGCTAACGCACGCAATGCATACAGGAGCAATACAAATCTATAGACAACTAAAAAATTGGGACCCCCCAACCCCCCCCATCTACCTTACCATACAAACAATAAAAAACCAACTGCAGAACGCAACATTAGGCAAAAGCAGTGTGTTTTGTTGGGAAAAAAAGCAGTGCAATATCATAAAGCAATGCAGTTTTGTCATAGACACTGGTGCAGCGTTGAACTTGTAGACAAAAAATGTAGTGCTTTTTGTTGGACAAACAAGTTCGGCATCAAATGCGATGCAGTTTATGCAACACATACGATACATATAAGAGTGACAAATGCTAGTTCACACAGAACGTGGTCGTCAACAAAATTAAAATATACACTTATATATACTGTATGGGTTATTTATATAAAATACACATACACATACAAATTCGTCCACATACACTGCTACAAAAAGAATAAGAAAAAACACAATGACAAAAAAAAGTCTTTTTCATACATTATCTACCTTAGTCAGCACACAAATACACAACATCAACCCTAGTTCTTGTCCGCGCACAGGCTTTTGCCCAAGTAGAAAACAGTGTCCAAATGACTGTTACTACGTCTGTGAATGCGTCTGCGATTGCGACAGGGAAGTGAGCCCAAGGTCCGCAATCAGATCACGTAGCTCAAGCGGCATGTCTTCATAACACAACATGTTCGAAGGATTGAACAGCAGCTGGAACATGTACTCTGCCTTCCAATCATCAACAGCAGGCTGAAAAAAGAAAATTAAAAAAATACAGACCAATGATTAAAAAAAGGTTGTCATAAAGAACAAAAAAGTGAAAAAATTAAAATAATAAAAAAAGTAACAAGAAAAAGAAGAATACAGAGAAGGTGTTACGTCGGATTTCAAGATTTTCTCAACTAGACGTTGGTTGTCATACAAGTACGTCATCCTCAAAACATATATTCCGCACTCATTTGCTCCCTGCGCTGGCACGACAGGATAAGAGGGCTTCTCTGCTAATTTAACCCAGTCAGGGTGGTTCTTCGATTAATATATATTTTCACCATAAATCGCGTTCAGCACCTGAGTCATCCTTCTCATCTGGCAAAAAAAGGAATCACAAGGTAAAAATAACACTCATCACGGATCAAAGTTGCTATTCAGACGAACCAAAAAAATACAAAAGTTTTTTCTCAAACGTCTAGACAGTCCCTCTTTTAAGTGCACGCGAGGTCATTTCCTATTACCCTTTCTTAAACAGATTATGGGGGGTGTGAGAAAATACAGTTCTATCGCGCATATGTTGCAGTGCACTACATAAACAAATGTGGTTCTATGTGTGCTAAAATTTGCATGTGCAGTTTATGAAAAAATGCAGTAGGAGAAACACAAAAAAGTTTTACGCTTGGCAAGAAAAAAAGACATACCACTTCAGTGCAATCTGCATGGTAGTTAGTCCTACGCCACCTTGTCATGACATCAGGATGGCCAGTGTACTTCCTACTATCATGGATATCAAGCGTATGGCGATGCTGGTTCATCGTGTATAAGGAATAATGACCATCCTTGGATCGCGGCATCATAATCTGTTCACATAAAAAAAACAAAAATGAAATGAAAAGTTCTTTCGACACGTAGCACCAGGACCACTGTTCAAAAAATAACTATAAAAAGAAATGCAACAAACCAGGAAAATAAATGACGGAAAACAATGAACTTACGAGTTTTGCATCCAACAGGTTTGCGTCGTCGCTCACAAAAACCTTGAACTGCTTAACTTCATCTTCCAAAACAAACGAGCTATGCACAACTGGCAACACAGGGTTTCCTTCATTATCTCTCGCCACAAAGGTTTCCATTTGAAGAACGTACTGCACAGAAAAAGAACAAAAAAAGGACATGATAAAAAAGAATAAACAATGCAAGCAGGCATGGACATGAAAAAGCCAATACAATAGGAAAAAATGACAGGAAACGTTTACCATGATAAATAAAGGTGAAAGTAGCACACGTTCACCGGAATGATAAGCTAAACCCAATTCAGGGTCTTGCTTCCAGTACTTGATGACACAATCCATGAGATACGAATCCATTAAAGCTCCTTTGCCAAATGTATCATAGATATAGTCGACAGTGTAAGTATCGACATCACCAAAAGGACTACTCACCATAAAGAACGCGTTCCTGCAGTAAACATACACAGATGGGATCAATAAAATTAAAATTAAAATCAAAACACACAAAAAGGATGAAGGGTACACACATAAAACTTACTCGTGGTATTTGGTTACAAAATCTTAGCTGAGAACAAGATCCTTTATTTTAATCGCCTTATCAATATATTTGAACCTCGGAGGCTTCAATTTGTCTATAGATAATCTCAACTTAAAAGCCCTCTCACCTGCCCTCTTGTTCGAAAATACTTCAACCTCATCCACAGGAGGACGATTAATTGCTGCACTCCTAGTCTTAGTGACACGTGGACACAGCGTAACAAAATCATCATCAACAACATCATATACATCATGTGGAGAGCTAGGTCGAGAGACACTTCCACCATCAGGTCCAGATGCCACATTTGTGTTCAAACCATCTCCAGCGAGAGAACCAGAATTATCTGGAGAGATTTCAATGACACAATCCTCCATAACCACCTCAGAACCCTGGGACTCAAACAGTGACGTACAACCGTCATGAAGCCCCCCATCAAAAACTAAAAACGTGTAGAAAAAACATGGAAGCACTCAGCACAAAATACAAAAACCAAAAAACATGTATAAAGAAAAATAGAATCCAGTCCACTTGTATACAGCAATGTAGCCCACTTGTCTACAGCATTGCAGGCCATTTTTCTACATCAATGCAGTCCACTTGTATACAGCAATGCAGCCCACTTGTCTACAGCAATGCAGCCCACACTTCTCTACAACAATACAACTCACATATAAAGAACAATGCAACCCACATATAAAGAACAATGCAGCCCACATATAAAGAAAAATGCAGCTCACTTGACCATAAAGAAGCGGAACCAAGTAGTAGACAAAAAATAAATAAATGGAGGATAAAGAAGTTCACTAAAACAACCTTTATCTGCAAAAATTAGAAGTGATGCTAAATCAAGGCAACACTTCCTTGATGTGAGCCAGCTATAGAGCATGGCCTTTCTAATGTAGCCAATGTGCTCCACCCCAAACTTAGCAACTCGAACACCATCCAAGGTCTGCAAGAATTGAAACATATAGAATCCACAATCATGCCTGCATTAAAAGAATAAAAAACATCAGTTTCACAAAATGAAGTAAAAAAACTTGAGCAGTATGCTGGAGAAGGGCTGTACAGAACACACCCATTTGGCTGCATTGGGACAATGCCATGTTTCAACACAAATCTGATGAGGACATGACTACCTTGGATAAGACCAAAAATATTGCATACATGCATATTTGTCAGGTGATTTCTAGTGCAAACTATTCAATAATATATTTATGTTATCCAGAACAAAAATACTTCACATACTTTTGTGGTTTGTCTAATTGCAGGTGTATGGGACATTTGTACAATCCACATATGAAGATAAGGGAAAAGGAGAAGTTTAGGTGCTGTTCAAAAAGTCTTCTCACGTCACTTTTGGGCCAAGAGAAGATAGAGTCCAAGTCTCTCACGTTCTGGATTCAGATTCGGACTGCACAGACATACCTGACTCAAAACGCCAACAACTTTTCATACGGACTCCGAATTGGGTGATTCTTTTTTTGTTGGAAAGTAGATTTCATGCTCTTTCCAGCACAATTGGAATCACCTTAAAATCCATCCGGGGCGTTGAGTTATGGACGAAACAATCTGACGCTGCACCAGAATCCGAGTCAAACTACAAGTCCAAAGGTGTTACGTCACCTCCACTTGGGCCCATTGGCCTTGTACGACCTAGGGTTAGTTTTAGGCTGCCTTGGTACATCCTCCCACCTCCTTGGCCGCCACACCTTGCTCCTATATAAGTAGATCCATCTAGTAGCTTTTCGCTTGGGATTTGTTTAGTTAAAAGTTAGCCATTGCAACTTCGTGTACTTCCTTTGTGTCCAACGACCAGACCAAGACCGCTTACGGGTCACCACCTTTATCAATACTTTATATATACTCGCAATATTCAGATTGCTTTAATCATATTCTTGCTTGTTCTTCGATTGCTTGCAGGAATAGACCTTCGTGGTCAGGTTGATTGTGCTCCGGCGTGGTCAATAACCTCTCGGAGTTGGTTTAGTGATTGCTAAGGCGCAACGTTGTTGCACGTTTGTAGTCGGATCGTCAAAGTCGTCTCCACCAAATCGATAGGTATCATCTCATCGAAAGATCGGGACACCCCGCCTCTATCAAGTGGTATCAGTTTTCAGGTTGCTCGGTGAGATTTTACAGTTTTTCATAGTTTAGATCGCATCTATCATTCATACCTACAGTCCATGAAAAAGCCACAAAAAAAAGTTAGTCTGTTCATCCTTTATCCAAGCCAGTCTGAGCCTTTGCAATTTTCTATTCATTGCTTGCATAGTTGAATTATCGGTTGCATCGTCGTGTCAGTTGCTGGTCTTAGTGTCTAGTTCCTTTAGAGTTTCGAGTTCTGTCCACATTAGTCATGCCGCCGCTGCATCATTATCCCTTCCGCTGTCCACCATCCCATCTATTAATTTCCACCACGTGCTACGCGCTGTTCATTGTCATAATCATAGTTGAGGTCATTCACATCTTCGCCTGATCGAATCTGCATCTTATCTAGTTTGTCTTGGAAAGAGGGAGAAAAAAAAGAGAGAAAAAAAAGAGAGAAAAAAAGGAAAGAAAAAGAAAAGAAAAAGAGAGAGAAGAAAAAGAAAAAAAATGCATGAGGAAAAAAAGAGAGAAGAAAAAAAAATCGGATCTATCTAGAATCAATCTCGTACCTGAATTCGGATTAGAATCTGTTTTGCGCACTGTTCAGTAAAATAGATGTATCTTCCTCATACGAAGTCCGTTTTGGCTCCTGAGTACTCAAATTGAAGCTAGCGACGAGCCACATGTAAATAGTTGCAGAAGCTAGTTCAATATTTGACACCTCAAAATCGGCTTCTAAATAGGTGTTTTTGCCCTCCGAAGTTCGTGAACACAGCTTGTTCCAATTTTTCAGGCCAGTTTTAGAATTCTTTGACTCCTCATATCAACTCGGAATTGGGTGATTCTTTTTGAATTGGAAATCTTGAGTTAGTAGCATTCTTTGCAAGAATTTATCAGAAAATTGGCTCAAACTTTTCAAGAGGAAAGTTGGAGCGAGAATTGTTGTATATCCTGCTTGGCAGTTGTTTTTTCATCATTATCTTCACTTATATCTTGCTGTCAAGAGCTACTTAGTATCCTTCATTGATACTAGTTGTCCTACGTCGTGACATCATTAGTGTTCTAGGCTCGCGTCTCTAGTCTGGTCTAGCCTAGGACCAGCACAGTACCGTCGTTGAGCGTTTATTCAACATTGCATCTTTGAATTGATTATTGCTAATCTTTTGCTACCATATATAGCCAACCCAGCTCCACATATTTCTACACCGTGTATACATAAGCTCCCCTGGCAATCGCTTTACTCAATATTCGGAGTTACTTGACACTGCTGGTTGCCGATCACCGCCTGCTGCATGGTAAGAACTTGTAAGACATTGATATTTGCTTTACTGTGAGCGTTTTACCACCACATCCTAGTAGTTATAGGAACATTATTTTTGGATTTTGTTTCTTGTTCTACTAATCATGACAGGATCCAGAGTCAATTCATGGGCTTTGTCGATCACGGGAGACATGCCACCACCTATGCAAATACCACAACCGTCACGAGAGGTGCACAAACATCCAAATGCACATGATCAGGTTCATGTTTCTATACCACCATTTAATGGCCGTTTTAGACCTGCTTTATATATTGAATGGGAGTTAGACATAAATAATATATTTGCTTCCCATAATTTTGATGAACGTAAAAAAGTTACGGTTGCGGTTGGTTCTTTCACTGGTTATCCTCTAGTTTGGTGGAGTGAATATTGTCGGTTACACCCTGATTATGTACCTAATACTTGGGATGATTTAAAACATGTCATGAGAGATAGATTCGTCGATGTTTATTATACTTGTGGCATGATTAAAAAAATGGAACATTTAAAACAAGGTAGTGACACCGTAACAAAATATTATGATGATTTACAAACTACCTTGCTGCACTCATTTTTAGAAGAAAGTGAAGAAGATTTTATGGATAGATTTTGGGGAGGATTAAACCATAATATTCAGGAGATACTAATTCATGAAGAGTGTTATCCTATGGACCATTTGTTTCGTCTTGCTTGCAAAGCTGAACAGGAAATAAAACAACGTGTTGCCCACAAGGAGAACAAGCACATGGTGCACATTCCAACTGTTGATACAGATGTTTATTCAACTACTAGGCGTACTATGACAACCACATCCGTTGTTGCGAGGACTAAATCATCTCCACCATGTGACACATCACCATCGAGAGTGCCTGCATCATCTGAGTTGACTATAAGAGGTAATGACAAAGGTACAGATTTTCCACTTTTACATGAGAATGATGCATGCCTAGTTAACTTGAATATATCATGTGTTGAGCTACCCACTACTTTGATCATACCACCTATTTTAGAGGATTATATTGATAATTTGACTTTGCCATGTGATCAAACAACTGAAATACCAACAATTTTGAGAGCACCCATTGAATTAACTGTTGATGCAAAAGGATCAATGTTTAATCATTTTGATATGACCTCTAATCTTGGTGATGATTCTGTGTCGAATGACTCATTGCATGTTTGCTTATCTAAGCATGTTGTAGCATGTAAATTTGATTCAAATAAGGTTTATTCACCAATGTTGGGATGGTTTAATGATGAACATTGTCAATCTTTTGAAATAAATAAGAGCTTCACTTATATGTCCAAACTGAGTTGCAATATTTTCATGCCTTCTCGTTCTTGTGCTAATTTGCTGGCTTTAGATTTTATGAACTATGCAAGTTACTCATCTATTCATGTGTCATATATGCAAAAATCAAGGGAAGTAAAAAATGGATGACATATATATATACAACATGTACACCTTGTCTCTTTTGTTAGCCACATTTCAGATTAAGCAACGCCAAGGACGGCTTTGTTTTCAAGAAGGGGAGGATGATGAGGACATGACTACCTTGGATAAGACCAAAAATATTGCATACATGCATATTTGTCAGGTGATTTCTAGTGCAAACTATTCAATAATATATTTTTGTTATCCAGAACAAAAATACTTCACATACTTTTGTGTTTTGTCTAATTGTAGGTGTATGGGACATTTGTACAATCCACATATGAAGATAAGGGAAAAGGAGAAGTTTAGGTGCTGTTCAAAAAGTCTTCTCACGTAACTTTTGGGCCAAGGAAAGATAGAGTCCAAGTCTCTCACGTTCTGGATTCAGATTCGGACTGCACAGACATACCTGACTCAAAACGCCAACAACTTTTTCATACGGACTCCGAATTGGGTGATTCTTTTTTTGCTAGAAAGTACATTTCATGCTATTTCCAGCACAATTGGAATCACCTTAAAATCCGTCTGGAGCGTTGAGTTATGGACGAAACAATCTGACGCTGCACCAGAATCCGAGTCAAACTACAAGTCCAAAGGTGTTACGTCACCTCCACTTGGGCCCATTGGCCTTGTATGACCTAGGGTTAGTTTCAGGCTGCCTTGGGACATCCTCCCACCTCCTTGGCCGCCACCCCTTGCTCCTATATAAGTAGATCCATCTAGTAGCTTTTCGCTTGGGATTTGTTTAGTTAAAAGTTAGCCATTGCAACTTCGTGTATTTAGTTTGTGTCCAATGACCAGACCAAGACCGCTTACGGATCCCCACCTTTATCAATACTTCATATATACTCGCAATATTCAGATTGCTTTTATCATATTCTTGCTTGTTCTTCGATTGCTTGCAGGAATAGACCTTCGTGGTCAGGTTCATTGTGCTCCGGCATGGTCAATAACCTCTCGGAGTTGGTTTAGCGGTTGCTAAGGCGCAACGTTGTTGCACGTTTGTAGTCGGATCGTCAAAGTCGTCTCCACTAAATCGATAGTTATCATCTCATCGAAAGATTGGGACACCCCGCCTCTATCAAAATCTATCAAGTGTAGGAGGATTTAGCGGCTCATCAGAACTTGAGCTTGCTTCTTTCCATGCACGCTTGATATTTTTAACCATCCTCCTAAAAACCCTGTCCGCATCAGGGCTGCCAGGTTTATTGAGCGAGTCAAGAAATTCAAACCGCCTTTCTTTCACATTTAACGCAACTACACAGTAATGACCAACGCCATCCCTTGTATCTGGCGGGTCAAAAGTTGCAAAAAGGACCTGCTAGAAGCATGAATAAATAAATAAAATTATTATAAAAAGAAAAAATAGAACACTATAAAAACAAACACACAAAATATAGTTTTCGACACATAAAAACGTTACTCACCATATCCTTTTTATCAACACGCTCCTCGGCTTTTGAGGAGAACATCATTTTAACACTCCTGCCTACAGTACCACCATTTCAAATATTTGTCTGCCAAAACAAAACCAAAAATCAAATAGTGCTCAAGAAAACAGGTCGTCGCACGAAATCAGAAAAGAAAATCAAAAAATAAAACAAAAATTTATGCATTCTTACACAAATATGGTACGGGGCAACCATTGTCGGAGATCCCTTAAACTTATCTACCAGCAAAGAAACCCCAAGGTCTACAAGGCTTGTAGTGAGCATCCCTTTATCCCAAAAGGATTGACCAACTTCGCCAATGCTAATATCAGCCCTCTCAGTTTTAAAAGCAATCATGTCCCTGATTTTTTGATGAAAAACTGAAACATAAGATACTAAAAAAAACAACAAAGAAAAAGGGGTAAATACCAAAATTAGAAAATACATATGAACAAAACAATTTCTAAAAAACCATACTTCTTCTTCTTGTCCTTCCGAGCCCTCGTAACAGCAGCGTACAACTCATTGTATCTTTTCAAAAGAGCTGGATCAATGCTCGACGGTGTCACAACAGGAAGTTCGTCATCTGTAATAAAAAAGATGAAGTTCACTTATCCAAAGAATGAAGTTTGAATATTAAGATAAGGAAATTCTGCTAGCTATTTTGAAAATCATAGACAAAAGATAAAGTTTCACTTATGATTAAACATCTAATACATATACCATAGTAATTAAACAAAATGAATGAGAAAAACTTCAACTACACTATTCAAAAAAAACTCTTGCCTTCAGTGTCAGAGTCTTCAGGCTGTTGTTCTTCAGAGATGAGCAAAATATTTTCTTGGATAGGTTGCGAGGAATCCGCCACAACCTCACTGGACTGCCCTTCTGCAGCAACATCAGCATTCTCTGGATTTACAACAGTCTGGTTAAAGGCAACGTCCTTAGATACTTCAGCTACATGAGGCTCCACTCTCGATACTTCCGGAACATCGTTGTACACCAGACAAACAGGTGAAGCAACAACACTAACAGCAGGGCCGACATTCTCTAGTGGCTTTTCAATGCCAACATCAGAATCTTCATGCCGACTAGTGGGAACAACATCATGGGATCCTTGAGCTACAAAAGGATCTGCACAGTCAACGGCAACCGATGCAAAAGCATGAACACTGCCACCACCATCAATAGCACAACTGCCCTGATTCAGATCAATGTGAACTTCCACGTTTTCTTCTCCAACCTGTGGAAAGTTTAAAAAACACACAATAACACAAAAATGAGCGTGGGGATAATTAACACAACAACACACAGCACACTTATGTCAAAGACTGCTGACAACATACACAGAACAACTGCAGTCCACATATGCAAAACAACTGCAACACACGTGTGTCAAAACAACTAAAACTGCAACCCACATATACGTAAAAAAAGAACTACAGTTCACTTTGTCAAACGCTGCAGTTCAATTATGTTAAATACTAAAGCTCACGTATGTAAAATAATATGGACCGCACATGCTAAAAGAACTGCAGTTCACTTCTGTCAAACAATGAAGCTCACACATGTAAAACTATTGCACCTAAGATATGTAAATGAAAATGCATATGAGTGAACATAACAGCGTACATCAAGTTTATAACAAACAACAAAAAACTAGATTACAACCCACTAACAGAACAAGTAATACAACTATACCTTATCAGCTACAACATCCAGAGGGGACGATGCATCAGCCAAGACCTTATCCTTTCCAGAGCCATCGTAGGTCTCTTTGTGCACATCACAAGCAGCAACACCAGTCTACGGGCATAGAACAAACCAGAAACAAGAAATAAGATGGTACCGACCAAAAAAAGAAAAAACTTCAACTATGCACAAGTAGTACACACTCTACAATAGTGAAGTACACAAAAAAATGGGAAGCAAACAAATGCAAGTTCAAGAAAAGGGACGCATGGCAGAACAGACATGGCAGAAGTACTTGTACCTGGCCAACTCCATCGTCCCTAGTTCCATCGACACCAGAAGATTCCACTCCCGCCTATAACAAAAAACAAAAATAGTGAGGAGCAGTCAACATAATACACAAAAAAGAGGTTCAAAGCCACAAAAAACCTAGAACATACATTGTCAGCACCAATGCCAGCGTCTTGACGGGTCATTTCGTCCAAAATATGCCCAGCATCCTTCTCATACTGACCACAGTTTTCTTCCTGTGAATGTCTCAATTGAGCATACGAAGACCGAACATTCGTCACTACAATCTTTAGTCTTTCAATCATGCCACAATAAAAATTGTGAGCAGCAACAATATCTTCATCTCGTGGGCCATGGCCAATAGGGAAAAAACCAGCAACTTTTCTCAACCTATCACTAGAGGTTGGCAAATCTTCAGTGAAATTCAAAACCTTCAAAAGAAGCTCATCAATCTCCTCGTGTTTTTTGCCGCCAACAAATGTCTCTTTATAAGAGCTTCTATTATCAAACATCTGTCGAGCCATGAAACCACAAGTATGCGTCACCTCATCATCGCAGGAAGGAAGTTGGCTACAGATAGGCTCATAAAACATAGCATGAGTGCTAGGCCCCGCATCAGAGCTACCGTGTACAACTACAACAGGACGGTTGTACACAATATCACCTCACGCCTTCTACTGCAAAAAAAGACAACAGGCAAAGATAAGTACACATGTGAGTACTAGAAAAGTTCACATTTATAATGGCTGCACATTTTTTTAAAAAAATCTCATATTAAAAAATCAGATGCACTAACCGGCAACTTCCCAAATATGTAACTTTCCAAGTAAATCTTTCCCTTCACAAGCACATCCTCATTGTACAACTTCATCAGGTCCTTGGTCGTCAGGTATGACGCACGTGGTGTCAACGTGTGCATGACTGAAAATTTGCGAAGCTTCAAGCAGTCAAGATACATAATCAGGGGGACAATGGCACAACCCTCTGCACAATTCTGCTTGCTGCCTTCTTTTGACACCTCACCACACCTGCCCGCAACTCATCAACAACAAGCTGGCAAAAGTCCATCTAATCCATAGCCGCATAATCCATGTTCTCTACCATTGCAGCAACTCTACCCAAATGAACTGCAGGCCTGGGGCACAACAAATTCTGGTAAAGTATCCAGAAGAACACCTTCACAGCAAGGTCAACAGTCACATAATCATCTTCCTCCACCAACACCTTCAACTTCTCAAGCAAGTCCTTGACACCTATACTTTTTGAACGGTCAAAGCCAACCTCATCCTCGAGGGCAGTCAACGATTCATCATGACCGCTGGAAGCAGGCATGGGTGCAGTGTGATGTTCCATAGGTAAATAAAAAATGTGATGAACTGCATCACAATTGATTCAAAGAACCCTGCCATTCCCAAAGGCCATTACCATGGTGGCAGGGTCAATCACTCCCATCAGATAGCACATAAGAATGCGCGACACATTTTTCTTTACTGTCAGATCAAAGACAACACCGAATCCAGCATCTCTAACACGAGTACAATGTGCCTCTTTCAACAAAGAAGCAGCCTTGCAAACAGTGGGAGGCGACAACCGTACGGTCTTGTTAAATCGAGAATCATCTCCCTCAGCATCATCTTCAGTTGCATTGCTCTTACTAGACTTCTTCCTTTGTGTAAAGGAAAATGCAGTCCACATTAGAAGACTAGCCATAAAAAAGAGACATAGAAAACATAGAAAGAATAACAATGAAGGAAACAAATGCAATGCACTTCAACAAACCTTTGGAGCAACATCCACCTCCTCGCCAAAGTCACCACCAATATCTTCATCGACATCATCACGGGCACGCTTGGGTATACTCTTAGATGAACCACAGTCTTTGCGTCTACAAGGATGAACACCCTTCACACAATCAGCAAGCACAAAGTCGTCATCATCAGAGTTGGGACCTTCAGTGACATGTAGTCGCTTGCACTGAGGATCATCATTTCCACCAGCTTCAGCAGTTCTCTTGCCAAGATTCTTCTTCATTCTAGCAAAACGTGGACTCTGCCGAGTTGTACCACCTTCCTCAGCAATAGTACTTAGCCTCTTCTTCTGCAAAGAAGGCTGCTTCACCTTGTCAAATTTGCCACCCTTGGCACCATCTGCAGCTCTCCTCTACTTCTCCTTCTCCGCAAACTCTTTTGACTCAATTTCAAACCTCAACTTCTTCTTGCTTTGCTTCAACTCATATTGACGAAGTTGTTCTGAGACCGTCCAATCCTGTGTAACTTCCTCCGTACCATCAACAGACTGCGATTGTGTTTCACACAATACGGGACTTCTCTAATCAAAGCTCACACCAACATTACCCTCTGCAAAATAATGGTCAATCAATTGAGTAACCTCCTCAAACCCAGGTGCCCCAGCATGGAAAACAGACACTGCGTCAAAATGAAGTTTGACTATGCTCGTTAAAAAGTGCACAAAAAGAACAAATGCAGTACAGTTAGACATATAAATGCAGTGCTCCAACCATGAGCTCAAAATAAAAAATAATGCATTGTACAAAAAACTTGAATAAAACAACAATGCAGTTCACACATACATATAGTGGAGTTCACATATACAAATAAATGCAGTGTTGCATACACTAACTTCACGGTTGTTCCCAACAAAATGTCGGACTACATACAACAAGGCAACACCAAGTTGTACAACATCAAGCAACCAACATACACAAAAATAAACAAATCAATCACATACCAGAAGGAGGGGCCACACTTATGGGAGAAGATTCAATCGGCGAATTCACTTGATTCCTCCCTCGACACCATGATCCTTACCACCAGGACAAGGACAGTCAATTGGTGTATCATTATGAGCACTGCAATCACCTACTGGATTCAAAAAGAACCAGAAAACAGAAATTACAAAACATCACATGACAAAATAATGCAAACGAATGCTAACAACTAATAGAGCATAAACCAATATGCAGGATGAATTAGGAAACTAGATAAACATCAAACAAAATAAACAGAGCCTAAAATAAGCACTCCACATACCCTGAACTCCTCCTCCCACTCTGCTCGGCGAAGACATGGCGTTTTCCTGCAACACAAGGACGAAGTGACAGACATAAGCAACAAAATTGGCGAAAATCTCACGAAACCCTAGATCCACATTGCTACACACGACTATCGACTTCAAAACAAGATAAAATCAACTACCTACGGAAAAATTACACAAGCAAAAAGAGCAACAGCAACAACGAGAATCACAAAACAAGACGAGGGGACGATCAAGACTGAGGCCAAGCGGAACGTACCACAAAAAAGGGTGCGGCGACGGCGGCAGGAAGGTGGGAGGGGGGCGGCGATAGGAACAAAGAGGAAAGGGCTGCGGGAGCGCAGTGGCAAGGGCTCGCGGAGCGGACGGCGACGCGGAATGCAGGAATAGGGACCTCTTGAGGGCGGCGGGTCCTCGGGCGACGGCGGTTGCTGCGGGCGACAGCGGTTTTGCTCGAGGGAGAGCTGCCTCTGGAGAAACTGCAAGAGAGGAGAGGGGATTGTTCTCGGTCTCTCTCCCTGTCAGCGGAGCGGTGGAATAGCCTGGAAGGGATATGTAGGAGGCCCACGTGTCGTAAAAGGGTCACAAAAAACGGGCCGGCCCAAAAATGGCCCAGAGAAAATAAGCCAAACTACATCAAAATGCACATGATGTAGTTCTCTCTGAAGAATCATGAAGTTCAGACGGTAAAACAAAATAAAATACATACAGTTCGTAAAAAAAGTTAAAATCAAAAATAACACGCATGTTAAGAAAACACATCCGAAAAAAGTCTACCTTCAAATAAGTGCCACACACAAAAAAAGTGGGGGGGGCAACCTCCCCCCTCTTCCCCTACACCTCCCGTACAGTGCAGTAAGCACAGGCAAAAAACAAATGCAGTATGCGGCACTAAAAAAATGCAGTGCATTTCGTTATGCGATGCAATACGGTATAGCAATCCAGTTCCGCATTACCTAGATGAATAAATACATGACATATAACACAGCGATGAAGAAAAACGCGAACACGGAAATAATAAATGCAGTGCAGAAATATATGAACGTCCAGTACAGAACCATAATCAATGGAGTACCATTATAATTTGATAAGAAGTGTAGTCCCATACATTGAAAAAAAAAAGATTACATAAAAGCAAAAACACAGAAACAAAAATGAGAACTGTACATGCAGTACGAAGTGCGTGCACATGCAGTACATAACCCTGATCAATGCAGTGCACGCATGATTTACTAAAAGCAGTGCATGCCCCAACATTGAAAAAAATACAAAGAAAAAAAATTGACCACCCAGGTGCTACCGGCCCTAGCTAGTCTCGTAATAGGTCTACGCCCACATAAGGCGAGTCGTTCTGAGTCACAATGCATGGGGCCGGCCACACATGGGCCCACAGGTCAGAGAGCATAGAGCTGCGTGCGCCGTGTATAAGCGCCCATATAAGTAACCAGAGGAGTTCGACCGATATGCCTCGTCAGCGCTTATAAACAGGTCGAGCGCGCCTTCCGGCGCCGAGGTGGGACTAAACATTAGAGCGCACACATAGTGCACCGGGAACCAGCCGTGCTCACAGGCCGACTTGGGCCCAAATGCCAAATGCGTCTTCACTACCCGAACACAGGCTCAACAAGGTCGACTAAGAAAAGTCCATAAGTTCAAAAAAAATGGGGGGGGGTGAGGGAGTCCTGCATTAGGGGGTATCCGGATAGCCAGACTATATGCTTTGGCTGGACTATTGGACCATGAAGATACAAGACTCAAGACTTCGTCCCGTGTCCGGATGCGACTCTCCTTTGCGTGGAAGACAAGCCTGGCAATCCCGATATTAGATCTCCTTCTTTGTAACTGACTTTGTGTAAACCCTAGCCCCCTCTGGTGTCTATATAAACCGGAGGGTTTAGTCCGTAGAAGGACAATCATAATCATCATAGGCTAGCTTCTAGGGTTTAGCCTCTACGATCTCAGGGTAGATCAACTCTTGTAATACTCATATCATCAAGATCAATCAAGCAGGAAGTAGGGTTTTACCTCCATCGAGAGGGCCTGAACCTGGGTAAAACATCGTGTCCCTTGCCTCCTGTTACCATTAGCCCTAGACGCACAGATCGGGACCCCCTACCCGAGATCCGCCGGTTTTGACACTGACATTGGTGCTTTCATTGAGGGTTCCTCTGTGTCATCGCTGCAAGGCTCGATGGCTCATCTCGTTGTCAAGGACAACATCACTTTTGGGGGAGCACTGGTGGTAGGCCAAACTCTCCGACTGGGCGGCTTCGTCATGGCCGCCCGATCGGCTGTCGTGCCGATGATGACCTCTCGGGTCATCAAAAACAGCCTCCACGTCAATTCGGAACTCGCCGAACAGATGGATCCAATGGAGCTCTCCTCCATTAATGAGATCTTGGATCGCATCGCCACTTTGGGAGTCACTACAGACTATGATCGGATTTGGCTTAAACCCGACCAAAGGGATATTAAATCCCCACCGGTCACCCACGAGATAGCGGTAGTGGAAGAGCCACACATGGATTATCCCTCTACTTTGAGGACGAACTATGTCTGGATCACCGAGCTCTCAGAGCCGGATACCCGTTCGTGGGAGGACACAACCCAGACCCCAAACTTAGAATCGGGCAACGGGCTGGAAAAATCAGGCAACATCCCGGAGCCCGAGCTGCCAAGCCCGGAAGCCCCTCTGCCCCTGGGTGTTAAATTGGATCAGAATCCAGATTTAACTACGCCCAACCACCCAGACTTAAGCCATCTCTCCCATATCAGACAAGAGCCCCAAGAGATAGTACATCGCTACTGGGCCAGATTCCTCCTTGTGATAAACAAGGTCAAGGACTGTCGCAAGGAAGACGCAATCTCACTCTTCTACAAAAATTGCATGAACAAAGGGATCCTTAATGCTATAAGTCGCCGCGACATAGTACACTTTGCCGACTTAGCAGCCATAGTACAGAAGTACTATGCGATGGAAAGCGCCTGGAAAACCCGAACAGACTTTGGGGATAATCCGGCTCTCACAAAACCCTTTGTCCGAGCTAAAAGGGAAAACTCTCGTAAGTTACCCGATCCAATTCCCAAAAAACCAAAGCCCACTCCAGGGCGTGGAACCATATTTGAAGAATGGCTCAATGGGCCATGCAAAATTCACAGCACGCCGGATACTACGCCAACGCATAGCCTTAGAGCATGTTGGATACTCTGGCAGGTAGCAAAAAGCGGCGAGGATCTTCTTGTAATCCATAAAGCAGATCAACACCCCACCGAAGACAGCAATGCGGTACTGACAGTCTTTGAGACTTTCGCCTCAAATAATAGGCGCAAGCGAGCTCATCAAAATTTTGCTGAAATCTGCCATGTGGCAAAAAAATCCGTGGAGCGACACTGCTATAACCTTCAGTGCCAGTGACGAACCTCAATTCCAGACAGTCCGGGCACCAGCCGCTTTGGTCCTTAGCCCAATCATGGACGGCTTTCGTCTCACTAAAGTACTCATGGACGGCGGAAGCGGATTAAACTTGATCTATGAAGAAACGCTCAACAAGATGGAAATTGATAAAAGCCGCACTGAGCAAAGCGGCACAACCTTCAGGGGAATCATCCCTAGTCGGGAGGCACGGTGCACGGGAAAAATCACACTCAATGTGGTATTCGGCACCCCGAAGAATTATAGGTCCAAAGAAATCACGTTCCAAGTGGCCCCGTTCAGCAGCGGATACCACGCCCTTTTAGGGCGGGACGCATTCACAAGCTTTCAAGCTATACCCCATTATGGGTACATGAAGCTTAAAATGCCCGGACCCAATGGAATCATCACTCTAGCCAGTGATCTGGACATTGCACTCCGTGCCAAAAATAAAACTGCCGCACTAACCCTGGAAGCATTATCAGAAGCCCTAGCGGCCGAAGAACTAACAACGCTGTGCGCCACAGTGGACAGGGACAACGTGATACTCAACAAATGACCCAAGTCCACGTCATTCAAGCTCGCAAATGAGATAGTCAAATTCCAGGTCCATCCAACGGACCCCACGAAGACAACTTCCATCGAGACACAGTTGAACCCCACAATGGACGTCGCACTATGAGACTTCCTACACGAGAATTGGGACATTTTTTCCTGGCATCCTTCAGACATGTCGGGCATCCCACGCAGGATGGCTGAGCATAGCCTCAATATACTGAAAGGATACAAGCCAGTCAAGCAGACTCTTAGGCGCTTCTCAGAGCCTAAACAGCAAGCCATGGGAGAAGAGCTAGCCATGCTACTTCAGGCCGGATTCATCAGAGATATAAAGCATCCGGATTGGCTGGAAAATCTGGTAAGGGTACCAAAGGAAAAATCCTAGCACCCATGTGTCGATTTCAAAGACCTCAACAAGGATTGCCCCAAGGATCCCTTCCCCCTCCCTCGCATCGACCAAATCAACGATGCTACTGTAGGACACGACTCACTATGTTTCCTCGATGCGTACTCCGGATACCATCAAATAAAGATGGCAGAGTCCAAACAAGCCGCAACGGCCTTCATAACACCATATGGTCCCGTCTGTTTCAACACTATGCCTTTCAGACTCAAAAATGCCAGCGCAACCTAGCAACGCATGATTCAAACATGCCTGGAGAAGCAAATCGGCAAAACAGTGGAGGCATATGTGGACGACATGGTCATAAAAACAAGACACGTCGAAACCTTAGTAGATGACTTGAGACTTACGTTCGACAAACTTCGAACATACGACATCAAGCTCAACCCGGAAAAATGTGTTTTCGGCATACCCTCCGGGAAGTTGCTCGGCTTCATCGTTTCCAATAGAGGAATCAAAGCAAATCCGGCAAAAATCCGAGCTCTGTCACAGTTGGCTATCCCAACAGACCTCAAGCATATCCAGAAACTCGCTGGATGCGTGGCTACTTTAAGCCGCTTTATCTCCCGATTAGGAGAAAAGGCACTACCTCTTTACCGCCTTCTTCGGCGCACGGGACACTTCGTGTGGACTGTTGCAGCCGCGGCCGGACTGGATGAAATAAAGACCCTATTGGCCAACAATCCAGTCCTGACCGCGCCAAATACTGGAGAACATATGCTATTATACATAGCTGCAACACATCAGGTTGTAAGCGTAGTGCTCGTCGTCGAACGATTAGTAGACGGATACAAGTTCCCGCTCCAAAAGCCGGTATATTATGTGTCCACTGTCCTCACTACATGCAAATCACGATACCCACACTATCAAAAGATAGCATACACGGTCTTCATCGCATCCCGGAAGCTACAACACTACTTTCAAGAGTGTTCGATTATGGTGGCCTCCGAAGTACCACTCAACATAATAAACAACTGCGACGCCACGGGACGGATTGCTAAATGGGCAATTGAGCTCCTTCCGTTCGACATAACATACAAACCACGGCGGGCCATTAAGTCGCAAGTATTGGCTGACTTTGTCGCCGAATGGACAGAAGCCGAACTCCCTAAAGAGTATGGCGCGTACTCCAATTGGATCATGCACTTCGACGGCTCTAAAATGCTGGCCGGATTGGGAGCGGGTGTATTCCTGACATCCCCCACCGGAGACACGGTCCAATACGTACTCCAAATATTATACACAGACTCCAACAACGCAGCCGAATACGAGGCCCTGTTGCATGGTCTTCGGATGGCAGTCTCTATGGGCACAACGCCTGGAAGTGCCGTGGACTCAAACCTCGCAATATCACAAATAAACAGAGACTTTGATGCCAAGGATTTGAAAATGGCTGCATACCGCAATGCCGCCCTCAAAATGTTAGCTCGGTTCGAGGGCCTCGAATTCCACCATGTGGCTCGAGAAAACAATCAAGCGACCGATATCCTCGCCCGCATCGGCGCTAAACGCGACCCTGTCCCACCTAACATATTCTTGGAAAGGTTGTTCAAGCCATCCGTGGTATGGGAAGGGGAGTCCGGCAACACTAGCCCGGCTCCGAATACAACCCCAGATTCTGAACCATCTGATGTAATCGGGGGCTCCGCCACTGAAATAACACCTTCGGCCCATGAAATCATGGTTGTAATCGCCTCGTGGACCGAGCCTTTCTTTGCCTACCTAAATAGGCAGGAACTCCCCGAGGACCAAAATGAAGCACGTTGTATTGTGCAGCGTTCCAAGGCCTAAAAAGTCCATGAGGGAGAACTCTATAAGAAAAGTGCCACCGGAGTGCTCCAAAGATGCATCTCCGAAGAGGAAGGGCGGCAGCTCTTGGCTGAAATCCATGTCAGACTCGGCGGGCACCACACTGCGGCTCGGGCACTTGTCAGCAAAGCCTTTCTTATAGGTTTTTATTGGCCGACAGCCCGAGCAGATGCACAGGACATTGTCCAACACTGCGTTGGTTGCCAGCTCTTCGTCAATCAGAGCCATATGCCCCCTACCGCTCTCCAAACAATCCCCATAACCTTGCCCTTCGCGGTTTGGGGGCTGGATATGGTCGAAACTCTTAAAGGGGGAACCATAAGAAAAAAATACTTATTGGTCATGGTGCACAAGTTCACCAAATGGATAGAAGCCAAACGAGTTAAAACGGCCAAATCCAGACCAGTGATAGACTGCATATCAGGGGTTGTACACCGTTATGGCGTCCCCCACAGTATCATCACTGACAATGGCTCAAACTTCACAGCCGATGAAGTGAAAACTTGGTGCGGCAACATGGGCATTAAGCTCGATTACGCCTCTGTCTACCATCCCAAACAAACGGACAGGTCGAACGTGCATATGGTCTCATCATGAGTGGCATCAAACCCAGACTAGTGCGATCCTTGACAGAATCAGACATCCACTAGGTCGAGGAGCTCGACTCCGTACTCTGGGGGCTGCGGAGCACGCCGAATCACACCACCGGATACAAACCCTTTTTTATGGTGTACGGCGTAGAAGCAGTACTACCCTACGACATAATCCATGACTCACCTCACGTGCACATGTACGAAGAGAAGGAAGCCGAGTTAGATCGGCAGGACAACTTAGATGCCCTGGAGGAGGAGCGCGACGTCGCAAAAGCCTGTTCCGCATTCTATCAGCAGCAGGCTCGACGGTATCAAAGCAGAGAAGTGCGGGCCAAGACTTACAATGTTGGCGAACTCGTTCTATGCCTACCGAAGAAGAAGAAGGACAAGCTCAAACCAAAGTGGGAGGGTCCGTTCATTATTGATAAAGTTCTCACCAGAGGAGCGTACCACCTGCGTAATGCATCCGATAATAGACTCGAGCTGAACCCATGGAACGTGGCCAGACTCCGGATATTCTACGCCTAGTGCCAAACTCAGTGTTCGTCTCCTTACCCCCGCTCTTTTAATTATGTTCCCCCCTTTTTTCCTTTCTCGCCCTTTTTCCCTTCTTCACACAAAGTATTCAATACAGTGCGGATGCTCGGATCACTCCGGCCGCACTATGTGTGTTCACCATACCTGGGGGCTTCCTATACGAAAGCTAAATATAATTACTTTCATGGCTTCCTGCCTATCACATATGCGTTCTTTTTCCATATGTGCCT
The DNA here is from genome assembly GCA_963921465.1 of Triticum timopheevii. Lineage (NCBI taxonomy): Eukaryota > Viridiplantae > Streptophyta > Magnoliopsida > Poales > Poaceae > Triticum > Triticum timopheevii. Next base: position 212,890,730 of record OY997266.1, on the reverse strand, counting down.
TTTCTTCACCATTATATGCATCGATATGACTTAAGATGTGGCCATGCTTGGTTGCCTGGCTCTTGTGTTTATGCTCTACGTTCCCATTAATTCGGCTAGGGCATAAGGGGAGCACCTCTGCGATTGTTCCTCCCGGTCCAGCCGGATGTGTACCTCAGACTGGGTGAAGCCGAAAGCTAGCGTTCTTAAGGGAATATTCGGTCGGTGAACAAAAGATGTCTCTTTTGTTTATTACAACGTGAATCCCTAGATGTTTTGTATCCTGCGTTTTTGTTCGCAGTTCGGACATGTACATCGATGCATGCGTACCCAGGGAAAGGAACCCCTAATGGAACTATTCTCCCTGGAAGATGTTTCTTACTACCCATGTAATATAACATAACTAGTTGGGTACTTGTCTGTTCAAGCACTTATGACCCCTACGCCTGGTTTCCACGCATACCCCGGTCTTGCATAACTGAGTGGGTATTCGGATACACCCCGGACTGTCGGATCCGGGGGCTGAAGCGAAAAGGTCCGCCATGACAAAAGATTTTTAATCCGACTAGGGACTACATATGTCCATTGAATTACATAGTCACTTGGACTGACTATATTCTTCCTCTATACCATCCAACTGGCTATCTAGCTTGCAATCCTGTTGGGAATACTTTGCGGCTAACACTACCTGGTCATACACCAGACTCACGGGAATCTCTTGCCAATCTCGCCCCGCCGGTCCGACTTCGGCCATATGGTTCGGGTCAAGCTTGGTCTAGCGCGTCTTCACCAGGGCCCAGGCTTCCCTTGCACCTTACCGGCAGGCTGACACCTTCCACAACCGGAAGCACCGCCGTGCTCCTTGGAGCATATCCATGATCTCCCCCATGACTCCTGGCAGGGAAGTGGATGGCCACAAGGCCTGGACAATACCCTTCATCACGTGCCGAACTTGTTCGTGCAGCTGTGAGAGATCTTGTAGTAAATCGCCTGCAGACCCAGGCATCTCCTCTTCAGGACGGCCCGTCAACATACCTACAGATATAAAATCTTTTAATATGCTTCCTCGCCGAACTGTACTGCTGTTCGTTTAGGCACTTACCATAAATGCCATGACGAAGCCTTATGTTCTCCTTCACGGAGTCTGCCAGCTGTGCTCGAACATCTGATAATTCGATGCCCAGCCGGACGTTGGCATCTTGGAGATTGTTTTTCTCCTGCCTAACCTGCATAAGCACATGCTCGCTAGCCTTTAGCTGCCTTTGGAGATGCGACTCGCTATCTCTTACGATCTCCGGATTCATCCCGGAATTGTCTGCAGAATTTTCTGTTAGACTTATGAAGCAAGCCAATTACTAACTGGTATATTCCTATAAGATTTCTCTATTGAGACAAATGTTACCAGATGAGGCCTTCTAGGATTCCTCTAGTTTGGCAACCGCGGCCCTCAGCTGGTCTTGCACTCCTCCAGCTCTTGAGACAATTGGGTATTCTTCTCTACAAGAAACTGTGCATAAATTGATCCTTAAATCAGTTGTTCCAACCGTTTCAAGTCTCAGGGGCTAGTGCTATACATGCTTGTCAAATTTTCTTACTCGTATATCTTTCGCATACTGGTCCGTCGCTTGGGCGACCCCGCCTTGGGCAGCTCGGATGTATGTGTCTCCCGAATTGAAAGCATTGAATGCCTCTTCGGAAAAGATGCCATTGCAAAGTACGGCCCGTCGGCATCGGTGGTTCATGGCACTCTCTACTTCGGAATTTGTGGCAGAGAGCATATCCGCATCCTCTGTCGGAGGACAATTCGGCATCGGCCCCGCGTTGGCCTCCTTTCTCGAAGCCGGTTCGGGAGTCCGGCTGGTAGAGGCGTGACCGGCAGGATCTCCAGATATAGTCTGGCAACTCCTCTTTCCGCCGGGATACAAAGGACGCTGCTACATTTCAAGCACGATAATCACAGAGCAGGTTCTAACTATACCTTTGCAACGGCATTTCTGCCCTAACCGCCTTCCTCTTAAGCCAGCCCGGCCCGGACGCCCTTTGCTGACGAGCCCCCAGGGGCTCGGCGCCGCGTTCTGATGGGCGTCTCTATAAAAACACGATGTTTTATGCATAAGGCATGGTATAAGAAAGGAGTCCTCTTCAGAGGGTAAGGCTTTGGCTTTACTTACACACGACGTAGGTAGTAGTCCAGGATAGTTGGCGATGATAGCCACCGAGGTGCCATCGCAGCTGGCCTGATAAAATGTCCCGTCGACAAGCTCCATAGTTATATCTGGATCTTCTTCAAGTCCTGGATCAAAGGCCCTTACGGGGTCCTCTGGCTGCGGGGAGGGGATGTTGAATCCTTCCATGGCTCTCCTCAGTTCCTGCTTAGAAATATCAAGGTAAATGATTGTGATGAAGGGCAGCAGAATGGATAGAGTGGGGTAAAGAGTGACGACTTACCCAGCTTGTGGGGTTGTACATGGAAAATCCATCTCGCGGTTTAATACGAAGGAATTCTTCTTCTTCTCCTTTATACAAATCGGACGGTATTCTCGCCAGAGCAGTGGCGGAGTCCTGTCCTTTACGACCACAGCGGGTGGCATCGTCTTCTCTGTTGAAGTGCCACATGGACTTCCCTTGATATTGAAGTGGCTGCACCCCCTGCATTATGCATATTGATATAACCTCGACTATTGTCAGCCCTGATTTGGCCAGTGTCTTTATCCTGCTCATCAGGAAGTGGACTTCTCTGGTATCTTCCTCCTAGGGGCTCCGCGGGCGCCAACTCCGGCGTTTCTTCAACGGAGCATTGTTAAACTCAGGGAGGCCCGTCCGGATTGGATCCGGAAGGGGAACGTCATCAACATAAAACCACTCCTAGGGCCAGTTTTCAGATGCCTTCTTGGGAGTACCAGACAAGTATCCGGTCTCGGCGACACGCCATATTTCGGCTCCGCCCACTTGACAAATGGATTCCCCCGAATTGCGAGGGACAAGGCAGAATAACTTCTTCCATAACTCGAAGTGAGCCTCGCAGCCCAGAAATAATTCACAAAGGGCAAAGTATCCTGCGATGTACAACACGGAGGTGGGGGTGAAGTTGTGCAACTGGAGGACACAGAACTCCAGGAGCCCGCGAAGGAATGGGTGGATTGGAAACCCGACACCTCTTAGCAAATATGGGATGAGGCATACACGCTCCCCCTGAGATGAGCTAGGAAATCTCTCCGCTTGCTCCCCGCCATCATAGGTGGCTAGTCCTGCTCGGACGGGGACCATGAACGCCGGTGGAAGAAACCCTTGGGTCTGCAACTCTACTAAACGGCTATGGGGAACAGAACACTCTTCCCAATCACCTGGCTTAGAGCTAAGGGAGAGAGAAGAGGAGCTGCGGTGACCGGCCATGTTGGAATGGTTTTTTCCGGGTGCGCTCTGTTGGATGCTTGCTCAAGAGAAGAAGGTGAGGTTTGGATATGAGGATCCCCATCTCTTCAAATAGACGGTTTTCCTGCAGGGCCGGGGTGGCAAATGTAAAAATGCTCAGGCTCATCGTATTCACTCGACACGTGGAGATGGCCATTATTGAAGCACAGAAGTCGAGGAATACAACATTGATGGGAAGCCGGACCCTGTTTGTTACAACAGGTACTTTGGAGTACAGAAATGGAACCCGCCTTGCAATGCTGAAGACAATCTGCGCGCCGGACTCACCGTCATTGAAGCCTGGTTCAGGGGCTACTGAGGGAGTCCTGGATTAGGGGGTATCCGGACAGCCGGACTATATGCTTTGGCCGTACTATTGGACCGTGAAGATACAAGACTCAAGACTTCGTCCCGTGTCCGGATGGGACTCTCCTTTGCGTGGAAGACAAGCCTGGCAATTCGGATATTAGATCTCCTTCTTTGTAACCGACTTTGTGTAAACTCTAGCCCACTCCGGTGTCTATATAAACCGGAGGGTTTAGTCCGTAGAAGGACAATCATAATCATCATAGGCTAGCTTCTACGGTTTAGCCTCTACGATCTCGTGGTAGATCAACTCTTGTAATACTCATATCATCAAGATCCATCAAGCAGGAAGTAGGGTTTTACCTCCATCGAGAGGGCCCGATCCTGGGTAAAACATCGTGTCCCTTACTTCCTGTTACCATTAGCCCTAGACGCACAGATCGGGACCCCCTACCCGAGATCCGCCGGTTTTGACACCGACAGGGGGCCACCCCACCTTCCCCTACCCCTCCCGTATGAGGGACTGCAGTAAGTACACGCAAAAACAAGATGCAGTACGAGGCAGTAGAAAAATGCAGTGCACTTTCTTACACGATGCAGTACGGTGTAGCAATCCAATAACGGATTACCTACATGAAATAAATACATGGCATAGAACACAGCGAAAACCACCAAAGCCTATAGCACGGACACGCAAAAAATGGTGAAGTACACACATGTAGACACAAGTGCAGTTCTGCGTTGTACGCGATGCAGTGCGGAAATATAAGCAATGCAGTTCTGTTATCACGTAGTATACATATATAAAACGTGACAAAATGCCCGTTCACACAGAAAAGTGGTTGTTAAAAAAATTTACATATAAAAAATAAAATAAAACCACCTTGTGCGTGGGGGCTGAAGCCGAAGACTGCAATCTTTCAGGTTATACAAGTGTATACGTAAACGGCCGCATAGGAGAAGTTTTACTACTTGGGACGCACAAGTATAAAAAGCAGTTATAGCATAATCAGTGTTTTACAAGCTAAAACGTTCATTTGAACGAGACATTTTTTGAGCACTGCGACTCTATTACACGAGAGCCACGCATAACTTCCCCGAAATAGTGCTCGGTGGGGAGCCGGTCTTCATCCGAGCCCTGGGCGGCAACAGCGGTGGCATCCATCTCTGTCCAATGCGCCTTGACGCGGGAAAGTGTCATCCGCGCGCCCTCGATGCAGGCCGACCGCTTCATCTCTTTGATATGCAGCACCGCTCCAAGGAATTGCTGCAGTAAGCCGAAGTAGCTCGTCGCCTTGGGCCTCTCTGGCCAGACATGAGCCACGATGTCAGTCATGGCAAGTCCGGACAACCTATTTAGCTCGGCCCATTCGGCCAACCGGTCGGTCAACGGAAGTGAGCGATCCGGACTATGGAATTGAGACCAAAATAGCTCTTCCGTCTTGTGATCCTTCTGGCTCCGGAAGTGCTCCACGGCATCAGCCGCACTTGCCGCTAAGTCCATATACGGATCCTCTAGACTCCACAGCCGATCAAATTGAGCATACTTTTGATCCATAAACCGGCGACGCAGCAGATAAGGCTTGCCAGCCACGATATCTCCGGCCTGGCACAGCTCCTCCCTCATGGCCCGCATTGCAGAGCGGGCATCCTTGGCCTCAGCGGTGGCCTTCTACAGGTCTTCCCGCTCCGATAAGCACTCCTTTTCAAGAGCCTCATTGCGGTCGGCAGCATCCTTCACTTTTACGGCCAATTCGGCCACTTCTTCCCTGCTTAGGCAGTGAGCAGCCTTTTCGGCTTTCAACTCCTCGGCCGCCCTCGAGGCAGCCGCGTCACTCCTTCGGGCTTGCTCCTTAGCTTGAGCAAGTTCGGCCCGAAGGCTCTCCACGGCAGCAGCACCGTCTGTACAACAGCATATAATTTATCAAGAGGAGGGTTTTGACCCCATTAATAAAGAGACCGTGGAGAACTCATTTACCTTGCGACTCGTCAAGTCGCCGGTTGACAACTGCGATGTCCGCATCTGCCGCGTCAAGTTGCCGCATTAACTCGGCAACCCCACTAGTCCGGCTAGCCCTCGGACTATCCGCCACCTACATAGGAACGGCGACATTCATTTCTTGAGATTTCGATCCTCGGCACGCTGTCGTCTTCAACAACCTACCGAGTCTCAGGGGCTACTATCTATACAGAGCACACTTTTATGTGCAAAACTTTCAAAAATAGAAGGTGCGTCATTTTCGCGTACCTCAAATCCCGCCAGCAAACTCATAGCGGCGTTACGCAATCCGCTCTCGGCGGACGAAATCCTTCCAATCAACATGTGCATCAACGCATGATGATCTTCTGAGATGGACGCCCTCTCAAGCAGATTCTTCAGTTCTCCCGGTCGGATACTAGCGGGCGCCGAACTCTCCGGCCCCTCCGGACTCGTGGATACCCTCCGTGACGATACTTCAGGCTCGTCTGCCTTATCTGATGGCGCATCAGACGGGGGCGTTTCGCTCTCCATCATCTCCGGAAGAAGGTCCCACGAAGACGAACTCATCTGCGAACGCTGCAAATCCGAACCGCAAAATGAAAATTTCGGTCACCCACAGAAGCATAAATGGAGGTATTTTCTTACTGATGAAATTCCCTTTTCGTACTCACGGCTCGCTGGAGGGCTGATTCTTTGGCGATGATTGTGCGTCCGGATTCTCCCCGGACGCCGGACCCCTCGGGGAAGATCTCTTCCCCCGTTTAGGGGCTTTGGCCTCCGGATCTTCGGAGGCGGTCCTCTTCTCCCCCTGGAAGGAGGGTTCTTGATTCCCCCCTCTTCAGACGCCCCTTTGGGCGAAATATTAGCTCCTCTGTTTTCCCCTTCGCTCCCTTCTATGGGCGCGACCTCCAACATTCTGACCAGCACGCGCTCCAGTGCGGTCTCTGGGAGGGGGGCCAGACACCTTATCAGCCTTGATCGCGCCACCCACTCCTGTGAAGAGTAATGGGTCAGGAGGCGAACTCTAGAAAGGCAGATAAACAGAATGTCCGGACTCTGAGCTATTTACCTGAGTATCCGGGCGATTGCAGCTTAGGCCTGCGTCCTCGGCTAATTCTGGACACGCCACCTGCGGTCCGAAGAACAACTTGTACATCTCCACGGGTGTTGCACCCATGAAGTGTTGGAGAATCCGAGGTCCCTCCGGGTTGAACTCCCATAGACGGAGAGGACGGCGTTTGCAGGGCAGAAGATGCCTAATTAGCATAACCTGCATCACCACGACCAGATTGATCTCCCTCGCTTGGAGGTCTCGAATCTGGCCCTGCAGTGAGGGCACGTCTTCGGACGGCCCCCAATTGAGCCCTTGGTTGACCCACGACATCAGTTGGCGTGGAGGTCCCGGGCGGAATGAAGGCGGCGGCTTTTGTTTGCTGCCCCTCGGAGCGGTGATATAGAACCACTCCTGCTGCCACAGCCCGAGTTCCTCTTGGAAGGAACCCTCGGGCCACGGGGCATCGGCCTTTTTGCTTATGGCCGCCGCGCGGCACTCCGCTTGACGCCCTCCGATCATCTTCGGCTTCACATTGAAGGTCTTCAGCCACAGGCCGAAGTGGGGAGTGACGCGGAGGAAGGCTTCGCAGACGATAATGAATGCGGAGATATGGAGGATGGACTCCGGAGCCAAGTCATGAAAATCCAGCCCGTAGTAGAACATGAGCCCTCTCACGAAGGGGTCCATCGGGAAGCCTAAACCCCGACGGAGGTGGGATACGAAGAAGACGTATTCGCCGGGCTCGGGGGCGGGCACGGCCTGCCCTTGGGCAGGCAACCTGTGCGAAACCTCGTAGGCCAGGTACTTGGCCTCACGTAACTTCAATATGTCCTCCTCCGTGACGGAGGAGGGCATCCACCGGCCCTGGAGGTCGGAGCCGGACATGGTTGAGGATCCGAAGCGCTCGAATCTGAGGCTCTGGGTGTTGGAACTAGGAGCGAGGAGGAGATTCGATGCGAGATTGAAGAACAAGAACGAGCCTTGGTCCTCTTATAAAGGGACAAATACCAAGAGCCGTCTCCGTGACCGTTTGGGATTCACCTTCGATAGAGGAGGCGTGGTGACGGGAACGGTTGGGTTACCAACACACGTATTGATGAGAATCCCGGGATAAGGGGAACACGATCTCTGCTTCGACAAGACATGCCAAGGAAACCGCTTCGCTAAACGTGCTGAGGTGGTATAGTAAAAAACGATTCAAACAAAGGCTTGGTAGCGGTGTGATGTCACGCCGCATAGTACGTCAGCAGATTGAACTAGTGTACATTTTATTCTATCTATGGTGGAATGTGGAATTTATTTTGCAGAGCCGGACACTATCCTGGTGTTCATGATCTTCTCTAGATTATTCAAGGGAGGAACCCGCCTTGCAATGCCGAACATTATGCGCGCCGGACTTATCGTCATTGAAGCCTGGTTCAGGGGCTACTGAGGGAGTCCTGGACTAGGGGGTGTCCGGACAGCCGGACTATCATCGTCCGCCGGACTCCAAGACTACGAAGATACAACATTGAAGACTCCGTCCCGTGTCCGGATGGGACTTTCCTTGGCGTGGAAAGCAAGCTTGGCGATACGGATATGTAGATCTCCTACCATTGTAACCGACTCTGTGTAACCCTACCCTCCTCCAGTGTCTATATAAACCGGAGGGCTTTAGTCCGTAGGACACAACATACATTACAACAATCATACCATAGGCTAGCTTCTAGGGTTTAGCCTCATTGATCTCATGGTAGATCCACTCTTGTACTACCCATATCATCAATATTAATCAAGCTGGACATAGGGTTTTACCTCCATCGAGAGGGCCCGAACCTGGGTAAAACATCGTGTCCCTCGTCTCATGTTACCATCCGCCTAGACGCACAGCTCGGGACCCCCTACCCGAGATCCGCCGGTTTTGACACCGACAGGCTTCCTCTAAATTCATGTGCATTTGATGCAAGTTGTCGCCGTGAATTCGAGGAAGTCAATGTTGCTTCCTCTGGAATCGTCCCAAGTTAGTCATGCACGTGCAAAGTACTCTATGGTTTGATAGGTTGGCCGACTCCATCCTATATGTGTTCCTAGCACACCAAGCCACTGATTGACTTGTTCAAGGAGAAGAAGTTCCTTCATAGGAGCTAATCATATGACTTATGCAAGGACTCCGTTAACCGCAATGATGGTTTCCCAACCTGAACTTGGTAGTGTTTTATTATAAGACTACTACGTGGTCATGCTTGTCTTGGACAGCGTGTTCACAGGTTTGTAGCAGAACCAGCTCATGTTTTGGAGCTTGCTATCCTAGTTCATCTCCCGAGAATCTCGCAATGTTATCTCGTCGACTTGTGTTGCAACTCTTCTTTTCAGACATGTGAGTCTGGAATATCCTAACACCAACAAGATCTAAATCTCAGGCAGATATGATGGTTGGAACAATTCCCAAGAACTATTATATTGGTCTCTCTGTGACCCAGTAAAGTGGATGTCGTGGCCAACACACCCAGCCGGAAGACCTATTGTTGTAGTATCTTGATTGAGGAAGTTGGCCACCTCCCCATAAGGATTTCGTAGGATTTACTCCAGTAGTTACTCCTTATGGATTCTTGCGCTCCCGAAGTCCGACCTTTTACTTGATGTCCTAGTTATCAAACCATATCTATAAATGGGTTACGCTAGCACATCAAGGAGAACATTAGAAGCGGAGTGCTAAATGTCTCTCGGTCGAACATCCGGATTTTGATTCGTTGGCCTCGCTAAGGTGAAATCTGAGAAGGTGTTATCTCCTTTTGCATCTGCATCGTCCATCACCATTCATCATGGTAGTATGTTGTGTTGCCAGGATCCTTGACACGGATATTGGTAAAACCTTGATGAATATGGAAATGCTCAAGTGCTTGAGAGCACGCGCAATCACTAGGTTATATTCACGGTATCAATTGGAATGTCCCATCTATTTGCCGAGTTGTTCTATAACCATAGTTTCCTTTCTGATCTGAGTATGCAATTTCTTCGAACTCCGTCAAACAATCATTTGTGAATTGCCTTAGCCTGGTAAGAAGAGTTTTCAATGATCTCTGAATCAAAGGTAATTCTTTTTGCCACTTAAGGGAATATTTCTACGAGTCACCTTCCCTAAGATGCCCCGTTATGGTATCATGGCAATTCTTTTCCTTGCAACTTGAAACCCTTGTCAAATTGTTTCTTCCGTCCCTCCCGATGCATGTTTTTCCTCTCAGCTCCAGAGATGTTTCCATGTTCCATTCTGTGAGTTGATCTTGTGATCATTAAACTGATCCTAAGTTGCTCGAACCTCACGAAGTTCGATTCTTCTAAAATTCTTCCTTTCTACACGTTGTCATGTTGGATGTAGTTCTCAAGCAAGATGTTGAGATCAAGGTCAAGCAATGAATCAACACCCTCGAGAAAGACATCTGGATCGTGAAGGTTGTGATAGCTGGTGTCCCTCTGTCTTCTTACCTCACAACTTGAATCTCGGGGCGAGATTCTTGTTTAGTGGGGGTGAGTTGTCACATCCCTAGACTTGCTATGCACTTGGACTAGCTTGGTTGTTGCATCATGTCTAAATTTTATTTAAGATTGAAATGGGGATTGCCTAAACCCTAGCATCAAAGGAATTCACTAGGTTCAACTAAAATATTTCAGTGAGTCCAAATGGCTTTCAAAAATGTTCATCATTTCTGGAAAATGCTAGAACCATAACCAGAGGTGTTGCACATTTTTCCATGACATATTTGGTCACTGAATTAAATCATATAGTATTTGCATTTGGGCATTTAAATGCTATTAAATATTTTAAATGCTTAAATAATCCCAAACTGAAATATTTAATGTAGGATATATTTCCAACAGTGGTCATGAGCAGTTGCATGATTTTTGGGATTGATTTAGTATTTTTAATAAAGCCGAACAGATACAGAAATATAGAAAAACAGAATTAAATGGAAGAGAGAGAGAGAGAAAAAGAAAGAAAGGCCACATGCCACTAACCTGGCTGGGCCGGCCCACCTGGCCCGTGCCAGTCATCACCTACCTCTGCCAGTAGGCAGAGGAGGGAGACATCGCACGCACGCCCGCGGCGCCACGCACCTCCCTGCTCGCCTACGTCACTGAGGCCACCACGATGCCTTGGGCCTTCTCTTCGGCGCCGCCCCGACCCCCTGGACGTTTCACTCTCCCCTCTGCCCTCTCTCTTGCCCTCTCCTCGCCATGGCCGCAACCACCCGAGCGAGCCCGTCGCCGCCGTTCACTGCCACCGTGGCCACCGTCCACCCCTCGCCTTGCCGAAGCATCCAGAATGACCGGCGTCGTCTCCTCCGTCGTGTACACCAGTCCGTTCGACCGTGGGAGCACCACAGCGACGTTTCTGCCTCGTCTTCAACCCCGGGCACCCGAGCTCGCCTCCGGTCGATTCGGCGCCGCCAGGACCTCCCCGGGCTCGCTGACCTCCTCTTCGGCATCGCCGTGAGCCCCTGCTCCCAACCCCTCTCTCCCCTCTGTCGATTTCCTCCTCTAGCCCCTTTGGCCACCCCGACCGAAGCTCGCCGCCGTTGCGCTTCGTCGCCGCCGTGGCTAGAGCCCACCTCCGACGCGTCTGAGAGCGTCACCGTGCTTTGCAGGACCACCTAGCACCCCACCGCTCGACCTGCCGTGCACCACAACGCCGGTTCCGAGCGCAACCGAGCTCCGGCCGCCGCCACGAGCTCGCTTCCGGCGAACTCCGGCCACCCCGCGCCCTCCCGTTGCTTTCTCTGGATGCGCGCGGGCACGGGCTACTTTCTGCTTCCCTCGGCGCGTAGATCCATCGCCTCTGGCGCAACTCCAGCGAACCCCCACCGTCGGCTGTGGTCGTCGCCGGCTAAACTTCGGCCAGTTGACGTGGCCTAATTAGTTTAGGCACTAACAACCCCACCTATCACTGACATGCGGGCCCTGCCTGGCTAACCAAGTTAGTTAGGGTTAATTTTAATTAGGTTAGTTAGTCCAGACACTAACACGCGGGACCCACTGGTCAGTTTGACCTGGCCAGCCCTGTTGACCGCAGACATCACAGTGATGTCATGCTGACGCAGTAATTCTTCTGGAATTTAAATAAATCTTAAATGGTTTATTTATTTCAGAAAATGTTATAAACTTCTAAAAATCATATAAAATCAATCGTAACTCAGAATGAAATAAATTATATATGAAAAATGATCAGAAAAATCCAACCTATCCATCTGTACCATTTTCATGCATGTTAAAACAACTTATGACTACTGTTTAGGACAATTCAATTAAATGGCGTTTAAGAAATCACATATGGAGTTTGAATTTGAACCTAGTGTTCAAACCAACTCCATTTAACTTGTTGTTAGTTGCATTAGCTCAATCAACAGCATATTGCCATGTCACATTCATGCATCGTATTGTTGCATTGCATTTACTGTGTTTCCTTCTCCATTGCCGGTATTGCCCCCTCTCGATAGACGTGGTTTTAGCGATGAGTTTGATGACACCGATGAAGAACTATACTATCTTTAGAAGTGCCAGGCAAGCAAAACCCCCTTGTTCATTCCAATACAATCCCACTCTCTCGCTCCTGCTCTCTTTTACTGCATTAGGACAACAACGATTCATGTGTTACTTGCTGCGGTAGTTGAAACCCTTTTCCTCTGCATGACCTGTCATTGCCACAGTAAATAGATGAAACCCACTAGCATGAGTAGGAGTTGTTTGAGCCCTGATGTGCCTACTCATTCATGCTTGTTTGTCATGCCTTCTACTGCTTAGAGTTGAGTCAGGTCTGATTCATCGGGGATGAATCAGAGGTGTGTGAACATGTCCTACTGTGTGTGAGCTAAGTGTGTGAACACGATTTGGTAAAGGTAGCGGTGAGAGGCCATGTAGGAGTACATGGTGGGTTGTCTCATTGAAGCCGTCCTCAGGAACTGAGTTCTGTGGTTGTGATCCATGAACAGTTACTACCACACATTGGGCTCCGGGCACTCCAAGCTCTCTCGACTTATTAATCAACCTGATCTCTGTCCAGGAGTTGCAACTAGTTTCTGGTGTTTGTAGGTTGTGTTAGTAGTCTACCAAGTGGCACCCGGTACAAGTGGGCTTGGTACAGACTAGGCACAGTGGCCCGGTGTACCAAGTGGCACCCGGATGGTGGACTTGGGAACCCTGCACACATCGTTTGGGGCCGTGAGCGACACCCCGGCCAGATCTCCTTGCGGATGGAACCCGAATAGGCGATAAACCTGGACGAGAGACTTGTGTGGTTAGTCAGGTCGTGGCCGACTCCCTCGCCAGGCTTCCGCCTGAAGGTTGTCGAGATACACGATGTGTACATGGCGGTAAGTGGCGAGAGCATGTGTGAAGAAGTACACCCCTGCAGGGTTAATATGATCTATTCGAATAGCCGTGTCCGCGGTAAAGGACTTCTGGGTTTCCTATACAGTTCATAGACAAGTGAAAGTGGATACTCTAAAATACGCAAGATAAGCGTGAGTGCTATGGATGGCGTTCTCGTAGGGAGACGGGAGCGGATCCATAATGGTGTATTGATATGGTGAATATGTGGACTCGTGTGCGCCACCTCAAAAGACTTACTTGCAGTCGTAGTTTAGGATAGCCACCGAGTCAAAGCTGGCTTGCTGCAGTTAAACCCCACCATCCCCTTTGTTGATAATGATGCATATGTAGCTAGTTCTGATGTAAGTCTTGCTGGGTACATTTGTACTCACGTTGCTTAATTTATGTTTTTGCAGAGAGACTTCAGTCTCGCTAGTAGTTCCACGTGGACTTCGACGTTTAGCTTGTTACCTCAGCTACGATCTTGTGCCCTCGGCAGGATCTAGTAGATAGTCAGGCTTCTCAGCCTTTTTCATTTATAGATGTCTGTACTCAGACATGTTGAGCTTCCGCTTGTGTTTTGACATGTATGCTCTGAATGTTGGGTCATGAGACCCATGTTTGTAATATCTCGCTCCTCGGAGCCTATTGACTAAATACTTGAGTTGTAGAGTCATGTTGTGATGCCATGTTGTATTTGCACATATCGAGCATATTGTGTGTATGTTATTGAAATGCTTGGTATGTGTGGGATCTGACTATCTAGTTGTTTATCCTTAGTAGCCTCTGTCGGTGTCAAAACCGGCGGATCTCGGGTAGGGGGTCCCAAACTGTGCATCTAGGCGGATGGTAACGGGAGACGAGGGACACGATGTTTTACCCAGGTTCGGGCCCTCTCGATGGAGGTAAAACCCTACGTCCTGCTTGATTAATATTGATGATATGGGTAGTACAAGAGTGGATCTACCACGAGATCAAGGAGGCTAAACCCTAGAAGCTAGCCTATGGTATGATTGTTGTAATGTATGTTGTGTCCTACGGACTAAAGCCCTCCAGTTTATATAGACACCGGAGGAGGCTAGGGTTACACAGAGTCGGTTACAATGGTAGGAGATCTACATATCCGTACCGCCAAGCTTGCCTTCCACGCCAAGGAAAGTCCCATCCGGACACGGGACGGAGTCTTCAATCTTGTATCTTCATAGTCGTAGAGTCCGGTGGACGATGATAGTCCGGCTGTCCGGACACCCCTAGTCCAGGACTCCCTCAGTAGCCCCCGAACCAGGCTTCAATGATGATAAGTCCGGCGCGCATAATGTTCGGCATTGCAAGGCGGGTTCCTCCCTTGAATAATCCAGAGAAGATCATGAACACCAGGATAGTGTCCGGCTCTGGAAAATAAATTCCACATTCCACCGTAGAGAGAATAAAATGTACACTAGTTCAATCTGCTGACGTACTATGCGGCGTGACATCACACCGCTACCAAGCCTTTGTTTGAATCGTTTTTTACTATACCACCTCAGCACGTTTAGCGAAGCAGAGATCGTGTTCCCCTTATCCCGGGATTCTCATCAATACGTGCGTGGGTAACCCAACCGTTCCCGTCGCCACGCCTCCTCTATCGAAGGTGAATCCCAAACGGTCACAGAGACGGCTCTTGGTATTTTTCCCTTTATAAGAGGACCAAGGCTCGTTCTTGTTCTTCAATCTCGCATCGAATCTCCTCCTCACTCCCAGTTCCAACACCCAGAGCCTCAGATTCGAGCGCTTCGGATCCTCAACCATGTCCGGCTCTGACCTCCAGGGCCGGTGGATGCCCTCCTCCGTCACGGAGAAGGACATATTGAAGTTACATGAGGCCAAGTACCTGGCCTACGAGGTTTCGCACAGGTTGCCTGCACAAGGGCAGGCCGTTCCCGCCCCCGAGCCCGGCGAATACGTCGTCTTCGTATCCCACCTCCGTCGGGGTTTAGGCTTCCCGATGGACCCCTTCGTGAGAGGGCTCATGTTCTACTATGGGCTGGATTTTCATGACTTGGCTCCGGAGTCCATCCTCCATATCTCCGCATTCATTATCGTCTGCGAAGCCTTCCTCCGCATCACTCCCCACTTCGGCCTGTGGCTGAAGACCTTCAATGTGAAGCCGAAGATGATCAAGGGGTGTCAAGCGGAGTGCGGCGGGGCGGCCATAAGCAAAAAGGCCGATGCCCCGTGGCCCGAGGGTTCCTTCCAAGAGGAACTCGGGCTGTGGCAGCAGGAGTGGTTCTATATCACCGCTCCGAGGGGCAGCAAACAAAAGCCGCCGCCTTCATTCCGCCCGGGACCTCCACGCCAACTGATGTCGTGGGTCAACCAAGGGCTCAATTGGGGGCCGTCCGAAGACGTGCCCTCACTGCAGGGCCAGATTCGAGACCTCCAAGCGAGGGAGATCAATCTGGTCGTGGTGATGCAGGTTATGCTAATCAGGCATCTTCTGCCCTGCAAACACCGTCCTCTCCATCTGATTCTCCAACACTTCATGGGACCTCGGATTCTCCAACACTTCATGGGTGCAACACCCGTGGAGATGTACAAGTTGTTCTTCGGACCGCAGGTGGCGTGTCCGGAATTAGCCGAGGACGCAGGCCTAAGCCGCAATCGCCCGGATACTCAGGTAAATAGCTCAAAGTCCGGACATTCTGTTTATCTACCTTTCTAGAGTTCGCCTCCTGACCCATTACTCTTCACAGGAGTGGGTGGCGCGATCAAGGCTGATAAGGTGTCCGGCCCCCCTCCCAGAGACCGCACTGGAGCCCGTGCTGGTCAGAATGTTGGAGGTCACGCCCACAGAAGGGAGCGAAGGGGAAAACAGAGGAGCTAATATTTCGCCCAAAGGGGCGTCTGAAGAGGGGGGAATCAAGAACCCCTCCTTCCAGGGGGAGAAGAGGACCGCCTCCGAAGATCCGGAGGCCAAAGCCCCTAAACGGGGGAAGAGATCTTCCCCGGGGGGTCCGGCGTCCGGGGAGAATCCGGAGGCACAATCATCGCCAAAGAATCAGCCCTCCAGCGAGCCGTGAGTACGAAAAGGGAATTTCATCAGTAAGAAAATACCTCCATTTATGCTTCTGTGGGTGACCGAAATTTTCATTTTGCAGTTCGGATTTGCAGCCTTCGCAGATGAGTTAGTCTTCGGGGGACCTTCTTCCGGAGATGATGGAGAGCGAAACGCCCCCGTCTGCTGCGCCATCAGATAAGGCAGACGAGCCTGAAGTATCGTCACGGAGGGTATCCCCGAGTCCGGAGGGGCCGGAGAGTTCGGCGCCCGCTAGTATCCAGCCAGGAGAACTGAAGAATCTGCTTGAGAGGGCGTCCATCTCAGAAGATCATCGTGCGTTGATGCACATGGTGATTGGAAGGATTTCGTCCGCCGAGAGTGGATTGCGTAATGCCGTTATGAGTTTGCTGGTGGGATTTGAGGTACGCGAAAATGACGCACCTTCTATTTTTGACAGTTTTGCACATAAAAGTGTGCTCTGTATAGATAGTAGCCCTTGAGACTCGGTAGGTTGTTGAAGACGACAGCGTGCCGAGGATCGAAATCTCAAGAAATGAATGTCGCCGTTCCTATGTAGGTGGCGGATAGTCCGAGGGCTAGACGGACTAGTGGGGTTGCCGAGTAAATGCGGCAACTTGACGCGGCGGATGCGGACATCGCACTTGTCAACCGGCGACTTGACGAGTCGCAAGGTAAATGAGTTCTCCACGGTCGCTTTATTAATGGGGTAAAAGCCCTCCTCTTGATAAATTATATGCTGTTGTACAGACGGTGCTGCTGCCGTGGAGAGCCTTCAGGCCGAACTTGCTCAAGCTAAGGAGCAAGCCCGAAGGAGTGACGCGGCTGCCTCGAGGGCGGCCGAGGAGTTGAAAGCCGAAAAGGCTGCACACTGCCTAAGCAAGGAAGAAGTGGCCGAATTGGCCGTAAAAGTGAAGGATGCTACCGACCGCAATGAGGCTCTTGAAAAGGAGCGCTTATCGGAGCGGGAAGACCTGAAGAAGGCCACCGCTGAGGCCAAGGATGCCCGCTCTGCAATGCGGGCCATGAGGGAGGAGCTGCGCCAGGCCGGAGATATCTGCTGCGTCGCCGGTTTATGGATCAAAAGTATGCTTAATTTGATCGGCTGTGGAGTTCGGAGGATCCGTATATGGACTTAGCAGCAAGTGCGGCTGATGCCGTGGAGCACTTCTGGAGCCAGAAGGATCACAAGACGGAAGAGCTATTTTGGTCTCAATTCCATAGTCCGGATCGCTCACTTCCGTTGACCGACCGGTTGGCCGAATGGCCCGAGCTAAATAGGTTGTCCGGACTTGCCATGACTGACATCGTGGCTCATGTCTGGCCAGAGAGGCCCAAGGCGACGAGCTACTTCGGCTTACTGCAGCAATTCCTTGGAGCGGTGCCGCATATCAAGGAGATGAAGCGGTCGGCCTGCATCGAGGGCACGCGGATGGCACTTGCCCGCGTCAAGGCGCATTGGACAGAGATGGATGCCACCGCTGTTGCCGCCCAGGGCTCGGATGAAGACCGGCTCCCCGCCGAGCACTATTTCGGGGAAGTTATGCGTGGCGCTCGTGTAATAGAGTCGCAGTGCTCAAAAAATGTCTCGTTCAAATGAACGTTTTAGCTTGTAAAACAATGATTATGCTATAACTGCTTTTTATACTTGTGCGTCCCAAGTAGTAAAACTTCTCCTATGCGGCCGTTTACGTATACACTTGTATAACCTGAAAGATTGCAGTGTTCGGCTTTAGCCCCCACGCACAAGGTGCGGGGGTGTTTGCAAAAATTGCGTGTTTTCACACTTAATCTGACGTCTTGGTCCTGTTAAGGAGGTGGTAGCGTAGCGAACGAGGCAATCCGGACTATAATGCTTTATCACTTTCACTTAGCCAGTGGAGCTCGAGGGTAGGGCTACGATATAGCCCCTTGGGGCACCGCACTTCTCCGAGTTCGGGGCACGTGTGTGGCTGACCGGGAAACGGTCCTTCGTCAAAGCGGGGAATTCTAAACATTCCGGTGGTCGATCGAGTGATTGACCAGTCTCTCGCTATATCATGACAGTCAGTTTTCGGCTTTCTCTACTGAGGTGCTCGCCCAGCCGAGCTGGGGCACAATCGCAGTAGTTCTCCTGGTGCCGCGTTAGCCGATGATACGGAACGTAAGGAAGCAAAACACAGGAGCCGGGCAAACCCAACATTTGACCAAAGACATGATTCAGAGCTGATGCATATAATGCCTAACTCGAGACGCCGAACACTCCCTGAGGTGTTCGGTCTTTATGATAATGGGCAGAACAATGCCCTAAGCCCCTGGTGTCCAGGTACAGGCATGGTCTCCTGATGCGGCCGATGCCAAAACGTCAGGCTCCGCTTTGGCTATAGGAAGAAACCAAGGGATAATAACAACAAGAGACATTTAAAAAAGGTCTACGCAGGGTCTTAATCTGAAAAGAATCCTCGCAACGGGTCCCTACTGCACGTCTGCGCCTGTGTCTCCCGTTGCGCCGTTATCCTGGACGGGAATGCACGTTGTTCATCTGTAAAAAGAGAGGAACGCTCAGTTTGAAAATGATGTGTGCAAAAAATATATGTGTAAAAGAAGAAATATAAATAAGTAAAGCGGGGTTTGTATGAACCCGCGGTTGTTTGTGCGCGCAGCCCCCTGTGAAGAGGTGTGCGGCTAGGGAGCCCCTAGTCTGCTGAAGCCGGACTCGTCTATCCGAGTCCGGGGTCTTTGAGTGACCCTCGCACTGAAATCATGCCACACGGACCGGGCATCTTGAGTGTAAGAGACGCGTAATGCGGTATGGCGTTGAAGCGGACAAAATCCTTTCGTCCCAATAGTGCTTGATATCCACTTTTAAATGGGACGATGTGAAAAATTAGTTTTTCGCGTCGAAAATTGTTCGGTGATCCGAACACGACTTCTAGTAATATGGAGCCTCTGCACTTGGCGTAAGGTCCTGGCATCACTCCTTTGAAGGAAGTGCGGCTGTGTCGAATTTTTGTAGGGTCTATCCCCATCTGACAGATTGTGTTTGAATACAGCAGGTTTAAGTCGCTGCCTCCGTCCATTAGGACTTTAGTGAATTGTAATCCGTCGATTATGGGATTCAATATCAGAGCAGTCCGTCCCGCGCTTCGAACGCTTCTGGAATAGTCCAGTTGGTCGAAAGTGATTGGTTTTGATATCCAATCTCTATGGTCTGCTGGGTTGGACTGTGCGAGGCTCTTTTTAGGAAGTGCCGCACTATTTTTCCGCATTATCACATGAAGTGAGTTTACTGCTTTGACCTCTTGTGGGAAGGTCTTTTGTTTTCCGGAGCTCTGCTGGTGGGGTTTATCTTCTTCGCTTGACGCGTCGAGCCCCTTGTGTTTGGCGTTCAGTCGGCCGGACTGTTTAAAAACCCAACAATCCCTGTGGGTGTGATTTGCAGGCCTTCCGGGGGTACTGTGGATTTGACATATCCGACCCAAGATCTTGTTTAAGCTAGACAATTCATCGCTGTCATCCTTAAGAGGCTGTGTTTTGTTGTTTGGCCGCGAGCTTTTGAATCTGGCGTTGACTGTCGTGCTCTTTGGGCCTTTCTCTTTATTCCGGTGCTGCTCTTTTCTGCGCCGTGATTTTCCGTTTCCATCTCTTATCTCGGATGTACTTGGGTCGCTGGTGCTGCATCTTGCTAGCCAGCTATCCTCTCCCGCACAGAAGCGGGTCATGAGGCTTGTTAGTGCGGACATTGTCCTCGGTTTCTCTTGGCCGAGGTGCCTGGCAAGCCATTCATCTCGGACATTGTGTTTGAAAGTTGCTAAGGCTTCGGCGTCCGGACAGTCGACTATTTGGTTCTTTTTGGTGAGAAACCTGTTCCAGTATTTCCGCGCTGACTCTCCGGGCTGTTGAGTTATATGACTTAGATCATCTGCATCCGGAGGGCGGACATAAGTCCCTTGAAAATTTGCTCTAAACGCGTCCTCGAGCTCTTCCCAACTTCCAACAGTGTTTTCTGGGAGGCTTTTAAGCCAATGACGGGCTGGCCCTTTGAGCTTGAGGGGTAGGTATTTTATGGCGTGGAGATCGTCTCCTCTAGCCATGTGTATATGCAGTATATAATCTTCTATCCAGACTCCAGGGTCTGTTGTTCCATCGTAGGCCTCTATGTTTATGGGTTTAAATCTTGCTGGGAACTCATGGTCCAGCACCTCATCGGTGAAACATAGTGGGTGTGCGGCACCCCTGTATTTGTGTGTGCCGCTATCTTTGGACACTTGACGTGTTGCCTTGCTTCTTGGGGCCTTCTTCTTTGGCCCGTAGATGGACCTGGCTGGGCCATCTGTCCTTCCAAGTTTGTTGGTTGGTTTATGTGTGGCGCCGCTTTCAGAATTTGGCCTATCATCTGGCCGTCTATCCAACCAGGCGGCCTCTTTATTTTTTGACGGTGGAGGCTCTATGGCCTCCTCGTCGAATTCTGGTAGCAACTTACGCTTCGGGTAGCTCTTTGATTGGTGGCCATTGCCGTATTTATCTGCGGTTTTGAGCACTTTGCTCCATCTCATTCTGAGTGTGTCTTCCGCTGTTTTGAGCTTCCGCTTTTCCTTCTTCAGGCTTCTTGCAGTGTTGACGAGTCTTTTTCGAAGGTTTTTGCTCTCCGGCGGCGTGTCCGGCATGAGGTCGTCCGGACTGTTGTTTTCGCCGGGCCTGGACTGATTATCTGACTCGTCATGTTCGGACGGTTGCTTGTCTGCATGTTCGTCGTCCAATTGTGAGCCCTGCTGTATTACGGGCTTATTGGGAGCGTTGTTGTCGTCGAGGCGGGACTTAGGGCGGCATCTGCGTTGCCGTTTTGGTTGTTTATTGGCGGGGTTATCTTCTGCTGTGGCCCGTTGGTCCTCGTCATCGCTCTCCTTTGGGGTATCCACCATGTATATGTCATATGACGAGGTGGTCCTCCCGTGCCTTATATGCTCTGTTTCTTGTTCGTCTCCGGCATCGTCGTCCATAGTGTCGATGTCGTCGGAGTCGTAGTCTAGCATGTCTGTTAGATCGTCGACAGTGGCTACAAAGTGGGTGGTGGGTGGGCTCTGAATTTCTTCGTCGTCCGCATCCCAGCCATCCTGGCCATAGTCCGGCCAGGGCTCTCTTGATAATGAGAGATGCTTTAGTGAATTCAGGATGTCGCCAAAAGGCGAGTATTGGAAGATGTTCGCGGCGGTGAATTCCAGAACCGGCGCCCAATCCGAATCGATTGGCAGAGGCGTGGGAGGTTCGGAGTCCGGCAAGGAGTCCGGCACCTCGGAATCACAAGTTTTGCGGGGGACAAGATTAATGTTCGGCTCCATCTACGAGGAAGTTGAAGCCCCCGAGGCGGTGTCTATCCACCGATCCTCTATCCGGGCGATCGGTACCGGACTAATGGCCGGAGCGGATTCGTGTGCGGCCACCAAGGCACTATTCGGCGGCAGAGCTAGATCATGCCCATCGCAATAGTGCGGCGCGCTTGGCTGCGGCTCGGGTCCATCGGAGATCAAGTCTCCGTGGACACCGGCCGTGAAGTTTAGGCTTCCGAATCTGACCTGACGGCCAGGGGCGTAGCTTTCGATCTGCTCCAGATGGCCAAGCGAATTAGCCCGCAGTGCGAAGCCGCCGAATACGAAGATCTGTCCGGGAGAAAAGTCTCACCCTGGACAGCGTTGTTGGTTGAAGATGCCATCAAGCCTATCGGTGACGACACAGAGGAACTCTCAATGAAAGCACCAATGTCGGTGTCAAAACCGGCGGATCTCGGGTAGGGGGTCCTGAACTGTGCGTCTAGGCAGATGGTAACAGGAGACGAGGGACACGATGTTTTACCTAGGTTCGGGCCCTCTCGATGGAGGTAAAACCCTACGTCCTGCTTGATTAATATTGATGATATGGGTAGTACAAGAGTGGATCTACCACGAGATCAAGGAGGCTAAACCCTAGAAGCTAGCCTATGGTATGATTGTTGTAATGTATGGTGTGTCCTACGGACTAAAGCCCTCCGGTTTATATAGACACCGGAGGAGGCTAGGGTTACACAGAGTCGGTTACAATGGTAGGAGATCTACATATCCGTATCGCCAAGCTTGCCTTCCACGCCAAGGAAAGTCCCATCCAGACACGGGACGGAGTCTTCAATCTTGTATCTTCGTAGTCTTGGACTCCGGCGGACGATGATAGTCCGGCTGTCCGGACACCCCCTAATCCAGGACTTCCTTAGCCTCTCTTACCGGGAAATGTCTCCTAGTGCTTCCACTGAGCCATGGTAGCTTGCTACTGCTCCAGAACACTTAGGCTGGCCGGCATGTGTCCTTCTTCGTTCCTGTGTCTGACCCTTCGGGGAAATGTCACGCGATGAATACCGGAGTCCTATTAGCCCGCTACAGCCCGGTTCACCGGAGACCTGCTAGCCCAGTGCTATAGCCTGGGTTCACTCGCTGATGACCGACACGTTCGATGCTGGGTCATGGATGCCTGTCCCTGTAAGTTTTGCCACTTTGGGTTTATGACTAGCCATGTCAGCCCAGGCTCCTTATCATATGGATGCTAGCGACGCTATCATATACGTGTGCCAAAAGGCGCAAACGGTCCCGGGTAAAGGTAAGGCGACACCCGTGGGAATACCGTGCATGAGGCTGCAAAGTGATATGAGGTGTTACATGCTAGATCGATGTGGCACTGAGTGGGGGTCCTGACACCTTGGCCCTCTTCGCCACCCTATGGGCCAACGTTTCCGCGTCACTACGGGGACAAGTCAAGACAAGATCAAGTTAGATAAACAACCAAAACAGAGGATCGGAGGATGAAGAAAGAGGCGAGATACTCACTCATCATCTCCCTCTAGCCCCCTCTATCTATTCGGGCTGAAGGACGCGAGGTCGAAATCGGCCTCCGGTACTGCGTTCGTGAAAGGGGGAGGAGATGGAGACCTGGGCCGATTGGCCGAGTGTGGCACCCCGGCTTAGAGAAACCGGAATGCCCCGTATTCCATCCCAAAGATCGAGATGAATTCTTCTGGAATACGAAACTGCTTGACATAGAACAAATCAGCTCTTATTACAAAGGATAATAAATACACGGGTCTGATGTTACAAAGAATCACATCAGCACGACGAGACTACGCCTACGATACTACACTTGCTCTATGCTAGCAGCGGAACAACTCCTAGCAGCAGAAATCTTCTAGCACCGGAACAACGACGAAGGTGGTCAACTCCACTCTGCAGGGACTCGGGCTGGGACAGGATCTAGCTCGCACGAATGAAAACCACGATAGGCAATCAAGCAATCACGGCATCACCTGCAATCTGGCATGACACGCCAAGTCAGTATATTGAATGTACTTGCAAGCTCACAACAACCAAAAACATCAAGGCAAGACAACAACATAGCATTAAACAGGTTAATTAAATTAACTGCTATCATGATACGAAAGCA
Source organism: Triticum timopheevii (assembly GCA_963921465.1). Taxonomy (NCBI): domain Eukaryota; kingdom Viridiplantae; phylum Streptophyta; class Magnoliopsida; order Poales; family Poaceae; genus Triticum; species Triticum timopheevii. The sequence goes on along the minus strand of OY997266.1, from coordinate 212,867,165 downwards.
TCTACTGAGCATGATATGAAACTACTGCCATACTGATAAACGAACATCTCAATCCCAATTACAATCTCACTCTTGGCTAACCGGCCAAGCAATATACCATCTCGATCACCTCATGATCCACCTGATCACCTCGTGATCAAAACATCCACACAATCACCTCGTGACCACATCACAAACTGAGTGGCTTACAAGAGAAGCCATTTGAGTAGCTTGCTGAGGAAGACTTGTTAGCTTCTGCTCGAAGCTTTTGTCTGGGTAGCTGGCAGAAGAAATCTCGATAGCTTACACACGAAGCTTGACCTGAGTATGGTGCTGGAGAAGCCTAAGTTCCGTACTTGAGAAGCTTCTCCTCGGTTTGCTTGCTGAGAAAGATTCATTTCTTGATGTCTTTTTCTGACATATTTTGCTGTTGAAGACTGAGTATCTTGGACCAGAAACTATTCACATATCATGCTGAGGAAAATTGAGGAACTTTGCATCATAAATTTCTTTCAATAGCGTGTGGAGGAAGACTGAGTTTCTTATATCCAAAGCTTCATACTGATATGCAGACTAAAACCCATGCACACCCATAATGTTCTGTGGCTGATTACTTGCATGAGAATTTTTTTTGACTATCTTCCTTGATCATAACACATTCTGACTTCTTTCAGAGTATAACATATTTCAAGCATCTTTCATTGCTGAGCTAAAACTTTGTATATGATCCCTACCTTTCACTGAAAATATTCCATTGGTGTTGCAACTGACTTGTCTTTCCACTTGCTGGATCCTTACTGTTGTGAGGGTTGTGTACTGATGTAGACTCTACACTGATAATCAATCAGAGACACCATTGGTATTCTGAGCCGATATTAATACTATGCTGCACTTGACTGGGTAGACCATAATGTTTAGCTGAGCGCTTTAAATATATGTAATCCTTATTACTTATTTGAGTCCGGTGACTGTTGATGAGAAACTTCCATAAGGAGAAATAAGGTAACACCGAGGGCCCAAAAAGATAGAAAGCAAGAGAAACCACTCAAGTAAACAAAAGCACACAAAAAATCAATTCACACACAATCAATGTCACATATTACTGCTAGTCACACAATATGCATGCCTACTTAAGCACACAAATTTCATGGAATCTCCGGTACTACGATCTAGCAAGCTATGACGATGTGCACAAGGACGAATAAATGCATGGAGCAATTGGTGTAAACATTGTTACACCAGGTGATAGCTTAGCCAGGTAGCAACCTGGACTAGCTCGGAGGTGAGGACGCACTCGATAACTAGGTAGCGGGACACGAATGTCGCGACCACATTATTTTCGAGAATACGGAAAAGATTCGTACTCATCCAAGAAATAGGATAGCAGGGAAAACTGAGTCTGCGGACATTGCCCTTTCTTGATTTCTAAGATCATGAAGGGTTGCCAACACGACAAGATAAAAGGATGATCCTGGGATAGAGGCATGTCATTTACTGAAACGATAGGCGGGGCTGGAAGAACGACATCGGTGTGATACCTGAGCACCAATTTTGCAAACAGTGTCGGGATCACTTGGCATCACTCTGCTGGGATAGAAGTGACACCAAACCCCGAAGGACAGGCAAGAAAAAAAGCTGGAGAAATGCAAGAGCTGAGATGTAGTGCATTCGAACCGATGCAACTACACGCACAAGATAAACTAGTGGCAACAAATAATAAGTCTATATGCATACTATGCAACAAACAAATGTAGCAACCAAATGCAATAAACAAGCCAGACTCTATACTATCGCTTTCTACCGGTATCTCCCGCTCGCGCTGACTAGGCATCCTACAGCCAGACCTGCTCTGCTACCAAGCGTTGTGGCACCCCGGCTCAGAGAAACCGGAACGCCTCTATTCCAGCCCAAATATCAAGATGAAGTCTTTTGGAATACGACACCGCTTGACATAGAAAAAATCAGCTCTTATTACAAAGGATAATAAATACATGGGTCTGACATTACAAAGAATTACACCAGCACGGCGACACTACGCCTGTGATACTACACTTGCTCTATGCTAGCAGCAGAACAACTCGTAGCAAGGAAATATTCTAGCAATGGAACAACGACGAAGGTGGTGAACTACACTCCGCAGGGACTCTGGTAGGGACATGATCTAGCTCGCACGGATGGAAACAATGATAAGCAAACAATCATGACATCACGTGCAATCTGGCATGACACGTCGAGTTAGTACATTGAATGTACTTGCAAGCTCACAATAACCAAAAACATCAAGGCAAGACAACAGCATCGCATTAAACAGGTTAATTAAATTAACTGCTACCATGATACGAATGCATCTACTAAGCATGATATGAAACTACTACCATACTGATAAACTAACATCTCAATCCCAACAACAATCTCACTCTTGGCTAACCGGCCAAGCAATATACCATCTCGACCACCTCATGATCCACCTGATCACCTTGTGATCAAAACATCCACATGATCACCTTGTGACAACATCACAAACAGAATGATCATCCTAAAGATCATCATCAACATCCTGCCAAACTGTTACTGCTCACACACATCAACATATAAATCATCTATAAGTCATTCCGTCATGTGTATGTTGATCGAACGGTGTGACCTAAGGGAGTCCCGGATTAAGGGGTCCTCGGACAGCCGGACTATATACTTGATCCGGACTGTTGGACTATGAAGATACAAGATAGAAGACTTCGTCCCGTGTCCGGATGGGACTCTCCTTTGCTTGGGAGGCAAGCTTGGCGATTCGGATATGTAGATTCCTTTCTCTGTAACCGACTTTGTACAACCCTAATCCCCCCGGTGTCTATATAAACCGGAGGGATTAGACCTCTAGGGTTTAGCCACAACAATCATAACCTCATAGGCTAGACTTCTAGGGTTCAACCATTACATTCTCATGGTAGATCAACTCTTGTAATACTCATATTCATCAAAATCAATCAAGCAGGAAGTAGGGTATTACCTCGATAGAGAGGGCCCGAACCTGGGTAAACATTGTGTCCCCTGCCTCCTGTTACCATTAGCCATAGACGCATCGGGACCCCCTACCCGAGATCCGCCAGTTTTGACACCGAGATTGGTGCTTTCATTGAGAGTTCCGCTATGTTATCACCAAAAGGCTTGATGGCTCCATCAATCATCTACAACAACGCAATCCAGGGGGTGATCTTCCTTCCTGGACAAATCTTCGTATTCGGCGGCGGCGCACTGCGGGCCAACTCGTTTGGCCATCTAGAGCAGATTGATAGCTACGCCCCTGGTCATCGGTTCAGATTTTGAAGCCTGAATTTTCTGGCTGATATCCGCGGAGACTTGATCTTCGACGGATTTGAGCCCACGACGGCTGTCCCCGGCCACCATGATGAACATGACCTAGATCTCTCATCTCGCCACACACAGGAGATAGTGCATGTGACCGTCCTGGCCCTAGAGCCGGAGCAGACTACGTCATCTGAAGACGGGAAGCTTAACCACGCTGCAGAGGCTGCAGACTCAGCGGCCCTCAAGCCACACACAAACCCAACATCAGGCTGGGCTTGTGTTACCGGAACCTCGGACTCTTCTCCGGCCATGGGTTCCGTACCGCGTGCGTCCGCGTCCATCGAACCTGATTGGGCGCCGGTCTTGGAGTTCATCTCCGCGGACATCTTCCAGCACTCACCTTTTGGTGACGTATTAAACTCATTGAAGTCCCTATGGCACCCCGGCTCAGAGAAACCGGAACGCTCCGTATTCCAGCCCAGAGATCGGGGAGAAGTCTCTGGAATATGGCACTGCTTGACACAGAACAAATCAGCTCTTATTACGAGAATAAATACAAAGGTCTGATGTTACAAAGGTTCACATCAGGACGGCAACACTACGCCTGTGAAACTACACTTTCTCTATGCTAGCAGCATAAAAACTCGTAGCAGTGGAAATCTTCTAGCAGCGGAGCAATGGCGAAGGTGGTGAAACTCCACTCCGCAGGGACTCTGGCTGGGACACGATCTAGCTCGCACGAACGGAAACCACGATAGGCAATCAAGCAATCACGGCATCACCTGCAATCTGGCATGACACGCCAGGTCAGTACATTGAATGTACTTGCAAGCTCACAACAACCAAAAACATCAAAGCAAGACAACAACATAGCATTAAGTAGGTTAATCAAATTAACAGCTACAATGATACGATAACAACTACTAAGCAAAACTACTACCATACTGATAAACCAACATCTCATCCCCAACAACAATCTCATTCTTGTCTAATCGGCCAAGCAATATACCATCTCGACCACCTCGTGGTCCATATGATCACCTCATGATCAAAACATATCCACACGGTCATCTCGTGACCACATCACAAACTGAATGATCATCCTCAAGATCATCTCAACATCATCATCAACATCCTGCCAAACTGTTACTGCTCACATATATCATATAAATCAGCTATAAGTCATTCCGTCACGTGAGTGTTGATCGAACGGTGTGACCTAGTATGGAAGCGGCTATCGATAGCTTAAACACACACTCTGTAGACGTAGCGCACTGTTCCCATACCACGGAACCCATGGCCTCGCACTCCCATTTGGGTGGACCAACGGTGTTCCGACAAAACCGATCTACTGCCATGACACTCTCTCGGCCACTCCGACCAACACCCCCTTTTGGTTCAGTCCTGGGTGGCCCCGTGCCTATCAAAGGCACCAACGGCCACCTTCATGGCAAAACGGCCACCGTCGTGGCAAACAAAAACGGTCCCAAACAAGGACAAAAGTGCGCAAAATCCAACTACGGGCACACAAGGCTTATGTCCGCCTACCTAATCAGGGTAGCGCGTGCCCATAACCTTCCCTCGTTGGAGGCACCGGCGAGAGGCACGACAATGGCATCACATTATGGCCTTCCCATAAAGGCAAATGTGGTTGCACTGGAAAAGCCCGGTTCGATGGCACCTGACCAACTTAATGACGGAATTTAAGCCCAAAAATACAACTATGGTCACTGATACTTCGATATCAACTATTAACTGTAATCCAAGTCATAGCAATATCCAACAAATAATCTAAACCATACCATCATCATATTAAAATACTCCGAGGATAGCATAACACTTCTATCAAGATGAATCTGAAAACAATAACTCTACTACTCCAATAACAAGAACAAAGCTATCCAGCTAAGATCCACATGTAAACATCATCTCCGAAAATAATACTCCAAGCAATAAAACATCAACTATCATCATAAAGATAATCATACTAACCACTAATAATCCAAAGGCAGCATGACATCCAATGTAATACTCCAAAATATAATAACAGATACCATCATGAAAACAATCATAATACCAACCACTAATACTCCAATAGCAACATGATACTCATCAACTTCAAGCACAACTCCTAGTAATCCAAACAATAGCATGGCAACAACAAGATCAAAATAATACTCCGAGAAAATGCCATGCACGAAGTTATGTAGCTATAGCAATATTTTAAACAAGATCAAATAGATTAAACCATGTCACTGCATTACAGTGATGCAAATGGAGGGTATGTCTTGCCTTGGGTGGAAGAAATCACCGGGATAAAGTGCGAGAAACTCGCGGAAAGAATCGCCTGAAATCGTACTCTCTCGGAGGGGGCTGAATAAGGGCAAGGGCATAATGGTCATTTTCAGAATTTTAACACATGGTGAAAATGATTCCATTAGAACGGTCTCGACAAAACGAAGAAGTGGGCTTTGGATTCACCTGATTTGGAGCTATGGGTGAAAAGTTATAGCTGTTTTTCTGCCGGGAACCTCTTTGTAATAAAAATCATCACAAAAAGGCCCTTAACAGAAAAACAGAACGCGCACTTAGGGAAATACGCTTTCGGTGGATGAAAGCGTACACGGCAAAAGCCGTGTCCACTTATCCACGTCAGCACGGGGCGGAGCCGGCCTCTAGGTCGCTGACTGGCGGGTGCCACGGGCTGTGGGGCCCGTCAGTTATCCAGCTAGGCAGGCGGGGTCGACGCCCACCCGCCAACAGGTGGGGCCGCGGGCCCACTGGCCAGCTGGGTCAACTCCCTACTCTCTCTCCTCCCGCTCCTCCTCTTCTTCCTCGACGCGCGCCCGCAGAGCAGAGGAGGCCGAGCGCTCCGGCGACGGCTGCTGGGGCTACAGGACACCTCCGGCGAGGCTCCGCCCATGGATGAGCTCGTCAAGGAGAGCCGCATCTAGAGGGACAGGTCGCGGCCGCCGGGATGGGTTGAGGCGATGGCATATTGGACTCCGGCAGGATGGCTTTCGGTCACGAGCGGGTTCAGGGTTTGGGTTGCTCTGGCGACGAGGGAAAAGCATGGGAGAACTGGCCGGAGCTCAGGGGGGCTAGTGGTGATGGAGAGAGGAAGGGAAGGGGCACGGCTTGCCCGAATCGAGGAAGGGCAGAGGTGGCGGCCATGGCAGCAATGGCGGGCTTGGGTGCTCTTGGAGCTCAATGGAGTGGTTGGGCGGGGCTCTGGGAGAGTGGTGAGGCGAGTGGAGTACTCGGGCTGCGCGGGGAGGGGCTTATATAGCAGTGCGAGGTCATGGTCGAGCTGGCGTCGCCGCGGACGCGTGGACGGTGCCGCAGACGCATGTGCTCATGCCTGGGCTCGGGGAAGGCGACGGGGAGGTGCGGACGAGCTATAGAGGTGCACAGGAACGAGCAGAGCTTGGGGACAAGAGGAGGAAGATGCCGCGGCGTGAACAGAGCCGGTCGGCTACAGATTGCCCGTTGGCGCGTGGCGACGAGCGCTGACGGAGGGCTTACGGAGGGGAAGATGGCTCCAGGAGGACGGCGACGATGCGGGCTATCTGCTGGACATAATCACGAGCGCGAAGCCGACAAGAGGGGAAGGTGCCCGAGCAAAAAGCCATTCTGGACGCGGCCATTGCATGCCAAAGCGGTGGTCACCGCACAGACTAGCATCAAGAAGATCCAAATGGCTGGCAATTGTTGTCTAGGGGTAAGTCCTTTGAAGGGGGGTCTCAACTGCGGTGCTAGCTCGGTTAAAGGTGAAGTGGTTAAATGGTAAATGAGCTCTGAAGTTTACTGCAGTAAACTTTATCAACTAAGTGTGATCAACAGAGAGATGCTATGTGTCAAGTGTTATGTCTGGGGTGTTTAGGCTAGGAAGGACTATAGTCCTGGGAAGTTTGAGGAGAAATGGACCAAGAATGAAAATAGTTGCTTCACAACTGCATTTTTGGTCCAGAAATGAAGATCATGTTGATGCTCTCACATCGAGTATCAACTTGGGCTATATTGGGCAAAGCTTGATTATTTAGACATATGAAGATGCTGTAAAAAGCTCATGCCAAATGGACAAGCCAAAATGGCACTTGCTTCACAAACATCATTTCTGTCCAGAAACTTGGAGTAATTTTGGTGATCAAATGGATCAATGAAATGATGCCAAATTGGGTGGAGAGAGGCTTTATGGGTATAAGAAGGATCTGGTAATTTATCAGGATTTTTGAAGCAATATAAATTACACTTGCTTCACAACCTGAAAATATTGCCAGAATCAAAGATTTGCTCCTGTGCTCACATAGATAATTGGATGGGGCTGCAAATGGGTCGAGCGGGTTAATATGAGCACATTAAGGAGTGTGAAAAAGTTCAGCTCATTTGGATACTCCTAGCTAGTACTTCCTTCACAAAGCCTTCTGTTTGACAAAAACTTTGAAAAACATCACTGAGGAAGGTTGGCTAGGCAAATAAGGTTGAACTTGTGCATGAGGAAATTATTTTGACATATAAGCATGCCCAAAAAGGTTGGGAGCCACTAGGAAAAATATAAATGACACTTCCTTCACAAAGTGCCATTTAGGGCAGAAAGGAAGAATAATTATTGGGGAATTATTCTTGAGCTAGGATAGGAAAGTTTGGGCATATTTGATCAACATATGACCAAAAGGAATTTTGAGAATTAATTGGGAATTTTCGGATGGACAGAAATATAGGTTGCTTCACAACCTAGGGCAGATAGGGTTATTCCTTTAATAGAAAAAGGAATATTCCCTAGAAAAGAATTTTAGGGTTTGGTCAAGGATTGAAGTGACATGATCTTGGCAAGGTTTTGAGAATGATGAGCCACTTTGGAGGGGGATGAGGATGATTTCCTAGGTGGCAAAGCCACGGAACCACACCGAAAAGAAAAACAGAGCAAAAACCAGATAAATCAAAAGAAAAAGAAAAGGGCCAAAAAACTAGGCTGTTACAGTCCCTCTCCCAGTCAGAGGATTCCTATAGTCCGGCTCAGATGGGAAGTGGACGATGAAGAAGTTTGTCTCCCACCCACCACCCACTTTGTAACAACTATTGATGACTTAACCAACATGCTTGATTATGACTCCGAAGACATCGACGGTATGGACGACGATGCTGGAGAGGAGCAAGAACCACCACCCATAGGGCGCTAGACTGCCACCTCCTTGTATGACATATACATGGTGGATACACCCAAAGAAAGCAATGGCGATGATGAAAATCTAGTCGAGGATAAACCTCTTGAGATACAGCCAAAGCGTCGGCATCAGCAGCGCTGCTCTAAGCCACGCCGTAGTAAAAACAACAATACCGTCACAGAAGACAACACTCTGGACGGTGCCGAAAATAATGAAGACCCCCTTGAGCCAACCTCCGAGCAGGAGGAACGAGAGGACGGGCAAGTCAGCCCTGGCGAACAGGCCATGAATGAAGACTCGAAGGATATCCACTATGTTCCGCTCTCTGAGGACGAGGTGAGCCTTGGCGAAGAAGATTTTATCGTGCCTGAGGAGCCCACCGAACAGGAACGCTTTAAGCGTCGGCTAATTGCAAGTGCAAGGAGCCTGAAAAAGAAGTAGTAGCAGCTTCAAGCTAATCAAGATCTACTCAATGAAAGATGGACTGATGTCCTGGCAGCCGAGGAATATGGACTCGAGCGCCCAACCAATATCAACCCGAAGCACAAACTGCTACCATAGTTCGATGACGAGGCACCGGAGCCCGTCCTACCAATGTACAATACGGCTGACCGACCACCACGTGGCCGGGACAAAGCGGCACCTCAAGCCGAACACTAGCTCGCACTACCTCATCGAACAAACAGAAATACAACAGCTCGGGGATATACACATGACCTCCCATGTGATTTGGAAAACTGAGCAGGCCAGACAATATCAATCTATGGATCAAGGGGGCGTGCCTCGACGCGCGGCGACAGCCATCCGGCTGAACATGACAAACATAATTACGCTGGGCCGAAAACCGCAGACGAACTCCATCCGAGCTACGTCATGACTTGGACCGATATAAAGGCGCCGCACACCCGCTTTGCTTCACTGACGAAGTAATGGGACACTATTTCCCAGAAGGGTTTAAACCTGTAAACATCGAATCATATGATGGCACAATAGACCCCACGGTATGGATTGAGGATTTTCTTCTCCACATTCATATGGCCCGCGGCGATGATCTTCACGCCATCAAATACCTCCCGCTCAAACTCAAGGGACCAGCTAGGTACTGGTTGAATAGTATGCCCGAAAACTCCATTGGCAGCTGGGAGGAATTGGAGGACGCTTTCCTCAACAACTTTCAAGGCACATATGTCCGACCTCCAGATGCCGATTACCTAAGTCACATAATCCTACAGCCCGAAGAGTCAGCCAGGAATTTCGGGACTCGGTTCCTAACTAAAAAGAACCAGATCGTTGACTGTCCGGACGCTGAATCCCTAGCAGACTTTAAGCACAACATCCGCGACGAATGGCTGGCCAGACACCTCGGCCAGGAAAAACCGAAGTCCATGTCAGCCCTGACGGCACTCATGACCCGCTTCTGTGCGGGTGAAGGTAGCTGGCTAGCCCGTAGCAACAACAATACAAGCGAACCTGGAACTTCTGAAACCAGAAACAGCAACAGCAAGCCCCGACACAATAAACATAAGCGTCGAAACAATGGTGATAACACTGAAGACACAGCGGTCAACGCCAGATTTAGTGGCTCTAAGTCCGGTCAGCGGAAGAAACCATTCAAGAGAAATAATTTGGGCTCGTCCACTCTGAATCGCATACTAGATCGACCATGCCAAAACCATGGCACTCCTGATAAACCAGCCAATCATACCAACAGGGAATGTTGGGTCTTCAAACATGCCGTCAAGTTAAATGATGAGAATAAGGAGAAAGGGTCGCAAAGCGATGACGATGACGAGCAAGCCCGACCACCGAACACAGGGGACAGAAGAACCCCCCCCCCCAAGTAAAAATTATGAACATGATATACGCCACCCATATCCCCAAGAGGGAGCGCAAGCGGGCAATCACAGACGTCTACGCGATGGAGCCAGTCGCCCCAAAATTCAACCCATGGTCCTCCTGTCCGATCACCTTCGATCGCAGGGACCATCCGACTAGTATCCGTCATGGCGGTTCAGCCGCACTGGTCCTTGACCCAATTATTGATGGATTCCACCTTATGCGAGTCCTCATGGACGGTGGCAAGAGCCTAAACTTGCACTATTAGGATACAGTGTGCAAAATGGGTAAGGGATCGAGCCCACAAAAACTACCTTCAAGGGTGTCATACCAGGTGTAGAGGCCTGCTGTACGGGCTGAATCACACTGAAGTGGTCTTCGGATCCCCGGATAATTTCCAAAGCGAAGTGTTAATCTTTGATATCGTCCCCTTCCGCAGTGGCTATCATGCACTGCTTGGACGAACCTCATTCGCTCGATTCAATGTGGTGCCGCACTACACCTACCTCAAGCTCAAGATGCCCGGACCACATGGTGTAATAATGGTCAACGGAAATACGGAACGCTCCCTCCATACCGAGAAGCACACCGCAGCCCTTGCAACAGAAGTACAGAGTAGCCTTTTTAGGTAGAACCTCAATTCGGCAGTAAAGCTCCAGGACACCATCAAGCGAGTCTGGACTACTCTGTAGCAGGACAGTCCAGCCCGTCGAGAGCTCGACTAGCAATTCAGCCTCCGTCCTAGTCCCAATCAAGCGATGACATTTGTGCCGCACGTACATAACTACGCACTCAAAATACCATGGGCAAGGACGGAGGCACAACTAGACCGTGGTCCATAAGGTGGCTTAACCGCCCCTGGATCTGCATACCTTCACTTTTTCTTTTTTTGTTTCAGGTTTTTCTCTTCTCGAGGATTTTCTGGTAACTTGAACAATGGACCTATTACGAGATGGATACACCAAGAAGGCAAGGAGTTGACGTACAAGGGAACCCCTAGGTGGTCTCTGCTAACGATCTCTATACCTGTTTTACATACCCGCACGCAGCTCGCTCTTGGTCATGGCATGTCAAATAGCCTTATTTGCTTATTGCATTACTTGTAGGAATAGCCTGCACGTATTAATCAAATTACAATGGAAAATAGTTTGCGGCTCAATATTTGCGGCGTCAGCTTATTAATTGATTCTTTCCTTGTCTTTGTATTTATTATCTATTGCACCCGTACACACTGGTATGCATTACTTCGGCAGGGGCTTCATCACGCCCCACAATATGGCAATAAAGTCCGAACACTTTTACAGTACAGTTCGGCACCCCAAACTTATAGCATTATATGCATCGGCTCTGAATCATGTCTTTGGTCAATAGTTGGGTTGCCCGGCTCCTATGCTTACTACCTTATGTTCCGCTATATCGGCTAGGGTAGTAAAGGGAGAACTACTGTGATTGTGTCCCGGTTCTTCCGGATGAGCACCTCAGTAGAGAAAGTCGAAAACTAACTATCATGATATGGAGAGAGCTGGTCAGCTATTCAAGAGGTTTCAAATCCTTAGAGATTTTTTCTGCATTATGCGATGAGTCATTTTTTTATTAGGCGTGTATAGCGCCCCAAGTTCGGACTTCCTAACACCAGGGGCTGCGCCAAAATTTTCATTGTCAAACTCCTATGGCTAAGTCAGGGTGATAAAGCCATATAGTCTGATTGCCTTGTTCGTTGCGCTAAACACCTCCTTTATGGACCAAAATTTGGAGTAAGGAGTGTTTAGATTTATCCTGAACACCCCCATACTATCTACGTGGGGGCTGAAGCCGATGACTGGCCAACTCTCAGATTTCATAAACGGCTGCACAGGAGGTAAATTTTAAATAAACAAGCATTATATTACATAAAGATCTTGTTTCATATTACAGGACAGGATAACATGAATGTATTCCTGGGAATATGATATCCTTGGCACATTGCTCCGCCACAAGGCGGGAACCCTGCAGGACATTGTCAAAATACAGTTCGGGTCAGCGGTGCTCCTTTCCCTCAGGCGGCCCCTCGGTCATCAGCTTCGTGGCGTCCATCTTCGCCCAATGCATCTTAGCGCGGACAAAGGCCATCCGCGCGCCTTCGATACAAACCGACCACTTGACGGCTTCAAGCCGTGGGCAGGCACTAACAAGCTGCTTCACGAGTCCGAAGTAGCTGCTAGGCATGGGCTCGGCAGGCCATATATATAGCCGGATTACAAAGTCCTTCATGGCTAGTTCGGCCGCCTTATGCAGCTCGACCAGTTGTTTCAGCTGATCGCTAAAGGGCACTGGATGTTCTGGTCAAAGGTATTGAGACCAGAACAGCTTCTCTGTAGAGCTCCCCTCTTCCGCTCGATAGATCAGCAGCGTCTGACATGCTGCCCGGCAGATCCGCAAACACCCCTGGAGAACTCCAAATCCGGGTCAGTAAAAGGAACCTTTCCTTCACATATTTGCTCTACATTATAAAATCCTTACCCGCCGCGATTTTCTTAGCCTCCTGGATCTCCAAGAGGGCGCTCTAGGCTTTGGCTCAGGCATCTTGTGCGCTCTACCGGGCCTTTGCAAGTTCAGACTCTCGATCCTTAAAATCGCGCTCCAAGGACTCGTACTTCTTGACGGCGTCCTGAAGCTCTTGCTGGACCTCACTGACCCGGGCCTCCTGCTTGTCGCGCGCGGTGTGATCCTTGGACGTTTTGTCCTCGGCCTCGGCCAACGCTTTCTTGAGGGCCGTTACTTCGGTCGTGGCCCCTAATAAAGTTCATGACACTTTAGTCAGCATGAACAATTCATCCTTCCTAAATATACGCACAGGTTACTGCATACCTTGGCTGTCCTCAAGCTGCTTCTTCACATGGACAAGCTCTTCCTCGGCCCGCTCCAGATTCTGCTTCAGTCCAGAGACTTCCGCAAAGTGAGTGATCGTAGCAAGCAGCGATGCCTGCTTATTCACATAGACATATCAGATTAGACTCCTACGAAAATTATTTCATCCTCTGTTCGGCTTTTCTTTCCGAACAATGGACAGAGTATCAGGGGATACTATCTATATTGTGACATTCTTTTACAACTATATTACTTACCTCAAAGCGTGTTAGGATGCTAGTGCAGGCTTCGGTCAGTCCGCTTTTGGCGGACTGGATCTTCTCAATCACCGTACTCATAAGAGTATGGTGTTCCTCAACAATGGAAGCGCCATGCAGCGCTTCCAGCAATCTATCCGGTGCCTCTGGATGGACAGAGGTCACAGGTGGGGTTGGCTCACCCCCTCTTTCGAAAGAGGCAGCCTACCTGAGTCTGGGGCCACATGGGCCTCCAGAGCTGTATTCGGCTGGGGGCCGAATTGGATACGGCCCCCATCGTCGTTGTCCATAGGGGTCTGTCCCCCCATGTGTTCGGCAGCCGGGGTTTTACCCTCCGGCACCACCGGGACGGCCTCCTGAGCCTCTCCCTGGCCTAGGATCTTTCGAGACAACACCTCAGTGTTGTCCGCGGCCTTGGGGGAGGAGGCCATCAGAAGGGACCCGCTATTCATCGCCGACAGGTCCAGCGATCCCTCCGAGAGGAGGATAGCTCAATGTTGGACCGAGCCGGACTGCAAGTGCATGATCCAGCACATTAAAAAACAATAAAGTAAAAAGGCCAGAAATACTACCGTGTCCGGATACTTACGATTTGGCCAGATGCTTGCCCCTGGGCTGCCACTCCCGCCGCTATTGGTGGCCGCCGTGGAGTTGTCTGGAAGGGAAGTTTTATCCTCCTTGGACGCCTCGGCCTCCCCATGTGTGGAGGTCGTCCTCTTCTTTCTTCGCCCAGCAAGGGGGAATGGATTTCTTCTTCCTCCTCATGTTCCTTGTTGCCTTCGGTGACGGAGGAGTGATCCTCGGCGTCTTCGGACATTGCGTCTGATGCGCCCTTGTGACGGAGACCATCTCTGGTCCCCTTTGCCTTCTTCTTGGCCTTTTTCTCCGGCACCTCATAAGGCGCCAGAAACAGCATCTTCGTCAGAAGCGGGGTTTCAGGATCTTCGGGCAGTGGAGCTGGACAGTTAATCCGCTCCGCTATCTCTATCCAGGCCTGGAAAAATTTGTAGGGAGGCTTAGATTCCTTCCTCAAATATGTCAAAAGGGTATACCTTGAAAACATGAAAGAACTTACCGGATTAGCCTGGCGTTTTGAGCTAAGCCCACGATCCTCGGTCGTGGGCGCTGGGGTCTCGTCGGCCTTGAAGAGCACTTTCCAGATGTCTTCGTGCGTCGTGCCGAAGAGATCCAGCAGCGTCTGGTGCTTGGCCGTGTCGAACTCCCACAAATAGCAAGTCCGGCGCTGGCATGGAAGGATCCGGCGAACAAGCATAACCTGGATCACGTTCACGATCTTGATTCTCTTGTTCATCATGATCTGGACGCACGTCTTGAGCCCTGTCAGCTCGTCCGAAGAGCCCCAGGCCAGGCCTTTCTATTGCCAAGAGGTGAGGCGCATCGGGACTCCAGATCGAAATGCGGGGGCCGCCGCCCAATTGGAGTCGTGCGGCTCAGTGATGTAGAACCAGCCCGACTGCCACCCCTTTACAGTCTCCACAAAGGAGCCTTCGGGCCAGGTGACATTGGGCATCTTGCCTACCATGGTGCCTCCGCACTCTGCTTGTTGGCCGCTCACCACCTTTGGCTTCACATTGAAGGTCTTCAGCCATAGGCCGAAGTGAGGTGGGATGCGGAGGAAGGCCTCGCACACAACAATAAATGCCGAAATGTAGATGATAGAGTCCGGGGCCAAGTCACGGAAGTCTAGCCCGTAGTAAAACATCAGTCCACGGACGAATAGGTGGAGGGGGAATCCCAGCCCGCAGAGGAAGTGTGTGAGAAACACCACCCTTTCCTAGGGCTCCGGGGTGGGGATGATTTGTCCCTTGGCTAGAAGACAATGAGCGATGTCTTTGGTTAGGTATCCGGCCTCCCAGAGCTGCTTGATGTCCTTCTTCTTGACGGAGGAGGCCATCCACTTGCCTCCTGCTCCGGATCCGGACATGATTGGAATGCTTTTTTGGGCGGAGAAGGCGAGAGCTTGGGCGCTGGAGCTCGAGAAAGGATGGGCAGAGGAAGGGGAAGGTGTGGGTGAACAAGGGTGAATCCTTATCCCTTTATAAAAGCAGTAAAAGTCATGCGCCTCCCTGCTCGCCTTAAAATTCGCCTATTCCCCAAGCGTCGTGCAGATGGCATGGTTGGGTTGGGTTACCCATGCCCGTATTGATGAGAATCCCGTGATAAGGGAACACGATCTCTGCTTCAACAAGACGTGCCAGTGAAACTGCACCTCGAAATACGGAGCGGCAGGCTAGAAAACATTTCGAATAATGACCGGGCAGTGGCGTGATGCCATGCTACAAAAAGTTGCTACTGGATTGGACTCGTGAAATATTATACTCTCTGCGGTTGTGTGTGGTACTTGTTTTGCAAAGCCGGACACGTTTTCTATGTTCGGAGGGCTATGTTGGAGTATTCGAAGAAGGAACCCGCCTTGCAATGTCAAAGACAATCAGCACGCCGAACTCATTGTCATTGAAGCCTGGATTAGGGGCTACTCAGGGAGTCCCAGATTAAGGGGTCCTCAGACAGCCGGAATATATACTTGGTCCGGACTGTTGGACTATGAAGATACAAGATAGAAGACTTCGTCCCGTGTCTGGATGGGACTCTCCTTTGCGTGGCAGGCAAGCTTGGCGATTCGGATATGTAGATTCCTTTCTCTGGAACCGACTTTGTCAAACCCTAGTCCCCCCCTGGTGTCTATATAAACTGGAGGGATTAGACTTCTAGGGTTTAGCCACAACAATCATAACCTCATAGGCTAGACTTCTAGGGTTTAGCTATTACGATCTCGTGGTAGATCAACTCTTGTAATACTCATATTCATCAAGATCAATCAAGCAATAAGTAGGGTATTACCTCCATAGAGAGGGCACGAACCTGGGTAAACATTGTGTCCCCCGCCTTCTATTACCATTAGCCTTAGACGCACAGTTCGGGACCCCCTACCCAAGATCCGCCAGTTTTGACAACAACATGACCTAGTACAAACTTGTGCCCACGACCTAGGATGGAGCTATCGACAGATTAAACACACACACTCTGCAGAGGTAGCACACTGTACCCACACCACGGAACCCATGGTCTCGCACTCCCATTCGGGTGGACCAATGACATTCCGACAAAACCGATCTACTGCCGTGACACTCTCCCGGCCACTCCGACCAACGCCCCCTTTTGGTTCAGTCCTGGGTGGCCCCTTTTCCACCAAAGGCGTCAACGGCCACTCTCATGTCAAAACAAAAACGGTCCAAAACGGGGACAAAAAGGCACCTAACAACAACTACGGGCACATAAGGCTTATGTCCACCTACCTGATCATGGTAGCGCATGCCCATGACCTTCCCTCGTTGGAGGCACTGGTGATAGACATGACAATAGATGGCATTAGGGCCTTCCCCATAAAAGGCAAATGTGGTTGCACTCAAAAAGCCTGGTTCGATGGCACTTGACCTACCTAATGATGTAATTTAACCCCAAAAATATAAGTGTGATAACTGATACTCCGATATCAACTATCAACCTGTAATCCAAGTCATGGCAATATCCAACAACTAATCCAACGCATAATATCGTCACACCAACATACTCCGAGGATAGCATAACACTACTATCATGATGAATCAAAGAACGATATTACTACTAGTCAAATATCAAGAACAAGCTAACCAACTAAGATCCACATGCAAGCATCATCTCCGAAATCATTCTGCAAAAGATAATATCAACTAGCATCATAATGAAAATAATTCTAGCCACTAATAATCCAGAGGTAGCATGACATTCAAAGTGATACTCCAAAAATATAATACCAAATACTAACATGAAAATAATCATAACATAATCCACTAATAATCCAGAGGCAACATGTCATCCACAGAAGTTGCAAAATATTAGTCCTAGAACTCCAAGCAATATCATGACAATAGCAAGTTCAAAATAATACTTTGAGAAATGCCACGATAACTCAAAAGTAGCTAAAACAATATTTTAAACCAGTTCAAATAATTTAAACCATGTCACTGCATTACAGTGATGCAAATGGAAGGTGTGGCTTGCCTGGGGTGGAAGGATTGACCGGAATAAAGTGCGAGAAACTGGCGGAAAGAATCACCAGAAAACGTTCTCTCTCGGAGGGGAAAAATGGTGATTTTCAAAATGTTAAAACATGGTGAAACTGATTCCATCAGAACAGGCTCGATGAAATGAAGAAGTGGGCTTTGATATCACCTCATTTGGAGTTACGGATGAAGAGTTGTGGTTGTTCGCTTGTTAGGCAGAAAAACTAACAGATACAGTGCTTTTCTGCTCTTAACAGACAAACGTTCACAAAATAAGGTTTTCGGCGGGGGGCTGGAAAAAGAGAAAGCGCCTTTTTAGAAATATGCCTTCAGATCAGCGAAAATGTACTTTAGTCTAAAGAAACACAAGAGTACGCTTTCTGACCCGGGAAATGTATTCACGCGGATTACATTTTCACTTATCCGACGTGGCAAAGGTGGGGCCGGCTCACTAGGTCGCTGACAGGTGGGGTCCGCGAGGAGGTGGGGCCCGCCTGGCCTAGCTTCATCTCCAACATCCCGCTCACCCGCGCAGACAGAGGGCAGGACCGGTGCCGGCGGCCGTTCTCGCGGCTCCGGCCATCAACGGCGGCGCCCGAACCATCATTGGGCTCAGGGAACCGAGGAGGTCTGACCCAGGCAAGATGCAGCCGCGGGGGAGGGCTCAGCTGAGCAGGATGCTAGCCGCGGTCGACGGCGATCTTCGGACAAGGACGGGCAAGGCACCGAGGGGCTCCAGCAGAGGATGTGGATGGCTAGGGAGATTCATGGGCCTCGTGGGGTTCGTTTGGTGGTGGAAGGAGGGCGCGGGGAGCTTTGGAGGGCTCGGATTTGAGCGGACAGAGGCGGCAGCCGAGGAGGCAATGGTGGACATGGAGGGCTGCTAGAGCTCGGGGAAGTGGTTAGGGGGGCTAGAGGTGGTGCGGTGAGGCTCATGGAGAAGGGAAATGACACCGGGGTGGCTTTATATAGCCAGAGTAGGGTGGTGCCGCGCTGGCGTCGCTGCGGACGCGTGGCTAGCGCCACGAACGTGTGTGCACGCACGCGAGCTCGGTGGTAGGGGACGGGGAAGGAACAGGGGGAGCTCATGTGGCAGAGGCGGCCAAGGGAGCACAGGGATGAAGAAGACGGCGAGCTCTGAGCCAAACCGCCACTGTTCGCCCGTGGGCACGTGGCGGCTTGTGTCAGTGAGGAAGAGGACGGAGGGGGAGAGGGTTCCAGGGAGATGGCAACGACGAGAGGAAGACGCCAGACATGCTCACGCGCACAAAGACGATGAGAGGGAGAAGGGCCAAAGCACAAACGACGCCCTGGACGTGGCCATAGTGCACAAAGCACGTTAATCGCACACCGATTGCACGGTCACCACGCGACATGGCATAGGGAGGGCTGTAGAGGATGGCAAACCTTGTCTGGTGGCTAGTCCTTCCAGGGTGGAGCATTTATGAGCCTATGTCTTGATCTGAGGTGCTGGGGTTAGGAGGCAACGATCGTCTAAAGTTTACCGCAGCAAACTTGGCCATGCACTGGTGATCAACCGAAAATTGATTGGAGTCAAAGGTGTTGTCTGGGGTGATTACCTTAGGAAGGACTATCATCTTGTTAACTATGAGAAGATTTGGACCAAGATTTAATATAGTGCTTTGCAACTGCCAAGTCTGGTCAGAAACTAAATCAAGAGGATGCACTCACTTGGAGTAGCCAATTGAGCTAAAATTTGGCAAGGCTTTATGATATGGATATATAAAGATGCTGTAAAACTTTCATACCAAATGGACAAGCCAAAATGGTACTTGCTTCACAAACATCCCCTCTGTCCAGAAACTTGGAATAATTTTGGTGATCAAATGGCTGAAGTAAATGATCTCAAATTTGGTGGATATAAGTGATTTGGGTAGAAGCATGATCTGGTAATTTCTCAGAATTAATGAAGCAATATAAATTATACTTGCTTCACAACCTGAAAATATTAACAGAATCAAAGATTTGGTCATGTGCTCACATAGATGATTGGATGAAGCTGAAAATTGGAGGAGGGTAATGATATGAGCACAAGGACATGCATGAAAAATTTGAACTCATTTGGATACTCCTAGCTAGTACTTCCTTCACAAAGCCATCTATCTGACAGAAACTTTGAAAAATCACTCAGGAAGATTGGCTAGGAAAATGAAATTGAATTTTGGCATGAGGCAATTATTTGGACCTAAAAGAATGCCCAAAACGTTTGGGAGCAACTGGGAAAATATAAATGACACTTCCTTCACAAAGTGCCATTCAGGGCAGAATAGAAAAAGGAATATTAGGGAATTATTTTTGAAATGGCCAAGGAAATGTTTGGGCATATTTGAGCAAGATATGACCCAAAACAATTATGAGAATTATTTGGGAATTTTTGGATGGACAGAAATATAGGTTGCTTCACAACCTAGGGCGTATGAGGTTACTTCTTCAATATAAAATGGAATATTCCTCAAGAAAATAATTATGGGGTTGGGCTAGTATGGAAATGGCCTGGTCTTGGGATGAGTTTGAGGATGATGAGCCACCTGTGAGAGGGAATGAGGATGATTTCCCAGGTGGCAAGGCCACAAAACCACTCCAAAAGGGAAAACAAAGCATAAACCAAATAAATCAAAGGAAAAGGAAAAGGGCCAAAAGCCAGGCTGTCACACCAAGGGGGAGGCAGCAGCCGCAGCTTCCTTTGCTGCCACTGCCGTCCGCCTTGTATGGCCCATGGGTTGTCCCTGGGCCTCTTGCCGTTGTGCGACCTTGCCGACCGCTCCCTTGCCGGGGCCCTCTTTATGCAAAGAGGCTTGCTAGACCGACTCGCCAGAGATAGCCCGCCGAAGGACACGTTTTTTCTTTTGGGCTGGAGGCTCCTCCTCATCGGTTGCCTCTTCGGCCGCCTCTTCAGTAGGAGGAACCCCGGCGCCGTCCACTCAGTGAACTCCTTCTCGTCGGCCTCGTCCTCCACGGAGCCAACATTGCCGGCCTCCGCGGCAAGGGCTGCCTCCTCCGCCCTATTGGCAATGTACGCCACCTCTTCATCGGTGGTGTCGCGGATAAGCTCCAGCTCTGCCTGGACGACCTTCTCCAACAAGTTGTCAAAGATTTCCTGCACCATCGCCGTGTCTGGCTCGTCCCAGGTCTGATCAAGGCCATGGGCGTTAAACACCGGCATCATGGTGATGATGGAGGTCAAGGAGGAGTTGTTGCTCAAGAGGACCACCCCCATCGGCAGCCTGAATACCTTGTTGATCTCGTTGGCCTTGCCGGTCTTGTCGGCCATGAGCTGAAACAGCTTTTGGTAGAGAGATGCATTCTACATCACCATGAAGTTGTGCTTTAGGCCTGGGCGTAGCCTCATGATGTCGACCACGTTCTTGAAATCCCAAGCTGGCCTCCCCTTATTATGCAGAGGAGCAATGCGGCGGCAAAGGAAGTCGGCCCCGATCATCTCGAGCGTAAGGCCGGCAGCTTTGAGGTGATGGATTCTGGTGGTGCCAACCGTGAGCTTCTTGTCGTCAGCATCAAAGTCACCCCAATTCCTGGCGCGGACCAATTTTTTCCGCTGGGGCATATAGAATGGCTGCAGCTCCTCCTCCATGATCCAGCACCACTTGCTTCGCCATTCGTCCCACTTCTCCTTCTGGGTCCCCTCTTGGTACATGTTCTTGCTCAAGGCCCTCTGGATCCAAGTGACGCAGCCAGAGAGAGCCTCTCATAGATGGATGCGGGGCATGAAGTAGTGGCAGAAGAGCGCTGGGTTGGGGACCACCCCGGCGAAGCCCTTGGAGAGGTGAGCAAAGATGGCCATGCATGCCACGGCGTTTGGCGTGAAATCCAGAAGATGGAGGCCGAAGGTGTGCATGATGTCGTTGAAGAAATCTGAGAATGGGAGGCAGAGTCCGAAGTAGAAGTAATCAACAAAGAAGGGATGTTTATTTAGAGCAGGTGGGGTGCCCCGATGTCTCTCTCCCCCACAGGCACCAATATCGATCCCTGAGCGTGAGCACGTCGACCGTCATGGCGAAGACGACATACTTCTTCCACAGCTTCGCCAATTCACTCTCCGGCACCTCCTTCCCCTTACTCGCCTTGGACGCTCCCTTGCCCTTGTCTTGGGCGCCATGGCAGCCGAGGGAGGGAGGGGGATCGAGAGCGATGAGGGCACGGCGGCGGCGGACGGAGGCGTAGGCTCTGGTTTGGGCTCGAGGAAGAAGAAGGGGGCGGTGGTTCCAAGATTGGGAAAGGCAAGAGCTGTAAATGAGCAGCACTCCTGTGGATTCCTCTTTTTTATGGGGAAGGCGTGGGCTGCCTCTTTACTGTTTGATGTGAAGGCGCCGCAGGCGTGCTGCGGCCGTTCCACACACGACCCCCACGCCGCGCACTCAATGCGGATCGTGGGGAAGCACAACAGACGAGAAGATTACATCAGTTAATCCCTGCAACGCGTGCCCGCGCACTGTTTTGGCCCTGGCCCAAAGACGCTTCGCACTCGTGTATGGCCCAGGCCCGGGGGCTCCTCAGTTTACATAAGTCTGGGCCCTTCTGTACCCCTTACTTGTGCACGGGCATTTGTAGCCGCACCTGTGGCGAGGCTTGACAGGGCAGTTGAAGGCAAAATACAAGACGACCAAGGCGGCATCCAAGCCAGTTAACAGAGAGCGGAAGACAAGCTAGACCCCCTCAAGATCCTTGCCGGGACAGCTTGTGAAGCCCCGGCAAGATCCTTGCCAGGGCGGCTTGCGAAGCCCCAGCAAGACCCTTGCCAGGACGGCCTGCCAAGCACAGACAGGACCACCACCCTTGAGGTCGAGAGCTCTGACACCACCGACAACGTCAAGGCTAAGACTCAGGGGCACATGCATAGGACTGGTGGCATGCAGATCTTCGTGAAGACCAAAGGACGAAGCCCCCAGCCAGGCTCTTGCCGGGGATGACCGCGAGGCCCCGGTAAGACTCTTGTCGGGGACGACTGTGAGGCCACCACAAGGCTCACACACGACAAGGTTCCGCTGCCCTGTGTCCGTTCCAGCGCTGCGACCAGCCTGCCAACTAGGCAAGCACCTGCGTGGTGGCATGCAGATCTTCATGAAGATCCTGCCACCGCTCCAGTGCAGCGGCTAGCGAGACAGCTTGGTGCTGCATGCCTCATCAGCCTGGATGCGTGTCAAGACGGGGTGAGGCAGCGACGGGCTGGACGAGCTCTATTTTCGTCCCCAATAAAGTTAGATGCCACGTAAGCAGTGCATTTAAGGCGTTTGTCCTACAACGTCAATGATAAACATATGCACTGTAGCTACTTTACACCTCATGTGTGCCACTGTGGCCCCTTGGACATATAAAAGGAGGCCCAAGGCGTACTGGATAAGGATGGAAACTTTTTGGACTGGGCATGCATAGCAGCTAGTCGAAGTCCAAGAACACTGAATATACACTCAAAGCATATGACTAGGGTTTTATGCTCCTCAGCGGCTCGAACCTGGGAAAAAATCTATCGTGTTGATCGCTGGACCTGCTCTTTGCGCACCCCTCTCTCCTTGCCAACCATAGTAGGGATCCATGTGATCCCATAGGTGTCGTCGCCCCGACAGTTTTATTTGATCTTTATGATAAATCATATTCCATGGACCTTGAAGATTTTAATGATGCATGCAAAATCCCATAGTGGGGCATTCATAGTGAGCCTCGCAAAACTGAATATAATGATTTCCATGCTAGCATCATGATATGTCTCCAACGTATCTATAATTTATGAAGTATTCATTCTATTATATTATCATTCTTGGATGTTTTACAATCACCTTATAGCAACTTTATATCATCTTTTGGGACTAACCTATTGATATAGTGTCAAGTGCCAGTTGTTGTTTTTTGCTTGTTTTTTACATCACAGGAAATCAATATCAAACGGAGTCCAAATGCAGCGAAACTTTTTGGAGATTTTTTTGGACCAGAAGACATCCAGTGGGCCAGAGAAGCACCTGGGGGTGCCCTGAGGGGGGCACAACCCACCAGGGCGTGCCTGGGGGCCCAGGCGCGCCCAGGTGGGTTGTGCCCTCCTCGGTGGCCTCCTGTACCCCCCCTTCGCCCTATAAATCGTCAAATATTCCAAAAACCCTCGAGGTAACCCTAGATCAAAAGTTCCGCCGCCACAAGTCTCTGTATCCATGAAAACCAATCTAGACCATGTTCCGCCACCCTGCCGGAGAGGAAGATCATCACCGGTGGCCATCTTCATCATCCCGGCAGCCACCTTGATGAGGTGGGAGTAGTCCACCCTCGGGGCCGAGGGTTTGTACCAGTAGCTATGTGTTTAATCTTTCTCTCTCTCTCTCTCTCTCTCTCTCTCTCTCTCTCTCTCTCTCTCTCTCGTGTTCTTGAGATGTCCCAATTTTGATGTATCGCGGGCTTTGTTAATAGGGATATGATGGGACATTTACATCTATGCCCTTAACTCGAACCCACTACTCAGCTTTGCATCTAATTTTTAGGTATGCTCAATTTTTCCCCTCCACCGTTAGTGTCACTTATAGAAATGCCCTTTTGCGACGTTACCATCCGTTCAAAGGGTTTGGCCCGTCCTGAAAAAATAGCAAAAAAATCAAAAAATTGAAACTTTATGGGATCGAAGATACTCATGTCTACAAGGTGTGTACAAATTTTCATACCGTTCGGACACCCTGGGAGCTTGTGGTAAAGGAAAACATAAATTTTGTACGTATGTGAACAGAAATTCAAAAAAAGAAAAAAAATCTAAAAAAATATGAAATTTTGTGGGACTGAAGATACTCAGGTGCGCAAGATGTGTGCACATTTTTGTTGTGTTTGGACATCGTAGGATCTCGTGGAGAAAAAAACAAAATTTAGCTCAAAAAAACAAAATGCACTACTTTGTTTTTTTCTCTAGAGCGCCTCGTACGTCATTTGATCACCAAAACTTGCAAGCACCTTGTGCACTCAAGCCTCTTTGAAGCCAAAAAATCAATTTTTTTAATTAGTTGCTAATTTTTTTGAATTTACTATTCATATGCATAAATTATTTTTGTTTTCCTTCGCCACGAGCTCTCAGAGTGTCCAACCAACACAAAAAATTTGCACGCGCCTTGCGGACATGACTATCTTCGATCCCACAAAATTTCAGATTTTTTTTATTTTTTCACTATTTTTTCTGGATGGTCAAAGTCCTTTGACCGGACGGTAACGGCGCAAACGGGCATTTCTATAAGTGACACTAATGGCGGAGGGGCAAAACTGAGCATACCGGAAAATTAGGGACAAAACTAAGTAGTGGGTTCGAGTTAGGGGCACAACTGGAATTGGCCCTTGTTAATATAGTCAGATCATATGGTGTTTTCCCCTCTCTATCTTGTGATGAATTGAGTTTTCCCTTTGAGATTTCATTTTATTGGATTGAATACTTTTATGGATTTGGGAACACTTGATGTATGTCTTGCTATGAATACCCGTGGTGACAATGGGGTATCGTATTGATTCACTTTATATATGTTTTGGCACTCAACTCGTGAATTCCCGAGGTGACATTGGGGTAATCTATGCATAGGGGTTGATGCACACATTCTTGTCTTTGTTTCTCTGATAGAAATGGTGGGGCACTCTTTGAGTTTCTTTGTGTTGGTTTGAGTATTATGAATCTGAAATTGTTTGATGCGTATCGTATAATTAACTAACGAGTACTCGCGGTGACACTGGGTATCTTGGTGACATTAGAGTTGGTTGATATGTATCATCTGGTGTTAATTTTGGTACAAACTCTTTATTAGATCGACCGGAAAGAATAGCTTGTTGTTATTTTAGTACGAACTCTAGGATAGATTGATCGGAAAGAATAGCTTTGAGGTGGTTCTGTACCCTACAAACAATTTCTTCTTATGTTCTCCGGTAGATAAGAACTTTGGAGTGATTCTTTGTTGCACGTTGAGGGATGGTTATGTGGTCCAATTATATTATCATTGTTCAGAGATTGCACTAGCGAAAGTACGAACCCTAGGCCTCATTTTCAAGCATTGCAATACCGTGCGTGCTCCATTTTATCAATCGCTACCTTGCTGTTTTTATTGTTCTTATTACAAAAACCAATATCTACTATCCATATTACACTTGTATCACCATCTCTTCGCTGAACTAGTGCACCTATACAATTTGCCATTGTATTTGGTGTGTTGGGGACACAAGAGACTTTTTATTATTTGGTTGCAGGGTTGTTTGGGAGAGACCATCTTCATCCTACGCCTCCCACAGATTGATAAACCTTAGGTCATCCACTTGAGGGAAAATTGCTATTGTCCTACAAAACTCTGCACTTGGAGGCCCAACACGTGTCTACAAAAATAAAGTTGCGTAATAGACATCAAGCTCTTTTCTGGCGCCGTTGCCGGGGAGGTTAGGTAAGCGGCACTCACATTCTGTCAATGAAGCTCTTTTCTGGCGCCGTTGCTGGGGAGGTAAGTGCATGAAGGTATATCTTTAGATCTTGCAATTGAATCTTTTAGTTTCTCGTTTTATCACTAGTTTGGTTTATAAAAAGAAAATTAAAAAATGGAATTGAGGTTGCCTCATATTATTCGTCTTTATAATGTCTTTCGTGAAAATGATGGAAAGGAGAATTGTGCTCAGTTTGTTAGAAGAAGAATGCTATAAAATGTTTGGCATAGAATCCATGAATGACGAGCATGATTGCAATGCTGCTAGTATGAATTCTTTGAATATCCATGATGCTAGTGATATGCAAAGCCATAAGCTTGGGGATGCTATGTTTGATGAAGATGATATTTTTATTCCCCAAGTTTTGATGTGCAAATTTGTTATAATGGTAGCATGCCTCCTATTTATGATGATTACAATGATGATTGTGGGTTTGGAAGAGTGTTAACTCTAGGTAATGAGCCCACTATTTTGGAGGGTGTTGAATCTTTTTACAATATTGATGAAAGTGGATTTGTAGAGGTCATGAATTTATTTCGTGATGATTCCACTATTTCAGAAGAGATTTCAATTGATTATGACAACAAAGTTGCCATCTATGATGATTATGGTGATGACATGTATACTATATTGAATAATGATAACCATGAAACTTGTCATCATGATTTTAATTCCCAATCACATGATAGATATTTTGTTGAGTTTGTTCCCACCACTATTCACGAGAATAAATTTGCTTATGTGGACAGTAATGATACATCTCGAACGTACCTACTTTTCCAAACACTTTTGCAACCTGGACTAACGCTGTTTTTAGCAGAATTGCCATGGTGTTATTTTTGTGCAGAAATAGAAGTTTTCGGAATGAGCTGAAACTTCACGGAGTCACGTTTTGGAATTAATAAAAAATATTGGGGAAAGAATCAACAGAAGGGAGCCCACACCTTGTCCACGAGGGTGGAGGGCGCGCCCCTCTTCCTCGTAGGTCCCCTGGACCTCCACCGACCTCAACTCCAACTCTATTTATTCACGCTGGGGAGAAAAAAATCGGAGAGAAGGATTCATCGCATTTTATGATATGGAGCCGCCGCAAAGCCCTGTTCTTCCTCAGGAGGGCTGATCTGGAGTCAGTTCGGGGCTCCGGAGAGGGGAATCCGTCTCAATCGTCATCATCAACCATCCTCCATCACCAATTTCATGATACTCACCGCCGTGCGTGAGTAATCCCATCGTAGGCTTGCTGGACGGTGATGGGTTGGATGATATTTACCATGTAATCGAGTTAGCTTTGTTACGGTTTGATCCCTAGTATCCATTATGTTCTAAGAATGATGTTGCTATTACTTTGTCATGCTTAATATTTGTCACTAGGGCCCGAGTGCCATGATTTTAGATCTAAACCTATTATGTTTGCATGAATATATGAGAGTTCTTGATCCTATCTTGCAAGTTACAGTCGCCTACTACATGTTATGATCCGGCAAACCCCAGAGTGACAATAGTCGGGACACTTCCCGGTGATGACCGTAGTTTGAGGAGTTCATGTATTCAATGAGTGATAATGCTTTGGTCTGGTACTCCATTAAAAGGAGGCCTTAATATCCCTTAGTTACCATTAGGACCCCGCTGCCATGGGAGGGTAGGACAAAAGATGTCATGCAAGTTCTTTTCCATAAGCACGTATGACTATATTCGGAATACATGCCTACATTACATCAATGAACTGTAGCTAGCTAGTTCTGTGTCACCCTATGTTATAACTGTTGCATGATGAATTGCATCCGACATAATTATCCATCACTGATCCATTGCCTACGAGCTCATTTCGTATTGATCTTTGCTAAGTTACTTTACCGTTGCCACTATTACGATTGCTAAAAAACTGCTACTTTTACTTTTGCCACTGTTACCATTACTTCCATATTACTTTGCTACTAAATATTTTCTCCAGATTTAAGTCTTCCAGGTGTGGTTGAATTGACAACTTAGCTGCTAATACTTGAGAATATTCTTTGGCTCCCCTTGTGTCGAATAAATAAATTTGGGTTGAATACTCTACCCTCGAAAACTATTGCGATCCCCTATACTTGTGGGTTATCAAGACCTTTTTCTGGCGCCGTTGTCGGGGAGCATAGCTCTATTCTTTCAGTCACTTGGGATTTATATCTGTTTATAACTACGAGGAACTTGAAAGATGAAAGAACCAAGATTTTTCCCTCAACAACGAGGGGAGGTAAGGAACTGCCATCTAGCTCTGCACTTGATTCACCTTATGTTTTGAGTAAATTTGCAACACCTATACCTGCTATTGATTTTGATATGTCGCATGTTATTGATGATGCCACTTCT
Source organism: Triticum timopheevii (assembly GCA_963921465.1). Classification (NCBI taxonomy): domain Eukaryota; kingdom Viridiplantae; phylum Streptophyta; class Magnoliopsida; order Poales; family Poaceae; genus Triticum; species Triticum timopheevii. Next base: position 212,838,911 of record OY997266.1, on the reverse strand, counting down.
GCTATGCATGATAAATATGATGCTTGATAATAATGTGCCATTGGGTGAATTTCTGGATGACCAACTTGCTAGGGTTAGAGAGAATGAAATTCTTGAAACTGATGATATTAATGAAAGTGATGATGAAGATTGTCCCCCTAGATATGAATTGCCTGTTGTGCCTGAGTGTTATGTAATGGATGAAGAACTAGAGACTTTCTTGCTTGCAATGATAGATATGATCTTAAGAAACTGTTAGCTAAGCTGAAGAGAAGTCTTTGAATGCTAGAATGCAATATGACCCTGCTTTTGCTACTTCACCTATCTGTGTTACTGATAAGGAATATGAATTCTTTGTCGATCCTGAGTTAATTACTTTGGTTGAATATGATCCTTTACATGCTATGAATCTGAAACTGTTATGGCACATCTTACTAAATTGAATGATATAGCCACCCTATTTACTCATGAGGGAAAAAATCGCTATTATTATATCCTTAAATTGTTTCCTTTCTCATTAAAGCGTGATGCTAAGATATGGTTTGATTCTCTGGCTCCTGGTTGCATGCGTAGTCCCCAGGATATGATTTATTACTTCTCTGCAAAATATTTTCCCGCTCATAAGAAACAAGCTGCCTTAAGGGAAATATTTAATTTTGTGCAAATTGAAGAAGAGAGTCTCCCACAAGCTTGGAGGATGCTTCTCCGATTACTTAATGCTTTGCCTGATCATCCTCTCAAGAAAAATGAAATACTTGATATCTTTTATAATGGACTAACCGATGCTTCCAGAGACCACCTGGATAGTTGCGCTGGTTGTGTTTTCAGGGAAAGAACTGTTGAGCAAGCTGAATTGCCATTGAATAATATATTGAGTAATGACAATGATTGGGCACTTCCTGAACCAACTCCTAAGCCAACTCCGAAGAAAAGGGGTATTTTATTTCTCAGTCCTGAAGATATGCATGAGGCAAAGAAATCTATGAAAGAAAAAGGTATTAAAGCTGAAGATGTTAAGAATTTACAACCTTTTGAAGAGATACATGGTCTTGATAACATGACACAGGTAGTAAAGGAAAATTCTCTCTATAGATTTGATAAGGGTAAAATCCCATCTACTAAGTTTCCTAGTTAATGATTGGACGACTTTGATAATTTTATTGTTAAGCAAGAAGACTTCAATGCTTATTTTGGTAGACAATTGAAACGAAATGCTTATATGGTTGAACACTTGAGTGATTATATGTCTAGAGTTAAAGGTGAGCTTAAGCTTATTAGTAAATATGCATCCATGCTTACCACTCAAGTAGAATAAGTACAATGATAATGTTGTTAGAGTTATGACTAGAGGTGGTAAAATGACCAAGGAACCTTTGTATCCTGAGGGCCACCCTAAAAGAGTTGAGCAAGACTCTCAGAGAATTAATATTGATGCATCTAGTCCTTCTAATAAAAATAAAAAGAATAAGGATAGGACTTTGCATGCTTCTAGTGAGCCTATTACTGACACACCAGAGAATCCCAATAATATTTCTATTTCTGATGCTGAAACACAATCTGGTGATGAGCATGAACCTAGTGATAATGTTAATAGTGATGTTCATGTTGATGCTCAACCTAGTAATAATAACGATGTAGAGATTGAACCTGCTGTTGATCTTGATAACCCACAATCCAGGAATCAACGTTATGATAAGAGAGCCTATGTTGCTAGGAAACACGGTAAAGAAGGAGAACCATGGGTTCAGAAACCCATGCCTTTTCCTCCTAAGCCATCCAAGAAAAAGGATGATGAGGATTTTGAGCGCTTTGCTGAAATGATTAGACCTATCTTTTTGCGTATGCATTTGACTGATATGCTTAAAATTAAAACCTATGCTAAGTATATGAAAGATATTGTTACAAATAAAAGAAAGATACCGGAAGCTGAAATTTCTACCATGCTTGCCAATTATACTTTTAAGGGTGGAATACCAAAGAAACTAGGATATCCAGGAGTACCAACTATAGCATGCTCCACTAAAAGAAACTATGTTAAAACTGCTTTATGTGATCTTGGAGCCGGTGTTAGTGTTATGCCCCTCTCTTTGTTTGTAGACTTGATTTGAATAAGTTGACACCTACTGAAATCTCTTTGCAAATGGCTAATAAATCAACTGCTATACCCCATCGGTATTTCTGAGGATGTGCCTGTTGTGGTTGCAAACATTACTATTTTAATGGACTATGTTATTCTTGATATTCCCGAGGATGATAGTACGTCGATCATCCTTGGTAGACACTTTTTGAATACTGCAGGGGCTGTTATTGATTGCAACAAAGGCAATGTCACTTTTCATGTTAATGGTAATGAGCATATGGTACACTTTCCAAAGAAACAACCTCAAGTTCATAGTATCAATTCTATTGGAAAAATTTCAACTATTACTATTGGAGGTTTTGAATTCCCTCTCCCTACTGTAAAAAAGAAATATGATATTCTTATTGTTGGGGACATGCATATCCTCGTTGAGGTAACATAGTGTTATTTGAAAATTCTCCGGTTTCATGTTATTCAGAAGAAGTTAGTTAACAAGACTTGATCAACCTTGTTAGTGGATTCCTTTTGATGAGAATGAGATAGATGAAGTTATAAAGCACAACTCTCTATACAAACCTTTTACTTTCTATTATTTAGTTTAAATAAAGCAAAAATAGTATTTTTTGTCTGTTTTCTTAATTATCCGTGCAATAAAAAAAATGCCCCGAAAATAAAAGTTCTCCAATTGCCCTGAAAATTGAGTATGATTTTTTGTAGAATATTTGAGAATTTCTGGCACTTAGAACACACCAGGGGGACCCACCATTTGGTCACGAGGGTGGAGGGTGCGCCTCCTGCCTCGTGGGCCCCACGTGGCCCCCTCCACCTATTCTAGCACCCACACACTTCGTCTTCCTCCAAAAAATCACCCCGTAGCTCAAACTCGTGTTCTTGCTCGTTTTGCTGCTGTTTTTGATCTGCTTGCTCAAAGATCCATTCACAAAACTGCTTTGGGGGATTGTTCTTTGGTATGTGACTCCTCCAATGGTCCAATTAGTATTTGCTCTAGTGCTTTATTTATTGCAATATTTTGCTGCTAAGGTGACCATGTTCTTGAGGTTACATGTCAAATTTATATGGTCTAAAGTAGTTTTAATGCATGATATAGCCTCTAGGCACTTGTGGGAGTAGTTGCTATCAATCTTGTTGAGTTTGGTTCACTTTTATTTTAGCCACTAAAAATTTCAGAAATTTTTCAGAGGAAGAAAAATGTTTAGGAAAATGTACCAAGGAGGTTCTGCAAGGAAGCAATCATTGAGGCTTGCGATACATGAGCCGGACCTTGAACCATGAAGAGAAGCTCCAGTGCGGCCTTGCGAATGGCCGTCGGATGAATTTATGATCCAAGATGGCTTCATGGATGAATTTCATGAGTATGTGCGTAATGCCAATCTTGAGGACTTCTGTAAGTGCATCTAGTGCCCCCCCTAGTTGGTTTTGGAGTATTGACGACAAAGTTGGTTGAGGGACTAATGCGTTTGTGAGAATTGCAGGATAACGCAGGTAGTGTCCCTCATTGATTCGGTTTACCTACCGGAGATGACCCCTAAAAATGTATGAAGACATTGAAGACAATGGTGGAATGTGAAGATATTCATATTGAAGACTATGACATGAGAAGACATTGAGTGAAGACTATGGAGCGCGAAGACTGTGTGATTTCGTTGTTTCCTTTTCTTCTTTGTTGAGTCATAGGAACCACCGTACTGTTAAGTGGGGTCCAAGTGAACTAAGTCAGAATGACTGAAGTGATGCTCAACCCAAATCCTATGTCTTCGAGCGAAGACAATGAGAGCAAATCTTATCCAGAGCTGGATGAGTCAGCTTTGCTTGTAGCCCAAGTAAAGTTGCCGTGTGTGTTTGAAATCTGACCGTTGGAACACGTGTCAGTTCCTTAGTGACCCAGGGTCATTTCGGACATATCAGGTCGGGTTACCCAGTGGCTATAAATAGCCCACCCCCTACACCATAAATTGGTGGCTGCTCAGAGTTAGTGCACGGCTTTTGTCGTTTGAGAGCAACCCACCTCGAAGCCTTTGAGAGAGAGAAATCCTTGCGAGGACAAAGCCCAAACACCCAGAGCCAAAGAGTGTTAGGCATCACTGAAGTCTTTCTGTCTGTGTGACCTGAAGACTTATTACACTTGAGGACTGTGAATCCTCCAGCCGGTTAGGCGTCGCGTTCTGAGCAACCAAGAGTCATTGTGGATCGCCGGTGAACGAAGTCTGTGAAGGTTCGGAAGCCTACCTTGAAGACATACCAGAGTGATTGGGTGAGGACTGGGTGTCCTTAGCTCAAGGGGAATAAGGTGAAGACACGGTCTTCTGAGTTGAATCTCAGCCTCCCTAACCAAACGTACAGTTGTCATAGCAACTAGAACTGGTCCAACAAATCCTGTGTCTTCAACAAGTGACTGGTTGTATCCTCTCCCTTCCTTTACTTAGAGTTTGTCTTCGTGAAGTCATTGCCTATCTGTTATACCTGTTTGACTTCATTGCTTGACTACTATTGTTGATTGGCTTCATACTATCTTCCATCCTGATCCTTACTACTTAGCTGCTATTAGTCCTATACTTTCACATCATTGCATACTTGACTATGGTTTGCTTATTGTAGTTTATCTTCCGCTGCATATCATTTAGGTCATTTCTGTTGTTTGTCTTTGAAACTTCCATGTTTTGAAGACTTTCATAAAAATCGCCTATTCACCCCCCCCCCCTCTAGTCGATAACTAGCACTTTCAATTGCTATCAGAGCAAGGTACTCCCTTGTTCTGTGTGATTCGGTTTAACCACCTGGAGTTTTAGCTATGTCGACTGCAGGATTGAGGAACATATCTTGCCCCACCTTTGACGGTCATGAGTACCCCTGATGGAAGGCCATGATGAAGAAGCGACTCATGGCTATGGATAGCGAACTGTGGACCGTCACTGAGATTGGCCTTACTGATCTATGCAAGATGGGTGAGGCCGATGACATTCGCAAGTACACTATACTGAACCTTACGACGAAGGATGTCATTTGCTCCCATCTGTCCTGAAATCAGTTCAGGAATGTTATGCACCTCAATCACGCGAAGCTAATCTGGGACCGGCTTTCTGAGGTCTATGAAGGTCATCACACTCGTCATGATCCTTGGTTTGAGGACTACAAGGAGTCTCTTAAAGAGATGACTTTTGCTCCTGAATCGCCATCATCTTCACCATGCTTCATGGCAAGGAGTGATAAGGTAACTGAATGCTACCTCTCTGAAACTAGTGATGATGAATCAGGTGATGAATTTGGCCCCAGTTATGTCAAGCTTGCTTCCCTTGCCACTAAACAACAAAGAGTCTTGGAAAGGGTTCAAGACATGCTTAGTAAGAGCGATGATATGATGGGTGAAGAAATGGATCAGTCAAAAGCGTTGGCTGAGAGTCTTCAGAGACCTCATTCCAAGTTTGACGCCCTTCAAGATCAACATAATGCTCTCTTGTCTGATCATGGGAAGCTTTATTCTGAATGTCTTCAAAGAAAGCAAGACCTTGAAAAGATAAGAGTGGATTATGAAGATCTTCAGAAGGAGCGCGATTCATTACTTGCGCAACAAATCAGCATTACTCAGGATGGATTTGAAGCACCATGTCTAAAATGCATTGAGCGTGATAACGATACATCTGTTGCTGAATGTTCCACTGCTGCTACTGTTTCATTGTCTTCACCTACTGATGTGGTTACTAACCCCTCTGTGGAGGATACCACTACTATTGCTGATGAAAATGCTAGGTTGAAGACATTGCTTGAAACAGGTATGTATAAAAGTCTGAAAGGACATCAGACACTGTGTGATGTCCTCAAAAAGCAGATTCTGAACCGAAACCCTAGGAAAGAGGGTGTTGGGTTCGAGAGGAAAATGAATGTTGATGGGTCGTACTGGAAGCCTGAGCAGTACCCCAAAACCATATGGGTTGCTGCAAAGGAACCTTCAGTAGATCCATCCACCTTATCTTGCTTTACCTATGCTAATCCTATTATCATTGATGAATCCTTTGATGCAAACTATAAGTTGTTCAAGAATCAGAATGGTGAAGTGTTTGCTAGGTATATTGGTACTAACTGCAGGAATGGACCACCTATGAAGAAGATCTGGGTACCTAAGCAGTGCATTGAGAATCTTCCTATGAATGTCGTCATGACACCACCAAGGAAGAAGACAAACCCCAGACCTATGGCTTCATATGACCCAAAGGCTTCATACAGATACAGGACTCACCTGAGTTACCCTAACGCCAATGTTTTGCAGGGAAATCGTACTCAGACCTATGATTATGAGCGTGTGTCTTCAAATCGCTATGTTCATAGAACTAAGAACTTTTCTGCTTATTCATATGAGTATCATTCATCTCCTGCAAGGCTATTTGCTATGGCTCCAAAGCCAAAATTCTCAGATGCTACACTTAGACTCGTTGCTTCTAAGCCACCCCTGAAAATATGGGTGGTGAAGAAGAATTAACTTTCTTTTGCAGAGAAAGGGCTCCAGCCTACAATCAAAGGCGTCTGATGCTATTCCTGGGGACCTAAAACACATTATGGACGCATGATAAAATGACTTACTATATATTTCACATCTGAATCGCTTACCAGTCATACTATGAGTCCTAACCTTGATCTAAGCTGTGACAATCCTTGTGTGTGTCAAATGCTTATGCTTCACAACACTCTTTGTGAAGCCTATCCTCCTAACTGCACTATAGGGTATGTCACCAAAAGCTTCAGAATGGATTATGGACAGCGGATGCACAAATCATATGACTGGTGATCGAAGTCTTCTCATGGACTCAACCTTACGTCCATCCGACAAGAGTCACATCACATTTGCTGACACTGGTAAAAGCAAGGTATTGGGTCTAGGTAGAGTTGCAATCTCAAAGGATCAACACATGGATAAAGTGATGCTTGTTGAATCCCTTGGTTTCAACTTAATGTCTGTCTCAATGCTTTGTGACTTAAACATGATTGTGCTATTCGGAAAATATCGTTGCCTTGTACTAATGGAATCTGACAAGTCTCTAGTCTTTGAAGGGTATCGAAAAGATGATCTATACATGGTAGATTTCTCAGCAGGTCCACAGCTTGCCGTATGTCTTCTCGCAAAAGCTTCAGAATGCTGGCTCTGGCATCGGAGGCTGGGGCATGCTGGCATGAGAAACTTACACACACTCGTCAAGAAGAAGCATGTCATAGGCATCGAGGGTGTCAAGTTCAAGAAGGATCATCTGTGTGGTGCTTGCGAAGCTGGAAAGATGACTAGGGCAAAGCACCCCTCGAAGACAATCATGACGACATCTCAACCCTTTGAGCTGTTACACATGGACTTATTTGGACCTACTCACTACTCCACCCTCACAACAACTTTATGTCTCTATGGCTTCATCATTGTTGATGACTACTCAAGATACACATGGGTGCACATAATTCTCTACAAGACTGAAGTGCAAGATGTCTTCAGACGCTTCGCCAATCAAGCAATGAACAATTATGGCGTGAAGATCAAGCATATCAGAAGTGACAATGGCACTGAATTCAAGAACACCGGACTTGATCTCTATCTGGATACAATGGGAATCACTCATGAGTTCTCTGCTCCATACACACCTCAGCAAAATGGCATCGTTGAGCGCAAGAACAGAACCCTCATTGAGATGGCTCGAACAATGCTCGACGAATACAAGACACCAAGAAAGTTCTGGCCTGAAGCTATTGATACAGCATGTCACATCATCAACCGTGTGTACATCCATAAGCTTCTGAACAAAACATCCTATGAGCTCCTTACTGGCAAGAAGCCAAATGTCAGCTACTCCAGAGCATTTGGAGCTAGGTGATGGATCAAGGATCCCCATCACAAGTCAAAATTTGCACCTAAGGCTCACGAAGGCTTCATGCTTGGCTATGGAAAGGACTTGCACTCCTACAGAGTCTTCAACCTCTATCACTACAAAATCGTTGAAACTGTGGACGTGAGATTTGATGAAACAAATGGTTCACAAAGAGAACTCCTGCCAAGTACACTAGATGAAGCTCCGCCCAGCGAATCTATCAAGCTGATGGGAACTCGTGAAATCATGCCCTCTGAAGCACAGCCTGAAGAGGAACTTATCATTTCTGCACCTAACCAATCTGAAGACAATGCTCAGACCGAAGACAATCCTCCCAACGATGACAATGATCAGCAAGAGCAAGGTCTTCGTCTAGTTCATCCTCAAGTTGAAAATGAAGTACAAATTGAGAAGATAATTGATAGCGTCAATGCACCTGGTCCACTCACACGCTCAAGAGGAACACAGTTAGCAAATTTCTGTGGGCATTTTTCATTCGTGTCAATATCAGAACCCAAGAAAGTTGTTGAAGCCTTTATGGAACCTGAATGGATTGAAGCTATGCAAGAAGAACTTCAACAGTTCAAGCTGAACAATATTTGGGAACTTGTCAAGAGACCTGACCCTCGCAAGCATAACATTATTGGCACAAAATGGATATATCAAAACAAGCAAGATGAGCATGGTCAAGTCGTCAGAAACAAAGCACGTCTTGTGGCTCAAGGATATACTCAAGTTGAAGGAATTGACTTCGATGAAACATTTGCTCCTGTTGCTAGGCTTGAAGCTATTTGCATACTGCTAGCCTATGCTAACCACCACAACATCTTGCTATATCAAATGGATGTGAAGAGTGCATTTCTCAACGGCAAGATTGAAGAAGAAGTGTATGTCGCTCAACCACCTGGCGTTGAAGATCCAAAACATCCTGATATGGTGTACAAGCTAAACAAAGCACTCTATGGCCTCAAACAAGCACCCCGCGCTTGGTATGATACGATCAAAGACTTCTTGAAGAGCAAAGGCTTCAAACCTGGATCCCTCGATCCTACACTCTTCACGAAGACATATGATGGTGAACTGTTTGTGTGCCAAATATATGTGGATGACATTATCTTCGGCTGCACCAACCATAAGTATAGTGATGAGTTTGGGTACATGATGCAAGAGCAATATCAGATGTCCATGATGGGTGAGCTGAAGTTCTTCCTTGGTCTTCAAATTCGTCAGCAAAGGAATGGCATCTTCATATCTCAAGAAAAATACCTCAAAGATTGTCTAAAGAAGTTTGGAATGGAAGATTGCAAAGGTTATACGACGCCAATGCCAGCCAAACACCATCTTGGTCCCGACGACAATGGTAAAGAGTTCGATCAAAAGGTATACCGCTCCATGATTGGTTCTTTACTTTATCTATGTGCATCTAGGCCAGATATAATGCTTAGTGTTTGCATGTGTGCTCGATTCCAAGCGGCACCAAAGGAATCGCATCACTTACCTGTGAAGCGAATTCTTCGATATTTGGCTTACACCCCAACACTCGGATTATGGTATCCAAAGGGCTAAAAATTTGATTTGGTTGGATTCTCGGATGCTAATTATGCTGGTGACAACGTGGATCGCAAGTCTACATCAGGCACATGTCACTTTCTGGGTCGATCACTTGTCTGTTGGTCTTCAAAGAAGCAGAACTGTGTATCACTCTCAACTGCTGAATCTGAATACATTGTTGCTGGATCTTGTTGCGCTCAGCTTCTATGGATGAAGCAAACTCTCAAGGACTATGGCATCAATCTAAAACAAGTGCCTCTCTTCTGCGACAACGAAAGTGCCATCAAGATAGCCAACAATCCAGTCCAGCACTCGAAGACAAAGCACATTGAAATTCGTCATCACTTTCTCAGAGATCATGTCATGAAGAAAGATATTGACATCATTCACGTCAACACTGAAGAGCAACTGGCAGATATCTTCACAAAGCCCTTGGATGAGAAAAGGTTTTGCAAGTTACGGTGTGAGTTAAATATCTTGGAATCCTCAAATGTCCTGTGATCAGGCACACATCCTAACACTTATGCATGTTGATGACTTAGATGTGCAACACACGAAGTAATGTATATCTTCAATCAATGAAGACTTACACTCTGAGTGTGAATACATACGTGGAATATGACTTCGGAGTGCCACGATAATTGTGCGCCGTGTCTGGGTCTAATACTCCCTATACGGTGGGTAATGCCACCACCAAATCTCTTGGTTTGAAGTGTTTCACTCATGGCGTTATTTTTGCAATGACTTCGCATTTGGTTTGTCTTAAGTTTCAATTTATCTTCATGATTTTCTTCATTATGATGACTTGATTGCTTTATGATATATATATATATATATATGTGTGTATGTATACTAGTATTCTGTCCTCTACAACATTCACTTATAGCTATGTCTTCCTATTTGAATCTTTTGGACTAAGTGAATGTGATCGGACCCTAATCTCTCTATGCTCTCTATCTCAAACTCTATCTGTCCAAATCATATGCATTCTATTGAAACTGTCGAATGTCTTCTCTGCGTCCTAGTCAGCAGAAGACACAGAGACAAACATTAAGTCTGTTTTAAATGACTCATCTTTATTTTCTAAATCCGGAGAAGCCAGAACAACCATCCGACATGCCTGGCGGGCGTGGGAACGTGGGACAACTCTGAGTATGTTGCATGCTTGCCACGTGCCCCTTAGATGTGAACCGCCAGGAGCACCTGCGTAATTGCGCTGTGTCGCACACTTCCTTATAAATACAAGTCCCCTGCGGTAAAAGAAAACCTTCTTCCACCTCTCCACCTCGTCAAAACCCTAGCGCCACTGCTAGCTCTCGACGACGCCGGCGACGAAGCGCTTAGCTGCCGTGACTTGTCCGACGCCGTCCTCACGCAGGCCGCGGACATCGTCCTCTCCGCCGTCGCCATAGGTGTCCTCCGTCGCCAAGTTAGGGCATGGTGGATTGAACTGCTCGGTCTCCTGTCCATCCATCTAGCAGTTCTTCATGTGGTAAATATAACTCTTTTTACTGTCTTGTTGATCTTCAAAGATTCATCCTATCTACCAAAAGTGGTTTCTGCCTACACAATGTTAGATCTATTCTGTCTGCATCTCATAGTGCCTAGTCTATTCACTTAACCTTCATATCTAGTTTGATTCCTTACTTGTACTTATTCACGGATTCGTACAAATCTGGAACCAACTCTTTACATATAAGTGAATGTCTTCGCATCATGAGGTCAATGTCTTCAAACTGATTTATCTTCAAAATCTTCTGAGAATGCATATGACCTCTTCCCCTTCCCTAGCATCTCTAATGCTATCACAGGTACATGTCCATGGGAGAATCCCTTGGTTCCCATAGTCTGCATTCGTTTGCAGAATTCTTACAGCATCACATTAACTCTCCCGAAGCCAGTTCCTATTTGACCAGCAAGCGAAAGTCTTTGAAGCCTTTGAACATATTGAAGCCATTCAGTTTGAAGCTCATGGCTACAGAAAAATCAGTAAGGAAGGGTGGCAGACAGCGTCGAGGGGGAACATCAAAAGATTTGCCTGATGACCTCGCAGAACTTTACAATACAGATCCTGAGGAGAATTATCATCAGTGCAAGACACGAATCCAATGGATTCGATGCTATTGGGCTGAAGAATGGTTCAAGTACAAGTTCGTGACCCAGGAATATGCAGAGAAGAATGCTATCAAAAGTCCTTGGGGTGATATTCTCTATCGAGGCCTTCAACCCAAGAACAGAGCTGAAGCTATTGCACAGGGTTTCCATCCTTGTATGGTCCGTGGACCTTAGCCTGAGAATGCCGACCCATCATCATTGCTCTGGTGTCATGACGATACTCTTTTCAAGCGCAACTTCCAGCATGCAAAGGCATCGTCCAAGGAAAACAAGAAGTCATTGGGATTAGACTTCAACCCTGGTCCCTCTACTCCCCGTGCTGACGGCTCACGTGATGCTGAACCCAATGTCATCGGCCCCTTCTCCAACCTTGATGGCCTCATTACTTACATCTTGGTCCAAGGTGCCAAACTGGATCATTCTGATAATGATACTGACACTGATGAAGCCCTAGCTCCTCCTCTGAAGCCGCAGAAGCTAAAGAAGCCTAAGGCTTCAACATCAGCTGCTCCTCCAAAAGCTTCACGTGCGAAGCCACTGGCCACTGCACCTCCTGAAGACAGTGTGCAGTCTGATGATCAATCACGTATCTCCAAGAGGACGGAGAAGAAAAAGCAAATCGTCAAGCATACTGATCAAACCTTGACTCCTGCTGCCATTCTGCGTGAAGAACCCATTGATCTGTCCAGCGATGAAGATCTTGCAGATGATGCCCTTGAGCAACTGATCAAGAGCAAGGAAGAAGCAGAGATCTTCAACAACTTGCCTCTTTTCGATGTGGCAATCATCCATAACTTCATTGATGATTGGTTTGACACCCCAAATCTCAGCTTTGAAGATCTGCAGCTTCCCATTGGCCTCAGCGTCTCCTTCAATGGCGCCATTGCTTCTGAGCTAGCTCTCGCTCAGCGCATCATTGAGCTGAAGAACAAGATTGATTATGAGAAAGCTCAGTTCAAGAAGCATGTGGCAAAGCTCAGCGTGCAAGATGTCAGAAACTTCAAGGTCATGCTGCACGAGCTTAAAGAAGCCTTTCTCAAGAAGCGCAAAGAAGCTCAAGGCTCTCGTGAGCGCATGAAGAGTTTGGCTGACAAATGTGTGCTGGCCTACAATGAGGCTGAGAAGCGCAAATCTCTTGGTTGTCCTGGCATTGACCCCAGAATGGCTGCAAAGAAGAAGAAGCTATCAACTGCTCAATCTGCACCTTCAGGTCAGGAAGCACCTCGCATAATCTTCCCAAGCAGCATGACTGGCTCAAAGCCAAAGGTCATGTCAACCGCTTCAGAACAGAAGAAGACGAGGGCTGCTGAGGCTAAAGCCAAAAAAAGGAAGAATACTGAAGCCTCTGATGCTGCTCCCTCCAAGAAGAAGCGCAAAACCAAGAAGAATCGGGCTGCTCCCATAGAGCCCTTAGTTGTTGAACCTATCTCAGTGGTTCGCCCTGCATCTGAACACCAAGAACAATGGATGATAGTTCATGAGCCTGCTTCCACAGAGGCTCATGAAGCTGAAGATATTCCAGCAGTTGAACCCAGCGCTGCTGAAGACATTGGTCACCATGACAATGTTGAAGATGATGAAGTTCTTCCTCAGATTGAACACAACTTGGTATCCTCACCTGTTCTCACAAACAGCAAACTCATCAGCATTGGTCGTCCTCTGACGCCAATTGCTCAGGATGCATCATGGGCTGATCACCCACAGCAACAAGACTCCCCAAGTACTCCCCAACAACAACCACAAGTCACACCACCTGTGCAAGAAGTAGAAGAAGACTTTGAGGCCCAGCCAACTCCATCTCCAAAGGCGTTGCCAGCATTCCGCAGGCTCTGCAAAGGACAAAGGCCTCAAGTCCCTCTTTCGAGCGTTCCAGAAGGAGAAGTGCATCACCAACCTGTTGCACGTCAAGTGTTTCCTGAAGCCACTCCAACTATGAACGTCTCCGTGTCTGAAGTCCAAGCTGCTGAAGACAATCCGGCTGCATCAGCCGATGACAATCAACAAGACGTACGTGTCCCCACTCCCCCCAGTACTGCAGAAGCTGTTCCTAATGTGAATGTGCCAGTGCCCGACCCTCCAGCTCGTCAAGTGGAGGTTGAATATCTTGAAGCTGCCACCACCAACGCAAAATGAAGCCAATGATGTAGTCATGGCTGAAGCTAATGTGGAGCTTGCACCAACCAGAGTGCCAGAAGCCAATGAGGCAACTGCTCCCGAAGCACCTGTTGTGCAGCCTGAAACCTCAGTTGTTGCCACTGCTCCTGTTCCGCCACCAAGGACCTATACAATTGAGCAAGCATACAATCATGGTCAGCTAACCACTGTCCGATGGCCCATTCTGGTCCCTCCGCCTACTGCCCCTGGTCCTCAGTTTGATTATCATGTTGAGCATAGGCCTTAGGTCCAGAAACCAAAGCCAAGACTGCCACGGTTCCCAGGTACTTCAAACTCTACAGGGTCCTTCAATGCAAATGGCTTCAAAAGCCACAACACCTTCTTTGACAGTGCAAAGAACCCCTACTCAAAGCCAAGAATATCATCTGATCGCTTCTGGAGCTATCAACAGCGAAGCTATTACTCCTGCGTTCTGTATGATCAAGGGCGCATTTTCCCTCATATGCGCCTCAACACTGAAGCCATTGCTGGACTGCCATGCCTAGAATAAGCTCTTGACTACTTTCGTGATGCTGGTCTGCTCAGTTTTGTGACAGACAAAGAACATTGGAATGAGGAACTTTTGCTTCAATTCTATGCTACCCTCCACATTCGCGGCTACAACTGGGATATCAAGACATGGGTTCTCGAGTGGATGACAGGAAATGTTCATCATGAAGCCAAAGCTCTTGATGTCATTGAGCTTACAGGCCTACCCACTCCCGAAGAGCTATATGAACCTGACTGTCAACTACACCGCAATGCACTGGAGAGCATCTTCCAAAAGCCAGAACCCAACATGAGCCAGATGTTGAGCATGATGAAGCCTTTGCCATCTGACGCTGAATACCCAACGGAGTTCTTTGTTGATGACCTTGAGTATCTGCCTCGCACAATATATAACATCATCAGGCGAACTCTATGGCCTATCAAAGGACATTCATCAGCGGCCAAACTTGAAGGAGCCATGAAGACATTGGTCTTTTACATCCTCAATGGCATCAGCTTCAATTCCCAAGAATTCTTCATTAGGTAACTTGCTGCGTCTGGATCTGACCTTTTTGGCCTGAAATTCTATGCTCCATGGGTCATGCGCCTCATCAAGGGACACTCCTCTGTCAACTATCAGCCCTTTTCTCATAATCATCGGATCTTTCTACCAGAGGTTGATATGTTAGTTGAAGCCATATATTCTGAGCCTGCCAAGAAGCCTCTTTGTCTTCAAAATGTCGAGCACCAAAGCTTCACCCAACCAATTGAAGGCGTACAAGCAGTAACACGTATCTATCCAATGGCTGGGAACACTCGTTTGCCTCATCGTGTGCAAACTAAAGCTACTGAAAGCACCATTGCCCAAAGGCCTCAGAAGCGCTCTCGCGTTCTCAATGACCGAGAACTTCCTGTGGCACTTCATTAGAAACAAGATAAGCATCACTATTGGCTCAAGAGACAGATGCAAAGCCTCTTGGTGGATGTCAATCGCATTCGAAATCTTGCCACCAAGAATGCATTTGTCGCTCACGAGACTTGTCAGCGATCATGGAAGAGTTTGACGCTGCTTAGTGCTGAAGCAGATCTTCAAGACGATGGCTTCACTGAAAGATTCAAGTTTGACTCCACTCCTCCACGGATTGCAGTCCTACGTTGAACTCCATCCCTTGAAGACTCTGATTATTCTTCCTCCATGGCAATTGCGAATGCCAGAGTGATTGATGATGAAGATGATGCTACTTCACCGCCCCCTACTTCTGTACGCATCGACACTGCACCAAGTACGTCAGCACCGCCAAACAACAACGACAACCCTGCTGCTTCACCTACTCATGAGGACGAGTAGATGCTCTATGTCTTCAAACCTTTTTGGTCCTTACTGACAAAAGGGGGAGAAGCATATGAGTTTGATAGTATTCAAGTGGGTTCATATGGGCGGTTGCTTTATATTTTGCCTCGTGCTTACAACTCTCGCTTTTGATACATTTGGTTCTTTGAGTTGTAACACTTAAACTCGATGGTCGTCTGCTACTTATTTGCTTTACTGTGATGCGATGATAAATTCCGCATGTGCGATGATAACTTCCGCACTTAGATCATTCTGCAGACGTCCATTTTTCATTATGCATGTCATTCTATTTGCTATATCATTTCATGCATGATGAATTATCTTCATAAGTTGAAGTGGATCTCCACAAGTACAACCTGCCATGTGCATTTGCATTCCAAACGCAAATTACTTATATGCACATCTTCAGGGGGATCCCTTGCTACTTATGAAGACAATACCCTATCCTTTACAATTTCACATACTTTATCCCCGTTGAAAACTTCAACCAGTTTGTCATCAATCACCAAAAAGGGGGAGATTGTAAGTGCATCTAGTGCCACCCCTAGTTGGTTTTGGAGTATTGACGACAAAGTTGGTTGAGGGACTAATGCGTTTGTGAGAATTGCAGGATAACGCAGGTAGTGTCCCTCATTGATTCGGTTTACCTACCGGAGATGACCCCTAAAAATGTATGAAGACATTGAAGACAATGGTGGAATGTGAAGATATTCATATTGAAGACTATGACATGAGAAGACATTGAGTGAAGACTATGGAGCGCGAAGACTGTGTGATTTTGTTGTTTCCTTTTCTTCTTTGTTGAGTCATAGGAACCACCGTACTATTAAGTGGGGTCCAAGTCAACTAACTTAGAATGACTGAAGTGATGCTCAACCCAAATCTTATGTCTTCAAGCAAAGACAATGAGAGCAAATCTTATCCAGAGCTGGATGAGTCAGCTTTGCTTGTAGCCCAAGTAAAGTTGCCGTGTGTGTTTGAAATCTAACCGTTGGAACAAGTGTCAGTTCCTTAGCGACCCAGGGTCATTTCGGACATATCAGGTCGGGTTGCCCAGTGGCTATAAATAGCCCACCCCCTACACCATAAATTGGTGGCTGCTCAGAGTTAGTGCATGGCTTTTGTCGTTTGAGAGCAACCCACCTCGAAGCCTTTGAGAGAGAGAAATCCTTGCAAGGACAAAGCCGAAACACCCTGAGCCAAAGAGTGTTAGGCATCACTGAAGTCTTTCTGTCTGTGTGACCTGAAGACTTATTACACATGAGGACTGTGAATCCTCCAGCCGGTTAGGCGTCGCGTTCTGAGCATCCAAGAGTCATTGTGGATCGCCGGTGAACGAATTCTGTCAAGGTTCGGAAGTCTACCTTGAAGACTTACCAAAGTGATTGGGCGAGGACTAGGTGTCCTTAGCTCAAGGGGAATAAGGTGAAGACACGGTCTTCTGAGTTGAATCTCAGACTCCCTAACCAGACGTACAGTTGTCACAACAACTGGAACTGGTCCAACAAATCCTGTGTCTTCAACAAGTGACTGGTTCTATCCTCTCGCTTCCTTTACTTAGAGTTTGTCTTCGTGAAGTCATTGCCTATCTGTTATACCTGTTTGACTTCATTGCTTGACTACTATCGTTGATTGGCTTGATACTATCTTCCATCCTGATCCTTACTACTTAGCTGCTATTAGTCCTGTACTTTCACATCATTGCATACTTGACTATGGTTTGCTTATTGTAGTTTATCTTCCGCTGCATATCATTTAGGTCATTTCTGTTGTTTGTCTTCGAAACTTCCATGTTTTGAAGACTTTCATAAAAATCGCCTATTCACCCCCCCCCCCTCTAGTCGATAACTAGCACTTTCAACTTCATATCAGATAAGTGTCGTCAATACTATCACCTCACTGATTCCTTTGTGCGGAGGTTTTACTTTTCATCTAAGCGCAACACTCACACTGTTATATTTGACGTCTGTGATAAATCATATACCATGGACCTTGAAGATTTTAACACTACTAGCAAAATCCCACAGTGGGGCAACTTTAGTGAACCTCACAAATCTGAATATAATGATTTCCTTCCTAGCATCACTATGGGAGAAACTAGAAATATTACACAAGCTACCATAGGGAGCATTCATTTTCCTGCCATACATTACTTTGCTATCTTTATAGGTAGATGCATTACCAGTAAGGATGAACTTAGCCACATGTGCGTCCCGGATCTTAGTGTCCTCAAGAGTGCTGTATTAGGTGATAGACGATATAACTTGGGGGCCATTGTTGCACGGAAGTTACATCTTAACGCTAAAGATGGAGATTTATTTGGTGGAATTTATGCAACTCATTTAGCTGATTATCTCGGTGTATCCATAAATGAAAATGATATTGAGTTTCCACCTGCTTTTCTAAATTATAATGCTATGGTTCACCATCAGTTTCTTGAGAGGAATGGATAGTTCCTCCAGTACCGACTAATCTTTGACAGACATCATGCTGTCCATGTTACTATTCCTGCTCCTTCCCTCTTGAACTTTCAGGAAAATGGGAGACGTTTTATAACTAGAGAGGAGGCAAACGAATATGAGAGCAAGACGGAGGCTGCTCGCCTCCATGCTGCAGCCCTTCAGGCAGTACCTGCTGCATCTTAGTACAACCCTGACTACAACTTTGGATATCCGCCAGGCCAGCCGTGGCCTTAGACCAACTTAAGCCAAAAGCCTAAGCTTGGGGCGTACATATTTCTCACCGACAATACATTCATGTTCCCACACTCATTCTAGTTGTCGGTGTTCATACTTTTTCATTGTACTATCCATGCTAGTTTATTTTCTTTGCATGCTTTCTTCTTGTGTGTTTGAAAAACTTTGACAAAAGACAAAAAAAAATATTTGTAGCTTTTAGCTAGTTCACTTTCCATGCTTGCAGTAGTAGTAATTAAAAGAACACCCAAAAAGATTTCTTGTTCTTCTTTTGCTTGTTGGGAGCTTTTCCGTGCAAATAGTTTTCTCGTTCTTTGAAATTCTTTTCTTTCCTTTGGGGGTCAAGAGGAGAAGACCACGATGAAAACGATTAGTGGCTCTCATATGCGTTATTGATGATATAACAAAGAGCCCATATTACCTTGTCTTCTCCTTTGAATTAAATGTTTACAGATTCTAGCTTAGTCCAATGCACGTGCACTACTATTATTATCCACACCATTCGGGCATGCAAGTGAAAGGCAATAATGACGATATATGTTAAAATGATTGAGATGGGAAAAGATGGTATGAACTCGACCTATCTTGTTTTTATAAATATGATTAGTTCATCGTTCCTGATTCAGCCGATTATGAATGAAACATGTTTGCAATGAAAATTAGAGATTATAGTTGCTGATGCCATGCTTAATTAGCTAGGAGTTTATAATTGTTTACCTTGTGTGCCAACATCCTATTAAAATGGTTGTGATGTGGTATGATAGGATGGTATCCTCCTTTGAATGATTCGAGTGGCTTGACTCGGCACATGTTTACGCATGTAGTTGAAACAAAATCAACATAGCCTCCATGATATTTATGTTCATGGTGATTGATCTCCTACTCATGCTTGCACTCATTGTTGGTTAATCTTAATGCATGTTCCTGAGTGTTGTCGCTTTCTAGTTGGTCGCTTCCTAGTCTCTTTCAAGACTTCACTCGTACTAAGCGGGAATGCTGGTTGTGCATCCACTTTTATAAACTCCAAAGTTATTCCATATGAGTCCACCATACCTACCTATATGCGGTATTTACCTGCCGTTCCAAGTAAATTTGTATGTGCCAAACTCTAAACCTTCAAATGAAATTCTGTTTTGTATGCTCGAATAGCTCATGTATCAACTAGGGTTGTCTCTATCTTCCATGGTAGGTGGGTTATTCTCATGATGAGTGGACTCCTCTCGTCATTCATGAGAAAATGGCTGATAATCGGGATGCACAGTCCCATGCTCAAATCAAATCAAAATAATTTCAAACATAACTCCCCCAGGATTGTTGTTAGTTGGATGGTACCCGTCGTTTCGGACTAGCCGTGGTATGTGCTCATTGGTGGTGGGGGAGTATAAACATTACCATTCTGTTTGGGAACCGCCTATAATGTATGTAGCATGGAATATATCGAGATCTCTTGGTTGTTATGTTGGCAATGAAAGTATGCCGCTCAAAATATTATTTATCTCTGTTTTCAAACCTTGAGCTCTGGCACCTCTGCAAATCCCTGCTTCCCTCTATGAAGGACATATCTATTTACTTTTATGTTGAGTCATCATCCTCTTATAAAAAGGCACCAGTTGGAGAGCACCGCTATCATTTGTATGCATTTTTATTAATTTACATTGAGTATGACTGTGACTGGTTTTGCCATGAATTACAATGTGTAGTCAGTCCTTGATCTTCAGGGGTGCTCATCATTTATGTTTTGCGGTCTCAGAAAGGGCTAGCGAGATACCATCTTGTTATATCATATTATGATTATTTTGAGGAAGTGTTGTCATCCGAGATTTATTATTATTGCTCGCTAGTTGATTATGCCATTTATTTGAGTAAATGTGAGGCCTAAATGTTATTGTGAATATGGTTAGTTCATAATCTTTGCTGAAAACATGAACGCTGGCTTTCAGTTTGTCAACTGAATTTCTTGAGGACAAGCAAAGGTTTAAGCTTGGGGGAGTGGATACGTCTCCAATGTATATACTTTTCCAAACACTTTTGCCCTTGTTTTGGACTCTAACTTGCATGATTTGAATGGAACTAACCCGGACTGACGCTGTTTTCAATAGAATTGCCATGGTGTTATTTTTGTGTATAAATAAAAGTTCTCGGAATGACTTGTGAAACTTCACAGTGTCACGTTTTGGAATTAATAAAAAATATTGGCGAAAGAATCAACAGAAGCAGGCCCACACCCTGTCCATGAGGGTGGAGGGCGCGCGCCCCCTAGGGCATGCCCCCCCTAGGGCATGCCCCTCTGCCTCGTGGATCCCCTAGACCTCCACCGACATCAACTCCAACTCTATATATTCACGTTCGATGAGAAAAAATAGGAGATAAGGATCCATCACGTTTTATGATACAGAGCCGCCGCCAAGCCCTGTTCTTCCTTGGGAGGGCTGGTCTGGAGTCCGTTCGGGGCTCCGGAGAGGGGAATTCGTCGCCATCATCATCATCATCAACCATCCTCCATCACCAATTTTATGATGCTCACCTTCGTGCATGAGTAATCCCATCGTAGGCTTGCTGGACGGTGATGGGTTGGATGAGATTTACTATGTAATCGAGTTAGTTTTGTTAGTGTTTGATTCCTAGTATCCATTATGTTCTAAGATTGATGTCGCTATGACTTCGCCATGCTTAATGCTTGTCACTAGGGCCCGAGTACCATGATTTTAGATCTGAACCTATTATGTTTTCATGAATATATGAGAGTTCTTGATGCTATCTTGCAAGTTATAGTCACGTACTACGTGTTATGATCCGGCAAACCCCGGAGTGACTATAGTCGGGACACTTCCCGATGATGATGGTAGTTTGAGGAGTTCATGTATTCACTAAGTGCTAATGCTTTGGTCTGGTACTCTATTAAAAGGAGGACTTAATATCCCTTAGTTTCCATTAGGACCCCACTGCCATGGGAGGGTAGGATAAAAGATGTCATGCAAGTTCTTTTCCATAAGCATGTATGACTATATTCAGAATACATGCCTACATTACATTGATAAACTGGAGCTAGTTCTGTGTCACCCTATGTTATAACTGTTGCATGATGAATTGCATCCGACATAATTATCCATCACTGACATTGCCTACAAGCTCGTTTCATATTGATCTTTACTAAGTTACTTTACCGTTTTTACAATTGCTACAAAACTGCTACTCTTACTTTTGCCACAGTTACCATTACTTCCATACTACTTTGCTACTAAATACTTTGCTGCAGATATTAAGTCTTTCAGGTATGGTTGAATTGAAAACTTAGCTGCTAATACTTGAGAATATTCTTTGGCTCCCCTTGCATTGAATCAATAAATTTGGGTTGAATACTCTACCCTCGAAAACTGTTGCGATCCCCTATACTTGTGGGTTATCAAGTAACAAAATTTCTATGCTTATGTATCATGGAAAGATGCTTTATGTGATAGTTATATTGGTTAATTCATTCATGATGCTACTGAAAATTACTATGAGGGAGGAACTTATGCTTCTACATATTGCAATAATATCAAGTTCCCTCTCTTTGTGTTGAAGGTTTTGAAGTTGCACTTGTTTTGCCTTCCTATGCTAGTTGATTCTTGCTCCCATAAATTATTTGCTCACAAAATCTCTATGCATAGGAAGTGGGTTAGACTTAAATGTGCTAGTAATATGATTCATGATGCTCCCGTTATGTTTCAATTCTTATCTTTTATGTGAGCATCGTTGAAATTATCATGCCCAGCTAAAAGGCATTAAAGAAAAGCGCTTGTTGGGAGACAACCCAACACTTTTACCTACTGTTTTTGCATGTTCACATGATTAAGCTACTGTAGTAGTCATGTTTTATAGCTTTCGTTTCAATAAAGTGCCAAGTAGGACCTTTGGGATGGTCTATGGTGATAGTTGATTTGATCTTGCTGAAAAATAGAAACTTTTGCGCACAGATAAATAATTTTTGTTTCTTACAGATGCATGATAAAATCCTGATTCTTTTTTCCCAAGATTGATATAGAAATTTCCCAGGTTGTCCTAATTTTTCAGAATTTTTGGAGTAACAAAAGTATGGTTGTTGTTCAGATCATTACAGAATGTTTGGTTTTTGACAGATTCTGTTTTCAATGCATTGTTTGCTTGTTTTCTAGTGTCTATGGCTTATATTGCTCAATATAAATTGTTGAAATGATATGATACAGTAGGAATTTGGTCGAAACAATTATGAATCTTGTCTTTGACAGAACCAAAGTGAAATGGTTTGCTCTTTATCATACTAACCTATCTCACGAAGTTCCGTTAAGTTTTGTGTGATTGAAGTTTTCATGTTTGGTGTGAGATATCGATATGAGGAGATTAAGGAGTGACAAGGCCCTAAGCTTGGGGATGCCCAAGGCACCCCAAGTTAATATTCAAGGAAGATCTAAGCAACTACTTCCGGGGCATCCCCTCTTTCGTCTCCAACATTATCGGTAACCTCACTTGGAGCTATATTTTCATTCTTCCCATGATATGTGTTTTGCTTGGAGCATTTATTTTATTAGTAATAGATCATTGATGGCACGCATTTCTGCGCCCGTCCATTTTGATAATAGAATAATAGAAATTTTCCTAAATATGTCGATCCACAAAACATATATGTTAAATTTATATAAACTTACATACATTTTGGATGAGTTTTTTTGGTTTTATATACAAAAAACCCACATATACTCAGAGTGATTATTACTATTACTTCTTTAAATTATCATATTATGGGAGTAGAAGATGCAAAACTACCAACAATTGCCTAAAAGGACAAGTAGTATTCAACATTAGTCAGGGATTGAGTAATGTGATACATTAAATCTGGAACAGAAAATTATACTATGTACAATCAGGACACAAATTTACAAAGGAAGGAATTAAAGAATGCTTGCATCTCTGCTTTATTGCCTAGTTGGTTTATTACTAAAAGCAATGATGATCAAAGTATGCCGCCTATCATGGTTCAAGAACCATGCATATCAACTCTGTTCCCTGTGCTTTTAGCTAATTCATTTTGAGTTTGGTTCAAATAATTTTGAACTGCTGATAGCACTGGAAAGAACAAAAAGCAAAACCAGGAGTTATTGGTCATAAAAGTACCAAGAACTTATCAAAGAAAAAAAAATCTTTCTATGATGAGAATAGAGCTCATGCCCAATAGCTCAAGGGATGTATATGCCTTGCCAATCTCCTACAGTACAGTTGACAGAGAAATTTTGAGCACTTAAAAATAAAAAATAGAGCAATGAATAGCTAGTAGTGCCAAAATACTGTAGATAAATAAAAAGATATTGATTCCTTATTGTATACTACAACAATCTCAATCACAGAAACTAAATCAAGATTATATAATAATCTGTCGAGCAATATTGAGTTATTGACACATATTAATTGAGTATTTCAGACTACAGATGTACATGTAGATTGGGTTTAGTAGCATCTCAACATAAGAAAGCACATCGAAAGAATTTTGCTATGTGCAGGATGAGAGTATAGCTGACTTGCGGTTTATCAAGAGAAGGTATAGACAAAAATAATAACCCCTGAACAAATTATACTATTTCAAATTGAGATCTTTTTTAAATATAGCCACACCAATTAAGATCTAGCAATCATTAATTCAAAACTGCCGATAACATGGCAGTTGTTCTCAAAACAACCACACTTTCATCACGATACAAAGCAATTTCAGGAATCTTACTATGAAAATCTAATAAACAAGATCTATACTGCAATGAAAACTCTAAATAAATAGTATTCATTTTAAAACACACTATTATCAAAAGTCCAAATCTCAAAACAAATTTGTAGCGCCCCAAGGGCCAGTTCTGTAGGGAAAAGCATCATCATTACATCCTCTGTTATTTGGTATCATATTCAACTCCATATACTCTCATGCTCCTTGCCCCTGTCTCGGGTGAACCGACATATCCTCAATAAGTACACTGCTAGGATTAGAAATGACAAGTAGGAGAATCCATACCCGCCCATGCATTACTAAGAGCCACACGCATTACTCCCACTTAAAGGCTAGAATGCAGCGTACAAGTCGGCATGTATCCATAGCTGCCTGCAATATACCCAGGCAACGATGATATTCAATGAGATATCACCTCCCAAGAGCCTAGCTAATAGAGCAAGTACATGATTTGAGCCACATCGGGGCAGGCTAGGGTAAAGCTACAGTGGCTGCATGCCACCATGGAACAACATCGAGTACAGGGCATGATTTTTCCTATCAACTGTACATTAGGGAGTACATTATGAATTCCTCTTTCATAAATGAGTTCACGAAGAGTATATATATTGACTTGTCTGAATTGTTTAAAATGAAGGAACATTGTTTTCCTATTACTACATGGAGCTGAAGGATCGTCATTATAAAATATCAAGGAACACATTCAGGGGGAGAGAGCATCATGGCATTATCATCGCCTCACATCTTCACGAAACACAAAAAGTAAACTGCACCACATACAGCAAAACAATACCATGGCATAAATGATACGGAATAACAGAAACAGGAATCAAGAGCTTGAAACAAACAATTCATTTAACATGAATGACAAATTAGACTTTGGCATACCGCAAGGTGCTGCTAGCAATCAAGTAAAGTTGGGAGTAACGAATTAGCAGATTAGTCATAGCCTGAGAGACAGGACCACCTCATCGGTGGCACACTTGAAGGCGCCATAGGCATACTCGGACGGCCCATGCCGCGCTTGCGTGCCATGCCAGGAAGCATCGAAGCAGCAGCCTTTTGTGTCTCAGTTCTCCTTGCCGAGCATTATGTTCTAAGATATTGTGCTGCCGGAATAGAGAAGGTGAGCGAAGAGTACCAGCGGAGGAAGCAATATATACACCTATCACTCAGCAGTAGAAAGGATTGGTGCATGAATCACCATGAATGTGCACTGAGAAACTGAGATATGATTGCGAGCAGTTTCCAGAAGATGAGGCACCGGCCATAATCGCCCGCGGCGCTCGATCCCGTCGCGCGCTTCCTTTCTTCGCAGTAGGATCGGTCGCCTTGGCTTGATCGGCCGGTGCAGGATTCAACAACACGCTGGTAGATCCCGTCGATCGCCTCGGCTGCAGTGCATGGTGCTGGATGATCCCCTCGCGCGCCTCAACTCTCACTCCTCGCATCCCATCATGCCCTTCGGCTGGCCCAGTGGCGATGGATCCCCTCGCGCACCTCCTCTCTTAGCGTCCCCCATTACGGAGTCTGGACAGAGCAGCGACACATACATTGGACCTTGCTCGGTTACATGGGCTGCCGCAGGAGGCCCAATTAATCACAGATGTCCAAAAAAGCCAGCGGAGTAGCTGCCCTTATGATGTGTGGCCCATTTAGCGCTAAACACATCATCAAGCGAAGATCAAACGGCCAGGAATGTCCACTAGACAGAATCGAACGACCAGGAACGTCTAATCCGTGAGAGGGCAGGAATTAGGTGCGGTTTTACTGTTCTTAATTTGCTTGTTGTTATTTAGGATAATTTTTTGCATCTTTTATTTCAATAAAAAATTTTAGTATAGCCTTTGCCATGCTTATTTTAAAAGTCTATATGTTGCTGGTTCAAAATAGAAAGTTTGTCGTTGTTGCAAAAATTCCCTATATAAGTTAGAATGTGATAAAATGATGAAACTTTTTGCATAATAATCTCTAATAAATTTTCTACAGTGTTTTAAATTTTAATGATTTTTGGAGTTAAAGAAATATTGATACTCTTGCATTCTTTACAGACTATACTGTTTTGGCAGATTGTTGTTATGTTTGCATTGTTTGCATATGTTTGCTTGTTTAATGGTTCTATTTGAGGATAGGAGTATTAAATATGCAGATGCATTTAGTATGCAATGTTGAATAATAATTTTACTAATTTGCTATAGTGGAGAATGATAAGGTTTTCCATTGATTTATACTAACGTATCTCATCAGTTCTTGTTGAGACTTGTGTGGATGAAGTTTTTGAGATTTAGAAAAACCATGATATGAGAGGAATTAAGGAGACACAAAAGATCAAGCTTGGGGATGCCCAAGGCACCCCAAGATAATATTTCAAGAAGTCTCAAGCATCTAAGCTTGGGGATGCCACTACTAGGAAAAGGCTTGCTAGTGACGCACCTGTTTTGGCCATTAATGGCGCACTACAGGTGCGCCACTAGCATCACGCCATTAGTAATTACTAATGGCGCACCACATAGAAGTTCGCCATCACTAACAATTTTTCTTAAATTTTTTTTAGAATTTGTTTTTCAATTTTTTTATTTTTTTCTTAATCTCGGGTCACTATGGCTTAATCTCGGGTCAAATCACACTCCGTGGTCAAACTTCCCGAAAGGTCACCCATCCTCACACTACTCCAGCACAAGCACGCTTAACTTCAGAGTTCTATCCAACCCCAGCACCAGCTCACTTAACAGGCACTTATTGATATATCTAGCACATAAATCCTATTAAACCTTGTTGATGTCTAGGACTTTGTTCATGTTCATGAGTGTGATGAAATTTTGAAAAAATATTTCAAACTTCCGTTCATATTACGTATCATATTTTGAACATTTTTTACAACAAAAATTCGAAACTAATTTTTTTCTGTTACTAGTGGCGCACCTAGCAAATGGTGTGCCACTACTAAGTTTGATTTTTTTTCATTTTTCCCCCTCTAGATCTTAAAAGCCCCATAACTTTTTTCTGTTAGGCTTTTGGGGATTCTAAAAATCTTCAACGAGGTTCCCCCCGTTGAATTCGGATGTATCTTTTCGAGTAGATGATTTTTCATATAATTTTTTTTAATCCGAGTTCATATGCAAAATTATGCCAATTTTACAAATTCCAGAGAGATTTTGCAAATAAAGTCAAAATTCATATTTGTAAATTTTCCCAACAACTAGACCACATATCACATGGGAAACTTATTTTCTTTTATTTTTTCACATTTCCATCATTTTCTTTTATTTTTTTAACTGAAAAGGCGATTCACGGGGGGGGGGGGGGTGCATTCGGTCGAATCTTCGGTCAAAGTTAGTAATGGCGCACCGTGGGTGTGGTGCGCCATTACCAGTTAAACTAGTAATGGCCCACCACACCCATGGTGCGCCATTACTAGTTTTGAAAAAAATTGTTAGTAGTGGTGCACCGAGTCTGTGATGCACCATTACTAGTTAAAACTAGTAATGGCGCACTATCCCCTGGTGCGCCATTACTAGTTTTGAAAAAAAACAAAAGAAATTGTTAGTAGTGGCGCATCGAGCGTGTAGTGTGCCATTACTAGTTTAACTAGTAATGGCGCACTATCCCCTGGTGCGCTATTACTAGTTTTGAAAGAAAATAAAAAAAATTGTTAGTAGTGGCGCACCGTGGATGTGGTGCGCCATTAGTATTTAGAGTTTAATGGCGTACCTATATATGGTGCGCCACTGCTATATAGCAGTGGCGCACCACATATGCGGTGCGCCATTAATGTCCATATGATCTATAGCCCTTTTCCTAGTAGTGTGCCCCGGTAGGCATCCCACCTTTCTTCTTCAACAATTATCGGTTAGTATCGGTTGAGCCTAAGTTTTTTTGCTTCTTCACATGAGTTATGCTATTATTGGAATGTCATTTTGTTTTGTTTTGCTTGTTGTTTTAATAAAATACTTAGATCTGAAAGTTTTAAATAAGAGAGAGTCCTCAATTAGCTACCCATTTACATAACTACTCGCTTGATCTTCACTTATATCTTTTCAGAGTAGCTTGTCATTTACTCCTGTGCTTCACTTATATCATGTGAATAAATTGAATGTCATGAAGTTGAAATTATATCATGCCTAGTGGTAGCTTCACATTGCGTTTAGAAAGTGAAATATTTTGAGGCTTGAAAATCGCAATATTGGTCATACAAGCAAGTCCTGAATGATTACTATAAGGAAGAGAACTTTCACATGCAAATACACTATCTTGGAAATCTTTTGTGATTGTGAGCACCCATCAAAATATTATATGCCAAAATTCTTGACATTGGACAAGGAAGAAAACGTAATGGTTTATGTTTGTTCATATTCACACAGAAGTTATATTGTCATAGATCCTTCAACACGTGGTGCGTGCCCTCCAACTTTGCTAGGGAAAAATTCTGCACCAAGTGGAGGTACTACTTGTGCATCCAAAAAACCCTTAAACCCAAATCTTATTTTCAAGAGTCCACCATACCTGCCTAAGGATTGAGTAAGATCCTTCAAGTAAGTTGTCATCGGTGCAATAAGGCAATAAAAATTGCTTCTAAAAGTGTTAGATCATTTAGTGTAAAAGAAAATTGAGTGTTGTACGAACTTGTGATGGCGAAGAATAAAAGCGATAGACTGCATAATAAAGCTTGCTATCACAAGGGGCAATATAACGTGATGTTCCACTACTAGGGAAACACCTAGCAGCATCGCGAGTTCTAGGTATATCAGTAGCGCGGGGACCGGCGCTACTGATAAGGCGCTACAGCTAACCCGTAGCAGCAGCGCGTGTATGCCCACGCTACTGCTATACAAGTGTAGCAGCAGCATGCTGTATGGAAGCTTGCTACTGCTAATAGCTCTAGCGCACTTTGCTGGGACGCGCTACTACTACTGTCACACTGCTGCTAACTTTTCTCCACTCGCTACTGCTAATTTTAGTAGTTTTTATTTTTTTCTGCATATTTGTTTTGTATTTGAACAGGCTTTATACAAGAATCTTTAGCACATACAAATGTGATCATCATACACATACAAATGGCTGTGAGACCACAAATGTAATCATAGCATATGCATACAAATAGTCTCATCCTAATCATCATCCAACACAAAGTGGTATCTCATCATCATCTTGAAAATAGCGATACATGCAAGTCTTGAATACTTGCAACTACAACGTCATCCATCTAAACAATGATATACGTGAGAAGAGCTATCACTATGAGTGAGATCGGAACTATGCAGTACATGAGGCGGCGGTTACGAGTTCTCTCTCGCGCTAGCGTGAACCTCAAGTAATTAGCTTCTACTTCTTGTCTGCTTTTGAAGCCTTTATGGATGGCGCCCGAGACCCCATTTACTTGTGCCTGGCACTCAGGACACTTGTTTTACACCCCCGGAACCTTCTCTTTGTACATGAAATAGCACTGCCATCTCGCCATCAAGAAGCTAGGTACCTGTTAGAGATGCATCTTCATCAAGAGGATGTACAATCATATGCAACAAACTATACTAGAGCAACATGAAAAAGAAAGGGTTAGCAACTAGATGCAACGTACAGTATGCAAACTAATTAACTAGAGGTACGCAGGTCATCGTACCCAAACTAACAAAGTAGCCTTACGCAGTTTGGCAGGGACCGTGGACATCACAAAGTTTCATCACTACATAAAGTATACAAGTTCAACCGACACATATCATCATCATCGGCATCGTAAATTACTAGAAGTTTCATCCTTCCATATCATCGAGGATGGACCCTAGATTCTTGAACGGGATGAGGTCATGACGTTGCATGCCTATGCGAGTCCGGACGTCAGCTCACGATATAGGGCCGTGGTGGAACATCCCCTTCTCATCGACCACTTCTTTCATGATGATCGTCACAATGTCCCTTTGGATGCGAAAGAAGTCATCTCTAAGTTTATAATCCACTTCTCCATGAGATTCAACCCACTTGTGGATATGATCATCATTTCTGTTTGTGATGCAAAGCTTTTGGTGATCCGTGCTGAGCTCAATCATGAGATGGAGGATGTAGAATCCATCTTTCTTGCTTGGTTTTGGGACATGGATGCAGAAAATGTTAGTTTTATGCACGAAACCCATCTTCTTGTTCCTTTGTTTCCTGATCTGCACGTGGCCACCTCTAATGCTGAAGCCTTGGAGAGCATCATCTAGAATATTCATTATGTGGGTGTAGTCCTTCTTCTCGTAGTCTCTAGAAGGGTCAAAATACACGGCGTGGAGACTCACGGGTAAAGAACGATAAGGACGGCGCTCCCGTTGCGATGGGGAAAATACACCTCAAATAATTCTCCATATGAGCAAGAAGGAATGATTGAAATGTACGAAAGGGTTGTCCGGAACTGACTTACTTTGGATGATAAGGCAGGAGGGCAATTTCCTGGTCCTTATTCTATACCATGAAGTTTTGGAGGTACTCCCTAGCAGTTTCACGCTCAAAGTCACCGAGACTCAAGAAAGACTCGTGCATGTAGTACGGATCCGCCACATAGATTTGCGAGACTTCTTCTCTCTTCATGACGGAGCTCATATGTAGCGCAAAAAGGCGGACGATTGTAAAATCGAGCCGCCTTGTCAGAAACATCTCAAAGATATGGTCAAACCGCAGGAAGAACACCTCCGCGGGCCGTGTGTCGACGTAGCACTTCCCCTCAGGCATACGAGCCGCATATGTCGGATATCTTGGATCCTTTGAGGCTAGTAGGCTTTTCTCAGTCGACAACACATGGTCATGTAGTCTCCTGAGATCCCCTTGATAGTGCCTCCAGCGGTTTCGGCGGTAGCATCGGCTCGCCCGTGAGATGGAACATGGCCGCACCATTCACGGGTACACGCTCTTCAGAATCCATCGTCTGGCTGCTATGTGCTCTGGCTTGTTTGGAGGCAGCTATCTTCCCCGGTCTCTTCCTCTCCTTTTTCTTGGGCACACCTTCCAGACCCTTCCTTAACCCCTGCCATAGTGTTGCCGGCTAAGCACTATACAACCCCCGGCTAGTTGATCCTGTGTTGAGGCAGCATCTTCAAGCGTGTCCTGTGAGGATTTCATGAAGAGAGACTTCTTGCAATCCCTGCTACGACCTTCCTACCCGGGAAGATCATCCATATCCTCATTTTCATGCTGATAGCCCGATTCGTCATATGGTTGACTCATCATATCTAAGTCACACGCATACGTGTTTGTATTGAGGAAAGCCATTGGGTCGACCACTGTTTCATCATCCATTCTCTGTTCTACAGGAACGATTACATCAGCCAGTACTATTGCACCCCCTTCAGCACATCGTCCGCCGCTCTCACCTGGCACTACATGAGCTGGTAATTTCATAGGCGGGGTGGTGGTCTTCGCAGATGCTTGTTGATGTGTGGTTATTGGTGTGCTCTCAGCCGCCTCCAGACAAAGAAGATTCTTCGGCCATAGCAGCACCCAACCCTTGCAGCTTCCAATCCCCCACGGGGTCTCCTCGTCCTCTCCCACATGCCGTACTGGAGGAGGCAAATCCTCGTGCCCCAATTTCACACTGGACAAGTTAACCCTGAAGTGCCCAGCGGGGATCAGCTGGTTGTGGAACGTGGGTTGCAAGGGGTTCATTATCACCCCCTTTCCCACGTCCACCTTCTGGTCTTTGATCAAGTAGAGTATGGTGCATGGTGTTTCGTCGGCCTGTAAACACATGTCTGTGGCATAAAACATCCGAAAGGCAACGAAAATGGAATATTATATATATATATATATATATATATATATATATGTTAGTGCGACATGTAATTACCGTGAGGGCGTCAAGCTCAGCCAAAGATGAAGGCCCACCTAGCGCGCCAGAGACTGAGGACGGGCTGCTATGAGCGGGAGCGAGTGTGAGAGGAGGCCCGGTTGCGTGAGCAAGTGATGGTGCGGTGGTATTGTTGTTCACGGAGTTGCTCGCAACGAAACTGGGCAACGGGAAATCATGTACCGTCTTGTCTGGATTTTCCTTCGTCCAGTTGATGATAGCTGGAACCAAGTTAGCAGAAAAATCATTTCTGCACGCAGTTACAGCTGCATTGACTGCCTGCTGTAGCAATTCATTTTTCTCCTCGGCTGTTTTTGTGTGTCCTCAGCTGCTTTTTTCTCGACCGCAAGCTTCACCTTCTCGTCGATGACCGCCTAACTAAACTTCTTTTTCGGCTTCTTGGCCTCTGGGCCCTTGTTGTAAAAAACTTTCACGTGGCGCCGTCTCCAGCGCCGTGCACACGACCATATTGCGGCCGCTGGCCCAAAGGGAGTCCCTTAACTTCTTTCAAGGCCCGATTGAGAGGGGTATCCCACTTGGGCCTCATCGGAGAAGTAGGGCTTCCGGCTACAAGCTAGTGTTGCTTCTCCTGTAGAAGGAACGTGAACCGTTTAGGAATGCGTAGTCGGCTAGATCAGGAGCTAAATGTAAGGTGGTAAAAGAATAATTACCAGTAGTCTAATCAATCTCCTCGTGATCTGGTCCGTGTAAAAAACCTTATTTTCCTTGTCCCACTTGTAGCAGGCCCTGATGAAGTCATGCTCCAAGGGGTTGGTGAACTTCACGAAGGGGTCTGGGATACCCGCGGCTTCACGTTCCATGTCCTCCTTATCCCATATGGGCCTTTTACCGAGGTAGCCACGGCTTCCGAGGCGATGCTTCCCTGTGTTCCTTTGCTGAAGGCACTTGAATTTCACAGCCTTAGCCTTGGCTACCTCTGTAGCGCAAGTGTCCTTGAACTTTTTGAACTCCTCTTCCGTAAGTGTCAGATTTTCCTCCAGAATCTTGGACACGCGTTCCTCAGCCTCAATAGCTTGTTTCGCCCTCCCTTTCCAGGAGGCCAAATCATTTCTGAACATGCCCATGGCGTGATTGTTAATCTTTTTCATCTTCGGATCATCCCACGGTTGTTCTATGTTATCATTCCGGTCAGGGAACTTGAATCTCTTGTGCAACTTCGTCAGGAGCAACTACGTCAAATGTTCTTTACTCCTTAAGTCATCATCGTTGATGCTCGCGCATTCCCGTAGGATGCTTGTGCAACTTGGTTCCCATAGCACTTGCGAGGTTCTTCTGGCTCTAATGGCTCAAACTTGCCAGGTGCCATCTTTGTGATCACCAGTCGTCCAATCCCTAGTTGGTTAGGTTTTCGTATCCTCTGCTTCTTCTACTTCTTCTTTTCGGTAGCGGCATCGGCGCCGGTACCTTCCCCGCCAGTATCTTCCCCGCTGGTACCTCCCTCGCCAGTCTCGGCGCCGCCATCGGTCTCAGTGCCACCATCGGTGCCGGCGCCGTCGGTACCGATGTCGGCGTCAGTACCATCATCGAGGCCGACCTGCAAAGCTTGACTTTTCTTAGCAGTCAAATAGTCGAGGTACTCTTTTTCACCCTCACAATCCATCGCGTCTGCATCTTGGTCAGAAGACCCAGTTTCTTCGTTGTTCGACATGTTTCCTATGATTAAGTCCCCTCGTTTAATTCTAAAACTATGACAAAAATGAGAAATGACATAAAAAAGAAATCTATGTTTGCCGGAATGTCGTTTCCCAGCAACTCCCGGCACTCAATATGCCTACTATCTAGCACAAATCATGCCAAAATTCACGGAAAATTTCGGCATGACCTTTGCTAAAAAATGGACATATCGAGCGCTTGAAATTCACCTGAACGGAAATGAATCAACATTCCGGCATAACATAGGCCACTCGAATCGTTTACCCTGCACATAATCATCATGTCCAAATTCGAAATATGACATGTCCAAAACATCACATGTCCACATATCACGTGTCCACTTCAAATTTGCATATAAAAGGAAGGAAAATATAGAACTTGAGAAAAAACCTAGTTGAATTCATAACTAAATATATAACCTAATTAACCATCTGCCCTAACTAAAACCTAAGTAAATTAACCAAAGAACCCTAGCTACCAGAGAGAGGAGGAGCGGTGGGGGGCTTACAGAGGGTGCGGGCCCGATGACGGCCGAGGTTGGGAAGGGTCGGGGTTGGGGTCCGAGTTGGGGTCGAGCGCCGGGGCCGGAGCCGGGGTCGAGGTCGGGGTCGGGGTCGTGGGAGAGCACCGGGGCCGGAGCCGAGGAGGGGCCGTGGCTGGGGCCGTGGCTGGGGAGGAGCCCGCGCCAGGGTCAGGGTCGGGGTCGGGGGCGAGCGCAGGGGCACGGCGAGGCAGGGCTCCGGCTGTGCGATGGGGGAAGAGAGAGTGTGGGGATTTGGGGGAAAAGAGGCGGGATGAAGAGAGGAGTGGGGATTTTGGGGGTTAAGTGGGCATAGCAGTAGCGCGTTTAAACAAAATGCGCTATAGCTACTCCAGGCAGCTATAGCGGTTTTCTATAGAAACTGCTACTGCTATCTTGACTAGCTGTAGCTCTTTTCTCACAAAAGCGCTGCTGCTATATAGCAGTTTTCCTGTTTGTTTCCTTCTATTTTATTTTCCTTTATTTTCTCTCACTTTTCTTTTCTTTTTTTCCAAGAGCAGTGAACGAAGGGAAGGCGATATATATTGCATAATTTGACGGTTATGTATGTATAAAAAATAGGAACATATATATTACATCATTGGACCCATGCATAATAATTGCTAAGTGTGTATACAAAATAGGAACATATATGTTACATCATTTGACCGATAACATACGGTTCCTCAGCATTGAGGTTTTGGTTTTTGAGTCAGCTTCTTTCCCTTCTTGTTTGTTGAAGAATAATTGAGCCCCTCATTGTGACTATTCCTTTTCCATGGAGTGCAATTTTTCTCAGGTAATGTAGTATTGATTCCTCTTTTGACATATTGAAAGTGCAACTATCCCTAGGTGGTTTTGGTAATTCATAACAACATATAGCTCATTGAGCTAATGCTATTCCAAGACTATTATTTCAGGAAAGCTCAATGAATGGCATGGCATGTATGATGAAAGTGGATCCCTCAAAATACTAAGGACAAAGGATTGGCTCAAGCTCAAAAGCTCAAGACTCTTCATTTCATATTTTAGTGATCCAAGATCACATTGAGTCTATAGGAAAAGCCAATACTATCAAGGAGGGATGAGGTGTTGCTTAATGATCCTCTTGCTTCATGTGCTTAGTGATATGCTCCAAAACCCTCAGCTACTTACTCACATCCACAAATGACCTAAACCTAATGCCAAAATCGGTCACACCGATTCTTCCTATCCGGCGCCACCGATTTCAAAAGTCATATCCACTGCCACAAACCCTAAGCAAATCGGTCTTACCGATAGGGATCTCGGTCTCACCGAGATGGGATTGTAATCTCTCTGTTTCCCTTCATAACGTTTCGGTCTAACCGAAGTGAGCGATCGGTCCCACCGAGATTGTAATGTAAACTCTCTGTTTCCCTTTTGTAACATTTCGGTCTCACCGAAAAGAGCAAATTGGTCCCACCTAGTTTACCTGACCAACTCTCTGGAAAGCTTATTACCAAAATTGGTCTCACCGAGTTTGTGTAATCAGTCTTACTGAGATTACGTTATGCCCTAACCCTAACCGAATCGGTCTCACCGAGTTGCATGTCAGTCCCACCGAAAATCCTAACGGTCATTAGGTTTGCTAAATCGGTCCGACCGAGTCTGTTGAATCGGTCCCACCAAGTTTGGTAAATTGTGTGTAACGGTTAGATTTTGTGTGGAGGCTATATATACCCCTCCACCTCCTCTTCATTTGTGGAGAGAGCCATCAGACTAAACCTACACTTCCAACTTACCATTTTTGAGAGAGAACCTCCTACTCATGTGTTGAGGCCAAGATATTTCGTTCCTACCATATGAATCTTGATCTCTAGCCTTCCCCAAGTTGCTTTCCACTCAAATCATCTTTCCACCAGATCCAAAACCTATGAGAGAGAGTTGAGTGTTGGGGAGACTATCATTTGAAGCACAAGAGCAAGGAGTTCATCATCAACACACCATTTGTTACTTCTTGGAGAGTGGTGTCTCCTAGATTGGCTAGGTGTCACTTGGGAGCCTCCGACAAGATTGTGGAGTTGAACCAAGGAGTTTGTAAGGGCAAGGAGATCGCCTACTTTGTGAAGATCTACCGCTAGTGAGGCAAGTCCTTCATGGGCAACGACCATGGTGGGATAGACAAGGTTGCTTCTTCGTGGACCCTTCGTGGGTGGAGCCCTCTGTGGACTCGCGCAACCATTACCCTTCGTGGGTTGAAGTCTCCATCAACGTGGATGTACGATAGCACCACCTATCGGAACCACGCCAAAAACATCCATGTCTCCAATCGCGTTTGAATCCTCCAAACCCTTCCCCTTACTTTCCTGCAAGTTGCATGCTTTAATTTCCGCTGCCTATATACTCTTTCCATGCTTGCTTGAATACTGTGATGATTGCTTGACTTGTCCTAAGATAGCTAAAATCTGCCAAACTCTAAAATTGGGAAAAGGTTAAGTTTTTAATTTGTCAAGTAGTCTAATCACCCCCCTCTAGACATACTTCAAGGTCCTACAACTGGTATCAGAGCTTTGGTCTCCATTTGCTTTGATTTCCATAGCTTTTGGTTGTCATAGCCTTGGTTTCACAACCTAGGAGAGTATGGCGTCTAGCGAGGGAAATTATCACCATAGAGGTCCTTACTTTGATGGTACTAATTTTGCTAGTTGGAAGCATAAGATGAAAATGCATATTCTCGGACATAACCCCGCTGTTTGGGCAATTATTTGT
Source organism: Triticum timopheevii (assembly GCA_963921465.1). Classification (NCBI taxonomy): domain Eukaryota; kingdom Viridiplantae; phylum Streptophyta; class Magnoliopsida; order Poales; family Poaceae; genus Triticum; species Triticum timopheevii. The sequence continues at coordinate 212,802,173 of OY997266.1, read as the reverse complement.
ATTGGCTTGCAAGATGAATTCTTTGATGGGAGAGAACCGAACCGTGAAGCTAATGCGGAAGAATTGAAGATGCTGCAATACAACACTCAAGCTTGTGATATCATCTTCAACGGATTGTGCTCCGAAGAATTCAACAAAATCAGCCGTCTTGAGAATGCAAAGGAAATTTGGGATACTTTGATTGATATGCATGAACGTATCAGATCCGTCAAGAAATCCAAGTTGGATGTGCTCCAAAGTCAGCTTGACAAGTTTAAAATGAAGGATGGTGAAGGTGTCGCTGAAATGTACTCTAGGCTTGCACTTATCACAAATGAGATTGCCGGCTTAGGGAGTGAAGAGATGACCGACAAATTCATCATCAAGAAGATCCTAAGAGCATTGGATGGAAAGTATGATACCGTGTGCACATTGATCCAAATGATGCCAAACTACAAAGATCTCAAGCCAACAGAAGTCATTGGAAGAATTGTTGCTCATGAAATGTCACTCAAGGATAAGGAGGAACTTCACAACAAGTCAAGTGGTGCTTACAAAGCCTCAAGTGAAGCCCCCACATCATAAAGTGAGAAACAAACCTTCAATGAAGAATTGAGCTTAATGGTGGAGAACTTCAACAAATTCTACAAGAGCAGAAGCAAAGAAAGAAGCTCCAAGTCAAGGTCTTACAATGACAAAAGATCGTCTAGTCGAGAGCGAAATTGCTACAATTGTGGGAGACCCGGACACTATTCCAATGAGTGTACGGCACTGTGGGGACCCCGACTCATAAGTCATGATCACCGAATGCACGTGTACAGTGATCCCAGAGATCAGTGCTCACTAAACACACAGAAGCTGAATAACAAGAGTCTTACATCCATACATACCGTCTTACACAAGTAGGACCATTATGGTCAAGTCTTGAGTATAACATTGCAGCGGAAATCTTCGTCGATAACTTGGACCCAAGCCATCTGCCTTAACCCTACAGGCATTCTGACTGGGAAGCGTCCTAGCTCGCATGTTCGTCATCGAAGTATTCTTCATCATATCCTGTTCCTTTAAGCCTGGCCAATAAAATAACCAGTGGCAAGCCAATGAGTACTTTGAATGTACTCACAAGCAACCCAAGAGTGATAACAAAGTAATTATGCAAAGCTCTACTGCTTAATTGGCATTGTTGCGGAAAGCTAGTTTTTCTCATGTAAGTATGATCAACATTTATCAAGGACAGGAATGCGTATGCAACAAGCATCAGGGGGTTACAGACATCAACATCGAGAAAGAGTTATGAAAAACTCATGCTCAAGCTCATCGTGACTTCCTCACGAGTCACATCATCAATATCACCAAACGATGTTGTTTGTCAGAAACATATGGACATAGTCTAAGCAGCACCGCCCAACTGTCCTTGACCGTGGACACGGCTATTCGAATAGTTTTACACTCTGCAGAGGTTGCACACTGTACCCACAAGATCCGGGGAACTTCCGTGTCATCCACGACCCGCGATACCTCAAGTACCCGGGGTAAGCACCCGATCACTACCTTTCCCTAGACGACACTAACATGGAGTCCACTCGATTGGCAGTAACCCTCGTGCCCAACATTTCACATAACATTTTCGTGGAGCCTTGCTCCCATATTCATCACATACCACTGGCACGGGTTACCAATGGTGTGTCCGGTGCCCCATAAAAATGGTCATGGCCGCTCTACCTGGCACGACCCCGTCCCGAGAGAGTGCACCAACAACTCTCCCGTCACTAGTAATGCGGGCTCCAAGCTAGTATCGGTCTAGGTAATCAATAATGCCCATATAAGGGTAGAGTGGTTGCGCATGTAAGGTTGGGACAGTCATCAAATCTTAAATCTAATCCGTCTCTGTAAACAACACTTTCATCAAGCCTCGGTACACTACCTCTCCACCAAGTAGTGACCTAGTTCATCATCATCTGCCAGGGGCATTAGTGGCACCCACTGGGCTATTTGCAAGTATGTCAAACCACACTTGGTTTCTTTCCATGCATAACCCTGACCCACTTTGCATAGCAACTACTTTAGCATCCTATCTACTCCCACCGGCATAACCCTCATAAGAAGGTAGGGTCATGCACAATGCAAGTATCAATGAGGAAGTAACAGAGGCAACCAACCAAGATGGTCTACCATCTCGTCATGATTCCGATGCAACAATAAATAAGAGCTATATGACATGTATAAAAAGGGTTTCACAGACATGGTCAAAGGGCTGCTTGCCTGTTTTAACAAAGTCTTCGAGGTCTTCAAATATCTCTGGTCCAACTCCGAGCATTTCGTCTACTTTGTCAACTATCGTTGAAAGCAACCATAATAAGCAACACAACAAGGCGGGAAATAAAAGTGCTCTAAAAATATGAGTTGGACTTTTCTAGGATACCTCTGGTCATATGAGGGATGACCAAAGTGGTTTCATTAGGATTTGATCAATGGACATCTCTGAACATTTCAATATGATGGAATCAAGGGGTTTATGGATTTGTAAGAAGTGTACAGAAATATATTTTAGAAAAATGAGCAAAGGCACCCATTTAACAAAGGATGATTTTAGAAGCATCTAGGAATTGGTTTCACTGGATTTGGAGTTGAGATGATTTTCCTATGAATTTTGCAAAGTAGATAAATATGAAGAAATGGCTCATTAATTCATGTGGTACAGAAAGTATTAATAAAAATGTTCATACACTAAGTTATGAACTTAGAAGCATCTGGAAATTTGAATCATGGCATTTGGATCAAATTTGAGCCCTCTGTGATTTTCTAAAGTTTATGACAGAAATGGAAAAAATGGGATTTGATAAATGTTTATGAAGAGAAAGTTTCTGGAAAAATGTGCAAATAGCACCATGTGAAAGTTCATGATTTATGGAGTCATAAGAAATTTGAATCATCAAATTTGGACACTATTTGAGTTGTTTAGAGATTTTTGAAGTTCACTGGATAAAGAAAAATGAGAAAAAGGGCTTAACCTTATCCTGCGCACGGGGCGGCAGATAGACTGTGGGCCGGCCCAGCGGCTCGGCCGCACCAGGCGCCCAGGCAACGTCGATGGCGCCCTTCGGGAATACGTCAGCGGAGCGGGGGAATCAGAAACAAGCGTAGCCGCTTCCACTTAAACAAGTGGGCCCGCCCACTGGGTCGCTGACACGCGGGACCCAGCGGCAGGTCACCCTCAACCTCCCGCGTGGCGCGACGGTGAAACGCAGAGGCGAGGCTGATCGGCGTCGGCGCTCTCCCCGGCGGCACCGACTGCCTCCGTGGGCGCCCGGCACACCGACGTGCTCAGAGGAGTGTGACACATCCTCCGAGGTACTCCACGGGCGCGGGGGCGGTCTGAGGTGAGCGCCCCATCATCCATGGCGGAGGAGGCTGACGGCGAGATTCAGCACGGCGAGGCAAACGCGGGGAGGAGGAATTGGAGGTTGGGGTGAGTCAGTGGTGGTGATGATAGGGTGCTGGAGTGGCTAGGTAGAGGAGGGAGGCTCGGGATAGCCCGAATTTAGCCAGGGGCCGGCGGCGGAGCTCCGGCCATTGCGGTGGATGGAGGGCACGAGGAGGGGAGTGGGTTGGTCCAGGGGTCACTGGGAGTGAGAGAGGACGAAAGGAGGCCAGAGAGGGCTCGGGGGTGGCCTTAAATAGGAGGAGGCGAGGTGCACCGCGGGACCGTGCGCCGGCATGGCCGTAGCTGTCGCTAGAGGCCACGGGGGCTCGTGTGAGCATGTCTGGGGTGTTCGTGGGGTTGTTCTAGGGCGAGAGGAGGGGAGAGAAGGAGCGGGGAAGGGCCAGGGTGCCGCGCGTCTGAGCCGCACCATTGGCGCGCTCGGCGGCCTCTGTTTGCTAGCGCGGAGGCGTGGGGAGGGGGAGAGAGACGGGGGCCGACCGCGTAGCGTGTGGACGCCGAGGCGCATCGGCAGGCGCGCGGGGGAGGCCCGAGGTGGTCGGGGGACGCGGCGTCAACGGTCGAACACCCTGCAAGGCACTCCAGAGCATGCAAATGGCCGGCACCCGCGGCTTTTTGCGCGCACCCGCGCGTCCACTTGTGTCTGGCAGCTGAAAGGGGGAGTAAACAATGCGGAAATAGCATTGGATGCCCTGGGGATCCACTGGAGGGAAGAGGGAGTTGAGGGGGAGTGGAAATGCTGCTGTCCAGAGTAGAAAAATGGAGTTCTTCCCCCCTCCATCATTGCTTCCTTGGGCATAAGAGCGTCCAGGTGCTAGAGGGGTACTAGGAGAGGTTGTGGTAAAAAGTAGAGTCCATGGAGATTAGTGGAAATGGCCAAAACAGGCATTTCAAGTTTCTGCCAGAAGGTGTTTGATGCAGGTTTGGGCAAGCAAATTAACTCCACTTGACATGAAGATTAACAGGATCAAGTGTCATATATAAATGGGGTTGATCACCAAGTTGGAGCTCATTTGGAGGAAGTTGCAATGTAACTTTGGCAAACCCTAGAAATGAACAGAAATGCGTTTTTCAGGATTTAGTCATGAAAATCAATTCTCCTTGATGCACCACTTGGTGTAGTGGCCTCATTTGGTCATGTGATCATTCTCACAAAAGTTGGAATCAAGGAGAGAAAGTTGGTAATGTAGAGTTGTTCAAATTTGGTTCTGGACAGCAATGGTTTTGGGGCTCTTTGACCAAGTTAACTTGTTCTCCAACTTGTGCCACTTGGTCTAGATGAATAATTAGACCATTTGAGAATGTTCACAAGGTTTGAGAACATTTGGAAATGTTTGGCAATGTAAAGTTGCTCAAACTTCAAAATGGACAGAAGTGGTTTTGAGGGTATTTGATGATGTTATCTTGTTCTCCAAGTCATGAGACTTGGCAAGATCATCTAATATGTCATAGGTGACATGATAGAATTTTCTTAGAATTTTTAGAGAATATTTCCTTTGTAAATATTTCAAAAGCTTAACATATCCAGAAAGGGTTTTTGAGGGATTTGACCAATATTTTGAACATGACCATGTGTTGAAACTCTTATATATGGACAATATATGTCCTATGAGTTTCCCTAAATTTTGTCAAATATTTTTGAAGCAATAAAATAATTTTTCCCTATTAAAGACCATTTCTGGCCTTAAGAAAAAGCTTTTATATAAAATAGGAAAATAACTTTTAAAATTATATTTTTGTGGTTTCTGGGTATCCTATATCTAATAGGAGTCAAATATATTTTTGGAAAGATTTTTACTTCCCTTAATTAAGTACTTGCAGTGCAAACCTCAATTCAGGGGTTTTTGGAAAACTAATTTTTGAAAAAGCTTTTTGCCCAAATTATTTTTGTAAGAAAATACTATATTGCTCTATACACATGGCATGATCCTTGGGAAAAGGTTTTGGATCAAGGAGATGAAGTATAGGAGTTGGAGGATTTATTTTATTTTTAGAGCACTTGCAACCGGCAGACAAAAATCAAATCAAGCAAGGACCAAAACACACAAAAGTTTTTGTCAAACCACATTTTATCATGATTTGTTATCTTAAGTGTTGTGCCATGAAAATCAGGGTGTGACAGACCTACCCCCCTTACAAGAATCTCGTCCCCGATATTCCCAGACTAGGCGCGGAAAGGGATACAGAAACTTGGATCTGGGGTAGTCTTCAAGTCCTCATGTTGCTTCTGCTTCCGTGTGGTGCTCCATTGAATCTTGAAGTACCCGGTGTTGTAGCTTCGTGTATGACGTCCTGCCTGACCCAGGTTACTAATGGTCTCTCAGATAGGTCTTATTGGACTGGAGGTCAATGGCTCGGTGATCGATGTCCTTGTTAGTGATTGGGCTAGTTAGGAAGTCGAAAACACTTCCGAAGTTGTGTCGTTGTGGAAAAACATTGTGCGCAGCGAGCGAGTCAGGTGGTAACTCCAGCTAGTAACTGTCTTCTCTTCGTCTCGTAGCGATCTCGGAGGGGGTTGTTAAATCTTGGAGTGATCTTGAAGAAGGCCGATGAATCTTGGGGCGAGCTTTCCTTTGACATGGAAGCACTGGGTTACTTTGAGAGGGGTGACCTGGAGATAAACATGGTCTCCAACCCGGAAGGTCATGTCTCGACGACGTGAGTCAGCGTAGCTCTTTTGTCTTGACTTGGCAGTCTTGAAATGCTCTCTGACAAGCTGGACTTGCTCTTCGGCTTCACGGAGGATATCGGGCCCAAAGACAAGTCCTTCTCTGGTTTCTGACCAATTGAGGGGTGTGCGGCATTTCCATCCGTATAACACCTCAAATGGTGCCATCTGAAGGCTTGACTGATAACTGTTGTTGTAAGAGAACTCAGCGAAAGGGAGGCAATCTTCCCACTTAGCTACATCCGCTAAGACACAGGCTCGGAGCATGTCTTCGAGTATCTGATTCCCTCGTTCTGTCTGACCTCCGGTCTATGGGTGGAAAGAAGTGCTGAAGGACAACTTGGTCCCCATGGCCTCCTGGAACTTCTTCCAGAACCTTGAGGTGAATTGGGTTCCTCTATCCGACACAATTTCCTTGGGAACGCCATGAATGCTCACGATTCAATTGATGTAGAAACTGGCTAACTGGTTCCCCTTGTAGGTCGTCTTGACAGGAATAAAGTGGGCCACCTTGGTCAAATGGTCAAAAATGACCCATATGGAGTCATGTCCCTTGCTTGACCTGGGTAAACCGGTGATGAAGTCCATCCTGACCTTGTCCCACTTCCATTCAGGCACCTTGAGGGGTTGCAACAATCCAGCGGGTCACTGATGCTCAGCTTTGACTCTCTGGCATACGTCACACTTTGCAACATAGGTGGCAATCTCCCTTTTCATCCCATGCCACCAGAATCTTTCCTTCAGGTCTTGATACATCTAGGTTCCTCCAGGATGGATGGAATACGGGGTGTCGTGAGCTTCTTGCAAGATCAAATTCTTGAGCTCAATCTTGTTGGGTACGCAAATGCGATTCCCAAACAACACGACCCCTTGCTCATCTTTTGTGAAACATGGGGCTTTGCCCGCCTTGATCATCCTCTTGATGCCTTCAATACTCTCGTGTCTCTTGTGAGCTTCTTTAACATCATCCATCAGGGTCGGCTTGACTTCAAGGTTAGCCAAGAATCCTGGTGCAACCAGTTCCAACCCAAAGCTTTCAAGTTCTTCATACAAGGCGGGTAGCTTGTCCTTAAGCATAGCATTCAAGGAACAAGCCTTCCTGCTTAATGCATCTGCTACCACATTAGCCTTCCCAGGGTGGTATTGAACACTGAGGTCATAATCTTTGATCAATTCTAGCCATCTTCTCTGCCTCATGTTCAATTCCCTTTGAGTGAAAATATGCTTCAGACTTTTGTGATCCGTGTATATCTCACATCGCTTCCCTAAGAGGTAATGTCGCCATGTCTTCAGGGCATGAACCACTGCTGCTAGCTCAAGGTCATGAGTAGCATAGTTCTCTTCATGAGGTCGTAGTTGCCTTGAAAGGTAGGCTACGACTCTGCCTTCTTGCATCAGAACACCTCCCAGTCTGGTTCTTGACGCATCACAATATATCACAAAATCCTTGTGTATATCTGGTGTGGCAAGAACTGGGGCGGTGGTCAGTCTCTTCTTCAGCTCCTGGAAGCTCTCTTCGCACTTCGGCGTCCATTCGAACTTCTTGTCCTTTTTCAAGAGCTGAGTCATGGGTCGGGCAATGCTTGAGAATCCTTCAACGAACTTGCGGTAATGTCCCGCGAGTCCTAGGAAGCTTCTGACTTCCTTCACATTGCTTGGGGATTGCCATTCAGTCACGGCTTCAATCTTAGCGGGATCGACTGACAATCCTTCTTCAGTTAAAACATGACCCAAGAATCCAACTTCACGCAGCCAAAATTCACACTTGCTGAAATTGGCATACATTGGTGCTCTCGAAGCTTGTTTAGGACCATCCTCAAGTGTCGCTCGTGCTCTTCTTCCGTCTACGGGTGGACAAGTAGGTCACCAAATGATGATGACAACTATCTTGTCTAAGAACACCATGAAGTCTATGGGGTACGTATAGTGGGCTGAGGCATTGGGGATGGTTACGGTTGAGTATTGGCCAAGGTCTTATTGATCTAGAGCCAAGGCCCAAGGTCATGATCCAACCGTGTTGTGGCTTGGTAGGGCATAAGGGTTTCAAGGATTCTAGTGTGCGAGCGAATGTTTATCATCCCATCGTTGAGCACAGTTTCTGAGATGCCAATTGTTCTACTTAGTCCTCCAAACAGATCACCTTATACTATTGAAAGCATCATTAGTATAGGTCAACTCCAATCATCACTCATGCTATTCATATCCTCATGACTCCCAAGAGGAGGTCTAACAAAATCATATATGTCTACGATCCCCAAACTCATGTGTGTGGCTACCCCTAAAAAATCCATGGGTAGAACATATAAGCTGCTAAGCTTGAACATGACAATCCAAGTGCTCAGCCTATCCTTCCAAGGTCTAAGGTAAAGCACCTCTATCCTAAGGAAACACGTCGTAAGCCACTCCAAGATCTTGTTTCCTTCCTATGAATCAACTGCCACAGCCCATTAACTTCCAATAATCACTACATAATCCATTTAATTCTACAAACCCAATGGTTATGGTGTTCCACATGATCCTCTAAAGTCCATATAATCCCCAAGTGCTTGAAAGGGCTGCCTTACCATAGTCAGTCCACCAATTCCCGTTATTGCGTTCTAGTAATACTCCAAGGTCAAGCTTATATAGATACCTAATTAAACTCTGACAATACATCCAATCTCCTAGTTTATGGTCCACCGAGAAACATGGTATCACGATCAAGATCATCAGTCTAAACCCAATTTACTCCGAACCATGTAGACATACTCAGCATCTATATTCAACTAGAATCACCTACTAAAATTCAAATCTCTTGTCCAACGAGAATTCCTACATGTTCCCCCAAGTCATTTACGTAATATCAACTGTCTCCTATCATCCGATCAACTCAAATCCTTGCACTTCTAGGAGTTTCAGCTTGCGATCATAATTGTCCTATAAATCCAATTTACTCAGGGGTAATGAAAACTATGCTAATCTATACTCATGATCCCACCAAGTAGTCTCATATAATTCCTCAAGTCATTGATATAAACTCATCAAGTCATTTGTCCTCTATCCCTATATCCTCAAACTAGTCTTCCCTATGGCGTCGTCAGTCCTGGTGCTATATTAGGATGATAATGTGCTTGTTCACTATGTCCACTAGTTCCATAACGAACCCAGTGTTGTGCGAGGTTTACAGAGGCTTAACTGGTTCTCTTGCAATTATGTGGGTTAAGCACATGGTTAAGGACTGGGGTATCTCATGAAGTCTCGAAGGGTCTAGGAATGGGTTTCTAGTCTGGAGGGTTCAACATAACTCTACGGGGTTTCACCTGGTCGAGGAGGCTGCAACAAAAGTCTTCATTGCTAGTTGGTTGCCGAAGCAGATTTCTTGGTGCATCTTGTCTTGCTGATCTTCAGTTGAGGAGAGAGAGACGAGAGGGAAAAATAGCATAGAGGAGGTGGGATGCCTAAAGGGGGTTCTATAGTGCAGGCGCAAACAAACAAGTGCCAAAAAGGCCAAACACAAACAACAAAATAAGGCAGGTGATATAGTCGCGTACTTGTTGCCTAGGGCAAAAAAAGGGCGACTGATATAAAAAAAACACAACAAATAAAAACAAGCAACACACAATTATGGTTCTACTCGAACCATCATACGGACTCGACTGCGCATAGGGGGTACACGACTCATCCTACCCTAGGGGTTCTCGGACTCCATAGTCATGCCTTGTGCCTCGTGCAGTCCCCGGGTTTCCTCAGGTGCTGCTACGTCTCTTGTAGTTGTTTGATGGAACGATCCCGGTTGAGCTTGAAGAGTCTTCAACAACTTCTTGCCTGTTGAAGTGATGGGGGTGAAGGTGGCTCCTCATAACTGGCATTGACTTGGTCTTCTATTGTCTTCTTAATCACGACGATCCCTTTTTGTCTTCTAAGCCGTCGATGGTACCAAGTAGGTAATCCTTTATGCAATGACATTATCAAGGCGTAATAGAGGTCCATCATGTCGGTTACGTTGATGACGACATCGACACCAAGAGCGGGGGATGAGGAGAACTGTTTTCCTGCTCACTATGGTGTGCCGGACCAAATGGCTAGGTTCCCATCCATCAGTGGTTGCCGATACAACAACGGTAGTGACATGGTTACTCTATTAGCGATGTATATCATGATCTTGCATGTCCTATGCCCTGATCATCGTAGGCTAAGGTTGCATCATCTTGGGGTAGTGTCAAGGATGTCACCATCTCCTGGGTCTTCAGGTCCTCATTCCTCGAGGATGTGTCTTCTGTTGGTATCGTCTTGTTGTGATGTCGCCAATCTTGTGTTCTGGAGATGTGGGTGAACGTCTGGCAAGACATCTTCCTCCTAGATTATCCATGAGGATTGCAAGGAATCTAGTGGTCAGGGGCGTAAGGGTTCTAGCGACCAAAGGATTTGAAGGGGAAGAGGAAAGTATATCTTAGTTTTTGAAAAACTGAGAAGAGAAGAGAAGTATAGATTGTTTCGAAAACTAGTAGTAGTTTTGGAAATATTTTTACCCTAACTAACGACCATGCTAACTAAGGCTTCCTACAGTCAGGATGGCTCTGATACCAGCTCTGTGGGGACCCCGACTCATAAGTCGTGATCACCGAATGCACGTGTACAGTGATCCCAGAGATCAGTGCTCACTGAACACACAGAAGCTGAATAACAAGAGTCTTACATCCATACATACCGTCTTACACAAGTAGGACCATTATGGTCAAGTCTTGAGTATAACATTGCAGCGGAAATCTTCGTCGATAACTTGGACCCATGCCATCTGCCTTAACCCTACAGGCATTCTGACTGGGAAGCGTCCTAGCTCGCATGTTCGTCATCGAAGTATTCTTCATCATATCCTGTTCCTTTAAGCCTGGCCAATAAAATAACCAGTGGCAAGCCAATGAGTACTTTAAATGTACTCGCAAGCAACCCAAGAGTGATAACAAAATAATTATGCAAAGCTCTACTACTTAATTGGCATTGTTGCGGAAAGCTTGTTTTTCTCATGTAAGTATGATCAACATTTATCAAGGACAGGAATGCGTCTGCAACAAGCATCAGGGGGTTACAGACATCAACATCGAGAAAGAGTTATGAACAACTCATGCTCAAGCTCATCGTGACTTCCTCACGAGTCACATCATCAATATCACCAAACGGTGTTGTTTGTCAGAAACATATGGACATAGTCTAAGCAGCACCGCCCAACTGTCCTTGACCGTGGACACGGCTATTCGAATAGGTTTACACTCTGCAGAGGTTGCACACTGTACCCACAAGATCCGGGGAACTTCCGTGTCATCCACGACCCGCGATACCTCAAGTACCCGGGGTAAGCACCCGATCACTACCTTTCCCTAGACGACACTAACATGGAGTCCACTCGATTGGCAGTAACCCCCGTGCCCAACATTTCACATAACATTTTCGTGGAGCCTTGCTCCCATATTCATCACATACCACTGGCACGGGGTACCAACGGTGTGTCCGGTGCCCCATCAAAATGGTCATGGCCGCCCTACCTGGCACGACCCCGTCCCGAGAGAGCGCACCAACAACTCTCCCGTCACTAGTAATGCGGGCTCCAAGCTAGTATCGGTCTAGGTAATCAATAATGCCCTTTCCCATATAAGGGTAGAGTGGTTGCGCATGTAAGGTTGGGACAGTCATCAAATCTTAAATCTAATCTGTCTCTGTAAACAACACTTTCATCAAGCCTCGGTACACTACCTCTCCACCAAGTAGTGACCTAGTTCATCATCATCTCCCAGGGGCATTAGTGGCACCCACTGGGCTATTTGCAAGTATGTCGAACCACACTTGGTTTCTTTCCATGCATAACCCTGACCCACTTTGCGTAGCAACTACTTTAGCATCCTATCTACTCCCACCTGCATAACCCTCATAAGAAGGTAGGGTCATGCACAATGCAAGAATCAATGAGGAAGTAACAGAGGCAACCAACCAACGTGGTCTACCATCTCGTCATGATTCCGATGCAACAATAAATAAGAGCTATATGACATGTATAAAAAGGGTTTCATAGACATGGTCAAAGGGCTGCTTGCCCATTTTAACAAAGTCTTCGAGGTCTTCAAATATCTCTGGTCCAACTCCGAGCATTTCGTCTACTTCGTCAACTATCGTTGAAAGCAACCATAATAAGCAACACAACAAGGCGGGAAATAAAAGTGCTCTAAAAATATGAGTTGGACTTTTCTAGGATACCTCTGGTCATATGAGGGATGACCAAAGTGGTTTCATTAGGATTTGATCAATGGACATCTCTAAACATTTCAATATGATGGAATCAAGGGGTTTATGGATTTGTAAGAAGTGTACAGAAATATATTTTAGAAAAATGAGCAAAGGCACCCATTTAACAAAGGATGATTTTAGAAGCATCTAGGAATTGGTTTCACTGGATTTGGAGTTGAGATGATTTTCCTATGAATTTTGCAAAGTTGATAAATATGAAGAAATGGCTCATTAATTCATGTGGTACAGAAAGTATTAATAAAAATGTTCATACACTAAGTTATGAACTTAGAAGCATCTAGAAATTTGAATCATGGCATTTGGATCAAATTTGAGCCCTCTGTGATTTTCTAAAGTTTATGACAGAAATGGAAAAAATGGGATTTGATAAACGTTTATGAAGAGAAAGTTTCTGGAAAAATGTGCAAATAGCACCATGTGAAAGTTCATGATTTATGGAGTCATAAGAAATTTGAATCATCAAATTTGGACACTATTTGAGTTGTTTAGAGATTTTTGAAGTTCACAGGATAAAGAAAAATGAGAAAAAGGGCTTAACCTTATCCTGTGCACGGGGCGGCAGATAGACTGTGGGCCGGCCCAGCGGCTCGGCCGCACCAGGTGCCCAGGCGACGTCGATGGCGCCCTTCGGGAATACGTTAGCGGAGCGGGGGAGGCAGAAACAAGCGAAGTCGCTTCCACTTAAACGGGCGGGCCCGCCCACTGGGTCGCTGATGCGCGGCACCCAGCGGCAGGTCGCCCTCAACCTCCCGTGCGGCGCGACGGTGAAACGCAGAGGTGAGGCTTATCGGCGCCGGCACTCTCCCCGGCGGCACCGACCACCTCCGCGGGCGCCCTGCACACCGGCGTGCTCAGAGGAGTGTGACGCATCCTCCGAGGTACTCCACGGGCGCGGGGGCGGTCTGAGGTGAGCGCCCCATCATCCATGGTGGAGGAGGCTGACGGCGAGATTCAGCACGGCGAGGCAGACGCGGGGAGGAGGAACTGGAGCTTCGGGTGAGTCAGCGGTGGTGATGATAGGGTGCTGGAGTGGCTAGGTAGAGGAGGGAGGCTCGGGATAGCCCGAATTTAGCCAGGGGCCGGCGGCGGAGCTCCGGCCATTGCGGTGGATGGAGGGCACGAGGAGGGGAGTGGGTTGGTCCAGGGGTCACTGGGTGTGAGAGAGGACGAAAGGAGGCCAGAGAGGGCTCGGGGGTGGCCCTAAATAGGAGGGGGCGAGGTGCACCACGGGACCGTGCGCCGGCGAGGCCGTAGCCATCGCTAGAGGCCATGGTGGTTCGTGTGAGCGTGTCTGGGGTGTTCGTGGGGTTGTTCTAGGGCGAGAGGAGGGGAGAGAAGGAGCGGGGAAGGACCAGGGTGCCGCGCGTGTGAGCCGCACCATTGGCGCGCTCGGCGGCCTCTATTTGCTAGCGCGGAGGCGTGGGGAGGGGGAGAGAGAAGGGGGCCGACCGCGTAGCGTGTTGCGGACGCCGAGGCGCATCGGCAGGCGCGCGGGGGAGGCCCGAGGTCGTCGGGGGACGCGGCGTCAACGGTCGAACGCCCTGCAAGACGCTCCAGAGCATGCAAATGGCCGGCACCCACGGCTTTTTGCATGCAGCCGCGCGTCCACTTGTGTCTGGCAGCTGAAAGGGGGAGTAAACAATGCGAAAATAGCATTGGATGCCCTGGGGATCCACTGGAGGGAAGAGGGAGTTGAGGGGGAGTGGAAATGCTGCTGTCCAGAGTAGAAAAATGGAGTTCTTCCCCCCTCCATCATTGCTTCCCTGGGCATAAGAGCGTCCAGGTGCTAGAGGGGTACTAGGAGAGGTTGTGGTAAAAAGTAGAGTCCATGGAGATTTGTGGAAATGGCCAAAACAAGCATTTCAAGTTTCTGCCAGAAGGTGTTTGATGCAGGTTTGGGCAAGCAAATTAACTGCACTTGACATGAAGATTAACAGGATCAAGTGTCATATATAAATGGGGTTGATCACCAAGTTGGAGCTCATTTGGAGGAAGTTGCCAATGTAACTTTGGCAAACCCTAGAAATGAACAGAAATGGGTTTTCCAGGATTTAGTCATGAAAATCAATTCTCCTTGATGCACCACTTGGTGTAGTGGCCTCATTTGGTCATGTGATCATTCTCACAAAAGTTGGAATCAAGGAGAGAAAGTTGGTAATGTAGAGTTGTTCAAATTTGGTTCTGGACAGGAATGGTTTTGGGGCTCTTTAACCAAGTTAACTTGTTCTCCAACTTGTGCCACTTGGTTTAGATGAATAATTAGACCATTTGAGAATGTTCACAAGGTTTGAGAACATTTGGAAATGTTTGGCAATGTAAAGTTGCTCAAACTTCAAAATGGACAGAAGTGGTTTTGAGGGTATTTGATGATGTTATCTTGTTCTCCAAGTCATGAGACTTGGCAAGATCATCTAATATGTCATAGGTGACATGATAGAATTTTCTTGGAATTTTTAGAGAATATTTCCTTTGTAAATATGTCAAAAGCTTGAAATATCCAGAAAGGGTTTTTGAGGGATTTGACCAATATTTTGAACATGACCATGTGTTGAAACTCTTATATATGGACAATATATGTCCTATGAGTTTCCCTAAATTTTGTCAAATATTTCTGGCCTTAAGAAAAAGATTTTATATAAAATAGGAAAATAACTTTTAAAATTATATTTTTGTGGTTTCTGGGTATCCTATATCTAATAGGAGTCAAATATATTTTTGGAAAGATTTTTACTGCCCTTAATTAAGTACTTGCAGTGCAAACCTCAATTCAGGGGTTTTCGGAAAACTAATTTTTGAAAAAGCTTTTTGGCCAAATTATTTTTGTAAGAAAATACTATATTGCTCTATACACATGGCATGATCCTTGGGAAAAGGTTTTGGATCAAGGAGATGAAGTATAGGAGTTGCAGGATTTATTTTATTTTTAGAGCACTTGCAACCAGTAGACAAAAATCAAATCAAGCAAGGACCAAAACACACAAAAGTTTTTGTCAAACCACATTTTATCATGATTTGTCATCTTAAGTGTTGTGCCATGAAAATCAGGGTGTGACAGACCTACCCCCCTTACAAGAATCTCGTCCCCGAGATTCCCAGACTAGGCGCGGATCTGGGGTAGTCTTCAAGACCTCATGTTGCTTCTGCTTCCGTGTGGTGCTCCATTGAATCTTGAAGTACCCGGTGTTGTAGCTTCATGTATGACGTGCTGCCTGACCCAGGTTACTAATGGTCTCTCAGATAGGTCTTTTTGAACTAGAGGTCAATGGCTCGGTGATCAATGTCCTTGTTAGTGATTGGGCTAGTTAGGAAGTCGAAAACACTTCCGGAGTTGTGTCGTTGTGGAAAAACATTGTGCGCAGCGAGCGAGTCAGGTGGTAACTCCAGCTGGTAACTGTCTTCTCTTCGTCTCGTAGCAATCTCGGAGGGGGTTGTTAAATCTTGGAGTGATCTTGAAGAAGGCCGATGAATCTTGGGGCGAGCTTTCCTTTGACATGGAAGCGCTGGGTTCCTTTGAGAGGGGTGACCCGGAGATAAACATGGTCTCCAACCCGGAAGGTCATGTCTCGATGACGTGAGTCAGCGTAGCTCTTTTGTCGTGACTTGGCAGTCTTCAAACGCTCTCTGACAAGCTGGACTTGCTCTTCGGCTTCACGGAGGATATCGGGCCCAAAGACAAGTCCTTCTCTGGTTTCTGACCAATTGAGGGGTGTGCGGCATTTCCATCCGTATAACACCTCAAATGGTGCCATCTGAAGGCTTGACTGATAACTGTTGTTGTAAGAGAACTTGGCGAAAGGGAGGCAATCTTCCCACTTAGCTACATATGCTAAGACACAGGCTCGGAGCATGTCTTCGAGTATCTGATTCCCTCGTTCTGTCTGACCTCCGGTCTGTGGGTGGAAAGCAGTGCTGAAGGACAACTTGGTCCCCATGGCCTCCTGGAACTTCTTCCAGAACCTTGAGGTGAATTGGGTTCCTCTATCCGACACAATTTCCTTGGGAATGCCATGAATGCTCATGATTCGGTTGATGTAGAGACTGGCTAACTGGTTCCCCTTGTAGGTCGTCTTGACAGGAATGAAGTGGGCCACCTTGGTCAAATGGTCAAAAATGACCCATATGGAGTCATGTCCCTTGCTTGACCTGGGTAAACCGGTGATGAAGTCCATCCCGACCTTGTCCCACTTCCATTCAGGCACCTTGAGGGGTTGCAACAATCCAGCGGGTCGCTGATGCTCAGCTTTGACTCTCTGGCATACGTCACACTTTGCAACATAGGTGGCAATCTCCCTTTTCATCCCATGCCACCAGAATCTTTCCTTCAGGTCTTGATACATCTAGGTTCCTCCAGGATGGATGGAATACGGGGTGTCGTGAGCTTCTTGCAAGATCAGATTCTTGAGCTCAATCTTGTTGGGTACGCAAATGCAATTCCCAAACCACACGACCCCTTGCTCATCTTTTGTGAAACCTGGGGCTTTGCCCGCCTTGATCTTCCTCTTGATGCCTTCAATACTCTCGTGTCTCTTCTAAGCTTCTTTAACATCATCCATCAGGGTCGGCTTGACTTCAAGGTTAGCCAAGAATCCTGGTGCAACCAGTTCCAACCCGAAGCTTTCAAGTTCTTCATACAAGGCGGGTAGCTTGTCCTTAAGCATAGCATTCAAGGAACAAGCCTTCCTGCTTAATGCATCTGCTACCACATTAGCCTTCCCAGGGTGGTATTGAACACTGAGGTCATAATCTTTGATCAATTCTAGCCATCTTCTCTGCCTCATGTTCAATTCCCTTTGAGTGAAAATATGCTTCAGACTTTCGTGATCCGTGTATATCTCACATCGCTTCCCTAAGAGGTAATGTCGCCATGTCTTCAGGGCATGAACCACTTCTGCTAGCTCAAGGTCATGAGTAGCATAGTTCTCTTCATGAGGCCGTAGTTGCCTTGAAAGGTAGGCTACGACTCTGCCTTCTTGCATCAGAACACCTCCCAGTCTGGTTCTTGACGCATCACAATATATCACAAACTCCTTGTGTATATCTGGTGTGGCCAGAACTGGGGCGGTGGTCAGTCTCTTCTTCAGCTCCTGGAAGCTCTCGTCACACTTCGGCGTCCATTCGAACTTCTTGTCCTTTTTCAAGAGCTGAGTCATGGGTTGGGCAATGCTTGAGAATCCTTCAACGAACTTGCGGTAATGTCCCGCGAGTCCGAGGAAGCTTCTGACTTCCTTCACATTGCTTGGGGATTGCCATTCAGTCACGGCTTCAATCTTAGCGGGATCGACTGACAATCCTTCTTCAGTTAAAACATGACCCAAGAATCCAACTTCACGCAGCCAAAATTCACACTTGCTGAACTTGGCATACATTGGTGCTCTCGAAGCTTGTTTAGGACCATCCTCAAGTGTCGCTCGTGCTCTTCTTCCGTCTACGGGTGGACAAGTAGGTCACCAAATGATGATGACAACTATCTTGTTTAAGAACACCATGAAGTCTATGGGGTACGTATAGTGGGCTGAGGCATTGGGGATGGTTACGGTTGAGTATTGGCCAAGGTCTTATTGATCTAGAGCCAAGGCCCAAGGTCATGATCCAACCGTGTTGTGGCTTGGTAGGGCATAAGGGTTTCAAGGATTCTAGTGTGCGAGTGAATGTTTATCATCCCATCCTTGAGCACAGTTTTTGAGATGCCAATTGTTCTACTTAGTCCTCCAAACAGATCACCTTATACTATTGAAAGCATCATTAGTATAGGTCAACTCCAATCATCACTCATGCTATTCATATCCTCATGACTCCCAAGAGGAGGTCTAACAAAATCATATATGTCTACGATCCCCAAACTCATGTGTGTGGCTACCCCTAAAAAATCCATGGGTAGAACATATAAGCTGCTAAGCTTGAACATGACAATCCAAGTGCTCAGCCTATCCTTCCAAGGTCTAAGATAAAGCACCTCTATCCTAAGGAAACACGTCGTAGGCCACTCCAAGATCTTGTTTCCTTCCTATGAATCAACTGCCACAGCCCATTAACTTCCATTAATCACTACATAATCCATTTAATTCTACAAACCCAATGGTTATGGTGTTCCACATGATCTTCTAAAGTCCATATAATCCCCAAGTGCTTGAAAGGGCTGCCTTACTATAGTCAGTCCACCAATTCCCGTTATTGCGTTCTAGTAATACTCCAAGGTCAAGCTTATATAGATACCTAATTAAACTCTGACAATACATCCAATCTCCTAGTTTATGGTCCACCGAGAAACATGGTATCACAATCAAGATCATCAGTCTAAACCCAATTTACTCCGAACCATGTAGACATACTCAGCATCTATATTCAACTAGAATCACCTACTAAAATTCAAATCTCTTGTCCAACGAGAATTCCTACATGTTCCCCCAAGTCATTTACGTAATATCAACTGTCTCCTATCATCTGATCAACTCAAATCCTTGCACTTCCAAGAGTTTTAGCTTGCGATCATAATTGTCCTATAAATCCAATTTACTCAGGGGTAATGAAAACTATGCTAATCTATACTCATGATCCCACCAAGTAGTCTCATATAATTCCTCAAGTCATTGATATAAACTCATCAAGTCATTTGTCCTCTATCCCTATATCCTCAAACTGGTCTTCCCTATGGCGTCGTCAGTCCTGGTGCTATATTAGGATGATAATGTGCTTGTTCACTATGTCCACTAGTTCCATAACGAACCCAGTGTTGTGCGAGGTTTACAGAGGCTTAACTAGTTCTCTTGCAATTCTATGGGTGAAGCACATGGTTAAGGACTGGGGTATCTCATGAAGTCTTGAAGGGTCTAGGAATGGGTTTCTAGTCTGGAGGGTTAAACATAACTCTATGGGGTTTCACTTGGTCGAGGAGGCTGCAACAAAAGTCTTCATTGCTAGTTGGTTGCCGAAGCAGATTTCTTGGTGCATCTTGTCTTGCTGGTCTTCAGTTGACGAGAGAGAGACGAGAGGGAAAAATAGCATAGAGGAGGCGGGATGCCTAAAGGGGGTTCTATAGTGCAGGCGCAAACAAACAAGTTCCAAAAAGGCCAAACACAAACAACAAAATAAGGCAGGTGATATAGTCACGTACTTGTTGCCTAGGGCAAAAAAAGGGCGACTGATATAAAAAAACACAACAAATAAAAACAAGCAACACACAATTATGGTTCTACTCGAACCATCATACGGACTCGACTGCGCATAGGGGGTACACGACTCATCCTACCCTAGGGGTTCTCGGACTCCATAGTCGTGCCTTGTGCCTCGTGCAGTCCCCGGGTTTCCTCAGGTGCTGCTACGTCTCTTGTAGTTGTTTGATGGAACGATCCCGGTTGAGCTTGAAGAGTCTTCAACAACTTCTTGCCTGTTGAAGTGATGGGGTGAAGGTGGCTCCTCATAACTGGCATTGACTTGGTCTTCTATTGTCTTCTTAATCACGACGATCCCTTTTTGTCTTCTAAGCCATCGATGGTACCAGGTAGGTAATCCTTTATGCAATGACATTATCAAGGCGTAATAGAGGTCCATCATGTCGGTTACGTTGATGACGACATCGACACCAAGAGCGGGGGATGAGGAGAACCGTTTTCCTGCTCACTATGGTGAGGCGGACCAAATGGCTAGGTTCTCATCCATCGGTGGTTGCCGATACAACAACGGTAGTGACAGGGTTACTCTATTAGCGATGTATATCATGATCTTGCATATCCTATGCCCTGATCATCGTAGGCTAAGGTTGCATCATCTTGGGGCAGTGTCAAGGATGTCACCATCTCCTGGGTCTTCAGGTCCTCATTCCTCGAGGATGTGTCTTCTGTTGGTATCGTCTTGTTGTGATGTCGCCAATCTTGTGTTCGGGAGATGTGGGTGAACGTCTGGCAAGACATCTTCCTCCTAGATTATCCACGAGGATTGCAAGGAATCCAGTGGTCAGGGGCGTAAGGGTTCTAGCGACCAAAGGTTTTGAAGGGGAAGAGGAAAGTATATCTTAGTTTTTGAAAAACTGACAAGAGAAGAGAAGTATAGATTGTTTTGAAAACTAGTAGTAGTTTTGGAAATATTTTTACCCTAACTAACGACCATGCTAACTAAGGCTTCCTACAGTCAGGATGGCTCTGATACCAGCTCTGTGGGGACCCCGACTCATAAGTCGTGATCACCGAATGCACGTGTACAGTGATCCCAGAGATCAGTGCTCACTGAACACACAGAAGCTGAATAACAAGAGTCTTACATCCATACATACCGTCTTACACAAGTAGGACCATTATGGTCAAGTCTTGAGTATAACATTGCAGCAGAAATCTTCGTCGATAACTTGGACCCATGTCATCTGCCTTAACCCTACAGGCATTCTGACTGGGAAGCGTCCTAGCTCGCATGTTCATCATCGAAGTATTCTTCATCATATCATGTTCCTTTAAGCCTGGCCAATAAAATAACCAGTGGCAAGCCAATGAGTACTTTGAATGTACTCGCTAGCAACCCAAGAGTGATAACAAAATAATTATGCAAAGCTCTACTACTTAATTGGCATTGTTGCGGAAAGCTTGTTTTTCTCATGTAAGTATGATCAACATTTATCAAGGACAGGAATGCGTCTGCAACAAGCATCAGGGGGTTACAGACATCAACATCGAGAAAGAGTTACGAACAACTCATGCTCAAGCTCATCGTGACTTCCTCACGAGTCACATCATCAATATCACCAAACGGTCTTGTTTGTCAGAAACATATGGACATAGTCTAAGCAGCACCGCCCAACTGTCCTTGACCGTGGACACGGCTATTCGAATAGTTTTACACTCTGCAGAGGTTGCACACTGTACCCACAAGATCCGGGGAACCTCCGTGTCATCCACAACCCACGATACCTCAAGTACCCGGGGTAAGCACCCGATCACTACCTTTCCCTAGACGACACTAACATGGAGTCCACTCGATCGGCAGTAACCCCCGTGCCCAACATTTCACATAACATTTTCGTGGAGCCTTGCTCCCATATTCATCACATACCACTGGCACGGGGGACCAACGGTGTGTCCGGTGCCCCATAAAAATGGTCATGGCCGCCCTACCTGGCACGACCCCGTCCCGAGAGAGCGCAAACAACTCTCCCGTCACTAGTAATGCGGGCTCCAAGCTAGTATCGGTCTAGGTAATCAATAATGCCCTTTCCCATATAAGGGTAGAGTGGTTGCGCATGTAAGGTTGGGACAGTCATCAAATCTTATATCTAATCCGTCTCTGTAAACAACACTTTCATCAAGCCTCGGTACACTACCTCTCCACCAAGTAGTGACCTAATTCATCATCATCTCCCAGGGGCATTAGTGGCACCCACTGGGCTATTTGCAAGTATGTCAAACCACACTTGGTTTCTTTCCATGCATAACCCTTACCCACTTTGCGTAGCAACTACTTTAGCATCCTATCTACTCCCACCGGCATAACCCTCATAAGAAGGTAGGGTCATGCACAATGCAAGTATCAATGAGGAAGTAACAAAGGCAACCAACCAACATGGTCTACCATCTCGTCATGATTCCGATGCAACAATAAATAAGAGCTATATGACATGTATAAAAAGGGTTTCATAGACATGGTCAAAGGGCTGCTTGCTCGTTTTAACAAAGTCTTCGAGGTCTTCAAATATCTCTGGTCCAACTCCGAGCATTTCGTCTACTTCGTCAACTATCGTTGAAAGCAACCATAATAAGCAACACAACAAGGCGGGAAATAAAAGTGCTCTAAAAATATGAGTTGGACTTTTCTAGGATACCTCTGGTCATATGAGGGATGACCAAAGTGGTTTCATTAGGATTTGATCAATGGACATCTCTGAACATTTCAATATGATGGAATCAAGGGGTTTATGGATTTGTAAGAAGTGTACAGAAATATATTTTAGAAAAATGAGCAAAGGCACCCATTTAACAAAGGATGATTTTAGAAGCATCTAGGAATTGGTTTCACTGGATTTGGAGTTGAGATGATTTTCCTATGAATTTTGCAAAGTTGATAAATATGAAGAAATGGCTCATTAATTCATGTGGTACAGAAAGTATTAATAAAAATGTTCATACACTAAGTTATGAACTTAGAAGCATCTGGAAATTTGAATCATGGCATTTGGATCAAATTTGAGCCCTCTGTGATTTTCTAAAGTGTATGATAGAAATGGAAAAAATGGGATTTGATAAATGTTTATGAAGAGAAAGTTTCTGGAAAAATGTGCAAATAGCACCATGTGAAAGTTCATGATTTATGGAGTCATAAGAAATTTGAATCATCAAATTTGGACACTATTTGAGTTGTTTAGAGATTTTTGAAGTTCATTGGATAAAGAAAAATGAGAAAAAGGGCTTAACCTTATCCTGCGCACGGGGCGGCAGATAGACTGTGGGCTGGCCCAGCGGCTCGGCCGCACCAGGCGCCCAGGCGACATCAATGGCGCCCTTCGGGAATACGTCAGTGGAGCGGGGGAGGCGGAAACAAGCGAAGATGCTTCCACTTAAATGGGCGGGCCCGTCCACTGGGTCGCTGACGCGCGGGACCTAGCGGCAGGTCTCCCTCAACCTCCCGCGCGGCGTGATGGTGAAATGCAGAGGCGAGGCTGATCGGCGCCGGCGCTCTCCCCGGCGGCACCGACCACCTCCGCGGGCGCCCTGCACACCGGCGTGCTCGGAGGAGTGTGACGCATCCTCCGAGGTACTCCACGGGCGCGGGGGCGGTCTGAGGTGAGCGCCCCATCATCCATGGCGGAGGAGGCTGACGGCGAGATTCAGCACGGCGAGGCAGACGCGGGGAGGAGGAACTGGAGCTTGGGGTGAGTCAGTGGTGGTGATGATAGGGCGCTGGAGTGGCTAGGTAGAGGAGGGAGGCTCGGGATAGCCCGAATTTAGCCAGGGGCCGGCGGCGAAGCTCCGGCCATTGCGGTGGATGGAGGGCACGAGGAGGGGAGTGGGTTGGTCCAGGGGTCACTGGGAGTGAGAGAGGATGAAAGGAGGACAGAGAGGGCTCGGGGGTGGCCTTAAATAGGAGGCGGCGAGGTGCACCGCGGGACCGTGCGCCGGCAAGGCCGTAGCCGTCGCCAAAGGCCACGGGGGCTCGTGTGAGCGTGTCTGGGGTGTTCGTGGGGTTGTTCTAGGGCGAGAGGAGGGGAGAGAAGGAGCGGGGAAGGGCCAGGGTGCCGCTCATGTGAGCCGCACCATTGGCGCGCTCGGCGGCCTCTGTTTGCTAGCACGGAGGCGTGGGGAGGGGGAGAGAGAAGGGGGCCGACCGCGTAGCGTGTGGACGCCGAGGCGCATCGGCAGGCGCGCGGGGGAGGCCCGAGGTGGTCGGGGGACGCGGCGTCAACGGTCGAACGCCCTGCAAGGCGCTCCAGAGCATGCAAATGGCCGGCACCCGCGGCTTTTTGCGCGCACCCGCGCGTCCACTTGTGTCTGGCAGCTGAAAGGGGGAGTAAACAATGCGGAAATAGCATTGGATGCCCTGGGGATCCACTGGAGGGAAGAGGGAGTTGAGGGGGAGTGGAAATGCTGCTGTCCAGAGTAGAAAAATGGAGTTCTTCCCCCCTCCATCATTGCTTCCTTGGGCATAAGAGCGTCCAGGTGCTAGAGGGGTACTAGGAGAGGTTGTGGTAAAAAGTAGAGTCCATGGAGATTAGTGGAAATGGCCAAAACAGGCATTTCAAGTTTCTGCCAGAAGGTGTTTGATGCAGGTTTGGGCAAGAAAATTAACTCCACTTGACATGAAGATTAACAGGATCAAGTGTCATATATAAATGGGGTTGATCACCAAGTTGGAGCTCATTTGGAGGAAGTTGCCAATGTAACTTTGGCAAACCCTAGAAATGAACAGAAATGGGTTTTCCAGGATTTAGTCATGAAAATCAATTCTCCTTGATGCACCACTTGGTGTAGTTGCCTCATTTGGTCATGTGATCATTCTCACAAAAGTTGGAATCAAGGAGAGAAAGTTGGTAATGTAGAGTTGTTCAAATTTGGTTCTGGACCAATGGTTTTGGGGCTCTTTGACCAAGTTAACTTGTTCTCCAACTTGTGCCACTTGGTCTAGAGGAATAATTAGACCATTTGAGAATGTTCACAAGGTTTGAGAACATTTGGAAATTTTTGGCAATGTAAAGTTGCTCAAACTTCAAAATG
Source organism: Triticum timopheevii (assembly GCA_963921465.1). Classification (NCBI taxonomy): domain Eukaryota; kingdom Viridiplantae; phylum Streptophyta; class Magnoliopsida; order Poales; family Poaceae; genus Triticum; species Triticum timopheevii. The sequence goes on along the minus strand of OY997266.1, from coordinate 212,777,620 downwards.
GACAGAAGTGGTTTTGAGGGTATTTGATGATGTTATCTTGTTCTCCAAGTCATGAGACTTGGCAAGATCATCTAATTTGTCATAGGTGACATGATAGAATTTTCTTGGAATTTTTAGAGAATATTTCCTTTGTAAATATTTCAAAAGCTTGAAATATCCAGAAAGGGTTTTTGAGGGATTTGACCAATATTTTGAACATGACCATGTGTTGAAACTCTTATATATGGACAATATATGTCCTATGAGTTTCCCTAAATTTTGTCAAATATTTTTGAAGCAATAAAATAATTTTTCCCTATTAAAGACCATTTCTGGCCTTAAGAAAAAGCTTTTATATAAAATAGGAAAATAACTTTTAAAATTATATTTTTGTGGTTTTTGGGTATCCTATATCTAATAGGAGTCAAATATATTTTTGGAAAGATTTTTACTTCCCTTAATTAAGTACTTGTAGTGCAAACCTCAATTCAGGGGTTTTTGGAAAACTAATTTTTGAAAAAGCTTTTTGGCCAAATTATTTTTGTAAGAAAATACTATATTGCTCTATACACATGGCATGATCCTTGGGAAAAGGTTTTGGATCAAGGAGATGAAGTATAGGAGTTGGAGGATTTATTTTATTTTTAGAGCACTTGCAACTAGCAGACAAAAATCAAATCAAGCAAGGACCAAAACACACAAAAGTTTTTGTCAAACCACATTTTATCATGATTTGTCATCTTAAGTGTTGTGCCATAAAAATCAGGGTGTGACAGGCACCCTACAAAAGAAGAGAAGATTCTCCAAGAAGAAGAAGCAAAAGAGAAGAATCACCACCAAGAGAGAGGAGTAGAGATGATCGTTATGAAGGAAGACCCTCACGGAGAAGCAAGGATTCAGAAAGGAAGGACAAGTCATCAAGGAGCTACACAAAACGAAGACATCAAGCTCATGTTGGTGAATAGGTATCCGGCTCCGACTCCGACAATCACTCCGAGAGAAGCTATCACTCCGACTCCGAATATACTCAAGATGAAGGTGTTGCCGGTCTAGCACTTGTGTCAACCAACTCCTACGACATATTTGATTCACCAAATGAAGGAATTGGAAAATTCTTCATGACCAAAGGTCCAAAGATAACACATCCTGAGTATGTTGATTTCAATAGTGATGAAGATGACTTGCTTGTGGATGATGATTTACTTGTTGACAACTCTAGTGATGAATACTATGATGAAACGTCAATTAATCATGCTAATCAAGATAAAATGAATGACAATGATAAGGAGAAGATTGAGCTTCTAACTAAAGAACTAAACACTCTTAAGTTAGCTCATGAAACTACCTTCGAAGATCATCGAGAACTTTTAAGGGCTCATGAGAAGTTACACTTTGAAAAGCTCAATCTTGAGCAAGAGCATGAGTTCTTAAAGGCAATCAATGATGATCTCCGCAAGGAAAGTTCTTCTTACATTGCCAAGCGTTTACTCTTATCTACTTACATGCCTCAAGTCAAGTCTAGTAACAAGTACAAGAAATATACTTCCTCTAGTAGTAACAATAACAATGTCAAATCCAATATTGTTGCTTCTAGTAGTTCTCTTGATTCCACTAATGATTCTCTTAGCCAAGTTACACTTGAGCAAGAAAACAGCTTATTGAAGGGAATTATAGAGAAAGGTGTACGCAAGCGAGGAAACTGTACGCAAGCGAGGAAGGCACCGGAAGAATCAAGGTGTTGGTTTTGAACGTAAGTTCATTGCCAATGGAGTTGAGTGGGAAGAAGATCAATACCCCAAGACGAAGTTTGTTCCTCAACAAGAGAAGTATGATCCTACTTACTTCAAGGGAACACAAGCCCAAGATGATCATCTACCACAAGACGACAAGAACAAAGGCAAGGACAAGCTTCAAGAAGAGATTGATGCATTTGAAGAAGCACCTAAGGCCTCGTTCAAGTGGGTTCCCAAGACTACATCAAGTTCTACTTCATCAAGTACAACTACAACTCCAAGGATTCCCCTCAAGATGATGTGGATCCCGAAGAAGAAGAACTAGAGAGTTCTTGAGGGTGACACCGCCAACATTGTTCACTCATATCATTATGGCAAGAACAAGTGCAATCAACTTCCACGTCTTGCACTAGTTCAAGGAGTCACAAACCCTCATGTTGGAAAGGCAAGGGACAAGGTAACCTAATGATTTCATGGACATCATCTTGTGTGTGCATCACTCTATGTCTATGGATATTCTTGTTTGTTCCTTGTGGGGCTAACCCATGTAGGTAAGTTGAAAGTGCATCTCACTCCAAAGGATTGCTCCAAATGATCTACATCAACATTGAGCATCCACATCTTCAACCCCTACATGAAGTAATCATCGACAAAACCCAAGGTTAGTTCATCCCTCCAAGGGGGGATCTCACATCTAGGGGGAGCTTAACTCTAAGAATTGAGTCAAAGCAACTCTAATGGTGTGAACACATCAATGCATTATGTAAAAGTGGTAACCCAACTTGAGCTTAAACGATGAGTATGACCTATGATCAAATGTTTTCATTTGACTCCTAAGTCAATATACTCATATATAGATGACCTAGTCATCGCCAATTGTTTGATAGATGCTAGAATTGGTTGTGCATGTTTTGCCACATATTTCATTTTGCCATCTTATTGTGTGAGCATGTTGGTGCATGTTTTACTCATTCAAGGACATCCACTTGTTGTTTTGATTGTTTGTCTTCTTTTCTTTTTGCCAAGTGAATGGACAAGAATGCATAAGAACCTTCTCTAGCTATCTATGCTTTTATCGTCTCAAACTCTATTCATGCTACATCACAAAACTTGATCAAGTCAGATTCGAACCACTCTGTATGAGGAGCACTCGGAGTCCCCGATTCGTCATAGACTTAAACTTCCAAAACTTCTTTGTGATTCTCGGTCTGACCGATTCCTCCATTTCGGTCCTACCGAGATCATCAAGTTGATCTAAGTTTTCAATCTTGGTGCAACCGATTTGAACTTTTCGGTCACACAGAGTTGCTATAATTGTACACGGTTATGCATCTCGGTGCCACCAAGTTGTTCCACTCGGTCACACCAACAGGGTCAGGCTATATATAGTCACGGGCCAAATTTTGGAAATTTCTTCGAACCCTTTCGCCCGCACAATAGCTCGCTCTGCCTCGAAGGTCTCTGGATCGTCTCCTGGTCGCCGGCCGCCTCCTGTCGCTGGTCTCCGCCACGTCAACGGATTTCGCCCCCGCCATTGCTGCCGTAGCGAGTTCATCGCCAAGCTAGGGTATGGACTCGATCATTGTGCTATCCTCGTCTGATTCTAGCACATTGTGTTCTTATAGATTCTTGCCACGATCGAAATACTCCTATCCAGTCAATGCAGTCCGTTGAGTAGATGAGATTCAAAATTTTAGGGTTAGGTTTCCGCCGAAACCATCTCGGACCCACCGAGTTGAAAAACTCGGTCTCACCGATTTGGCTTATGCCATTGCACTAGTAACTCTCGGTCTGACTGAGAATTGCTAATCGGTGCAACCGATTTTAGGACTTTGTGAAACCCTAGCAGTCTCGGTGCCACCGAACTGTGACTCGGTCCAACCGAGTTCATCAGTTTAGGTTCCAAAACTGCTTCGGTATCACCGAGTTTGAAAATCGGTTGATCCGAAATGCTTTCTGTGGAAAACTAAAACTGAATTTTTGAATCATTCTTTTGCAAAAATCTCTGTATTTTGTGATGCTCATCCACTCTATCTCATCTATAACTCTTCACAGGGTCAGCAGTCAGTTTTTGCAGCATGTCAGACCAGAGTGACAGCCAGAACAGGTCAGAAGAGCAGATTGACATGAGCAAGGGCACTAGTCCCTCAAGTTCAACAGATGAAGGGAGCAGAAGCACCCCAACTAATCTGCCCAAGGCTGCTACCAGGCAAAGGAGGAAGAGAACTTCAGACTCAGAAGATGAGGACTACAAAGATGAAGAGGATGAGGCTACTTCCAAGAAAGTAGTGCTCAAAAAGGAGTATGGCTCAGCACATAGCACAAAGCCTGGACTGAAAAAGAAAGTTCCTGCCAAGAGGGCACCAATGCCCAAGGCCAGAAGGTCCACTCAAGTGCCAGAACAGACTGAACCCAAAGAGGCACCTGAAAAGAAAGTCACATCTTGCAAACCCAAGAAAGTTCCCACTGGAGAAACAATGAAGTTTACCATTGAACCAGAGGATGAAGGTGCTCAGGACAAGAAGAAGAAGAGAGCAAGAACCACAACTGCCCAGGTTCTTGGAAAGCCCTCTATGAGAAGAGATTCTGAAGAGGAAGAAGAGGTTGCCGCACCAGCACCCAAGGCACCAAAGCTTATGGGTGATGCTATTAGATCAGGGGCTGCAACATCTAAGCCCAAGGAAGCACCCAAAGCTGCCTCCAAGGCCAAGCTTGCACCAAAGAGGAATACTAGGAATATTCCAGCTGCTGAAAAGAACAAGGCCCCAGTGCCTAATGTTGCTGATGAGGAAGAAGAAGAAGGACAGGTCCTAAGGAAGCTCAAGCCCAAGATATGGAGGATGGAAGATCCATATGCCTCAAGGAGAAAAACTGCTGTTGATTACAGATTCCATACAAAGGAACAGCAGGACTTCTATGAGACAATCTTGTTGGATAAGAAGCCCATAGTATGTGATATGAGGTGGGTCGACTGGACCGACATCAAGGACAATGAAGAGCACTATCCTGGAGTGCAAGACAGCTTTGTTGCTTGTGGAGTTTCTAATTTTGTTGGGCAAAAGCTCACCAACTGGAATGATGAACTTATCATGCAATTCTACTCCACAGCACACTTCTATCCAGATGGAAGGATAGTTTGGATGTCAGAAGGCACCAGGTACCAGTCAACTATTGAAGAATGGGCACGTCTGATAAATGCCCCAAAGGAAAGTGAAGATGACTTGAATATTTATGCCAAGAAGAAGATGGACCACAATTCCATGGCACACATGTATAAGGAGATCCCAGACAAGGCTGTTGAAACACATAAGTTTGGATCAGTCCACTTCCTACTGTCAGGGCTGCCAACTATCAATTGGATCCTAAGGCACACTCTGTTGCCTAAGTCTGGTGACCACAACATGATCAGAGGGCATGCCATCAACATGTTGCATGTGATTGATGTGCCACAAAAGTTCAAAGTCATGAGCCTTATGATTGAAACCATTAAGAGGACAGCAGCAGATCAGAAGAGGAGCTGTGGATATGCCCCTCAAATTCAGGAGTTGATTAACTCAAAAATGGGCACAGGGAAATATCACTTGGATAAGGAACATTTTCCACTTTATCCATACTTTGAGGACAATGAGGTTGTCATGAATGAGAATGATCCATCATCAGTTCAAGCTCAAGAGAAGAAGGAGAAGGCAAGGAAGGAGAAGGCTGCCAGGATGCCAACTCAAGAGGAGGCATCTGAGTATTTCTTGAAGAACAAGTAGGAGCAGCTTGGTTACTTAATAGCATCAACACTGAGGATTGAGAAAGGACTGGCCACCCTCACTCAGAATCAGGAGAGCCTGGAGAGAATCATGGAACTCAAATTCCATGACCTTGATGTCAAAGTAACTGAGATTCAGTTAGTTGTAGAGCAGCTGCAGGATGACATGCAGGAGAGGCAGGGCAAGACTACAACTAATGTGTTTGCTAGAGTGCCCAGAGCCCAGAGGTCAGTTGCAGTGCCTGTGACAGACACTAGAGCAACATCATCTGCACAAGCTACAGCACCTATAGCTCCAGTGCAACCAGCTCTAGCATCAACTCCAGCACCCTCTACTTCAACTGAAGCATTCGTTCTTGGAGTTATCCGGACACTACCACCTGAAGATCAAGCCTGAGAGTCGATCTAGCACTATGCATTTTCTATGAACTTTTTGGTAACTTGTTGCCAAAGGGGGAGAAAAATGTATAGATCATAGGCTTCGAGAGAGAGTGTGTGTTGCTTTTGTTCTCTCTTGTTTTGATTTGGTGGTTAAAACTTGTTTGCTTTTGATTGCCTTAGATACTATGCTTGTGAGACATTGATGATCATGTGTTTGATCATAAGCTACACTTATGCATGTTTGATGATATTATCTTATCTATCCTATGTGATCATTCACTTTTCTTGGTGATGAGTGCATGTATTCAATCTTTATTATTTTGAGCGCTCCACCAAGATGGATGTGACATGGAAGAGTAACCCATGAGCCTAATTCCTTGTGCATTTGCAGTCCAAAGCAAATCTTAAACCATGCACAAATTTAGGGGGAGCTCTTTCTTATCACATACTTCTCAAAGCGATGATGTTATTCAATCTTATAATCATTTGTCGAAGCTTTGATCTATATGTTGTCATCAATTACCAAAAAGGGGGAGATTGAAAGTGCAACTATCCCTAGGTGGTTTTGGTCATTCATAACAACATATAGCTCATTGAGCTAATGCTATTCCAAGACTATTATTTCAGGAAAGCTCAATGAATGGCATGACATGGATGACGAAAGTGGATCCCTCAAAATAATAAGGACAAAGTATTGGCTCAAGCTCAAAAGCTCAAGACTCTTCATTTCATATTTTAGTGATCCAAGATCACATTGACTCTATAGGAAAAGCCAATACTATCAAGGAGGGATGAGGTGTTGCTTAATGAGCCTCTTGCTTCATGTGCTTAGTGATATGCTCCAAAACCCTCAGCTACTTACTCACATCCACAAATGACCTAAACCTCAAGCCAAAATCGGTCACATCGATTCTTTCTATCCGGCGCCACCGATTTCAAAAGTCATAGCCACTGCCACAAACCCTAAGCAAATCGGTCTTACCGATAGGGATCTCGGTCTCACCAAGATGGGATTGTAATCTCTCTGTTTCCCTTCGTAACGTTTCGGTCTAACCGAAGTGAGCGATCGGTCCCACCGAGATTGCAATGTAAACTCTCTGTTTCCCTTTTGTAACATTTCGGTCTCACCGAAAAGAGCAAATCAGTCCCACCGAGTTTACCTGACCAACTCTCTGGAAAGCTTATTACTAAAATCGGTCTCACCGAGTTTGTGTAATCGGTCTTACCGAGATTACGTTATGCACTAACCCTAACCGAATCGGTCTCACCGAGTTGCATGTTAGTCCCACCGAAAATCCTAACGGTCACTAGGTTTGCTAAATCGGTCCGACCGAGTCTGTTGAATCGGTCCCACCGAGTTTGGTAAATTGTGTGTAACGGTTAGATTTTGTGTGGAGGCTATATATACCCCTCCACCTCCTCTTCATTTGTGGAGAGAGCCATCAGAATAAACCTACACTTCCAACTTACCATTTCTGGGAGAGAACCACCTACTCATGTGTTGAGGCCAAGATATTTCATTCCTACCATATGAATCTTGATGTCTAGCCTTCCCCAAGTTGCTTTCCACTCAAATCTTCTTTCCACCAGATCCAAAACCTATGAGAGAGAGTTGAGTGTTGGGGAGACTATCATTTGAAGCACAAGAGCAAGGAGTTCATCATCAACGCACCATTTGTTACTTCTTGGAGAGTGGTGTCTCCTAGATTGGCTAGGTGTCACTTGGGAGCCTCCGACAAGATTGTGGAGTTGAACCAAGGAGGTTGTAAGGGCAAGGACATCGCCTACTTCGTGAAGATCTACTGCTAGTGAGGCAAGTCCTTCGTGGGCAACAGCCATGGTGGGATAGACAAGGTTGCTTCTTCATGGACCCTTCGTGGGTGGAGCCCTCCATGGACTCGCGCAACCGTTACCCTTCGCGGGTTGAAGTCTCCATCAACGTGGATGTACGATAGCACCACCTATCAGAACCATGCCAAAAACATCTGTTTCTCCAATTGCGTTTGAATCCTCCAAACCCTTCCCCTTACTTTTTTGCAAGTTGCATGCTTTAATTTCCGCTGCCTATATACTATTTGCATGCTTGCTTGAATAGTGTGATGATTGCTTGACTTGTCCTAAGATAGCTAAAATCTTCCAAACACTAAAATTGGGAAAAGGTTAAGTTTTTAATTGGTCAAGTAGTCTAATCACCCCCCTCTAGACATACTTCAAGGTCCTACACGTATAATTAATCATCATCGTCATCTTCCCTCATTGGGTTGCCGTACTGATCATAGTCTTCCTCGTTGGCGACTCCATCCATTCCAATGATGTTCCTTTTACCCCTCCTCACGACAACACGGTCGTGATTCCATGGGTCGGTTATGAAGAAGCATTGTGTCATGTGCTTAGTGTGTACACATGGCTCGTTTTTTGCAATAGCATTCACGGTAGCGCTCTTGGCATCGGGTATAGTCATGGTAGTGAAATTCTGGTTTTCTCTTTCGACATTCTTAGCCCATCTGACATGGAACATCGTCATGTTGTGCAGTCCAGAGTAGTCAAGCTCCCATATCTTCTCGACCCTTCCGTAAAATCTTTCAGTTGCGCCGTTGTTGCTGCCGGTCATGCATTCCATCATCACCCCTGGGTTCTGATCATCACTATCCATATCTTTGGCCTCCATGTAGAATGTGTATCCATTGATATCTTATGCCTAATAGGTTACGAGGTTGGGCAAGGGGCCATGTGCTAAGGCGTATATGAGCAATCCGTACTTAGAGCCCTCCTCCGGGGGATTAGCAATAATATGCTCTTTGAACCAATGCAGGAAAGTGGAGTTGTGCTCTCTGGTAACTTCGGCGTCCGTCCTGCATACCCCCTTGTCACGATACTTCTTTGCGATAATTTCTTTGTGCGGTGCCACGACAGGATCTACCTCATCTAGGTGTTGTAGCACTACCAAGTTTGCTTTGTCAAAGTCGCTGCATCGATCTGAGTATGCCAAGTGTAGTTCCCTGCGACCATTGGAGTGACATTCTCCTTCGAGCCTCCCATCGTGCTTGTTAATGGGCAAACCAGCACTAACACCAGGCGGCTGGTCTGCGCCATATAGAAAATTCTCGCGGAATGAGATGCACTCTTGTGTAAGATAGCCCTAGATTATGCTTCCATCTGGATGGGAGATGTTATGAAAGAATCCTTTGATGATCCCATTCATCCTCTCAAACGGCATCATGTTGTGCAGGAATGACGGCCCCAGGTCTATTATGTCGTCCACAATATGGACACAAGATGCACCATCACGTCAAAGAACACAGGAGGGAAGTACATCTCAAGCTCATTCAGTATCACAATGATCTCTTGCTGTAGCCTTTGGAGCTGCTTCACACTGATCGACTTTCAAGAGATGATGTCGAAAAAGTTGTAGAGACCAATAAGCGTGTCACAGATGTGCTTGTCCATTATCCCTCTAAGGGCAACAGGTAGTATCTGCGTCATCATCACATGACAGTCATGGGACTTCATCCCCCTGAACCTTTTCTTGTCCGTGTCTAGATATCTGCTTATCTTGCCACAGTAACCGGAACTAACTTTGACTCTAGTAAGGCACTTAATGAATTGATCGATCTCAGCCTAACTTAAGGTGAAGCAAGAAGGGGGGCAATAATACTCTTCCTTTATTTTCTTGCCCTTCTTCTCCTGCGCCTCTCTCTCCGTTTCTGTCTTGTCTGACTTTGTACGGGGCGGCATGTGCAGATCTTCCCTGATATTCAAACCTTGCAAGTATTTTCTTGCCTTCGGCCCATTCTTGGTCTTATCCGGCATGTTCATCAGTGTCAGGAGCAAGCTCTCAAGGACATTCTTACAGATATGCATTTGATCAAGGCAATGAGGTGGATTGAGTTTGTGCCAGTACTCCAAGTCCTTGAACACAGACCTCGTCTTCCATACCTTCAACAGCGGCTCCGGTGCCTTTTTCATCGTCTTTCCTAGCGTGGGGTACTACTTCTAGTTTTTCAACAGCTCATCGATTTCGGCGCCGCTCCACTTATGTGGAGGTCCTCGATGCTCAGAATTACCATTGAATAGATCTCCACGGTTTCTCCACGGGTCGTCCGGTTCGAGCCATCTTCGATGCCCCATGTACACGGTTTTCCCAGACCTGCCATCTTTCCTTGCCGCTAGCTACTGAGACATCGTATCATCCATGCACCGCGTGCATCCGCAATATCCATGGCACACCAGGCCTGCGACATATCTGTAACCGCGATAGTCGTGCACCTTCGTGATCAGCGCGGCTCTCATGTAGAAATACTCGCCTTTGTTGGCATCCCATGTCTTGGTCGGTTTTTTCCATAATGTGTCTAACTCCTCTAGAAGTAGCCCCAGATAAAGATTAATATTATTCCCTGGTTGTTTTGGCCCTTGAATCAGCATGCTCATGTGAATGTACTTTGACTTCATGCACAACCAGGGGGGAGGTTGTACATCCATACAAACACGAGCCATGTGCTATGGTTGGTGTTCTGGTTGCCAAACGGATTCATGCCATCGGTACACGCGCCAAGCACGATGTTCCTTGCATCACATTCCAAATACCGATAGAAGTTATTCAACGCTCTCCACTGGCTTCCATCCATGACGTGTCAGCTTCGGATCATCTCCATCATCGGGCTTCTTCCTCTCCGCGTGCCAGTGCATTAGCTTTGCTTCCTTGGGATCTATGAAATACCGCTGGAGACGGGGAGTGATCGGTAAGTACCATACAACTTTCCGGTGACATTTCTTCCCGGCCTTCTTGTATCGAGAAGCATTGCACACCGGACAGCTTGTTTTTCCGCGTGCTCCTTCTGATAAATTATGTAATCGTTGATGCATGCATGGTATCCAACGTGCGGCAGATCAAGAGGGCACACAATCTTCTTGGCCTCATCAACACTAGTAGGACATAGATTCCCTATGGGAAGAACATCCTTTAGGTACTTGAGATGCTCATCAAGGCTAGTGTCGGTCCATTTGTTTTTAGCCTTCGTATTCAGGAGTTGGAGCGTGAAACTCAAGCGGGTCACCTCAGGATTGCAACCACCATACAATGGAGTGTTTGAGTCTACCACCAGTTGCTGCAGCTCAGCCTCCTCTCTAGAAGCAGCTCTCTCAGTACTCGTCTCCGGCTCCTTCTCCTCCGCCATGTCCGGCCCCTTCTCTGCCGCCATGTCCAGCCTCTTCCCCGCTGCCATTATCGATCATCTCTTCGTCTTGCCCCGTGTCGTCATTGCCTGCCCTGTCGGCGTCCTCAACATCTTCATCCTCATCTTCAATTATCCACCGACTATAGCCATCCATGAAACCAGTCATGAGCAGGTGCGCTGCGACACGACCATCGTCATAGGGGTCGAGCCAAACTATTCCTTTGCATTTTCGACACGGACATAAAACCTCTGTCAGGTTATTTTCTTTCATGTCCTGCACTGCTGACCGCAACCACCTGTCCACCATCGTTCCACTGACCATCATGAACGTTTGCACGGTAATAATAAACAAATTGATTATAAAAATGCATGCATGCATCAAAGTCACACAAAAATTCGGCATGACCTTCCCTAAAAATAGGACATATAGATCTAGAGTTTGCCTAGAATTCGCCAAAACGGAAATAAATCGACATTTCGGCAAAACATAGGCAACTCAATAGCACAATTTGGCATCAACTCATGCCACACACACAATTTCCATCATATCGCCCAATTATCATATCACACACACATACATATATTTCCATTTTGCAAAAGCATGAAATTTTAATCACCTCTATCTCGAGATCGAGCACACGGTGGAGATGATGATGTGGGGAGATCAAAAGTGCACAAAGCTCTTCTTGACAAAGATAGATCTAGTTAGGGAGCAAATAGGTCACTTAACTAAATGCTACATCTACCTAGCTAGCTAATTTGGGAGGAGACAACTTCAACTAGTGGAGGGGGAAGGAAAAGAGAAAGGAGATGCATTAATGGAGGTGGTATAGTTAGCTAGGAGTAATGAAGAGAGAGAAAGGTAGGTAGAAGAGGGAGAGTAATGGGGGGGGAGTATTGAGGAAGAAGAAGAGTGAGAGAGAGATGATGTGGGAGGTAGGGTAAAGGGAAGAGAGGAGATGGGGGAGGGGAGGATGGGGGAAAAAGGTGGTGGTGTGCAGCGTCTTAGCAGTAGCGTGGGAGGCAAAACGCGCTACTGATAAGAGCGTACCAACCGCGCGCTTTTCGCACACGTGCTACTGCTAAGCGGGGCCAACCATGTGGCTAATTTCAAAATTAGTAGCAGCGACCGGAGTAAAAAGCACGCTACTACTATTGCATTAGCAGTAGCGCGTGTCGTGACATAGTGCTACTGCTAAACTTAGGTTGGTGGGTACTGTCGGTCGTTTTTTTAGCAGCGCAGTTTAGCTAGCATGCACTACTGCTAAATTGGTATCCGTAGCGAGTGTATAGTGCCCGCGCTACTGCTAATTATCAATAGCGCTTCTTTTTGTGTCGCGCTACTGCTAAGATATGTGTATAAGGTTTTCCCTAGTAGTGTTCTTTTGCACTAAGGGATTGAGCATACATACAAAAAGCACATGGCCCCCTGTGCTTCCCTCTGGGAAGGGCCTACCTTTTAGTTTTATGTATTTACTTTCATGCAAGAGTCAAAGTTTTTCTCTCTATACCTTTTTATTATTTTCTTTTGGCAAGCATCATGTGGTGAGGAAAGATCTAGGCACATATATCCATTTGGATATGGGTAGCATGAGTTATTATTGTTGACATCACACGTGAGGTGAATACGTTGGGAGGCGAAATTATAAGCCCCTATCTTTCTATGTGTCCGTTTGAAACATTTTGCTCATGTGTATGCGGTGAGTGTTAACAATCATAGAATACTATATGATGTTTGAGTATGTGGAGCTCTTACTTAGACTCTGTTGAATCAGTTGAACTGCAACTGTTTGGTGACTAAGAACATAGGTTGTTGAGTTTCAAGAGAATTCATTGTTTGAACCTTAACATGTGAATTGGTTGCTACTTTAACATGAAAAGTTTTATGAGAAAGAATTGATGTTATGATGCTAGGAAAAGTGATTGAAATTATCATTGATCAAACTTATGCACTTTTCTAGCATTCACACTTCATAAATTATTTCTTTTATCATTTACCTACTCGGGGACGAGTAGGAATTAAGCTTGGGGATGCTGATACGTCTCCAATGTATCTATAATTTATGAAGTATCCATGCTATTACATTATCATTCTTGGATGTTTTACAATAATTTTATAGCAACTTTATATAATTTTTTGGGACTAACCTATTGACCCAATGCCAAGTGCCAGTTGTTGTTTTTTGCTTGTTTTTTACATCGCAGGAAATCAATATCAAACGGAGTCCAAATGCAGCAAAACTTTTTGGATATTTTTTCGACCAGAAGACATCCAGTGGGCCAGAGAAGCACCTGGGGGCGCCCCGAGGGGGCACAACCCACCAGGGCATGCTTGGGGGCCTAGGCGCGCCCAGGTGGCTTGTGCCAACCTCGGTGGCCTCCCATACCCCCTCTTTGCCCTATAAATCATCAAATATTCCAAAAACCCTTGGGGTAACCCTAGATCGAAAGTTTCGCCACCACAAGTCTCTGTATCCACGAAAACCAATCTAGACCCCGCTCCGGCACCCTTCCAGAGGGGGAGATCATCACCGGTGGCCATCTTCATCATCTCGGCAGCCACCATGATGAGGAGGGAGTAGTCCACCCTTGGGGCTGAGGGTTTGTACCAGTAGCTATGTGTTTAATCTCTCTCTCTCTCTCTTTCTCGTGTTCTTGAGATGTCCCGATCTTGATGTATTGTGGGCTTTCTTAATATAGTCAGATCATATGGTGTTTTCCCCTCTCTATCTTGTGATGAATTGAGTTTTCTCTTTGAGATTTTGTTTTATCGGATTGAATACTTTTATGGATTTGAGAACACTTGATGTATGTATTGCTATGAATACCTGTGGTGACAATGGGGTATCGTGTTGATTCACTTGATATATGTTTTGGCACTCAACTCGCGGATTCCCGAGGTGACATTGGGGTAATCTATGCATAGGGGTTGATGCACATTCTTGTCTTTGTTTCTCATGTAGAAATCTTGGGGCACTCTTTGAGGTTCTTTGTGTTGGATTGAATATTATTAATCTGATTTTTTGATGCATATCGTATAATTAACTCACGGGTACTCGCGGTGACACTGGGGTATCTAGGTGACATTAGAGTTAGTTGATATGTATCATATGGTGTTATTTTAGTACAAACTCTTGATTAGATCGATCGAAAAGAATAGCTTGCTGTTATTTTACTATGAACTCTAGGATAGATTGATCGGAAAGAATAGCTTTGAGGTGGTTTCGTACCCTACAAAGTTCTCCGCTTGAAAATAACTTTGGAGTGATTCTTCATTGCACGTTGAGGGATGGTTATGTGATCCAATTATATTAGCATTGTTGAGAGATTGCACTAGCGAAAGTACGAACCCTAGGCCTCATTTTCAAGCATTGCAATACCATTCATGCTCCATTTTATCAATTGCTACCTTACTGTTTTTTATTGTTCTTATTACAAAAATCAATATCTACTATCCATATTACACTTGTATCACCATCTCTTCGCCGAACTAGTGCACCTATACAATTTGCCATTGTATTTGGTGTGTTGGTGACACAAGAGACTTTTTATTATTTGGTTGCAGGGTTGTTTGAGAGACACCATCTTCATCATACGCCTCCCACGGACTGATAAACCTTAGGTCATCCACTTGAGGGAAAATTGCTACTGTCCTACAAAACTCTGCGCTTGGAGGCCCAACACATGTCTAACAAAATAAAATTGCATAGCAGACATCACATCACTGTGGGAGAAACTAGAAATAACACACAAGCTACCATAGGGAGCATTCACTTTCCTACCATACATTATTTTGCTCTCTTTATAGGTAGATGCATTAATGGTAAACATGATCATAGCCACCTTTGTGCATCAGATCTTAGTGCCCTCAAGTGTGTAGTAATGGGTGATAAACGATATAACTTGGGGCTATTATTGCAAGGAGTCTACAACTTAATGCTAAAGATGGAGATTTCTTTGGTGGGATATATGCCACCCGTTAGCTAATTATCTTGGGGTACCCATAAGGGGGAATGACATTGAGTTACCACCTGCTTTCTTGATTATAATGCTATGGTACGCTACCAGTTTCTTGAGAGGAACGAAGAGTCCCTCCTGTACCGACTGATCTTTGATAGGCAGCGTGTTGTCCATATTACGCTTCCTGCTTCTGCCTTCTTTACCTTTCAGGTAAAACAGAGATACTTCATAACCAAGGAGGAGGCAGACGAGTATGAGAGAGAGGTGGAGGCCGCTCGCCTCCATGCTGCAAGCCCTTCAGGAAGTAGCTGCTGCATCCCAGTATAACCCCAACTACAACTTTGGATATCCGCCAGGCTAGCCATTGCCATAGACCAACTTAGGACAAAAGCCTAAACTTGAGGGAGAATGTATTTCTCACCAACATTACATTCATGTTCACACACTCATTTTGATAGCCTTCACTTGTACTAAGCAGGAATACTGCTTGTGCATCCACTTCCATAAACCCAAAGTTGTTCCATATGAGTCCACCATACCTACCTATATGCGGTATTTACCTGCCGTTCCAAGTAAATTTGCATGTGCCAAACTCTAAATCTTCAAATAATAAATCTGTTTGTATGCCTGAATTGCTCATGTAGCGACTAGGGGCTGTCAGTATCTTCCATGCTAGGTGGGTTATTCTCATGACGAGTGTTTATTCACTTGTCATTCACAAGAAAGTGGCCGGTATTCAGGATGCCTAGTTCCATGCTTGAAATAAAATCAAAATATAACTTCAAACAAAACTCCCCTAGGACTATTGTTGGTATGGACGGTACCCGTTGTTTCGGATCAGCTGTGGAGTGTGCTTGTTGGTGGAACGGGAGTAAAATCTTTACCATTTTGTTTGGGAACCGCCTATAATATAGCTAGCATGGAAGATAGTGAGATCTCTTGGTTGTTATGTTGACAATGAAAGCAAACCGCTCAAAATTGTATTCATATTTGTTTCAAAAAGCTCGAGCTCTGGCACCTCTGCAAACCCCTGCTTCCCTCTGCGAAGGGCCTATCTATTTACTTTTTTTGCTGAGTTAGCATCTTCTTATAAAAGGCACCAGTTAGAGAGCACCATTGTCATTTCTATGCTTTGCTATTAATTGATATTGGGTACGAGTGTGACTGGATCCCTTTTGCCATGAATTATAATGTCTAGTCAGTCCTTGATCATCAGGGGTGCTCTCCATTTATGTTTTGCGATCTCAGAAAGGGCTGGCAAGATACCATTTTGTAATATCATATCATGATTGTCTTGGAAAAGTGTTGTCATCCAAGATTTATTATTATTGCTCGCTAGTTGATTGTGCCATTCATATGAGTAAATGTGAGACCTAAATGTTATTGTGAATATGGTTAGTTCATAATCTTTGCTGAAAACTTGAATGTTGGCTAGACATATTTGCAACAACAATATCAAATATAGTTTGTAAAAGTTTTTCTTTGTCACTTTCAGTTTGTCAACTGAATTGCTTGAGGACAAGCAATGGGTTAAGCTTGGCGGAGTTGATACGTCTCCATCGTATCTACTTTTCTAAACTCCTTTGCCCTCGTTTTGGACTCTAATTTGCATGATTTGAATGGAACTAACCCAGACTGCCGTTGTTTTCAGCAGAATTGCCTTGGTGTTATTTTTGTGCAGAAATAAAAGTTCTCGGAATGACCTAAAAATTTATGGAGAAATTTTTTGGAATATATAAAAAATACTGGCGAAATAATCAACCAGAGGGGATCCACCCATTGGCCACAACCCTGGGGGTGCCCCCTGGGGCGCGCCCTGGCGGCTTGTGGGCCCCCTAGACCTCCTCATACCCTAACTCCAACTCTATATATTCAAATCTGAAGAGAATAAATTCAAAGAGAAGGATTCATCGCGTTTTACAATACGGAGCTGTCGCCACCTCCTGCTCTTCATCGGGAGGGCAGATATGGAGTCCGTTCGGGGCTCCAGAGAGGGGGATTCGTCGCCATCATCATCACCAACCTTCCTCCATCACCAATTTCATGATGCTCACCGCCGTGCGTGAGTAATTCCATCATAGGCTTGCTGGATGGTGATGGTTTGGATGAAATTTATCATGTAATCGAGTTAGTTTTGTTAGAATTCGAGCCCTAGTATCCACCATGTTGTGAGATTGATGTTACTATGACTTTGCTATGCTTAATGCTTGTCACTAGGGCCTGAGTGCCATGATTTCAGATCTGAGCCTATTATGTTTTCATGAATATATTTGTGTTCTTGATACTATCTTGCAACTTGTAGACACCTATTACAAGTTATGATCCGCATACCCCAAGGTGACAATAACTGGGATTCTTTCTGCTGATTACCGTAGTTTGAGGAGTTCATGTATTCACTAAGTGCTAATGCTTTGGTCCTGTTCTGTATTAAAAGGAGGCCTTAATATCCCTTAATTTCCATTAGGACCCCGCTGCCATGGGAGGGTAGGACAAAAAATGTCATGCAACTTATTTTCCATAAGCACGTATGACTATATTCGGAATACATTCCTACATTATATTGATGAATTGGAGCTTGTTCGATGTCACCCTAGGTTATGACTGCTATAATGAATATCATCCGACACAATTATCATTGCCGATCCATCGCCTACGAGCTTTTCACATATTGATCCTTGATAAGTTACTTTCGTTGCTACCGCTGTTACAATCACTACAAAACTGCTACTGTTACTTTTGCCACCGTTGCCATTACTTCCATATTACTTTGCTACTAAATACTTTGCTGCAGATATTAAGTCTTTCAGGTGTGGTTGAATTGACAACTCAGTTGCTAATACTTGAGAATATCTTTGGCTCCCCTTGTGTCGAATCAATAATTTTTTGTTGAATACTCTACCTTCAAAAACTGTTGCGATCCCCTATAATTGTGGGTTATCACTGGGTAGCACATACATACCTCTAGGGGCTGCAAGTCTTTGGAATATGGGGGCACACTTATGGTTCCCCTCGGGTTGTCTCGAGCACAAGTGATGGCCTTGATCTTGGCTTCCATGTCCGCCTCAGCAAGTTCTTCGAGAAGCACTCGGGTAGGGTCGCTTGGCTCCTCATACATCTACATCAGGTGGACCCGGGCCTGTAGCGGCTGGGTCCGGCAAGTGAGAAATGCCTCCAAAAAATCCATCCCATTGATGCCAGCATTCACAACACTGATGAGGGTGGTGGACAGGATGTCAACCTCTGCCTTCTCTTTCTTCGCCACAGAGAGCGACGGAGGTGCCCTCACCCTCTCCGAAGAGTACAGCTGGAGACCTGGCTGAGTGCTGGCGCTAGGGACGTGAAGGATATGTCCTAGCGGCAATAATTAAGTTGTTATTTTATATTTCCATATTCATCATAAAGGTTTATTATTCATGCTACAATTGTATTGATTGGAAACCTTAATACATGTGTGAATATATAAACAAATACCATGTCCCTAGTGAGCCTCTACTAGACTAGCTCGTTGATCAAATATGGTTAAGGTTTCCTAACCATGGACATGAGTTGTCATTTGATAATGGGATCACATCATTAGGAGAATGATGTGATGGAAAAGACCCATCCGTTAGCTTAGCATAATGATCGTTCTGTTTTATTGTTATTGCTTTCTTCATGTCAAATACATATTACTTTGACTATGAGATTATGCAACTCCTGGATACCGGAGGAATGCCTTGTGTGCTCAAACATCACAACATAATTGGGTGATTATAAAGATGTTCTACAGGTATCTCTAAAGGTGTTTGTTGAGCTGGCATAGATCGAGATTACGATTTTTTACTCCGAGTATCCGAGAGGTATCTTTGGGCCCTCTCAGTAATACACATCATAAGCTTGCAAGCAATTGACTAAGGAGTTACTCACGCGGTGATGTATTACGGAACGAGTAAAGAGGCTTGCCAGTAATGAGATTGAACTAGGTATCAAGATACCGACGATCGAATCTGGGGCAAGTAACATACCGATGGATAAAGGGAATTATGTATGTTGTCACAACGGTTCGACCGATAAAGATCTTCATAGAATATGTAGGAGGCAATATGAGCATCAAGGTTCCACTATTGGTTATTGACCAGAGAGGTGTCTTGGTCATGTCTACATAGTTCTCGAACCTGTAGGGTCCGCATGCTTAACATTCGATGATGATATTGTATTATATGAGTTATCTGATTTGGTGACCAAATGTTGTTCGGAGTCTCGGATGAGATCACAGAAATGACGAGGAGTCTCAACATGGTTGAGAGGTAAAGATTGATATATAGGACGATAGTATTCGGACTCCGGAACTGTTCCGACGTGTATCAGGTATTTATCAGAGTACCGAAGGGGTTACGGGAAACCCCGGGGGGAATATATGGGCCATATGGGCCATGAGAGGGGACAGACCTGCCCAAAAGGGGTTACACCCGCCCTATGGCAGGAGGCCGAATTGGGACAAGGAAAAAGGGGGTTCGGCCCCTGAGGGAGTCCTGGATTCAGGGGTCCTCAGGTGTCTGGCCCTGGAGTATGGGCCAGGTTGGATGGGCCGTACAAGATCAAGCTGAATATTATTCACCGTGTCCGGGTGGGACTTGTTAATATGTAGACCGCAAGAATAGAGTGGGAAGCTTCCTTCTCTGATCAACCGACTTTGAACATACTCTAGGCCCCTCCAGTGTGTATATAAACCGGAGGGGTTAGTCCGTAGAGGCTATCTTCTTCACCATCATTGGAATTCTCATAGGCTAGACATCTAGGGTTAGCCATTACGATTTCGAGGTAGATCAACTCTTGTAATCTTCATACTCGTCCTATATAATCAAGCAGGAGTCGGGTTTTACCTCCCTTAAGAGGGCCCGCACCTGGGCAAACTTTGTGTCCCCTGGCTTCCTGTACCATTGATCCTTATTCGCACAGCTTGGGCCCCCCTACCCGAGATCCACCGGTTTTGACACCAACATTGGTGATTTAATTGAGAGCTTTGTCGTGCTGTCTGCAAAAAGTGATCTATGGCTTGCCTAGTCATCAACAAGAATATCACTTCCGAAGGGTGCCTAGCTTCGGGGCAGACCCTCCAGATTGGCGGCTTAACCATAAGGGCTCACGCGGCCGTCGAACCCGTAACTCCCCCCATGGCCGCCGGACAACGTCCCCACATTGGCCCAAAGTAATACGAAAAATTAGATCCGGAAGATGTTTCGTATTTAAATGAACTGCTAGGTCGCATTGCCGCCCTGGGGGTCTCAACGGACCATGATCGGATTGGGCTCAAGCCCGACTAGAGGGAAATTAACTACCCGCCAATCACCCACTTCATGGCGGTCGTTGAGGAACCGGCTAAAGATACTTCCCTCCCCATATTGAAAACTAAGTATGTTCGGGTCCCTGAATCCCCTGAGCCGGATACTTCCCCTTTGGATGGGACCTTACGCCGTCCAGACTCTGGTTCAAGTGTAGGATTACCGGAGCCTTTGCGCTTAGCTAGACCCAAATCGGTCACGTCGAAAGCCATTCTGGATCCAAACACGGATGTGGGACAGGATCCAAAATTTAATCCACCCACCCACCACATTCTATATTCTCCAAGCAACTCAGGTCCTCCAGATATATACGACCTGATGTATGTGCGGCAGCAGCCTCAGGAAACGGTCCACCACTTTTGGGCCAGATTCCTGCTCGTTAAAAACAGGTTTAAAGACTGCTCGGACAATGACATAGTCTCGGTTTTCCACCGTAAATGCACTGACGAAGGAATATTGAATGCCCTCAACCGTCGCCACATACAGAGTTTCACAGAATTATCGCAAGCAGTACAAAAGTACCGTGCAATGGAAAGCACATGGGAGGCCTAGAAAACTCAACTGGAGCCCTCTTCCTTGATGCAGTGTGCGATCCGGGCCAAACGGATACATCCTAGCGGGTCACCCGACCACCAGTATACAGGGAGGAAGAACAAACCCTTCATGGGACACAGGCCCGTTCTTGACGAACTGCTGGACAAACCGTGCCCGATTCACGCAACTCTGCACACAGTCCCAACCCATAGCCTCCGAGCATGTTGGGTATTCCGACAACTAGTAAAAAGTGGAGAGGCCATCCTCACTACAACTCCAGAGAGATGCTCACCGGAGAAGGACAACTTTAACGTCCTAATAGTCTTCGAGACCTTTTCTTTGAACAATCGGTGCAAACGGGCGCTCTGCGACCTCGCCGAAGTCCATCAAGTTACCGCACTGAGCCCACGGAACGAGACAGCAATAACCTTCACGGCTGAAGAAGAACCAAATGCTCGGTTAGTCTGAGCACCCACCGCCTTAGTACTAAACCCCATTGTTGACGGTTTTCGGCTTACTAAAGTGCTCATGCATGGCGGCAGTGGACTTAACCTCATTTATGAGGGCATGCTCGACAAAATGCAGATGGATAGATCACGCATCGAGCAAAGCAATACCACCTTTCGAGGTATTATCCCCAGTCGAGAGGCACACTGCTCGGGAAAAATTAAACTGGATGTGCTGTTCGGCACACCTGAGAACTATAGATCCAAAGAATTGCTCTTTCATGTGTTCCCCTTGAATAGTGGGGGTATCACGCCATCCTCGGCCGGGATGCTTTCTCATGCTTTCAAGCTATACCCCATTATGGGTATATGAAACTCAAAATGCCCGATGGGATTATCACAATCTCGAGCGACCCGAACAAAGCACTTCGTGCCAAAAACAAAACTGTATCCTTGGCCCTCGAGGCACTATCTGAAGCTCTAGCGGTGGAGTAATTAACCACCATATGGTCCACGGTGGATAGGGACAATGTGATCCTCGATAAGAGATCCAAATCCACCTCTTTCAAGCCAGCCGAGGAAATAGTGAAATTCCAAATTCACCTGACGGACCGTAATAAAACAACATCTATCGGAGCACAGCTGGATCCGGAAGTAGATGCCGCCCTACACACATTCCTGCGAGAGAATTGGGATATCTTTGCCTAGCACCCTTCAGACATGCCCGGCATCCCAACAAGACTGGCCGAACACAGTCTTAATGTAATCAAGGGATTCTAACCCGTGAAGCAGACACTACGGTGATTCTCCGAACCCAAGCATCAAGCCATGGGAGAAGAGCTGGCCAAATTGTTAGAGGCTGGGTTTATTAGGGAAATTAAGCATCCGGACTAGTTAGCCAACTTGGTCATGGTACCAAAGAAGGACAAATCCTGGCGCCTATGTGTTGATTTCAAGGACCTCAACAAGGCTTGCCCTAAAGATCCCTTCTCATTGCCTCACATTGACCAAATTATTGATGCAACTGCAGGGCATGACTCTTTGTGTTTCCTTGATGCTTATTCCGGATGCCATCAGATTAAGATGAAGGAATCAGACCAGGCGGCAACTGCATTCATCACTCCTTATGGTCCCTTCTGCTTCAACACTATGCCCTTCGGACTCAAAATCGCTGGGGCTACCTACTAGCGCATGATTCAAACTTGCCTGGAAAAGCAAATAGGCAAAATGGTGGAAGCATATGTGGATGACGTGGTCATGAAGACAAAGCACGTCGAGACACTGGTGGACGATCTTTGCCTCACCTTTGACAACCTCCGAATATACGACATACGGCTTAATCCGGAAAAATGTGTCTTTGGAGTACCGGCCGGAAAGCTTCTTGGGTTCATTGCTTCCCATAGAGGAATTGAAACAAACCCAGCCAAGATCCGTGCATTGTCACAATTGGCTAAACCAATAGACCTAAAGCAAGTCTAGAAGCTAGTGGGTCGTGTTTCCGCCTTAAGCCGCTTCATCTCCAAATTGGGTGAAAAGGCGCTGCCACTCTACAAGCTATTACGATGCACATACAACTTCAAATGGACGGATGCTGCCACAGCCGGACTGGAAGAGATCAAAACCCTTCTTGCAAGCAACCCAATCCTAGCTGCACCAGGTGTTGGAGAACCCATTTTCTTATATATTTCGACGACTAACCAAGTGGTTAGTGTTGTGCTCGTCGTCGAACGAGGGGAAGAGGGACATAAATTCCACTCCCAAAAACCAGTCTATTATCTATCGGAGGTCCTTTCACCTTGCAAATCCCGATGCCCCCACTACCAGAAGATAGCCTACATAGTCTTCATGGCATCCCATAAACTGCAACACTACATTCAAGAGTGCTCGATCACAGTGGCATTTGAAGTACCCCTCAATGACATTATCAATAACATGGACGCTACTGGCCGCATAGACAAATGGGCCATTAAGCTTTTACCATTTGAAATCATATACAAGCCACACCGGGCTATTAAATCCCAGGTATTGTCCGTTTTTGTCGTTGAATGGACGGAAGCCGAACTCCCTAAAGAGTATAGCACATACTCCAATTGGATTATGTACTTCGACGGCTCTAAAATGCTGGTTGAACTGGGGGCTGGCATCATCCTAACATCCCCCTTTGGGGACACAGTCCGATATGTACTACAAATTATGTATACGGATTCCAACAATGCAGCCAAATATGAGGCACTACTACATGGTCTTCAAATGGCCGTCTCCATGGGTATACAATGCCTGGAGGTGCGCGGTGGCTCCAACCTTGTAATATCCCAAGTCAACGGAGAGATCGAAGCAAAGGACCCAAAAATGGTGGCATATCGCAACGCCATACTAAAAATATCACCCCGGTTTGAAGGACTGGAATTTCATCACGTCGCTCGAGAGAGTAATCAGGCAACTGACATCCTCACTCGTATGGGCGATAAGCGCGACCCTGTGCCACCCAACACCTTTGTGGAAAGGCTCTTTAAGCCATCTGTTGTGTGGTAGGGTGAGAGCAGAAAAGGCAATACGGACCTGACCACACCCCCAGCCACCGAACACAATGCAGACATTGTCGGCGGTCCAGATATCGAGATAACACCCTCTGCTCAAGAGATTATGGTGGTTATCGCTCCCTGGACTAAACCATTCCTGGCCTACCTTAATAGGCAAGAGCTCCCCAATGATCAAAATGAGGCTCGATACATAGTTCGGCACTCTAAAGCCTTTAAGGTACATGAGGGTGAAATGTATAAAAGAAGTACCACCGGAGTCCTTAAAAGGTGTACCTCCGAAAAAGAGGGAAGGTAGCTCTTCACAGAAATACATGCTGGCCTCGGTGGTCATCATGCCGCAGCTTCAGCCCTCGTAAGCAAGGCATTCCGAACATGATTTTTCTGGCCCACAGCTCGAGCAGATGCTCAAGCCCTTGTCCAACGTTGCGTAGGCTGTTAGCTTCTCGCCAATCAAAGCCACATGCGTCCCACTGCATTAAGAACAATCCCCATTACTTGGCCCTTTGCGGTCTGGGGGCCTGACATGGTTGGACCCCTTAAAGGGGGAGCCACAAAAAGAAATACTTGCTGGTAATGGTTGATGAATTCACTAAATGGATAAAGGCCAAACCAGTTAAAACAGCGGAGGCCGGACCAGTGATTCACTATATATCTGGCGTAGTCCACCAATGGTGTCCCGCACAGCATCGTCACTGATATCTTCATAACTGATGAGGTGAAAACTTGGTGCGCTAAGTTGAGCATTAAACTCGATTATGCATCAGTATACCACCCTCAAACAAACAACCAAGTCGAATGGGCCAATGGTCTGATCATGAGTGGTATTAAGCCCAGACCAGTGCCCTCGTTACGAGAATATGACAAGCACTAGGTTAAGGAACTCCATTCTGTACTTTGGGGACTCCGGACCATGCCCAATCGAACAACCGGATATACACTTTTTTTATGGTGTACGACGCAGAGGTCGTATTGCCCTGCGATATTATTGATGACTCACCTAGAGTGAGCATGTACGAAGAGAAAGAAGCCGAACTGGATTGGCAGGATGACCTAGATGGACTCTAAGAGGAGCATGATGTTGCTAAGGCCCGTTCCGCATTCTATCAACAACAGCCAGGCATTACCAAAGCAGATAAGCGGGCTAAATCATAGAATGTCGGAGAACTTGTTCTACGCCACCCGGAGAAGAAAAAGGATAAGCTCAAACCCAAATGGGAGGGCCCCTTCGTCATAGATGAAGTCTTTACTGGAGGGGACTATCACCTGTGCAATGCAGAGGATAATCGCCTTGAGCCGATCCCATAGAATGCCGCCCGGCTCCGAAGATTTTACACATAGTTTGGCCTCCTTAGGTTTCATCTTAAACTAGGTTTTTTCTTTTTTCTCTCCCGTTTTAATTTTTTCCCTTTTCTTCTCAAATGTATGTTCAGATCAACTGCATTATTCGGGGTACACATCTTTAAATGTATACACCCCACCATACATGGGGGGTTCTTTTAAAGAAGCATTTTATTGAAAAGCTTACAAGCTTCATTCGTCCATAATGGTTGTTGTTTCTGCCATTTTATTCACCTCTATGACTTACGTTTTTGCCAAGCTGGGTTACCTTGCTCCTGTGTTTATACCCTACATTCCTGATTGTTCGGCTAGGGTGTAAAGGGAGTACCTCTGTGATTGCTACAACCGGGTTATCTGGACCTGTACCTCAGACGGGTGAAGTTGAAAGCTTGCGTTCTTAAGGGAATAATTGGTCGGTACGTATACAACAGACTGTTTTTGGAAAAAACTAAGAAATTGGCTGCCTGTACTTCGGATACGAGCCTAGCCCATGGAAAGGAATCCCTAACGGAATTATTTTTCTTGCAAGTTGTTTCTTATGTTAAAAAGTAATATAACATAACTCCCGGAACACTTTTGTCTGTTCAAGCAATATGACTGGATTGGCTAGTTTCCAAAGATACCAAACGTTTCTTTGCTAGACGTGGTATATGGAAACACTCCAACTTCTTGGTTCGCAGGCGGAAGCCGAAGGTCTATGATGACAAAAAATTTACAAGTGCGGCAGGAGATAAGTTCGGTCATAAAGTACATTGTTACATAGAATTGAACGACTACTCTCTTTCTACACCATCTAGTAGACTATCTAATTTGCAATCTTGTTGCGAAAATTTCGCCGCTGTCATTACTTGATTGTATACCAAGCTTACAGGAATTTCCTTCCCATCAGGTCTTTGCGGTCCAACTCGAGCCATATTGTAACATCCAAATTTTCAATTTCGAATGTTATACATTAGGACATCATTGCATATCATATTTTAACGCATTTTTGGTTGATCCTAGAAATTCTAAGCAACTCAAGGACCCACGTAGAGAGTTGGGGATTTCGTTATTTTCATATTTGAGTTTTCTCAAATTTTGAAAAAGGATCATTAGGTTTTAATTATTTTTTCTCTTTGTATATTTCTAATATGAAAATAAAAGAGAGGGGATAAAATGACTTCTCCAAATAAAAGAAATATTGGAGGAAAAATACTAAAATCGAATAAGATTTTTATTTGGACTTTTATTGCTATTTTATTTGAATTAGGAAAAATGCGTTTTTCAAAATTGCACTAGAGGCCCAAATAAATGTTCACTTTGTCTGCACTATTATTGATGACCGAAAAATTTTATTTCAGGATTTTTAGACTCCGTTTAGTATTTCTTTTATTAGTTTTTCCGCGCCAGGATTATAAAAAAAAGTGAACCGACTTAACGGGTCGTGTACGACCTGGCCACTGTGCCCGGCCAGCCCTTAAAGGCCAAGGCCCGTGACCCCGCAGCCACCCGCCAGCCCCGCCGCCCAAACCATAGCCCGCCGCCGCCGCCCGTCGCCGTTGCCGCCCGCGGTGCTGTTCCCCGTCGCCGCCGCCGCCCGCGACGCCGTTCCCTATTGCCCGGCTGCCGCCGACCCCGCCCGCCTCGCCAGAGCCACCCGCCGCCGCCGCCGATCCCGCCGCCACCGAGGTAGACGCCGCCATCGTCCGGTTTTCTTGGGAAAATGGATCGGTTTTTTTTCAAAACCCTAGATCTAGTTTTTTTCAGATCGGTTTGGTTTTTTTTCGGTTTAGTTAAATAGCGGACGTTCGTCCGTACGTTCGTTTTGACAAACGTTGTTCGTCCGTTAGCCGCAGATAGCGAACGTTCATTCATTAATCTGTTCGTCTTGTTTTAGTTTCCAGGGTTTTTCCACAATTTTTTTCGATCGTGATTTCTGCCCTAATCTTCGTTTTAGTTTATCTTCTCGCTTGTTTATCCGATTCAGGTTAAACAAGCACCTAGACCTTCATCTCGAAGCCCTCTTTCTGTTTAACCAACTTGAACAAGATCTTGTTACTTTTGTAGTTTGAGTTTCGTTGCTCTGTTTGATTTGATTCTTTTTGCAAACCGGAGTTCTTCAGTTAAACTTTCTGGTTAGATATTCTTATTTGAGTTTTACCCATGCTTCTAGTTGAGTGCTTATGTATATTATTGTTTGTTTGCGATAGAATACCCAGAGTGTGAAATGTGCTACTACGAGTCCCTAGGTTTTGCGGATCATCAGCAAGTCAAGTAACACTTTGATCATACCTCTTTATTACCCATTTTTTATGGATTAGTTACAACCCTCAAATATTGCATGGTTAGGATCTGATTTACCATGTGGGTTTTGGGGAGGAGATGATGAGGTAGGACCTATTGCCCTTTTTATTATCAAACCTTTGGGAGTTACTTCTATGTTATGCTCAGGATTGCTATGCTATGCTCGTAGACATGGAGTGGGTGAGTGTATCCATGGCATATGTGAGTATTGTTAATTAAAGGTTAATTTAAGGTGGCTACTTAAATACACATCTGGGTGGATTGGTTGAGGCACCCTGGAGTACCCAGTGGTTGTCAGGGCACCTGGAGAATCCAGTGTTGTCCTATGATATTCCGGAGTACCCGTGTGATCATCCTACGGTTCGCCACCCAGGCTCAAAGGGATCATAAGATTATTCATGCTAGAAACTTTCATGTGCAGACAAGCCAATATCAGCTCTGGCATAGTTGAGTAAGTTGCGTGAGCTCTTGAAGAGGTAGACTAGCAGACGTAGTGGGTTGTAGGTGGTACTGTCTACCCAGAGTAGGGAGTTAATGCTTCAGAAAGACTATGTCTCGATCCTAGGATCATGGATGTGTTCAAGTCTTGTGGGGAAAAGTGCGCAAACCTTTGCAGAGTGTACAAACTAATCATGGTTAGAAGTGTCCCCGGTTATGGACATCTTGAGTATCTGGTTCTTGGATTATCATGTTGATCTCATCACTCTAAATTAATTTGATTGGGTTTTAATGATGATGCTTAATTAGGATTGAGTTGGAGGAACCTTCTCACTATTTAACAACCACCATGATAGTTAATCAAAATTTATTCCTTTGTTGTAGGGAAAAATTGGCTTTATGCAAAACTGTAACCATAGAGCTTTCCACCAGCCATATATGCATGTAGTGATAGCATTTATTCTGTTCATTACTCCATGTGTTACATTGCCAGCATATTCCATGTGCTGACCCGTTTCGGGTTGCAACATATCATGTTGCATACTTTTCAGACGACGAGTAAGGTGTCGTAGGTCGATGTCGTTCACTCAGCTATGCCGCTAGAGTTGATGGACTCACTTTATCTTCCAAGCCTTCTGCTATTATCTTATTTAGATGGCGTTAAGTTGTATTATTGTAATAAGTTCTATTTTGAGACATTCAATGTAATAAGTGAGTGATTGGAACTCTGTTATAAATCATCAAGTACTGTGCGTGTCAGCATTACCGATCAGGGATGACACTGATGCACATAGACTAGAGTGTTTGAGGTCTGGTCGCTACAAAATGCTATCAGAGCACACACTGACTATAGGACATGACCACTAAGTTAAACCATAGGTCTCTATAGGATGGAAGAGTCAGGGAACAAGTTCACAGAACCGGATGAAGACACTCCTTTTGGACGACACTTGAAGGAAGTTACTAGGTACTTGAACATTGGAATACCAAGCTTCACCGGGACCTACATTGCCGCTTTACCAGAAGAGGAGAGTTGGATGATTCGAGTTCATGTTCCAGGAAGGACGTTCAGGCCAGTCACTGAGCCCATAGAGTTTCCCTTTGATGCACCAACATGGGGTCTAGGAAAGAGCATGGCAGCCCACATCACCATGGGATGCACTGGAGAAGTTTACCACAAGCATCTCAAGGATATTATCTACCAGATATGTGGGAGCTGAGATGAGCAATGGGAGATGATCAGCACCAGGAGGGACAAGTCCATTGGAGCTTTCATCCAGGAGTTAAACTAGCACATTCGTCGCCAGGAGAACCAGATGTGCGCAGGCATGATAGATCTGAAGAAGGCAATGACCGGGATCACGGAGCTGGAGGAGGAACTCAAGTCTACACGCGATGGATATGAGGAGAAAATGACGATACTCATGGAGAAGAATGACGATCTGACAAGGAAGCTAGGAGTATTCATGGGAGACCCCACGCCAGGAGAAAATGACGATGATTCTAAGGACATTCGTTCATAGGACTACATCATCATCGACGACACCGACTCAGACCCCGACGATACCGATGATGACTATGTTGATGAAGCTGGAGCGCATATCATGGAGTCTTCTATCGATTAAAACTTCTAGTCGACCACCATATCAGTAGTTGTATTCCCTAATGTATATAGTATATTCCGAGCACTTTTGTAATGATAGTTAGACCGTTTGTATGCCCTTGTTTAAATTGATTGAAGTGATATGATTGTGTTTGTCTCATGTGCATATGGGTAGTGTTTTCCATATAGACCTCATTCTATTCTGTTTTCTCACCTTTTCTAAACCCATCAGATGCCTCCCAGACGTGACAATGGATTTTCTTTCCCACCGGAGCTCACTCAGTTGATCTAGCATTAGAACACTTTGATGCAGCTACTAGTTCAGAATCAGAATCAGGGGAACAACAACCCACCACCACCACCACCTATTGATCACTTAGCCCATTTCCTAAGGCTGAATCTGCCGGTGTTCTCTAGTAGCACCGAGCCGATTGTTGCAGATGATTGGCTCCGCAAGATTGGAAGGGAGCTGACCATTGCAGGATGCGCAGATGTAGAGAGAGCGTGTTTTCTCGCACATCAGTTTGATGGACCAGCAGCATCATGGTGGGAGAATTTCACAGCCACTTACCCCATTGACACTGTTACATGGGATCAGTTTCAGCAGGCTTTCTGCACTGCCCATGTTTTAGCTGGAGCTATGAACATGAAGAAGCGAGAGTTTTGCAACTTGCGCCAAGGAGGATGCATAGTGGGCCAGTATGTGGATGAGTTTAGTAAGTTAGCACATTATGCCCCGGATGATGTCGCTACAGATGCTGCTAGGGGAGGAGAAGTTTCTGGAAGGACTGAATGATGAGCTGAGCATGTAGTTGATCGTGGCAACCTTCAACAACTACCAGGAGTTGGTAGATAGAGCTCTTATGATTGAAGGGAAGCAGCAACAGATAGACAACCGCAAGAGGAAGTATGGACAAGGGAAGTACAATTCAGGAGCTCAGCAGAGACCTCGTTTTACCCCGAACTCGGGAGGACACATTCACCACAACCATGGAGGCCATAATTCCAATGGAGGAAGTTCGCATAACCATAGTGGCCCCAAGAATGGGAATGGGAATGGAGGAAGCAATGGCCAGAACTGTTCCAACCCAGCAACGCCCGCCAAGAAGGATCTAAGTCACATTACTTGTTTCAAGTGAGGGAATAATGGACATTACGCCACTGAGTGTTCTGAAGCAAAGAATGGAAATGGCAATGGAAGCTCTGGGAAGAAGCCCAATCCTTTCAACAGGGGACAAGTGAACCACGTTAGCATGGAGGAGGTGGAAGCGCAACCCGATGCAGTTATAGGCAAGTTTTTGATTAAGTCATTTATTGCAATCGTTCTTTTTGATACTGTGCATTGCATTCATACATATCAAGGGGATTTGTGGATATGTATAACCTGCTAACCCAAGCCCTTTGGTCACCCATGTTAGTAACCTCGCTAGGAGCAGAGTATATGGCCAGCCTATGGTGTGATCTGTTACCATTAAGGATTGGTAACTACAGGTTCCCCTCATACCTAATCATATTGGAATCGCAAGGACTGGATGTGATATTAGGCATGGATTGGTTATCTAAGTATGGAGGGAACATTGACTACGCCAGTAAGTCGATTATGCTTACCACCCCAGAAGGAAGGAGGATTAAGTATGTATCCTGGCATGTGCCGAAGAGGACTCAAGTGGATTCCTTATCAGGAGTTGTACAGGAAGAAGAACCAGTGGTGAAGGATTTCCGTGATGTATTTCCAGAGGCGTTGCCAGGCATGTCACCAGATCGGGACATTAAGTTTTTGATTGAGCTTTTTCCAGGCACAGGGCCAATATCAAAGAGACCGTATCGAATGCCCGCGCAAGATTTGGAGGAAATTAAGAAGCAGATTAAGGAGTTACTGGATAAAGGTTATATTCGCCCAAGTTCATCACCTTGGGGATCACAAGTACTTCTACTGGAGAAGAAGGATGGATCATTAAGGATGGTGGTTGATTACTGTGCGTTGAATGAAGTGACGATCAAGAACAAGTACCCACTGCCGATGATCAATGATTTGTTTGACCAGTTGCAAGGAGCTAAAGTATTTTCCAAGATTGATCTGCGATCAGGATACCACCAGCTGAAGATTCAAGAGCAGGATATACCTAAGATAGCTTTTACCACAAGGTACGGGCTATATGAGTATACCGTTATGTCATTTGGTTTGACTAACTATAAGTACATCTAGTGCCCCTTAGTGATTTTGGTGTATTGAAGACTTATAAGTTAAGGGACTAACATGTTTGTGAGTGTACACAGACTCTATAAGTCAATGAGGAGTTTGATATTTACAGTGAAAGTCGACCCCTAAAATTGAATGTCTTCGGCTGAAGACTTTGGTTCTCCTGAAGACTTTGAAAGTGAATAAATTGGTGTGACCTTGAAGACTTCGATATTCATGCGAGGAATCTGAAGTGTGAAGACTTTTGTTTTCGTGGTTTCATTTTCTCTTTCTTGAGTCATAGGAAACACCGTACTGTTAAAGGGGGTCGAGGTAATACTAAGGAATCAGATTTCCAAGTGATGCTCATCTCAAAATCCTACACCTACCCAATCCTTCGAGTGAAGCCATTGGAAATCTCATATCAGTTCAGTCAATTTCTTCAGTGACAGAGACGAAGATCTTCTGATCTTTGAGGAATTTGTTCTGACTAAGGAGTTAGGAATTCGCCAGTGCGGATTGCCTACGCAGTGAGGAACATGATAGCCCTGAGGAATTCGAACCTCAAACCCGACCGTTGCTGAGCCGCACGCCAGCTGTCCCAAAATATCTACCACCTAACGGTCATATCTGCCAAGGGCATTTATGTCTTATCATGTCGGGCTGCTCCCTAGGCTATAAATAGCTGCCCCCTACAACCACTAGCTGGTTGGCTGCTCTGAGAGAAGCTGACACTTGTCATTTGAGAGCATCCCATCCTCCGAGGACATTGAGCGAAAATCATCAAGTGTGGAAAACCCAAATCCCAAACCCAAACCTACAAACCCCAAAGTGATTGAGCATCATTGAAGAGGTTTTTCATGTGTGGAACCGATGCTTGTTACCTTTGAGGACTATGTATCCTCCAGACGGTTAGGCGTCATGGTCTGAGCATCCAAGAGGAATTGTGGATTGCCGAGTGACCAAGTCTATGAAGGTTTGGAAGTCACGTGTGAAGACTTACCACTACTGTTGGGCGAGGTCTGTGTGATCTTAGCTCAGGGAGAATACGGTGAGGACTGTGTGTCCGGGACTGTGTGTCCTTGAGTTTAAATACTTAGCCGCTCCAACCAGACGTACAACTGTCACAGCAAGTCATTGTCTTCACCAAGCCAACTGGTTCTATTTCCTCAACCCTTTCATTTCCTCAGTTATATGTTGATGTACCTGATCATTACTATTTGAAGACTCTGACTGAAGACTTTATCTAATTCCTCAATCCTATTTCTTTAGTCTGTTAGTCTTCATCCTGCTTATCCTGTGTTTACGCTTTCTGTACTCTGTGTTTGTCTTTCATTTCATCATGATGACTATGTTGTTACTCTATTTTGCTTATACCTGAGTACTTATTCCACTGCAACTAGTTCTTCGCTTAGGAATTTCCTCACCCTGAAATTCCTCAGTGAAGAATTCATAAAAATCGCCTATTCACCCCCTCTAGTCGACGTAACGCACTTTCAATTGGTATCAGAGCAAGGTACTCCCTTGTTCTGTGTGATTTTGGTTTAATCACCTGGAGTTTTAGTTATGTCGACTGCAGGTATGATCAAGGTCTCGGCTGGGTGTCCTACCTTTGATGGGACGGACTACCCCTACTGGAAGAACAAGATGCGTATGCATCTTAAGGCAATTGATAACGATCTCTGGTACGTTGTGGAAAATGGTGTTCCCTCAGTCACTCCGTCTCTGAATGCTACCACTACTAGGGAAAAGCCTAGCAGCAGCGCGGGTTTTGGGCCTCTTAGTAGTGCGGGGACCGGCGCTACTAATAAGGCTCTACAGCTAACGTATAGCAGTAGCACCTATTTCCCACGCTACAGCTATACATGAATAGATGTAGCACTCTTTAGAAAAGGGCGCTACTGATATTATCTGCAGCGCTGTTTACAAGGAAGTTCTATTGGTAAGGCGGCGCTACTGCTAAATTTTCCCCCTCGCTACTACTAGTTTTATTAGTTTTTTTCCCTACATATTTGTTTTGTATTTGAATAGGCTTCATACAATAATATTTAGCATATCATACACATACAAATGTAATCATAGCATATACATACAATTAGTCTCATCAAATCATGTCATCATCATAATCATCATCCAACACAAAGTGGTCTCTCGTCATCATCTCGAAAATAGCGATACAAGTCTCGATTACTTGCAAATACATCGTCATCCATCTAAACAATGATATACGCGAGAAGAGCTATCACTTTGAGTACATGAGTTCGTATCCCTCTCTCGCATTAGCGTCAACCTAAACTAACTACTGCCTGTCGCTCGGAAACCGGAAACCGGTACACCTAGGCCTGACACTCCGGCCACTCGTCGTATATATACTCCTGAAGTAGTACTTCTTCGCCATCTATGATCTATGCACTTGCATCGTCACATGAGTCGATGATATGCAACATATATAGTTGAGCAACAAAAAGAGACAGACTTGGTAAAAATAGAAACAACATATCATAAGCATAAATAACAAAGTTCATCGTACCCAAAATGCCCTAACTAGAGTGATTTTCGCTAGCCGAGGAGGAGGACGGTTTGATTACATCACAAATAAAGTTTTACCGTGCATAACTCAATGTTTTTTCATACATAAAGTATGGACTAACTGGACACATTGTCATATATCGACAATCACTCCACAATGTCGTGCCATCCACCCTTGTCAGGGAGATAGTCCTCGAGCTTACTGAAAGGCTTCATGTCGAGATGCTGACAGGCTATCCATGTTCATACGTCTTCCCACGACATTTGTCCTTCTCCGTAGAACATTCCTGTTTTTCCGACAAGCTCCTTCATGATGATTTGGGCAAGTTCACGCTGGATGTTATAGAACTCAGCTCGAAGTCGATGATCCTCGATATCTCCTATGTCCTTTGCCCATTGCAGAATATGACATGCGAAGGTTCTGGTAATCCCGTCTATACTCGAGCATGTGGTGTAGGACATAGAATCCATCATTAAGAGAATCGTTCGGTTGTTGGATGCAGCAGAAGTCGGTCTTATGGCTGAAGGCGACCCTGCCGCCCCTTCTCTTCTTGTCACTGACCTCTCTACCCCTTGCTTCGTAGTAAAACATAGCACTTTCGAGAACATCCTTGATGTGGGTGTAATCCTTTTTTTGAATGTTCTTCGACGAGTCTAAGTAAAGAGCGTGGGAGAATCGGGGGTAGAGAATGATGAGGACGACGTGCCCGCCGCTGCACAAAATAAGTACACCTCAAATTAATTAGCCTCCACCGTGCAATGAATGATTGAAATCGAAGGAAGGATAGTAGCGTGGATGACTTACACGAGATGATAAGGCTCGAGAATCGCCTCCTTGTCCTTATTGGCGAGCATGAAACTGACGATGTAATCCCTCGCGTATTCAACGTGCTTTGCGCAGACTCCCAAGAAGCCCTCGTGCATGTAGTACGGGTCAGCGACATAGATATGAGGTATCTGCTCAACCCCGATGATGTAGTTCATGTGCAAGGCATAAAGGCAGACAAACGTAAAATCCAGCTTCTTCACGTGAAACATGTCAAATATGTAATCGAATCAGATGAAGAACTTATCCGCAGGGAAGCTGTCGACGTACGACATTTGCCGCGGAGCATTAACCACGTAGAGTGGGTATCCTGGATCTTTCCAGGCGATGAGGCCTTTCTCTACCCGCAGCACATCGTCATGAAGTCTCCTTAGATTGCCGAATTTGGCCTGTAGCGCTGTTGCAGGTAGGATTGGTTGACCGGGGATATGCCATTTATCCGCATCGGGGATATCTATACGGTCCTGAAGCCGAGGCTGCTGAGGCGGCTGGATCATATAATCAGCTTTTTTGCCTTTCCTCGCTCTCTTCCTAGACTTCTTTACTACCAGAAGGTCGTCCATAATACGTTGAGACGGCAATTCAGGCACCGACTCATGAAGCTCAAACCTTGAGGAGGTGCTAGTATAGACATACTATTCAGCGCCATCGTCATCCTCATCCTCATCCACGGCCACGTCATCAGTGACTAATGGAGCCTCCTCCTTACCCCATCCGCTATCAACCAACTCGACACCCGATGCTAATTGGGTAGGTGGGGTGTTGATGTTCATACCTTGCTGAGGCTGCGTGCTCGTGGGTGTGCTCCCGGCCGCCTCCAGACGAAGCAGACTCTTTGGCCACAACAGGACCCACCCATTGTAACAATCACCAAGCCGCCATGGGGTCTCGTCGTCATCCCCCACTAGTATTAGAGGAGGCAAATTCTCGTGGCCCGGTTTGACACTGGCCATGGAAACCTTGAAGACGTTCGGGGGGATCGGCCAGCTGTGGAACAATGGTTCCTTCGGCTCCATTATTGTCGCCTTCCCCATGTCCACCTTCTGGTCGCCGATGGTGTACAATATGGTGCACGGGGTTTCGTCGGCCTGCATAGAAAAGTCTGCGATGTGAGACATCTGAAAGGAAACGAAAACGGGAGATTATACATTTGTATTGAAGGGGTCCGGTGTGACAGATATCGCGAGGGCGTCGAGCTCAGCCAAAGACAAAGCACCACCGAGCACGTCCGGTGTGGGAGCCGGTGCGGGAGACGGTGCAGGAGCCGATGCGGGAGCAGGTGCGGGAGCCGGTGCGGGAGCAGGTGCTGGTGCAATGCTAGTCAAGATGCTCCCCATGAAGTCAGTAAGGGGAAAGTCCTCTGCATTTTTTTCTGGATTTTGCCTTGTCCAAGTGAAAACGGCCGGAACCAGGGAAGTAGACAAATCTGCAACCACCTGTTTTGCGGCAGCTACCGCTGTTGCAAATGTCTGAGATGATTGCTTCTCAACCGCAATCTCAACCTTCTTGTCGATGTTTTCTTCAGTTAACCTCCGTCTTTCCTTTCTCTCCTCCGTGGTCTCATGGTAGTACTTCTTCCACGTGGCGCCATCTCCGACACCGTGGACGCGTCCATACGACGGTCGAGTATCCACCGGTTGTCGTTTCAATATGTTCATCGCCCGGTTGAATGGAGTGTCCCACTTGGGCCTTGCCAATGCCTCAGACGGTGAGTCGCTTTCGGCTGCAATCTGGTGCTGCTCTCTCTGCAAAAGGCACAAGGATCGTTTACAAATATGACTAAGGTGTGCATTCGAATTGATCAGAAACTAAAATTACCAGCAGTCTGATGAACTCCGTAATGATCGGTTTTGTCTCATAAACCTTCTTCACTGGGTCCCAACGGTGCTGGGCCCTGAGGACGTCATGCTCCTGTGGGATGGTGAACTCCGCCAAGGGGTCTGGGATGGCCAGACTCGCGGCTTCTGCGTCCTCCTTGGCCCATTTGGACCTCTTTCCGCCATCACCACGGCTTCCGAGGTGGTGGCTCCCAATGTTCCTTTCTTGAAGCCCCTTCATGTACTTAGACTTTTTTTTGGTAGCTTCGGCCTCGCAAGCCTCCTTGAATATTTGAAACTACTCTTCCATGATTGTCGGATTATCCTTTACATTCTCGGAGTAGGGTTCCTTCTTGTCGATGATCTTTGCTTTCACTTGATTTTTCCAGGCAACCAACGCGTCACTAAACTTGGTCATGGCGTGTTTGTTTATCTTCTTCATTGCTGGGTCCTCATCTGGATCTTCATAATCCTTCTCATTCCGACCCGGGAACAAGAATATCTGGTGAAACTTCTTCAGGAGGGAGCTCCTCATATTTTCTATCTTCTGTAGTTTCTCATCGTTGATGGTGGCGGTCGTCCGTACGATGCAGCCTATTTGATTGCCATAGCACGAGCGCACTTCCTCGGGCGCCTTAGGCTCAAAATTGTTAGGAAGTCATTGCCTCTTTGCTTTTGGTTCTACACCGGCTCCGCTCCCCGAGGCAACGCCTGTCTCAGTCTCAGCACCGGTCTCGATGCCAGTCTGAGTCTCAGCGCCGGTCTCAGTCTCAGCATCGGTCTGCATGTCGGTCTCAGTACCCGATGCCACCGGTGGGCCTAGCAACAACATTGGTTGATCGTCGGCAAGGCCAAAAAATTCGTCTGCCGCCCGGTAGATGTCGTCGCAATCACCAGAACCCTGTCCTTCATCGTTGCTAGCCATGTTTCCTATGATTAAATCTAGTCAATTAATTCTAGACCTAATAAAATGAATAATGACATAAAAAGGGCCTATTGTTTTGCAGGAACGTTGACTCCTTCCTGGTGCGGCAAATCCCGGGCACTCGATATGTCCTAGTTTGTAGCACAAGTCATGCCGAAATTCACAGAAGATTTCGGCATGACCTTTGCTAAAAAGTGGACAAATCAAGAACCTGAAATTTGCCGGAACAGAAATGAATCAACATTCCGGCAAAACATAGGCCACTCAGATTCATTCCCTGGAAACAACAAAGCCACTTGGGCACAATCGAACCACTTCAATGAAA
Organism: Triticum timopheevii; assembly: GCA_963921465.1. Classification (NCBI taxonomy): domain Eukaryota; kingdom Viridiplantae; phylum Streptophyta; class Magnoliopsida; order Poales; family Poaceae; genus Triticum; species Triticum timopheevii. The sequence goes on along the minus strand of OY997266.1, from coordinate 212,739,532 downwards.
AGATATAACATGAGCAAACACTATTAAGGAATTTGCATATAACATGGCCACTTCAATGAAAAGATATAATCAACAATAATGGAGTATGCAAATGAACATCAATGACATATATCATATAAAAACAATCTTGTTTTTTGTTTACATATCAACACTTAGTTTGACCAAGTTTTTGAATAGAAAAACAATCCTGTTTTTTGTTTATAGCTAAATGCCATAGCTATTGTTTTTTTATAGCTAAATACTTTTGTTTTTTGTCTAAAGCTAAAAGTCTAGGAACTACATTTTCTCTAACCCTTCTGACCTCACCAAAATTTCCATAGCAAGACCTTGGTACCTACACCCAATTTCTTCAAAAATATTCACGTCCATAGTCCAAATAATTCAAATTTCATTTGAATGAAATTTCGAAAAAATTCAGGTCCGTAGTCCAAATATTTTTTCATAGCTAAGTATTTTTTGTTTATAGCCTCTGATAATTTAAATCTAAATGCTACTATTATTTATATACCCTCTATTAGTTTAAAGGTAATGGAATTACTATTTAGGCATTTTCATAAAAATTGCCCTAGCTAATTTCCTAAAAAAATTGCTAATCATTTTTCCTAAATGCTATAAAATGCCTACTGCCCTAAAAAATCTAGGGTTCATATGAACACCTAGGGTTCATATGAACATCAACACAGTATCAACATATATATAATTGCCCTAGTAGAGAGAGAGAGAGGAGGGTAGGGGACAGGAGAGGCAGAGCCTTACAGGGCGAGGGCAGGCTCTGGCTTGGGCGGCGGCGGTGAGGTCGAGGGTGACGGTTGTGAGGTCGAGGGCGGCGGCGGTGAGCTCGAGGGTGGCGACGGTGAGGTCGACGACGGCCTCGGGCGGCGGCTGTGAGGTCGAGGGGGCGGCCTCGGGCGGCGGCGGTGTGATCGAAGGCGGCGGGAGGCGGCGGTGTGGTCGAAGGCGGCCTCGGCCGATGGTGGTGTGGTCGAAGGCGGCAGGGCGATGGCGGCGATGGAGCAGTTGGGGGACAGGGGGGTAGAGAGGTGGGGAAAGGACTTAGCAAAATTTTGAGCCCGGGCTGCCGGGATTTGAGTCAAACTAGCAGTAGCGCGTTTTGCTGAAAGGCGCTATAGCTAAGATAACTATAGCGTGTTCCAGAGAAACGCGCTACAGCTATCCCTTTCTATTTTATTTTTCTTTTTCTTTTGTTTTCTTTACATTTTCTTTTTTTTTCATTTCTCCTTTTTCTATTTCTTTCATTTTCATTTACTTTTCTACTTATTTTTCTATTTATTTTCTTTTTCATAGCAGTAGCGCTCTACAGCAAAAACGTACTGCTACAATGTTTTTAGCAGTAGAGTGCTTCTGGGAACCGCTACTACTATTCCTAGCTTACCGGCACTAGGGAGGGAATTTTAATAGTAGCGCTTTTCTGTGAAGATGCGCTACTGCTAAAACAATGGTTATAGCGTGGTTTTGCAACAAGCGCTACTACTAAGTAGCGCTAGCGCCGAGTTTTGACCAACGCTACTGCTATACCTCTGTGTATAACGTTTTCCCTAGTAGTGTACTAATGTGAAGAGATTCAAGCAACTCGATTCTCAAGCGAAGAATATCATATGTGGCCATCTGAGCAAAGGTCAGTACAAAAGAGTGAGTGCACTGGAAACTGCTAAGATGATTTGGGATAGGCTGTCCAAGGTCAACGAAGCAGTCTCAACTCAACGTGACTCCCGAGTTGATGTTCTTTGCAATCTCTTCAATCGCTTCAAAAGACTCGACAACGAAAATGTTCGGCAAACCTTCGATCGCCTCACTAACATCTCAAGTGAGCTGCAAGCACTTGGTGCCACTGATATCACCGATCATGAGGTGGTGAAGAAATTGCCGAGATCACTTGACACCTCATTTGATACCCTCACATTGATGATTCAAGAACGAGCTGATTACAAGTCACATGATCCCGCTGACATCCTTGAGAGGCTAAACACTCATGAGTTCTAGCTTGCTGAGAAGAGAGATCTCTATGGATCGAGCTACAGAAGATCATGTGCACTGAAGGCCAAGGCAGTATCTGAGTCCAGCTTGCTGAGAAGAGAGATTCTAGTAGCAGCCTTGGTGATCCTGAAGTATTGAGCCAGGAGCTAGCAATGCTCATGAGGAAATTCCAGAAGTTCTCTCGCCACGACCGTTTTGGAAAGTCTTCAAGAAATGATGATTCCTCGTCCCATGACTATAAAAAGAGAACTTGCCACAAATGCAAGAAACCTGGTCACTGCATGTCTGATTGTCCTTTGTGGGAAAAGGAATCAAATAAGAAGTACAAAGATGACGATTCTGATGACTCAAAGAAGAAGAAGAAATCTTCAAAGTCTTCATCATCAAAGTCCTCAAAGTCTTCATCTCATAAGAAGAGCGGTTCCAAGAAGGCCCGACATTCAATGGCAAGGAAATGGAATCTGAAGCAGAATCTAAGGATAATGTGGAAGAGGAGGAATCTGAGGAATCTAACTCTGGTGTGGCTAGCCTAGCCCTCGCTACTGCTTACGTCAGCAAGTCCATCTTCAACACTGAAGAAAATGACTTCCCGACTTTGCTGACAAGGGCAACGATGACTATGCTCCCACCTATTGCTTCATGGAAAAAGGTGCCAAGGTACTCAAACATTCCCCTTGTGAGTCTAGTGAGGATGAATCTGATGACAATCTTAAGCCTAGCTATTCAAAACATGCAAAAATTGATGTTAAACAACAAAAGGCTTTAGAGAAGATTCAAAATCAACTAGACAGAAGCGATGACCTATTGGGTGAGGAATTGAATCGAACTAAGACTCTGACAGATAATATTCAAAGACTTCCAACTCGGTTTGACAACCTTCAAAATCATCATAACACTCTCTTAACTGATCATCTCTTATGAATTTCTTCAGAGAAAGCAAGATCTTGAGAAGTTAAAAGCGAGTTATGAAGATCTTCAGAAGGAAAACGATTCATTGCTTGCTCAACAGATCAGTTCCGCTCAGGAATAATTTATTCCACCATGTCTTAAATGCATTGAGCGTGAATCTGCTAATTCATCACGTGAATGTTCAAATGCTTCTATTGCTGCAAATTCTTCAACTGTCTCTGTGGTCACAAATTCCTCATCTGAGGATACCACATGTATCACTGACGATAATGCAGGGCTGAAGGAATTGTATGTGACAAGCATTTACAAAAGCCTCAAAGGGCATCAGACTTTATGTGATATGTTCAAAAAGCAGATCTTGAACAGGAACCCTACGAAAGAGGGTATTGCCTTTGAGAGGAAACTCAATGCTGATGGGACCTACTGGAAACCAGAGCAGTACCCCAAAACCTCATGGGTTGCTGCGAAAGGACCTCCTGTAGATCCATGCACTTTATCTGGCTTTACCTCTGATTCTTCATATTCCTGTAATGAGTCATTTGACTCCAACTATAAACTGTTTAAGAATCAGAATGGTGAAGTATTTGCTCGATATGTTGGAACTAACTGCAGGAACGGCCCCCCTATGTAGAAAACCTGGGTTCCTAAAAGATGCCTTGAAAATCTTCAGGTCAATGTCATCATGACACCGCCCATGAAGAATAGGAACCCCAGATCAAATTCTTCATATGGATCCAAGTGCTCATATGGACCAAATTCCTCACATGGATCAAATTCCTCACGCGGATCAAAATCCTCATATGAACAACATCGTGCTGACACGTCTACTTCGCAGGGAAAGTCTAAGGGCCATGCATATGTGCATTATTCTTCAAACAATTTTCTTCATAAGTCCTCGAATAATTTCTTTGCTTATTCATATGCTTATCCTAACCACTCTTCTGTGAAACAAAGTGCATTGGCTTCTATGCCATAATTTTCTTATGGGGCTCGCAGAATGATGAACTCTTTGCCACCCCGCCAGATGTGGGTGGTGAAGAAAAAGAACTAATCTCTTATGCAGGGTCAGGTCTCCAGATGAACTTACTCGTCTGAAGAATTTGCTGGAGACATGAATGTGCTTGAAAGGATGCAAGCTAATCATGAAGAAATGAATCATTCATTTCTCACGTCCTCATATTGCTATATCTGTTACTGTTCATGAAATTGATATCATATTCTTCACTAATGAAGTATATGGGTTCCTAAGTTGCACTAATTCATCTACAGGATGAACAACCCAAAGCTACTAAATGGGTCCTCGACAGTGGATGTACAAATCACATGACTGGTGACAGGAGCCTGTTGATGGACACTGATTTGTCACCTTCTCATCTGAAGCATATCACCTACGCTGACAAAGGCAAAAGCAAGGTATTGGGTCTAGGTAAGTGTCGGCATTCTGGGAACGGGGGTCCCCAGACTTGCCTGCCTGCGGCGTGGCTCAAGTGGGGGCCCAATGCAACCCAGCTTCATCATCTCAAGCTCAAGACCCTCGCGAGGGGCCAAGCCTCGCGGGGCAGATGACAGGGAGCTTCCTCAGGAGCAGCCTCATCAGGCAGGCTTGCGAGGAGGCAGAGAGATCAAGGCAAGGGCACCTCGCGAGGAGCCCGTGACGAAAGCCATGACGATCGAGACCAGGTGGGCGCCAGCCTGCGCAGTGTCCTTGTTTCCCCTTCGGTGCAAAGGGGGCAAGCACAAGGCAAGGCATCAGGCAAAGGTTACCACTTCGGTGCAACAAGACCAAGACCAGCAGAACGGCAGGATGGAGGTCATCGTGGAGCCCAGGAAGGCGTCATCGTCAGAGCCTTTGGCAGTCGAAGACCAACTTTAGTCAGGATAAGTGTACTAGATGTTCCCCTTCAAAATGGCCAATTGTTGGCGCCCTTCCCGCTCATTATTTGGGAAGAGGCCCAGGGCCTCCCTCTATAAATAGGACTAGCCACCACAGAGTAGAAGCATCTGGGAAGCAGATCACGCATAGACTAGAGAGAGGCGACAAAACTCACCCAAGCAGTTCATCGCACCAGCTCAAGAACAGCCCTCGCGAGGTTGTTCTCCCTTTGTATTGTTCATCATCAGCCCCTGAGGCAATCCACCACACCACAAACTAGAGTAGGGTATTACACCACAACGGTTGCCCGAACTAGTATAAACCTCGTGTCCCTTGTGTGTTCTTCCTTCTAGCTTAGATCCCTTGCGAGCCTTCGACACGTGAGCTGGTAGGGGAAAGATCTTCATGCGCACCCCAGAGTTCGAACCTCAAGGGTCTGCCGGTACCGGAAATCTGACATTTGGCGCGCCAGGTAGGGGTGCGCCGAAGTTCTCCCTTCCGACGACCCGCTCTCCACCGACATCGCGTTTCGCCCTCATGGCGGACAACACGCTGCCCGCTCCAACAGCCGATGCCGGCACTATGGCTAGGGGGCTCCGAGCCTTGGCCCCCGCCTTGCGACAGGTGCGGTGGCCGCACAAGTTCAAGCTAGAGATGTCGTTGCGCAACAACGGCGCGACGGATCCGCTGGTTTTCCTGCTGGCATACGAGGAGGCCGTCCTCAAAGCCGGGGGCGACGATAGGGTGATGGCCAACTGGTTTCCAATGGCCCTCACCGGCGTTCCGCGCATGTGGCTGCTCCACCTATCGACGGCTTCTGTGACCTCCTGGGGGGAGCTGCGTGACCTCTTCCTCGCCCATTACGCTTCGCTAGTGCCCCCGGTCGTTGCAGCTCTCCTGGGCAGCTCACAGGCGCCACCTTCGAGCCGCCACATCAAGCCGTTCACCTGCCAGATCGGCACCGCCTCCAAGCACCGAGAAGCCCCCCCGGGCTGGGTGGCGCCCGAGGCCGATCTGACCTTCAACTCGGATGATCACCCCTCCAACCCCGCTGGTTCAGGTGCGCTCCCGATGCTGTGCACCCCCACCATCTGCCAAGTGGCCATTACCAGGACCCTTATCGACGGTGGTGCCGGCCTCAACGTGCTCTCTATGGAGGCCTTTAGCCTCCTCCACGTGCCACTAGAGCGGCTTCAGCCCAGCAGGCCTTTTTTGGGTGTTGGAATCGGTTCCACCGCCTCCTTGGGACACATTCGCCTCTCGGTGGCCTTCGGCTACCACGACAACTTCCGCACGGAGCTAATCAACTTCCACATCGCCCCCATAGGCCTCCCCTACAACGCCATCCTCGGCTACTCGGCCTTGGCCCGGTTCATGGCAGCAACTCACCCGGCATACAACCTCGTGAAGATGCCCGGGAGCAGCGGCGTCCTTACCTTGTCAGGAGACACAAGAGATGCACTGCAGGTGTTCAAGCTTGCTTTCAAGACAGCCGCGGTGGCGCAGCCCTCCAGCACTGACGCCCTCGAGCCCAAGGGGGCTGCGCCGGCTAAGAAGAAGCAGCTATTCACCCAAGACATGGCAGAAACCAAGCAGGTACCAGTCGACGAGGACGGGTCCACTAACACCACCTTCACCATATGTGCCAACCTCGAACCCGAGCAGGAGGAGGCCTTGGTGAAGTTCCTGCGCGTGAACAAGAAGGTGTTCGCATGGGAACCTGATCAGCTAACAAGGGTCCCAAGGGGTGTGATCGAGCATCACCTCAACGTGTGCCCCAACGTGCGCCCCGTGAAGCAGAAGGCAAGGCAGCAGTCCACTGAGAAACAAGCTTTCATCATCCAAGAGACCCGCAAGCTAGAGGCAGCAGGGGTTATTCGCGAGGTCTGCTACACAGATTGGTTGGCTAACCCGGTTGTCATGCCGAAAAAGGGAGGAAAGGAACGCATGTGTGTCGACTTCACTAACCTCAACAAGGCCTGCCCGCAGGATCCATTTCCGCTCCCTCGCATCGACCAGATTGTCGACTCCACCGCTGAGTGTGACCTGTTGTGCTTCCTAGATGCCTTCTCGGGCTATCACCAGATCAAGATCGTGGTAGAAGACATGGAAAAAACGGCTTTCCTGACCCCGTGGGAGTGTACTGCTATACGTGCATGCAATTTGGGTTGCACAATGCAGGCGCGAGCTTTCAGTGACTGATGCACATCGCCTTGGGCCGGCAGCTCGGGAGGAACGCTGAGGCTTACGTCGATGACATTGTGGTGAAGTCTCGGGAGGCAAAAATCCTGATACAGGACTTGGAAGAAACCTTGGCGAGCCTCAATGAAGTGGACCTGCGACTCAACCCGGAGAAGTGCGTGTTTGGAGTCCCCTCGGGCAAGCTCCTGGGTTTCCACGTGTCCCACAGGGGCATCGAGGCCAACTCGGAGAAGGTCAAAGAAGTCGAAGACATGAGCCCGCCGAAGACCCTTAGAGAAATGCTGAAGCTCACCGGGCATGTAACCGCGCTAGGACGCTTCATCTCCAAGCTGGGGGAACGAGCACTGCCCTTCTTCAAGCTGATGAAAAAGAAGGGCCCCTTTGAATGGACTGAAGAGGCCGACAAGGCATTCCAAGATCTCAAGAGGTACCTTACCAGCCCTCCGGTGATGGTAGCTCCGTGTCCTCGGGAGCCCCTGGTGCTCTACCTTGCAGCCACCCCCTACTCCGCCAGCGCAGCCCTGGTGGCGGTTAGGGAGGAGCACCGGACCAAGGCCACAGCAACCGTCTGGGCCAAAGCAAAGCGAAGCCAAGAAAGCCTCGCGAAGACCGCGACCGCAGCCGAAAAGGATCAGCCGCAGCAGGGGAGCGCACCCAGAGCAAAAGAGGCCTCTCCAAGCAACCAAGCGCTGGGGGCTCCATCGTCTCAGGAGGCGCTCCAACCTCCGGAGGACGCAAGCAGCGCCAGCACCCTCAACCTCGTCGAGCACCCCATGTACTTTGTCAGTACGGTGCTATGGGACGCAAGGGCGCGGTACCCCATGCCTCAAAAACTCCTCCTCGCGCTATTGGTAGCCTCACGGAACCTGCGGCACTACTTCCAGGGCCATCCCATCAAGGTCGTCTCAGCATACCCCTTGGAAAGGGTACTCAGGAGCCCCAACTCGGCTGGAGGAGTCGCCAAGTGGGACATCAAACTGCAAGCGTTTCAGCTAGAATTCAGCATGACTAGAGTCATCAAGGGAGCCGCACTTGCAGATTTCATGGCAGAATGGACAGAGGCACCGGGCCTCGAGGCAGGCGAAGACCGATCACTTTCCCCGGGAAGCGAGGTACCGGACGGCTGGGTCATGTACTTCAACGGGGCATTCTCCCGACATGGCACGGGGGCTGGCGCAGTGCTCGTATATCCTACTCAGGACAAGCTCTACTACGTCGTACAACTATGTTTCCAGCACGGAGAAAAGGTCTCCAACAACATAGCAGAGTACGAAGGCCTGATAGCAGGCCTGAAAGCCGCAGTCGCCATGGGGGTAAAGCGCCTCATGATCAAGGGCGATTCTCAACTCCTCGTCAACTTCTCCAACAAGATATACGAGCCTAAGGACGAGCACATGGAACCTACCTTGCAGAGGTTCACAGGATGGAGAAACAGTTCTGGGGGCTGGAGTTGCAGCATGTGCCTCGCGGCACCAATCAAGAGGCTGACAACATCGCCAAGAGGGCATCCAGGCGGCTGCCTCAGGAGCCTGGCGTCTTCGAGGAGCAACTCTTCAAGCCCTCGGCGGCACCATCACTATCAAGCACGGCGCTACCTCGGGAGGACCTCCCTTAGACGCCTGCCTCGTGAGCCCCTGCCTGCGGCCTGGCCTCAGGGGCACGCCTGCTCCTGGCGTTGGAGCCTCAGGAAGGATGTTGGATCGCAGAGCTCAAGAACTACTTGACGCAAGGAACCCTGCCGGAGTAGGAGGAGGATGCGGAGCATGTGGCCCGGCAGGCCACGGCCTACTGCATCAAGGATGGAGAGCTCTACCGGAGGCGACCAAATGACGTGTCCCCTATGTTGCATTTCCAGAGAGAAAGGCAAGGAGCTATTGGCAGACATACACGGTGGAGACCGTGGGCATCACTCATCATCACGAACCCTCGTTGGCATGGCATTCCGCAGCGGATTCTACTAGACCACAACACTCAGTGACGCCGTTGAGCTGGTGAAGGCTTGTGAGGCCTGCCAATTCCACGCCAAGCAGATCCATCAGCCGGCGGGGGGTCTGCAGACTATACCCCTCTCATGGCCATTCGCAGTTTGGGGGCTGGACATTCTGGGCCCGTTCCCTCGGGAGCCAGGAGGCTATCGCTACCTCTACATCACCGTGGACAAGTTCACCAAGTGGGCTAAGGTGGAAGTTGTCCGCACCATCCCAGCTGGCTCCACAGTCAAGTTCATCAAGGGCCTCATGAGCCAATTTGGGGTGCCTAACCGCATCACCACCGATAACGGTTTGCAATTCACCAGTAATCTCTTCAAAACGTACTGTGCTAACCTTGGAACGCAGATATGCTACACTTTGGTAGCACACCCCCGGCGCAACGGCCAGGCCGAGCGAGCCAATGCGGAGGTCCCGAGGGACCTCAAAACCAGGACCTTCAAGAAGAAGCTGGAGGCCTGCAGGAGGGGCTGGTACGACGAGCTCCAGTCTGTGTTGTGGTCTATCCGCACAACCACGGCCAAGCCGACTGGCGAGACCCCATTCTTCCTCGTCTACGGAGCTGAGGCCATCCTCCCTCATGAGGTCAGGCGTCGTTCCACACGGGTCCTGGCGTTCGACGAGACGCAACAGGACGCCATGCAGGGGACGAATTTTGTGCTGGGGGAGGAACACCATCGAGAGGCCGCGCTGCGAGCGGCAAGGTATCAACAGGCTCGACGAGGATACCACTGCCGCTACATCCGCCCTAGAACTCCTGAGGTAGGGGACCTCGTGCTCAGACGGGTCCTCTCCAGGGAGGGGTTACACAAGCTCTCTCCCATGTGGGAGGGCCCATTCAAGGTTATTCATGTTTCCAGGCCCGGCTCCGCGCGCTTGGAGACCCAGGAGGGGGTACCCATCCAGAATGCATGGAACATTCAACATCTCCGAAGATTCTGCCCCTGAGCGAGGCCTGGTGCCTATGGAAAAGGCTCGGTGCCTGTGAAGAAGGCCAATGCCTGTGAAGCTGCCGCATTTTGGGGGAAGGCCCGGTGCCTGTGAAGAAGGCCAATGCCTATGAAGCTGCCGCATTTTGGGGGAAGGCCCGGTGCCTGTGAAGAAGGCCAATGCCTGTGAAGCTGCCGCATTTTGGAAAAGGCCCGGTGCCTGTGAGGAAGGCCAATGCCTGTGAAGCTCACCGCCCGTGACACTCTTACGTAATAATGAGTGGGGCTGTACACTCCCTGGAGTCTCCGGAGTGTGCCCTCGGACCTCGGGGGCTCCCGCCCATGCCAAGTGGCAGCACTTAGCTCCGCGCTGGTGAGAAGACGTCGAAGACTAGATTAGGTGCCGGACGCGGCTTTTTCATTTGCTTTCTGCAGTTGGCTTGTTTCATTTGCTTTCTGTAGTTGGCTTGTTCGTTCCTATTTGAAGTTTTATTGGAGTTGTTGCCGTCTCTGGCTTGTGACTCTGTGTCTTTTTCACTCACTTGCCTCGTTTTCTCGCGCGCAAGTCTCGCGAGGGAGGTACGCGGGAACCCTCGCGAGTGTTTTCTGCCCCGATCGTTGGAAGCTTTCCTATCCGAGTCCGCCGTGGGAGCACCCCTCCCAGTCCGAGCCCCATGGGCATCGCGACGCGAGCGCAGGACCTGGGTCGGTTGCCCCCACAACCGAGACCCGAAAGCTACCCCTCCTGACTAATCCCTGCAGGACATGAAGCGCACAGCGAGGCCTCGACCTCGGAAGGCGAAGACCGTGACAAGCCTCCCCGAGCTAAGTAATTCCCGCACACGGGCACGCGGCATGGAAACATAGCACAGAAATAGCGGAAACAACACGCTAATTAACAGCAACAGTTCAACACACCCCCCGCGGGGCCCTACACTACTTTCTTTTTGTGCAGGAAAGGAAGAAAAACAAAATGGGCACGACTTGCTCGCCGCCAACTCACGGCGAGGGCTCGTACTGCCTCCGGAGCTCAGTCAGATTCCCCCCTCTCGCTTCACAGGGGCGCGAAGGCGGACTGACCCGCTACCTTCCCCAGGCGGGCGCGATGGCGCGGGGGCTGGTCGCGACCCCCGCTGGAGGAGCTGCTGTCTGAAGCACAGTTGCCGAAGCTTGGTGAGCCCCGAGTGCCGCTGCCCATGCGCCTGCCGCCATCTTCGTCCTGATCAACGCCGGGGCTAGGAACCCGGCCACAGTCATCGTCTTCGGGGCAGCACCCAGCACGGCGACCGTCTTTCCCGAACACCCTCATGTAGAGGGTGGCGTCGCCGTCGAACTTGAAGTGCAGGGTGCACCGTCGGCTCAGGACACACACGCAGGCAAACTTTTGCCAGCCGCGGGTCAGGGCCACACTCCCGACCGCGGAGACCTCTAGCGAAGCCCAGGAGGCCCTGCTGCAGGAACCGTCCGCCTGAAGCCAGAGGCCGCCTGGAGCGCCGGCCAGAAGTTCACCTACAAAGAAGCGGGGCAGCTGGAGCCAGGTGCTGGTCGGGTCCGCCGACCATACGACGAACTCTGGAAAAACCTCCACCGAGCGGAAGCGCGGCCTGGGGGTCGCGCAGCTGCGGCGTGCCTCCCATCTACAATTGGGCGCTCATCACCGCGCAGCGGACCGCCTCCACGACCACGGGAAGCCACTACGGGGGACGCAGAATACTTGCGACAGCGGCCTCGGCCGCGCTTGGTCGGAGGAGAGTCAGGCCCTTCCTGACGAGCCTTTCCCTTCTCCGCGGCCGAGGACATCTTCGGCGGAGCCATGGGGATGGCGAGTAGCCGGGATGGAGAGAAAGGTGTAGCGGGAAGGAATATACTAGAAGGGCTCGCGCCGTTCCGTACATATAGCTGGAGGAGGCCAACGGTCGGCCACCATGATCGCAGGTAATCTTGACCCGTTTTTGCATGCAGGGACTTGTTAAGTCATGCGGTTACCGAGGCGTCGTGGGGAAGCGGAGACACCCATGTCCAATCAACTGCCACGCGGCGCCCAAGGCCGCAGTCTATTGGGGCCCCCGTCGCTTCGCACTTTCCCCTTCGCTTCTCTGCTAAGCCTCGGGACTGGGGGCGCCTTGGGCCCGGCGGCAACTGTGGGCGTTCTGGGAATGGGGGTCCCCAGACTTGCCTGCCTGTGGCCTGCTGTGTAGCTCATGTGGGGGCCCACTGCAGCCCAGCTTCATCATCTCAAGCTCAAGACCCTCGCGAGGGGCCAAGCCTCGCGGGGTGGACGACAGGGAGCTTCTTCAGGAGCAGCCTCATCAGGCAGGCTCGCGAGGAGGCGGAGAGATCAAGGCAAGGGCACCTCGCGAGGAGCCCGTGACACAAGCCATGACGATCGAGACTAAGCGGGCGCTGGCCTGCGCAGTGTCCTTGTTTCCCCTTCGGTGCAAAGGGAGCAAGCATAGGCCAAGGCATCAGGCAAAGGTTACCGCTTCAGTGCAACAAGACCAAGACCAGCAGAACGGCAGGATGGAGGTCATCGTGGAGCCCAAGATGGCGTCATCGTCAGAGCCTTTGGTAGCCGAAGACCAACTTTAGTCAGGATAAGTGTACTAGATGTTCCCCTTCAAAATGGCCAATTTTTGGCGCCCTTCCCGCTCATTATTTGGGAAGAGGCCCAGGGCCTCCCTCTATAAATAGGACTAGCCACCACGGAGTAGAGCATCTAGGAAGTAGATCACGCATAGACTAGAGAGAGGCGACTGAACTCACCCAAGCAGTTCATCGCACCAGCTCAAGAACAGCCCTCGCGAGGCTGTTCTCCCTTTGTATTGTTCATCATCAGCCCTTGAGGCAATCCACCACACCACAAACTAGATTAGGGTATGACACCACAACGGTGGCCTGAACTAGTATAAACCTCGTGTCCCTTGTGTGTTCTTCCTTCTAGCTTAGATCCCTTGCGAGCCATCGACACGTGAGCTGGTAGGGGAAAGATCTTCATGCGCACCCCAGAGTTCGAACCTCAAGGGTCTGCGGGAACCCGAAATCCGACAATAAGGTTGCAATCTCAAAGGATAAACACATGGACAAGGTCATGCTTTTTGAGTCCTTAGGATTCAATCTAATGTCTGTCTCAATGCTTTGTGATCTTGATATGGTTGTTGTCTTTGGCAAATTTCATTGTCTTGTGCTAATGGAATCTGACAACTCCAACATCTTCGAAGGCTTTAGGAAAGGAGACTTGTATATTGTTGATTTCTCTGCAGTACCACAGCCTGCCACATGTCTACTTGCAAAAGCTTCAGAATGCTGCTAATGGCATCGTCGACTTGGTCATGCTAGGATGAGGAACTTGCATACACTCGTGAAGAAGAAGCGAGTCATTGGCATCGAGGGTGTCAAATTCCTCAAAGATCATCTTTGTGGGGCTTGTGAGGCTGGAAAGATCACCAAAGCCAAGCATCCCTCAAAGACTATCGTGACCACCTCTCGTCCCTTTGAATTACTTCATATGGATCTATTTGGCCCTACTCATTATGCCACGTTCACTATTTCTGCATCTTTATATGGCTTTGTCATAGTTGATGACTATTCTCGTTACACATGGGTGCATATCATCACTTACAAAACTGAAGTGCAGGAAGTCTTCAGACAATTTTCCTCAAGGGCTTCCACTAACTTCGATGTGAAGATCAAGCACATCAGGAGTGATAATGGAACCGAGTTGAAGAACACTGGCCTCGATGAATACACTACTAGGGAAAACCTTATACACAGAAATTTAGCAACAGCGCGGGTCAAAAAAGCATGCTAGTGCTATATAGCAGTAGCGATCTAAAAAAACCGCGCTACAGATACAAACTTAGCAGTAGCGCTTGCGGCCGAGAAAGCGCTACTACTAATATTCCCATTGGCAGAATGCTAGGCTACGCATAGCAGTAGCGTACTTCGCAGAAATGCGCTACCGCTAGAGCATAATTAGCAGCGCGTTTCCTGAGAAGAGCGCTACTACTAACGGAAATAAAATAAGATGAAAAACAAATAGAAAAGTAAATGAAAATGAAAGAAATAGAAAAAGGAGAAAGGGAAAAATAAAATGTAAAGCAAAGTAAACGAAAAAGCGAAAAATCGGAGGAAGGCATAACAGCAGCGTTTGTTCGTAAGAGGCGCTATAGCTAACGTAGCTGCAGCACGTGTCCTAGACCCCCGCTATAGAAATAGAAAAGGAAATTAAAAAAGGAAGAAATTTACAGAACTATAGCAGTAGCGCGTTTTGCAGAAAGCGCTATAGCTATCTTAGCTATAGCGCGTTTTGCGAAACGCGCTGCCGCTAAGTTTGACTTAACCAAAAAACCATTTCCCCCCGACCACCACTTCTCCCCCAAATCCCTCAACCCACCCCGCGTGCCGCCGTCTCCCCGATTCACTGTCGCCCCACTTCGCCGCCGCCGACGACGCCACCAGAGTTGTGCGCCTCGACGACACCGGAGCCGCCCCCAATGCCACGGAGCCGCGCGGCCTCGTCAACGCCACCGGAGCCGCCGTTGATGCCACCTTCCTCGCCGTCACCGGAGACGCCCCTGCCTCCCTCGCCGTCACCGGAGACGCCCCTGCCTCTCTCGCCGTCACCGGAGACGCCCCTGCCTCCCTCGCCACCACTGCCTCCGTCGCCACCACCGGAGCCATCATCTGTAAGCCGCCACCCCTCCTCTCTCTCATGCATAGGTTAGCCAGTTTAATTAGGTTAATTATCTAGGTTAGGGCAAAAATTTAGTTAGGGCATTGACAGAGAAGTAGTTAGGTTAACTAGTTTAATTAGGTTAATTATCTAGATTAGTGCAAAAACTTAGTTAGGGCTTTGACAGAGAACTAGTCAGGTTAACTAGTTTAATTAGGTTAATTATCCATGTTAATTAGTGCAAAAATTTATTTTAGGCTTTGACAGAGAACTAGCTGCGTTAACTAGTTTAATTAGGGTTAATTATCTAGGTAAACTAGATTAACTAACTAGGTTAAATAGGTAGGTTAATTAGGTTCGTTGGATTAACAAGCTAGGTTAAGTAGATTGGCAAAGGTTTTTGATATTTGAAAAGACCACTATTTTTCAAGGAAAAGAATTTAGGCAAATTTTATTTTTCATTGAAGTGGTCATGTTATATCTTTTCATTGAAGTTGTTCGATTGTGCCCAAGTGGCTTTGTTGTTTCCAGGGAATGATGCTGAGTGGCCTATGTTTTGCCGGAATGTTGATTCATTTCTATTCCGGCAAAATTCAGGTTCTCGATTTATCCAATTTTTAGCAAAGGTCATGCCGAAATTTCCCGTGAATTTCAGCATGACTTGTGCTACAAACTAGGACATATCGAGTGCCCGGGATTTGCCGCACCAGGAAGGAGTCAACATTCCTACAAAACAATTGTCCTTTTTTATGTTATTATTCATTTTATTAGGTCTAGAATTAATTGACTAGATTTAATCATAGGAAACATGGCTAGCAACGATGAAGGACAGGGTTTTGGTGATTGCGACGACATCTACCGGGCGGCAGACGAATTTTTTAGCCTTACCGACGATCAACAGATGTTGTTGCTGGGCCCACTGGTGGCATCGGGGACTGAGACCGACACGCAGACCGGTGCTGAGACCGACACGCAGACCGGTGCTGAGACTGAGACCGGCGCTGAGATTCAGACCGGCATCGAGACCGGCGCTGAGACCGGAGCCGGTGTAGAACCGAAAGCAAAGAGGCAACGGGTTCCTAACAAACTCAGGACTACTAGACTGGTGGTCACGGAGGTGGACAACGGCAATTTTGAGCCAAAGGCGCCCGAGGAAGCACGCGCGTGCTACGGCAATCAAATAGGCTGCATCATACGGACAACCGCCACCATCAACGATGAGAATCTAAAGAAGATAGAAAATATGAGGAGCTCCCTCCTAAAGAAGTTTCACCAGATATTCATGTTCCCGGGCCGGAATGAGAAGGATTATGAAGATCCAGACAAGGACCCGACAATGAAGAAGATAAACAAACACGCCATGACCAAGTTTAGCAACGCGTTGGCCGCCTGGAAAAATCGAGTGAAAGCAAAGATCAACGACGGGGAACCCTACTCCGAGATTGTAAAGGAAAGTCCGACAATCATGGAAGAGCAGTTTCAAATATTCAAGGAGGCTTGCAAGGCCGAAGCTGCCAAAGAAAAGTCTAAGTACATGAAGGGGCTTCAAAAGAGGAACATTGGGACCCACCACCTCGGAAGCCGTGGTTACGGCGGAAAGAGGTCCAAATGGGCCAAGGAGGACGCGGAAGCCGTGAGTCTAGGCATCCCAGACCCCTTGGCGGATTTCACCGTCCCGCAGGAGCGTGATGTCCTGAGGGCCCGCCACCGTTGGGACCCACTGAAGAAGGTTTATGAGACAACACCGGTCATTACGGAGTTCATGAGACTGCTGGTAATTTTAGTTTCTGATCAATTCGACTGCACACGTTAGTCATATTTGTAAACGATCCTTGTGCCTTATGCAGAGAGAGCAGCACCAGATTGCACCCGAAAGCGACTCGCCGTCTGAGGCATTGGCGAGGCCCAAGTGGGACACTCCATTCAACCGGGCGTTGAACATATTGAAACAACAACCGGTGGATACTCGACCGTCATATGGACGCATGCACGGTGTCAGAGACGGCGCCACGTGGAAGAAGTACTACCGTGAGACCACGGAGGAGAAAAAGGAAAGACGGAGGTTAACTGAAGAAAGCATCGACAAGAAGGTTGAGATTGCGGTTGAGAAGAAATCATCTCAGACAGTCGCAACAGCGGTAGCTACCGCAAAATAGGCGACTACAGATATATCTACTTCCTTGGTGACGGGCGTTCACACTTGGACAAGGGAAAATCCAAAAAAAATGCAGTGGACTTTCCCCTTGCTGACTTCTTGGTAGCACATGCTCCCGCACCGGCTCCCGCACCTGCTCCCGCACTGGCTCCCGCACCGGCTGCCGCACCGGACGTGCTCGGTGGTGCCTCCTCTTTGGCTGAGCTCGACGCCCTCACGGTATCTGCCACACCGGCCCCCTTCAATATAATTGTATAATCTCCCGTTTTCGTTGCCTTTCGGATGTCTCACGTCGCAGACATTTCTTTGCAGGCCGACGAAACCCCGTGCACCATATTGTACACCATCGGCAAACAGAAGGTGGACGTGGGGAAGGGGACGATAATGGAGCCGAAGGAACCATTGTTCCACAGCCGGTCGATCCCCCTGAACGTCTTCAAGGTTTCCGTGGCCAGTGTCAAACCGGGCCACGAGAATTTGCCTCCTCTAATACTAGTGGGGGATGACGACGAGACCCCGCGGCGGCTTGGTGATTGTTGCAATGGGTGGGTCCTGTTGTGGCCAAAGAGTCTGCTTCGTCTGGAGGCGGCCGGGAGCACACCCACGAGCACGCAGCCTCAGCAAGGTATGAACATCAACACCCCACCTACCCAATTAGCGTCGGGTGTCGGGTTGGGTGATAGCGGACGGGGTAAGCAGGTGGCTCCATTAGTCGCTGATGACGTCGCCATGGATGAGGATGAGGATGACGATGGCGCTGAACAGTATGTCTATACTGGCGCCTCCTCAGGGTTTGAGCATCAAGAGTCGGTGCCTGAATTACCGTCTCAACGTGTTATTGATGACCATCCGGTGGTAAAGAAGCCTAGGAAGAGAGCAAGGAAAGGCAAAAAAGCTGATTCTATGATACAGCCACCTCAGCAGCCTCGGCTTCAGGACCGTGTAGATATCCCCGATGCAGATAAATGGCATATCCCCGGTCGACCAATCCTACCTGAAACAGTGCTACGGGCCAGATTCGGCGATCTAAGGAGACTTCATGACGATGTGCTGCGGGTAGAGAAAGGCCTCATCGCCTGGAAAGATCCAGGATACCCACTCTACGTGGTTAACGTTCCGCGGCAAATGTCGTACGTCGACTGCTTCCCCGCGGATAAGTTCTTCCTCCGATTCGATTACATATTTGACATATTTCACGTGAAGAAGCTGGATTTTACTTTTGTCCGCCTTTATGCCTTGCACATGAACTACATCATTGGGGTTGAGCAGATATGTTTTATCTGTGTCGCTGACCCGTTCTACATGCACGAGGGCTTCTTGGGAGTCTGTGCACATCATTGTGAATACGCGAGGGATTACATCATCAGTTTCATGCTCACCAATAAGGACAAGGAGGCGATTCTCGTGCCTTATCATCCCGTGTAAGTCATCCGCGCTGCTATCCTTCCTTCGATTTCAATAATTCATTTGCACGGTGGAGGCTAATTAATTTGAGGTGTACTTATTTTGCGCAGCGGCGGGCGCGCCGTCCTCATCATCCTCTACCCCCGATTCTCCCACGCTCTTTACTTGGACTCGTCGAAGAACATTCACAAAAAGGATTACACCCACATCAAAGATATTCTCGACAGTGCTATGTTTTACTACCAAGCAAGGGGTGGAGAGGTTAGGGACAAGAAGAGAAGGGGCGGCAGGGCCGCCTTCAGCCATAAGACCGACTTCTGCTGCATCCAGCAACCAAACGATTCTCTTAATGATGGATTCTATGTCCTACACCACATGCTGGAGTACCGACGGGATCACCACAACCTCCACATGGCACCTAGATCTGGCGATGCCCATATTCTGCAATGGGCAAAGGACATAGGAGATATCGAGGATCATCGATTTCGAGCTGATTTCTATAACATCCAGCGCGAACTTGCCCAAATCATCATGAATGAGGTCGTCGGAAAAACAG
The DNA here is from genome assembly GCA_963921465.1 of Triticum timopheevii. NCBI lineage: Eukaryota > Viridiplantae > Streptophyta > Magnoliopsida > Poales > Poaceae > Triticum > Triticum timopheevii. The sequence goes on along the minus strand of OY997266.1, from coordinate 212,720,849 downwards.
GGATGTTCCATGCAGAAGGACGAATGTCGCGGGAAGACATCCGAACATGGATAGCCTCTCAGCGTCTCGACATGAAGCCTTTCACTAAGCTCGATGACTATCACCCTGACTTGGATGGATGGCACAACATGATGGAGTGATTGTCGATATATGACAATGTGTCCGTTTAGTCCATACTTTCTTTTATGACAAAACTTTGAGTTATGCACAGTGAAACTTTATTTGTGATGTAATTAAACCGTCCTCCTCCTCGACTAGCGAAAATCACTCTAGTTAGGTCATTTTGGGTATGATGAACTTTGTTATTTATGCTTATGATATGTTGTTTCTATTTTTGCCAAGTCTGTCTCTTTCTGTTGCTCAACTATATATGTTGCATATCATTGACTCATGTGACGATGTAGGTGCATAGATCATAGATGGTGAAGAAGTGCTACGCTAGGAGTATGTATACGACAAGTGGCCGGAGTGTCAGGCCCAGGTGTACCGGTTTTCGGTTTCCGAGCGACACGCAATACTTAGTTTAGGTTCACGCTAATGCGAGAGAGGGATACGATCTCATGTACTCAAAGTGATAGCTATTCTCACGTATATCATTGTTTAGATGGATGATGATGTATTTGCAAGTAATCGAGACTTGTATCGCTATTTTGGAGATTGATGACGAGAGACCACTTTGTGTTGGATGATGATTATGATGATGACATGATTTGATGAGACTAATTGTATGTATATGCTATGATTACATTTGTATGTGGATGATATGCTAAAGATTATTGTATAAAGCCTATTCAAATGCAAAACAAATAAAAAACAAATATGCAGGGAAAAAAACTAATAAAACTAGTAGTAGCGAGGGGGGATTTAGCAGTAGTGTAGCTATTCATGTGTAGCAGTAGCGTGGGTCAACAGGCGCTACTGCTATACGTTAGCTGTAGCGCCTTATTAGTAGTGCCGGTACCCGCGCTACTGAGAGCTCGAGGGCCGAAACCCGCGCTGCTGCTAGGCTTTTCCCTAGTAGCGATATCTCGATATGCTTGGTATTACTCACAAATTGTCTGCTCCTTATACTCCTCAGCAAAATGGCATCATGGAGCGCAAGAATAGGACTCTTGTTGAGATGGCCCACACTATGCTTGATGAATACAAGACACCTAAGCGCTTCTGGCCTGAAGCAATTGATACTGCGCGCCACATCATCTACAGCGTATATCTTCACAAATTTTTCAAAAAGACCTCATATGAACTTCTCACTGACAAGAAACCCAATGTAATTTATTTCAAAGTCTTTGGTGCTAAATGCTGGATTAGAGATCCTCACCATCACTCTAAATTTGCACCGAAAGCACATGAGGGTTTTATGCGTGGTTACGGAAAGGACTCGCACACCTACAGAGTCTTCAACATCAATCATCACAAGGTTGTTGAAATTGTAGATGTGCAGTTCGATGAAACTAATGGCTCACAAAGAGAGCACTTACCTCCTGTGCTAGATGAAATGTCACCTGAGGAATCCATCAAGTTCAAAGCTACTGAGGATGTCATCCCTACCGAAGAATCTGCTGAAGAAGTCATTCCTGATCATGAAGAAAATCATGCTGGTGCTGCTGAAAAAACTGGTCCTGAAGAAACTGCCGGGCTTAAGCAAAGTCGTCAACCCACACATCCTCGCATTGCAAACGAAGTGCAAGTTGAGAAGATCATCGATGACATTCGTGCACCAGGTCCCCTCATGCGCGCAAAAGCTTCACATTTATCTAACTTTTGTGGGAATTTTGCATTTGTCTCTATCACAGAGCCCACTAAAGTAGATGAAGCATTCATGGAATCCGAGTGGATTCAAGCCATGCAAGATGAATTGCATCAATTTGAGCTCAACAATGTGTGGGAGCTTGTCAAGCGACCAGACCCACGCAAGCACAACATCATCGGTACCAAATGGATCTACCGTAACGAACAAGACGAAAATGGCCTCGTGGTGAAGAATAAGGCTCGTCTTGTAGCTCAAGGCTACACACAGGTTGAAGGAATTGATTTTGATGAAACTTTTGCACTTGCTGCTAGACTTGAGGCTATTCACATATTACTTGCTTATGCTAACCATCATTATATCATCTTACAACAAATGGATGTGAAAATTGCATTCCTCAATGTTAAGCTTGAGGAAGAAGTATATGTTGCTCAACCACCAGGTTTTGAGGATCCAAAATTTCCAGATCACGTCTACAGACTCAACAAGGCCCTCTATGGCCTCAAGCAAGCACCTCGGGCATGGTATGACAGACTGAAGGAATTCCTCAAGAAGAAAGGCTTCAAATCCGGTTCACTTGACCCAACTCTTTTCACCAAAACATATGATGATGAATTGTTCATGTGCCAAATATATGTTGATGATATTATCTTTGGCTGTACTAACCAATGTTACAGTGATGAATTTGCCTATATGATGAGTGAAGAATATCAATGTCTATGATGGGACAATTGAAATTCTTCTTAGGTCTTCAGATTCGTCAACAATACAATTGCATATTCATATCTTAGGAGAAATACCTCAAGGATGTGTTGAGGAAATTCGTCATGCAAGATTGCAAAGGCGTCAAAATTCCTATGCCCACAAATGGACATCTATGCACTGATGAAAATGGTAAAGACTTTGATCAAAAGGTATACCGCTCCATGATTGTCTCTTTATTGTACCTATGTGCATCTAGGCCAGATATTATGCTTAGTGTTTGCATGTGTGCCCGATTTCAAGCTACACCGAAGGAATCACACCATAAGGCTGTGAAGCATATTCTTCGATATCTAGCTCACACACCAGCACTTAGATTATGGTATCCCAAGGGATCTTACTTTGATCTCATTGGATATTCAGACTCTGACTATGCTGGCGATCGGGTGGATCGCAAGTCAAAGTCAAGCTAATGTCATTTCCTCGGACGATCCTTGGTATGTTGGTCCTCGAAGAAGCAGAACTGCGTATCACTCTCCACTGCAGAAGCTGAATACATTGCTGCTGGATCTTGCTGTGCTCAACTACTATGGATGAAGCAAACACTCAAGGACAGAGGCATCAATGTGAAGAATGTGCCACTCTACTGCGACAACAAGAGTGCTATCAAGATTTCTCACAATCCAGTTCTGCACTCGAAGACAAAGCATATTCAGATTCGTCATCATTTTCTTCATGACCACGTGTTGAAGGGCAACATCTCCATCGACCATGAAAATACTAAAGACCAGCTGGACGATATCTTCACAAAGCCCCTGGATGAGAAAAGATTTAGAAAAATGCAGTGTGAGCTAAATATCCTAGAATCTTCAAATGTTCTTTGAAAAGGACACACATCCTAACACTTATGCTGACTTGATGACCTAGATGTGCAACACATGAAGTAACGTTTTTCTTCAATCAATCAAGACTAACCCTCTAAGTGTGAAGAAATTAATGAAGAAATTGATTCTCAGAACCATATGAGAATTGTACGTGGTGTCTGAAATCAACTTTCTTATACGGTGGGTTACACCACCAACCAAAGTTGAAAATCTTCAATTTGAGTTTTTCTTCATTTTGAAATCCCTAAATTTTTAAAATTCTTCAACTTTGAATTGTCTTCACCCTTTCCGTCATTGTTCTTCATTTGACTATACATATATATGAGTTTATGTCCTCTACATCATTCACTTATTGCTAATTCTTCAAGTTGACTTTTCTGCTAAGTGAATGTGATCGGACCCTTCCCCCTCTATGCTAAAGTCAACCCAGTCTGTTCACAAATTCTTCACGTGCGTTCTATTTGAAACTCGTTTAAATTCTTCACTATGTCCTTGTCAGCTGAAGAAATTGCGAACGAAACTTTAAAATAAGTCTTATCCAAATTTTCGGCTTTTTGCCGCTCAAACCGCTACGCATTCCATGGTATACTTATATATTCACCCACGATCTCACACGATCTGCACCTCTCAGTACGTGGGTGACACATGTCGCGTGAATGAGAAGGGTCAGGGGCACGTTCGTCCAAATTCTTCGGGCGAACAGTTTTTCACCTCCGCTATAAATACCCCCTTCCCTTCCTCATCTCACTTTTACTCCGCTCTACCTCACTCCCTCGCTCGAGCTTCTCAAGCCCTAGCACCGCTGCTACCTCCATCGTCGTCGATGAGGAAGAGCTTCACTGCCTAGACCTCGTCGCCGTCGTACTCACGCCGGCCGCGGAAACCTTCCCTCCGCCGTCGCCGTAGACGTCTTGCTCCGCCAAGTTAGGGCATGGAAGATCTGAGCCAACGAACTTCCAAATCTACTCTTCCAGTTCATCTTGTTCTTCATCAAGGGTAATTAAAAGTTACTTTTACCGTATTTATTCTACTGATGATTTTCATCAAATCCTCAAAAGGCGTTTGTTCTTCAACCTCCACACTCTAAACACCTAGCACAAATCTTTAGTTCTTGATCTGTTTCTCTAAGTGACGTTTTTATTCATGATTCCTCAATTGTGTGAATGTCACGATCCGCACAACTCTGGAACCTAAGACAAAGAACACTTAGTGAAATTCTTCAAGACACATCGGGTCAATTTCCTCAAACTTGTTCAATTTTACAAAACCTTCTGAGAACGCATATGACCTCTCCAAATTCTTCGCACCTATACTCTGTTCATAGGTACACATGTCTGCTGCTGAATCACTAGGTTCTCATCAACTTAACTAATTTGCAGCGTTCCTCGAAGAAAAGCTGCATACTTCTTCAGAGAACTCAACTGTGAAATTCCTCAGCTGAAGAAAATGGCAGATGGTAAGAGGCCTCAGAAAGGAGGAAAGAAGCTTGAAGTTAATACTGCCTTTGAGATCCCTGCGGATATGTATGCAGGGTACTGCACGCTTGATGAGGAAACTCATGGCAAGGAGACAAAGAATGAGCGCAAAGTGCGCATTCAGAGGATAGAAAGAAGATGGGCAAGAGAGTGGAGGGAGTACATATATGTAACTCCCAAATACATGAATAAATTCGCTCTTAACCCTCCATGCCTCAAGACCTCCTCTGGCACCTGGCCAATTAGCTGATCCAACAAGCCTTAAACGTGTGATGATTATGCGGATGAATGGGCCAGGCGGCAAGCCAAATTGGCAAAGCAAGCCAAAGAAGAAGTGAAGAAATTTAATGAGGATTATGGTGCTGCCACTGCTGCTGCTCAGGCTTCTTCAAGCAAGAAGGCTATGCAAAAGAAGCCAGCTAAGAAACCACCTTCCTCAGCAATGCCCTCACGGCCAAGTTATTCTTCAATACCCTCACGGCCAAGTTCTTCTTCAATGCCCTCACGACCAATCTCCTTAGTGCCACCAAGGCAATTTCCTCAAGCTGCCTCAGTTCCTCAAACTGCACAAATTCCTCGAGATTCAAAACCATCAGCTCCTCCAGCAAAGTCCTCAGCACCTATGCATCTCGCCACGTGCCAAAGGACCACTGGCATATCAATTGCCTTAGGAGCTTCAACAAGTTCTTCAGCTCACCCTTCATCAACCAGTGCCACTCTGCTGAAGACCAAGGCCACTGCTGGATGAGGCACTAGACCAAGTCCTCACAAGAAGCAGGTGATCTTTCAAACTACGTCTGATGTTGAAGTTGATGATGATGAATTAGTTGATATCATCAAGGACAGACAACAGCGGGCCGCTAGAGCCAAAGGAAGTGATGTGCCCCCTTCTACTGGATCCAAAGAAGATCCTCGATTTCATTGATTTTTGGCACAAAGATCCAAATGCTCCAATGCCAGAGTTGGGCCTCACTCCTGGACAAAGTCACATGGTGAGGGCGTTCATTGCTGAAGAAAAGTGGAAATATGACCAAGCCAGAGTGGCTAAGAAAGCGCAGTCCAAGAAGCAGCACTATCTCAAGGACAATGTCCTCAGTCTTTCGCCTGAGCAGCTCATTGCACTTCAAGCTGACATCAAAAAGCTCAGCGATGAATTTGACGCCTACAAGGCTGAATGGCAGGGTGCCAAGGTCAGATTCGTCAAGCTGACGAAGAAATTCACTTCAAGTGCTGCTGCTACTGTGCACACTGAAGTCACTCAGGCTAAAGCATCTGCTCAAGCCACTAAAGGAATTGCCAGCACCGATGATGAAAATCAGGCTGCTGATGAAACTGCAAGCACCAGGGCTGCTGAAGAAATTCCAGTCTCTGAAGAAACTGCCAGGGCAACCACTAGTGTTGCACCTAAAGAATCTGTCAGGCTAGCTGAAGACTCTGCTGCTGCGACTGAAGAGATTGCTCATGACAGGCCAACTGCATTAGTTGGGCCTGAAGAAATTGATCCAACTCACACTGCTCCGCCTGCACCAACACCAAGCCTAGTTCTTCCATCTGCACTAGAAGTGAAAAAACCAAAGCTGTAGAGCGTGCTTCTTTGAAGAAGAGGAAAGCACAACTGCCACAGAATCTTCGGCCCCCAAGAAGGCGAAGATTTTGACAAGTTGAATGGACAATCCCATTCATGATGTTCCTCTTGCAAGCATGCCATCAAAGAAACTTGTTCCTTATGGTGAAGAATATTAGATTCCAGATGAATCTGCTGAAGAAGATCCCTCTGCTGCTTACACAGAGCAGATGTATGAAGAAATTGAAGTTGAGACTTTCACTTCACCTCCTCTGGTATCATCACCAATGCCTTAGTTTACTGCTGAAGAGGCCGACGTTGAAGAAATGGAAGTGGATGAGGATGAGGATGTGGACATTGCCTGCACCACTGCTATGATGAACGATGATTTTTGGGAGAGTCAACACCCCAACTCTCCTCTGTTCACACCAATCCAACAAATTCCTCAGTCCCCAGCTCCAACAGAAGTTCAGATGGGCTCTGAAGAAATTCATGCCACCCCTTCCATTCATGAAGAGATTCCAGCCACTAGTGATGATGAAAATGCTCCTGAAGAAATGGAGGCCCAGGCTGCTACTGAAACAGAAGATATTCCTCGGCCTGCGGCTCCAGAAATTGACATTCCGGAAGTTATTCTTCAAATCACTGACACTCCTCAGCCACAACCGAAGAATCCATTCTCAAAAACTCCGAAGTTCAAGGCTGATGCCTTCTTCAATGAGCATGTATTCTTCACAGACTATAATCCCTATGATTCTGCTCGCCTGAGGAGGAAGCGCTTCTGGACCGCTAGTCAAGCAAATTTTATTCTTCAATGCTGTTCAACAAGGACAAAGTCTTCGACCATGAGCATATTCCTCACTTGGATATGGAATCACTGCCTTGTTTTGCGCTAGTCCTCACTGCCATTCATGATGCTGGCCCGCTCAATTTCTGCACTGACATTTGCAATTGGAATGAAGAACTTACTCTTCAATTCTATGCAACGCTGTACATCATAGGAAATGCTGAAGATGTGAACTCATGGGTGTTGGACTGGATGACAGAGAACACACACTATAAGCACCAGCCACTGAGTTGCTTCGGGCCATGCCTGTCAGTCCTCCCCCAGAAGGTGCACGTCGCATCTACTCTAAAACTGAGCTGTCAGATCATTTCATGCAAGTGCTGATGAAGCCATTGAAGCCTGGACAAGCCTCAAGGACCAAATTCCTTGTGAAGGAATTGCAGTATGTGCCAAGGACAGTCTATCGCATTCTGACGAAGACATTGAGTCCAATTAAAGGCCACGACTCGAATGATGAAGAAGTGGTTGGCATCATGAAGAATCTGCTTTTCAACATCATGCATGGTATTCCCATGAACTATCATGATTTCTTCATCAGGACTTTGGCAAACGTTGCAATGTCCCCATTTGAGTTGAAGCCTTACGCTCCCTGGATTATGAGATTCCTTAGATCAAGGTCTTCACTCACCTACAAAGCTGATACACTCAACCATGGCAGCTTCTTACCCCCAATTGAAGTCCTCAAGCGGATATTTTCCTCAGCTGATGAGAAGGGCAAGGCCACTACTGTTATTGATGAGGGCATTCGACCATTGGATGGACAGTTTCGCAAAGCTGCTTCATACTCCACCAATGATGACTCTGCTACTCATGATTCTGCTGCTAATGCCTCAAAGCAAAGTCCTCAGGCAACATCCCCAAGGGTGCTGACTGATCATGAGCTTCTCCTCAGTCTTCATCAAAAGGTGGTTCGCAATCACAAGTGGGTAAAACATTAGTTTGGTTCAATTCTTCACAACATGACTGCCACATATAATTCAGTGAAGAAGAACCATTACTACATTAATGAAGTGTTTGATCACACCTGGGCCATTCTGTCTCACGTCTATGGTGATGAGGATCTCAAGCAGATGGGATTCAAGCAGGACTTCGGCTGGGCTAAGCCTCCACCGAAGAAATTCACTTCAAGTGCTGCTGCTACTGTGCACACTGAAGTCACTCAGGCTAAAGCATCTGCTCAAGCCACTGAAGGAATTGCCAGCACCGATGATGAAAATCAGGCTGCTGATGAAACTGCAAGCACCAGGGCTGCTGAAGAAATTCCAGTCTCTGAAGAAACTGCCAGGGCAACCACTAGTGTTGCGCCTAAAGAATCTGTCAGGCCAGCTGAAGACTCTGCTGCTGCGACTGAAGAGATTGCTCATGACAGGCCAACTGCATCAGTTGGGCCTGAAGAAATTGATCCAACTCACACTGCTCCGCCTGCACCAACACCAAGCCTAGTTCTTCCATCTGCACTAGAAGTGAAAAAAACCAAAGCTGCAGAGCGTGCTGCTTTGAAGAAGAGGAAAGCAACAACTGCCACAGAATCTTCGGCCCCCAAGAAGGCGAAGATTTTGACAAGTTGAATGGACAATCCCATTCATGATGTTCCTCTTGCAAGCATGCCATCAAAGGAACTTGTTCCTTATGGTGAAGAATATTAGATTCTAGATGAATCTGCTGAAGAAGATCCCTCTGCTGCTTACACAGAGCAGATGTATGAAGAAATTGAAGTTGAGACTTTCACTGCACCTCCTCTGGTATCATCGCCAACGCCTTAGTTTACTGCTGAAGAGGCCGGCGTTGAAGAAATGGAAGTGGATGAGGATGAGGATGTGGACATTGCCTGCACCACTCCTCTGATGAACGATGATTTTTGGGAGAGTCAACACCCCAACTCTCCTCTGTTCACACCAATCCAACAAATTCCTCAGTCCCCAGCTCCAACAGAAGTTCAGATGGGCTCTGAAGAAATTCATGCCACCCCTTCCATGCATGAAGAGATTCCAGCCACTAGTGATGATGAAAATGCTCCTGAAGAAATGGAGGCCCAGGCTGCTACTGAAACAGAAGATATTCCTCGGCCTGCGGCTCCAGAAATTGACATTCCGGAAGTTATTCTTCAAATCACTGACACTCCTCAGCCACAACCGAAGAATCCATTCTCAAAAACTCCGAAGTTCAAGGCTGATGCCTTCTTCAATGAGCATGTATTCTTCACAGACTATAATCCCTGTGATTCTGCTCGCCTGAGGAGGAAGCGCTTCTGGACCGCTAGTCAAGCAAATTTTATTCTTCAATGCTGTTCAACAAGGACAAAGTCTTCGACCATGAGCATATTCCTCACTTGGATATGGAATCACTGCCTTGTTTTGCGCTAGTCCTCGCTTCCATTCATGATGCTGGCCCGCTCAATTTCTGCACTGACATTTGCAATTGGAATGAAGAACTTATTCTTCAATTCTATGCAACGCTGCACATCCTAGGAAATGCTGAAGATGTGAACTCATGGGTGTTGGACTGGATGACAGAGAACACACACTATAAGCACCAGCCACTGAGTTGCTTCGGGCCATGCCTGTCAGTCCTCCCCCAGAAGGTGCACGTTGCATCTACTCTAAAACTGAGCTGTCAGATCATTTCATGCAAGTGCTGATGAAGCCATTGAAGCCTGGACAAGCCTCAAGGACCAAATTCCTTGTGAAGGAATTGCAATATGTGCCAAAGACAGTCTATCGCATTCTGACGAAGACATTGAGTCCAATTAAAGGCCACGACTCGAATGATGAAGAAGTGGTTGGCATCATGAAGAATCTGCTTTTCAACATCATGCATGGTATTCCCATGAACTATCATGATTTCTTCATCAGGACTTTGGCAAACGTTGCAATGTCCCCATTTGAGTTGAAGCCTTACGCTCCCTGGATTATGAGATTCCTTAGATCAAGGTCTTCACTCAACTACAAAGCTGATACACTCAACCATGGCAGCTTCTTGCCCCCGATTGAAGTCCTCAAGCGGACATTTTCCTCAGCTGATGAGAAGGGCAAGGCCACTACTGTTATTGATGAGGGCATTCAACCATTGGATGGACAGTTTCGCAAAGCTGCTTCATACTCCACCAATGATGACTCTGCTACTCATGATTCTGCTGCAAATGCCTCAAAGCAAAGTCCTCAGGCAACATCCCCAAGGGTGCTGACTGATCATGAGCTTCTCCTCAGTCTTCATCAAAAGGTGGATCGCAATCACAAGTGGGTAAAATGTTAGTTTGGTTCAATTCTTCACAACATGACTGCCACATATAATTCAGTGAAGAAGAACCATTACTACATTAATGAAGTGTTTGATCACACCTGGGCCATTCTGTCTCACGTCTATGGTGATGAGGATCTCAAGCAGATGGGATTCAAGCAGGACTTCGGCTGGGCTAAGCCTCCACCGAAGAAATTTACTTCAAGTGCTGCTGCTACTGTGCACACTGAAGTCACTCAGGCTAAAGCATCTGCTCAAGCCATTGAAGGAATTGCCAGCACCGATGATGAAAATCAGGCTGCTGATGAAATTGCAAGCACCAGGGCTGCTGAAGAAATTCCAGTCTCTGAAGAAACTGCCAGGGCAACCACTAGTGTTGCGCCTAAAGAATCTGTCAGGCCAGCTGAAGACTCTGCTGCTGCGACTGAAGAGATTGCTCATGACAGGCCAACTGCATCAGTTGGGCCTGAAGAAATTGATCCAACTCACACTGCTCCGCCTGCACCAACACCAAGCCTAGTTCTTCCATCTGCACTAGAAGTGAAAAAAACCAAAGCTGCAGAGCTGCTGCTTTGAAGAAGAGGAAAGCAACAACTGCCACAGAATCTTCGGCCCCCAAGAAGGCGAAGATTTTGACAAGTTGAATGGACAATCCCATTCATGATGTTCCTCTTGCAAGCATGCCATCAAAGGAACTTGTTCCTTATGGTGAAGAATATTAGATTCCAGATGAATCTGCTGAAGAAGATCCCTCTGCTGCTTACATAGAGCAGATGTATGAAGAAATTGAAGTTGAGACTTTCACTTCACCTCCTCTGGTATCATCGCCAACGCCTTAGTTTACTGCTGAAGAGGCCGGAGTTGAAGAAATGGAAGTGGATGAGGATGAGGATGTGGACATTGCCTGCACCACTCCTATGATGAACGATGATTTTTGGGAGAGTCAACACCCCAACTCTCCTCTGTTCACACCAATCCAACAAATTCCTCAGTCCCCAGCTCCAACAGAAGTTCAGATGGGCTCTGAAGAAATTCATGCCACCCCTTCCATTCATGAAGAGATTCCAGCCACTAGTGATGATGAAAATGCTCCTGAAGAAATGGAGGCCCAGGCTGCTACTGAAACAGAAGATATTCCTCGGCCTGCGGCTCCAGAAATTGACATTCCGGAAGTTATTCTTCAAATCACTGACACTCCTCAGCCACAACCGAAGAATCCATTCTCAAAAACTCCGAAGTTCAAGGCTGATGCCTTCTTCAATGAGCATGTATTCTTCACAGACTATAATCCCTATGATTCTGCTCGCCTGAGGAGGAAGCGCTTCTGGACCGCTAGTCAAGCAAATTTTATTCTTCAATGCTGTTCAACAAGGACAAAGTCTTCGACCATGAGCATATTCCTCACTTGGATATGGAATCACTGCCTTGTTTTGCGCTAGTCCTCGCTGCCATTCATGATGCTGGCCCGCTCAATTTCTGCACTGACATTTGCAATTGGAATGAAGAACTTATTCTTCAATTCTATGCAACGCTACACATCCTAGGAAATGCTAAAGATGTGAACTCATGGGTGTTGGACTGGATGATAGAGAACACACACTATAAGCACCAGCCACTGAGTTGCTTCGGGCCATGCCTGTCAGTCCTCCCCCAGAAGGTGCACGTCGCATCTACTCTAAAACTGAGCTGTCAGATCATTTCATGCAAGTGCTGATGAAGCCATTGAAGCCTGGACAAGCCTCAAGGACCAAATTCCCTGTGAAGGAATTGCAATATGTGCCAAGGACAGTCTATCGCATTCTGACGAAGACATTGAGTCCAATTAAAGGCCACGACTCGAATGATGAAGAAGTGGTTGGCATCATGAAGAATCTGCTTTTCAACATCATGCATGGTATTCCCATGAACTATCATGATTTCTTCATCAGGACTTTGGCAAACGTTGCAATGTCCCCATTTGAGTTGAAGCCTTACGCTCCCTGGATTACGAGATTCCTTAGATCAAGGTCTTCACTCAACTACAAAGCTGATACACTCAACCATGGAAGCTTCTTGCCCCCAATTGAAGTCCTCAAGCGGACATTTTCCTCAGTTGATGAGAAGGGCAAGGCCACTACTGTTATTGATGAGGGCATTCGACCATTGGATGGACAGTTTCGCAAAGCTGCTTCATACTCTACCAATGATGACTCTGCTACTCATGATTCTGCTGCTAATGCCTCAAAGCAAAGTCCTCAGGCAACATCCCCAAGGGTGCTGACTGATCATGAGCTTCTCCTCAGTCTTCATCAAAAGGTGGATCGCAATCACAAATGGGTAAAACGTTAGTTTGGTTCAATTCTTCACAACATGACTGCCACATATAATTCAGTGAAGAAGAACCATTACTACATTAATGAAGTGTTTGATCACACCTGGGCCATTCTGTCTCACGTCTATGGTGATGAGGATCTCAAGCAGATGGGATTCAAGCAGGACTTCGGCTGGGCTAAGCCTCCATCGAAGAAATTCACTTCAAGTGTTGCTGCTACTGTGCACACTGAAGTCACTCAGGCTAAAGCATCTGCTCAAGCCACTGAAGGAATTGCCAGCACCGATGATGAAAATCAGGCTGCTGATGAAACTGCAAGCACCAGGGCTGCTGAAGAAATTCCAGTCTCTGAAGAAACTGCCAGGGCAACCACTAGTGTTGCGCCTAAAGAATCTGTCAGGCCAGCTGAAGACTCTGCTGCTGTGACTGAAGAGATTGCTCATGACAGGCCAACTGCATCAGTTGGGCCTGAAGAAATTGATCCAACTCACACTGCTCTGCCTGCACCAACACCAAGACTAGTTCTTCCATCTGCACTAGAAGTGAAAAAAACCAAAGCTGCAGAGCGTGCTGCTTTGAAGAAGAGTAAAGCAACAACTGCCACAGAATCTTCGGCCCCCAAGAAGGCGGAGATTTTGACAAGTTGAATGGACAATCCCATTCATGATGTTCCTCTTGCAAGCATGCCATCAAAGGAACTTGTTCCTTATGGTGAAGAATATTAGATTCCAGATGAATCTGCTGAAGAAGATCCCTCTGCTGCTTACACAGAGCAGATGTATGAAGAAATTGAAGTTGAGACTTTCACTTCACCTCCTCTGGTATCATCGCCAACACCTTAGTTTACTGCTGAAGAGGCCGGCGTTGAAGAAATGGAAGTGGATGAGGATGAGGATGTGGACATTGCCTGCACCACTGCTATGATGAACGATGATTTTTGGGAGAGTCAACACCCCAACTCTCCTCTGTTCACACCAATCCAACAAATTCCTCAGTCCCCAGCTCCAACAGAAGTTCAGATGGGCTCTAAAGAAATTCATGCCACCCCTTCCATTCATGAAGAGATTCCAGCCACTAGTGATGATGAAAATGCTCCTGAAGAAATGGAGGCCCAGGCTGCTACTGAAGCAGAAGATATTCCTCGGCCTGCGGCTCCAGAAATTGACATTCCGGAAGTTATTCTTCAAATCGCTGACACTCCTCAGCCACAACCGAAGAATCCATTCTCCAAAACTCCGAAGTTCAAGGCTGGTGCCTTCTTCAATGAGCATGTATTCTTCACAGACTATAATCCCTATGATTCTGCTCGCCTGAGGAGGAAGCGCTTCTGGACCGCTAGTCAAGCAAATTTTATTCTTCAATGCTGTTCAACAAGGACAAAGTCTTCGACCATGAGCATATTCCTCACTTGGATATGGAATCACTGCCTTGTTTTGCGCTAGTCCTCGCTGCCATTCATGATGCTGGCCTGCTCAATTTCTGCACTGACATTTGCAATTGGAATGAAGAACTTATTCTTCAATTCTATGCAACGCTTCACATCATAGGAAATGCTGAAGTTGTGAACTCATGGGTGTTGGACTGGATGACAGAGAACACACACTAGAAGCACCAGCCACTGAGTTGTTCGGGCCATGCCTGTCAGTCCTCCCCCAGAAGGTGCACGTCGCATCTACTCTAAAACTAAGCTGTCAGATCATTTCATGCAAGTGCTGATGAAGCCATTGAAGCCTGGACAAGCCTCAAGGACCAAATTCCTTGTGAAGGAATTGCAATATGTGCCAATGACAGTCTATCGCATTCGAAAGAAGACATTGAGTCCAATTAAAGGCCACGACTCGAATGATGAAGAAGTGGTTGGCATCATGAAGAATCTGCTTTTCAACATCATGCATGGTATTCCCATGAACTATCATGATTTCTTCATCAGGACATTGGCAAACATTGAAATGTCCCCATTTGAGTTGAAGCCTTACGCTCCCTGGATTATGAGATTCCTTAGATCAAGGTCTTCACTCAACTACAAAGCTGATACACTCAACCATGGCAGCTTCTTGCCCCCAATTGAATTCCTCAAGCGGACATTTTCCTCAGCTGATGAGAAGGGCAAGGCCACTACTATTATTGATGAGGGCATTCGACCATTGGATGGACAGTTTCGCAAAGCTGCTTCATACTCCACCAATGATGACTCTGCTACTCATGATTCTGCTGCTAATGCCTCAAAGCAAAGTCCTCAGGCAACATCCCCAAGGGTGCTGACTGATCATGAGCTTCTCCTCAGTCTTCATCAAAAGGTGGATTGCAATCACAAGTGGGTAAAACGTTAGTTTGGTTCAATTCTTCACAACATGACTGCCACATATAATTCACTGAAGAAGAACCATTACTACATTAATGAAGTGTTTGATCACACCTGGGCCATTCTGTCTCACGTCTATGGTGATGAGGATCTCAAGCAGATGGGATTCAAGCAGGACTTCGGCTGGGCTAAGCCTCCACCGAAGAAATTCAAGAAAGTTCCAGTTCCTTCTCTGGTGCCCAGTTCATATTCCTCATCCCATGACACTGACGACAATGAAGATCTGTACGACACTGCAGCAAGCCCTACTCCAACAAACGACCCCAAAAACGCTGACGCTCCTCCATCGACTTCGTGAAGAAATTCTTCAGGGGCGTTAGTCCTCACTTTTTGTCCCTTTTGGTCATCTGATGACAAAGGGGGAGAAATTCGAGTTAGTCTTCAAGCGGGTCTCAATATATATGGGCGTTTTTCCGTTAAGTTGCAACTCTCGCTCTTCTGAAGCTTTTGTTGATTGAGTTGTAAACTTAAGTCCGATGGTAACCTGATACTTTTGCTATGTCTTTCTGCATGCTATTTCCTCATTAATGTTATGTACGCATGCTGAATTACATCAGTCACCATATTTCATCATGCATTTCAAATTCTTCATTCTACATGTTAAATGCGTGTATGAATTACAAGATATAGGGGGAGTTCTCCATGATTCTACTCTTCAAATGTGCATTGCTTCAAAAGCAAATTCCTCACTATGCACATCTTCAGGGGGAGTTCTTCTATATCTTGCAACCAAATTCCTCAATATTGAGTACTTTCAATTCATATGTTTATCCTCGTTGAAAACTTAACCTATATTGTCATCAATCACCAAAAAGGGGGACATTGTAAGTGCATCTAGCCCCTTAGTGATTTTGGTGTATTGAAGACTTATAGGTTAAGGAACTAACATGTTTGTGAGTGTACACAGGCTCTATAAGTCAATGAGGAGTTTGATATTTACAGTGAAAGTTGACCCCTAAAATTGAATGTCTTCGGCTGAAGACTTTGGTTCTCCTGAAGACTTTGAAAGTGAAAAAATTTGTGTGACCTTGAAGACTTCGATATTCATGCGAGGAATCTGAAGCGTGAAGACTTTTGTTTTCGTGGTTTCATTTTCTCTTTCTTAAGTCATAGGAAACACCGTACTGTTAAAGGGGGCCAAGGTAATACTAAGGAAATAGATTTCCAAGTGATGCTCATCTTAAAATCCTACACCTACCCAATCCTTTGAGTGAAGCCATCGGAAATGTCATATCAGTTCGGCCAATTTCTTCAGTGACAGAGACGAAGATCTTCTGATCTCTGAGGAATTTGTTCTGACTGAGGAGTTAGGAATTCGCCAGTGCGGATTGCCTACATAGTAAGGAACATGATAGCCCTGAGGAATTCGAACCTCAAATCCGACCGTTGCTGAGCCGCACGCCAGCTGTCCCAAAATATCCTACCACCTAACAGTCATATCTGCCAAGGGCATTTATGTCTTATCATGTCGGGCTGCTTCCTAGGCTATAAATAGCCGCCCCCTACAACCACTAGCTGGTTGGCTGCTCCGACAGAAACTGACACTTGTCATTTGAGAGCATCCCATCCTCCGAGGACATTGAGCGAAAATCATCAAGTGAGGAAAACCCAAATCCCAAACCCAAACCTACAAACCCCAAAGTGATTGAGCATCACTTAAGAGATTGTTCCTGTGTGGTACCAATGCTTGTTACCTTTGAGGATTGTGTATCCTCCAGACGGTTAGGCGTCATGGTCTGACCATCCAAGAGGAATTATGGATTGCTGAGTGACCATGTTTGGAAAGGTTTGGAAGTCACCTGTGAAGACTTACCACTACTGTTGGGCGAGGTCTGTGTGATCTTAGCTCAAGGAGAATACTTTGTGTCCAGGACTGTGTGTCCTCGAGTTTAAATACTCAGCCGCTCCAACCAGACGTACAACTGTCACAAGAGTTGGAACTGGTCTACCAAATCATTGTCTTCACCAAGCCAACTTGTTCTATTTCCTCAACCCTTTCATTTCCTCAGTTATGTGTTGATGTACCTGATCATTACTGTTTGAAGACTCTGACTGAAGACTTCATCTAATTCCTCAATCCTATTTCTTCACTCTGTTAGTCTTCATCCTGCTTATCCTGTGTTTACGCTTTCTGTACTCTGTGTTTGTCTTTCATTTCATCATGATGAGTTTGCTGTTACTCTGCTTTGCTTATACCTGAGTACTTATTCCACTACAAGTAGTTCTTCGCTTAGGAATTCCCTCACCCTAAAATTCCTCAGTGAAGAATTCATAAAAACCACCTATTCACCCCTCTCTAGTCGACATAACGCACTTTCACTAATGCACCTGCATATTTCAAGAACATGATGAACAAGGTGTTTATGGAGTTTTTGGATAAGTTTGTCATGGTGTTCATTGATGATATATTGGTCTACTCGAAGAATGAAGAGGGGCATAAGGAGCATTTGCGTTTGGTTCTCGAGAATCTCAGGGAACATTAGTTATATTCCAAATTCAACAAGTGTGGGTTTTGGTTGAAGGAAGTTGGATTCCTCGAAACTGTTATATCCGGAGCAGGAATAGCAGTAGATCCCACCAAGGTTATCACTATGACTAAATGGGTAGCACCCACGTCGGTTAGAGAGATTCGGAGTTTCCTTGGACTCGCAGGATATTACCTGAGGTTCATTGAGAATTTCTCCAAGATTTCAAAGCCCATGACAGAGTTGTTGAAAAAGGACACCAAGTTCAATTTGACTGAGGAGTGTGAAGCCAGTTTTCAAGAGTTGAAGAGAAGTTTGGTTACAGCACCAGTGTTGGTTCTTCTAGATCAACGCAAGGATTATCAAGTGTATTGCGATGATTCTCGTCCAGGACTTGGAGCAGTGCTTATGCAGGAGGGAAGAGTTGTTTCTTATGCCTCACGACAGCTTAAACCTCATGAACAAAATTATGCTACACACGATTTGGAGTTAGCAGCTGTAGTGCATGCAGAAGGAGTTGAATCTCACGCAAAGGAGATGGTTGGAGATCATTAAGGATTATGATATAAAGTTGCACTATCATCCCGGAAAGGCTAACGTGGTAGTCGATGCGTTGAGTCGCAAGAGTCATGTCAATACGCTCATGACCGAAGGATTACCCAAGGAGTTAGCTGAGGATCTTCGCGAGCTATGTTTGGAAATAGTTCCGAGAGGTTTTGTAGCAGCATTGGAAATTCAGTCCACTTTGATGGATAAGATCGTAGAATCCCAGAAGACTGACAAAGAGATTGCCGAGATAAAGGAAAGGATGAGCAAAGGAAAGGCTAAAGGATTTCGTGAGGATGAGCACGATACTTTATGGTTTGAGGATCGTGTATATGTGCCTAATGACCCAAAGATCAGGAAGTTGATTCTGCAGGAGGCCCGTGATTTGCCGTATTCGATTCACCCAGGAAACACCAAGATGTATCTGGATTTGAAAGACAGTTTCTTGTGGACCGGAATGAAGAAAGATATTGCGGAGTATGTAGCAGCATGTGATGTACGCCAGAGAGTGAAGGAAGAGCATCAGAAGCCAGTAGGTTTGCTACAGCCATTGCTGATACCCGAATGGAAGTGGGACAAGCTAGGCATGGATTTTATCACGGGACTGCCCAGGACAAGTTCAGGCTATGACTCGATATGGGTTGTAGTCGATCGGTTGACGAAGGTAGCTCATTTCATCCCAGTAAAGACCACTTACACCAGTGCTAAGTTGGCAAAGATATACATGACCAGGATCGTATGTCTGCATGGAGTTCCGAGGACCATTGTATCAGACAGAGGAACCCAATTTACCTCAAAGTTTCGGAATCAGTTGCATGAGACTTTGGGTACCAGGCTAGAGTTTAGTACAGCCTTTCATCCACAGACAGATGGATAGACCGAGAGAGTCAAGCAGATTCTGGAGGACATGTTGAGAGCTTGTGCGCTAGATTATGGATCTAGTTGGGACAACAATTTTCCATATGCAGAGTTCTCTTACAATAATAGTTATCAAGCCAGTTTGAAGATGGCCCCTTTCGAAGCCTTGAACGGAAGGAGGTGTAGGACACCATTGCTATGGGATGAAGTTGGAGACCATCAGTTGTTTGGATGAGATTTGATTAAGGAGTCTGAAGAGAAGGTTAAGTTGATTCGCGGTAGGCTCAAGGTAGCCCAGTCGAGGCAGAAGAGCTGTGCGGATTCTAAACGCAAGGAGACAGTTTACAAAGTCAGAGACAAAGTATATCTTTGTGTGTCACCACTTTGAGGAATTAAGCGTTTTGGAGTTTAGGGAAAGTTAGCACCATGTTTTGTGGTGTCGGATTTCGGGTTCCAGCAGACCTTTGAGGTTCGAACTCTAGGGTGCGCACGAAGATCTTTCCTCTACCAGCTCACGTCTCGAAGCCTCGCAAGGAATCTAGGCTAGAAATAACAACACACAAGGGACGCGAGGTTTATACTGGTTTAGGCCACCATTGTGGTGTAAGACCCTACTCCAGTGTGTGGTGTGGTGGATTGCCTCAGGGGTTGATGATGAACAATACAAAGGGGGAACAACCTCGCGAGGGGCTATTCTTGAGCTGGTGCGACGAAATTCTTGGGTGAGTTTAGTCGCTTCTCTCTCTCACTCTGATTGATCCGTCCCCCTTTGCCCTGTAGTGGCTAGCTCTATTTATAGAGGGAGGCCCTGGGCCTCTTCCCAAATAATGAGTGGGAAGGGCGCCAACAATTGGCCGTTTTGAAGGGGAACATCTAGTACACTTATCCTGACTAAAGTTGGTCTACGGCTGCCAAAGGCTCTGACAATGACGCCGTCCTGGGCTCCACGATGACCTCCATCATGTCGTTCTGCTGGTCTTGGTCTTGTTGCACCGAAACGATAACCTTTGCCTAATGCCTTGGCCTGTGCTTGCCCCCTTTGCACCAAAGGGGAAACAAGGACACTGCACAGGCCGGCACCCGCCTGGTCTCGATCGTCATGGCTTGCGTCACGGGCTCCTCGCGAGGTGCCCTGCCTTGATCTCTCCGCCTCCTCGCGAGCCTGCCTGATGAGGCTGCACCTGAGGAAACTTCCTGTCGTCCGCCCCGCGAGGCTTGGCGCCTCGCGAGGGTCTTGTGCTTGGAATGATGAAGCTGGGCTGCACTGGGCCCCCACTTGAGCCACGCCGCAGGCCGCAGGAAGGCAAGTCTGGGGACCCCCGTTCCCAGATCGCCGACACTAGCCCCCAGGCGCAAGGCGCGCCCGGACTTGGCTTAGCAGAGAAGCGAAGGGGCAAATGCGAAGCACCGCGAGCCCCAATAGCCCGCGGCCTTGGGCAACGTGTGGTGATTGATTGGACGTGGGCGTCCCCGCTTCCCCACGATTCCTCGGCAACCGCACGACTTGACAAGTCCCTGCATGCAAAAATGGGTCATGATTACCTGTGATCATGGAGACTGACGGTTGGCCTCCTCCGGCTATAAGTACGGAACAGCGTGAGCCCTTCTAGTCCATCTCTCCCTGCTACTCCTTTCTTCTTCTTCCTCGCGCTTGCTTCACATTACGCCGATGGCACCAATTCGCCGGTTTTCTGCAGAAGAGAAGGGAAAGCCCCCCCCCCCCCCCCCGACATGGTCCCGACCCGCTTCCACCGAAGAAGCGGCCAGTCCCTGCCGCCGAGAGAGGGTGCTTGGCAGGAGGCGTCGAGGTCCTGGTACGAGCAGCCGCCGCCTAGGTTTTCGCTGCCCTTGTATGCCCGAATCGAGGGCCCTGGATAAGAGGGCGTCGAGCGACACCGACGGTGCCGCCGTCGACACGGGCGAGTTACGGCAGTGCGCGTCGTGCCCCCTGGAGTCCACGTCGAGGGCTCATCTCATGAGCTTGTGCTTCACGCCGCCATGCCTCCTAGATCTTGGATTCGCCTTCCTCCCTCCTTCGCCTTCGAGATTCCGCCGAGGGGGCCTCGGGAGCTTTGGCTGCAGCACGCCGACTGCAACACCCCCGCGACCGGGCGAAGGTAGAGGTTGTGTCCCCGCGCAAGGTCTTCCTGACCCGCAGCTGGGGCGAGATCGGCCGGATCTGCCGGACAGGGGGCGCCCTCGTAATCCATCTCGAGTGCGATGGCGCCTCCATGTTCTTCAAGGTGTTCGGCATGGAGGGACACTGGCTGGAATGCTGCCCCAAGGGAGGCGACCGGAGCATCGGCGAGGCAAGGGCCAGGCCTGCCAGCCGCTCCCCCAGTAGCTCCTCAGGAAGCAACAGAAGAGCCAGTGGGTCCAGCGATTCCGCCAAGCTTCACGTGACTCCGGAGAAGAGCGACGACAACTACGAGCCCCTGAGCTCGTGTCGCGCCCGGGGCAGGGCAGCTGCATCAGGCCGCCAACGCCATTGATCTGGATGACGTTGGCGCCGGCGCCTGATTGCCCACTGTTGATGATGGCGTCTCCTGCGGAGGTGCGCATAGTTAGCGTTCCTTAGGATTAGCACCTTTTGTTCCCTGCGAGGAATCGAAGTACCACCCCGCGGGGGTATGTAAGGCGCTGGCCATGTCTTTTGTGAATATTATATCCTTATTATGAATCGATGAGAGATGCTTGTCCTGTCCCGGCTCGGCTCCCCCTTTGTTTCCTCATGAGGGCTTGGTGCTCTACGCCGACAGGTCCCAGTCCCCAGGCAAGCTTCAGCCATCGCTGGTATGCCACGTCGCGATGCTGTGGTCAAGGCCAAGACGTGAGCAGCCCAAGGTCCAGTAAGAGCCCCTGAGTGGCGATGCTCAGGAGGTCCCCTTTAGCGCTCAAGCAGCCTCCGCTGGGCAAGAAAGGCAAGCAACATTGCCGTGACAGAGCTGCAGTAGGCGAGGGTTTAGCGCTGAGTTGATTCAGTTTTTGCGTCACTTATCTCGTAGGTTTGGCATAGTTTTTGGCGAAGTGCCGGGCCTGCGTGGCGGCAGTTGAGGTGTTGCTGGGTCAGGTCCTCATGAGCTTCTTCCCACTTCCCCGAACTTTCCTTCATGCTCTGCGTCCTCAGGTCCCGGCCCTCGAGCAAGCTCAGCCGCCGCTCGTATGACAGGTCGCGATGCCGTGGGTCAAGGCCAGGGGGTGAGGGCTGGAGAGCCAGTAAGAGCCCGTGAGTTGCGATGCTCAGGTGCCCCCTTTTAATGCACGAGCGGATCGTGCCGGAAAGAGGGAGAGAAGGCTCGTGACGCCACCAGCATTACTCCTGGAGCAAGTCCTGCATACCAATCATCAGGGAAACAAGGTCTGCCGTTACGATTGCTAGCCAGGCATCGGTTGCCCCGAAGGAGTGATGGGGGCACTGAGGGCCTAGAGAGGTGGCGCCTTGCGGGGCTGCCGCGGCCAGAGCTCGACCACTCAGATTTGTCGGTGTTGCGGGGATGAACCCATGCGCAAGCGCCGTGCCAGAGCAAGTGGCTCCAAAGGTAGGTGTCAATCGAGCAGCTTATCAAGTCAAGCAGGTTAAGCATGAAGGAGCAAATCCATTTAGATAGATGCAGAAAAGGAAAAGACCACTAGGCCAGGCCCGAGCAGCTTGGGGATAATGCAGCCCGAGGGGCGCCCCCAACAAGGTAAGCAAAGAACATGAGAAAAATGGATACATGCCACAGGGACGGACCCACGCGACCTGGGAATGATGGAGCCCTGTGGGTGCTCCCAGCTAAAAATAGAACTTGAAAGATGTCACCTGATACGATTGAAGATGAAGGGATGCTGAAGTAGCAGGCGACATGCGGTGAGGAAGCCGACCCTCACAAGCTTTCGGGACCCGGAGCCTCGGGAGGCTCCGGGGGCACGGGTGGATCTTCGAGGGCCATCTCCATCTCCGCCAGGACCGCGTGATGCCCGACCTCCTGAGCCTCCAGAATGCTTCTCAGCAGGCGCTGATGAGCGGCAACCGCGTTCGGCAGGCCGAAAGGCATGCGAACGTAGCTGTGAGGTGGCCCCTCACAACGCCCCACGCGCGAAGGCCAGAGGCGCTCCTGAGACGTGGCTCGGTTGAGCCCTGGCACGTTGATGCAGATGCGCAGCCCGCCATCCTCGCCTGGATGGGGGGCTACGGTGGGTAGGCGGCGGCTGCCGTGCATGACTCTTGACTTCTGTCCTCTTGAATGTTCCTCGCGATGAACTCCTGAGGGTTTGGCCCTTCTTGCCTCATACCTTCCTGAGGGAAACGTGCTTTGAAGCACGCCTCCAAGTGGTGCCCGAGTGCCTCCCTCGTGACCTTGGCAAAGTTGGTGGCTCCCCAAGAAAGAGCCCCAAAGCCCTGCCCGAGGAGGACACCGGGCGCGCCTTCCTATGCGACAGAGGGTGGCGCCCCCTGAACGGGCGCGAGTCCTGGCGCAACGCCTCCGAAGGTACCCGCCTCCTGATGGCTGGGGCCAGGCGGAGCCTTCTTCTTATTACGGACCACCTCGGGATGTCTCTCGCTCCTGTGATCTGGGTCTTCGATTGCCGCGGCTTGGAAGGCACGCTCAAGAGAACACACTGCATCCCTTTCCTCACAAAGCACTGTGATGACTCCACCGCTTCCTGGCATCTTGAGGATGTTGTAGACATGGTGAGTCACTGCCATGAACTAGGCCAGGGCTAGGTAGCCGAGGATGGCATTATATGGCAGACGAATGTGGGTGACGTAGATGTCAATGAGCTCGGTACGGTAGTTGTTGCGCTGCCCAAAGGTGATAGGAAGGCAAACTTGCCCTATTGGAATGGTGGGACCATCAGTGACTCCTGAGAAAGGCTTGGTCGGCTGAAGCTTGATCATATGGCACTTGGAGATTGTTGAATGTATCGACGGACAGGATGTTGAGTCCTGCTCCGCCATCGATGAGGGTCCTGGTGACTTGCACATTGCTGATGACTGGTGAACAAAGCATTGGGAGGACTCCGGCTGTTGCTACGCACTTGAGCTGATCCGCTGAGCTGAATGTGATAGCGCATGCAGACCACCTAAGAGGGCGCGTGGCCTCAAGCTTGGGGAGGACTGCATTCACCTTGCGAGCAAACTGCTTGAAGATGCCCTGTGAGGCTGGGGCCTGAGCGCCGCCCAGGATGCAAGCGATTGCACGAGGCTCCTGGAAGCCCCCAGCCCCCTCGTCCAGATGCTGGTCTTCATTCCTCCTCGGCAGTGGTGGCAGAGGAGGGAGGCCTGCGTTGCATTGAGGGCGGTCCTCACGAGGCTGATCAATCCAACCTCCCTTGGGAGGCTGGTCCTGCCAGGGGTCCTCGCGAGGTCGGTCACGCCACCCTTGGCGAGGGCCATGGTCTTCTTATCATCCTCCGCCTCTTCCTCCTCAGCCATAGCCCTGATCATTGCGCTCGGGGCATCGGCCGATACGCCCATCTCACACAGCCCTGAGCTCTTGGCATTCGTTGGTGTTGTGGGTGTGGAGGTCATGGTACACGCAGTACCGGCTACCCTTGGATGACTCTGGCTGATCCCTGCGTCACTTGGTGTCTAGCTCTGCTGCGAGCACAGCAGCTCCCTTGCGCTTCACGTCCTTGACCTTGGGCTTCTTCTCTTCTGGATCGGCAGCCAGAAGCTCGAGGAGGGAGAGGTGCCCTTCCTCAGCCCTGGTGCACTTCGTCACCAAGTTGAACAACTCCAGGATGTGCACAGGTGTTCATGGATTGCTAGCTCCTCTTTCATCTTGATGTGACGTACGCCATCGGAGAAGGCTGAGATGATAGCTTCCTCAGTCACCTTGGGGATCTTAAGGCGGGCGTTGTTGAAGCACTAGATGTACTTCTGCAGGGTCTCTCCTGGCTGTTGCTTGATGCGGCGCAGGTCACTCATGGCCGGGGGCCGGCCGCGAGTGCCTTGGAAGTTGGCGATGAAGCGAGTGCGCATCTCGTCCCAGGAGGAGATCGTGCTAGGAGCCAGGTTTAGGAGCCAGGTGCGGGCACCGTCCTTGAGCGCCATGGGAAACCAATTCGCCATGACCTTTTCGTCCACGTTGGTGGCCTCGATGCCCAGCTCATAGAGCCGGAGGAACTCCACGGGGTCTGCAGTGCCGTCATAGCGAGGGGGCAGGTCAGGCTTGAACTTGCCTAGCCATGCGACGCTGCGTAGCTCGGGGGTGAAGGCGCGGCAGCCTGCGGTGGCCACCGGAGCCCTTTGCTGGTGCTGGGATTGCTCATGGAA
Source organism: Triticum timopheevii (assembly GCA_963921465.1). Taxonomy (NCBI): domain Eukaryota; kingdom Viridiplantae; phylum Streptophyta; class Magnoliopsida; order Poales; family Poaceae; genus Triticum; species Triticum timopheevii. Next base: position 212,695,586 of record OY997266.1, on the reverse strand, counting down.
GTTCCCACGCACCACCGCTTGGAGCAGCGCGGGATCTTGACGTGGTGGTGCAGGGATGCGGTCATGGCGCACCCGTGCTGGGAGCATGCGGGCACCTTCTTGGCGACGAGGGATTTCTTGGCAGCTCCTTTCTTGCTGTGCAGGCGCCAGACGCGTTGGGTCTCACCCTGGGGCCGCGTGCCTTGGAGCCAAGGCGCCTTCTTGGGGAGGAGCTGGCGGAGGCGCCTCTTGATCCACGCCTCCTGCGCAGGATGGAGGGCGAGGCAGCGAGAGAGATGGCATAGGAGAGCCCCCTGCGGCGCTGACGAGCTCGGTAATGCGGGCGAGCCAGTCCTCGTAGAGGTCGTCGATGGGACGGTAGCGCAGGAGCTCACGCGCCAGGAGCAGCGCAGCGTGTGTGTCTGTGGGGGCGTGACGGGCGTCGGACGATGAACCAGCTGGAGTCAGCGACGGGGTGGTGGTGCGGCCTTCCCGCCGCACCGAAGGTTGCAGGGACGAGGCCTGCTGCTCGTTCCCCGCCGGGCCGGTGGCGGCGTTGGTGGAAGGTGACGGGGAACAACGGGGGCGTCCGCCAACGGGCGCCGTCTGGGTGACGCGAGTAGCGAGAGCAGCCCGACGCTCGGCGCGAGCCCGACGAGCGTCAGCCATGGATACGACGGAAGATCACACGCGACCAGCGGAAGAAAGATTCTGGCGCACCCCTACCTGGCGCGCCAAATGTGGGATTTTGGGTTCCGGCGGACCCATGAGGTTTGAACTCTAGGGTGCGCACGAAGATCTTTCCCCAACCAGCTCACGTCTCGAAGCCTCGCAAGGAATATAGGCTAGAAAGAAGAACACACAAGGGACACGAGGTTTATACTGGTTCAGGCCACCATTGTGGTGTAATACCCTACTCCAGTGTGTGGTGTGGTGGATTGCCTCAGGGGCTGATGATGAACAATACAAAGGGGGAATAGCCTCGCGAGGGGCTGTTCTTGAGCTGGTGCGATGAACTGCTTGGGTGAGTTCAGTTGCTTCTCTCTCTCTCTCACTCTGATTGATCCGTCCCCCTTTGCCCTGTGGTGGCTAGCTCTATTTATAGAGGGAGTCCCTGGTGAGGGAGTCCTGGATTAGGGGGTATCTGGACAGCCGGACTATGTAAAATGTCCGGACTATTGAAGCGTGAAGATACAAGACTCAGGACTTCAGCCCGTTTCCGGATGGGACTCTCCTTTGCGTGGGAGGCAAGCTTGGCGATCCGGATATTATGTTTCCTTCCTTGTAACTGACTCCATGTAAACCCTAGCCCTCTCCGGTGTCTATATAAACCGGAGAGGTTGGTCCTTAGAAGGCCGATCACAATTACATTCATACCATCATAGGCTAGCTCTTAGGGTTTAGCCTGTATGATCTCGTGGTAGATGTACTCTTGTACTACCCATATCATCAATATTAATCAAGCAGGAATAGGGTTTTACCTCCATCGAGAGGGCCCGAACCTGGGTAAACATCTGTGTCCCTTGCTTCCTGTTACCATCAGCCTTGACGCACAGATCGGGACCCCCTACCCGAGATCCGCCGGTTTTGACACCAACATTGGTGCTTTCATTGAGAGTTCCTCTGTGTCGTTGCTTTCAGGCTTGATGGCTCCTTCAATCATCACCAACAACGCTGTCCAGGGCGAGACTTTCCTCCTCGGACAGATCTTCGTGTTCGGCGGCTTCGCACTGCGGGCCAATTCACTTGGCCACGTAGAGCAGATCGATAGCTATGCCCCCGGCCACCAGGTCAGGTTCGGGAACTTGAACTACACGGCGGATATTCGCGTGGACTTGATCTTCGACGGATTCGGGCCGGCGCCAGAAGCGCTGAACAGTCACGATGAGCACGGCTTGGACCTGCTGTCAGACGTTGCGCGGATATCACCCCGGCAGAAGCCTCGGATCTGAATTCGGGGCAGGTCGCGTTGCCTAAGGACGGAGGGCTGGACCCCGCCCCGCAGGCCATACTCTCGTCGGCGATGGAGCCGAACACAGGTCTCACCTTCGAGGGAGCCTGTGACTCCAGACCCCCGGATTCATATCCGGATGTAGGTTCCAGTCCACGTGCCCCCGAGCCCGCTGATCCTGGTTGGGCTCCCGTGATGGAGTTCACTGCGGCGGACGTCTTTCAGCACTCGCCCTTTGGCGACATGCTGGACTTATTGAAGTCTCTCTCCTTGTGAGGAGATTCCGGGTCGAACTATGTCCGGCCCGAGTGGGAAGCGGACAACGACGGAATTCGTTGCCCACCCACCACCCACTTCATTGCCACGATCGATGATCTAACCGACGTGCTTGACTTCGACTCCGAAGACATCGGCGGTATGGACGAAGATGTAGGAGAATTACAGGAGCCACCGCTCACCGGGCGGTGGACGGCCACCTCCTCATACGATATATATATGGTGGACACTCCGAAGGAAACAAATGGCGATGAGGCAATGGAGGATAACCCCTCAGAAAGAAAAACAAAGCATGGGCATCGTCGGTGCCGCTCCAAGCCCTCCCACAGCAATACCGGCCCCGGAGACGAAAATAATTCGGATGGCGCCGAAGAAGAATATGACCCTGACCAGCCCGCCTTTGAGCAGGCTGAACAGGAAGATGAGCAGGTCAGCCCAGAAGAACAGGCGACAAACGTATACCGGTGGAGGACAACTACATGCCCCCTCTGAAGACGAGATTAGCCTCGGCGACGACGAATTCGTTGTGCCTGAGGATCCCGTGGAGCAGGAGCGCTTCACGCGTAGGCTTATAGCCACTGCGAGGAGCCTGAAGAAGAAGCAGCAGCAACTCCAAGCTGATCAAGATCTGCTCACAGATAGATGGACTGAAGTCCTGGCAGCCGAGGAATACGGACTCGAACGCCAAACAGCCGACCGGCCACCCCGTCGCCGGGATAAAGATATCAGCCCGGATACCAGCCCGCACCCCCACGCCGATACACTATGGCTTAGGGTAACAGGCAAGACCTGCAAGATATTCTGGAAAATAAAGAACGACAGCCAAGATCGATTTACAGATCGCGGGGGCGCGCCCCAGCGCACGACGATCACCGTCGCACCGGATACATCATCAACAAGTCCGACCGGGCCGAACACAGCAACCCAAACCAATCCGACCTGCGTAGCCACATATCCCGGCATAGAGGCGCTGCACACCCCCTCTGCTTCACTTACGAAGTAATGGATCATGAATTCCCAGAAGGGTTCAGATCCGTAAACATCGAATCGTACGATGGCACAAAGAACCCCATTGTATGGATCGAAGATTTCCTTCTCACATTCACATGGCCCGCGGAGATGATCTACACGCCATCAAGTATCTTCCCCTTAAGCTCAAAGGACCAGCCCGTCACTGCTTAAACAGCCTGCCAGCATTCCATTGGCAGTTGCGAAAACCTGGAAGACGCATTCCTTGATAACTTCCAGGGCACATATGTGCGACCACCAGATACCGATGACCTGAGCCACATTACTCAACAGCCCGGAGAGTTAGCCCGGAAATTCTGGGCTCGGTTCCTTAATAAAAAGAACCAAATAGTCGACTGTCCGGATGCTGAAGTCCTGGCGGCTTTCAAGCGTAATATCCGTGACGAGTGGCTCGCTCGACACCTCGGCCAAGAAAAGCCCAAGTCTATGGCAGCTCTCACAACCCTAATTACCCGCTTTTGCGCGGGTGAGGACAGCTGGTTGGCCCGCAGCGGCACCACGCCACATTCCTGCACTTCAGACAGTCGTGATGCTAACGGCAAGCCACGGCGTAACAGGCATAAGAGACGGAGCAACGGCGACAGCACTGAAGAAACGGCGGTCAACGTCGGATTCAGCGGATCTAAGTCCGGTCAGCGGAAAAAGCCGTTCAAAAGAAATAATCTGGGACCGTCTAGCCTGGACCGCATACTGGAGCGCTTGTACCAAATCCATGGCACCCCGGAGAAGCCAGCCAACCACACTAATAGAGAATGTTGGGTGTTCAAACAGGCCGGTAAGATAAACACCGAAAACAAGGACAAGGGGCTGCACAGCGACGATGACAAAGAGCCCCGCCGTCCGAACAAAGGGGAAAAAAGAAATTTCCCCCTAGGTGAAAACGGTCAACATGATCTAAGCCACCCATATCCCCAAGCGGGAACAGAAGCGAGCACTACGGGACGTCTATGCGATGGAGCCAGTCGCCCCCAAATTCAACCCATGGTCAGCGTGTCCGATCACCTTTGATCGTAGAGATCATCCAACCAGCATCCGCCATGGCGGCTCAGCCGCATTGGTCTTAGACCCAATCATTGACGGATTCCACCTCACGTGAGTCCTTATGGATGGCGGCAGCAGCCTGAACCTACTTTACCAGGACACAGTGCGCAAGATGGGCATTGACCCTTCAAGGATCAAGCCCACCAAAACTACCTTTAAAGGTGTAATTCCTGGGGTAGAGGCCCGCTGTATGGGCTCTATAACATGGGAAGTGGTCTTCGGATCCCTGGATAACTTCCGGAGCGAAGAGTTAATCTTCGACATCGTCCCTTTCTGCAGTGGCTACCATGCACTGCTCGGATGAACCGCATTTGCTAGATTCAATGCAGTACCACATTATGCATACCTCAAGCTCAAGATTCCAGGATCGCGTGGGGTCATCACTGTCAACGGAAATATGGACCGCTCACTTCGAACAGAAGAGCAAATGGCAGCCCTCATGGCAGAAGTACAATGTGGCCTACTCCGACAAACCAATCCGGCGACAACCTCAGGCATAGTCAAGCGAGTCCGGAGTACCCCGTAACAGGATCATCAGGAACGCCAAGAGCGTGATTAGCAGTCCGGCCTCCGCTCAAGCCCCTTCAAAGCAGCATTCGTGCCATGCGTACACAATCACGCACTCAAGATACCATGGGCATAGGCGGAGGCGTATCAACGACTCAGACGGTAGTATGGGTAACCGCCAAATACCTTCATAACCTTTCCCTCTTACATTTTAGGACACCGCGTTAGTGCAGCATCCTCAGAAGAGCCGAATTGCCGGACTCATTGGAAGAGACATCCAAGGAGACAATAGACGTTGTGCGCAGAAGGAAATACCCAGGTGACATCTAATTACGATCATTATACCTGCTTCATCTATCTGTACACAGCCTGCCCCTGGATAGGACATGTCAAATAGTCCTATCTTTATCTCTGCTTAATGCATCCATTGTAAACATACGCTTAAATATATTTTCCGTCAATGGGATATTATATATAGCGTCAGCTTATTATCCTTATTTGACTATTTTTCTCTTATAAATGTTTATTTGGTATTGCATCCGTACACCTTGGTACGGCCAGTTTGCCAGGGGCTTCTGATGGCGCCCCGAACTATGGCAAATAAAGTCCGAGCACTTTAAACAGTGCGGCACCCTGAACTTATAGCATTATATGCATCAGCTCCGAATCATGTCTTGGGTCTACAGTTGGGATAGCCCGGCTCCCTTGTTTTGGTGCCTTACGTTCCGTTATATCGGCTAAGGTAGCACAGGGAGAACTACTGCGATTGTGTCCCGGTTCTTCTGGACGAGCACCTTAGTAGAGAAAGCCGAAAACTGACCGGCATGATGTGGCGAGAGCTAGTCGCTGTTCGAGAGGTCTTAAAAAATCCTTAAAGATTTTCCGCTTTAGGAGATATATCGGCTTCTTCCGATCTAGGTGTGTATAGCGCCCCGATTCGGTCTGCCGGATTCCAGGGGCTTCGCCGAAATTTAAAATTGTAGACTTCTATGGCTAAGTGAAAGTTATCAAGCCGCATAGTCCGATTGCCTTGTTCGCTGCGCCGGACACCTCCTTAAAGGACCAAACATTTGGATAAAGAGTGTCCGGGTTTTCCACGAACACCCCAGTACTAGTTACGCGGGGGAGGAAGCCGACGACTGGCCTACTTTCAGAATTTTATAAACAGCCGCACAGAAGGTAATATGTTAAATAACAAAAGTGCTACATAGCGCAAGTAACTTCGCCCTTAAAATACAAATATGACAGAAGTGAATTCATTCAAAAATGGTGTCCTTGGTACATTCATCAGCGATGAGACAAGCACCCTTCATAACACCATCATAGTACAGCTCGGGATGGCGATGCGCCTTGCCCTCCGGTGGCCCGCCCTTGACCAGCTTCTCCGCATCCAGCTTCCCCCACTACACCTTGACGCGGGCAAGGGCCCGGCGGGCACCCTCGATGCACATGGATCGCTTGATCACTTCAAGCCGCGGGCAGGCATCCACCATCCGCTTGATCAGGCCGAAGTAGCTACTGGGCATGATCTCACTAGGCCACATCCGGACTATGAAACCTTTCAAAGCCAGTTCGGCGGCCCTGTGGAGTTCGACCAACTGCTTCAGTTGGTCACTCAGAGTCATCGGGTGTTCGGCCCTAGCATACTGGGACCATAACAACTTCTCCGTTGAGTTCCCCTCGTGGGCACGGTAGAACTCCGCAGTGTCTGATATGCTGCATGGCAGATCTATGAACACCCCTAGAGAGCTCAGAATTCGAGTAAGTAAAAGAAACGCCTCCTCCACATGTTTTCTTTGCATAAAGAACTTCTTACCCGCTTCTATCTTCTTGGCCTCCTGGATCTTCTGCTGTGCTTTCTCGGCTCCGGCCTTGGCGTCCTTCAAATTCACAAGGGCCTTCGCAAGCTCGGCTTCTTTCGCCTTCAGATCATGCTCCACGGACTCGCATTTCTTGCCGAGGCCCTGGAGCTCTTGCTGTACCTCACCTACCCTAGCACTTTGCTTTTCGCGCTCCTTACACTCCGAGGCCGCCTTTTCTTTGGCCTCGGATAGCGCCTTCTTCAGGGACGCCACTTCGGTGGTGGACCCTGTTACACAGTCACGACACTTAAGCGTTAGACTCGTCAATTCTTAGTATCCTCACATGCATAAGAGAGGGAATCACTTACCCTAGTTTTGTTCGAGCTGCCTCTTCATGAGGTCTAGCTCTCCCTGCGCCTGCTCCAGGTCCCGTTTCAGTTCGGCAACCTCGGCAGTACGGGCAGCAGCATCAAGCAGCACAGCCTGCTTATTCACAACATTACTTATCATTAAACTCCTGCGGATTATCATTGACCCTCCATTTGGCTTTTCCTTCCGAACACCAAACAGAGTATAAGGGGCTACTACCTATCGAGTGGTAATTTTGCACATATTTATTACTTACCTCAAAGCCTGTCAGGAGGCTGGTGAAAGCTTCGGTTAGTCCGCTTTTGGCAGACAAAACCTTTCGAATCACCGTACTCATGAGAGTACGGTGCTCTTCATCTATGGAAGCGCCGCGAAGCGCTTCCAGCAGACAGTATGGCGCCTCAGGCACGATGGAAGTCCTCGATACAGACGGCTCGCCCTCCCTAACGAGGTGTCGCCTGCCTAAGTTCGGAACCATCGAAGGTTCCGGAATTGTGTGCGGCTGAGAGCCCGGTTGTCCCTCGCTCTCGTCGACACGATCCACGGGGATCTTGAACCCCGCATGCCCGACATCTGGGACCTTGCCTCAGGGCGTCTCCAGAGTCACCCCCCCCCCGCTCTGGGAGCCTTTGGGACAACACCTCCATGTCGTCCGTGGGTTGAGGAGTAGTGGTCGTCGGAAGCGAATTCATCTTCGAATTGCTCAGGGACCCGAAAGAGGATACCTCGGGGTGATCCCTGGCTGGACTGCAGATATGTTCGGCATTATAAATACAAAACTGTAGAGTGAAGTCATGATAGAATGCAGACACTTACGATTGCGCTAGGTGCTTCCCCCTGGGTAGCCACCCCTCCTCGCTGAGAGCAGCTGTGGCGGAGTAGTCCGGAAGGGGCCCCTTCCACTTCTTGGACGCCCGACCTCCCCTCCGGGGGCGGCTTTTCTCTTCTTCTCCCCCCAGTGGGGGAGGTAGGATCTCTTCCTGATTCCCCCCGCCTCCGCGGGAGGAATCTGACTCGTTGTCATCGGACGACAGGGGAATGACGGTCCTGCGCCGAGGACCTTTTCCACCCCCCCGGTCCGCTTCCCCAGTGTCGGCGTACTGGGAACGGGGGTCCCCAGACTTGCCTACCTGCGGCATGCGGCGTGGCTCAAAGGGGGTCCAGCACGGCCCATCTTTATCAACATGAGCTCAAGACCCTCGCGAGGGGCCAAGCCTCGCGGGGCGGATGACAAGGAGCTTCCTCAGGCACGGCCTCATCAGGCTGGCTCACGAGGAGGCGGAGAGATCAAGGCGGGGTACCACGCGAGGTGCCACATGACGCAAGCCATGACGACCAAGGGCACCAGTCGGGCGCCAGCCCACGCAGTGTCCTCCTTTCCTCTTTGGTGCAAAGGGAGCAAGCGCAGGCGAGAGCATCAAGCAAAGGCATCCAGTTTGGTGCAACAAGACCAAGACCAGCCAATGGCAGGGAGGAAGTCATTGTGGAGCCCAAGCAGGCATCACCACCAGAGCCTTTGACAGGCGAGGACCAACTTTAGTCAGGATAAGTGTACCAGATGTTCCCCTTCAAAATGGCCAATTGTTGGCGCCCTTCCCGCTCAATATTTGGGAAGAGGCCCAGCGCCATTGCCTATAAATAGGACTAGCCACCCCCAGGGTAGGGGCATCGAGAGTCCTCACCAAGAAACCAGTAGAGAGAGCGACTGGACTCCTCCTAGCAGTTCATCGCACCAGCCAAGAACAGACCCTTGCGATGCTGTTCTTCCTTGTATTGTTCATCATCATCCCAAGAGGCAATCCACCACACCTCACACTGGAGTAGGGTATTACACCACAATGGTGGCCTGAACCAGTATAAACTCTGTGTCTCTTGTGTTGTTCCTTTCGTAGTTTAGATCCTAGCGAGCCGGCGAGGAGCAGGAAGGTAGAGGGCGAAATCTCCGCGCGCACCCCAGTGTTCGAACCTCAAGGGTCTGCCGGAACCCGAAATCCGACATTTGGCGTGCCAGGTAGGGGTGCGCGGGAATTCGTCTTCCGTCGCCCTGTTCTTCCCCGACCATCGCCTCCATGTCTGACGCTCATCGGGCCTGCGTCGGGCGCTGAGCCGCCCTCGCTTCCCGTGTCGCCCAGACGACTTACGTCAGCGGGCGCCCTCGTCGTTCCCGTCACCTGCCGCCAACGCCGCCACCGGCCCGGCGGGGAACGAGCGGCAAGAAACGTCCCAACATCCCTCCGTGGCCTCTTGGGAAGAGCCGCGCGGCCTCTTCCTCGCCCACCACGCCGCGCCGGCCTCCCCAGTCGTCGCGGCCTTCCTGGGCGGCTCACAGGCGCCGCCCTCCAGCCACCGCGTCAAGCCATTCATCCGCCAGGTCGGCGCCGCCTCCACGCCGTAGGGGGCTCCCCCGGACCGGTCGGAGCCACAGGCCAGGCTGGCCTTCAGCTTGGAGGACCACTCCTCCAACTCGGCCTGCTCGGGTGCGCTCCCCATGCTGTGCACCCCCACCATCTGCTAGGTGGCTGTCACCAGGACTCTCATCGATGGCGGCGCGGGCCTCAGTGCGCTCTCAGTTGAGGCCTTCAACCTCCTCTATATACCCCGGGAGCGGCTACAGCCCAGACGGCCCTTCTCGGGCATCGGGGGCGGGTCGTCCAGCTACTTGGGACAGATCCGGCTCCCAGTATCTTTCGGCACCTACGACAATTTCCGCACGGAGCTGGTCGATTTCGATATCGCCCCCATCGGCCTCCCCTACAACGCCATCCTCGGCTATCTAGCACTGGCCCAATTCATGGCCGCGACTCACCCGGCATACAACCTTATGAGAATGCCCGGGAGTAGCGGTGTCCTCACCATGCCTGGGGATGCCGGGGATGCGCTTCGAGCTCTCAAGCTTGCCTTCAAGACGGCGGTGTCAGCACAGCCCGCCGACACGGGGACCCTCGAGCCCAAGGGGGCTCCGCCAACCAAGAAGAAACAGTTGTTCACCCAAGACAAGGCAGAGACCAAGCAGATACCTGTCGACGAAGACGGGTCCACTGGCGCCACTTTCACTATAGGGGCCAACCTCGAGCCCGAGTAGGAGGAGGCCCTGGTCAAGTTCCTGCGCGCAAACAAGAAGGTATTTACCTGGGAGCCCGATCAGCTGGCTGGGATCCCACGGGGTGTAATCGAACACCACCTCAATGTGTGCCCCAACGTGCGCCCCGTGTAGCAGAAAGCGAGGCGGCAGTCCACTGAAAAGCAGGCCTTATTCATCCAGGAGACCCGCAAGCTAGAAGCCGCGGGGGTCATTCGCGAGGTCCGATATCCAGATTGGTTGGCCAACCCTGTGGTTGTGCCAAAGAAGGGAGGGAAGGAGCGCATGTGTGTTGACTTCACCAACCTCAATAAAGCATGCCCGCAAGATCCATTCCCGCTCCCTCGCATCGATCAGATCGTCGATTCTACCGCTGAGTGTGACCTGTTATGCTTCTTGGGTGCCTTTTCCGGGTATCACCAGATCAAGATGGCGGTGGAAGACATGGAGAAGACGGCCTTCGTGACCCCGTGTGGGGTGTATTGCTATACATGCATGCCGTTCGGGCTGCGCAACGTGGGGGCAACCTTTCAGCGGCTCATGCACATCACCTTGGGCCCGTAACTCGGGAATAATGTGGAAGCCTACATCAACGACATTGTGGTGAAGTCTCACGAGGCCAAGACCCTGATACAAGATCTGGAGGAAACCTTCGCAAGACTCGATGCAGTGAACCTGCAGCTCAACCCAGAGAAGTGTGTGTTTGGAGTCCCCTCAGGCAAGCTCTTGGGCTTCCTCGTGTCCCACCGAGGCATCGAGGCCAACCCAGAAAAGGTCAAGGCGGTCGAGGACATGAGCCCGCCAAAGACCCTCAGAGAGATGTAGAAGCTCACTGGGCGCGTGACTGCGCTAGGACGCTTCATCTCCAGGTTAGGGGAGCGAGCGCTGCCTTTCTTCCAGCCGATGAAGAGAAAGGGGCCCTTTGAATGGTCTGAAGAGGCCGACAAGGCGTTCCAAGATCTCAAGAGATACCTAACCAGCCCAATGGTGATGGTGGCTCCACGCCCTCAAGAGCCCTTGGTGCTCTACCTTGCCGCCACTCCCTACTCCACCAGCGCAGCTCTGGTGGCGGTTCGAGAGGAGCGTCGGACCAAGGCCGCGGCACCTACCCATGTCAAGGCGAAGCAGGACCCAGAAGGACTCGCAGAGATCACTACCACGGTTGAGAAGGATCAGCCGCCGCAGGGGAGCGCACTGGGAACGGAAGAGGCCCTTCCCCCAGGCAACCAGCTTCTGGAGGCTCCACCGCCTCAGGAGGCGCCACGGCCTCCGGAGGACGCCACCAGCACCGACGCTCCAAGCCTCGTCGAGCACCTAGTGTACTTCGTCAGCACGGTGTTGCGGGATGCGAGGGAACGATACCCCTTCGTCAAAAACTCCTCCTCGCGCTACTGATGGCCTCGCGCAAGCTGCGGCACTACTTTCAGTGTCAGCCTATCAAGGTTGTCTCAGCGTACCCCTTGGAAAGGGTGCTCAGGAGCCCTAACTCAGCCGGAAGGGTCGCCAAGTGGAACATTGAACTGCAAGCATTTCAGCTTGAATTCAGCTAGACCAGAGTCATCAAGGGGGCCGCGTTAGCGGATTTCGTGGCCGAATGGACGGAGGCTCCGGGCCTCAAGGCCGACGAGGATCGATCCCTCTCCCCGGGAAGCGAGGCGCCAGAAGGCTGGGTCATGTACTTCGACGGGGCGTTCTCCAGGCATGGCTCTGGGGCTGGCGCGGTGCTCATATCTCCCACTCAGGACAAGCTCTATTACGCTGTGCAGCTCTGTTTGCAGCAAGGCGAAAAGGTCTCCAACAACATAGTGGAGTATGAAGGCCTGATAGCAGGCTTCAAGGCCGCGGCTGCCCTAGGGGTAAAGCGCCTTACCATCAAGGGCGATTCACAGCTCCTCATCAATTTCTCCAACAAAGTGTACGAGCCAAAAGATGAGCACATGGAGGCCTACCTTGCGGAGGTCCACAGGATGGAAAAGCAGTTATGTGGGTTGGAGTTGCAGCATGTGCCCCGAGGCACCAATCAGGAGTCCAATGACATCGCCAAACGAGCATCCAGGCGGTTACCTCAAGAGCCTGGCGTCTTCGAGGAGCAGCTCTTCAAGACCTCGACCATGCCATCACTATCTAACACGGCGCAGCCTCGGGAGGAGCTCCCCCAGCCACTTGCCTCGGGAGCTCCGGTCTGTGGTCCAGCCTCAGGAGCGCGACTGCTCCTGGCGATGGAGCCTCAGGAGGGGTGCTGGGTCACAGAGCTCTAGAGTTACTTGACGCAAGGGACCCTGCCGGAGAAGGAGGAGGAAGCGGAGCGTGTGGCGCGGCAAGCCACAGCGTACTATATCAGGGATGGAGAACTCTACCGGAAGCGACCAAATGATGCATCCCTGCGCTGCATATCCATGGAGCAAGGGAAAGAGCTGCTGGCGGATATACACGGCGGAGACTGTGGGCACCACTCGTCATCACGGACCCTCGTGGGCAAGGCATTTCGCAGCGGCTTATATTGGCCTACTGCGCTCAATGACGCTGTCGAACTAGTGAAGGCTTGCGAAGCCTGCCAATTCCATGCCAAGCAGATTCATCAGCCGGCAGGAGGTCTGCAGACTATACCCCTCTCATGGTCGTTCGCAGTTTGGGGGCTGGATATCCTTGGCCCGTTCCCGCGGGCGCCGGGGGGCTATCGCTACCTCTACGTTGTCGTGGACAAGTTCACCAAGTCGGCCGAAGTGGAAGCCGTCCGCACCATCCCTGCGGGTTTAGCGGTCAAGTTCATCAAGGGCATCGTGAGCCGGTTCGGGGTGCCAAATCGCATCATCACCGACAATGGTTCGTAGTTCACCAGTAACCTCTTCAAAACATACTGTGCTAACCTTGGAACGCAGATATGCTACGCTTCGGTGGCGCACCCCCGAAGCAACCGCCAGGCCGAGTGGGCCAACGCGGATGTCTTGAGGGGCCTCAAGACCAGAACATTCAAGAAGAAGCTGGAAGCCTGCGGCAGAGCTTGGTACGATGAGCTTCAGTCCGTGTTGTGGTCCATCTGCACGACCGCAACCAAGCCGACTGGAGAGACCCCGTTCTTCCTGGTCTACGGAGCCGAAGCGGTCCTCCATCACGAGGTCAGACGTCATTCCGCGCGGGTCCTGGCATTCGACGAGGCGCAGCACGACGCCATGCGGGGGATGGACCTCGTGCTGGGGGAGGAGCGTCGCCGAGAAGCCGCGTTGCCAGCGGCGAGATACCAACAAGCTCTGCGGCGATACCACTACCGCAACATCCGCCCCAGAACTCTTGAGGTAGGGACCTCGTGCTCAGGCGGGTTCTCTCCAGGGAGGGACTGCATAAGCTCTCTCCCATGTGGGAGGGCCCGTTCAAGGTTGTTCATGTTTCCTGGCCCGGCTCCGCGCGCTTGGAGACTCGGGAGGGGGTGCCAGTCCAGAATGCGTGGAACATCCAGCGCCTCCGGAGGTTTTACCCTTAAACGGCCCAGAGGCTGTGAAGAAGGCGAATGCCTGTGAAGATCATCTTTTTGGAAAAGGCCGAGAGCCTGTGAAGAAGGCGAATGCCTATGAAGCTGTCGCGTTTCAGAAAAGGCCCGAAGCCTGTGAAGAGGGTCAATGCCCGTGAAGCTTGCTTCCCCCAAGAAAGGCCCGGAGCCTGTGAAGAAGGCCGACACCTGTCAAGCTCGCCGCCCGTGACACTCTCACGTAATAATGAGTTGGGGCTGTACACGCCCCGGAGTCTCAGGAGCGCCGGCCTCAGGGCCAGGGGGCTCCCTCCCACGCCCAGTGGCAGCACTTAGCTCCGCACTGGTGAGAAGACGTCGAAGACTAGACTAGGTGTCGGACGTGGCTTTTTCATTTGCTTTCTGCAGTTGGCTAGTTCATTCTCATTTGAAGTTTTATTGAAACCGTCGCCGTCTTTTGACTTATGGCTCTTCGACCTTTCGCCCTCCTACCTCGATTTCTCTTGCACAAGGTCTCGCGAGGGTGCAACCCGAGCGCCCTCGCGAGTGTTTTTGTCCTTATCGTTCAAGGTTTCACAACCCAAGTCCACTACAGGAGCACCCCTCCAGTCCGTGCCTCACGGGCACCGCGACACGAATATAGGACCTGGGTCGGTCGCCCCCACGGCTGAGGCTGGAAATTACCTACGCGCGGGCGTGCAGCTGGAAGGAACAATATCAAAACAACGAAAACACCGTGATGATTAACAACGGTAACCCAAACACGCCCCCACGGGGCCCCATACTACTGTCTTGTTACGCAGGAAAAAGGAAAAGAAAGAACAAATTAGGTGCGGCTCGACCTACACCAGCCCTCAGGGAAGACTCGAGCCGCCTCCAGAGCTCAGGCGGACTCCCTCTCACACTTCACCGAGGCGCGACGGCAGGCAGACCCGCTACCACCCTCCAAGCAGGCACAACGGCGTGGAGGCTGACCGCGGCCACTGCTGGAAGAGTCGCTGCCCGAAGGAGAACCAGTGAAGCTTGAGGAACCCTGGGCGCCGCCAACCACGCGCGCGCTGTCATCTCCGTCCTCGCCGGGGCTGGGTCCCCGGCCGGGGTCGTCGTCTTCAGGGAAGCACCCTGCGTGGCGACCATCTTCCCCAAACACCCTCACGTAGAGGGTGGCATCGCCGTCGAACTTGAAGTGCAGGGTGCACCGGCGGCTCAGGCCACACGCGCGGGCAAACGTCTGCCAGCCGCGGGTCAAGGCCAGGCTCCCGGCTGTGGAGACCTCCAGCGAAGCCCACGAGGCCCAGCCGCAGCAGCCATCTGCCTGAAGCTAGAGGCCGCCCGGGGCGCCAGCCGGGAGCTCACCTAGGAGGAAGCGAGGGAGCTGAAGCCGGGCGCTAGCCATCTCCGCCGCGCACACAAGGAACTCCGGCAGCACCTCCGCAGTGTGGAAGCGCGGCCTAGGGGGGCGGACAGCCGAAGCACGCCCCCCGGCCGCGGCCAGCCGCCCGTCACGCGTGGAAAGTCACCTCCGCGACCGCGGGGAGCCGTCGTGGAGGCCACAGGGTGTTTGCGAGGGCGGCCTCGACCGCGCTTGGGCGGGGGAGAGGCAGGCTCAACCTGGCGAGCGTTCCCTTTCTCTGCGGCCGAGAACCTCCTTGACGGAGCCATGAAGAAGAAGGAGAAGCAAGAGGGGATACACTGGAAGGGCACGCGGCGTGCCGTACTTAAAGCCAGAGGAGGCCAACCGCCGACCTCCACGATCGCAGGTAATCATGACTCGCTTTGAATGCAGGGACTTGTCAATTCGTGCAGTTGCCAAGGCGTCATGGGGAAGTGGAGATGCCCGCATCCAATCGACTACCACGCGGCGCCCAAGGCCATAGGCTGTTAGGGCCGGTGGCGCTTCACACTTGCCCTTTCGCCTCCCTGCTCGGCCAAGTCCGGGCGCGCCTTGGGCCCGGGGGCTACTGTCGGCGTCCTGGGAACGGGGGTACCTAGACTTGCCTGCCTGCGGCCTGCGGCGTGGCTCAAAGGGGGGCCCAGCACGGCCCATCTTCATCAACACGAGCTCAAGACCCTCGCGAGGGGCCAAGCCTCGCGGGGCGGACGACAAGGAGCTTCCTCAGGCACGGCCTTATCGGGCTGGCTCACGAGGAGGCAGAGAGATCAAGGCGGGGTACCTCGCGAGGTGCCACATGATGCATGCCATAACGACCAAGGGCGCCAGTCGGGCACCAGCCCGCGCAGTGTCCTCATCTCCCCTTTGGTGCAAAGGGAGCAAGCACACGCGAGAGCATCAAGCAAAGGCATCCACTTCGGTGCAACAAGACCAAGACCAGCCCAACGGCCGGGAGGAAGTCATTGTGGAGCCCAAGCAGGCATCACCACCAGAGCCTTTGACAGGCGAGGACCAACTTTAGTCAGGATAAGTGTACCAGATGTGCCCCTTCAAAATGGCCAATTGTTGGCGCCCTTCCTGCTCAATATTTCGGAAGAGGCCCAGAGCCTTTGCCTATAAATAGGACTAGCCACCCCCAGGGTAGGGGCATCGAGAATCCTCACCAAGAAACCAGTAGAGAGAGCGACTGGACTCCTCCAAGCAGTTCATCACACCAGCCAAGAACAGACCCTCGCGAGGATGTTCTTCCTTGTATTGTTCATCATCAGCCCAAGAGGCAATCCACCACACCTCACACTGGAGTAGGGTATTACACCACAATGGTGGCCTGAACCAGTATAAACTCTGTGTCTCTTGTGTTGTTCCTTTCGTAGTTTAGATCCTAGCGAGCCGGCGAGGAGCAGGAAGGTAGAGGGCGAAATCTCCGCACGCACCCCAGTGTTTGAACCTCAAGGGTTTGCCAGAACCCGAAATCTGACACCCGGGCCCCTCATCCTCTCCGGATGGGGCGTCTTCTTCTTCTTCCTCCTCCCCTTCATGGGATGAGTCCGCCTCGTCGTCTTCAGATGAGGCTTCCGGCACGACCTTACGCCGAAGACCCTTTCAGATCCCCGGGGCATTCTTCTCGGCCTTCTTCTCCGGCACCTTGTACGGTGCCGAGACCAGCATCTCCATCAGGAGAGCATCCGCTGGGCCTTCTGGCAGCGGAGCCGGATAGTAGACCTGCTCCGCTGTCTCCACATAGTCTTGAAGCAAATATACACAACTACTTAAGTCACTCCCTTGAATATATCCGGGAGAACTGGGTCTGGAGTCAGTCCAGGAACTCACCGGCCTAGGAGCCCGCGCAGTGTGAAGCCTGCGGTCCTCAGATGTTGGAGGAGGTGCTTCGGAGGCCTTGAACTGCACCTTCCATGCGCCTTTGTGCGTCATGTCGTAGAGCTTCTGGGGCGTCCGGTGTTTGGTTGGGACGAACTCCCACAGATTGACCGCCCCCCTCTGGCAGGGCAGGATCTGGCGAACGAGCATGACCTGGATCACATTGACAAGCTTGATGTTCTTGTCCTTCATGCTTTTGATGCATGTCTGGAGTCCGGCCAGCTCCGTGGAATCGCCCCAGGACAGGTCCTTCTTCTCCCAGGAGGTGAGCCGCATGGGGGCTCCGGATCGGAACTCGGGGGCCGCTGCCCAGTTGGCACCGCGCGGTTCAGTGATGTAGAACCACCCCGACTGCCATCCTTTTACGGTCTCCGCAAAGGAGCCGTCGATCCATGTGACGTTGGGCATTCTGCCCACCATGGCCCCTCCGCACTCCGCTTGTTGACCACTTACAACCTTCGGCTTCACGCAGAAGATTTGCAGCCATAGGCCAAAGTGAGGCCGGATGCGGGGGAAGGCCTCGCATACGATGATGGACAATGAGATGTTGAGGACGAAGTTCGGGGCTAGATCATGGAAACCAAGCCCATAATAGAACATGAGCCCACGGACGAAGGGGTGGAGTGGAAATCCCAGTCCACGGACGAAGTGGGTGATGAATACGACCCTTTTGTGGGGTCCTGGGGTCGGAATGACCTGCCCGGCGTCTGGTAGATGGTGCACTATATCCGTGGCCAAGTATCCGGCCGCCCAAAGATTTACGATGTGCTTCTCCTTGACGGTGGAAGCCACCCACTTGCCTCCTGCTCCGGACATGTTTAGCTATGCGGAGAAGATTTGAGCTTGGGCGCTGGAGCTCGAGGGGGGCAAGAGTGGGCAAAGGGGGAAGAAGGCGTGGGTGAAAATGGGGAAATCCTGTCCCTTTATAGAGGAGCCGAGAGCGGTGCGTCTGCCCACTTGCCCGTTGGGAATCACTTGTTTCCCAAGCGCCACGATTAATGGCGTGGTGAGATTACCCATACCCGTATTGATGAGAATCCCATGATAAGGGGACACGATATCTGGTTTGACAGGACGTGTTAAAGAAACCGCCTCGGAATATGCACTTTAGCTCTTTGTGGGGAAACAGATCGAATAATGATCCGACCATAATAACATGTCACATCATCAGAAAAAGTTGTCAGCAGATTACATTTGTAAAATATCATCCTCTCTGCGGTGGCATATGAAGATTATCTCGCATATTCAGACACGGTCTAAGTGTTCGATGATCACTTTGAAGTATTCGGAGGAGGAACCTGCCTTGCAATGCCGAAGACAATATTGCGCGCCGGACTCATCGTCATTGAAGCCTGGTTCAGGGGCTACTGAGGGAGTCCTGGATTAGGGGGTATCCGGACAGCCAGACTGTGTACGACGTCCGGACTATTGAAGCGTAAAGATACAAGACTCAAGACTTCGGCCCGTGTCCGAATGGGACTCTCCTTTGCGTGGGAGGCAAGCTTGGCGATTCAGATATTATGTTTCCTTCCTTGTAACCGACTCCATGTAAACCCTAGCCCTCTCCGATGTCTATATAAACCAGAGAGGCTGGTCCTTAGAAGGCCGATCACAATTACATTCATACCATCATAGGCTAGCTCTTAGGGTTTAGCCTCTATGATCTCGTGGTAGATCTACTCTTGTACTACCCATATCATCAATATTAATCAAGCAGAAAGTAGGGTTTTACCTCCATCGAGAGGGCCCGAACCTGGGTAAACATCTGTCTCCCTTGCTTCCTGTTACCATCAGCCTTGACGCACAGATCGGGACCCCCTACCCGAGATCCGCCGGTTTTGACACCGACACCTGGGCCTCTTCCCAAATAATGAGCGGGAAGGGCGCCAACAATTGGCCGTTTTGAAGGGGAACATCTAGTACACTTATCCTGACTAAAGTTGGTCTACGGCTGCCAAAGGCTCTGACGATGACGTCGTCCTGGGCTCCACGGTGACCTCCATCCTGCCGTTCTGCTGGTCTTGATCTTGTTGCACCGAAACAGTAACCTTTGCCTGATGCCTTGTCCTGTGCTTGCCCCCTTTGCACCAAAGGGGAAACAAGGACACTGCACAGGCCGGCGCCCACTTGGCACCCGCCTGGTCTCGATCGTCATGGCTTGCATCACGGGCTCCTCGCGAGGTGCCCTTCCTTGGTCTCTTCGCCTCCTCGCGAGCCTGCCTGATGAGGCTGCTCCTGAGGAAGCTTCCCGTCTTCCGCCCCGCGAGGCTTGGCCCGTCACGAGGGTCATGAGCTTGAGATGATGAAGCTGGGCTGCACTGGGCCCCCACTTGAGCCACGCTGCAGGCAGGCAAGCCTGGGGACCCCCGTTCCCAGAACGCCGACATGTGGGACCATAAAAGTTTTGGAGCGTATGGGAGAAGTTGCTTACAAGCTGGAATTGCCAGAAGGATTGTCAGGAGTTCACGATGTGTTCCACATTTCCCAGTTGAAGAAGTGCCATGCAGAGATGGCCAATATTGGTCTAAGAGATACAGTGCCACTAGAAGCGATTCAGCTAGATAGGGATATGACTTATGAGGAGAAACAAGTGAAGATTCTCGAGTTTGCCAGCCGAGTCACACGCAGCAAGGTTATCAACTTCTGCAAAGTTCAGTGGAGCCACCATACCGAGGATGAAGCCACCTGGGAACGAGAGGAAGACCTACTGAAGGACCACCCGCACCTATTTTCTAGCCAACCCGAATCTCGAGGCCGAGATTCATCCTAAGGGGGGTAGGTTTGTAACATCCCAAATTTTCAATTTGGAATGTTATACATCAGGACATCATTGTGTATCATATTTTAATGCATTTTTGGTTGATCCTAGAAATTCTAAGCAACTCAAGGACCCACGGAGAGAGTTGGGTATTTCATTATTTTCATATTTGAGTTTTCTCAAATTTTGAAAAGAGGATGATTTGGTTTTAATTATTTTTCCTCTTCGAATATTTCTAATATGAAAATAAAAGACAGGGGATAAAATGACTTCTCCAAACAAAAGAAATATTGGAGGAAAAATATTAAAATGAAATAAGATTTTTATTTGGACTTTTATTGCTTATTTGAATTAGGAAAAAATATGTTTTTAAAAATTGCATTAGAGGCCCAAACAAATGTTCACTTTGTCCGCAATATTATTAGAGGACCGTAAAAATTTATTTCAGGATTTTTGGACTCTGTTTAGTATTTCTTTTATTAGTTTTTCCGTGCCAGGATTATAAAAAAAAGTGAACCGACTTAACGGGCCCTGTCTGACCTGGACACTGTGCTCGGCAAGCCCTTAAAGGCCGAGTCCCGCGACCCCGCAGCCACCCGGCAGCCCCGCCGCCCAAACCCTAGCCCGCCGCCACCTCAGTTCGTGTGCGCCGCTGCCGCCCGTCGTCGTCACCGCCCACGACGCTGTTCCCCATCGCCCCGCCACCGCATACCCCACCCGCCTCGCCAGAGCCGCGCACTGCCGCTAATCCCGCCACCACCGAGGTAGCCTCCACCGCCGTCCGCTTTTCTCGGGAAAACCGATCGTTTTTTTCTCGAAACCCTAGATCTAGTTTTTTCAGATCGGTTCGGTATTTTTTGGTTTAGTTAAATAGCGGACGTTTGTCCATACGTTCGTTTTAACAAACGTTGTTTGTCCATTAGCCGCAGACAGTGAACATTCGTTTGTTAGTCTGTTCGTCTCGTTTTATTTTCCAGGGTTGTCCACGATTATTTTCGGTCGCGATTTCTGCCCTCATCTTCGTTTTAGTTTATCTTTTCGCTTGTTTATCCGATTCAGGTGAAACAAGCGCCTAGACCTTTGTCTCGAGGCTCTCTTTCTGTTTAAACAACTTGAACAAGATTTTGGTACTATAAAATTTGACTTTAGTTCAGATTAGTAAACAGATCTTGTTTCTTTCGTACTTTGAGTTTCGTTGCTCCGTTTGATTTGATTCTTTTTTCAAACCAGAGTTCTTCAGTTGAACTTTCTAGTTAGATCTTCTTATTTGAGTTTTACCTGTGCTTCTAGTTGAGTGCTTATGTATGTTATTGTTTGTTTAAGATAGAATACCCAGAGTGCGAAGCGTGCTACTACGAGTCCCTATGTTTTGCAGATCATCAGCAAGGCAAGTAACACTTTGATCGTACCTATTTATTACCCAGTTTTTATGCATTAGTTACAACCACCAAAAATTGCATTGTTAGGATCTGATTTAACATGTGGGTTTTGGGAAGTAGATGATGAGGTAGAACCTATTGCCCTTTTTATTATCAAACCTTTGGGAGTTACTTCTACATTATGCTCAGGATTGCTATGCTATGCTCGTAGACGTGGATTGGGTGAGTGTATCCATGATAGATGTGAGTATTGTTAATTAAAGGTTAATTTAAGGTGGCTACTTAAATACACATCTGGGTGGATTGGTTGAGGCACCCTAGAGTACCCAGTGGTTGTCAGGGCACCTGGAGAATCCAGTATTGTCCTAGGATATCCCGGAGTACCTGTGTGATCATCCTACGGTTCGCCACCCAGGCTCAAAGGGATCATAAGATTATCATGCTACAAACTTTCGTGTGCAGCCACAAGCCAATATGGGCTCTGGCATAGTTGAGTAATGCTTCCGAAACACTATGTCTCGATCCTCCACTCATGGATGTGTTCGAGTCTTGTGGGGAAAAGTGCGCAAACCTCTGTAGAGTGTACAAACTAATCATGGTTAGCTGTGTCCCCGGTTATGGACATCTTGAGTATCTGGTTCTTGGATTATCAGGTTGATCTCATCACTCTAAATTAATTTGATTGGGTTTTAATGATGATGCTTAATTGGGATTGAGTTGGAGGAGCCTTCTCAATGTTTAACAACCACCATAATAGTTAAACAAAATATATTCCTTTGTTATAGGGTAAAATTGGCTTTATGCAAAACTGTAACCATAGAGCTTTCCACCAGCCATATATGCATGTAGTGATAGCATTTATTCTGTTCATTACTCTATGTGTTACATTGCCAGTATATTCCATGTGCTGACCCGTTTCGGGCTACAACATATCATGTTGCAGACTTTTCAGATGATGAATAGGGTGCCATAGGTGGATGTCGTTCACTCAGCTATGCCGTTGGAGTTGATGGACTCACTTTATTTTCCAAGCCTTCCACTATTTTCTTATTTAGATGGCCTTAAGCCATATTATTGTAATAAGTTCTCTTCTGAGACATTCGATGTAATAAGTGTGTGATTGAAACTGTGTTATAAATCCTCAAGTACTGTGCATGTCAGCATTTCCGATCCAGGGATGACATTGATGCACAAAGACTAGACTGTTTGAGGTCTGGTCGCTACACATGTGGTTTGGATCAAGTCCGGTGTAGCATGCCTTCACCATGGCCCATGCCTCTCGTGCACCTTCACGGCATGCGGACGTTTTCCACAGCTTGAAGCGGCGCCGAGCACCCTTGAACAGGTCTACCAACCCCTCCATACTTTCTGGAGGGATGTCAGAGGGCCATAAGGCTTTGGCCATATTCTTCATGGCCTTCCGGGCACGCTCGTGCAGCTTTGCTAGTTCCTTTAGAACGTCACTTTGCAGCCCGGGCACCTTCCTCCTCGGGGCGGCCGGTCAGCATACCTGTATCAACCGAACTATAACATTACGCAATATATGATTATATCAACAATCTAGACGGTTCACAAGTCATACCAAAAATGCCGCCCTTCAGCTTCCGGTTTTCCTGTTGTGCCTCCAAGAGTTGAGCCTTTAAGCTCTTTATCTCTTCGGCCTGCTTCTTCATTTCTTCTTCTACCTTTTTATCCTTGCCAAAATACATTGGGGCACTCTTCATTTCTTCAAGCTCAGAGACATCGGCATTTAGCTATGTCCGGCTTGTCTCAAGATCCTGGGACAATACACCGTTCTTCTCCTTGAGAACCTGTGGTCATAAACGATCCTTAAATCAGCTTTTTCCACCCGCTTTAGTCTTGGGAGCTACTGCTATCTATCTACTAATTTTATATAAATTTATAACTATATATCTTTTGAGAATAGGCGAGCAACTCTTGTAAGTCCGTCCCGGGCAGCTCGGATGTATGCATCCATGGTGCTAAAAACGGTTAACTCCGGCTCTGTCAAAGCAGGAGTGCGCAGAGCTTCTTTCAAGTGTCGACGATTCATCACACTTTCTACTTTAGAGTTGGTGACGGACACCTCATCTGGTTCTTGATGGGGCAGATGGGTCTGCGTCGCGTCAGCGTGCGCCCCGGTCCTAGTTGATGTCTCCATCGCCGGATTGGCTGCGGCCCAGCTAGCCGGGATTTTGTTTATGGTCCGCGGAGTACCCCTCCTAAGATAATAGGAGGATAAAAATGATAATTCAACTTCGTGCCTAAATATGAAATAAGGAACATACCTTTTGGGTGATGGAGCAGGCTCAGTGGCGCTCCTGGCTTCCTTTCGCTTCGCACGACCACCCCTTGAAGGTGTCGTTCTTCTTCTTGTTACCCGTCCTTGGGTACGGTAGAGAATAAGCTATGCGGTGTGCGCCAATCCTGCGATGTGCGGCCCAATGTAGAGAATAAGCTATGTGCGGAAATGGCATCCTTTTTGATCTCCAGACACTTATATTGACGAAGGGGTAGAGATCGGGGTAATCGGCAATAATGACTACCTCCGAGCCATCAAGGCTCGCCTGGTAGTAGACTTTGTCTTCAAATTCAACAAATAGATCTTCATGGAATCCGGGGTCTTCGTGATGTCGTGGTCTTCTGGTTGCGGAGGAGGACAATAGACATTCTCGACTACCTTCCTCCACGACTATTTTTGAAACAACTAGATTATTCAGTTAAGGCACCTCAATGATAAAAAAGTACTGAATTAATAAACTTACCCAGTCAACGGAGTTGTACATAGAGAAGCCATCCCATCATTGTAGGTGGACGATGTCTTCTTCCTCTCCCTTATAAAGGTCCATAAGCATGGTGACCAATGCGGCTTGATTACCTAGACCCTTTCACGTATAGCGCAATGCGTCATCCTCCTCGTTGTAAATTCCATAAAGGACCAACTCTGGACTGAAGGGGCTGGATACATCGCTTTATTGCGATAGCCATGACTTCAACAATGGAGAGTCCAGAATGGGTCAATAATCTGACTTTGCTAACCAATCTTGTTACTTCCGGACTGTCCTCTTGTCTAGGGGACTTGGGGCACTGATGACCCACAAGTGTAGGGGATCTATCGTAGTCCTTTCGATAAGTAAGAGTGTCGAACCCAACGAGGAGCAGAAGGAAATGACAAGCGGTTTTCAGTAAGGTATTCTCTGCGAGCACTAAAATTATCGGTAATAGATAGTTTTGTGATAAGGTAATTCATAACGGGTAACAAGTAACAAAAGTAAATAAGGAGCAGCAAGATGGCCCAATCCTTTTTTTAGCAAAGGACAATCCTGGACAAATTCTTATATGAAGCAAAACGCTCCCGGGGACACATGGGAATTATCGTCAAGCTAGTTTTCATCACGTTTATATGATTCACGTTCATTATTTTGATAATTTGATATGTGGGTGGACCAGTGCTTGGGTACTGCCCTTTCTTGGAAAAGCATCCCACTTACACTACAAAAAAAATACACTTCCGTGATGATACGTGTTTGTCACAGTAGGTCGAGTTTTTGTCATGCATGTACATCCATGATGATTTTATGACAGAATCAAGATAGTCATACCTGTGCTGTCGTAGAAGTGTTCCATGACATCACCAAAATTATCATCACGGAAGTGTCCACTTCCAAGACGATAAATCGCGCGTCACAGAAGTGCTTTCTTCAAGGGTGACCGACACGTGGCATCCACCGTAACGGAACGCCGTTAAGCTATCGGGTCGGGTTTTGGATCCGATAACCCGTTAACAGCCCTGACCAATGGGGATTTTCCACGTGTAAAATCATCATTGGCTGGAGGAAACACGTGTCGGCTCACCGTTGGGACAGATGTCATCCGCTCATTGGACCGAAGGCGCCTATGATACGGCGACATGTGGCACGGCCCAATAGAGGCCCATTCTTGTGAAAAGGCCGGCCCGTTTGACCTGGTCAAAAGGTGGTGGGCTGGCCCACAGAAAGCATGTTAACGGCCTATTCGCATATAGCCCATTTACAGCCTGCTAACCAGGGCCCATTATGCCCTATCTGAATTAGGCCCAGTAGCGTCATATGGGCCGTCCAATATGATTCTAGCCCATTTTAACTTCCGGCCCATGTGTGGCCCATGACTTCTTTCGGCCCATATGAGGCCCTTTGTAACTCTTGGCCCATTAACGGCCCGTGGTGAAACTGGCCCGTAATGAACAGTGTATCACTTTATACCCATTAACGGCCCGTTATTCCATTGGGCCGTTTCCAGCCCAAGTTATCTTTCAGCCTTCTCAGGGCCCATTGATTCTTGGGCTCATTTGCAGCATTCGGTTACATACGGCCCGTTACTGTCATTTTCTGCTTGTGGGCCAAATTCAGCCCATCGTTACAGTCGGCCCGTTTGCGGACCGTTAATACGTTGGGCCCTTTTCATGTCAAAAAAAACCCGTTGGGCTGTTTTCATAGAGTTATCAAATACGGCCTATTAACGGCCCATTATGGTCCATGAATAGTACGGCCCATGATTGGCGAAATTATGATACGCCCCATAGAAGGCCCATGGATCCTACGGCCCGTATGAGGCCCATCGATAGTACGGCCCGTAGAAGGCCCATGGATCATACGGCCCGTAGAAGGCCCATGGACCCTACGGCCCGTAGAAGGCCCATGGACCCTAAGGCCCGTATGGAAGGCCGCTGGATCCTATGGCTCGTATAGAAGGCCAATGGATCCTATGGCCGGAAGAAGGCCCATGGATCATATGGCCTGCAGGAGGCCCGTGGTTACAACAGTCCGTGTGTTGCCATGATTACTTTGGCCTAGTTACCAAAAATAGGCTATTGTGGCCACTAGAAAAACACAGAAAAAGAACTACAGTGACTACAAGCAAACAACTAAACAAGACAATAAGGAAATAAATAAGCAAGCAATTAACGCTAGCCTATTACCGCTATTACACATATTACATCCACTGGGCATCAAAGTTCGCCTCCAGTGCAAATATAGGGAACAAAGCAGCACATTACATACACTGGCCGTCAAAATTGGCCACCAGTGCAAATAAACGCGGCAGCAAAACAAGAGCATAACTGAAACAACTTCAGAAGAGCTCAAGAAACGTTATCCTGGGTATCCACCATGCCGGCAATAAGCTTAGGAAGCTGATTAGCTTTCCTGTTTGGCGCTAAAATCCTCCAACGCTTGTTGTTGCACCAGAAAGTATGCATCTGAATGCTCCAGGGACTTCCGCAGTCCTTCCGCTTCTTGTCGCAGCACAGCTGATCGATGTCTTTCAGCTTGTAGTTGAGACTCAAGAAACCGAACTGATTCAGACGGTGAGTTTGAATAGCTTGTGCAAGAGTTAGTGGCCAGTAACTCGAACACTAAACCAAGACAGGACTTTGGGGTTGTCTCGCTATCTTCAAGATAGTCTTCCTTAGCTGTTTTATCAGCTTTGTTGGAGACCAAAAAGGATGTGTCATTATCCTGAACCTTATCTGCATTACTTCCTTTACCATTGCTTAATAAGGCACTCTTCCCCAATATTCTGTCAGCATTCTAAAAGAAGAAACAAGCAGACACATAACAAGTTTAGCATGTACTAGTATATGAAACTCATTTTGGTGAACCAGATCATTAGTAAGGTGGACAGGATTAAACTACCAAGTCTTCTATTGCCAAGTACTAGTACATAATAAAAGCGTTAAACAAACATATATCTATGTCCTATGGTCACTGCACTGTCTTTCCAAATCAAAATAGAGACATGGTTCAAATCATATCAGTTCAAGACAAACAGCAGTGAAAGAATACAAAGCGTGGCAAACTACACGGCTGCAGACACCGCCTCCTTCAGGGTCGCCACCTTGTTCATAACCCCTGGAATACCCACGTTATTCCTGTCATTTTTTGCAACCAAATCCTTTTCTATAAGGTATAACTTTAATAAGGTGTTACTTACCTTCCTTGTCCTCGAGCTGCTTCTTGGCACGGCCGAGCTCGCTCTCAGACCGCTCGAGGCTCTGCGTCAAGGAATTGACCTCCGCAGTCAGTGCGGCAGAGGTCAGCAGCGCAGCCTGCATTCCCATATTGACATATTTGTGTTAGACTCCTGCGTATATCTTTTTAGATCCTCAGTTCGGCTATTCTTTCCGAACACCGAACTGAGCATCAGGGGCTACTATCTATGCGGTACTATTTTACATATCTTAAAATCCTTACCTCAAAGCCTGTTAGAAGGCTGGTGCAAGCTTCGGTCAGCCCGCTCTTGGCGGACTGAACTTTCTGAATCACCGCACTCATAACAGTGCGGTGCTCCTCGTCGAGGAAGCGCCGTTGAGCGCCTCCAACAAATTATCCGGCGCCTCCGGTTGGACGGGGGTCACCGGCGTCGCTGTCTCGCCCTTCTTACGAAGGGGCCGCCCGCCGGACTCCGGAACCACCAAAGGTTCCGGTAAGGAGTCCGGCCCAAAGTATGGGAGGTTGCCCTGCGGTACCTCCGGGGCCTCCTCCTCCTCGCTGGTCCCTTTCTGGGACCCCGCCTCGGCGTTGTCTGCGTCACGGGGGGAGGAGGCGGTTAGAAGTGAAGCGCTATTCACATCCGACGAACCCAGGGACCCGCTCGACGAAGCGGGAAGGTCATCCTTGGGCGGGCTACATGGTTGCGTTCAGCGTTAGAAGACACTATGTGACGAAAGGAAAATCATAAGCTATTCTAGAATCTAGACACTTACGATCTCGCCAGGGGCTTGGCCCTCGAGGGCCACTCCTCTTCGCCGTCGTCGGCATTGGTGGAACAGTCCGGAGGAAGGGTCCTTCCCTTCTTGGACCCTTCGGCCTCCCCCGTTGGGGAAGCCTTCCTCTTCTTCTCTCCCCCCGCTGGGGGAGACGCCTCTTTCTTCTCCTCCTCGTCTTTGTGGGAGGAGTCCGCCTTGGAGTCATCGGACGATGAGTCTGATAACACCTGGCGTTGGGAACTCCTCCGAGTTCCCGTGGCCTTCTTCTTGGCCTTCTTCTCCCGCACCACGTAAGGCGCCGGGGCCAGTAGTCCCGATAATCGGGCATCCGCTAGGTCTTCGGGCACGGGAGCCGGGCAGTTAACCTGCCCAGACGTCTTCTGCCAGGCCTGTCAAAGGTAAAGGGAGTTTAGATCCCACATAGAGTCAAACTATGGAAAGCAAGTGTCCCGTAAAGGATAAAATAGCTTACCTCACCGGCTTGATGCTGCGAGCTAAATCCGCGATCTTCGGTAGTGGATGAGGGAGCCTCGGCGCCCTTGAACAGCACCCTCCAGGCGTCTTCGTACGTAGTGTCGAAGAGCCTGCTCAAGGTTGAGTGCTGTGCCGGATCAAACTCCCACAAATTGAAAGCCCGCTGTTGGCACGGGAGGATCCGGCGGATGAGCATGACCTGGATTACGTTGACAAGCTTGAGCTTCTTGTTCACCAGGGTTTGAACGCAGGATTGAAGTCCGGTCAGCTCCTCCGAATCGCCCATGCCAAGCCCTTCTCTTTCCAGGAGGTGAGCCGTGTGGGGATGCCAGATCTGAATTCGGGGGCCGCTGCCCATTCAGGGTCACGCGGCTCGGTGATGTAGAACCACCCCGATTGCCACCCTTTGATGGTTTCCACGAAGGCGCCCTCGAGCCATGTAATGTTGGGCATCTTGCCCACCATGGCGCCTCCGCACTCCGCTTGGCGGCTGCCCCCTACCTTTGGCTTGACGTTAAAAGTCTTCAGCCATAAGCCAAAGTGGGGCTGGACGCAGAGGAAGGCCTCGCACACGACGATGAACACCGAGATGTTGAGGATGAAATACGGGGCCAGATCATGGAAATCCAGGCCGTAGTAGAACATGATCCCCCAGAAAAATGGATGGAGGGGGAAGCCTAGTCCACGGAGGAAATGGGGAAGGAACACCACCCTCTCATGGGGCCTGGGGGTGGGGATGAGCTGCCCCTCGTCGGGGAGCCGGTGTGCAATATCGCTGGACAAATATCCGGCCTTGCGCAGCCTTTTGATGTGCCCCTCCGTGACGGAGGAGGCCATCCACTTGCCTCCCGCTCCGGACATGGTTGGAGAAGGTTGAGGTGAGATGTGCGGACTTGGGCGCTGGAGCTCGAGTGCGCGGAGATGGATAAGCAAAGGAGGAAGAAGGCGTAGGTGAAAAGGTGGATCCTTATCCCCTTATATATGAGCGGACGAAACTATGCGTCCCCACCAGCCCAGTAAACTCGCTTATCTCCCAAGCGCCGCAATCAATGGCGCGGTTGGGTTACCCACTCCCGTATTGATGAGAATCCTGGAATAAGGGGACACGATCTCTGCTTTGACAGGACGTGCCAAGGAAACTGCTTCGCTAAACGCGCTGAGGTGGAACAGTAAAAACAATTCGAATAAAGACTTGGCCGTGGTGTGACATCATGCCACGAGATACGTCAGCAGATTGAACTTGTGTAAATATTATTCTATCTACGGTGGTATGTGGAATTTATTTTGCAGAGCCGGACACTATCCTGGTGTTCTAAATCTTCTATGAATTATTCGGAGGAGGAACCCGCCTTTCAATGCCGAAGACAATATGTGCGCCGGACTCATCGTCATTGAAGCCTGCTTCAGGGGCTACTGAGGGAGTCCTGGACTAGGGGGTGTCCGGATAGCCGAACTATCACCGTCGACCGGACTCCAAGACTATGAAGATACAAGATTGAAGATTTCGTCCCGTGTCCGGATGGGACTTTCCTTGGCATGGAAGGCAAGATTGGCGATACGGATATGTAGATCTCCTACCATTGTAACCGACTCTGTGTAACCCTAGCCCTCTCCCGTGCCTATATAAACCGGAGGGTTTTAGTCCGTAGGACGAACAACAATCATACCATAGGCTAGCTTCTAGGGTTTAGCCTCCTTGATCTCGTGGTAGATCTACTCTTGTACTACCCATATCATCAATATTAATCAAGCAGGACTAGGGTTTTACCTCCACCGAGAGGGCCCGAACCTAGGTAAAAACATCGTGTCCCTTGTCTCCTGTTACCATCCGCCTAGATGCACAGTTCGGGACCCCCTACCCGAGATCCGCCGGTTTTGACACCGACACCCGTCTTCCCACGTCGCTGCATGTGGATCTTCCATAGTTCTTTGCCCAAAACATAGCTCGTCCGACGTACTTTTCATATTGCATGCTCGTCCTCACACTGTTTTAGACAAACATAACCGTGTTGTTATCTTCCCTTAGGACAAGGAATATGCTTCTTTTTTGTCGTTGCATGTGTCATCAACTGTTATTGGCCAGTAATTGTTTTCTTTCTACCGCTTTTTTGCAAACATGGCTATCCATTTCACCTCGTTGCTATTGCGACCTTTTCGTGAACTGCACAAATCACTTTTTCCTTAAGAGGTTTTGTGCAGTTGTACTAAAATGTCACACGGGCAACGTCTCTACATTTCAGTGTGACTGCACAAAGGGAGATTGGTTTTGCTCTATCCTCCTCATCCAACTCCGAGCCTAATTTTCTCCAACTAGTTAGTCTTAAGAGAGACTGCAAAGGTGAGCTTCTATTTGTGTGTTTATTGTTTCATCAGCAGTCCTCTATTATCGTAATCACACTTAATATCTTTGGAAGAGGGATGCTCAGCTCTATTTTAGTGGAACTGCACAAAATGATCGGAATGTTGCATGCTCCAGACAACTACTTTTTTCCCAACATTGTCGGATTTCGGGTTCCGGCAGACCCTTGAGGTTCGAACACTGGGGTGCGCACGGAGATTTAACCCTCTACCGGCTTGCTCCTCGCCGAATCGCTAGGATCTAAACTACCAAGCAGAACAACACAAGAGACACAAGATTTATACTGGTTCAGGCCACCATTGTGGTGTAATACCCTACTCCAGCATGTGCTGTGGTGGATTGCCTCTTGGGCTGCTGATGAACAATACAAGAAAGAACAGCCTCGCGAGGGCCTGTTCTTAGCTGGTGCAACGAACTGCTAGGAGGAGTTCAATCGCTCTATCTACTGGTTTCTTGGAGAGGATCCAGGTTGCTAGGTCCGGTCCAGATGCCTCTACCCTGGGGGTGGCTATTCCTATTTATAGGCAAAGGCCCTGGGCTTCTTCCCAAATATTGAGCGGGAAGGGCGCCAACAATTGGCCATTTTGAAGGGGAACAGCGGGTACAATTATCCTGACTAAAGTTGGTCCTCGCCTGTCAAAGGCTCTAGTGGTGACGCTTGCTTGGGCTCCACAATGACCTCTTCCCTGCCGTTGGGCTGGTCTTGGTCTTGTTGCACCGAAATGGATGCCTTCGCTTGATGCTCTCGCCTGCGCTTGCCCCCCTTGCACCAAAGAGGAAAGGACGACACTGCGCGGGCTGGCGCCCGACTGGCGCCCTTGGTCGTCATGGCTTGCGTCATGGGCACCTCGCGAGGTACCCCGCCTTGAACTCTTCGCCTCCTCGTGAGCCAGCCTGACGAGGTCGTGCCTGAGGAAGCTCCTTGTCGTCCGCCCCGCAAGGCTTGGCCCCTTGCGAGGTTCTTTAGCTTGTGTCAATGAAGATGGGCCGTGCTGGGCCTCCTTTGAGCCACGCCGCAGGCCGCAGGCAGGCAAGTCTGGGGACCCCCCGTTCCCAGAACGCCGACAGTAGCCCCCAGGCCCACGGCACGCCCGAACTTGGCTGAGCAGAGAGGCAAAAGGGCAAGTGCGAAGCATCGCGGGCCCTAACAGCCTGCGGCCTTGGGCGCCGTGTGGCGGTTGATTGGACGTGGGCGGCACTGCTTCCCCACGATGCCTTGGTAACCGCACGGACTCGACAAATCCCTGCATGCAAAGCGGGTCATGATTACTTGCGATCGTGGAGGTCGACGGTTGTCCTTTGCCGGCTATAAGTACGGAATGGCGCGCACCCTTCCAGTCTTCTCCCTCTGCTTCTCCTCCCTCCTGGGTCTTGCTCCGTCTTGCTACAATGGCTCCGATCCGCCGGTTCTCCACGGAAGAGAAGGGAAAAGCTCCCCAAGAGGATCCTGACCCGCTTCCCCCGAAGAAGCGGCTTGCTCTCTGGCATCGGGGCGAGGGCACTCGCCAGGAGGCGTTAAGACCCTAGTGTGAGCGGCGACCACCAGGGTTCCCTCTTCCCTTGTACGCGCATATTGGTGACTCTGAAGGAGCCAACACCGAACGCCATGGGCGGCGCCACCGTCGGCGCCGGCGGGTCACGAAGGTGTGCGTCTTCCTCCCTGGAGTCCACGCCGAGGGTTCCTGCCGAGAGTTCGTGCTTCGCGCCTCCACGCCTCCTAAGTCTTGGATTTGTCTCCCTCACTTTTTCGCCTCCGTCATCCGGTAGGGGGAACCCCTGGGGCTTTGGTTGCAGCACGCCGACTGCAGCACCCTCGCGACCGGGGCAGAGGTCGCGGTCGTTGCCCCAGGCGAGGTCTTCATGACTCGAGGCTGGGGCGAGGTCGCCCGGGTCTGCAGGACAAGGGGTGCCCTCACGATCCACCTGGAGTATGACAGTGCTTCGGTGATGTCCTTCAAGGTCTTCGATGCGGAGGGTCGCCGGCTGGAGTGCTGCCCCGAAAGGGGCGGTCGGGACCCTGCCGCGGCGAGACAGAGGCCGGCCAACCGCTCCCCCGGCAGCTCCCAGGCGGGGGAGGCGCTAGTGGATCCAACGACTCCGCCAAACTCTTCGCAACTCCGGAGACGAGCGACGATAGCTACGAGCCCCCTAGCCTACGCCGCTCCCGGAGCAGGGCGGGCTCGTCAGGCCGTCGCCGCCCCTGATCTGGATGGGGTTGGCGCCAGCACTGAGCGGCCCACTGTTGATGATGGCGTCCGCCGCGATGGCTTCCGTAGCTAGGACTCCTTAGGATTCGCGTCTTTTGTTCCTACGAGGAGCCAGGAAGGTACCCCGCGAGGGCTTGTAGGATGTTTGAGCCTCCGTTTGTCAATATGATCCTTATTGCGAAGCAGTGCGAGATGCTTATTCCGTTTTAGCTTAGTTTCCTCCTTTCAGACCTCGTGAGGGCTTGATGCTCTGCGCCGACAGGTCCCAATCCCAAGGCGGCTTCAGCCGTCGCTGGTATGCCAGGTCGTGATGCCGTGGTCAAGGCCATGAGGTGAGCGGCCCGAGGTCCGGTAAGAGCCGCTGAGTCACGATGCTCAGGAGGTCCCTCTTAGAGCGGCTGTCATTCGGTGAGAAAGGAGAGCGGCGTTGCTAACACGGGATTGCACTTGGTGCGGGGGCGGTGCTGTGATAACCGGTGTTTCCAGAGAGTGACTTATCTCGAGGTCAAAAAACGCTTCCTGGTGCGGTGCTAGATCCGTGCCTTGGCCGATGAGGGGTTGCTTGGCGAGGTCCTCGCGTGTTCCTCCCCTCTCGCCTTCGCTCCCCTTTCTGCTCTACGTCCTCGGGTCCCGGCTCTTGAGCTGGTCCCAGCCGTCGCTAGCATGCCAGGTCGCGATGCCATGGACAAGACCAGAGGGTGAGGGCTGGAGAGCCGGTAGGAGCCCTGAGTCGCGATGCTCAGGCACCCTGAGGGAGTCCTGGACTAGGGGGTGTCCGGATAGCCGGACTATCATCGTCAGCCGGACTCCAAGACTATGAAGATACAAGATTGAAGACTTCGTCCCGTGCCGGATGGGACTTTCCTTGGCGTGGAAGGCAAGCTTGGCGATACGGATATGTAGATCTCCTACCATTGTAACCGACCCTGTGTAACCCTAGCCCTCTCCGGTGTCTATATAAACCGGAGGGTTTTTGTCTGTAGGACGGACAACCATTACAACAATCATACCATAGGCAAGCTTCTAGGGTTTAGCCTCCTTGATCTCGTGGTAGATCCACTCTTGTACTACCCATATCATCAATGTTAATCAAGCAGGAGTAGGGTTTTACCAAAATCGAGAGGGCCCGAACCTGGGTAAAAACATTGTGTCCCTTGTCTCCTGTTACCAACCGCCTAGACGCACAGTTCGGGACCCCCTACCCGAGATCCGCCGGTTTTGACACCGACATTGTTGCTTTCATTGAGAGTTCCTCTGTGTCGTCACCGATAGGCTTGATGGCTTCTTCAATCAACAACAACGCCGTCTAGGGTGAGACTTTTCTTCCCGGACAGATCTTCGTGTTCGGTGGCTTTGCACTGCGGGCCAACTCACTTGGCCATCTGGAGCAGATCGAAAGCTATGCCCCTGGCCATCAGGTCAGATTTGGAAGCCTAAACTTCACGGTTGACATCAGCGGAGACTTGATCTTTGATGGATTCGAGCCACAGCCGAACGTGCCGCACTGTCACGATGGGCATGATCTGGCTCTGCCGCCGGACAGTACCTTGGAGGCCGCACACGAATCCGCTCCGACCCATAGTTCGGAGCCGATCGCGCAGATCGAGGACCGGTGGTTGGACACCGCCTCGGGAGCTGCAACTTCTACGGCGATGGAGCCGAACACTGACCTTGCCCCTTATAAAGCTCGTGACTCCGAGGTGCCGGACTCCTAGCCGGACTCCGAACCTCCTGCGCCCCCACCAATCGAATCCGATTGGGCGCCGATCATGGAGTTCACCGCCGCGGACATCTTTCAGCAGTCGCCCTTTGGCAACATCCTGAACTCGCTAAAGTATCTCTCGTTATCTGGAGAACCCTGGCCGGTCTGCGGTTAGGATGGTTGGGATCTGGACGACGAAGAAATTCAAAGCCCACCCTCCACCCACTTTGTAGCAACTGTCGACGATCTAACCGACATGCTAGACTACGACTCCGAAGACATCGACGGTATGGACGACGATGCCGGAGAGTACGAAGAACCAGCGCCTACCGAGCACTGGAAGGCCACCTCAACTCATGATGTATATATGGTGGACACCCCAAAAGGAAGCGATAACGAGGAACAACAGGACGCGACAAAGGATAATTCCGCCGACAAAAAACTAAAACGGCGACGCAGGCGCCGCCCTAAGTCCCGCCTCGACAAAAACAGCATTCCTAATGACCCGGCAATAGAGCAGGGCAAACCAGTGGGCGACGAACATGCAACCAAGCAACCACCCGAACAGGACGAATCGGATAATCAATCCATGCCCAGCGAAAATAACAGTCCAGACGATCTCACGCCGGACACACCACCGGAGCCTAAGAACCTTCACAAAAGACTTGTCGCCACTGCAAGAAGTCTAAAGAAGGAAAAACGGAAGCTCAAAACAGTGGAATACATACTCAGAATGAGGTGGAGCAAAGTACTCAAGACCGCGGACAAATATAGCAATGGCCACCAAACAAAGAGCTACCCGAAGCGCAAGCTGCTGCCAGAATTCGACGAGGAGGCCATAGAGCCCCTATAGTCAAAAAGCAAAGAGGCCGCCTGGCCGGATAGACGACCAAATGACAGGCCAAAAGAGACAAGCGGCGTCGCACACAAGCCGACACATGATCCTCGTAAAACAGATGGCCCGGTCAGGTCCATTTATGGGCCAAAAAAGAGGGCCCCGGGAAGCAACACAACACGCCGCATGTTCGAAGATAACGACACGCCTAAATACAGGGGCGCCGCACACCCACTATGTTTCACCGATGAGGTGCTGGATCATGAATTTCCAGCGGGATTCAAACCCGTAAACATAGAGGCATACGACAGAACAACAGACCCCGGAGTCTGGATTGAGGATTACATCCTGCACATACACATGGCTAGAGGAGATGATCTCCATGCAATAAAATATCTACCCCTCAAGCTCAAAGGGCCAGCTCGGCATTGGCTCAAAAGCCTCCCAGAAAATACTATTGGAAGTTGGGAAGAGCTCGAGGACGTGTTTAGAGCAAATTTTCAAGGGACTTATGTCCGCCCTCTGAATGCAGACGATTTAAGTCACATAACTCAACAGCCTGGACAGTCAGCGCACAAATTCTGGAACAGGTTTCTTACCAAAAAGAACCAAATAGTCGACTGTCCGGACGACGAAGCCCTAGCAGCTTTTAAACATAATGTCCGAGACGAATGGCTCGCCAGACACCTCGGCCAAGAGAAGCCGAGAACAATGGCCGCGCTAACAAGCCTCATGACCCGCTTTTGCGCGGGGGTAGACAGCTGGCTAGCAAGATGCAGCACCAGCGACCCGAGTACATCCGAGATCAGAGATGGAAACAAAAAATCACGGCGCAGAAAGGACCAGCGTCGAAATAAAGAAAAAAGCCCAAAGAACACGGCGGTCAACGCCGGATTCAAAAGCTCGCAGCCGAATAACAAAACATTGCCTCTTAAGGACAACAGTGACGAGCTATCCAGCTTAAACAAAATTTTGGATCGGATATGTCAAATCCACAGTACCTCCGGAAGGCCTGCAAACTACATCCACCGAGATTGTTGGGTCTTCAAACAGTCCGGCCGACTCAACGCTGAACAAAAGGGGCTCGACGCGCCAAGCGAGGATGATGACGAACCCCACCAGCAGAGCGCCAGAAAACAAAAGACTTTCCCACAAGAAGTCAAAACAGTAAACTCACTTCATGTGATAATACGGAACAACAGTGCGGCACCCGCCAAAGTAGGTGTCGCACGGTCCACCCCAGCGGAACCTCGTGATTGGATGTCAAAACCAATTACTTTCGATCACTGGGACTATTCTAGAAGTATTCGAAACGCAGGATGGACTGCTCTGATATTGGATCCTATAATCGACGGACTACAATTTACACAAGTCCTAATGGATGGCGGCAGCGATCTAAACCTGCTATATCCGGACACAATCCGCAAGTTGGGAGTAGACCTTACTAAAATTCAACATAGCCACACTTCCTTTAAAGGAGTGACGCCGGGCCCTTACGCCAAGTGCACGGGCTCCTTACTACTAGAAGTTGTGTTCGGGTCACCCGACAACTTCCGACGCGAAAAGCTAATCTTTCATATCGCCCCATTCAAAAGTAGCCATCAAGCACTATTGGGACGTGAAGCTTTTGTCTGCTTTAACACAATACCACACTACGCGTCTCTTACACTTAAAATACCCGGCCCACGCGGCATCATCTCATTAAAAGGTCGTTCAAGACCCCGGACACGGCTAGACGAGTCCGGCATAAATAAGCTAGGGGCTCCCTAGCCACACACCCCTTTACAAGGGGCTGTGCGTACGAGCAATAAGGAGCCAATAAAAGCTCAACTTTATTCATTTATTCATGCTTTGTTTTAAATACATTTTTGACACAATTACTTTTCAAACTAAGTTCCTCTCTTCTACAGATGAACAGCGTGTTACACCCGTCCAGGATACAGCACAACGGAGACACAGGCGCAGACGTGCAGTAGGGACCCGTTGCAAGGATTCTTTTCAGATTAAGACCCTGCGTAAACCTTTTTTATTTTCTCTTGTTGCTATACATCCCCTGGTTTCTCATCATAACCAGAGAGGAGGCTGACGTTTTGGCATCGGCCGCGTCAGAGGACCTTGCGTGTACCTGGACACTAGGGGCTTAGGGCATTGATCTGCCCGTCATCATAAAGACCGAACACCTCAGGGAGTGTTCGACGTCTCGAGTTAGGCCTTATATGCATCAGCTCTGAATCATGTCTTTGGTAAAATGTTGGGTTTGCCCAGCTCCTGTGTTTTGCTGCCTTACGTTCCGTACCATCGGCTAATGCGGCACCAGGAGAACTACTGCGATTGTGCCCCGGTTCGGCCGGGTGAGCACCTCAGTAGAGAAAGCCGAAAACTGACTGTCATGATGTAGCGAGAGACTGGTCAACCACTCGATCGACCTCCGGAATGTTTAGAATTCCTCCGTTTTGACTAAGGACCGCTTCCCGGTCAGGCACACATGCGCCCCAAAGACGGAGAGCACGGTGCCCCTAGGGGCTATATCGTAGCCCCACCCTCGAACTCCTATGGCTAAGTGAAAGTGATAAAGCATTATAGTCCGGTTGCCTCGTTTGCTATGCTACCACCTCCTTCACAGGACCAAGACGTTGGATTAAGTGTGAAAATGCGCTATTTTGCAAACACCCCTGCACTATGTGCGTGGGGGCTGAAGCCGAAGACTGCCATCTTTCAGGTTATACACAAGTATACATTAACGGCCGCACAGAAGATATTTCAATACTTGAACGCACAAGTACAAAAAGCGCTTATATTATAAACATCATTTTACAAACCATAACGTTCATTTGAACATGACATTTTTGAGCACTGCGACTCTATTACGCGAGCACCATGCAGAACTTCCCCAAAATAGTGCTCGGCGGGTAACCGGCTCTCGTCCGAACCCTGGGTCGCAACAGCGGTGGCATCCATCTCCGTCCAGTGTGTCTTCACACGGGCGAGGGCCATCCTTGCACCCTCTATGCAGGCTGACCGCTTCATCGCCTTGATATGCGGCACCGCCCCAAGGAATTGCTGCAATAAGCCAAAATAACTCTTCGGCTTGGGCCTATGCGGCCAGACATGAGCCATGATATCCGTCATGACAAGTCCAGACAGTCTATTCAGCTCAGCCCACTCGGCCAACCGATCGGTCAGCGGAAGTGAACGCTCCGGACTATGGAATTGAGACCAAAAAAGCTCTTCCGTCTCGTTATCCTTCTGACTTCGGAAGTGCACAACAGCATCT
Source organism: Triticum timopheevii (assembly GCA_963921465.1). Taxonomy (NCBI): domain Eukaryota; kingdom Viridiplantae; phylum Streptophyta; class Magnoliopsida; order Poales; family Poaceae; genus Triticum; species Triticum timopheevii. The sequence continues at coordinate 212,657,086 of OY997266.1, read as the reverse complement.
GCCGCACTCGCCACTAAGTCCATATACGGATCCTCCGGACCCACAGCTGGCCAAGCTGAGCGTACTTTGGATCTGTAAACCGCCTACGCAGCAGAAAGGGCTTGCCAGCCACAATATCTCCGGCCTGGCGCAGCTCCTCCTTTATAGCCCTCATTGAAGAACGGGCATCCTTGGCTTCGGCGGTGGCCTTTGTCAGGCCTTCTTGGTCTGCTCGGCGTTCTTTTTCAAGAACCTCATGGCGGTCGGTAACATCTTTCAAGTTCACGGCCATTTCGGCCATCTCCTCCCTGCTTCGGCAGTGAGCAGCCCTTTCGGCTTCAAGCTCTTCGGCCGCCATCGAGGCAGCCGCATCACTCCTTCTGGCTCGCTCCTTAGCTCGAGCAAGTTCTGCCCGAAGGCTATCCACAGCAGCAACACCATCTGCATAAAGCACACATGTTGTAAGAAGTGGGCTTTGGCTCCCTTACTAGGTGACCACGGAGAAAAAACCAACCTTGTGACTTGTCAAGTCGCTTATTGACCAGCGCGATGTCCGCATCCGCAACGTTGAGTTGCCGCTTTAGTTCGGCAACCCCATCAGTCCGGCTGGCCATCGAACTATCCGCCACCTGTATAGGAAAGGCGAAAATCAATACCTGCGATTTTTGATCCTCGGCACGCTATCGCTCTCGACAACCTACCGAGTCCCAGGGGCTACTATCTACACAGGGCGCACTTTATGTGCAAAACTGTCAAAAGGTATGTCATTTTTACGTACCTCAAACCCCGCCAGCAAGCTTCTGACGGAATCATGCAACTCGCCTTCGGCGGACGAAATTCTTCCAATCACCATACTCATCAACGTACGGTGACCTTCTGAGATAGACGCCCTCTCAAGCAGATCCTTCAGCTCCCCCGGCCGCACATCAGCCAGTGCCGAACTCTCCGGCCCCGCCGGGCTCAGGGACACCCTCCGCGATGACACCTCAGGTTCGTCCGCCCTGCCTGATGGTACGGCGGATGGAGGCGTCTCGCTCTCCACCATCTCCGGACGAAGGTCCCCAGAAGACGAGCTCATCTGAGAAGGGCGGAGATCCGAACTACAAGGTAAAAACTTCGGTTATCCTAAGAAGCAAACATGGGGATGTCTTTAATTATAGAACCCCCCTTTTTCTACTTACGGCTCACTGGAGGGCTGATTCCTTAGGGGAGATAGTGCGGCCGGGGCCTCCCCGGACGCAGGACCCTCTGGCGAAGATCTCTTCCCCCGCTTCGAGGCCTTGGCCTCCGGGTTTTCGGAAGCGGTCCTCTTCTCCCCTTGGAAGGAGGGATTCTCGATTCCCCCTTTCTCCAAAGCCTCCTTGGTAGAGGCGGTGGTGTCCCTGTTCTCCCCTTCGCCTTCCTCCAAAGGTGCAACCTTCAGCATCCTGACCAGCACGCGATCCGGCACGGTCTCCGGGAGGGGGGCCGAACACCGTATCAGTTTCGCTTGCGCTATCCACTCCTATTCAAGAGGCGATGGGTTAAAAGGCAAATTCAAGAAGGCGTAAACAAACAGTGTGTTCAGACGCAGGGCCACTTACCTGAGTATCCGGGCGATTGCAGCTTAGGCCGGAATCCTCGGTCAATTCCGGACACATCTCTTGTGATCCGAAGAACAATTTATACATCTCCACGGGTGTCGTACCCATGAAGTGTTGGAGAGCGCGCGGCCCCTCGGGATTGAACTCCCACAGACGGAGGGGGTGACGCTTGCAGGGCAGGAGGCGCCGAATCAGCATAACCTGCATCACTACGACCAGATTGATCTCCCTCTCCTGGAGGTCTCGAATCCGGCCCTGCAATAGGGGCACGTCCTTTGACGGCCCCCAGTTGAGCCCTTGGCTGACCCATGACATCAGCCGCTGTGGAGGGCCCGAGCGGAAGATGGGCCGCGGCTTCTGCCTGCTGCCACTGGGAGTGGTTATGTAGAACCACTCCTGCTGCCACAAGCCGAGCTCCTCCTGGAAAGAGCCCTCGGGCCATGGAGCATCGGCCCTTCTGCTTACAACCGCCCCGCCGCACTCTGCTTGACGCCCCTCAATCATCTTTGGCTCCACGTTGAAGGTCTTAAGCCACAAGCCGAAGTGAGGGGTAATGCGGAGGAAGGCTTCGCAGACGACAATGAATGAAGAGATATGGAGGATGGACTCCGGAGCCAAGTCGTGGAATTCCAACCCATAGTAAAACATGAGCCCTCTCACCAAAGGATCCATCGGGAAGCCTACGCCCCGACGGAGGTGGGACACAAACATGACATACTCGCTGGGCTCGGGGGTGGGAATGACTTGCCCTTTGGCGGGCAACCTATGCGAAATCTCGTAAGTCAGGTACTTGGCCTCTCGCAGCTTTAGCACGTCCTCTTCCGTGACAGAGGAGGGCATCCACCGGCCTTGTAGGTCGGAGCCGGACATTGTTGAAGGTCCGAAGCGCTCGAATCTGGGGCTCTGGGTGTTGGAACTCGGGGCGAGGAGTAGATTCGATTGAGGATTGAAGAAAAGAAACGAGCCTTGGTCCCATTATAAAGAAGGAGAATACCAAGAGCCGTCCCCGTGACCGTTCGGGACTCGCCTCCGATAGAGGGGGCGTGGCAACGGGCACGGTTGGGTTACCCACGTCCATATTGATGGGAATCCCGGAATAAGGGGAACACGATCTCTGCTTCGACAAGACGTGCCAAGGAAACCGCTTCGCTAAACGCGCTGAGGTGGTATAATAAAAAACGATTCAAGTAAAAGCTTGGTGGTGGTATGATGTCATGCCACAAAATACGTCAGCAGATTGAAGTTGTGTACATATTATTCTCTCTACGGTGGAATGTGGAATTTATTTTGCAGAGTCGAACACTATCCTGGTGTTCACAATCTTCTATGAATTATTCGGAGGAGGAACCCGCCTTGCAATGCCGAACAATATGCGCGCCAGACTCGTCGTCATTGAAGCCTGGTTCAGGGGCTATTGAGGGAGTCCTGGACTAGGGGGTGTCTGAATAGCCGGACTATCATCGTCAGCCGGACTCCAAGACTATGAAGATACAAGATTGAAGACTTCGTCCCGTGTCCGGATGGGACTTTCCTTGGCGTGGAAGGCAATCTTGGCGATACGGATATGTAGATCTCCTACCATTGTAACTGACTCTGTGTAACCCTAGCCCTCTCCGGTGTCTATATAAACCGGAGGGTTTTAGTCCGTAGGACGGACAACCATTACAACAATCATACCATAGGCTAGCTTCTAGGGTTTAGCCTCCTTGATCTCGGGGTAGATCCACTCTTGTACTACCCATATCATCAATGTTAATCAAGCAGGAGTAGGGTTTTACCTCCATCGAGAGGGCCCGAACCTGGGTAAAAACATCGTGTCCCTTGTCTCCTGTTACCATCCACCTAGACGCACAGTTCGGGACCCCCTACCCGAGATCTGCGGTTTTGACACCGACACACCCCCCTTTAACGTGCAAGCGAGTTGAGTGAACGAGAGCGAAGAAAGCACCGTGAGGGCCTCGCCTGGTGATGCTCTTTGGAGGGACCCTGCAGGTTCATCACAAAAGGAACAAGAGTTCGTCGTGGCAATCGACAGCTAGCTGTTAGTTGCTTTGGAGAGGCGATGAGGCACGAAAGGCCTGGCAAGGTGTATTGGGGCTCCCGTGAGCCTGCGCGGGACTCACGGGGCCCTATATCAAGGCGGGCTGTGCCTGGCGCTGGGCCTTATCTTGGAGTGTGTTCCTGCAAATTTGGCCAGATGTCAGTGCTCTACGTCTTCGGGTCCCGGCTCTCGAGCTGGTCTCAGCCGTCGCTGGCATGCCAGGTCGCGATGCCATGGACAAGACCAGAGGGTGAGGGTTGGAGAGCCGGTAGGAGCCCTGAGTCACGATGCTCAGGCACCCCCCCCCTTTAACGCGGAAGCTGGGTTAGATGTCGAAACTCTACGTCCTCAGGTCCCAGCTCTCGAACTGGTCTCAGCCGTTGCTGGCTTGCCAGGTCGCGATGCCATCGACAAGACCAGATGGTGAGGGCTGGAGAGCCGGTAGGAGCCCTGAGTCGCGATGCTCAGGCACCCCCCTTTAACGTGCAAGCTGGGTTAGATGTCGAAACCCTACGTCCTCGGGTCCCGGCTCTCGAGCTGGTCTCTGCCATCGCTGGCTTGCCAGGTCGCGATGCCATGGACAAGGCCAGAGGGTGAGGGCCGGAGAGCCGGTAGGAGCCCTGAGTCGCGATGCTCAGGCACCCCCCCTTTGACGCCCAAGATTCCGACACCCAGGAGGAAAAGGCACCAAATAACAAGCATGGTGGGTCAAAAGCATAGCCCTAAGATAAACACAAGAAGGGTACACGCCGCTGGGTCAGGCCCGAGCGACTTGGGGATGATGCAGCCCAAGGGGCGCGCCCAATGAGGTAAGCTAGGAACATGAAACAAAAGGGATACATGCCGCAGGGACGGACCCACGCGACCTGGAAATAATGCGGCCCTGTGGGCGCTCCCAGCCGGAAATGAATCTTGAAAGATGTCACCTGATGATGTTGGGGATGAAGGGGTGTTGGTGTAGCAGACTCGGCGGGCTGCGGGAGCCGATCCTCACGATCCCCCAGGCCCAGGGGCCTCAGGAGGCTCCGGAGGCGCTAGCGGCTCCTTGCGGGCCATCTCCATCTCTGCCAGGGCTGCAGAACGCCTGACTTCTTGAGCCTCCAGGATGGCCCTCATGAGGCGCTGGTGCGCAGCAGCCGTGTTCGGCAAGCCATAAGGCATGCGCACGTAGCTGTGGGGCGGACCCTTGCAGCGTCCCACTCGCGAGGGCCAGAGGCACTCCTGAGACGTGGCTCGGTTGAGCCCCGGTATGTCGATGCAGACGCGCAGCCCACCATCCTCGCTTGGATGGGGGGCAACAGCGGGTAGGCGGCGGCTGCCTCTCATGACCCTTGACTCCTGTAGCTCCTGAATGGCCTTGCTGACGAACTCCTGAGGGTTTGGCCCTCCTTTCCTTGCTTCTTCTTGAGGGAATGTGCTTCAAAACACGCCTCCACATGGTGCCCAAGCGCCTCCCTCGTGACCTTGGCAAGGTCGGCGGCCCTCCAGGGGAGAGCCCCCGAGCCCTGCCTGAGGAGGGCACCGAGCGCGCTTCCCTATGCGATGGAAGGAGGCTCCCCTGAGCAGGCGCGGGCCCTAAGGGGCCTGCCTCCTGAGGGGTCGGGCCAGGCGATGTCTTCTTCTTCTTGGGTGCGGCCTCGGGAGGCCTCCTGCTTCCGCGGTCCGGGTCTTCCAGTGATGCGGCCTAAAAAGCTCGCTCCAGGGAGCACACTGTGTCCCTCTCTTCACAGGGCACCGTGATGACCCCGCCACTTCCTGGCATATTGAGGACGTTGCAGCCTGGTGGGTTACGGCCATGAACTTGGCCAGCGCCGGGTACCCAAGGATGGCGTTGTACAGCAGGCGAATGTGGGCGACGTCGAAGTCGATGAGCTCGGTGCGGTAGTTGTCGCGTGCCCTGAAGGTGATAGGAAGGCGGACCTGCCCAGTCGGGACCGTGGAGCTGTCGGTGACTCCGGAGAAAGGCTTGGTTTGCTGAAGCTGGCTGTAGGGCACTTGGAGGTTGTTGAACGTTTCCACGGACAGGACGTTGAGCCCTGCCCCATCGTCGATGAGGGTCCTGGTGACCAGCATGTTGCTGATAATTGGGGAACAAAGCATCGGGAGGGCTCCGGCTGTGGCTGCGCACTTGAGCTGATCTGCTGAGCTGAACGTGATGGCGCATGCCGACCACCTGAGAGGGCGCGTGGCCTCAAGCTTGGGGAGGACTGCATTCACTTCGTGGGCGAACTGCTTGAAGATGCGTTGAGAGGCTGGGGCTTGAGCTCCACCCAGGATGCAGGCGATCGAACGTGGTTCCTGGAAGCCCCCAGCCCCCTCGTCCTGATGACGGTCTTCATTTCTCCTTGGCTGCGGCGGCAGTGGAGGGAGGCCTGCGTTCCCTTGCGGGTGATCCTCGCGGGGCTGATCCCTCCAGCCTCCCTCGAGAGGCGGGTCCTGCCAGCGATCCTCGCGAGGTTGGTCACGCCACCCTTGGCGCGGGCCGCGGTCTTCCCAACGTCCTCCGTTCCTTCCTCCTCCTTGGTCGTAGCCCCGGTCGCTGCGGTCGGGACGTCTGCCGACCCTTCCTTCACGCACGGCCCGGAGCTCTTGGCATTCATTGGTGTTTTGGGTGTGGAGGTCGTGGTACACGCAGTACCGACTGCCCTTGGAGGATTCGGGCTGATCTCTGCCCCGCTTGGTGTCTGGCTCGGCCGCGAGTACGGCAGCCCCTTGCGGTTTACATCCTTGGTCTTGGGCTTCTTCTCTTTTGGGTCCGCGGCAGGCAGCTCGAGGAGGGAGAGGCGTCCCTCCTCAGCCCTGGCGCACTTGGTCGCCAAGTTGAACAGCTCCAAGGAGGTGCACATGTCTTCATGCATCGCCAGCTCCTCCTTCATCTTGATGTCGCGCACCCCGTCAGAGAAGGCTGAGATGATGGCCTCCTCCGTCACCTTGGGGATCTTGAGGCGCACGTTGTTGAAGCGTTGGATGTACTTCTGCAGGGTTTCCCCTGGTTGCTGTTTGATACGACGCATGTTGCTCACGGCGGGTGGCCGGTCGCGAGTACCCTGGAAGTTGGCGATGAAGCCGGTGCGCATCTCGTCCTAGGAGGAGATCGTGCCTGGAGCCAGGTTCAGGAGCCAGGTGCGGGCCCCGTCCTTGAGCGCCATGGGAAATCAGTTAGCCATGACCTTCTCGTCTCCGTTGGCAGCCTCGATGCCCAACTCGTAGAGCTAGAGGAACTCTGCAGGGTCAGCCGTGCTGTCGTAGCGAGGAGGCAGGTCTGGCTTGAACTTGTCGGGCCACGCAACACTGCGCAGCTCAGAGGTGAAGGCGCGGCAGCCCGCTGTGACCACTAGGGGCCTTGGGCGATGGAGAGCTTGGTCCTGCGGGTCCCCATGCGCCGCGGCTGGAGGCAGCGCAGGGTCTTGACGTGCTGCAGCAGGGAGCGCTCGGGCAGCTTCTCGAGGGTGAGGGACTTCTTGGCAGCTCTGCTCTTGCCGCGCTGGTGCCTGACGGAGCGGGTTCGTCCAGGGGTCGAGCGCCTTGGGGCCAGGGCGCCTTCTTGAGGAAGAGGCGGCTGAGGCGCCCCAGGAGCTTCATTGCCCGCGCAGGGTGGCGCGCGGTGCAGCGAGAAGGATGGCGCGGGGGAGCCCCCGGCGGCGCGGACGAGCTCGGCGACTCGATCGAGCCACTCTTCGTAGACGTCGTCGATGGGGCGGTAGCGCAGGAGCTCGTTTGCCGCGATAAGCGCAGCTCGGGCCTCCATGGCTGCGCGGGGCGCGCGTGATGAAGAACCAGCGGGGGTGAGCGAGGGTGTGGCAGTGCGGCCGTCCCGCCTTATGGATGGATGCTGGGATGATGCTTGTTGTTCGTTCCCCGCCGGGCCGATGGCGGCGTTGACGGCAGGTGACGGGGAACGATGAGGGCGCCCGCTGACGGGAGCCGTCTGGGCGACATGGGAAGCGAGGGCGGCTCGGCGCTCGACGCGAGCCCGACGAGCGTCAGACATGGATGCGATGGTCGGAGAAGAGCGAGACGACGGAAGGCAAATTCCGGCGCACCCCTACCTGGCGCGCCAAATGTCGGATTTCGGGTTCCGGCAGACCCTTGAGGTTCGAACACTGGGGTGCGCGTGGAGATTTAACCCTCTACCGGCTTGCTCCTCGCCGAATCGCTAGGATCTAAACTACCAAGCAGAACAGCACAAGAGACACAAGATTTATACTGGTTCAGGCCACCATTGTGGTGTAATACCCTACTCCAGTGTGTGGTGTGGTGGATTGCCTCTTGGGCTAGTGATGAACAATACAAGGAAGAACAGCCTCGCGAGGGTCTGTTCTTAGCTGGTGCGACGAACTGCTAGGAGGAGTTCAATCGCTCTATCTACTGGTTTCTTGGAGAGGATCCAGGTTGCTAGGTCCGGTCCAGATGCCTCTACCCTGGGGGTGGCTAGTCCTATTTATAGGCAAAGGCCCTGGGCCTCTTCCCAAATATTGAGCGGGAAGGGCGCAAACAATTGGCCATTTTGAAGGGGAGCAGTGGGTACACTTATCCTGACTAAAGTTGATCCTCGCCTGTCAAAGGCTCTGGTGGTGACGCCTGCTTGGGCTCCACAATGACCTCTTCCCTGCCGTTGGGCTAGTCTTGGTCTTCTTGCACTGAAATGGATGCCTTTGCTTGATGCTCTCGCCTGCGCTTGCCCCCCTTGCACCAAAGAGGAAAGGAGGACACTGCGCGGGCTAGCGCCCTTGGTCGTCATGGCTTGCATCATGGGCACCTCGCGAGGTACCCCGCCTTGAACTCTCCGCCTCCTCGTGAGCCAGCCTGACGAGGCCGTGCCTGAGGAAGCTCCTTGTTGTCCGCCCCGCGAGGCTTGGCCCCTCGCGCGGGTCTTGAGCTTGTGTCGATGAAGATGGGCCATGCTAGGCCTCCTTTGAGCCACGCCGCAGGCCGCAGGCAGGCAAGTCTGGGGACCCCCATTCCCAGAACGCCGACAAACATGCCTTGTTGATTTAGACAGAGCTGGGGGGACGTTGCTGCCAATGAAAGCATGGATCAATTTTAATTCAACAGCTTCTCACAACTCTGCCTTCAGTTGTGATGTAATTATTAGCTCTGATCTGCTAATAATTGACATGCATTAGTAAGGAAGTTAGTTTTTTATTGTTTCCGAAAGAGCATCGATGGCAAGAAACGCGAAACAAAAGATGAAAGCTCACACCATTGTACAATTTCATGTCGATGGAAAATTATTTGTATAGTACGTCAATTATGTAAACAAATGATGGAAGCTTGATAGCATTTCCAGAAGCCTCTTCATCATCCGGGTCCATGTGCCATGCACAAAATTATACTCCTTCGTTCCTAAATATTTATCTTTTTACAAATTTCAAATGGGCATATTTTAGAGTGTAGATTCACTCATGTTTCTTCGTATGTGTACTTCCTCCGTTCCTAAATATTCTATTAGTCTTTCTAGAGATTTCAACAAGTGATTACATCCGAAGCAAAATCAGTGAATCTACACTCTAAAATATGTCTATATATACATCCGTATGTGCCAGTCCATTTGAAATCTCTAAAAAGACAAATATTTGAGTAGTCACTCGTTGAAATCTCTAGAAAGACAAATACTCCAGAGTATATTTAAGAACCGAGGGGGTAGTGCACAACCGCATGGGAGACTCAGCCCGGTCGTTGCGCCGCATTAATAGTGAGTACTACCTTCGTCCTCATTTATTGGTCCCCATTGTATTTTGTGCCAAATTTTGATCATAGATTTAACTAAAAAAATGTTCATGCATGTCATAAAAAATTATATCTTTGAAAACTATGTTCAAATACGAATTCAACTGTATAATTTTTCTTGACATGCATTAACATTTTGTTAGTTAAATCTTTGGTCAAACTTTGGCACAAAATACAAAGGGGACCAATAAACTAGGATAGAGGTAGTAATGAGCAGTCAAATCAAAAGCCCCACCTTTCCCACTATAAGTTGCTCGGAAGAAGCAACCATCAATACGCTCTTCTTTGAATCCGGTCATACTACTCCATCTGTCACTGTTTATACAGCGCGCTTCAGAAAAAAGAAAAAAATCTGTGGGACCAAGGCGACTAGCGATCGGCCTGAAAGATAGCATTGGTAGTTATAGCACGGCATCTATTACTAGAGGGAATAATGCGTACACACATGCATGCAGTGCTTTCACCCCAGGTACAAACATGCATGCACTTACTCCACTCCGTAGTAGTACAGTACATGGAGAGAAAATTGTGGACTTGATTGCGGTTACCACGCCCTAATTAGTTGAGCATTAAACCAAACGCGTCTAAAGTCTCTCTGGTGGTCGAAATGCATTGAGAGAAATGCATCATAATGAAGCGCGCCCTGTAAACTTTAACGGAGGGAGGAGTAGTATGAAGGTGCAAAACCAAGTACGCGTATGGCCAGTCGGTCAACGCACCTCCTCTTGGCATATCACTAACATGTGGGACAGGAGTGTGAGCAAACCGATCTCAATTGACGGCAAAGAGCCAACCCGCCATTCCTTGAGAGAGACAAGGAGCAAGAACACACAAACGGGCTCGCACGGAGGCCAAGATATATTCGAGCATGGTTGGTTGATCGATATCATTCATTACATGTTGGGTTGCCGTTTTCCGCCCTTCTCCGGAATAAACGTGTACTTTATCAGAGATAAAAAAAGAGTATAGACGCTCCACCATGCGGTTTTAGTAGTAGTACTACTCGTACTACTGCGCTTGACTCTTCGCCTCATCGTGAAGTCGAACAATGATGATACTCTGCATGTTGGGTACTACAGCGTATGCCTCTGACAATCTGACACCGAATGGACTGATGCATGTCCACCGAGGGTAGGTTGCATTAGTCAAAAGGCGTAAGCGAGGTTCACCTTGTCCTGCAAGCTTCTCCTCGTTCTGCGAGTTGATGGGACACACCAAAAAGTAGTGTTAGTCCATACTCCCTTTGTTTCGGTTAATATGGCTTAATCTTTTTTGCGGGTAAATGAGAGAGCTTTATTCATATATAAGCATTCTTAGGATGATCAGCCAAGACAATGGTCACTAGGAAGCGAGGTACCCCGCAAAAAAAGAAGTAGGAAGTGAGGTGTTTCATCAAGCCAGTTGTCGGCCACATTCAAAGTGCAGCAAGCACGGTTCGCACGAAGATGCGCCGCAAGGTTTGTTGACCTGTTTACATGCTGATTAACAAAAAAAGAGGAAATATTACCAAGCGCTACTATTTGTAACAGGATATGAGCCAGAATTAAGCGAGAATTGTGGTGAGTGTTCCATGCAATCAGCTTCCATTATCACATGCGAGAACCCTCGAAGAGAACAAAATGTGTTGAAGATTGCTTTATCACATTTTAAAATTATAATAAGAGTGCAGAGGCTCCTCCATCCGGTTCCTAGTACTAGTATAGTACATACTGAGGGAGTCCTAGATTAGGGGGTATCCAGACAGCCGGACTATATACTTCGTCCGGACTATTAGAGCGTGAAGATACAAGACCCAAGACTCCGTCCCGTGTCCGGGTGGGACTCTCCTTTGCGTGGAAGACAAGCTTGGCGATCCGGATATTATATTTCCTTCCTTGTAAATGACTCCGTGTAAACCCTAGCCCTCTCCGGTGTCTATATAAACGGAGAGATTGGTCCTTAGAAGGCTGATAACAATCACAATCATAATCATCATAGGCTAGCTCCTAGGGTTTAGCCTCTACGATCTCGTGGTAGATCTACTCTTGTACTACTCATATCATCAATTCTAATCAAGCAGGAAGTAGGGTTTTACCTCCATCGAGAGGGCCCGAACCTGGGTAAACATTGTGTCCCTTGCTACCTGTTACCATCAGCCTAAGACGCACATATCGGGACCCCCTACCCATGATCCGCCGGTTTTGACACCGACATTGGTGCTTTCATTGAGAGTTCCTCTGTGTCGTCGCTGCAAGGCTCAACGGCTCCTTCAATCATCATCAACAATGTGGTCCAGGGTGAGACTTTTCTCCCCGGATAGATCTTCATGTTCGACGGCTTCGCACTGCGGGCCAATTCGCTTGGCCATCTGGAGCAGATCGACAGCTATGCCCCTGGCCACCAGATCAGGTTTGGAAACCTGAACTACACGGCTGATATACGCGGAGACTTGATCTTGAACGGATTCGGGCATGTGCCAGGAGTGCCGGACGGTCATGATGAGCACGGCTTAGACATGCTATCGGACAATGCTCGGGATGTCATCCCTGTGGTAGACCCGGACCTAAATCCAGAGCAGACCGCGTTGGCTAAGGACGGAGGGATGGACCCCGCCCCGCAGGCCGCACACTCATCGGCGGTAGAGCCGAATACAGGCCTCGGCCCCAAAGAAGCCTGTGACACCAGACCCCTAGACTCGTATCCGGCTGTAGGTTCCAGTCCGCGCTCTCCTGAGCCTGCCGAATTTGGTTGGGCTCCTGTAATGGAGTTCACCGTAGCGGATATCTTCCAACACTCGCCCTTTGGCGACGTGCTGAACTCGTTAAAGTCTCTCTCTTTGTCAGGAGGCTCATGGCCGAACTATGTCCGGCTCGAGTGGGAAGTAGGCGACGAAGGAATTCGTTGCCCACCCACCACCCACTTCATTGCCACGGTCGATGATCTAACCGGCGTGCTTTACTTCGACTCCGAAGACATCGACGGTATGGACAACGATGCAGGAGAAGAACAGGAACCACCGCTCACGGGGCGGTGGATAGCCACCTTCTCATACGATATATATATGGTGGACACTCCGAAGGAAAACAATGGCGATAAGGCGATGGAGGATCCCTCAGCGAGAAAAGCAAAGCATGGGCGTCGTCGGCGCCGCTCCAAGCCCCGCCACAGCAATACCGGCCCAGGAGACGAAAACAATCCGGATGGTGCTGAAGGGGAATACAACCCTGATCAGCCTGCCTTCGAACATGCCAAGCAGGGAGACGGGTAGGTCAGCCCAGACGAACAGGCAACGGACGGATATCTAGAGGAGGACAACTACATGCCCCCCTCCGAAGACGAGATTAGCCTCGACGACGACGAGTTTGGCGTGCCGGAGGACCCCGTCAAGCAGGAGCGCTTCAAGCGTCGGCTTATGGCCACTGCGAGGAGCCTAAAAAAGAAGCAGCAGCAACTCCAAGTTGATCAAGACCTGCTCACAGATAGATGGACTGAAGTCCTGGCAGCCGAGGAATATGGACTCGAGCGCCACACGGCTGACCGGCCACCTCGTGGCCGGGATAAAATGCCATATCAGCCCGAATACCAGCCCGAACCCCCACGCCAATATACTACGGCCCGGGGCAATAGGCAAGACCTGCAAGATATACTGGAAAACAAACTAGAACAGCCAAGATCGATCTACGGATCGCGGGGGCGTGCCCCAACACGCGATGATGGCCGTCACGCCGGATACACTATCAACAAGTCCGGCCGGGCCAAACACAGCCACCCAGAGCAACTCGAACTGCGTAGCCACATAGCCAGGCACAGAGGCGCCGCACACCCCCTCTGCTTCACTGACGAAGTGATGGATCGTGAATTCCCAGAAGGGTTCAAACCCGTAAACATCGAATCATACGATGGCACAACAGACCCTGTAGTATGGATCGAAGATTTCCTTCTGCACATTCACATGGCCCGCGGAGACGATCTACACGCCATCAAGTATCTTCCCCTTAAGCTCAAAGGACCCACTCGGCACTGGCTAAACAGCCTGCCCGCAAATTCCATTGGCAGTTGGGAAAACCTGGAAGACGCGTTCCTCGACAACTTCCAGGGCACATATGTGCGACCACCGGACGTCGATGACTTGAGCCACATTACTCAACAGCCCGAAGAGTCAGCCAGGAAATTCTAGACTTGGTTATTAACTAAAAAGAACCAAATAGTCGACTGTCTAGACGCCGAAGCCCTGGCGGCCTTTAAGCATAATATCCATGATGAGTGGCTCGCCCGACACCTCGGCCAGGACAAATCCAAGTCCATGGCAGCTCTCACGACACTAATGACCCACTTTTGCGCGGACGAGGATAGCTGGTTGGCTCGCAGCAGCACAATGCCACATTCTGGCACTTCGGATGTCCGTGACAATAACGGCAAGCCACGGCACAACAGACATAAGCAACGGAACAACGGCGACAACACGGAAGACACGACAATCAATGTTGGATTCAGCGGACCCAAATCCGGGCAGCGGAAGAAGCCGTTCAAAAGAAATAATCAGGGACCGTCCAGTCTGGACCGCATACTGGAATGCTCGTGCCAAATTCGTGGCACCCCGGACAAACCAGCCAACCACACTAATAGAGACTGTTGGGTGTTCAAAGAAGGACAAGGGGCTGCACAGCGATGATGACGAGGAGGCCCGGCGTCTGAACATGGGGTGACAGAAGAAATTTCCTCCCGAGGTGAAAACGGTCAACATGATCTACGCCACCCACATTCCCAAGTGGGAACGGAAGCGAGCACTACGGGACATCTATGCGATGGGGCCAGTCACCCCAAATTCAACCCATGGTCATCTTGTCCGATCACTTTTGATCGTAGGGATCACCCTACCAGCATCCATCACGGCGGCTCAGCCACATTGGTCCTAGACCCAATCATCGATGTAATCCACCTCACGCGAGTCCTCATGGACGGCGGCAGCAGCCTGAACCTGCTTTATCAGGACACAGTGCGCAAAATGGGCATCGACCCTTCAAGGATCAAGCCCACCAAAACCACCTTTAAAGGTGTAATTCCTGGAGTAGAGGCCCGTTCCACGGGCTCTATAACATTGGAAGTGGTCTTCGGATCTCCGGATAACTTCCGAAGCGAAGAGTTAATCTTCGATATCGTCCCTTTTCGTAGTGGTTACCACGCACTGCTTGGACGAACAACATTCACTAGATTCAATGCGGTACCACACTATGCATACCTCAAGCTCAAGATGCCAAGACCACGCAGGGTCATAACAGTCAACAGAAACAAGGACCACTCTCTCTGAACAGAAGAGCATACTGCAGCCCTCGCGGCGGAAGTACAATGCGGCCTTCTCCGACAAACCACCAATCCGGCGACAACAACTTTGAGCACCGTCAAGCGAGTCCGGAGCACACTGCGATAGGATCATCAGGCACGCCAAGAGTGCGACTAGCAGTCCGGCCTCCGCACAAGCCCCATCAAAGCAACATTCGCACCACGCGTACACAATTACGCACTCAAAATACCATGGGCATAGGCAGAGGCACAACAGTGACTCGGTCAATAGTGCGGTATAACTGCAACATACCTTCATAACCCTCCCTTTGTATCTTTCAGGACACTGCTTTTGGGCAGCCTCTTCAGAAGAGCCGGATGGTCGGACTTACACAGGAGAGAAAACCAAGGAGGCAACAGGCTTTGTGCAGAGAAGGAAATACCCAGGTGGAATCTGTTCACGATTGTTATACCTGTTTTATATACCTACATGCAGCCTGCCCTCGGATAGGACATGTTAAATAGTCCTATTTACCTCTGCTTAAACGCACCCATTGTAAACATATGCTTAAACGTATTATTCATCAATGGGAGATAATATAGAGCGTCAGCTCATTATTCCTGTTTGCGCATTTTTCCTGCAAATATTTATTTAATATTGCATCCGTACACCTTGGTACGATCAGTTGGCCAGGGGCTTCTTATGATGCCCCATAATACGGCCAAACAAGTCCGAACACTTTCAACAGTGCGGCACCCTAAACTTATAGCACTATATGCATCAGCTCTGAATCACGTCTTGGGTCAATAGTTGGGTTTGCCCGGCTCCTTTGTTTTGGTACCTTACGTTCCGTTATATCGGCTAAGGTACCGCAGGGAGAACTACTACGATTGTGTCCCGGTTCTTCCGGACAAGCACCTCAGTAGAGAAAGCCGAAAACTGACCGGCATGATGCAGCGAGAGCTGGTCGCGGTTCGAGAGGTCTTAAAATCCTTAAAGATTTTCTCCGCTTTAGCTGAGGAATCGGCCTCGTCCGATTTAGGCGTATATAGCGCCCCAATTCGGCCTTCCGAACTCTAGGGGCTTCGCCGAAATTTAAAATTGTGGACTTCTATGGCTAAGTGAAAGTTATAAAGCCGCATAGTCCGATTGCCTTGTTCGCTGTGCCGGATACCTCCTTAAGGCACCAAAACATTGGATAAAGAGTGTCCGGGTTTTTCCAGGAACACCCCGGTACATGTTACGTGGGGGCGGAAGACGACGACTGGCCTACTTTCAGCATTCTATAAACAGTCGCACATAAGGTAATTTTTTAAATTAAACAGTGCTACATAGCACAGGTAACTTCGTCTTTATATCACAACAACGACAGAAGTACATTTACTCAAGGATCTTGTCCTTGGTACATTCGTCGGCCACGAGACGAGCGCCCTTCATAACGCCATCATAATATTTCTCGGGATAGCGATGCGCCTTGCCCTCCGGCGGCCCGTTCTTCACTAGCTTCTCCGCATCCAGCTTGCCCCAATGCACCTTCGCACGGGCAAAGGCCCGGCGGGCACCCTCAATGCAAACGGATCGCTTGATCACTTCAAGCCGTGGACAGGCATTTACCATCCGCTTGATAAGGACGAAGTAATTAGTGGGCAGGGGCTCACCAGGCCACATCCGGACTATGAAGTCTTTCATAGGCACTGGGTGTTCGGCCCCAGCGTACTGGGACCAGAACAACTTCTCCATTGAGCTCCCCTCCTCGGCACGGTAGAACTCCGTGGCATCTGATACGCTGTGTGGAAGATCTGCGAATGCCCCTGGAGAGCTCCGAATTCGGGTAAGTAAAGGAAAGACCTCCTCCACATGCTTGCTTTGCATAAAGAATGTCTTACCCGCAGCTATGTTCTTAGCCGTCTGGATTTCTAGCTGTGCCTTTTTGGCTTCGGCCTTGGCGTCTTTCACACTTGCAAGGGCCTTCGCAAGCTCAGTCTCTTTCATCTTAAGATCATGCTGCAAGGACTCGAACTTTTTGCCGAGCTCCTGGAGCTCTTGCTGTACCTCGCCCACTCTAGCATCTTGCTTCTCGCGCTCCTTACGCTCTAGAGCCGCCTTGTCCTCGGCCTCGGACAACGCTTTCTTCAGAGACACCACTTCGGTGGTGGCCCCTGTTACAAACTCACGACGCTTTGTCATTAGAATAACCAATTTCATCTATACATGGGGTATCACTCACCTTTGTTATCTTCGAGTTGCCTCTTCGTGAGGCCGAGCTCTGCCTGCGCCTGCTCCAGGTCCAGTTTTAGTCCGGCGACTCGGATGTGCGGACAGCAGCGGCAAGTAGCACAACCTGCTTATTCACATACAGACTTACTATTAGACTCCTGCGGATTTTAATTGACCCTCCGTTTGGCTCTTCTTTCCGAACACCAAACAGAGTATCAGGGGTACTGCCTATCGGGTGATAATTTCACATTTTTATTACTTACCTCAAAGCCCGTCAGAAGGCTGGTGCAGGCTCCGGTCAGTCCGCTCTTGGCGGACAGAACCTTCTGAATCACCGCACTCATAAGAGTACGGTGCTCGTCATCCATGGAAGCGCCGCGAAGCGCTTCCAGCAGACTATCCAACGCCTCTGGCGTGATGGAAGTCATCGGCACGGACGGCTCTCCCTCCCTAACGAGGGGCCGCCTGCCCGAATCCGGAACCATTGAATGTTCCGGCACAGTATCCGGCTGAGAGCCCGGCTGGTTGCGGCTCTCATCGGCACGATCCGCTGGGATCCTGTACCCCATGTGCCCGGCGTCTGGAATTCCGCCTTGGGGAGTCTCCAGAGTCACCTCCCCCTGCTCCGGGAGCTTTTGGGATAACACCTCCGTGTCATCCGCAGGTCGAGGAGTGGTGGCCGTCGGAGGCGAGTTCATCTCTGAATCACTCAAAGACTCATCCGAAGACGATGCCTCGGGATGGGCCCTGGCCAGACTTCATATATTTCAGTGTTATAACAAGACTATGAAGCAAAGTCGCACTAAAGTGCAATAAAGTGCGGAGACTTATGATCTCGCGAGGGGCTTCCCCCTGGGCAGCCACTCTTCATCACTATGAGTGGCCGTGGTGGAGTAGTCCGAAAGGGACACCTTTCCCTTCTTGGACGTCCTAGCCTCCCCCTCCGAGACGGTTTTCCTCTTCTTCTCCTTCCCAGTGCGGGGAGGAAGAACTTCTTCGTGTTTCCCCCCGCCTCCACGGGAGGAATCTTCCTCGTCGTCTTCGGATGGCGTGGGTATGACGGCCTTGCGCCGGGGGCCTTTCCCGGCACCCTGGTCCGCCTTCCTAGGTCCCCCACCCTCTCCGGATGGGGCGACCTCTTCCTCTTCTTCCTCCCCTTCGGGGGAGGAGCATGCCTCGTCGTCCTCGGATGAGGCGTCCAGTACGACCTTACGCTGGAGACCCTTTCTGGCCCCCGGGGCCTTCTTTTCCGATGCCTTGTAGGGCGCCGGGACTAGCATCTGCGTCAGGAGAGCGTTGGCTGGACCTTCCGGCAACGAGACGGACAGTCAATCCGCTCCGCTGTCTCCACATAATCCTGATCAAATACACACAATGACTTAAGACTCCCCCATGAATATATTGGGAAGAACTGAATCCGGTGGTAGTCAGAAAACTCACCGGACGAGGGGGCCGCGTGGCATGAAGTCCGCGGTCCTAGGATGTGGGAGGAGGTACTTCGGAGGCCTTGAACAGCACCTTCCATGCGTCTTTGTGCGTCATGTCGTAGAGCTTTCGAAGCGTCTGGTGTTCGGCCGGGATGAACTCCCACAGATTGAATACCCGTCTTTGGCACGGAAGAATCCGGCGGACAAGCATGACCTGGACCACGTTGACAATCTTGATGTTCTTGTCCTTCATATTTTTGATGCAGTTCTGGAGTCCGGTCAGCTCTGCCGGTTCGCCCCAGGTCAGGCCCTTCCTTTTCCAGGAGGTGAACCGCGTGGGGGTTCCGGATTGGAATTCGGAGGCCACCGCCCAGTTGGTGTCGCACGGCTCGGTGATGTAGAACCACCCCGATTGTCACCCTTTCACGGTCTCCGCGAAAGAGCCGCTTAGCCAGGTGACATTAGGCATCTTGCCCACCATGGCCCCTCCGCACACCGCTTGCTGGCCGCTCATGATCTTCGGCTTCACGCAGAAGATTGGTGCCACAAGCCAAAGTGAGGCTTGATGCGGAGGAAGGCCTTGCACACGATGATAAACGCCAAGATGTTGAGGACGAAATTTGGGGCTAGATCATGGAAATCTAGCCCGTACTAGAACATGAGCCCGCGGACGAAGGGATGAAGTGGAAATCCCAGTACATGGAGGAAGTGAGCGACAAACACGACCCTCTCGTGAGGTTCCGGAGTTGGAATGATCTGCCCCGCGTCTGGTAGCCGGTGCGCGATGTCTGCAGTCACGTATCCGGCCGCCCGAAGATTGGCGATATGCTTCTCCTTCATGGTGGAGGCCACCCACTTGCCTCCTGCTCCGGACATGTTTAGCTGTGCGGAGAAGACTTGGGCTAGGGCGCTGGAGCTCGAGGAGGCAAGGGTGAGCAAAGGATGAAGAAGGCGTGGGTAAAAATGGGGAACCCTTATCCCTTTATAGAGGCGACGAAAGCGGTGCGCCTCCCCACTTGCCCGTTGAGAATCGCTTACTTCCCAAGCGCCACAATTGATGGCGCGGTGGGATTACCCATACCCGTATTGATGAGAATCCCATGATAAGGGGACATGATCTCTGCTTTGACAAGACGTGTCAAGAAAACCGCCTCGCGATATGCGTTGTGGCTGGTTGTGGGAAAACGGTTCGAATAATGACCCGACCGTAATGACATGTCACGTTGTCTAAAAAGTTGTCAGCAGATTGCGTTTGTGAAATATCATTCTCTCTACGATGGTATGTGAAGATCATTTTTGCAGATCCGGACACGATTTAAGTGTTCGATAATTACTTTGGAGTATTCGGAGATGGAACCCGCTTTGCAATGTCGAAGACAAGACTGCGCGCCGGACTCATCGTCACTGAAGCCTGGTTCAGGGGGCGCTGAGGGAGTCTTGGATTAGGGGGTATCCGGACAGCTGGACTATATACTTCGTCCGGACTATTGGAGCGTGAAGATACAAGACTCAAGACTCCGTCCCGTGTCCGGGTGGGACTCTCCTTTGCGTGGAAGACAAGCTTGGCGATCCGGATATTATATTTCCTTCCTTGTAACCGACTCCGTGTAAACCCTAGCCCTCTCCGGTGTCTATATAAACCGGTGAGATTGGTCCTTAGAAGGTCGATCACGATCACAATCATAATCATCATAGGCTAGCTCCTAGGGTTTAGCCTCTACGATCTCGTGGTAGATCTACTCTTGTACTACTCATATCATCAATATTAATCAAGCAGGAAGTAGGGTTCTACCTCCATCGAGAGGGCCCAAACCTGGGTAAACATTGTGTCCCTTGCTTCCTGTTACCATCAGCCTAAGACGCACAGATCGGGACCCCCTACTCGAGATCCGCCGGTTTGACACTGACACATACCTTTATAGACTATAGTAGTAGTACTAGTACTACTAGTAAACTTTGCACTTGGCTGTTTGCCAATTCGGGAAGTCGAACAATAATAGCACTAGTAGTATAGTGTATGCTTCTGGCAATCTGACACCGAATTTGAGCGAGGGAGAGCTTGCATTAGTCAAAAGTTTCTCCTTGTCCTGTGAGCCACCGCGCGCAAGCTTCTCCTGTCCTGCAACATTCTCCTCATTCGGCAAGTTGACGAGACACAACAAAGTAATGCTAGTCCATACTGCCTCCTCTCCGGTTAATATGGCTTAATTTCAAACGAGATAAATACACTGTCTATCACTGTATATTTGTAAAAATACGGTCAGTGGACTTCATAATACGCTCACTATGCTCAATATATATATATATTCCGGTGTTTATACGGTCACTAGCTCACCCTGACTGAGTATGTGTGTGCATGCACGTGTAGGTTGAGCACTTGAGCGTGACCGTGTGTGTTCCGTCGTGTTCTCGGACATGCATGCATTAGGGCGTCGCGCGCGTTTTTGCGTCCATGTGTACGTGTGGCTGTTGCATACACGTAGGGGGAGTACGTGTAGGGGCCACTAAGGAGTAGTCAAATCACATAGTAAGTTAGTCGGAAGAAGCAACCATCTTTTCACTCTTGAATGACACGTACGCAATATAAAATGGTTGATATGGAGAGAAAAAGAAAACCACTATATATACACTAGCAGGAGCCTAAGCTACAAGCCTGCTTGCTTAGGTTGCTCTCTTCACAAGCATAGAACGACGGGCCTGATCCCGCAGCTGGGGGAAGGGAACAATGTTCTGCGTAGATGCAGTCGACATCAGCGAGGGAGAAAACCCACAGTCGGTGCGTCCCAATCAGGGGTCACGCGGTATGGGACGATGCCGCGTCCCAACCGCCCTTCTAGCTACAGCCCAACGTCCCAGGTAGTCCATCTTCCTTTTGGAGCCAGCTTGCCCCACTACCGTAGCTCCATCTCCATGTCGATCTTTCTCTACTTCTACCGGCTTCTACTTGTGATGAGTTTATGTCTCATGAGCTAGTACCAGTACTATTATTCTAATCACACTTCTTCAATATATTTGCCATCAGGGATGCTCAGGTCGATTTTAGTGGAACTGCACAAAAGCATTGTATGATCCGAGGGTGCCAACCGTCTTTCCTTCGACAGGTTCTACCTGGCGAGGAAATTAAATCATATTTAGGGTTTAGGGTTTAAGTTGTAGTGACCCCATCAGTAGTTTTTCTTTCGTACACGCTCTCACAACTTTTTTCTTTAGTTGTGAAGTAAATATTGGCTATGATCTGTGAATCATTGAGATGCATCAGCATGCGTGTTAGTTTTCCTTTGTATTTGATGGAATGTTGTAATGGGGCAACCTTGGAATAGGAATGAAAATGGAGTGGAAAGTTTCCGTTTTTCCGGAGAAAAAAGGGAAATGGAGAGAAACCAACGTTTCGTTTCGTTGGATCATGCCATAGAGCAAAACAAACGTTTAAATCACGTCTATCGTGTTTGTGTCTCACCCTCCTCCACGTCTTAACCCCACACGGTCCCTCAGCATGCCACTCACCGCAAACCGTGTATACGATAACTTTCCCTCCTGCTTGTCGATGGATCGCGCCATGGAGTACTAGCACTACTAGAAGAGATTGACGAGTTTTGGGAGGACAACTAGCTGTAGCATGGACTCCCAAGAACTTTTTACATGCATGTTGTAGCCGTCTATTGCGACCTTTGAACGTGGAGCAGCCACGTGCACCCGGAAGCGGCGCGGGCGATGCTCTCTCGGCTGGCGCGCCGCTTCAATGCCGGCGCCAGTGAGAGGTCGCGTTCGCTCTGGCCGGGCATGAATGCGGCACTGACCGTTTCGGGCGGGAAGCACACGCGGGTGAGAGGGTTCGGGTTGGTCAGGATCGGCCATGGCAGCGGTCCAAACGTCCGCAAACAAGAGATGTTGTACGTTAATATTGCTGCGTACATAATTAAATACGTAAATAATGTGCCAGTTGGACAAATATGATTGGAGATGGAGATGGAAATGGAATTTTACGTAAACATGGATATGCATCTCTATGTCTATGTGTGTGTGCGCGACGACTCTCGCGACCTGGAAGCGGGGGCGTGTTTTTGATCGAGCTTTCTTTCTTGGTACGTTAATAATGTTGCGTATATAATGTAGCAACAAGAAACAAAAAAAACTAGGACAAAAAAATAGACCACAAACAGAGTGGACATCAATTTAGATGTGACATAACTATGTCACATCTAGATGTGTCCTAGACAGACCCTTAAAAAATTGTCCGCCAGTTTTCGTTTCTTTTTTCCGGGAATGCGCGTATTCTATTTAAAACCTATGCTATGGAGAGATTTTTTACTCCATTATAGCCTCTTGTTTGATAGAGTTTCTTGTGTCTCGCTCTCTCACCCTCTCCATATCAAAACAAGATGACAGTGTCCACTCTATCTCTCTCCTCACCGGTGGTCACAGATCCGGCCGAATCCCGTCCGCTGCGGGAGGTGAGGAGGTGCAGTGTTGACGTTGTCGCTGTCGGTGACGGAGGAAGCCGATGCGCACCGTCCTCTCGGAGCCGGCGCTGGCGCGGACGAAGATCCTCCTCGCCGTTGTTCGCTGCCGTCGTGTGGGCAGATCCCGCCCGCCCGCCTAAACGACATCTCGCCCACCTCAGGTATAACTTCTTGTACTGGTCCAGCTCCCCAGGTTGCTGTGTGCGGGTTTTCTTCTATGTGACTACTCCCCAGCTCCCCATGCATAGTAGCTAGGGTTCGTCGACTGGTCCAACATCACCTACTAGTACTATTATAGAGGAAATGCCACTCGAAAATTTGTCCTGATTTATGCCTCGGTGGAGGTATACGCATTGTTTCGACAAAAAGTACATGGTGGTTGTGTGGTCATTGTCCATATGGTGGTAGTACTATCACTGGTTAAATGAAGAAATGCTTTTTTTCTCGGGTATCCCGGTTTAGTTCACATCAAGATAATTATGATGCTTCTGTTTGTTGGTGTACTTTTCATAAATTCTTATTGACAATTGAGATGTCGTTGCTAACACTTTTTTATATTTTTGGAAACAACGATGTGTATCTCCATACCCGGGCATGTCTTCCTCAATTTTAGTGGAACTGCACAAAATTGGATGGCCATTTTTGTTTCGCCTCACTTTCCTCTGCCACATGGTTCTTCCTTCCTCGAGCTTGATTACTGAGAAGGAAAAGACCATAGTGAGGATTTATCAAACTTCATAGGTGCCTCACCCAAACTTGATGCCAAATGGATGATGCATCACCACGATGACCTATCAATGCTCATGGTTGTGCCTCATGGTTGCGTCGGCTGGTGAAGCTGGCCGATTTTCAATGAAAAACAATCTGTCTTCCATCAATGCTCTTTGCTTGTTACGCACAAAGATGATATCCTTCATCAGTTCACCTTGGTTGCGTTGGAGACGCAGTCGTCTTTCACGTTGATGCAATTTTGTCACACAATTGGCTATGAACCAAATGTTTCCTCGAAGAAGGATCGACGTTGGTACTAAGAGCATAAGTTTGTATTGATTTCTAAGCCTTCTCACAACTTTGTCTCCAGCTCCCCTGTAATTTTATTTGCCCAGCTATTAACTTTGATTTAAAAAATGGTGTGGACTAAAAACCCGGATGGACGTAGTAGACCTCCATTTTTATTTACTCCGCATATTAGATTTTACTGAAGTCAAACTTTGTAATACTCTCAAACCTTTCCGATAATTAAAATTAAAATTCTTTATTTGTACACACTCTCACATGTTTCCTATAATTTGGTGCATGTCTGGTTGTTCACTTAAGGGAGGGCAGTGTACCACATGTTAAGGACAGGAAGTCCGACCAGGACGCGTGGGCGTGGATCGTTAGTTCATCGGAAGTAGTACTAGTTTTCTTCATTGTACATTAAATAAAGAGTTTCGTTTCGTACTTACACAATTTAAAACGATTGTTCTGGAGAGAATAAGAAAACCACTCCACTATATATTAGTCGTATACAGGAGAGTACTATATGGACGCAGCTTCATTGACTTAGTGCACCTGCCTTTGGGTTTATGACAGGTGGGCCCAAAATGTGGCTGGCTCACCTGTCATACAACCAAAAGCAGGTGCAGTGAAGGCACCAGAGCTCAGTCCGTACTAAAGTAGTATATATATAAGCTGGAGCCTCAGTGCTTGTTCGCTAGGGTTTGCACTCTCCACACTCTCGCTGCACTACATATATCTATACACGCTGGAGGCTCAGCGTTCATTTGCTAGGGTGTGCTATATTCACAGTCTCTCACCCTCTCTTCACCAGATCTAAAGAAGAATGTGTTGGCCTCTTGTCTCTCTCTCCCCCCTCACAGCTGGTGAAAGAGGCATCCATATCCCATCGCACCGGGAAGGGGAGGAGGTGCAGCGTTCACTATATCGCCTTCGGCGAGGGAGGCAATCCACTGCCGGCTGCGCTGTTCTCTTTCACCAAGCGCCTGTGCAGGAGGGCCACCGACCCCTTCTTCCTCGCTTCCGTAAGTAGTGTGGGCAGATCCGGCCTCCCGCCGCACGCCTTGCCACATCCCGACGACCCTAAGGTATAAGTTTCTTTGAAATCTTCGTTGCTCTAGCTGCATGTGGATCTTTTTTGATCTATAGTCAAATCTAGGTCTTGGTTCAAAGAGGAAAGAAGGGTGCGGTGGGCTGGAGCAAGAATCTAGGATGTGGTTCAATGAGTAAAGGAGGGGCGAAAAGTAGTATAGACTGGCTATCCAGCCGCTTTGTTGGTGAAAAAGGGAAAAAATGGGGTAACCCAGTACACACATCTGTAAGGAACCGATCTCTTTGTTGAAAAGGGAAAGA
This sequence comes from Triticum timopheevii, assembly GCA_963921465.1. NCBI lineage: Eukaryota > Viridiplantae > Streptophyta > Magnoliopsida > Poales > Poaceae > Triticum > Triticum timopheevii. The sequence continues at coordinate 212,632,037 of OY997266.1, read as the reverse complement.
AACTGGGGGTCGGGTAGTTTGTGCAGGACTAGATTTGCTGCCATCACATAGGAAAAAGGTTCAAAGAGAACAAATATGGGACCCAATATATGCTGCTTGGCTACATACTCTGCATCACCCATTTATACATGTGGACGCACATGGTGCTGGCATGTCCCATACAACTATTTTGCTGTTGTTAATCTAAGAATGCCACTGGAAAATTGAAGCAATGCCACTATTAAAAGTAAATTACATTTTTTAACAAATGTTGTTTCAAGAGAATGTCTCTGTTAATATGAATCAATGCAACCGTTTTAGAAATTCTACTATCCTACTTTGTTTTCCATCCAAGATAAGTTAGATGCTTCTTTCTGTCACCGTTTGTTTCATCCTCCTTTATCGGCAAGTAATTGTTTCCTTTTTTGCCTCTGTTAAAACAGGGGTATCGATTCAACTTGTTGCTATTGCGACATTTTGCTTCGCTACTCGAAACACTTATGTTTTAAGAGTGTTTTGTGCAGTTCAACTTGAATGTCACACCGGTGACTTTACTTAATTTTGGTGGAACTGCACAAAAGGAGATTGAGATTTGTTTCCAGTCTTCATGGGGAGTTGTTTCAAATCTTGGTCTCATCCACATGATGTGCATTGTGCTTTGAGATATTGTCCTACTTGATTTGGTTCTGTTTTAAATAAATGTTGAATTGAAGCTATTGTATTGCTGTCTTTTCCCATTAAGTAGTGAACAAAAATGGGACCAACCCTGACATGATGCTTGTTGCTTTGTCACAACAAATTCAGCATCACCCCCTTTATAAGCCACTCTCAGAATTAACTACTGAATCTTATTTCAAAATTGCAACACTTTTTAGGGATTGGCGGGATTATCATTTTTGTGGCCGCATGTTTCATCCTCCTTTATTAGCCAGTAATTGATTCCTTTTTTGCCTCTGTTTATACAGGGATATCTATTCAAATTGTTGCTATTGCGACATTTTGCTTCGCTACGCGAAACACTTTTCTTGATTCCAGTGCAACTTCACAAAACGAGATTGGATTTCCTTTTCGTGTTGGCAGATTCATATTTTATCTTGTCCGTCTCATGAAAGGTCAGTGCAGGCCTTCATCCACATGATTGAGCAGTGTGCTTTGAGATGTTGTGCTACTTGTATTGGTACTGTTTTAAATAAATGTTGAATTAAAGCTATTGTATTGCTGTCTTTTCCCATTAAGTAGTGAACAAAAATGGGACCAACCCAGACATGATGCTTGTTGCTTTGTTACAACAAACTCTGCATCACCCCCTTTATAAGTAGATGGAAGCACATAATGTTGTTGCGCCCACTCTCCCCTGGAACTGTTTATGCTTTTTGTTAATCTAATGCCGCTGGTAAAATTAAGCAATGCCACTCTCAGAATTAATTAACTACTGAATCTTAGTTCAAAACTGCAACACTTGTTAGGAATGGTACTATCCTTCTTTGTAGTTCTTTCTACATGTTTAACCAAGGTATTGTTAAGATAATGTCTCCGTTAAAATGAATCAGTTGCATTGTTTTAGGAATGGTACTTTTCTGCTTTGTCGTTCTTTATACATGTTGAAACAAGGCATTGTTAAGATAATGTCAGTCAATATGAATGAATCACACTGATGGAGAATTGCTACTCTCCTGCTTTGTTTCCCATTAAGATAAAGTAGATCAGTAGATGCTTTTCTTATGGGAGTACAAGTCATCAACCATTATTTCTCAGTAATTTTTTCCTTATACCTATTGTTGCTTACAGGGATATCAAAATTAAAGCTCGGTTTTATTCCGACTTCGATTTTAGTTGAACTGCACAAAAGGAGCCAATGTGTCCAAGGCAAACTGCTGTGTTACTGGGTCTAGTTGGTCGTTCCACTTTGCAGAAAGAAGCAGTCACTGTTTGCGCTACATTACAGAAGGAATGACCGAGAAGCTTTACAAAGTATTATTAGACACTTGTGACATGACTAGTCCGCAGAGAGCATTGGCAATTTAACAACACGTGGAGTGCCCCGGGCAAAAAGTGCCCAAACAAGTATAAGAAGCTACGACAGGACTGCATGATCATAGGCATTACATATTTTGAATGGGAAAAGCTTGTCAAAGTTTAATCATTGATGTTAGCAAGAAGACGTTAGTTTAATATATTAGAATTGGAAAACCTTGTCAAAATTTGCTCATTGATGTTAGCCAGAAGACATGCATTTGATATTTTTGAGTGGGACGCCCTTGCTGTGAGTAGCGTCGAGTGTTTTTTCCTATTCCTGTGTTCAGTTTAGAAGTAAATAGTTACTCTGCTGAGATATTCCTGTTTTAAGAGTTTGTTTTGAATATTGTCTATGTAATGCCAGGCCTTGTGTTTGACTGCAAAGTTGAGCTTGGAATGTTGTGGCATGCGGCATCATGAGCTGTTCACTGTGCCTCCTGAAAATAATGCTTCGTATTGTTTTGCATGTCGACCTAATGCCAGTGATTTGCTTGTTAAGAAGATCACCCTCTTCTGTTGTTTCCGTGCTTAAGAAGTTCATCGTCTGATGTTTCATTCATAGCCTATACGACAAGTCGGGTAGGTTAGACGTGAAACCATATGATCTTCCGACCAACTCATGATATTAGGCCGTGATTGGATCATTGTTTTCCGACCAAAACCGCTTATGAAACTAACGCTTGTAAACAAAAGCAGATGGTCTCGGGCAGAGGCGCTTGGTTGGTCGATTTCAACTAGTCAAATATCGGAAGTACTTCACACACGATAAAAACGCTGAACGACACCCGGACGATTGCTATTCCAGCCGTTAGCTGTTGTTTCAGCCTTGCCCATGGATGGCATGATACGCACGTCGTGTATGTATCGTCTGGTAATGTCGTCCATATAGCAGTGCTCGTAAAATATACATTGGTCTCTCAAATTACACGCGTAACCCGCCGGTTTTACTTACACACCTCGGGCCCTCGGTTTCATTACGCCTGTAGTTTACGCGTTGTTTTCGATGACGAGTAAATTACATTTGTATGTTAATACAGGTTTGAAATAAACCAGAGCTCCCAAGCGCGGCCTTACCGTTTCATGCCGTCTCAGTTTCTCGAAGGTGCTCATGGGTGTCCGATGATCCTGGCTTCCTAAATGAGCAGCGGGCGATGTATCAGACCATCCGTTGGGCCGGTGAGTCCCTCTCCGTTGTCCTTCGAGTTGTTGCGCTCGCCGTGGCGCCGAGCATTATTAACATCATCAACGAACATGAGGATTCAAGAGACGACTTTATTTTGACTGGATGACACTAGGGACCCACTAGGGACATAGCCGTACGTTCGCAAGTGCCTCCTTATTATGTACAACTATATTTTTTTTTGCTTTCTCTTGGTTTCCTGACATCACGGTCCCACACCATTGTCAACCTAGCTATGTAGTCTATATAAATGAGAGAATTGCACAAGGTGCGACCGACAGCTGGGAACAAGCAGCTCGAGCAGTATTTGTGTTTTTGAGGTGTGAGCACTGCAGAGTTTTTCTTGGTGATGATTTCGTTGTTGTTTAGAGGAGAGCAGGGTATTAACTGGGTGGGCTGTGGCCCGTCTAGCCCAGGCCAGATATCCAGCCCAGATACTAATTTTTTCAAGATGATAATGGCTAGCCCAGCTATACGTTTTTGTGAGGAATACCTAGGCAAGGTTAACTTGTTATTCTCTGCCCCGCTGGGCTGCAAATCTTTCCTAGGAGGGATGCATTAGGCTTAGCAGGAAAATGGGCTTTAAAAAATAATAAATGGGATGTAATTATAAAAACTGGGCAGTAACTATAAAAAAATGCACCAAACACGAAATTAGTTTATAAAATATTATTTATGGATTTTGAAAATCTTAAATTTTCATTGTTGCGCGCGCAATGTTTCGTTGGATTTTTACGTAATACAAATTTATATTTAATCTGACTAGAAATTTCGGGATAAAATATTTTGGACCCCATCAAAATGTGGGAAATTTTATTGAATTCTGTCTTTAACGGTTGGTTGAAATTATTAATCGTTGTCCTAGCTAGAAAATGGGTTGTACATTTAACAAACTGTAAATGGGCTGTTATAAATTCCATTAGAAATCAAAAATGGGATATACATTCTTATAAAACGCAAATGGGCTATAAGTTCTCTGCCACACACTTGTGGGCCTACTAAGTGACGCGTCCCCTAAAAAAATAAGTTGATGCATATGCAAGGCTTTGTCAACTTATTATAGTCAACACACGGTTCTAGCAGCAGTGGCAATTGGATGTCTATCCAACGGATGTCGTGCTTCTTCTTCAATCTCGTATATTCTTAGCTTCGGCCGCCCAAAAAATGATTCCTCCCCCTGACATCTGGGGCGCACCGTTTCGGAGCCTGACCTATGGGCCTACTAAGTTGGAGCGTACCAAGGGCTTTGTCAACTTAGTCAATATAAACGATTCTAGCTTCAGTGACCGTACGATGTCCATCCAACGGCCGTAGTGCTTCTTCAACCTCTGGTCTTCTTGGTCTAGCCGCCCAAAGCAGCGCCGGGCGTGCCGCCTGCTCCTGCCTCCCGTGGCCGGCTGTGCTGCCGCGGAGGCCTCACCGCCCCCATACTACTCCCACCGCTGGCCAGGCCATCCCTCCACTCACCCACACCCCCTGTTATTCTGCGGCGACGGCAGCCTCACACCGGAGTCGAACCAGTGAACCCTCGTACTCCTCTCCGCGCGGGCTTCCACTACTGCGTCTTCCCTGGCTCTGTGCCGTCCTCTTCCTAGGCCTCGCCATCGTCCACCGCCCTGGTGCTCTCGGCGCGGCATGGTCAACATGGTCAACGGCCCACTTCCATCGGAAGAGTACTGTACGTGGAGAGGCTGACAGCTGGGTCCACAGTGGCCACAAGGAAGTGCCTCCTTATTACGCGCAAAATAATTATTCCTCCACCTGATAGCAGGGACCCACCGGACGGGCCACCTTATTTCGCGAAAAAAAACGTTTCCCCCTGACTGCTGGGACCCACCGGACGGGCCACCGTATTTCGCAAAAAAACGTCGCCCCCGCTGTCAGCTCGGACCCACCGGAAGTGCCTTTATTACGCACAAAAAAATGAATACCCCCCTGCTAGCTGGGACCCACCTTGGTGGAAGGCTGACTTGTGGGCCTACTAAGTTGACAGGGACGGAGGGCTTTGTCAACTTAGTCAATATGAACGATTCTAGCTCTAGTGACCGTACGATGTCCATCCAACAACCGTAGTGCTTCTTCAACCTCTGGTCTTCTTGCTCTAGCCGCCCAAAGCAGCACCGGTCGTGTCGCCTACTCCTGCCTCACGTGGCCAGATGTGCTGCCGTGGAAGCCACATCGCCCCCTACTATTCCCACCGCTGTCCAGGCCCTGCGGCGATGGCAGCCTCACACCGCAGCCGAACGAGTGAACCCTCATACTCCTCTCCGTGTGGGCATCCACTGCTGCGTCTTCACCGGCTCCGCGTCGTCCCTTTCCTATGCCTCGTCGTCGTCCACCGCCCTGGTGCTCTCGGTGCGGCGTGGTCAACGTGGTCAAAGAACGACTTCCACCGGACGTGGACTGTACGTGAAGAGGCTGACAACTGGGTCCATGGCAGCAGCAAGGAAGTGCCTCCTTATTACGCGGAAAATAATGATTCCTCCATGAGACAGCAGGGACCCACCAGACGGGCCATCGTATTTCATGAAAAAACGTTTCCCACCTGACTGTTGGGACCCACCAGCTACACCTTCGCACACAAGGAAGTGCGTTCGGGCAAAAAAACGATTCGCCCCCCTGACTGCTGGGACCCACCAGCTACATCTTCGCACGCAAGGAAGTGCGTCCGGGCAAAAAAAACTAAATGATTCGCCCCCTGACTGCTGGGACCCACCAGCTACATCTTTGCATGCAAGGAAGTGTGTTCGGGCAAAAAAACAAAACGATTCGCGCCCCTGACTGCTGGGACCCACCAACTACATCTTCGCACGCAAGGAAGTGCGTCCGGGCAAAAAAAACAAAATGATTCCCCCCTGACTGCTGGGACCCACTAGCTACATCTTCGCACGCTAGGAAGTGCCTGACAGTCGGGACCCACCTGGTCGAAGCGTACGTACCGTTGTCATTCTGGTCGCGAACATGTATGTACATATATACTGGTGGATGTAGAGGTGCGCACGTGTCGTAGTAGAGGCGCGTACGTGTCGTAATAGAGGCGCGCACGTAGCACGTCCACGTACGTACAGCGGCCAGTGTGCAAGAAAGAAAATACGGCCACGTATGTGTACATACGGGCGGGGTCTCGAACGCCTACTCGCGCATATGTACGGCCAGGGCTCTTATACATGGCTGGGTCAGAACGGAGAAACAGCATCGTCGTCGTGTTCTTGGGGAGCCAACCGGCTGGGTCAAAATGGAATGTGTGGTCGTGTTCATCGGGAGGGCTTGGACAGAACAGGCGATGGAAACGAGGCCTGGCGTACCGCAGAACGGAGGAAACGGACCTCCTACGTTCGGGACGGGGTCCTGTTGATTGGGAGGGGTCTGGCGTACCGCAGAACGGAGGAGATTGACCTCCTACGGTCGAAACGGGGGTCCTGTTGATCGGGAGGGGTGTGGGTACTGCAAAACGGAGGAAACAGACCTCCTACGGTCGAAACGGGGGTCCTGTTGATCGGGAGGGGTGTGGCATACCGCAAAACGGACGAAACGGACCTCCTACGGTCGAAACGGGGGTCCTGTTGATCAAGAGGGGTGTGGCGTACCGCAAAACGGACGAAACGGACTTGTGTTGGAGCGCTACGGTCAAAACGGGGTTCTTGTTCATCGGGAGGGGTGTGGCGTACCGCAAAACGGGACTCCACGGGATACTGTTCATCTCTGTAGTCGACCTCCACCAGCCTCCACCGGCTCCTGTTCATCCAGCCTCCACCGCGCGCTACTCCACTGGCTACTATTCATCCACTGGCTACTATTCAACCATCCCTCCACGGGCACCCCTCCACCATCTACTGTTCATCCAGCCCTCCACACCATGGGGTCCTGTTCAACCACCCCTCCACGGGCACTCCTCCACTGTCTACTGTTCATCCAGCCCTCCACACCACGGGGTCCTGTTCATCCAGAGGCAACGCCACCGCTCACTGTTCATCCAATCGATCGGCTTCAGTTAGCAGCAGTAGCGAAGGAATCGCTTGATTGGGTTCAGTTAACAGCCATCGATCGATCGCTCGGGTTCAGTAACAAGTAACCTGCAGTGCAATCGTTCGGGTTTAGTTAGAGTCCAATGCCTCGCTCGGGTTTAGTTAGAGCCAACGCCTCGCACACACGCGAGTACGTGTACGAGAGAAACGCGCATCGCTCGGCCCCTGACCTCCCACCGTAACCGGGAACTCCCCGAAATTTTCCTCGCCCTCGCTTCTACCACGGTTTTTTCCATCATGGACGGCCCAAAGAATGTCATGCAACTATGTCTTCGGCCCGCTCAGGACGAAAATCCCATTTCCTGTCATGATTTTTTAACATAGAAGTAGGAGCCCACCACATCTATGATGATGCCGGGTTTTGTCACAATTATCGTCATAGAAGTGTCATATGTATGATAAGAAAAAATTTCATTCGGCCCAAAATGTCACGGATGTGTCTTTTTTTGTAGTGTTATTATTAACCCCTATTGCAAGCATCCGCAACTACAAAAGAAGTATTAAGGTAGACCTAACCATAGCATGAAACATATGGATTTAAGCTTCTAATAAACTAGGGTTTAAGCTTTTGTCACTCTAGCAACCCATCATCTACTTATTACTTCCAAGTGCCTTCCTCTAGGCCCAAACAATGGTGAAGTGTAATGTAGTCGACATTGACATAACACCACTAGAGGAGAGACAACATACATCTCATCAAAATATCAAACGAATACCAAATTCACATGAGTACTTATAGCAAGACTTCTACCATGTCCTCGGAACAAACGTAACTACTCACAAATCATATTCATGTTCATAATCAGAGGGGTATTAATATGCATATAGGATCTGAACATATGATTTTCCACCGAATAAACCAACTAGCATCAACTACAAGGAGTAATCAACACTACTAGTGACCCACATGTACCAATATGAGGTTTTGGGACAAAGATAGGATACAAGAGATAAACTCGGGTTTGAGAGGAGATGGTGCTGGTAAAGATGTTGATGGAGATTGACCCCCTCCCGATGAGAGGATCGATGGTGATGATTTCCCCCTCTCGGAGGGATGTTTCCCCGGCAAGACAGCTCCGCCGGAGCCCTAGATTGGTTTCGCCAAGGTTCCGCCTCATGGTGGCAGTGTCTCGTCCCGAAAGCTTTTGTATGATTTTTTCTAGGGTAAAAGACTTCATATAGTAGAAGATGGGCACCGGAGGGTTGCCAGGGGGCCCACAAGGCAGGGGGTGCGCCCAGGGGGGTAGGGCACGCCCCCACCCTCGTGGCCGGGGTGTGGGCCCCCTCTTGTACTTTCTTCTCTGAATATTTTTGTTAATTCCAAAAATAACTTCCATGGAGTTTCAGGACTTTTCGAGTTGTGCAGAATAGGTCTCTAATATTTGCTCCTTTTCCAGCCCAGAATTCCAGCTGCCGGCATTCTCCCTCTTCATATAAACCTTGTAAAATAAGAGAGAATATGCATAAGTATTGTGACATAACGTGTAATAACAGCCTATAATGCAATAAATGTCGATATAAAAGCATGATGCAAAATGGACGTATCAACTCCCCCAAGCTTAGACCTCGATTGTCCTCAAGCGGAAACCGATAAAAAAATATGTCCACATGTTTAGAGATAGAGGTGTGATACGTCTCCAACGTATCTATCATTTTTGATTGTTCCACGCTATTATATTACCCCTTTTGGATGTTTATGGGCTTTATTTTACACATTTATAGCATTTTTGGGACTCACCTACTAACCGGAGGCCCAACCCGTATTGCTGTTTTTTTGCCTATTTTAGTATTTCGAAGAAAAGGAATATCAAACGGAGTCCAAACAGAATGAAACCTTCGGGAGCGTGATTTTTGGAATGAACGTGATCCAGAGGACTTGGAGTGCAAGTCAAGAAGCAGTCGAGGCCTCCACGAGATAGGAGAGCACGCCCCCCATAGGGCGCGCCCCCTGTCACATGGGCCCCTCGGGCAGCCACCGATGTACTTCTTCCTCCTATATAAGCCTACATACCACGAAAACATCTAGGGAGCCACCGAAACACAATTTCCACCACCGTAACCTTTTGTATCTGCGAGATCCCATCTTGGAGGGGAAATCGACCACAAAGGGCTTCTACATCAACACCATAGCCCCTCCGATGAGTTGTGAGTAGTTTACCACAGACCTTCGGGTCCATAGTTATTAGCTAGATGGCTTCTTCTCTCTTTTTGGATCTCAATACAATGTTCTCCCCCTCTCTTGTGGATATCTGTTCGATGTAAACTCTTTTTGCAGTGTGTTTGTCGAGATCCAATGAATTGTGGGTTTATGATCAAGTTTATCTATGAGAAATATTTTAATCTTCTCTGAATTCTTTTATGTATGATTGAGTTATCTTTGCAAGTCTCTTCGAATTATCAGTTTGGTTTGGCCTACTAGATTGATCTTTCTTTCCATGGGAGAAGTGCTTAGCTTTGGGTTCAATCTTGCGGTGTCCTTACCAAGTGACAGAAAGGGTTGCAAGGCACGTATTGTATTGTTGCCATCGAGGATAAAGAGATGGGGTTTATATCATATTGCATGAGTTTATCCCTCTACATCATGTCATCTTGCTTAAAGTGTTACTCTGTTCTTATGAACTTAATACTCTAGCTGTAGGCAGGAGTCGGTCAATGTGTGGAGTAATAGTAGTAGATGCAGACAGGAGTCGGTCTACTTGTCACGGACGTCATGCCTATATACATGATCATGCCTAGATAATCTCATAATTATTCGCTTTTCTATCAATTGCTCGACAGTAATTTGTTCACCCACCGTAATACTTATGCTATCATGAGAGAAGCCTCTAGAGAAACCTATGGCCCCCGGGTCTATCTCTTATCATATTTGCTTCTAATCTACTTTTATTTGCATCTTTACTTTTTGCATCTATATTATAAAATACCAAAAATATATTTATCTTATCATACTATCTCTATTAGATCTCACTTTCGCAAGTGGCCGTGAAGGGATTGACAAGCCCTTTATTGTGTTGGTTGCGAGTTCTTTGTTTGTTTGTGTAGGTGCGTGGGACTTTTGAGGAGCCTCCTACTGGATTGATACCTTGGTTCTCAAAAACTAAGGGAAATACTTATGCTACTATTGCTTCATCACCCTTTCCTCTTCAAGGAAAACCAACGCAAGCTCAAGACGTAGCAAGAAGGATTTCTGGCACCGTTGCTGGGGAGGTCTTCGCTCAAGTCAAGACATACCAAGTACCCATCACAAACCCATCTCCCTCGCATTTACATTATTTTCCATTTGCCTCTCGTTTTCCTCTCACCCACTTCACCCTTGCAGTTTTATTCGCCCTCTCTTTCCCAATCTCCTTCTCTCTTTCCTCCTGCCTTTTCCCGTTTGCTCGTGTGTTAGATCTTTTACCTTGTCGTTATGGCTAGTCCTCCTATCCTTGTTATCACCCCCGAACATGAAATTCTTAATTTTAAGCAAAGGGAGGGAGAAAATTTAAAAGATGCTTGGCATATAATTTGCAATGCTCAAAATAAATGTACTAGGAAGCTTTCTACTTCCGTTCTTCTTTGCAATTTTTATGTAGGCATTACACCTTGGAATAGATGTGTTCTTCATACTGTTACCGGAGGGGATTTCTTGAGTAGCCATACGTTTGATGCTTATAATGCCATGTTAGATTTGTTTGGCCCACCACCTCTTTTGGTTAATGGAACGGTTTTAACTTTAGAACATGTGATGCAACGGCTTGATATTATTGAAAATAAAATGGCCACCTTTGAGTTGATTGAAAATTTGGATAAAAAGATCCAGAATTACATTACCCAATATGGATCTAGGATTGGAGTTACTTTGAAAAATCTTAAAGAGAAAGAACCTATAGTTAATGAAAAAATAGATCTAGATTCTGAAAGAATCGGTAAACTTGAGGATATCATTACCAACTTAGGTTCTGCATTTTCTTCCATGAAAAACACTCCAAAACCCCCTACAAAAACTGCCAAGTTTATTTATGTTCCTAAAAATAAGGGTGAATCTTCTAGTAAGGGAGACGCGGATCTCAAATCCATAAGTGTTCATCCCAATTGTCTCTCTATCGTTAAGGAACCTTTTGCTATGAACAAATGTCTTGAATTTTTGCCTAAAAGTTTAATATTGAGGAATTTGGTGCCAAAGATGGCACTACTTAGATCTATCTTTGCTTTTATGCCTAGCTAGGGGCGTTAAACGATAGCACTAGTTGGGAGGCAACCCAATTTTCTTTGTGTTTTTTCTTTTTTTCCTGTTTAGTAATAAATCTTGAATCTACTTCCTGTTTAGATGTGTTTTTATCTCTTAATTAGTGTTTGTGCCAAGTAGAACCTATAGGATAACCTATGATGATAGTTGATTTGATTCTGCTGAAAAACGGAAACTTTGTGTGCACGAATTTAGTTTTGTTAAATCACAGAAACATGATTTTGTGTTGATTCTTTTCGCTTCTAATCAATAGACAAATTTTCCAGGACTTCCTATTCTGGTAGGATTTTTAGAGTTCCAGAAGTTTGCGTTAGTTACAGATTGCTACAGACTGTTCTGTTTTTGACAGATTCTGCTTTTCGTGTGTTGTTTGCTTATTTTGATGCATCTATGGCTAGTAAAATAGTTTATAAACCATAGAGAAGTTGGAATACAGTAGGTTTAACACCAAAATAAATAAAGAATGAGTTCATTACAGTACCTTATGTGGTGATTTTGTTTTCTTTCACTAATGGAGCTTATAAGATTTCCTGTTGAGTTTTGTGTTGTGAAGTTTTCAAGTTTTGGGTTAAGCTTTTATGGACTATGGAATAAGGAGTGTCAAGAGCCTAAGTTTGGGGATGCCATGGCACCCCAAGATATTCAATGATAGCCAAGAGCCTAAGCTTGGGGATGCCCCGGGAAGCCATCCCCTCTTTCGTCTTCGTTCATTGGTAACTTTACTTGGAGCTATATTTTTATTCGCCACATGATATGTGTTTTGCTTGGAGCGTCGTGTATCATATTAGTCTTTACTTTTTAGTTTACCAAAATCATCCTTGCTGTACACACCTTTTTGGAGAAGCCTACTTGATTAGAATTTGCTAGAATACTCTATGTGCTTCACTTATATCTTTTGAGCTTGATAGTTTTTGCTCTAGTGCTTCACTTATATCTTTTAGAGCACGGTGGTGTCTTAATTTTGAAGAATTTGCTTGTCTCTCATGCTTCACTTATATCATTTTGAGAGTCTTTTAGAACAGCATGGTATTTGCTATGATCATAAAGTTGGTCCTAGAATGATGAGCATCCAAGTTGGGTATAATAAAAACTATCATAGAAAGTGAATTGGATGCTATGATCAATTTGATGCTTGATAATTGTTTTGAGATATGGAGGTAGTGATATTAGAGTCATGCTAGTTGAGGTGATTATGAAAAATACTTGTGTTAAGGGTTGTGATTCCCGTAGCATGCACGTATGGTGAACCGCTTTGTGATGAAGTTGGAGCACAATTTTATTTATTGAGTGTCTTCCTTATGAGTGGCGGTCGAGGACAAGCGATGGTCTTTTCCTACCAATCTATCCCCCTAGGAGCATGAGCGTAGTGCTTTGGTTTTTGATGACTTCTAGATTTTTGCAACAAGTACATGAGTTCTTTTGACTAATGTTGAGTCCATGGATTATACGCACCTCACCCTTCCACCATTGCTAGCCTCTCTTGTGCCGCGCAACTTTCGCCGGTACCATACACCCACCATATACCTTCCTCAAAACTGCCACCATACCCACCTATTATGGCCTTTCCATAGCCATTCCGAGATATATTGCCATGCAACTTTCCACCGTTCCGTTCATATGACACGCATTACTTTTGTCATATTGCTTTTTGCATGATCATGTAGTTGACATCGTATTTGTGGCAAGGCCACCTTCATAATTTTCATACATGTCGCTCTTGATTCACTGCATATCCTGGTACACCGCCGGAGGCATTCATATAGAGTCATATCTTGTTCTAGCTTTGAGTTGTAATTCTTGAGTTGTAAATCCATAAAAGTGTGATGATTTTCATTATTAGAGCATTGTCCTAGTGAGGAAAGTATGATGAAGACTATGATTCCCCCACAAGTCGAGATGAGACTTCGGACTTTACAAAAAAAAGGAAAAAAAAGAAAGGCCAAAAAGAAAAAAGAAGAGAAAGACCAAAGAAAAAAAAAGAAAAAAAAGAGAAAAAAAAGAGAAAAAAATAAAATGAGAGAAAAAGAGAGAAGGGACAATGCTACTATCTCCTTTTCCACACTTGTGCTTCAAAATAGCACCATGATCTTCATGATGGAGAGTCTCATATGTTGTCACTTTCATATACTAGTGGGAATTTTTCATTATAGAACTTTGCTTGTATATTCCAATGATGGGCTTCCTCAAAGTGCCCTAGGTCTTCATGAGCAAGCAAGTTGGATGCACACCCACTTAGTTTCCTTTGTTGAGCTTTCATATATTTATAGCTCTAGTGCATCCGTTGCATGGCAATCCCTACTCACTCAAATTGATATCTATTGATGGGCATCTCCATAGCCCGTTGATACGCCTAGTTGATGTGAGACTATCTTCTCCTTTTTTATCTTCTCCACAACCACCATTCTATTCCACATATAGTGCTATGTCCATGGCTCACGCTCATGTATTGCGTGAAAGTTGAAAGAGTTTGAGATTATTAAAGTATGAAACAATTGCTTGGCTTGTCATCGGGGTTGTGCATGATTAAATACTTTGTGTGATGAAGATAGAGCAACAGCCAGACTATATGATTTTGTAGGGATAACTTTCTTTGGCCAAGTTATTTTGAGAAGACATGATTACTTTGGTTAGTATGCTTGAAGTATCACCACTTTCATGTTAATATGAACTTTTATTTTGTATCATTTGGATATGAACATTCATGCCACAATAAAGAAAATTACATTGAGAATTATGCTAGGTAGCATTCCGCATCAAAAATTTCTTTTTATCATTTACCTACTCGAGGACGAGCAGGAATTAAGCTTGGGGATGCTTGATACATCTCCAACGTATCTATAATTTTTGATTGTTCCATGCTATTGTATTACCCCTTTTGATGTTTATGGGCTTTATTTTACACATTTATATCATTTTTGGGACTAACCTACTAACCAGAGGCCCAGCCCGTATTGCTGTTTTTTTTTGCCTATTTCAGTATTTCGAAGAAAAGGAATATCAAACGGAGTCCAAATAGAATGAAAACTTTGGGAGCGTGATTTTTGGAACGAACGTGATCCAGAGGACTTAGAGTGCAAGTCAAGAAGCAGCCAAGGCCTCCACGAGATAGGAGGGCACCTCCCCATAGGGCGCGCCCCCCTGTCTCGTGGGCCCCTCGGGCGGCCACCGACGTAGTTCTTCCTCCTATATAAGCCTACGTACCCCAAAAACATCCAAGGAGCCACCGAAACACAATTTCCACCGTCTTAACCTTCTGTATCCGCGAGATCCCATCTTGGAGCCTCCGTCGGCGCTCCGCCAGAGGGGGAATCGACCATGGAGGGCTTCTACATCAACACCATAGCCCCTCCGATGAGTTGTGAGTAGCTTACCACAGACCTTCGGGTCCATAGTTATTAGCTAGATGGCTTCTTCTCTCTTTTTGGATCTCAATACAATGTTCTCCCCCTCTCTTGTGGAGATCTATTCGATGTAAACTCTTTTTGCGGTGTGTTTGTCGAGATTCGATGAATTGTGGGTTTATGATCAAGTTTATCTATGAGAAATATTTGAATCTTCTCTGAATTCTATTATGTATGATTGAGTTATCTTTGCAAGTCTCTTCGAATTATCAGTTTGGTTTGGCCTACCAGATTGATCTTTCTTGCCATGGGAGAAGTGCTTAGCTTTGGGTTCAATCTTGCAGTGTCCTTACCCAGTAACAGAAAGGGTTGCAAGGCACGTATTGTATTGTTGCCATCGAGGATAAAAAGATGGGGTTTATATCATATTGCATGAGTTTATCCCTCTACATCATGTCATCTTGCTTAAAACGTTACTTTGTTCTTATGAACTTAATACTCTAGATGCAGGCAGGAGTTGGTCGATGTGTGGACTAATAGTAGTAGATGCAGGTAGGAGTCGGTCTACTTGTCACGGACGTGATGCCTATATACATGATCATGCCTAGATAATCTCATAATTATTCGCTTTTCTATCGGTTCCTCGACAGTAATTTGTTCACCCACCGTAATACTTATGCTATCTTGAGAGAAGCCTCTAGTGAAACCTATGGCCCCCGGGTCTATCTCTATCATATTTGCTTCTAATCTACTTTTATTTGCATATTTACTTTTTGCATCTATATTATAAAATACCAAAAATATATTTATCTTATCATACTATCTCTATTAGATCTCACTTTCGCAAGTGGCCGTGAAGGGATTGACAACCCCTTTATCGCGTTGGTTGCGAGTTCTTTGTTTGTTTGTGTACTTGCGTGGGACTTTTGAGGAGCCTCCTACTGGATTGATACCTTGGTTCTCAAAAACTGAGGGAAATACTTACGCTACTATTGCTGCATCACCCTTTCCTCTTCAAGGAAAACCGACGCAAGCTCAAGACGTAGCAAGGTGTCGATAAAATAAAATACGGACATGAGGGCATCATGATCATTCTTATAACAAAAACATATATATATATATATATATATATATATATATATTGTCACATGATTTCTTATGCTCAAGTAATAATCTATCCACAATGTCAAGTATCAATCAGAAACTTCATTGAAAACTAAAAAACTATAATCTCTGTCCTTGAAGCAATTGCAATTTATCATAGCATCAGAAAGAGTCAATATAAGAGCTTTTCAGCAAGTCCACATACTCAACTATCATTTAGTCTTTCACAATTGCTAACACTTATGCAATACTTATGAGTATGAAGTTTTAGTCGGACATTGCTAACACTTATGCAATACTTATGAGTATGAAGTTTTAGTCGGACACAAAGAAAGATAGGTGCTTATAGTGTTGCCTCCCAACCTTTTACCTCAATGGTAATGTCAACAATAATAGTTCATGCTAACTTACATCCAATTGGATATATATATCAGGATCTTTCCAACACAATGCGCTTGCCAAATGATAAAATGTAAAAAGGAAAGGTGAAGATCACCATGACTCTTGCATAAGGTATAAGACAAAAGTCAAAGATAGGCCCTTCGCAGAGGGAAGCAGAGGTTGTCATGTGCTTTTATGGTTGGATGCACGAAATCTTAATGCAAAAGAACGTCACTTTATATTGCCACTTGTGATACAGACCTTTATTATGTAGTCCGTCGCTTTTATTGCTTCCATATCACAAGATCGTATAAAGCTTATTTTCTCCACACTAATAAGTCATACATATTTAGTGAGCAATTTTTATTGCATGCAACATGACAAGTTACTTGAAGGATCTTACTCAATCCATAGATAGGTATGGTGGACTCTCATGGCAAAACTGGCTTTGAGGATATTTGGAAGCACAAGTAGTATCTCTACTTGGTGCAAAGAATTTGGCTAGCATGAGAGGGAAAGGCAAGCTCAACATGTTGGATGATCCATGACAATATACTTTATTTCGGATATAAGAAAACATAACCCATTACATTGTCTTCCTTGTCCAACATCAACTCTTTAGCATGTCATATTTTAATGAGTGCTCACAATCATAAAGATGTCCAAGATAGCATATTTATATGTGAGAACCTCTCTTTCTTTATTACTTCCTATTAATTGCAACGATGACCAAAACTATGTTTGTCAACTCTGAACAACTTTTATTCATCATACTCTTTATATGTGAAGTCATTACTCTCCATAGGATCAATATGATCTCTTTTATTTCTTTTTATTCTTTCTTTTTCTTTTATTCCCTCAATATCATAGCACGATAATCAAGCCCTTGAATCAACACTAATCTTTATTATATATAGCTCACGAACTCTATTAGATAGAAGGATCGTAAGGCAAAGCTCAAAACTAAATCATACCAAAACTATATTCTACTAGATCAATATATTACTAAAAGGAAGGAACTAAGAAAAATTGGTAAAGATAGGAGTGGGACGGTGATACGATACCGGGGCAACTCCCACAAGCTTGGCAGTTGCCAAGGGGACTGCCCATACCCATGTGATTATGTCTCCTTCTTCGGAAGTGGTTGTGCGATATTCTTGGCGATGATTCCACTTAGGATACGATTCTCCTCCTCGAGCTTATTGACTTGCTGCTTGAGGTCCATCATTTCCTTACGGAGCTTACCCATGACGGCTAAAGCTCCTTTCACCCATGGATGCTGCATAGCTGCTGGAGAACAAGTGACACTCTTTTTCATATTTTCATAACAACAAAATCTAACATTGGAAGGGATAACCGAATTTGGAATAGCTGAGCTCTATAGTTCCCCCTTATTGAATCGAGCTCGGAAACGAGAAGTAACTTCTTGATCCTCCTCCATGGCATCTATCCTTTTCAAGTCGGCCTCCATCTCCTCCTCCGTTGATGGACCAAAGTGATAGGCATCGCTATTTTTCCTGGACCCGGTGTTGGATGAGACACCCGACTCTCCCCGACTGACTCTTGAGAAGACATATTGCTCTAAATCTGCTGCAGAAACAACTCGAAACAAAAATAGTGGATATTTGCGTGATATAGTGGTCAAAACCTTTGGGAGATTATATAATGAATTTTTACCGACCAAAAGAAGTATCGTGCAAGAAAACAGAGTCCGGAGGGCACACAAGGTACCCACGAGGCAGGGGGCGCACCCTCCACCCTCGTGGACGCCTCATGTCCTTCCCAGACTACTTCTTCTTTTACTATTTTCTTAAATATTCCAAAACGGAGGAAAATTGCTTAGAACTGTTTTGGAGTCGGTTTACTTACCATACCACATACATATTCCTTTTCGGAGTCTGAAACGTTCTGGAAAGTTTCCCTTATGTATTCCTCTGGGGTTACGGTTTCAATAACATTAGTTTCAACATTTATTGGATTACTTGAGAAATAATGTTTGATTCTTTGACCGTTCACCACCTTTGGACTTGTGCCTTCGAAGTTGTTCATTTTTATGGCACCGGAACGATAGACCTTCTCGATAACGTAAGGCCCTTCCCATTTAGAGAGGAGTTTTCCAACAAAAATCTTAAACGAGAGATGAAAAGCAACACATAATCACCTACATTAAACTCATGCTTTTGTATCCTTTTGTCATGCCATCTTTTAACTTTTTCTTTAAACAGTTTGGCATTCTCATAAGCTTGGGTTATCCATTCATCAAGTGAGCTAATGTCAAATAACCTCTTCTCATCGGCAAGTTTGAAATCATAATTGAGCTCCTTAATGGCCCTATATGCCTTATGTTCAAGTTCAAGAGGTAAGTGACATGCTTTCCCATAAACCATTTATATGGAGACATACACATGGGATTTTTATATGCAGTTCTATTAACAGTCTTTTGCAAAATCAATTTAAACTGTATATTACTCAGTTCTACTTGGCCACTAGACTGTGGGTGATATGGAGATGCAATTCTATGATTCATCATACTTAGCAAGCATTTTACGAAAAGCACCATGAATAAAATGTGAACCACCATCAGTCATTAGGTATCTAGGGACTCCAAACCTCAGGAAAATAACTTTTTAAGCATCTTAATAGAGGTGTTATGATCAACACTACTAGTTGGAATAGCTTCTACCCACTTAGTAACATAATCAAAAGCAACTAAAATATGTGTATACCCATTAGAGGAAGGAAACAGTCCCACATAATCAAAGCCCCAAATATCAAATGGTTCAATAACAAGAGAATAATTCATAGGCATTTCTTGACATCTACTAATATTACCAATTCTTTGACATTCATCACAAGACAAGACAAACTTACGGGCATCCATGAAGAGAGTAGGCCAATAAAAACCAGATTGCAACACCTTATGTGCAGTTCTATCTCCACCATGGTGTCCTCCATAAGCCTCATAGTGACACTTGCGTAGGATCTGTTCCTGTTAATACTCAGGCACACAACGTCTAATAACACCATCTACTCCTTCTTTATAAAGGTGTGGGTCATCCCAGAAGTAATGTCTTAAATCATAGAAAAACTTTTTCTTTTGCTGGTATGTGAAACTAGGTGGTATAAATTTAGCAACAATGTAATTAGCATAATCAACATACTATGGAGCAGTACGGGAAGCATTTATGATAGCTAATTGTTCATCAGGAAAGCTATCATCAATAGGTAGTGGGTCATCAAGAACATTCTCTAACCTAGACAAGTTGTCTGCAACGGGGTTCTCAGCTCCCTTTCTATCAATAATATGCAAATCAAATTCTTGTAGTAGGAGAACCCATCTAATAAGTCTAGGTTTAGCATCTTTCTTTTCCATAAGATATTTAATAGCAGCATGATCAGTGTGAACAGTTACTTTAGAGTCAACAATATAAGGTCTAAACTTATCACAAGCAAATACAATTGCTAAAAATTCTTTTCCAGTAGTAGCATAATTTCTCTGGGCACTGTCTAGAGTTTTACTAGCATATTGAATAACATTTAGTTTCTTATGAACTCTTTGTCCTAGAACAGCACCTACGACGTAATCACTAGCATCACACATAATTTCAAAGAGTAAATTCCAATCAGGTGGCTGAACAATAGGTGCAAAAATCAAAGCTTTCTTAAGTATTTCAAATGCTTCTACACAATCATCATCAAAGACAAAGGAATATCTTTTTGTAAGAGATTTGTCAGAGGCCTAGAAATTTTAGAGAAGTCCTTAATGAACCTCCTATAAAAACCGGCATGACCAAGGAAACTTCTTATACCTTTAATATCTTTAGGACACAGCATAATTTCAGTAGCATCCGCTTTAGCTTTATCAACTTCAATACCTCTTTCAGAAATTTTATGCCCCAAGACAATGCCTTCATTAACCATAAAGTGGCACTTTTCCCAATTCAAGACAAGATTAGTATCTTTGCATCTCTGCAAAACTCGATCAAGGTTGCTCAAGCAAAGATCAAAAGAAGATCCATAAATGGAGAAATCATCCATGAAAACCTCAACAATCTTTTCACAAAAGACAGAGAATATAGCCATCATGCATCTTTGAAAGGTAGCAGGTGCATTACATAAACCAAAAGGCATACGTCTATAAGAAAAAGTACCGAAAGGGCAAGTAAAAGTGGTCTTTTCTTGATCCTCTTTTGACACGGGTATTTGAGAGAAACCAGAGTAACCATCTAGAAAGCAAAAATGTGTATGTTTGGATAGTCTTTCTAGCATTTGATCAATAAAAAGCAAAGGGTAATGCTCCTTTTTAGTAGCTTTATTTAATTTGCGGAAATCAATTACCATCCTATAACATGTAGAAATTCTTTGCGGGATCAACTCATCATTATCATTAGGAACAACATTAATACCTCCCTTCTTAGGGACACAATGGACATGACTTACCCATTGACTATCAGCAACGAGATAAATTATACCTGCCTCCAGGAGCTTTAGTATTTCTTTTCTTATCACTTCTTTCATCTTAGGATTTAACCGTCGTTGGTGATCAACAACTGGTTTGGCATCTTTCTCCAATTCTCTTTTGTGTTGAATAGAGTGCAACTAATGCCCTTAAGATCATCAAGAAAATATCCAATAGCAGCACTGTCGTGGGGAACGAGCACCTATGGGGAAGGGCCCCTTTTCGGTCCGGCAAGGGAGCGGAGGGCGCACGCAGAGCAGATCGAGGCGAAAGCACGCGGGGGATTTTACCCAGCTTCAGAGCTCTCCGGAGAGATAAAACTCCTACTGCTGCTTTGTGTTTCTATTTTGTTCTTGCTTGAAAGCGTGAGTGTGTCGTAGTGTCGAATGAGTCGAACCGAACCCCTTCTACGTGCGCATGGGCCTCCTTTTTATAGGTTAAAGGGGTCACCGACAGGTGGCAGCGTAGAAAGAGGGGTAAAAAAGTAAAAACGCGGGTTGGTACAACCGCTATCAACAGTGCCCCCTACCTAACTCTGACGGCAGGGGACAAGGGCATTTAATGCCGGTCCGGTCGCCCAAATAGTGCAAGGAAGCGACCATTAGGAGCGCCACCGCCTGCCACGATGGCCTTCTCGTCATCTCCTCTTGCCACCTCACACCGCTTGGCTGCACAGCGCCCCGCCACGTGCTCCTGGGATGGTCCTAGGGTGACACGTCGTCGGATGTGCTGGAGCTCGGGTGCAGAGTGGCAGCCTTGCCGCGGCAAGCGCCTTGCCGCGGTCTTTGTCTTGTCGCACCCGCAAGATTGCCGCTCGTCGGGCCTTGCCGGGACGCGCGGAGCGCCGCGGCAAGTTTTCTAAAGTGCCTTGGTTGGCCTTCCCGGCAAGCTCCTCTTGCCGGGGTCTTGTCCTTCCCGGCAAGCTCCTCTTGCCGGGGTTCTGTCTTCTCAGCTAACACTTTATTCTTGAATGGCAGTAAATAGGAATGGCGGAGGATCTTGGCGGACGCCCGGCAAGCCTTGCCGCGGGACGCTGCGACTGCCCGTGCACATGTTCGGGGTAATAAGGTACCCCTACTTTAGTACACCGACAGGAGCCCCCGGGCCTGGGCCATACACGGTGCCGAGCGCTGTTGGGCCAGGCCCAAAACAGGGCACGGGCACGCGCAGCCTGGGTCCAAACCAAATCCACTCCGTATCCACCGCGTTCTCCCGTAACAGCACGCGTCAATCACGGCATCGTGGGAGAGATCATGGGCAATACTTAAATCCAGGAAATGCGTAACGTTCGCCTCCCCTGTTTATAAGCGGAGGGAACAGGGCCGTTCCCCCACCTTCGCCACTTGCAGTTCTTCCTTCGAAAGCTCCGCCGCTCCCCTCCGCTTCCCAAGCCGAAAGAGAGCAGCGCTCCGCCGCCCGTCGCCGCTGTCGCCCTCAACACCTCCGCGCTCCCCCCCGCCGCTTCCACCATGGCTCCGAAGACCGGCAAGGGCTCAAAGTCGAGCACCAAGTCGGCCCAGGCGTTGCGGCTCGAGGCGCTGCGCAAGGAGCGAGTGCTTTTCACCCCCGAGCTCACCCCTAAGGCGCTGCGGGAGGAATTTTACTTATTCTGGTCGACGCAGACGCGGGCGCATCCGCGCACGCCGGTGCTTTCCGCTGAGGCTTCCAAATCGAAGCGGTGCCCAAAAGGGTACCATTTCTTTCCTGTGTTCTTCTATTGCGGGCTCTGCCCACCTTTTTCCGATTTCCTTTGCGACATCATGAATACCTACGGGTTTCATCTTCTTGATTTCACCCCCAACGCCGTTCTGACAATGGCGGTTTTCGCACATCTCTGCGAGAACTTCGTTGGCATCCTCCCCAATGTCGCTCTTTTTCGTCATTATTTCACGGATCGGCATGAAGGATGTGTACTTGACGGGCGAGCTCCGCAGCAAGTGGGATGAGTGGAGGGCGGAGTGGTGCTGGATCGTTGACGCCAACCCGCAGCCATTCACCAACCTGCGCTAGACCCGGGTAGTGCGCGGCGGCGACTGGAGTGCTCTGTCGCCGGACGACGCCAAGCTGAAGATTGCCACCACCCGAATCCTCCGGCTCAGGCTTGCCGGGCTCACAGCAGGGGCAGTTGGCGCAGATTTCCTTCGCCGCCGCATCGCACCTCTGCAGAAGAGGGGGAGGCCCGCCTGGATGTTTGGCGGTCCGGCGGATATCATGAGGCTGCGTCCAGGCCTCAACTTCAACTTCACGGTTCTGTAGCTTGACGGGATGCTGAGGGAGCTGTTCAAGCATGACACCAACCATCCAGAGTGGTTCAGGTTGCCGCAGGGCGTCATCCCGTTGTGCAACAACTCCCAGCGCGATCGCATCTGCGCAATGATGCCAGAGTGCGACTCGCACGGGATAAGCGCAACTTGGATAGAGCCCGCTGACAACGCCGTGCAGCAATTCTTCGATAGCTTGACGGAGGTAGCAGTCAACTTCGACGAGTAGAGGCTCCTCACCCGCGACACCACCGACGACGAGATGCGGTACATCGCCACCAGGGCCGAAGAGGCGGCGGCAGCCGCTGCCGCGGGCGAGTTTGGCTTCACGTTGGAGGAGGCGGAGGCGGCCGAGGCGGCAAGCCTTGCTGACAGGGAGGACCTTGCCGGAGAGGTCGCTGGCGAGGAGGAGCCCGAGGCCGGAGCGAGCGAGCCCGCCGGGGGCGCGAGCGGCCAGCCGTCCTCGAGCAGCTTGCCGCAGGCGGAGCCCCCAGCGCAGCCCCAATTCCAACCAAGAAGGCGCCTGCGTCGAGCTGGAGATCCAGCAGGGCGGCAAGCAGGCCAACAGCCGCAACGTCGTGGGACGCGCTCCACCGCGGCAAGTACGGTTGCCGCAGGAGCATCTCAGGCCGTGCCGGCAACTAAGGCGGGGTCTTCCCGGGCTACCACACCCGATCCTGCCGCAGCTCTCGGCAAACGTCCAAGGGAGCCCACTCCTCCGCCTCGCCGCGCAGAAAGGGTTCCAGACTTCGACCTCTCTGTGCTGAGCTCCGACGAGGAGGAAGAAGAGGAGGAGGAGTAAGGCTTTCTTCTCACTGTACTTGTACTTCTTCAATCTTTGTTGTTGCTTGTTTTGCATCTGATTTGCTTCTCTCTGAATCCCTATTCTATTTCAGGACTCTGGCCGAGAGAGCGGCGAAGAGGGCCAAGGTCCCTGTGGTTGTCATCGAGGACGATCCTGCTGTGATGGCAGAGGACACGTCCGAGACTACCTTGACGGACCCGGTTCCTTCTCCGCGCGGCAGCCCCCAGCATAGCCCCCAGCGTAAGTGTTTGGTTCACTTTCTGTTGTGGGGCGCGCATGGGTGCTTCTCCTTTTGCTGACATCTTGATTGCTGATACATTCGTGTAGGAGCAGAGCAGGCCCATCAGGGGCAATCAAAAACCGCCCCGGAGGTGCTGTCTGCTTCGACTATGCCGCCAAGGGGTGATTCCCCGACAAGGGAGCGCTCCCCGGCAAGGGAGACGTCTCCGGCGAGGGACGGAACCAATGAGCCCTTGGTGGAGGAGCCCGTGGTCACAGAGCCCAGCACAGGTAACCTTCCTTGTTGGAAATCTTCCCTTGGGTTTTTCTTCTGATCTTCTTTTTTGGATATTTGCTTGACTTTTCTTTCCTCTTCCTATCCTTAGATCCCCCTCTCGTAGACCCAATGGAGACTGAGGCCACCAGCGAGGAAGGCGCACGCGGCAACACTGAAGATGCCGCCGCTGGCGAGGAAGAGGCCGGCGCTGATGAACCCGCCGACGAGGAAGCCGCCAAGGCTGCTGGCGCAGGAGCCGGCGAGGGGTCCGGTGATTGCACTGACGACCCGGAGGACACAGGAGCGCAAGGCGCTGCACCGTCCGCCGACCCCTCCGCCGCTGATGCAACTGCGGGCTCCGAGGAGCCCCAGCCAGGCGCATACTTGAAGGCCGGCGAGGGCGTGTACATCAAGCTTCCCTGGGCGTCGAGCTCCAGGGCGCCGGTGGAAGGAGAGGAGTTTGATGGGGAAGTACTCGCCTCTGCTGGGCTGGCAGTGGTTGACGCGCTGAGCAGCAGCAGCGGCGAGTCCGAAGAGGAGCAGTTGCTCCGAAAGATGGTGTCACTCTACCGCGCCCGGCAAGCGAAGCTTGAGTCCCGGGAAGCACTTGTCGCGCGGGCGGGAGTTGACATAGAGAAACATGCGGAGGAGCTCAAGAGCCGCAACCAGGAGGCCCTCTGGTCCATTGCTGAGGAGAGGGCGCAGCTCGACGAGGCGAAGAAGGCGTTCATCCTGGAAAAGGCTGAAGCCCAAGAGCAGCAGAGGCTCGCCGCCGAGGAGCTGTCCAAGCGGGATGGTGAGCTGATACAGAAGAAGGTGAACTTGGACAGCCACGAGGAGGAGCTCGCCGTCCGGGAGCAATCACTTGGCGGGGCACTCAAGGAGGCGAAGGATGCCGCCGCGGCTGCTGAGGCCGCCAAGAAGGAGTTAGAGGTGAAGGTGACGCAGCTGGAGGCGGACATGAAAGGGAAGAATGAAGAGCTTGCCGCACTCCAGCGCGAACGCGAGAAGGATGCCCGCGCCCATGGCGATCTGCAAGTTCAGCTCGCCGACAAGATCAGGGAACTGAACGCCGCCAAGGACTCAAGCGCTGATCTGGAGATGAAGCTGGCCACCTTGACGGAGACGCTGGACGCCGCCAAGAAGTGAGAAGATGACTTGAAGAAAGAGGTCAAGGGCAATGAGGAGTTGCTGACGAGGGCCGCCGAGACCCAGAACACCTTCAAGGCCACGGTGGAGCTCTGGATGGAGGGCCTCGTCAACATCGCTGCGGCCATCGACGAGGAGCTGACGGAGCTTGACTTGGCGGGCTTCGGGTACTCCGCCGATGAAAACCTCTAGCCTAGCGCCAAGCTTACTCTCTTCTTCAAGGGCGTGGTGACGGCCCTCCAGCAACTCCGGGAAAGGATCCCGAAGAAGCTAGCGGACGAGTCGCGCGCAATCTGCGCCAAGGTCTTGGAGAAGGTGCTGGTGAAGATCCTCTTCCGCAATCCAGGCCTCGACCTCTCCCGCGTCCTCAAGAAGCTGCCGGCGGGTGCTGATCTTGAGGAGCTCAAAGCCATCGTCGCACCCATCATGGACAAGGTGAACGAAGTCAGGAGGATCAATGGCGAGCATGCGGATTAGGCCATCCTTCTTCTCCTTTCCTTGTCGCTGTTTATTTAAGTCATGAGAACAATCTAGTCAGTGCCGCAACAAGCTATTTTTGTAATATAACTCTATTCTGGGCACTATCTGCTATGTTACCTCCTTTATTCGATTCCATCCCTTGTATGTTTTTACCCTACGCGAGCGCTGAGTGCGGAACATCAGCAGCCCGCTGGCGATGTTGCCTCCGGCAAGAAACCTTGTCGGGACTAGTCGCAGCACACTTTCATTGTTGAGCGGACTCGAAACAAAGTAAGGGCGCAACTTAGCCACAAGCTGGTTCCTTCGCGCACAGGTTTTCCATACAAGGCACGGTCGTTCAAGGAATATAACTCAAAAATTTAAAACTGACTGTGCTCAAACTTTGGCAACTTAGCTTTTCTGTCGTCCATATCCCGGCAAGGCCATACTTCTTTGAACGACGCCCAGTCCACACCTTTATCCTCTCCTCCCCCCCCCCCCCCCCCCGTGAACTTGTGGGCGAAGGAACCTTCTTTTTGAGAAAGATAAAGAAGAGAAAATAATGGTATGGGGCCCTGAGGCTTGTTACTGCTTACCGGGGGTAAGTGCTGCACAAAGTGTCAGATAAAACATGCAAAAAAGAAAGAATGCATGAAATTTGGCAAGATGTGCGAAGCACACATGAACTTTATTTATGCATGGGATCTGCGCCCGGCTTTGTACAAAGGGTTACATGCAACAGCGGCAAGGCTTGTACAAAAGGTGGATGCCGGAACAGATTCCGGCAACTGCGCCTTATGGGTAAAACTTGCGAAGATGCTCTATGTTCCAGGAATTGCTCACCGGAAAGCCATCTTCGGTCTCAAGGCGGACAGCGCCGGGCCTAGTGACTCGTTTCACCCGATAAGGGCCTTCCCACTTCGGCGTCAACTTGTTGGAATTCTTGGCGGATTGAACGCGCCGAAGAACAAGGTCGCCTTCCTCGAAGCTTCTGGCATTAACTTTGCGGCTATGGTAGCGACGCAAAGCTTGCTGGTAACGAGCAGCTCGTACAGCAGCCTGAAGACGATCTTCCTCGAGGAGCAGCGCGTCATCTTGCCGCAGCTGCTCTTGCTCAAGCTCATCATAAGCGAGCACTCGAGGCGATCCATATACGAGTTCCGTGGGGAGAACTGCTTCTGCTCCATAGACAAGAGCAAAAGGTGTCTGGCCAGTGGCTCGATTTGGCGTCGTCCTGATCGACCAAAGAACCACCGGCAGCTCCTCGATCCAATTTCTTCCGCACTCGCGCAGCCTGTCGAAAGTTCTGGTCTTGAGCCCGCGCAGCACTTCAGCGTTAGCCCTCTCCGCTTGACCGTTGCTTCTCGGGTGAGCAACAGAAGCGAAGCAGATCTTGGTGGCAAGATCTTGGACGTACTGCATGAAGGTGCGGCTTGTGAATTGTGTGCCATTGTCGGTGATGATCCTATTAGGGACTCCGAAACGGCAAACAATTGATCTGAAGAACTTGACTGCTGACTGTGCTGTCACCTTCCTCACTGCTTCCACTTCAGGCCACTTCGTGAACTTGTCGATTGCAACGTACAAGTACTCGAAGCCCCCGACAGCTCGGGGGAAAGGGCCGAGGATGTCGAGCCCCCAGACCGAAAATGGCCAGGATAAAGGGATTGTTTGGAGAGCTTGAGCTGGTTGATGTATCTGTTTGGAGTGGAACTGGCACGCTTCACACTTGGTTACTTGTGCAGTTGCATCCTGGAGGGCTGTCGGCCAGAAGAAACCTTGCCGGAAGGCTTTGCCGGCAAGTGCTCTTGCACCAATGTGGTGACCACATATGCCTCCATGTATCTCCGCCAACAGCTGCCGTCCATCTTCCCGGGAAATGCACTTCAATTTCACTCCATTGAATCTTATTCTGTACAGTATGTCATCGACAAACTGGTACATACTTGATTGTCGGGATACTCTCTCCGCTTCTCCTTGTTCCTCGGGAAGTTCTCCTGTCTGAAGGAAATGGACGATCTGCTCTGCCCATGCCGGAGCTTGTGGCTCGACGACAAGGACTAAAGGCGCAAATGCTACTGCGGGAACATCTGCTTCTATGGCAAGAATCTGCGATTCTGCCGGAGCATGATGCTCCCCGGCAAGCGTGTCGGGACACAGCTTGTCGGGAGCGTCTGCTTCAACGAAACAAGCCCTGGGCTTGTCGGAGCAGACTGCTCCTCAGCACTCTTTGTGTTGATCTTAGGGACCTTCTTAACGGCGGCTTCAGGGAGCTCTGCCGGAAAGTAGTCGCCAGTAACCAACTTCCTCTTCTTGCTCTGTCCAGTTGATGGTGTTACAGATGGCTGAGTCAGCTTGAGCACAAAAATCCCTGGTTCCACAGGTAACTTGAGTGCGGCGCACTTTGACAGGCCGTCTGCAATGTCATTCTGAGCTCTTGGAACATGTTCCATTTGCAGGCCGTCAAAATGCTCTTCTAGTTTCCTCACTTCATCAATGTATGCTTCCATCAACGGACTCTGATAATCTTTGTTAACTTGACGGACGACAAGCTGCGAGTCACCCCTGACAATAAGCTTCCTGATCCCAAGGTCTGCCGCGATCCTGAGTCCGGCAAGCAAGCCTTCATACTCTGCAGTATTGTTTGTTGCTTGCTCCTTGGGGAAGTGCATTTGGACCACGTACTTGAGGTGCTCTCCGGTGGGTGCGACAAGTAGTACGCCCGCACCGGCGCCTTGCAGCGAGAAGGCACCGTCAAAGTACATGACCCATTCTTTGCTTGCTTCCTTGATGGGGATGCTCCTCTCCGGAGTTTCTTCATCAGGTGTTGGCGTCCATTCTGCTATGAATTCTGCCAATGCTCGGCTCTGGATAGTTGATGTACTTTCAAACTTGAGGCCAAAGCTTGACAATTCCAGTGCCGACTCGACAATCCTACCTGTTGCCTCTGGATTCTGCAATATCCTTTTCAACGGAAAGCGAGTGACCACTGTGATCTCATGTGCCTGAAAGTAATGGCGCAGCTTCCTTGAGGCCATGAGAAGGCCGAAAAGCAATTTCTGCACACCAGAGTACCTTGATCTAGCCCCCTGCAGAAGGGAACTGACAAAGTAAACTGGGCGCTGCACCATCTTCTTCTGTTTCTCTTCTTGTGGCTGCGGAGATCTATCCTTGTCGGGACCAGAGCTTGTCGGGGAAGCCCCCTGCTT
This sequence comes from Triticum timopheevii, assembly GCA_963921465.1. Taxonomy (NCBI): domain Eukaryota; kingdom Viridiplantae; phylum Streptophyta; class Magnoliopsida; order Poales; family Poaceae; genus Triticum; species Triticum timopheevii. Next base: position 212,602,945 of record OY997266.1, on the reverse strand, counting down.
GTCGCTGGATTCGCTTGCCGCTACCGCTGGATCATCATCCGCCTCCCTCTCCGCTACTAACGCAGCACTAACCACTTGATTGGTTGCCGCCAGATACAGCAGCAACTTCTCTTGTGGCTTAGCTGCGACAAGTGTTGGAGTGGAGGACAAGTATTTCTTCAAGTCTTGCAGCGCAACCTCCGCTTCCGGAGTCCATTTCATTGGACCTGCCTTTTTCAAAATTTTGAAATACGGTAGGGCGCGTTCAGCAGACTTGGAAATGAACCTGCTGAGAGCAGCAACACAGCCGGCAAGCCTTCGCACATCCTTGACGCGCTTTGGTGCTTCGATTTGCTCAATGGCCTTGATCTTGTCGGGATTGGCTTCAATCCCCCTCTGGGACACAAAGAACCCGAGAAGCTTGCTGGAAGGAACTCGAAACACGCACTTCTCGGGGTTCAACTTGAGATTGATCTTGCGCAGATTTGCAAAAGTCTCGTCCAAATCTTGGATCAGAGTTTCTTTGTCCTTGCTCTTGACCACTATGTCATCCATGTAAGCTTCTACATTTCTGTGCAGCTGTGGCTCAAAAGCATGACTGACTACTCTTGCAAATGTTGAACCAGCATTCTTTAGTCCGAAAGGCATCCGTACAACACAGTACGTGCCACATGGAGTAATGAATGTGGTTTTCTCTTCATCCTCTTCAGCCATGAAGATCTGATGATATCCTGAATATGCATCAAGGAATGAAAGCAAATCACATCCTGCCGTGGAGTCGACAATCTGGTCAATGCGCGGCAAGGGAAATGGATCCTTGGGACAAGCTTTATTAACATCAGTGAAGTCAATACAAAGCCTCCACTTCCCGTTTGCTTTGCGCACGACTACTGGATTGGCTAACCACGTTGGATGGAGTACTCCTCGGACCAGGCCTGCTGCTTCCAACTTCTTGATTTCTTCTGCAATGAACTCTTGGCGTTCTACTGCTTGCTTTCTGACTCTCTGCTTGACGGGCCGCGCGTGAGGGCAGACGGCAAGGTGGTGCTCGATTACTTTCCTGGGAACACCGGGGATGTCAGATGGTTGCCTTGCAAACACATCGACATTCGCCCGCAGGAAAGCAACGAGCGCGCTTTCCTATTTAGGGTCAAGCGTGGCACTGATGGTGAAGGTACCACCAGTGCCGTCCTCCTTGGCGGCCACTTTCTTGGTCTCTGGTGAAGCTGTCTTTGCCTTCTTGCACTTGCCGGTGGAGCTCGATGGTGCGTCCTCAACGGTAGCGCAGCACTCCGAAGAGGTGCGCTTGCCGGAGTGGGCATCAGAGCTACTCTTGCCGGACTTGGTCTTCTTCTTCCCCCTGGGAGCTTCAGCGGCAAGTGGTTTGCGTTCTGCTGCGGCTGCTGCTTCCCGGTAGATCTTGTCGGTACAGATAAGTGCATCTTTCTTGTCGCCATGGACAGAAATAACACTTATCGGACCAGGCATCTTGAGCACATTGTAGGCGTAGTGAGAGGCTTCCATGAACTTGGCAAGCGCTGGACGGCCAAGTATCCCATTGTAGGGCAATGGGAAATCAGCAACGTCAAATGTGACTCTCTCTGTCCTGAAATTCAGCTCGCTGCCAAAAGTTACTGGCAGTGTGATCTTCCCCTTCGGCTTGCTCCTTCCCGGGTTGATTCCTTGAAAGGTGCCGGTCTCTTTGAGCTCGCTGTCGGGGATCTGGAGCTTCTTGAGCACTACGGAGGAGATCAGATTTAGGCCGGCCCCGCAGTCAACCAGCATCTTCGTGACCTTGAGGTTGCGGATTGTTGGCGAAACCAACATAGGCAAGCACCCGACCGCAGTGATGCGATCAGGGTGATCCTCAACATCGAAGATGATGGGCGTGCTGGACCACTTCAGGGGCTTGCGCGACTCAACGGATGGTTCTGCTGCGTTTACTTCCCGCACCCATTGTTTGAGTTGGCGGTGCGAGGTGTGTAGAGAAGCACCGCCGTCGACGCACAACACCTCTGTTGCCTTCTGAAACTCCTGCTCGTCAGTCTCATCCTCCTCCACCTCATCATCTTCCTCTTCGTCTTCGTCTTTGTCGTGGCCACGGGGAGGCCTATCTCCTTGGCGCTGCTTGACCTTGCCGCGGCGCCCTCCCCGGGGAGTCTCCTCCCCTCTTCAGCCCGTGCACACTTGTCAGCCAGAGCATATAGCTCGCTGACATCTCTGATTTTGCACATCGCCATCTCCTCCCTCATCCTGCGGTTACGCACGTTGTGATGGAACGCGCTGATAACCACGGCAGGGTGGACGTCTGGGATGTTGCGCTGCACCTGGCTCTATCTCTGTATGTACTTGCGCAGGGGTTCTCCTTCCTTCTGGGAGAGCAGATGAAGATCGCTCTCCTGGCCATGGGGTTTGTGGCCGCCTGTGAAGGCGCCAACAAACTGATGGCACAGGTCCGCCCACGAAGAGATGGAGTTGTCCGGCAAGTGCATGAGCCAAGATCTGACATTGGGCTTGAGCACCAGCTGGAAGTAGTTGGCGAGGATCTTCTCGTTGCGCCCCCCGGTAGCCTGCACCGCGATGTTGTAGACGCTAAGGAACTCTGACGGATGTATCCTGCCATCGTACTTCTCGGGCACGTCTGGCTTGAAGTTCTTTGTACTGGGCCACTGGACCTGCCGCAGCTCACGGGTGAACGCAGGGCAACCTACCGCGTACGGCAAGTCGCCTGGTTCCCCTGGCGCATGCACATCGACAGTGGGCCCAGCGCGCTGGTCAGATTGACGCCGCGCTTGTCTTTGACGCTCGATGCGAGTGCGAGCGTCTTCGTGTCGTCATTCTTGGAGAACTTGGCGTTGATCGCGGCGAGCTCGTGGGTCCGATGACGCGGTGGAGTCGGTGTCGAGGTTGGCCTGGCGAGTCGGCGATCTTGGCCTTCGAGGTGGGGAGTGCACGGTGGTGGCACCCCCAGCGGTCTTGTCAGTGTCGGCTTGCGCCTGGGCATCTTGCCGGGGCTTCGAGGTGCTCGGTTGCCGGGGCTTGTCGCCGTTGGCGAAGCCGATGAGGCTCTGGATGGCGGCCCTCTAGTCGTCGATCTTGTCTGGCGCTGGAGGGTAATCTAGAAGCAGCTGGGCTCGGGCCAGCGCTTCCTCTGGAGTCTTGGGTGGCGGTGGCGAGCGACGCGAGGTGCGGGATATGCTCAAACTTCTAACAGTGTTAGAAGGAGCAACATCTCGTCCAGGCGACCTCACTGCGCTCGTGCCAGCGTGTTGACGCGTACGTTGGCCTTGAGCGTCCCGTGACCCACCAGCTTGGCCTTGTTCCAACGCGAGTACGGTGCTAGGAGCACCGTGGTGTTGTCGATCCTGCACCCCCTGGGAGGGTTGCGGCGGATGTACATACGTTGAAGCTTGCGGAGCCTTGTCCTTGGACCTGGTGACGACGCGAGTCCCACCGTCGGCGCCCGCTCCTCCGCCGGCGTCCACCCCACCGCCCGTTTGCTCCGGCGGCGGCAGGATAGTCGCAGACGGAGTGGCCACCTCCGAAGTCTTCTTCTTCGGTGGCATGTCGACGAAGATGTTGATGTAGCGCGCGCGGACGCCGGATCAGATACGCACGACCTCGACGCCCCCCTACCTGGCGCGCCAGAAATGTCGTGGGGAACGAGCACCTATGGGGCAGGGTCCCTTTTCGGTCCGTCAAGGGAGCGGAGGGCGCACACAGAGCAGATCGAGCCGAAAGCACGCGGGGGATTTTACCCAGCTTTGGAGCTCTCCGGAAAGATAAAACTCCTACTGCTGCTTTGTGTTTCTATTCTGTTCTTGCTTGAAAGCGTGAGTGTGTCGTAGTGTCGAATGAGTCGAACTGAACCCCTTCTACGTGCGCATGGGCCTCCTTTTTATAGGTTAAAGGGGTCACCGACAGGTGGCAGCGTAGAAAGAGGGGTAAAAAAAGTAAAAACGCGGGTTGGTACAACCGCTATCAACAGTGCCCCCTACCTAACTCTGACGGCAGGGGACAAGGGCATTTAATGCCCGTTCGGTCGCCCAAACAGTGCAAGGAAGCGACCGTTAGGAGCGCCACCGCCTGCCACGATGGCCTTCTCGTCATCTCCTCTTGCCACCTCACACCGCTTGGCTGCACAGCGCCCCGCCACGTGCTCCTGGGATGGTCCTGGGGTGACACGTCGTCGGATGTGCTGGAGCTCGGGTGCAGAGTGGCAGCCTTGCCGCGGCAAGCGCCTTGCCTCGGCCATTGTCTTGTCGCACCCGCAAGCTTGCCGCTCGTCGGGGCTTGCCGGGACGCGCGGAGCATCGGGGCAAGTTTTCTAAAGTGCCTTAGTTGGCCTTCCCGGCAAGCTCCTCTTGCCGGGGTCTTGTCCTTCCCGGCAAGCTCCTCTTGCCGGGGTTCTGTCTTCTCAGCTAACACTTTGTTCTTGAATGTCAGTAAATAGGAATAGCGGAGGATCTTGGCGGACGCCCGGCAAGCCTTGCCGCGGGACGCTGCGACTGCCCGTGCACAAGTTCGGGGTACTAAGGTACCCCTACTTTAGTACACCGACAAGCACGGTGCTTCTTTAGAGTTTTCAATAATTTCCCCTCTTCTTGCTCTGAAAGGTTACACTAATAATAACATGATATATCTTCTTTTCATCAAGATAAGCATATTTAAGAGTATTAGGTAGTCGTTTAAGCTCAAACACGGGATCACCCTTTGGTGGAGGAGGATCCCCTAGAATTTCAACAGGCAAGTTGTGTTTCAAAATATGTCCCTGTTTAAAGAATACTTCATCTATCTCCCATCTTTCATTCATAAACATATCATTTTCATGGTCTAGCAAATATTGTTCTAAAGGATCATTAGGAGGCACGGCAATAGAAGCAAGACCTATAATTTCATCCTTACTAGGCAATTCTTTATCATGGGGTTGTCTACGAAATTTAGCAAAATTAAAGTCATGAGACATATCCCCTAAACCAATCATAACAATATCATTTTCGCAATCTATCTTAGCATTAACAGTGTTCAAGAAGGGTCTACCAAATATAATGGGACAAAAGCTATCTTGTGGGGAACCAAGAACATGAAAATCAGCAGGATATTTAACTTTCCCACACAAGACTTCAACATCTCTAACGATCCCAACTGGTGAAATAGTATCTCAATTGGCAAGCTTAATTGTAACATCAAATTCTTCTATCTCAGCAGGTGCAATATCATGCATAATTTATTTGTATAAGGAATGAGGTATTGGACTTGCACTAGCACCCATATCACATTAGACATGATAACAATGATCTCCTATTTTAATAGAAATAACAGGCATGCCTACAACAGGTCTATGTTTATTTTTAGTATCGGGTCTAGCAATTCTAGCAGCTTCATCGCAGAAGTATATAACATGCCCATCAATATTATCAGCCAAGAGATCTTAACCATAGCAATACTAGGTTCAACTTTAGTTTTCTCAGGTGGTGTAGGTGTTCTAGTATTACTCTTACGAACCACAGTTGAAGCTTTAGCATGATCCTTTATCCTACAAGGAAAGGTGGTTTCTCAATATAAGTAGTAGGAACAATAGGATCATTATAAGTGATAGTCATTGCTTCAACTTTAATAGGTGCAACTACTTCAATGGGAGGATTATATTTAAACCACTTTATAACGCCCTCGATGCGGCTATATCTCCCACATGTCGAAGCATGACTTAGAGGCATAACCGCATTGAAAGCAATGTCGCAAGTGAGGTAATCTTCACACAACCCATGTGATACATAAGGGGAAAGTGATACATAGTTGGCTTACAATCGCCACTTCACACAATTACATGAATAAAGCATTACATCATCCAGATACAATCAAGGTCCGACTACGGAACCAAAATAAAAGAAGAACCCCAAATGCGACAAAGGTCCCCGATCGACCCCAACTGGGCTCCAATACTGATCAACTAGAACGAAACAACACAAAGGGCAATATCTTCATCGAGCTCCTCCTTGAGCTTGGTTGCGTCACCTGCTCGGTAACATAGGCACCTGCAAACTGGTTTTGGAAGTATCTGTGAGCCACGGGGACTCAGCAATCTCGCACCCGCGAGATCAAGACTATTTAAGCTTATAGGAAGGATGTAGTAATGAGGTGGAGCTGCAGCAAGCGACTAGCATATATGGTGGCTACAATCGCAAAAGAGAGCGAGAAGAGAAGCAAGGCACGGTCGTGAAGCTAGTACCGATCAAGAAGTGATCCTGAAACTACTTACGTCAAACATAACTCCAACACCGTGTTCACTTCCCGGACTCCGCCAAGAAGAGACCATCACGGTTACACACGCGATTGATGTATTTTAATTAAGGTCAACTTCGGGTTTTCTACAACCGGACATTAACAAATTCCCATCTGCCACATAACCGCGGGCACGGCTCTCAAAAGTTTATACCCTGCAGGGGTGTCCCAACTTAGCCCATGACAAGCTCTCGCGATCAATGAAGGAATAGACCTTCACCCGAGACACTCCGATCAGACTCGGTATCCCGGTACATCAAGACATTTCGACAATGGTAAAACAAGACCAGCAAGACCACCCGCTGTGCCGATAAATCCCGATAGGAGCTGCACATATCTCGTTCTCAGGGCACACCGGATAAGCGAAGTGTACAGGTACCGACGTAATCCAAGTTGCCAAGGAATGGTCCCGCACGGTGCTCTAGTTTGGACCAACACTCAGAGGAGCACTGGCCCGAGGGGGTAAAATAAAGATGACCCTTGAGTCTGCAGAACCCAAGGGAAAAAGGCTTAGGTGGCAAATGTTAAAACCAATGTTGGGCCTTGATGGAGGAGTTTTATTCAAAGCGAACTGTCAAGGGGGTCCCATAAATCACCCGACCACGTAAGGAACGCAAAATCCGGGAACATAACACCGGTATGACGGAAACTAGGGCGGCAAGAGTGGAACAAAACACCAGGCATAAGGCCGAGCCTTCCACCCTTTACCAAGTATATAGATGCATTAATTAAATAAGAGATATTGTGATATCCCAACAAGTAAACATGTTCCAACAAGGAACAACATCTCCATGTTCCAACAAGGAACAAACTTCATCTTCACCTGCAACTAACAATGCTATAAGAGGGGCTGAGCAAAGCGGTAACATAGCCAAACAACGGTTTGCTAGGACATGGTGGGTTAGAGGTTTGACATGGCAATTTGGGAGGCTGACAAGCAAATGGTAGGCATCGTAGCATTGGCATAGCAAAAGAGCGAGCAAACTAGCATAGCAAAGATAGTAGTGATTTCGAGGGTATCATCATCTTGCCTGAGATCCCGCAAGGAAGAAGAACGAGTCGAAGAAGAAGACAAACGGTCGTAGACGAACGAATCCTCACAACTCCGGAATGAAACCGAAGCTAACGAAAGAAGCAACCCGGAAAGAAACAAACAACATAGTAAACAACCATCACATAAACATGGCATGATGCGCAAACAAGTATGATGCATGCCCAGTTTAAATAGCATGGCATGGCAATATGCACAAACAAAAGTACAAGTTAAATGGAGCCCAATATGCAATGAGTTGCATATTGATGAAACACCACATCAATTATTTAGTTCTCTCTCGGTTATGAACACAACAATATTAAATATTGGTTAACATGGCAAGTGGTGAAGCATAACAAAAACTATACCATCTAAGCAATTTAAATGGGGCCGGATATAAAAACAACAAATCCGGTAAATCCCCATATGCATTTAGCAATTTAAAGCAACAACAATTTTAAGCTTTTAAATGTTGTTATCATGATGCAGATGACATATACAAGTTATATGCAATTTTTATGAAAATGTTGACAAGAGCATTAAGAAGCATTTGGTCACCATGGCGGAACAAAAAGGGTGCCACGGCAACGAATCCGAAAATGATGCCACGACAACATTCCGGTCCCGGTAACTCATGGAGGTACCGGTGCAAAAGGAAGTGTGACGTGAGCAAGTCATGCAAGATGGTGGGGTGATCCCGAATTCCGGGTTCCCACGGGACGGCGGCATGGAAAATGAGGTACGCGCAAGGAACAACTCGGACATGGTGCAAACACGGGCATCTCATACAACCCACATTCGTTCTCGGAAGGTCGTCTCGGGGTTATACCTTTGAAGCGTGCGTACATGGCGGTGGCGGCCTCCTGCGGGACGGGTGGCTAGACTCCCACGACGAGGAGGAGGGAGGCGAGCGAGGAGGAGGCAGAAGGGATCGGGCGGAAGGCGGCGACAGGGGGAGAGATGCGTCGAGCGAGGGGGGAATCGGGAGTCTCTGGCGGCGCACGAGAGGGAGGAAGGGATCGAGAGAAGGGGAGATGGGGATCGCTCGGGCTAGGGTTAGGTGCGGCTGGGCCTAGGCCTTGGGCCGGCGCGGGAGGTTTGGGAGGCCCAGGCTGCTGGGTTCTCTTCTCCCTCTCTCTTATATTTCTAACAGAAAGCATTAGAGAGAACGAAAATGAAGAGGGGGTTAGGGAAAGAAAATGCGCAAGGGGATAATTTTCCTGGACTCATAAAAATGAGCTTGATCCAAGAAAAATAGAAAGGCCATGATTAAAAGATTTAAATTCAAACTCATTTGAATTTAATTCAAAAGGTTTGAGCAAGGACTAGGAATTAGAGGTTTCCAAAAATGTTGGGATTTTTGGTGGAGCTCCGGAAGATGATGAAAGAATAAATGGCAAAGTTGGAGATCAAGAATTAAGACAACAAAGGCATTAGGATATTTTGTAAGTGTGTTTGCGGTAAATCCAAATAATTGGAATATTTACTATAGCTCTCTAAATATCGAGAGGATATGTTTTAACGAGAATCACCATGTGAATTCCCTCGATTTAAATGGATCAAAGATCCATGCCATTTATTTAGTTGAGGTTTTAAAAATTAAATGACATGATGCAATGCAACAAACAAATACATCGCACGGCAAAACTCGGAATATCTGGAAGTCTTCTGGGGCATCGGGCTCGGGGCGTTACAACACTCCACCACTACAAGAGGATCTCGTCCCGAGATCTAGGATGGCACCGGAGAGAAAACGGAAGAGGAAGAGAAGAGGTAAAACTAAGTTGCTTCTTTGACAAAAGAGTGAAACCAAAGAACCTTGAGAGGTTGAAAAGTTTAAAAGAAAGAGCACAACAGAGATGAACGAGATTGCAAACAATCCGTTAGATAAGAGGAACAAGGAACATTACGAGAACTTGAAGGTTGCAAAGACATGAATCAAGAGTTTAATGGACAAGATAGAATTGAAACCACTCTGGTTGAAACGAGATAAACAAGGAACAAGGACGATCAAATTCGGACAGCACTCCAGTTGAAAAGAGATGCAAGACTTCATAAGATGAAAAGAACTTGAAAGAGGACACGACACTCTGGTTAAATGGATAAGCACGAAAAGAACACGATCCTCACAATCGAGATGATGAGTGAAAAGAGCAACATCACAATGCCTCCGGAAGAAAGAATAGAAGTAGATCATTGGAATAAAGGGACGGAGAAGAAAATGAAAACTTCTACCACAATTGAATTTGGAAGGCATCCTTGCAAGAAGGTTGGAATAGAGTTGTTGGAAGACCAACAACGAAAAGAATAAGTTTGTAGTGGGCTTATGGAAACATCTCAACATTATGAGGTGACAACCGGCCACTAACGGAAACAATTGCTTGCTTGAGATTAACGAAGAGATGAAAGCTTGTTCCATCAAGATGGAAAAGAGATAACTTGGGTCATTAATAAGCACCAAAATAGCAACATTCCTTAGGGAAGGCTTTAGGTGAAATCTATACCAAGATAACTCCAATGAAGAGATTGACGGTTGAAAAGATCTCTTGAACAAAGAGAAAAAAACGGATTTAAATATGTCACTCTTGAAAACTTGTGAATCATGAAACACGAAGGGAAATTATCAAGAATGACCTAACACCACCTCAGAAGATAAGGTAGAAAGAATTGCACTTTGGAATGCAAGATGAAGAATGCTTGAACTCCTCAAAACAAGACATGTGTTGAACACCATGTTTAATCTTTTGAGTATAGCTTGGCTGATCTTAACTTCAAGAGAAATCTTGAAGAACAATTGAAGAATGAAAAGAATCCTTGACGAACCACCACTCCGGTAATAAACGGATGATAAAAAGAAAGAGAAGTTGAAAACACAAGGTGAAGCCTTGCGACGATTTAGATGGAGCTTCGCGACGAGATAATGCGGAAAACTTAGAACTCTGGAAGAAAGATGAACAACAAGAAGCCAAGAATTTATTACTCCTGAACAAACTCCGAAGGAAAGGATTAATCACTAGGATGAAACCAGAATAAGAATTATGTTATGCGTATCCTTCACCAATTTAAATTGATGACAAGCAACGGATTTGGCATACTACTTATTCTTGTAGAAAGGATTAAGAGAGATATAGCGTAAACTTCCGAAAAGTCTTCAACGATGCACAGGTAGGATTGAAAAGAACGAACGAATTGATATGGTAGTAAAGGAAGAGGAATCTTGAACAAATCACCGTAAGAATTGAAAATGAAAGTAGCAAAGGCATAATTCACCGGGAAGAATTGGAAATGAAGATACTTGAGGGTATTTAGATACAAATGAACGAATAGATCACGAGCTGATTAGAGAATACTTGAATGATGCACCGGTATGATTTGGAGAACGAGAGCTGAAAGCTTGAATGAATAATACTGAGATGATGGGCTTCAAAGAATGAAACTGAAAAGACTCCTAAAATGCTCCGGATGGGCGAAAAAGATTCTCACAATCGAAAACAATTATGAGAGGATGGCAACAAGCTAGCACCATGAATCTTGAAGAGAATAGAACAAGATTAAAGAGAAACTCTTCTTCGGTCTTCAAATGATGAGAATGACAACGAGAAACACCACCAAGAATTATTGAGGCACACCAGAAGAATCAAAAGCGAAGAGGTTGAGCCAACTATGAAAAGAATTTGAAAGATCTTGGAGAAAAGCATTTGACTGATGATAACTCATTCTTACGTCAAACTTGGAGAAGAATTTAGGATAGCTCTGGGAAAATAGAAGAGTCAGGTAAGATCCTGGGAAAAGACCTGTGGGTTAGGGCCCACTCAAAAGAACACCGTTGAAAAGATTTAAAAGAGATGTTGCACCGGTTGAATTAAATGACTTGAATGAGATACCAAGCTCGAAAGAGTTGAACGAATGCAGAGTGGAAACACGAATCTTTGAGATATCTTGAGCACTCCGGAACAATTGAATAGCAAGCGGGGAATGATTAAGAGATACACCGGCATACGCAAACACTTGAAACGAGGAAGGGAATATGATCAACACCGAAAACTTGACTTGAATCCACCAGAGAAGAAAAGAGAACGGAGGATGATGAACTAGTAGAACATCTTCTTGAGAACCACCGGGTAAGAACATTGACGGAAAAGAATGGAGAAACTTCACAAAAATAAAAGGATACTTGGTAAAGAAATCTTAGTCCTTGAAGAAAAGGGTGGGAGGGCGGGAAAACAAAGGCAACTTGGGGAAGATGGAATGGATATCGTTGAGAAAAAAATGATAATTGGTCTTGCTGATGTTGAAGTGATCAGATCCACTTGAAGAGAAACACGCCGGTTGAAAAGGATTGACATGACAATCTCGATTGTCGAGAAGGATTGGTATTCACATCGGAGTATGAGAACACCATTTCGGAAAGGTATGGAATCAACACTTGACATTGAAGCAACTCGAATACCACAACTCAAAACAAAAACAAAGGACTGGCTTGCAGAATAAGCCGGAACAAAAATATGATAGAGATTTCGTCCGAAGTTTTCGTGGTGGGGCCTACACGGGCTCGATCGTACAGCACCATCATGTACAAGGCAGTGCACATGACATACGAAGCGTCCCCGAGTCGGCATAGCCATGGACTCTTTAAGACACAACGAGACCACTATAAAACCAACCGTGAATAGGCGGACCACTAGACGTCGAACCCCAATTTCATATCATACATCCGTCGGAAAGATATATTAAGAGCTACTTGAATTCCCACCTATGAAACTCCCGAAATTTTCTAGTTATGCAATCAGGTGTTGGGGATACAGGGGAAGCATAATATCTCACCCAAAACTAGCAAATCCTACATCCAGCTGTATCCATCCGTTAACACATAACCAAGAAACCTTCGGAAATCGTGTACCTCAACCTTCGAAAAGCATCCGTTATACAAGTTATGGCGATACTCCCGTACTCACCTCAGTACTGGGTTATCGGGTTTATCTCACCAACAACTGCATAAAAGAGATTTTCGATGTCGGCGTACTAAACTCAGGTATTCCAGAACTGCAACGATAAAATTATGGAGACAACACCTCAGAGCTCAACTCCCTGGGACACTTCCACTAAACCCCTGACAGGAGGCACCAAGACAATGTTCTCATCATAAAACCATCGGTTTCCCGCGTGATCCCGCGTGAAATTTGAGAAGAGAAGAGTCAAAACTCTACGTCAGGATGCCTTACCAGAGCGATGAAGAGACTGGGGAGTAAAAAGAATTCCTAACTCTCCGATATATATAATCCTAAATGACTCAAAACATTTTTCTAGACACAACTCGGCCGCTAAAAACGATCAAGCAGTGGGGCTCCTAAGGTCGGGGAAGGCTCTGAATACCAACTTATAATGCCCTCGATGCGGCTATATCTCCCACGTGTCGAAGCACGACTTAGAGGCATAACCGCATTGAAAGCAATGTCGCAAGTGAGGTAATCTTCACACAACCCATGTGATACATAAGGGGAAAGAGATACATAGTTGTCTTACAATCGCCACTTCACACAATTACATGAATAAAGCATTACATCATCCAGATACAATCAAGGTCCGACTACGGAACCAAAATAAAAGAAGAACCCCAAATGCGACAAAGGTCCCCGATCGACCCCAACTGGGCTCCACTACTGATCAACTAGAATGAAACAACACAAAGGGCAAGATCTTCATCGAGCTCCTTCTTGAGCTTGGTTGCGTCACCTGCTCGGTAACATAGGCACCTTCAAACTGGTTTTGGAAGTATCTGTGAGCCACGGGGACTCAGCAATCTCGCACCCGCGAGATCAAGACTATTTAAGCTTATAGGAAGGATGTAGTAATGAGGTGGAGCTGCAGCAAGCGACTGGCATATATGGTGGCTACAATCGCAAAAGAGAGCGAGAAGAGAAGCAAGGCACGGTCGTGAAGCTAGTAGCGATCAAGAAGTGATCCTGAAACTACTTACGTCAAACATAACTCCAACACCGTGTTCACTTCCCGGACTCTGCCAAGAAGAGACCATCACGGTTACACACGTGGTTGATGTATTTTAATTAAGGTCAACTCTGGGTTTTCTACAATCGGACATTAACAAATTCCCATCTGCCACATAACCGCGGGCACGGCTCTCGAAAGTTTATACCCTGCAGGGGTGTCCCAACTTAGCCCATGACAAGCTCTCGCGATCAACGAAGGAATAGACCTTCACCCGAGACACTCCGATTAGACTCGGTATCCCGGTACATCAAGACATTTCGACAATGGTAAAACAAGACCAGCAAGACCACCCGCTGTGCCGACAAATCCCGATAGGAGCTGCACATATCTCGTTCTCAGGGCACACCGGATAAGCGAAGCGTACAGGTACCGACGTAATCCAAGTTGCCAAGGAATGGTCCCGCACGGTGCTATAGTTTGGACCAACACTCAGAGGAGCACTGGCCCGGGGGGGTAAAATAAAGATGACCCTTGAGTCTGCAGAACCCAAGGGAAAAAGGCTTAGGTGGCAAATGTTAAAACCAATGTTGGGCCTTGCTGGAGGAGTTTTATTCAAAGCGAACTATCAAGGGGGTCCCATAAATCACCCGACCGCGTAAGGAACGCAAAATCCGGGAACATAACACCGGTATGACGGAAACTAGGGCGGCAAGAGTGGAACAAAACACCAGGCATAAGGCCGAGCCTTCCACCCTTTACCAAGTATATAGATGCATTAATTAAATAAGAGATATTGTGATATCCCAACAAGTAAACATGTTCCAACAAGGAACAACATCTCCATGTTCCAACAAGAAACAAACTTCATCTTCACCTGCAACTAATAACGCTATAAGAGGGGCTGAGCAAAGCGGTAACATAGCCAAACAACGGTTTGCTAGGACATGGTGGGTTAGAGGTTTGACATGGCAATTTGGGAGGCTGACAAGCAAATGGTAGGCATCGTAGCATTGGCATAGCAAAAGAGCGAGCAAACTAGCATAGCAAAGATAGTAGTGATTTCGAGGGTATGATCATCTTGCTTGAGATCCCGCAAGGAAGAAGAACGAGCCCAAGAAGAAGACAAACGGTCGTAGACGAACGAATCCTCACAACTCCGGAATGAAACCGAAGCTAACGAAAGAAGCAACCCGGAAAGAAACAAACAACATAGTGAACAACCATCACATAAACATAGCATGATGCGCAAACAAGTATGATGCATGCCCGGTTTAAATAGCATGGCATGGCAATATGCACAAACAAAAGTACAAGTTAAATGGAGCCCAATATGCAACGAGTTGCATATTGACGAAACACCACATCAATTATTTAGTTCTCTCTCGGTTATGAACACAACAATATTAAATATTGGTTAACATGGGAAGTGGTGAAGCATAACAAAAACTATACCATCTAAACAATTTAAATGGGGCCGGATATAAAAACAACAAATCCGGTAAATCCCCATATGCATTTAGCAATTTAAAGCAACAACAATTTTAAGCATTTAAATGTTGCTATCATGATGCGGATGACATATACAAGTTATATGCAATTTTTATGAAAATGTTGACAAGAGCATTAAGAAGCATTTGGTCACCATGGCGGAACAAAAAGGGTGCCACGGCAACGAATCCGAAAATGATGCCACGGCAACATTCCGGTCCCGGTAACTCATGGAGGTACCGGTGCAAAAGGAAGTGTGACGTGAGCAAGTCATGCAAGATGGTGGGGTGATCCCGAATTCCGGGTTCCCACTGGATGGCGGCATGGCAAACGAGGAACGCGCAAGGAACAACTCGGACATGGTGCAAACACGGGCATCTCATACAACCCACATTCGTTCTCGGAAGGTCGTCTCGGGGTTATACCTTTGAAGCGTGCGTACATGGCGGCGGCGGCCTCCTGCGGGACGGGTGGCTAGACTCCCACGACGAGGAGGAGGAAGGCAAGCGAGGAGGAGGCAGAAGGGATCAGGTGGAAGGCGGCGACAGGGGGAGAGATGCGTCGAGCGAGGGGGGAATCGGGAGTCTCTAGCGGTGCACGAGAGGGAGGAAGGGATCGAGAGAAGGGGAGATGGGGATCGCTCGGGCTAGGGTTAGGTGCGGCTGGGCCTAGGCCTTGGGCCGGTGCGGGAGGTTTGGGAGGCCCAGGCTGCTGGGTTCTCTTCTCCCTCTCTCTTATATTTCTAACAGAAAGCATTAGAGAGAACGAAAATGAAGAGGGGGTTAGGGAAAGAAAATGCGCAAGGGGATAATTTTCCTGGATTCATAAAAATGAGCTTGATCCAAGAAAAATAGAAAGGCCATGATTGAAAGATTTAAATTCAAACTCATTTGAATTTAATTCAAAAGGTTTGAGCAAGGACTAGGAATTAGCGGTTTCCAAAAATGTTGGGATTTTTGGTGGAGCTCGGGAAGATGATGAAAGAATAAATGGCAAAGTTGGAGATCAAGAATTAAGACAACAAAGGCATTAGGATATTTTGTAAGTGTGTCTGCGGTAAATCCAAATAATTGGAATATTTACTATAGCTCTCTAAATATCGAGAGGATATGTTTTAAAGAGAATCACCATGTGAATTCCCTCGATTTAAATGGATCAAAGATCCATGCCATTTATTTAGTTGAGGTTTTAAAAATTAAATGACATGATGGCATGATGACATGATGCAATGCAACAAACAAATACATCGCACGGCGAAACTTGGAATATCTGGAAGTCTTCTGGGGAATCGGGCTCGGGGCGTTACACACTTGTCCTTATGGAGGTCAACATGAGTAGCAAATGATTCACAGAAAGAAGCTACTATCTCAGAGTCAAGTCCATATTTAGTGCTAAATTCACGAAAAGCATCGGTATCCATAAAAGATTTAACACAATCAAACTTAGGTGTTATACCTAACTCTTTACCTTCATCGAGGTCCCAATCTTCAGAGTTGCATTTAATTCTTTTGAATAAATCCCATCTGAATTCAATAGTCTGCATCATAAAGGAACCAGTACAAGAATTATCGAGCATGGAGCGATTATTGAGAGAAAGTCGAGCATAATTTTTTTGAATAATAATTTCTCTTGATAGCTCATGATTGGGGCATGAATATTACTTTGTGTTAAGCCTCCCCCAAGCTTGAGCGATGCTTTATCCTTCGCGAGGCCAAAAATTATATATATAATTACGATCACGATGAACAAGATGCATAGGATAAAACTCTGATGAAATTCCAATTTCAATCGGTTGTAGTTCCATGATCCCATATCATCACATAGCCTAAACCATGTCAATGCCTCTCCCTTCAAAGATAAAGGGAAGACATTCTTCTTGATAACAACCTCGGGCATACCTGCAAGCTTAAATAATCCACAAACTTCATCCACATAGATTAGGTGCAAATCGGGATGCAATGTTCCATCTCCTGTAAAAGGATTAGCTAGCAGTTTCTCTACCATACCTGAAGGAATTTCAAAGTAAACATTATCAGTAGGTTCAGTAGGTTGAGGAGAAACTCTTTCCTCTAATGGTCATGGTGAAGATACCCCGAACAAGCCCCTTAAAAGATTATGTTCCATAGTAACAAGTGACAGTAAATTTCAGCACACTATATAATTTTTTCCTTACCAAGTTCCACTTACCAAAGGCGCTTCACTCCCCGCCAATGGCGCCAGAAAAGAGTCTTCATGACCCACAATTGTAGGGGATCTATCGTAGTCCTTTCGATAAGTAATAGTGTCGAACCCAACGAGGAGCAGAAGGAAATGATAAGCGGTTTTCAGTAAGGTATTCTCTGCAAGCACTGAAATTATCGATAACAGATAGTTTTGTGATAAGGTAATTCATAACAGGTAACAAGTAACAAAAATAAATAAGGTGCAGCAAGATGGCCCAATCCTTTTTTAGCAAAGGACAAGCCTGGACAAATTCTTATATGAAGGAAAACGCTCCCAAGGACACATGGGAATTATCGTCAAGCTAGTTTTCATCACGCTCATATGATTCGTGTTCGTTACATTGATAATTTGATATGTGGGTGGACCGGTGCTTGGGTACTGCCCTTTCTTGGACAAGAATCCCACTTATGATTAACCCCTATTGCAAGCATCCGCAACTACAAAAGAAGTATTAAGGTAAACCTAACCATAGCATGAAACATATGGATCCAAATCAGCCCCTTACGAAGCAACTCATAAACTAGGGTTTAAGCTTCTGTCACTCTACCAACCCATCATCTACTTATTGCTTTCCAATGCGTTCCTCTAGGCCCAAACAATGGTGAAGTGTCATGTAGTCGACGTTCACATAACACCACTAGAGGAGAGACAACATGCATCGAATCAAAATATCGAACGAATACCAAATTCACACGACTACTTATAGCAAGACTTCTCCCATGTCCTCAGGAACAAACGTAACTACTCACAAATCATATTCATGTTCATAATCAGAGGGGTATTAATATGCATATAGGATCTGAACATATGATCTTTCACCGAATAAACCAACTAACATCAACTACAAGGAGTAACCAACACTACTAGTGACCCACAGGTACCAATCTGAGGTTTTGGGACAAAGATTGGATACAAGAGATGAACTAGGGTTTTGACAGGAGATGGTGCTGGTGAAGATGTTCATGGATATTGACCCCCTCCTGATGAGAGGATCGATGCTGATGACGATGGTGATGATTTCCCCTTCCCGGAGGGATGTTTCCTCGGAAGAACAGCTCTGCCGGAGCCCTAGATTGGTTCTGCCAAGGGTCCACCTCGTGGCGGCGGTTTCTCGTTCGGAAAGCTTTCTTATGATTTTTTTCCAGGGTAAAAGACTTCATATAGCAGAAGATGGGCACCGGAGGGCTGCCAGGGGGCCCACGAGGCAGGAGGCGTGCCCAGGGGGGTAGGGCGCACCCCCACCCTCGTGGCCAGGGTGTGAGCCCCCTCTGGTACTTTCTTCGCTCAGTATTTTTTATTAATTCCAAAAATAACTTCTGTGGAGTTTCAGGACTTTTGGAGTTGTGCAGAATAGGTGTCTAATATTTGCTCCTTTTCCAGCCTAGAATTCCAGCTGCCGGCATTCTCCCTCTTCATATAAACCTTGTAAAATAAGAGAGAATAGGCATAAGTATTGTGACATAACGTGTAATGACAGCCCATAATGCAATAAATATCGATATAAAAGCATGATGTAAAATGGACGTATCAAGCGCCAGCTGAACAACTTCTTTAGAGGAGCGCAGGAGAACTCAGGAAGCCCGCGCCGAACTGGGTTCGGAAGAGGAACATCATCTATGTAGAACCATTCCGAAGACCATTCGTCGGACCCCCTCTTCGGAGTCCCGACTGGGTTACCAGATCTGGCTCCGCGCCATATACTTCGGCGCCGCTCGCTTAAAATATGGACCCTTCGCCCTAGTGGTTGGGGACGTGGCAGAAGAACTTCTTCCACAGTTCAAAATCAGCCTCGCAGCCTAAAAATGGCTCACAAAGGGCGACAAAACCGAAATGTGCAAAATAGAACCTGGTGTGAGGTTGTGTAGTTGGATCCCGTGGTATTCCAGTAGATCCCTGAGAAAGGGGTGGATTGGGAATCCCACGCCCCTCAGAAGGAATGAGATGAAGCACACACTCTCTTCTTGGCTGGGATTGGGGAAATTTTCTGCCAATGCATCATCACCCATAGAAGTCAAGCCTACCCGTACGGGGACTAGATCCACGGGGGGAGATATCCTTGCGTCTGCAGCCGATTGAGCTGGAGATGAGATATGGAGGAACTTTGCCAATCCCCCTCCTGAGGGCCATGAGGACGCAAGGAGGAGCCGGGGACACTAGCCATGGTTTGCATTTTTTGTCCGCGGTTTGTTCTGTTGCTCTTGGAGCGGTGCGAAATGGCATTTTGAAGATCTAGCCTCGTTATATAGGTGCAACCTGTGCCTGGTAGAAATATTAAAATACAAGGGTAACGGACCATTCGCATTCACTCAGACGCGTGGAAATTGAAGCGACGGCAGGAAGGAATCATAAAGACTAGACGAAGAAACCGATGTCGAACTATCATCAATCCGGAGTATGATGGAGAACACTCCTTGCAAAGCCGAAGACTTGTGTCCGCACACAACATCGTCATTGAAGGCAAGTTCGGGGGCTACAGAGGGAGTCCTGGATTCGGGGGTCATCACGTGTCCAAACCTAAAGTATGGGCTGGGTTGGATGGGTCGTAGAATATCAAGCTGATGATTATTCACCGTGTCCGGGTGGGACTTCTCAATATGTAGATGGCAAGAATAGAGTCTAGAAGCTTCCTTCTCTGATCATCCGACCTTGTACATACCGTAGGCCCCTCCGGTCTGTATATAAACCAGAGGCGTTAGTCCGTAGAGGCTATCTTCTTCACCATCATTGGAATTCTCATAGGCTAGACATCTAGGGTTAGCTATTATGATCTCGAGGTAGATCAACTCTTGTCATCTTCATACTCGTCGAATATAATCAAGAAGGAGTAGGGTTATACCCCCCTTAAGAGGGCCCGAACATGGGTCAACTCCGTGTCCCCTGGCTTCCTGTTACCATTGATCCTTAGACGCACAACTTGGGCTCCCCTACCCGAGATCCGCCAGTTTTGACATCGACAACCCCCCTTTCCTTTCTCTCTTCCCCCTTCCCTTTCTTCTACGGTGAAATAAGGCAGGGGGGCACCACTTGGGGAAACCCCAAGTAGGATTCGGATCCTACTTGGGGCGCACTCTGGCTACCTCCCCTCTCCCTCCCACCTATATATGTGGGGGGCCCCTCTAGAACACCCCAGACAATTGCCTAGCCATCTGTGGTGCCCCCCTCAAACCGTTTACTCCCATGGTCAGATCTTCATAGTGCTTAGGTGAAGCCCTGCATGGATCAATTCACCATCACCATCACCGCGCCATCATCCTGATGGAACTCATCTACTACCTTGACAACTTGCTGGATCAAGAAGGCGAGGGACATCACCGCGCTGGCAAAACTCGGAGGTGCCGTAGGTTCGGCACTTGATCGGTCGGAGCTAGAAGAAGTTCGACTACATCAACCACGTTGTCATACGCTTTCGCTTACGGTCTACGAGGGTACATAGACACACTCTCCACCTCATTGATATGCATCTCCATGGATAGATCATTGCGAGTGCAAAGAAATTTTTTTTCCATGCAGCATTTCAGAACAGTGGCATCTGAGCCAGGTCTATGCGTAGATGATATGCTAAAGTAGAACACAAAGAGTTGTGGGCGGTGATAGTCATACTGCTTACAACCAACGTCTTATTTGTATTCGGCGGTATGGTGGGATGAAGCGTCCAGACCAACTTTACATGTCCACGCACATGAGACCGGTTCCACCGACAAACATGCAACTAGTTTTGCGTAAAGGTGGACGGCGGGTGTTTGTTTCTCCTTGAATCGAATTTGACGGCGGCGAGTCCTTGAAGAAGGTTAAAAAAGCAAACTTGATGAAACACCGTTGTGGTTTTATGCGTAGGTAAGAATGGTTCTTGCTAGATTCCCATAGCAGCCACGTAAAACTTGCAACAACAAAGGGGAGGATGTCTAACTTGCTTTTGCAGGGTATGTTGTGATGTGATATGGTCAAGACATGATATAATATATGTTAATATATGAGATGATCATGTTTTTTAAGAAAGTAGGCAATCGGCAGGAGCCTTATTATTGTCTATTTATTGTATGAAATGCAAACGCCATGTAATTGCTTTACTTTATCGCTATGAGTTAGAAATAGTTGTAGAAGCAATAGTTGGCGAGCCGACCATGATGCTACGATGGATATCAAGGTGTCGAGCCGGTGATGATGGTGATCATGATGATGATTTGGACATGGAGATCGAAAGCACGAGATGATGATGGCCATATCATGTCACATATTTTGATTGCATATGATGTTTATCTTTCATGCATCTTATTTTTCTTAGAATGGCAATAGCATTATAAGATGATCCCTTCACTAAATTTCAAGGTAAAAGTGTTGTCCCTGAGTATGCTCCATTGCTACAGTTTGTAGTGTTGAGACACCACATGATGATCAGGTGTGATAGACTCTACATTCACATACAAACGGTGCAAGACAGTTTTGCACATGAGGAATACTTGGGTTAAACGTGACGAGCCTAGCATGTACAGACATGGCCTCGGAACACTGGAGACCAAAAGGTCGAAAGTGAATCATATAGTAGATATGATCAACATAGATATATTCACCATTGATGACTTCCCCATCTCACGTGATGATCTGACATGGGTTAGTTGATATGGATCACGTATCACTTAGATGACTTGAGGGATGTCTATTTAAGTGGGAGTTCATTAGTAATTTGATTAACTGAACTTAATTTATCATGAACTTAGTCTTGATAGTTTTGCATATCTATGTTGTAGATCAATAGCTCGCGATATAGCTCCTATATATTTTTGATATGTTCCTAGAGAAAAATAAGTTGAAAGATTATAGTAGCAATGATGTGGACTAGGTCCATGATCTGAGGATTATCCTCATTCTTGCACAGAAGAATTATGTCCTTGATGCACCGCTAGGTGATAGACCACTAGCAGGAGCGGATGCAGAGGATATGAATGTTTGACAAGCTCGGTATGATGACTACTTGATAGTTTAATGCGCCATGTTTTATGGTTTAGAACCGGGACTTCAATAATGTGTTGAACACCACGGAGCATATGAGATGTTCCCAGAGTTGAAATTGGTATTTCAGACTGATGCCCATGTCGAGAGGTATGAGACCTTTGATAAGTACTTTGCCTACAAGATGGAGGATAAAGGCTGAGCGAGTGAGCATGTACTCAGAATGTCTGGTTACTACAATCGCTTGAATCAAGTGGGAGTTAATCTTCCAGATAAGATAGTGATTGACAGAGTTCTCTAGTCACTATCACCAAGCTACTAGAACTTCGTGATGAACTATAATGTGCAAGGGATAACAAAAAAGATTCCCGAGCTCTTTGCGATGCTGAAATCGGCGAAGGTAGAAACCTAGAAAAAGCATCAAGTGTTGATGGTTAACAAGACCACTAGTTTCAAGAAAAAGGGAAAAGGGAAAGAAAAGGAACTTCAATAAGAATGGCAAGCAAGTTTCCACTCCCGAGAAGAAGCCCAAAGCTAGACCCAAGCCTGAAACTGAGTGCTTCTACTGCAAAGGGAATGGTCACTAGAAGCAGAACTACCCCAATACTTGGCGGATAAGAAGGATGGCAATGTGAACAAAGGTATTTTTGATATACATGTTATTGATGTGCACCTTACTAGTGCTCGTAGTAGCCCTTGGGTATTTCATACTTGTTCGGTTGCTAAGATTAGTAACTCAAAACAGGAGTTGCAGAATAAACGGAGACTAGTTGAGGGTGAGGTGACGATATGTGTTGGAAGTAGTTCCAAGATTGATATGATCATCATCGCACACTCCCCATACTTTCAGCATTAGTGCTAAACCAAAATAAATATTATTTGGTGTTTGCGATGAGCACGAACATGATCGGATCGTGTTTATTGCAATATGATTATTCATTGAAGTCAGAGAATAATTGTTATTCTATTACATGAATAAAACCTTCTATGGTCATACACCCAAGGTGAATGGTTTATTGAATCTTGCTTGTAGTAATACACATATTCATAATATTGAAGCCAAAAGATGCAAAGTTAATGATGATAGTGCAACATACTTGTGGCACTGCCGTTTTGGTCATATTAGTGTAAAGCGCATGAAGAAACTCCATGCAGACGGACTTTTGGAATCACTTGATTATGAATCATTTGATACTTGCGAACCATGCCTCATGGGCAAGATGACTAAAACTCCGTTCTCCAGAAAAATGGAGGGAGTCAATGACTTAATTGGAAATAATATAGACCAATGTATGCGGTCCGATGAGTGTTGAGGCACGCGGTGGGTATCGTTATTTTCTGACCTTCACAGATGATTTGAGCAAATATGGGTATATCTACTTAATGAAACACAAGTCTAAAACATATGAAAAGTTCAAAGAATTTTAGCCTAAAGTGGAGAATCATTGTAACAAGGAAATAAAGTTTCTACGATCGGATCTCGGAGGCGAATATTTGAGTTACGAGTTTGGCTTTCATTTAAAACAAAGTGGAATAGTTTCGCAACTCACGCCACCTAGAACACCACAGAGTAATGGTGTGTCCCAACATCGTAACCGTACTTTATTAGACATGGTGCAATCTATAGGACGATGATATTCGGACATCAGAAGTGTTTCGGAAGGTACCAGGTACTTATCGGGTCACCGGAAAGTAGTTTCGGGCACCCCCGGCAAAGATATGGGCCCAATGGGCCAAAGGGGGAACATACCAGCCCCTGGTGCACCCCTACTTTGGACAGCAACTCCTAAGGGAAGGAAAGGGGAGGGCTAGCCACTCCTGCCTTTCCCTCTCATGGGAGAAAGGAAAGGGGGGCGCCACCCTTCCCTGCGTTTCCCCCACGCCTTTATAAGGAAGGGGGTGCGACTTGGGAGGGACTCCAAGTAGGATTCCTCTTACTTGGGCGCCTCCTTTGGCTGCTCCTCCCTCCCTCCCACCTATATATATATGTGGGGAGGGGCGCCACACAAGGACAAAACATTGTCTTAGCCGTGTGCGGCGCCCCCGTCCACTGTTTACTCCCTCGGTCATATTTTCGTAGTGCTTAGGTGAAGCCCTGTAGAGATCGCATCACCATCAATGTCACCATGCCATCATGCTCCCAGAACTCATCTACTGCTTTGCATGTCTTACTGGATCAAGAAGGCGAGGACGTCACCAAGCTAAACGTGTGTAGAACGCGGAGGTGTCATGCGTTCGGTACTTGATTGGTTGGAGCGCGGAAAAACTCGACTACATCAACCACGTTGTGAAACACTTCCGCTTACGGTCTAAAACAGTACGTAGACACACTCTCCCCCTCGTTGCTATGCATCTCCATGGATAGGTCATTGCGTGTGCGTAGAAATTTTTTATTTTCCATGCAACATTTCCCAACAGGACATCCCTGCAATAGAACCAAGTGCCCTGCCATCACTTGATGGAGTCAGGGAAGCTCATCTTCGAGAAAGACCTTCCTCGGCGAGCCTGGATGCCCAGACCCCCGCACAACTGACCGAAGTTGGTCTTCTCACCAGTCGGCAAATTTTTCTTGACGGTCATCGACCGGCAGGTGAATATATTGAAGGAAATATCCCTAGAGGCAATAATAAAGTTGTTATTTTATATTTCCTTATTCATCATAAAGGTTTATTATTCATGCTAGAATTCTAATCATCGAAAACTTAAATACATTTGTGAATACATAAACAAATACCGTGTCCCCAGTAAGCCTCTACTAGA
The DNA here is from genome assembly GCA_963921465.1 of Triticum timopheevii. Lineage (NCBI taxonomy): Eukaryota > Viridiplantae > Streptophyta > Magnoliopsida > Poales > Poaceae > Triticum > Triticum timopheevii. Next base: position 212,578,284 of record OY997266.1, on the reverse strand, counting down.
CTAGGTCGTTGATCAAAGATGGTTAAGGTTTCCTAACCATGGACATGTGTTGTCATTTGATAACAGTATCACATCATTAGGAGAATGATGTGATGGACAAGACCCACCCGTTAGCTTGGCATAATGATCGTTCAGTTTATTGCTATTGCTTTCTTCATGTCAAATACTTATTCCTTCGACTATGAGATTATGCAACTCCCGGATACCAGAGGAATGCCTTGTGTGCTATCAAACATCGCAACGTAACAGGGTGATTACAAATATGCTCTACAGGTATCTCCAAAGGTGTTTGTTGAGTTGGCATAGATCAAGTTAAGGATTTGTCACTCCGAGTATCGAAGAGGTATCTCTAGGCCCTCTCGGTAATACACATCATAAGCTTGCAAGAAAATGAATAAGGATTTAGTCATGAGGTGATGTATTATGGAACGACTAAAGATACTTCCCGGTAACGAGATTGAACTAGGTATGAAGATACCGTAGATCGAATCTTGGGCAAGTAACATATCGATGGACAAAGGGAATCACGTACGTTGCCATAACGGTTCGACCGATAAAGATCTTTGTAGAATATGTAGGAGACAATATGGGCATCCAGATTCCGCTATTGGTTATTCACCGGAGGGTCTCGGTCATGTCTACATATTTCTCGAAACCGTAGTGTCCGCACGCTTAATGTTCGATGACGATATAGTATTATATGAGTTGTGTGATTTGCTGACCCAACGTTGTTCGAAGTCCCGGATGAGATCACAGACATGAAGAGGAGTCTTGAAATGGTCGAGAGGTGAATATTGATATATAGGATGATGGTATTCGGACACCGGAAGTGTTTCGGAGGGTACTGGGTACTTATCGGGTCAAGGGAAAGGAGTTTCGGGCACCCCCGGCAAAGATATGGGCCAAATGGGCCAAAGGGGGAACATACCAGCCCCTGGTGCGCCCCTTCTTGGGATAGCAGGCCCTAAGGGAAGTAAAGGGGGGAGGTCTAGCCCCTCCTTCCTTTCCCTCGCATGGGAGAAAGGAAAGGGGGGCCGCCACCCTCCCCTGCCTTTCCCCCGCGCCTATATAAGGTAGGGGGCGCGACTTGGGAGGGACTCCAAATAGGATTCCTCCTAGTTGGGCACCTCCTTTCGCTTCTCCTCCCTCCCTCCCACCTATATATATGTGGGGAGGGGGTGCCACACAAGGACACAACATTGCCTTAGCCATGTGGAGCGCCCCCGTCCACCGTTTACTCCCTCAGTCATTTTTTCATAGTGCTTAAGCGAAGCCCTACGGAGATTGCATCACCATCACAGTCACCACGCCTTCATGCTGCTGTAACTCATCGACTACTCTGCTTGTTTTGCTGGATCAAGAAGGCTAGGACGTTACTGAGTTGAACGTGTGCATAACGCGGAGGTGCCGTGCATTCGGTACTTGATCGGTTGGAGCGCAAAAAAGTTCTGCTACATCAACCGCGTTGTGAAACTCTTCCGCTTAAGGTCTACAAGAGTGTGTACACACACTCTCCCCCTCGTTGCTATGCATCTCCATGGATAGATCATTGCGTGTGCGTAGATTGTTTTTCCATGCAACGTTCCCCAACAGTGGCATCATGAGCCAGGTCTATGCGTAGATGATATGCACGAGTAGAACACAAAGAAGTTGTGGGCGGTTATGTTCATACTTCTTACCAGCAATGTCTTAGTTTGATTCAGCGGCATTGTGGGATGAAGCGGCCCGGACCAACCTTACATGTCCACGTACATGAGACCGGTTCCACCAACTAACATGCAACTAGTTTCGCATAAAGGTGGCTGGCGGGTGTCTGTTTCTCCTACTTTAGTTGAATCGAATTTGACTACGGCCGGTCCTTGAATAAGATTTAAACAGCAAACTTGATAATTCGCCGTTGTGGTTTTTGCCGTAGGAAAGAACGGTTCTTGCTAGAAACCCGTAGCAGCCACGTAAAACTTGCAACAACAAAGTAGAGGACATCTAACTTGTTTTTGCAGGGTATGTTGTGATGTGATATGGTCAAGACATGATGTGATATACGTTATTGTATGAGATGATCATGTTTTGTAAGTTATCGGCAACCGGCAAGAGCCTTATTGTTGTCTCTTTATTATATGAAATGCAAATGCCATGTAATTGTTTTACTTTATCGCTATGCTTTAGCAATTGTTGTAGAAGCAATAGTTCGCAAGACGACCATGATGCAACGATGGAGATCAAGGTGTCGAGCCAGTGACGTTGGAGACCATGACGATGCTTTGGAGATGGACATCAAAGCACAAGATGATGATGGCCATATCATGTCACATATTTCTACTTATATGCATCTTATTTTTCTTAGAACGATGGTAGCATTAATTATAAGATGCTCCCTTCACTAAATTTCAATGTAAAAGTGTTTTCCCTGGGTCTGCACCATAACTACAGTTTGTCATTTTGAGACACCGCATGATGATTGGGTGTGATAGACTCTACGTTCACATACAACGGGTGTAAGACAGTTTTACACATGCAGAATACTTGGGTTAAACTTGACGAGCCAAGCATGTACAGACATGGCCTCGAACACTGGAGACCGAAAGGTCAAACGTGAATCATATAGTAGATATGATCAACATAGAGAAGTTCACCATTGATGACTACAGCATCTCACATGATGATCACACATGGGTTAGTTGATTTGGATCACATGTCACTTAGATGACTTGAGGGATGTCTATTTAAGTGGGAGTTCTTAAGTAATTTGATTAATTGAACTTAAATTTATCATCAACTTAGTGCTAATAGTATTTGCAAATTATGTTGAAGATTAATAGCTCGCTTTGTAGCTTCCCTTTTTTTATATGTTCCTAGAGAAAACTAAGTTGAAAGAAGATAATAGCAATAATGTGGACCGGGTCCGTGATCTGAGGGTTATCCTCATTGCTGCATAGAAGAATTGTGTCCTTGATGCACCGCTAGGTGACAAACATATTGGAGGAGCAAATTGATACGTCTCCAACGTATCTATAATTTATGAAGTATTCATGCCATGTTTACAACAATTTTATATGGTTTTGGTATGATATGCATGGAACTAACTCGGACTGACGTTGTTTTCAGCAGAACTACCGTGGTGTTGTTTTTTGTGCAGAAATGAAAGATCTCCAAATGAGCAGTAACTTTTTGATGATTTTTTTTGGAACAAAAGAGACCCCAAAGCTTCGTGGAAGGACCTGAAGGTGAAGGAGTAGGGCACAAGACACCGGGGCACGCCTGGGGGCCCAGGCGCGCCCAGGTGGGTTGTGCCCACCACGGTGGCCCCCATACCCCCTCTTTGCCCTATAAATAGTCAAATTCTCCAAAAACCCTCGGATTAACCTAGACCGGAAGTTCCGCTGCTGCAAGCCTCTGTATCCACGAAAACTAATCTAGTCCCTGTTCCGGGACCCTGCAGGAGGGGGAGATCATCTCCGGTGGCCATCTTCATCATCCCGGCAGCCACCATGATGAGGAAGGAGTAGTCCACCCTCGGGGCTGAGGGTTTGTACCAGTAGCTATGTGTTTAATCTCTCTCTCTCTCTCTCTCTCGTGTTCTTGAGATGACACGATCTTGATGTATCGCGGGCTTTGTTAATGTAGTTGGATCATATGGTGTTTTCCCCTCTCTATCTTGTTGTGATGAATTGAGATTTCCCTTTGAGATTTCATTTTATCGGATTGAATACTTTTATGGATTTGAGAGCACTTGATATATTTCTTGCATATGAATACTCGTGGTGACAATGGGGTATCATATGGATTCACTTGATATGTGTTTTGGCACTCAACTCACGGATTCCCGAGGTGACATTGGGGTAATCTACGCATAAGGGTTGATGCACGTTCTTGTCTTTGTTTCTCCGGTAGAAATCTTGGGGCACTCTTTGAGGTTCTTCGTGTTGGATTGAGTATTATGAATGTGAAATTATTTGGTGTTATTTTAGTATGAACTCTTGGATAGATCGATCAGAAAGAATAGCTTCGAGGTGGTTTCGTACCCTACAAACGATTTCTTCTTATGTTCTCTGCTAGATAGGAACTTCGGAGTGATTCTTCGTCGCACGTTGAGGGATGGTTATATGATCCAATTATATTAGCATTGTGGATAGATTGCACTAGCGAAAGTATGGACCCTAGGCCTCATTTTCAAGCATTGCAATACCATCTGTGCTTCGTTTTATCAATTGCTACCTTGCTATTTTTTTATTTATTTAGATTATAAAAATATATTTCTACCATCCATATTATAGTTTTATCACAATCTCTTCACCGAACTAGTGCACCTATACAATTTGCCATTGTATTGGGTGTGTTGGGGACACAAGAGATTTCTTCTATTTGGTTTGCAGGGTTGTTTGAGAGAGACCATCTTCATCCTACACCTCCCACGGATTGATAAACCTTAGGTCATCCACTTGAGGGAAAATTGTTGCTATCCTACACAACTCAGCGCTTGGAGGCCCAACACGAGTCTACAAGAATAAAGTTGCATAGTAGACATCAATCAGTAACAAAGATAGGTGAAGTAGTAAACTTAGGATCATATTGCATTCTAGTATTCAAAGATTTTTCTTTCCACTTGCATAATAATTTCTTAAGATCATCTCTGTCCTTGCAAGCAAGAAAGTTGCTAGCTACCTCTCCATCCATAACATAACCCTCAAGTACAACAAGCAATTCATATCTAGGAGAGCTAGGCCTAACAGGTGTCTCAAAGTGTTCAGTTTCAATAATTTCATTAGTTTCAGAAATATCATCATCTTCAGCATAATCAATAGTTCTAACTCTAGCAAGATGCTCATCCAATAATTCACCTAGTGGCACCATTTTATCAAGAAAAGTAGTAGCATCATCAGCATAATTCATAGTAAAAGTAGCATCATCGATAACATGTGGCACATCGGAATCAATGGTAGGTATAGGTGTTGCAAGCTTACTCAAAACAGAAGGTGAATCAAGTGCAGAGCTAGATGGCAGTTCCTTACCTCCCCTTGTAGTAGAGGGAAAAATCTTGGTTCTAGTATCTTTCAAATTCCTCATAGTGATCAACAGATATAAATCCCAAGTGACTCAGAGAGTAGAGCAATGCTCCCCGGCAACGGCGCCAGAAAAAGGTCATGATAACCCACAAGTATAGTGGATTGCAACAGCTTTTTATGGTAGAGTATTCGACCCAAATTTATTGATTTGACACAAGGGGAGCCAAAGAAAATTCTCAATTATTAGCAGCTGAGTTGTCAATTCAACCACACCTGAAAGACTTAATATCTGCAACAATATGTTTAGTAGCAAAGTAGTATGGAAGTAACGTAACGGCGACAAAAGTAATAGTAGCAGTTTTGTAGTGATTGTAACAGCAGTGGCAACGAAAGTAATTTAGCAAAGATCAAAATGTGAAATGCTCATAGGCAATGGATCAGCAATGATAATTGTGTCAGATGATATTCATCATGCAGCGGTCATCACCTAGTGTGATACAGAACTAGCTCCAATTCATCAATATAATGTAGGCATGTATTCCATATAGTCATATGTGCGTATGGAAAAGAACTTGCATGACATCTTTTGTCCTACCCTCCTATGGCATTGGGGTCCTAGTGGAAACTAAGGGATATTAAGGATTCCTTTTAATAGAGAACTGGACCAAAGCATTAGCACTTAATGAATACATGAACTCCTCAAACTATGGTAATCACCAGAAAGAATCTCAATTATTGTCACCTTGGGGTATGCGGATCATAACTCGTAATAGGTGTCTACAACTTGCAAGAGAGGATCAAGAACACAAATATATTCATGAAAACATAATAGGTTCAGATCTGAAATCATGGCACTCGGGCCCTAGTGATGTAACATCGCAAAATTCCCATTTGGAATGTTTTACAATTATAGCTAAGCATCTATGCATACTGTTTGAAATTGAGTGGCATTTGAAATTCCTGACAAATACTTGAGCAATAGTATGAGAGGAGTAAACATGACACTCCAAAAATGTCAGAAGAAAAATATTGCCAAAAAGTTTGAATTCAAATTTGAATATTATTTGGGATTTTCAAAAAATGTTTTTTTAAAAGTTTGTGTTTTGCCCCTGGAAAAATGTTCATGTTGTAGGATAAAATCCCCCGCGAATATTGATATATATATGTTCTATATAATATATATATATATATATATATATATATTATTCTATAATTGATTTTCTTCTTCTGTCTAATTCAAAAAAAAGCCCCAGGCGCCAGCCAGGCCAACCGGCCCAGCCAGCGCCGAGCCGCGGCCCACCAGCGAGCCAGGCGCCAGCCCAGCCAGCGCCCGCACCCGAACCCTCTCGCCCTCGGTCGCCCGATCGCGCCTCCCCGCCCCTCTCTCTCTCATTGCCGCGCGGACCCCACCCCATCTCCTTCCTTATGAAACCGTCGTGCCAGAATCTCGCCAGCGCCCGACGCCCTTGACGTCAGTGCCCCTCCTAAAGCCTACCTCGAGCTACCCCTCCTCCACGAAACCGTGCCCTATATAAAGCCCAAACTCTCCTCTTCTGAACCCCCCAAAAACCCTACCACAACTCCCACCATAGCTCGCCCCCTCCCCATCACGATCTCGCTCCTGCCACCGTCATTCGTTGCCGCCACCGCCGCCGGTGAGCCACCCCCTGCCCCCAAGCTCCTCCAATCGAACCCCCTCAACCCCACGCACCCCTCTAACATCTTTTTGTCGCCCAGGAACCACCAAAACTGGCGCCACGATCATCACCTCACTTCGCCAGAGCCACGGAGCACCCGAGCTTCATCATCATCGCCCTAGTCTCCTCCAACATCCCCGAGCTCCAGCGACTCCACCACCGCCTCCGCCTTGCTCCAGCGCGTCGCCCCGACTTCTCCGCTGTCACCCCGGACCACCAGAGCCCCTCCGCCACTGATGCCCGAGCAGCCGCCATCGTCTCCCTTCGTCGCTGCCGACCATTGTAAGCCTGAGCTCCCCTTCGTCGTCCGATTTCCAATCTACAGTTTAGATTAGATCTGCGAAGGGGTACGATCTTTTTTAGTTATAGCCGGTTTTAGTTACGGTTTTGTTCAGTTTAGTTACCGGTTCAGATAGATCAGACCATTCTGGTTTTTCTGTTTAGCCATGGGCACATCTTAGTTATATTACGCATGAGCGATGGATAGGCCAGTCGCGTCTGTTTTTCTTTTTCTTTTTATTTTTCTTTTCTGTTTTTATCAGAATAGTTCTGTTTTTGTTTTAGCTATATCCTTTAGTTTGTTTATTGTTTTTAATTGATTCTTTTTTTGTTAGTTTAAAAATTTCTTGTAGTTTCAGAAGAAAATATGTGTAGCCATGTTTAGATTAATAAAAATAGTTTTATATTAGTTTTAGTCGGATTAATTTTTCTGCCATAAGTTGAGCTAGAATAGTTTTATTTTAGTTATTCTTTTTGCTACTGCTTAGTTTTGACCATGCCTATTAGTAGGAACTTGTTCGGGTATTTTTAGATTTAATAAAAATTAGTTTTAGTCGAAATCAAGCTTTTCTAGTTTTATTTAACTTGCTACTATTTTCCTATTGTTCTAGTTGCTAGATAATTTTATTTTTCCAATATTATAATTTATTTTGGATTATTTTTTGTAGTTACAGAGGATGGACTTTTATTCATAGTAGAATAAAAAGTTTTATTTTATTTCTTTGCTAAAATTGTTTTTGGCATAATAGGAGTTCTATAATAGCTTTTAATGTGCTTCTTTTTGTACTTAGATTGTATGTTGTTTTCCTTTCTGTTAGCTAGCTAAACCCATGGTTAGGTTCTGTTAAGAAAAGTGTTAGTAGGATAAAACTGTTTTCTTACTTGTTGCTTGAAGTCGTGAAAACCTTGATTTGCTTTTCTCCCAGTTGTCTTTGGTTTTAGTTTGAGTGCTTGGGTGTTTTACTTTAACTTGTTGCTATGTTATATTGTGTTATACTTATTTGTGCTATTGTTTGACTTGGTAGAATTCCCGGAGTGCGAGGCGTGCTATTACGAGTTGCTAGCTTTCGAAGACCGTCAACCAGGCAAGTCATTTGATCATGTTTTACAATACCTATAATTTAATTGCATTAGAAGTATTACTCCCCACCATGCATGCAGTAGGAGAATTTTAAGTTATGTTCTTGAGTAGTATCATGAGGTAGGATGAACCCTTTCCCCTTGTTACCAGTTCCTGGGACGATGTAGTTGATTGCTATTCTTTCGTAGACGGGGTTGGTTGAGTGATTCATAAGGGAGATGTGAGAGTCAAGATGATGGCAACCCCATGACTTCAAGCTCAAGATGGACTTCAAAATTCACTACTGGGTGGAGGACGGTTGACGGGCACCCTGGAGAATATAGCGGATGGCCGGGATGCATGGAGAAGCGCCATGACATCTTGCGGAAAGCTTCACCCAGCCACGAAGAGATGGATGGATACCCCATTGATCGGAAGCTTACCTATGTAGCTGCAAGCCATTATGGGCTCTGGCTTGGTCGACCCTAGGCGTGACTCTGGCCGAACGGTGCTACGAGATGTAGAAGAACGGTAGGATTGGACGGTGTCAGATTTCGGGTTCCGGCAGACCCTTGAGGTTCGAACACTGGGGTGTGCGCGGAGATTCAACCCTCTACCGTCTCGCTCCTCACCAAATCGCTGGGACCTAAACTACTAAACAGAACAACACAAGAGACACAAGATTTATACTGGTTCAGGCCACCATTGTGGTGTAATACCCTACTCCAGTGTGTGGTGTGGTGGATTGCCTCTTTGCTGATGATGAACAATACAAGGAAGAACAGCCTCGCGAGGGTCTGTTCTTAGCCGGTGCGATGAACTGCAAGGAGGGGTTCAGTCGCTCTATCTACTGGTTTCTTGGTGAGGATCCAGATTGCTAGGCCACGTCCCGATTGCTGGGGGTGGCTAGTCCTATTTATAGGCAAAGGCCCTGGGCCTCTCCCCAAATATTGAGCGGGAAGGGCGCCAACAATTGGCCATTTTGAAGGGGAACAGCGGGTACACTTATCCTGACTAAAGTTGGTCCTCACCTGCCAAAGGCTCTGGTGATGACGTCGGCTTGGGCTCCACAATGACTTCCTTCCAGCCGTTGGGCTGGTCTTGGTCTTGTTGCACCGAAATGGATGCCTTTGCTTGATACTCTCGCCTGTGCTTGCTCCCCTTGCACCAAAGAGGAAAGGAGGGCACTGCGCGGGCTGGCGCCCGACTGGCGCCCTTGGTCGTCATGGCTTGCGTCATGGGCACCTTGCGAGGTACCCTGCCTTGAACTCTCCGCCTCCTCATGAGCCAGCCTGACGAGGCTGTGCCTGAGGAAGCTCCTTGTCATCCGCCCCACGAGGCTTGGCCCCTCGCGAGGGTCTTGAGCTCACGTTCATGAAGATGGGCTGTGCTGGGCCTCCTTTGAGCCACGCCGCAGGCCGTAGGCAGGCAAGTCTTGGGACCCCCATTTCGAGAACGCCGACAGTAGCCCCCGGGCCCACGGCGCGCCCGAACTTGGCCGGGCAGAGAGGAGAAAGGGCAAGTGCGAAGCGTCGCGGGCCCTAACAGCCTGCGGCCTTGGGCGCCGCGTGGCGGTTGATTGGACGTGGGCGGCACTGCTTCCCCACGACGCCTCAGTAACCGCTCGGATTCGACAAGTCCCTGCATGCAAAGGGGGTCATGATTACCGGTGATCGTGGAGGCCGACGGTTGGCCTTCGCCGGCTATAAGTACGGAATGGCGCGCGCCCATCCAGTCTATCCTTCTGCTTCTCCTCCTTCTTGCTCCGTCTTGCTGCAATGGCTCCGATCCGCCGGTTCTCCGCGGACGAGAAGGGAAAGGCTCCTCAAGAGGATCCTGATCCGCTTCCCCCTAAGAAGCGGCTTGCCCTCTGGTGTCAGGGTGAAGGCGCTCGCCAGGAGGCGTCAAGACCCTGGTGTGAGCGGCCGCCACCAGGGTTCCCTCTTCCCTTGTATGCGCACATTGCCGGCTCTGAAGGAGCCAACGCTGAACGCCACGAGCGGCGCCGCCGACGACGCCGACGGGTCATGAAGGTGTGCGGCTTCCCCCCTGGAGTCCATGCCGAGGGCTCCTGCCGAGAGTTCGTGCTTCACGCCGCCACGCCACCTAAGTCTTGCATTCGTCTCCCTGCTTTCTTCGCCTCCGTTGTCCGGCAGGGGGAACCCCTGGGGCTCTGGCTGCAGCACGCCGGCTGCGGCACCCTCGTGACCGGGGCAGAGGTCGCGGTCATTGCCCTGGGCGAGGTCTTCATGACTCGAGGCTGGGGCGAGGTTGCCCGGGTCTGCAGGACGAGGGGCGCCCTCACGATCCACCTGGAGTACGACGGTGCTTCGGCGATGTCCTTCAAGGTCTTCGATGCGGAGGGTCGCCAACTAGAGTGCTGCCACGGGAGAGGCGGTCGGGACTCTGCTGCGGCGAGGCAGAGGCCGGCCGTCCACTCCCTTGGCCGCTCCTCAGGCGACGAGGACGCTAGAGGATCCAGTGACTCCGCCGAGCTCTTCGCGACGCCGGAGACGAGCGACGACAGCTACGAGCCCCCGAGCCTGCGCCGTTCCCGGAGCAGGGCGGGCCCGTCAGGTCGCCGCCGCCCCTGATCTGGATGGGGTTGGCGCCGGACTGGGCGGCCCACTGTTGATGATGGCATCTGCCGTGATGCCCCCTGTAGTTAGGACTCCTTAGGATTCACGCCTTTTGTTCCTGCGAGGGGCCAAGAATATACCCCACGGGGGCTTGAAAGATGTTTGTAGCTCCGTCTGTCTATATGATCCTTATTATGAAGCAGTGCGAGAGGCTCATTCTGTTTTAGCTTAGTTTCCTCCTTTCAGTCCTCACGAGGGCTTGATGCTCTGCGCTGACAGGTCCCAGTCCCAAGGCGGCTTCAGCCGTCGCTGGTATGCCAGGTCGCGATGCCATGGTCAAGGCCAGGAGGTGAGCGGCCCGAGGTCCGGTAAGAGGTCCCGAGTTGTGATGCTCAGGAGGTCCCCCTTAGTGCTCAAGCAGCCTCCATTCGGTGAGAAAGGAGAGCGACGTTGCTAACGTGGGGTTGCATTGGGTGCGGGGATGGCGCCGCGGTAACTAGTGTGTTCGGAGGGTGACTTATCTCGAGGGTCAGGAAACGCTTCATGGTGCGGCGCCAGGTCCGCGCCTTGGCCGGCGAGGGATTGCTTGGCGAGGTCCTTGCGTGCTTCTCCCCTCTCACCTTCGCTCCCCTTTCTGCTCTACGTCCTCGGGTCCCGGCTCTCGGGCTGGTCTCAGCCGTCGCTGGCATGCCAGGTCGCGGTGCCATGGACAAGACCAGAGGGTGAGGGCCGGAGAGCCGGTAGGAGCCCTGAGTCACGGTGCTCAGGCACCCCCCCTTTAACGTGCGAGCGGGTCACATGGGCAAGATCCAAGAAGACACCATGAGGGCTTCGCCTAGCGGTGCTCCTTGGAGGGACCCTGCAGGCTCATCACAAAAGGAACGAGAGCTCGCCGTGGCGATCGACAGTTAGCCGTTAGTTGCCTTGGAGAGGCGTGAGAGGCCTGGCGAGGTGTATCGGGGCGCCCGTGAGCCAGCGCGGGGATCACGGGGCCCTACCCCAAACCGTGTTGCGCCTGGCTATGGGCCTTATCTTCGAGTGTGTTCCTGCAAATTTGGCCAGATGCCGGTGCTCTACGTCTTCGGGTCCCGGCTCTCGGGCTGGTCTCAGCCGTCGCTGGCATGCCAGGTCGCGATGCCATGGACAAGACCAGAGGGTGAGGGCCGGAGAGCCGGTAGGAGCCCTGAGTCGCGATGCTCAGGCACCCCCCCTTTAACGCGCAAGCTGGGTTAGATAACGAAACTCTACGTCCTCGGGTCCCGGCTCTCGGGCTGGTCTCAGCCGTCGCTGGCATGCCAGGTCGCGATGCCATAGGCACCAAATAAAAAGCATGGTGGAGCGAAAGCATAGTCCTAAGATAAACGCAAGAAGGATACATGCCGCTGGGACAGGCCCGAGCGGCTTGGGGATGATGCAGCCCAAGGGGCGCCCCCAAAAAGATGAGCTAAGGACATGAAATAAAAGGGATACATGCCACAGGGACGAACCCACGCGGCCTAGGAATAATGCGGCCCTGAAGGCGCTCCTAGCCAGAAACGAAACTTGAAAGATGTCACCTGATGATGTTGGGGACGAAGGGGTGTTCATGTAGCAGACTCAGTGGGCTGCGGGAGCCAATCCTCACGAGCCTCTAGGCCTAGGGGCCTCGGGAGGCTCCGGAGGCACCGGCGGCTCCTCGCGGGCCATCTCCATCTCCGCCAGGGCTGCGACACGCCTGACCTCTTGAGCCTCCAAGATGGCCCTCATGAGACGCTGGTGCGCAGCAGCCGCAATCGGCAGGCCGTAAAGCATGCGCACGTAGCTGTGGGGCGGACCCTTGCAACGTCCCACTCGCGAGGGCCAGAGGCGCTCTTGAGACGCGGCTCGGTTGAGCCCTGGTATGTCAATGCAGACGCGCAGCCCACCATCCTCGCCTGGATGGCGGGGCCACAACGGGTAGGCGGCGGCTGCCTCTCATGACCCTTGACTCGTGTAACTCCTGAATGGCCTTGCTGACGAATTCCTGAGGGTTTGGCCCTCCTTGCCTTGCTCCTTCTTGAGGGAAGCGTGCTTCGAAGCACGCCTCCACGTGGTGCCCAAGCGCCTCCCTTGTGACCTTGGCGAGGTCGGCGGCCCTCCAGGGGAGAGCCCCCGAGCCCTACCTGAGGAGGGCACCGGGCGCGCTTCCCTATGCGATGGAAGGAGGCTCCTCCTGGCCAGGCGCGGGCCCTGAGGGGCCTGCCTCCTAAGGAGCCGGGCCGGTTGATGTCTTATTCTTCTTGGGTGCTACCTCATGAGGCCTCCTGCCGCTGCGATCTGGGTCTTGCAGTGATGCGGCCTGAAAGGCTCGCTCCAGGGAGCACACTGCGTCTCTCTCTTTGCAGGGCACCGTGATGACCCCGCCGCTTCCTGGCATCTTGAGGACGTTGTAGCCGTGGTGGGTCACGGCCATGAACTTGGCCAGCGCTAGGTACCCGAGGATGGCGTTGTATGGCGACGTCAAAGTCGATGAGCTCAGTGTGGTAGTTGTCGCGAGCTCCAAAGGTGACAAGAAGGCGGACCTGCCCTATCGGGACCATGGAGCCGTCGATGACCCCGGAGAAGGGCTTGGTTGGTTGAAGCTGTCTGTAAGGCACTTGAAGATTGTTGAATGTTTCCACGGACAAGACGTTGAGCCCTGCCCCGCCGTCGATGAGGGTCCTGTGACTAGCACGTTGCTGATGATTGGGGAACAAAGCATCGGGACTACTCCTGCAGTGGCCGCGCACTTGAGCTGATCCGCTGAGCTGAACGTGATGGCGCACGCCGACCACCTGAGCGGGCGCGTGGCCTCGAGCTTGGGTAGGACTGCGTTTACTTCGCGGGCGAACTGCTTGAAGATGCGTTGAGAGGCTGGGGCTTGAGCTCCGCCCAGGATGCAGGCGATTGCACGTGGTTCCTGGAAGCCCCCAGCCCCCTCGTCCTGATGACGGTCTTCATTTCTCCTTGGCTGCGGCGGCAGCGGAGGGAGGCCTGCATTCCCTTGAGGGCAATCCTCGCGAGGCTGATCACTCCAGCCTCCCTCACGAGCCGGGTCCTGCCAACGGTCCTCGCGAGGTTGGTCGCGCCACCCTTGGCCTGGGCCGCGGTCTTCCCAGCGTCCTGCATTCCTTCCTCCTCCTCGGCCGTAGCCCTGGTCGCTGCGCTCGAGGCGTCTCCCGACCCTTCCCTCACGCACGGCCCAGAGCTCTTGGCATTCATTGGTGTTGTGGGTGTGGAGGTCGTGGTACACGCAGTACCGACTGCCCTTGGAGGACTCGGGCTGATCTCTGCCTCGCTTGGTGTCTGGCTCGGCTGCGAGCACGGCAGCCCCCTTGCGCTTCACGTCCTTGGCCTTGGGCTTCTTCTCTTCGGGGTCTGCAGCATGCAGCTCGAGGAGGGAGAGGCGCCCCTCCTCAGCCCTGGCGCACTTGGTCGCCAAGTTGAACAGCTCCAAGGAGGTGCACAGATCTTCATGCATCGCCAGCTCCTCCTTCATCTTGACGTCGCACACACCGTCGGAGAAGGCGAAGATGATGGCCTCCTCTGTTACCCTGGGGATCTTGAGGTGCGCGTTGTTGAAGCGCTGGATGTACTTCTGCAGGGCTTCCCCTGACTGCTGCTTGATACGACGCATGTCGCTCACGGCGGGTGGCCAGTCGTGAGTACCCTGGAAGTTGGCGATGAAGCGGGTGCGCATCTCGTCCCAGGAAGAGATCGTGCCTGGGGCCAGATTCAGGAGCCAGGTGCGGACTCCGTCCTTGAGCGCCATGAGAAACCAGTTCGCCATGACCTTTTCGTCTCCGTTGGCAGCCTCGATGCCCAACTCGTAGAGTTGGAGGAACTCCGCAGGGTCAGCCGTGTCGTCGTAGCGAGGAGGCAGGTCCGGCTTGAACTCGGCGGGCCACGCGACGCTGCGCAGCACGGAGGTGAAGGCGCGACAGCCCGCCGTGGCCGCAGGGGGCCTTGGGCGACGGAGAGCTTGGTCCTGCGGATCCTCGTGGGCGAGGGACTTCTTGGCAGCTCTGCTCTTGCCGCGCTGGCGCCTGGCGGAGCGGGTTCCGCCCAGGGGTCGCGCGCCTTGGAGCCAAGGCGCCTTCTTGAGGAGGAGGCGGCTGAGGCGCCCCAGGAGCTTCATCTCCCGTGCGGGGCGGGGTGCGGTGCAGCGAGACGGACGGTGCGGGGGCGCCTCCAGCAGCGCGGACGAGCTCGACGACTCGGTCGAGCCATTCTTAGTAGACATCGTCGATGGGGCGGTAGCGCAAGAGCTCGTTTGCCGCGATGAGTGCAACTCGGGCCTCCATGGCCGCGCGGGGTGCGCGTGACGAAGAACCAGCGGGGGTGAGCGAGGGCGTGGCAGTGCGGCCGTCCCGCCTCATGGATGGATGCTGAGACGATGCTTGCTACTCATTCCCTGCCAGGTCGGTGGTGGCGTTGACAGCAGGTGATGGGGAACGACGAGGGCGCCCGCCGACGGGAGCCGTCTGGGCTACATGGGAGGCGAGGGCGGCTCGGCGCTCGGCGCGAGCCCGACGAGCATCAGACATGGTTGCGATGGTCGGGGCAGAACAAGACGACGGAAGGCAGATTCCGGCGCACCCCTACCTGGCGCGCCAAATGTCGGATTTCGGGTTCCGGCAGACCCTTGAGGTTCGAACACTGGGGTGCGCGCGGAGATTCAACCCTCTACCGTCTCGCTCCTTGCCGAATCGCTGGGACCTAAACTAGTAAACAGAACAGCACAAGAGACACAAGATTTATACTGGTTCAGGCCACCATTGTGGTGTAATACCCTACTCCAGTGTGTGGTGTGGTGGATTGCCTCTTGGGCTGATGATGAACAATATAAGGAAGAATAGCCTCGCGACGGTCTGTTCTTAGCCGGTGCGATGAACTGCAAGGAGGGGTTCAGTCGCTCTATCTACGGGTTTCTTGGTGAGGATCCAGATTGCTAGGCCAGGTCTCGATTACCTCTACCCTGGGGGTGGCTAGTCCTATTTATAGGCAAAGGCCCTAGGCCTCTCCCCAAATATTGAGCGGGAAGGGCGCCAACAATTGGCCATTTTGAAGGGGAACAGCGGGTACACTTATCCTGACTAAAGTTGGTCCTCGCCTGCCAAAGGCTCTGGTGATGATGCCGGCTTGGGCTCCACAATGACTTCCTTCCGGCCGTTGGGCTGGTCTTGGTATTGTTGCACCGAAATGGATGCCTTTGCTTGATACTCTCGCCTGCGCTTGTGTCATGCCTAATATGCGACCCTATCCAAAAGGAACTCGAAGGTCCCACCAAGGATAGACCCGCATATTGAAACACTTTTACAAGGTGGATATCATTACATCAACATTACATAATAGATGGGGATACATCCAATACATACAATGTCACATGAATACAACAATACAACATAAAAGAACAACATCCGACTACGGATGAATCATAAACAGAAACTCAAACAATATCCACCCTGCTAGCCCAGGCTGCCGACCTGGAACCTATCCCCTGATCGAAGAAGCAGAAGAAGAAACTCCAAAACAAGCAACATCGCTCTCGCGTCATGATCATCGCACAACCTGTACCTGCAACTGTTGTTGTAGTAATCTGTGAGCCATGAGGACTCAGTAATCCCATTACCATGGGTATCAAGACTAGCAAAGCTTAATGGGAAAGGAAGGGGTAAAGTGGTGAGGTTGCAGCAGCAACTAAGCATGATATGGTGGCTAACATACGCAAGTAAGAGCGAGAAGAGAGCAAACGGAACGGTCGTGAAGCTAGCAATGATCAAGAGGTGATCCTGAACTCCTACTTACGTCAAACATAACCCAGAAACCGTGTTCACTTCCCGGACTCCGCCGAGAAGAGACCATCATGGCTACACACGCGGTTGATGCATTTTAATTCGGATCTGGTGTCAAGTTATCTACAACCGGACATTAACAAATTCCCATCTGCCACATAACCGCGGGCATGGCTCTCGAAAGTTTATACCCCGCAGGGGTGTCCCAACTTAGCCCATGATAAGCTCTCGCGATCAACGAAGGATATACCTTCTCCCAGGAAGACCCGATCAGTCTCGGAATCCCGGTTTACAAGACATTTCGACAATGGTAAAACAAGACTAGCAAAGCCGCCCGATGCGTCGACAATCCCGATAGGAGCTGCACATATCTCGTTCTCAGGGCAACACCGGATAGGTCAGCCTATGAGTAAAACCAGACCTCGAGTTTCCCCGAGGGGGCCCCGCAGTCTGCCCGGTTCAGACCAGCACTTAGAGAAGCACTGGCCCGGTGGGGGCTAAAATAAAGATGACCCTTGGGTTGGCCGACCCAAGGGAAGGGTATAGGTGGTGGTGAGGCAAATCGTAAAACCAAGGTTGGGCCTTGCTGGACAAGTTTTATTCAAAGTGAACTGTCAGGGGGGTCCCATAAATCACCCGACCGCGTTAGGAACGCAAAAATCCGGGAACATAACACCGGTATGACGGAAACTAGGGTAGCAAGAGTGGAAGAAAACACCAGGCATAAGGCCGAGCCTTCCACCCTTTACCAAATATATAGATGAATTAATAATATAAAAGATATTGTGATATCCCAACATAACCCTGTCCACCATGGAGCAATCTTCAACTTCACCTGCAACTAACAACGCTATAAGAGGGGCTGAGCAAAAGCGGTAACATAGCCCAACAACGGTTTGCTAGGAAGGGTGCAAAAGGTTAGAGGCTGACATGACAATTTGGGGAGGCTTGAAGAACAAGATGATAGGTAGCGCAGCATAGCAATAGAACGAAGCAACTAGCATGGCAATGATAGTAGTGAGATCCAGGGTAGCGGTGATCTTGCCTGAAATCCCGCAAGGAAGAAGAACGAGTCCATGAAGAAGATGAAGCCACGAAGACGAACCAAGCGTAGACGAACGAATCCTCACGATCGCAACGAAATGGAACTATCGATAAGAACCACACAACATAGTAAACACACCACACATGAACAAGACATGATGCACAACAAGCATGATGCATGACAAAGCTACATGAAGCTACTCATGGCAAGAGATGATGCAAACAAGAACAACACATCAAGGCAAGTTTAAATGAGGCCGGGAACAACATATAACAAATCCGGTAAGTCCTCATATGCAAGTTTCGAAGTTGTTCCAGATCAGAATAAACCTTATGTTCAAGTTGTTAAACAGCAAGTTAAGACGCACCAAGATGATCTACACGAGATTCTAGTCAAGTTACATATAAAGTTCATTAGGTTCGGAGCTACGGCCTAGAAGATATGAGCACAACAAGTTAAGCATGGCATTGATGCAAAATGCTTGCAAACATCAAGCAAACACTCCCAAACATGGATGAAACATGATAATATGAATCTACATGCAAAAACAAGCAAGTTTCATATAGAGCACACTCAAAACGGAGCAACGGTTCAACACATACACCCTATACAAGTTATGACTACAATCTGTCCATAACAGCAACTAGGCATATTGCAAGCATAAAAAAAACATGCTAAAGCACCCCAACATAATAACAAAAGGCATGGGCATGAAGTACAGGTAAAGCATGACAAAACATGAACACTGAGCTATCTCCAGAAACAAAGAGAACATGCTCAAAAGGACATGGTAAAATTGCGAATTATAACTGTTTCAGACTTTGCAGAAATAACATCAGGTTGCAATGTTTAGAGCTATCAAACAACATGTTACAGGAACTTAACATGGCAAACAAAGGCATGGCATGATACTACTAAATGCTTAGAACAACAGTCCCTTACTGACCATGAGCCAAAAAGGATCAGAAAATATGATGGCACCCATGTAAACATGGCAAGTTATAAGACAAATTCATACATGGCAGGAACAACGATAAGTAGGCATGTTGGTGAGCTTGAACCACTCACCACAGAGCAATACATGGCATGGCAAGGCAACAAACAGTAAGAAGACATGTTTATGAAGCTAAGCATGGCAAGAACAAGTTCATAGGGTACACGGATCACTAGAAAAGGACATGGCCAAAACTGAACTTCATGTTAACAGGTTGACAGCAACATTATTTAGCAAGTTTGGAGTAAATTTACAACAAGCTACTATAGGTTATAAATGCAACCAGGGGCATGAATGGATAGAGCAAGACATGTATAACAAAATATCCTTAGTGAACATCTCCAGAATAATGCACGAAATGACTTGTAGCAGCAGGTTAACATAGCAACAAAATATAACAGAATCTGTCAGGAAAACAGCAACAACAAGTACCCTACTTAGCAAGCTTGATACACTCAACACACAACTCACAAAAATACATGGATGGCACCCCTGGAAGGATGGCATATCATAGATAAAAACACATGTAGACATCAACCTCATAGGATGCACACATCAAACGTGGCAAAAATGACAAATGAGCATGTTATAACAGTTTCAGCAGATTAACATCACATAGCACTCTTCCAACAGCATTTCGGGCATCAAGATGAGCTTAAATGAAAATGATGCAATGGAATGAAATGAAGTACTCGTCGAGACGAACAATTTTACATATTACACGCACAAAACGGAGCTATGGATGCAGAGATATGATGCGATGAACATGCTATGATAATGTCAAAAACTTCGGGGACTTGGCAGAAATCTCAGGGGGTCAACCTTGCACGGAAATCGAGGCACATCGGAGATGCTCGCCGGGGTTGAGGTAGACGGCGGCCGGAGAGGAAGAGGGAGGTGCCGGTGGGGAAGAGACACCAGGTCCGACGCCGGATCGGGCGGCCGGCGGAGCTCCAGCTCAGCGGGGCGCGGGGTGCCGGGCAGGCGGCGCGGGGCGCCTCGATGGCCGGCGGCGGGCACCGGCGGCTGGCGGCGGGGAGCGCCACGTGGCGGCCGCGGATTCGTCGGGGACGGCGGGCGGACATGTCCGGGCGCGGGGTGGACGTGTCCGGCGGCGCGAGGATGAAGAAGGCTAGGGTTAGACCGGGATTTCGGGGAAGGCACACATATTTATAGGTAGAGGGAGCTAGGAGAGTCCAAATGAGGAGCGGTTTTCGGCCACGCGATCGTGATCGAACGACCGAGAGCATGGAGGGGAGTTTGCTGGGTTTTGGGCCACTTTGGAAGGGGTGTTGGGCTGCAACAAAAGAGGCCTTTACGGTTACCCAGTTAACCGTTGGAGTATCAAACGGCCTCCAAATGACACGAAACTTGACAGGCGGTCTACCGGTACAATACCAAGGCCGCTTGGCAAACCTCGGGCCATTTCGAGAAATTTTAACACCCGCACATGAAAAGAGACAAGAGGGGGACCCCGGAGGACATAGGAGTGCCGGATTGCAAAACGGACAACGGGGAAAATGCTCGGATGCATGAGATGAACATGTATGCCAATGCGATGCACATGATGACATGATATGAAATGCAGATGATGACATGGCAAAATGCAACACGCAAGCACAAAGACATGGCAACGGCGGCGAATAACTGGCGGACACCTGGCGCATCGAATCCGAGACGTGACCCCGGTTTCAACTTTCCGTCGGAGCTCACCCAGCTTATCCAGCAGTATAATGCCCTACAACAACAACAACAACAACAACAACAACAACAACAACAACAACAACGACCACAACAACAACGACCACAACAACAACGACCACAACAACAACGACCACAACAACAACGACAACAACAACAACGACAACAACAACGACAACAACAACAGTCCACTACCGCCACCCCCTGTTGACAACTTGACCCACTTCCTAAGGCTGAATCCACCAATGTTCTCTAGCAGCACTGAGCCGATTGTGGCCGATGATTGGCTCCGCAAGGTCGGAAGGGAGTCAGCTTGATGGGCCTGCAGCTTCTTGGTGGGAGAACTACATCGCCACTTATCTGGCCGCCACCATGACATGGGCTGAGTTCCATCAGGCCTTCCGCACCGCTCATGTCTCAGTTGGAGCCATGAGTCTGAAGAAGCGTGAGTTCCGCAACATACGCCAGGGGAACCGTACTGTGGGGTAGTACATGGATGAGTTCAGCAAGTTATCTCGCTATGCCCCAGATGATGTGGCCACAGATGCCGCAAATCAGGAGAAGTTTCTCAAGGGACTCAATGATGAGCTAGGAATGCAGCTAATGGTGGCTACCTTCAACAACTACCGAGAGCTGGTAGACAAGGCCACCATACTTGAAGGCAAGCAGCGACAGATTGATAGCCGCAAGCGGAAGTATGGCCAGGGGAAGTACAAATCCGGAGCTCAGTAGAAGCCCCGTTATGCCCCATACTCAGGAGGGCATACCCATCACACTCATGGAGGACATAATCATGGAGGATATAAAGATGGAGGGAATGGGAACAACCGCAACCACGACAACAACTCCAAGAAGGCAATGGAGGCAATGGCAACAAGCATTGTCCTACCCCGGCTCAGAAGGATCTGAGTCACATCACCTGTTTCAAGTGCCAGAAGACAGGGCACTATGCCATCGACTGCCTGGAGGCCAAGCAGAGGAATAGAAACGGCAATGGCAATGGAAGCTCAGCAAAGAAGCCCAACCCTTTTCCTCGTGCGCAGGTGAACCACATTCACGTGGAGGACGTGTATGATCAGCCAGAAACTATGGTTGGTAAGTTTTTATTAAATTCACGTCCAGTATTGGTACTCTTTGATTCTGGTGCACGCATTCATTTATATCAAGGGTAGTTGTGGAAAAGTATAGGTTGCCCACTAGAACCCTTAGAAGCCCTCTTCAGGTCAGTTCCCCAGGAGAAGAAATGATGGCAGGCTTAGGCTGTCGTGCAACCCTCAGCATCAGTAACCATAATTTTCCTGCAGCCCTCATAGTATTGGAATCCCAGAGTCTGGATGCAATCCTAGGCATGGATTGGTTGACAAAGTTTGAAGGAAACATTGACTGGGCCTGCATGACAATTTTGCCCACCACCCCAGAGCAGAAGAGGATCAAGTATGTATCCAGACGCACCCTGACGAAGAATGAGGTGAATTCCCTCATGGGAGTTGTTCAGGAGGAAGTGCCAGTAGTGCGAGATTTTCCTGATGTGTTTCCGGAGGAATTACCAGGAATGCCACCGGACAGAGACATTGAATTTCTGATTGAGTTATTACCCAGCACAACCTCAATATCCAAGAGACCTTATCGGAATGCCCCCGAACGATTTGGAGGAGATCAAGAAGCAAATTAATGGGCTATTGGAGAAGGGATATATTCGGCCAAGCTCGTCACCTTGGGGAGCCCAAGTTTTTTTGGTAGAGAAGAAGGATGGAACCCTGAGAATGGTTGTGGATTATCGTTCGTTCAACGACGTGACTATCAAGAACAAGTACCCTCTGCCGATGATTAATGATTTATTTGATCAGCTAGTTGGAGCCAAGGTATTCTCCAAGATCGATCTTCGATCAGGGTATCATCAGTTGAAGATCCGTGAAAAGGATATACCCAAGACAGCTTCCACCACCAGGTATGGTTTATATGAGTATACCGTCATGTCATTCAGATTGACAAATGCCCCTGCATACTTCATGAATTTGATGAACAAGGTATTTACGGAATATCTGGACAAGTTTGTCATGGTGTTCATCGATGATATATTGATTTTCTCCAAGAGCGAGGAAGAGCATAAGGAACATTTGCGTCTAGTTCTGGAGAAACTCCAAGAACATCAGTTGTATGCCAAGTTTAGCAAATGTGAATTTTGGTTGAAGGAAGTCGGACTCCTCGGACATGTTATTTCAGAAGAAGGAATAGATGTCGACCCCACCAAGGTTGTATCAGTCACCGATTGGCAGTGACCCACCTCATTCAAGGAGATCCATAGTTTTCTCGGACTCGTAGGATATTATCAGAGGTTTATTGAGAATTTCTCCAAGATTGCCAAGCCCATGACTGAGCTGTTGAAGAAGAACACCAAGTACATTTGGACCGAGGATTGTGAAGCCAGTTTCCAGGAATTGAAGAAACGTTTGGTTACAACCTTGGTGCTAATTTTGCCGGACATACACAAGGATTACCAGGTATATTGTGACACTTCTCGTCAGGGACTCGGAGGAGTACTCATGCAGGAAGGAAAAGTTGTAGCTTATACCTCCAGATAGTTACGACATCACGAGATGAATTATGCCACATATGATTTGGAGTTAGTAGCCATAGTGCATGCACTCAAGACCTGGAGACATTTCCTTATCGGAAACAGTTGTGATGTTTAAACGGATCATAAGAGCTTGAAGTATATTTTTCACGCAGAAAGAGTTGAACCTCAGGCAGAGGGGATGGCTAGAGTTAATCAAGGACTATGACATGAGATTGCATTACCACCTAGGGAAGGCTAATATTGTAGCAGATGCCTTGAGCCGTAAGAGTTATGTGAATACTCTTATAGCGGGAGGATTACCCCAGGAGTTAGTCGATGACCTTAGAGATCTTCGACTGGAGATAGTTCCGAGAGGATATTTGCAGCATTGGAAGTTCGGTCCACTTTGGCCGAAAGAATTCATGAAGCCTAGAAGTCGGACAAAGAAATTGAGGAGATAAAGAAAAGGGTGAATGAAGGAAAAGCTAAAGGGTTCCGTAAGGATGAATATGGAGCTATATGGTTCGAGGACCGTATTTATGTACGCAATGATCCCAAACTCAAGAAGCTAATTATTTAGGAGGCCCATGATTTACCATACTCGATTCACCCAGGTAACACCAAGATGTATCTGGATTTGAAGGGAATTTTCTGGTGGACAGGTATGAAGAAGGATATTGCCGAGTACGTAGCAGTATGCAATGTTTGCCAGTGAGTAAAGGCGGAACATCAGAAGCCAGCAGGGTTACTTCAACCTGTGCCGATTCCCGAGTGGAAATGGGAGAAACTTGGAATGGATTTTATCACAAGATTAGGCAGGACCCATTCAGGTTAAGATTCCATCTGGGTAGTGGTTGATCGCTTGACCAAGGTAGCTCATTTCAATCCTGTGAAGACTACCTATACCAGTGCTAAGTTAGCCAAGATATACATGACCAGGATTGTATGTCTGCATGGAGTTCCGAGGATTATCATGTCACACAGAGGAACACAATTTGACTCAAAGTTTCGGATTCAATTGCATGAAACTTTGGGTATGAGGCCGGAGTTCAGTACAGCTTTTCATCCACAGACAGATGGATAGACCGAGAGAGTCAACCAGATTCTGGAGGACATGTTGAGAGCTTGTGCGCTAGACTACGAGTCTAGCTGGGATGATAATTTGCCATGCGCAGAGTTCTCGTACAATAACAGCTATCAGACCAGTCTAAAGATGGCCCCTTTCGAAGCTCTATACGAAAGGAGGTGCAGAACACCATTGTTGTGGGATGGTGTTGGAGATCGAAAACTTTTCGGTCCCGATCTTATCAGAGATTCCTGAGAGAAGGTCAAGCCGATTCGAGATAGACTCAAGGTAGCTCTGTCCAGGTAGAAGAGTTATGCTGACAGTAAACGCAAGGAAGTAACATACGAAGCGGGAGACCGAGCTTATCTTCGTGTGCCCCCACTTCGTGGAATCAAGAGGTTTGGTCTTAAAGGAAAGTTGGCACCCAGGTTCATTGGCCCCTACAAAACCCCCGAACATCGTGGAGAAGTTGCTTACAAGCTGGAATTGCCGGAAGGATTGTCCGGAGTTCACGATCTCTTCCATGTTTCTCAGCTTAAGAAATTCCATGCTGAGATGGCCGATATTCCGTTGAGAGACACAGTGCCCCTAGAGGCCATACAGCTCGACAGTGATTTGACTTATCAGGAGAAACCTGTCAGAATTCTCAAGATAGCGAACAGAGTCACCCACAACAAGATCATCAAGTTTTGCAAGGTTCTGTGGAGTCATCATTCCGAGGAGGAAACCACCTGAGAGCGAGAAGAAGATCTCCGTCGAGACCACCCACACCTATTTGCTAGCCAACCCGAATCTCGAGGGCGAGATTCATCTTAAGGTGGGTAGGTTTGTAACATCCCAAATTTCCCATTTGGAATGTTTTACAATTATAGCTAAGCATCTATGCATATTGTTTGAAATTGAGTGGCATTTGAAATTCTTTCAGAGGCAGTTGTGTTTTTTGAGTTTGAACTGATTGGCAATTGAAATTATTTCAAAATAATGCCTAACAAATACTTGACCAAAAGTATGAGAGGAGAAAACATGACACTCCAAAAATGTCAGAAGAAAAATATTGCCAAAAAGTTTAAATTCAAATTTGAATATTATTTGGGATTTTCACAAAATGTTTTTTTAAAAGTTTGTGTTTTGCCCCTGGAAAAATGTTCACATTGTAGGATAAAATCCCCTGAGAATTTTGATATATATGTTCTATAATATATATATATATATATATTATTCTATAATTGATTTTCTTCTACTGTCTAATTCAAAAAAAAAGAAAAAACCCCAGGCGCCAGCCAGGCCAACCGGCCCAGCCAGCGCCGGGCCGCGGCCCACCAGCGAGCCAGGCGCCAGCCTGGCCAGCACCCGCACCCGAACCCTCTCGCCCTCGGTTGCCCTACCGCGCCTTCCCCTCTCCCTCTCTCACTACCGCGTGGACCCCACCCCATCTCCTTCCTTCCGAAACCGCCGGGCCCGAATCTCGCCAGCGCCCGACGCCCTCGACGTCCGTGCCCCTCCTAAACCCTACCCCGAGCTACCCCTCCTCCACGAAACCATGCCCCATATAAAGCCCAACCTCTCCTCTTCCAACCCCCCCCCCCAAAACCCTACCCCAACTCCCAACATAGCTCGCCCCCTCGCCGTCCCGATCTCGCACCTGCCACCGCCGCCGGTGAGCCACCCCTGCCCCCAAGCTCCTCCAACCGAATCCCCTCAACCCCACGCACCGCTCTGACATCTTTTTATTGCCCAGGAACCAACAAAACTGCCGCCCCGATCATCACCGCACTTCGCCAGAGCCGCGGAGCACCCGAGCTTCGCCGTCATCGCCTCGGTCTCCTTCGACGTCCCCGAGCTCCAGCGACTCCACCATCGTCTCCGACTCGTTCCGCCGCGTCGCCCCGACTTCTCCGCCGTCGCCCCAGACCACCGGAGCCCCTCCGCCACCGACGCCCTAGCCGCCGCCATCATCTCCTTTCATCGCTTCCGACCGCTATAAACTCGAGCTCCCCTTTGCCGTCCCATTTCCAATCTACGGTTTAGATTAGATCTACGAAGGGGTACGGTTTTTTAGTTATAAACGGTTTTAGTTACAGTTTTATTCGGTTTAGATACCGATTCAGTTAGATCGGACCATTCTGGTTTTTCTGTTTGGCCGCGGGCACATCTTAGTTATATTACGCCTGAGCGCTGGATAGGCCAGTCGCGTCTGTTTTTCTTTTTCTTTTTAGTTTTATTTTATGTTTATATTAGAATAGTTCTATTTTTGTTTTAGCTATATCTTTTAGTTGGTTTATTGTTTTTAATTGATTCTTTTTTTTTGTTAGTTTACAGATTTCTTGTAGTTTCAGTAGAAAATATGTTTAGCCATGTTTAGATTAATAAAAATAGTTTTATATTAGTTTTAGTTAGATTAGTTTTTCTGCCATAAATTGAGCTAGAATAATTTTATTTTAGTGATTCTTTTTGCTACTACTCAATTTTGACCATGAATATCAGTAGGAACTTGTTCGGGTATTTTTATATTTAATTAAAATTAGTTTTAGTCGAAATCAAGCTTTTCTAGTTTTATTTAACTCGCTACTATTTTCCTACTGTTCTAGTTGCTAGATAATTTTATTTTTTCTATGTTATAATTTATTTTAGATTAATTTCTGTAGTTACAGAGGATGAACTTTTTGTCGGTGTCCAAAAGTAGGGGCTCTCCTTTTGACCCCTTTACTTGTGCACGGGCAGTCAGAGCCACGCGCCACAGCCGCACATAGCAGGGCAAAGGAGGGGGAGCCGGAGAGAAGCCGAAGGCACAAGATGATCGGCGCAATGACAAAGACCTAGACCACAGAGAGCAGATGCACGAAGCAGGTTCCCCCGGCAAGACCCTTGCCGAGGCAGCCTCAGCAGCCCCGACAAGCCCCTTGCCGGGGCGGCTCGCCCACAACAGCGGAGTGGGCCACCCTCGAACCCACGGTCCCCAACATCATCAACCACGTTGGGCCAGGGCTCGAGAGGCACCTTCATGGTGGCATGCAGATCTTTATGAAGACAAAGAATATTCAAGATCAGATGTGGATTGGGAGGCAACGATCCTCGACAAGATCCTTGCCGAGGAAACCCTCAAGACCCCCGGCAAGATCCTTGCCATGGATGACAGCGCGCCATGGCAAGACCCTTGCCGGGCCACCCGGCAAGGCCCCTGCCAAGGGCGTCAGTGGGGCCACTGCCAGGCCCGCGCCAACCAAGTCTCCACCGCCGTTCACATGCAGGTGCCAGCCCAACCAGCTGGGCAAGCGCCTGTGTGGCAACATGCAGCTTCCAAGACAACTCAGCACACGCCTACATGGCGGCATGCAGATTTTCGTAGAGGCTCCACCACCGCGCCACCTCAGCTGCTTGCCTGCCTACATGGCGCCACATGCATCGCTGGCCAGGGCGCGTGTCGAAGCGAGGAGAAGCAGCGACGGACGGGACGGGCCTCGCTCCCGTCCTGGATAAAGCAAGAGGACACCTAAGACACGCATTAAATGCGCCTTGTCCTGTAATACGAGCGATAAGCTCATAGCACTGTAGGCCTTTCCACCTCCTGTGTGCCACTGTGGCAGCCCCTTTCGACAATAAAAGGAGGCCCATGGCGTACTGGAGAGGGATTCGGCTCTTTGGAACCACGCATCCACCATAGCTAGTTCAAGAACTCAAGAACACTCAATACATCCACCAAAGCAGGACTAGTGTTTTATGCATCCTCGCGGCCTGAACCTGGGTAAACGATCCTTATGCTGGTTACTAATCATGCTCTTCTCACAATCCCGCGCCCCGCAACCGCAGAAGGGATCCTCATGATCCCATATGTGTCGTTTTCCACCGACATCTTTGGCGCGCCAGGTAGGGGTTGCACAATTGTGAGAATCTGGTCTAGTAGTTGGCCTAGCAGTTCCTCGTCGCCATGGCTCCTAAGAATAAGACGACCGTGGCGATCGGTTCGTCCGGGACCGAATTACCAGTACAGGTGTGGACCAGTAGCGGGCCAGTCGCGGAGAGAACCCATGGTGCGGCCCGCGAACATCCACTTCACCCTGGCAGTCCAGGCCTTGTGAGCGGCGTCGTTCGTATGCCAGGCGACGAGCCACGCGTCACAAGCTCCAGAGATGGAGTCGGGGCCCCCGCAGGCGGCGCGGGGCCCGCCAGGGGCGTCGTCGTGCCGCCAGACGACAGCGCGGCGACCTCCCAGACAACAACACCAGCGCCCACGGCGCGCTCTTCTCAGGTCGTGCGCGATTAACAGCGCCGCCCTGCTGGTGACCCTGGGCACCGCCCTGGGAAGAGTCCCACGCACCCTTCACATGATGAGGAGGGCTAGTATGCGCGCCGAGGTGCTGGCGAAGGTGGCTAACGGCTACGGGGCCGTGATGGGGCTCCTTCTAACGTGGTTAGAAGTCAAAGCGCATCGTGGTCCACACAGCTTTCGCCGCCGCCCACACCAGCAAAAGCCCTAGCACACGCGCAACTGCTCCTCGACTTTCCTCCCGCTGCGGAGAAGCTTGACGAATGGAGGGCCACCGTCCGGAGCCTTGTCAGCATCGCTAAGAATGACGAGCCACCGCATGCTAGTGGAGGTTGGGCCGGAGGCGATGCCGTCACGGTGCACTCCCCTCCTCCATCCCGGCCACCGCGGGTGTCAGTCCGTCGCGATGACGCTCGTGATGATATTTCCATAGCGTCCTCCGACCCGCGAACCTACCGCGACCAGCGTCAAGTTCCTCGGGAGCGAGCTCATGAAGATGCTCAAACCAGCATCGAGCACCGACGTGACGCGCGCCACCAGTCGGATAGGCGGGCAGGGCCCACTACGGACCACCCAACACCAGGAGGCTATGGTGGTCTACCCTATGAGGTGGGTTGTCCGGTCTTCACCCGTGAGTTGTGGAAGTTCTAGTGGCCCTCCCACCGCACGTTCAAGCTCGACGTTGGCGAGAAGTACAATGGCAAGACTCAGCCATCGGAGTTCCTCAGCATCTACACCATCACGATGCAAGCTGCTGGGCCCGCGATGATAAGGTGCTCGTGTGACGCCCCGAGACCGACGCTCCAGAAGACTTCCAGCTATTCCGAGATTTGTCGTGTGATTTGTTTTGTCCGTTGCATTCATCCTTGCATCATGTTGCATTTCATCATGCTCATCATGTGCATTGTGTGTTTCATGCATGATCACCCCTTGCATCACCCTTCCCCTCCTCCTATGGTCATTTGTATCTTCATCTTTCATCAGGACCTTTCTCCACGTGCAAACCTTATCACTTCTTCCTTTCTGTCAAATCTTGACTTTCATGCCAAGTGGCATTATTTGTGCCTCCATTAATGTTCATTTATTTCCTGGTGATCTTACTTCATGCCTTACCTCTCTGTCAAATATCATCCATTTTGGAGTTGTTTTGGTTGGGTTCAAAAATGGCTCAAGTTTGAATTTAATTCAAACTTGAATTATTTTTATACCTTTAAAAATGTCCAAATCATTTTATTCAAATTGTTCATAAATCCAGGATCTCAGATCTATTTCTGTCTCAGTCTACTTCCTTCCAGATCTTCCTGTGAATTTCTGCTCTTGTTATTTTGTCTGAAGAATTAAAGAAAGGAAATGAGGGAGAAAGGAAGCAGAGCAGCCCAGTAGCAGAAGCACCCACCAGGGCATCGGCCTCCCAGGCCGGCCCACTAAACCCCTAAGGCCCAGCCGGCCCCAGCTCCCTAAACCCTAGCTAGCCCGACCCGCATCTCTCTCGATTCCCCATCTCCCTCGATCCCCTCGTGCTTCCCTCGCGCCGCCGCGCCCGAACCCTCCTCACGCTCGATCCCATCTCCTCCCTAGCGCTCGCCTCCTCTCCTCTCGGTCCCTCGCCTCCCCTCCTCGTAGCGCTGCCGCCTCGTCTCCCCATCGCCATGGCAAGCACCACTGCACCCCCTCGCTCCCTCGCCCTCGCTCTACCCCGCGCCCGAGCGCCTCCTCCGCGAGCTCGCCTGCCCGCACGGCCATGGCGCTGCCGGCCTTCATGGTTTCCCGTCGCCCCTGCCTCTCAGCCTCCTGCGCGCCTCCCTCTGCTTCCTCACAACCGCGCCGCCCGCCTCTGACCACGACTCCGGCGCCTCTCCGTCACCGCTCCGTGCACCCCGGCCATCCTTCTGCGCCAAGTCCCGCCTGCCGGAGTCCCTGCGTCGCCCGCCGTCGTCCTTCGCCGTTGCGTCGGGCTCCTGGACCTCCGCTGCGAGCCCCATCGCCGCCTGTTCTGGCCGTCCCTGCATCGGACCCCGACGAGCTGGCTGCCCCGTTGGTCTTGCTGCCTTTGTCGTGGCCAGGTCAAGTCAGACACCCGGAGACCATCATTGATTTTCGCCAAGTACCGGGACGTCAGGACCCGTCAAGTTCATCTACGAACCGTGTACGACTACCGGCGCCGAAGTCCGCGAGTACCACTACGGTTGCGATGTACATCTACACCAAGACTGGACCGACAATTACCACGAGAACATTTGTACCTCTACCGTCGCCGTGGATCCGACAAGTACCCCTACAACAAGTGTACCTCTACCTCGTCTTCGGAATCACCAAGAACGCCAAGTACCCCTACGAACCGTGTACGACTACATCCGAGGTGGATTTCGTCAAGTACCCCTTCGGATGCGCCAAGTTCGTCTACATGGTCCGCCAAGTTCCTCTACCGATGACTCGAACGCCTACGAACCGTGTACAACTACCGTCGCCGTGTACAACTACTTCCACTACTACCGTCGCGGAACAACTACTTCCTCTACTTCCCTCGACGACCCGTGAACGACTACTTCCTCTCCGAACCGGTCCGCTTTGAAAATGCACGCTTCAAAGGTATAACCCCGAGACGCCGTCCGTGGACCGAATGCATGTGTTGTTTGAGATGCACCCGATGTTTGCACCGTGCCCGTTTGCTTCATGCACGTCCCTCCTCGTTTGCCATGCCATCGTCCCGTGGGAACCCGGTAACCGGGATCATCCCACCATCCTTTGCTTCCGCACACTTGCTCTTTTTCACCGGTATCTCCGTGAGCTACCGGAACCAATATGTTGCCGTGGCATCATTTTCGGATATGTTGTCGTGGCACCATTTCCTTTTCGTCGCCGTGGCACCCTTTTCGTTTCGCCGCCGTGGCACCCTTTTTGTTCCGCCATGGCGACAAATGCTTCATAACATGCTCTTGTCAACATTTTCATAATAATTGCATACAACTTGCATATGTCATCCGCATCATGATAACAACATTTAAAATGCTTAAAATGGTGTTTGCATTAAACTACTAAGTGACATGGGGACTTTCCGGAATTGTTGTTTGTTGTTTCCGGCCTCATTTAAAATTGCCTAGCTAGGTAGTTTAATTATGCTTCACCTCTTGCCATGTTTAACAACATTTAATATTGTTTGCTAGCTTAAACGAGATCAAACTAAATAATTGCATGTGGTGTTTTGTCAATATGCAACTCGTTGCATATTGAGCTCCACTTAACTTGTAGTATTGTTTGCCGCACTTTGCCATGCCATGCCTCATTAAACCGGTCATGCATCATACTTGTTTGTGCATCATGACATGCTTATGCTTGTGTGTTTACTATGTTGTTTGCTTCTTTCCGGTTTGCTTCTCTCGATAGCTTCGGTTTCGTTCCGGAGTTGTGAGGATTCGTTCGACTGCGTCCGTTTGTCTTCTTCATGGACTCCTTCTTCTTCCTAGCGGGATTTCAGGCAAGATGACCGCTACCCTGGACCTCACTACTATCATTGCTATGCTAGTTGCCTCGTTCTTTCGCTATGCTGCGCTACCTATTACCTGTTTGTCCAGCCATCCCAAATTGCCATGAACCTCTAACCTTTGACACCATTCCTAGCAAATCGTTGTTTGGCTATGTTCCCGCTTTTGCTCAGCCCCTCTTATAGCGTTGCTAGCTGCAGGTGAAGTTGAAGATTTCTCCATGGTGGACAGGATTTTGGTTGGGATATCACAATATCTCTTATATTATCAATGCATCTATATACTTGGTAAAGGGTGGAAGGCTCGGCCTTATGCCTGGTGTTTTGTTCCACTCTTGCCGCCCTAGTTTCCGTCATACCGGTGTTATGTTCCCGGATTTTGTGTCCCTAACGCGGTCGGGTGATTTATGGGACCCCCTTGACAGTTCGCTTTGAATAAAACTTGTCCAGCAAGGCCCAACATTGACTTTTACCATTTGCCTCACCACCACCTACTTTTCCCTTGGGAGTAATTAACCCAAGGGTCATCTTTATTATAGCCCCCCCGGGCCAGTGCTTGTCTAAGCGTTGGTCCAAACCAGAGCCACTTGCGGTGCCGCCCCTAGGCAACTTGGGGTTTCGTCGGTTGCCGTACGTAGTGTTCATCCGGTCGTGGCCTGAGACGAGATACGCGCGGCTACTATCAGGATGTCGGCACGCCGGGAGGTCTTGCTGGTCTTGTTTTACCATTGTCGAAATGTCTTGATGTACCGGGATACCGAGTCTGATCGGAGTTTTTCGATTGAAGGTCTATTCCTTCGATGATCGCGAGAGCCTGTCATGGGCTAAGTTGGGACACCCCTGCAGGGTTTAAACTTTCGAGAGTCGTGCCCACGGTTATGTGGAAGATGGGAATTTGTTAATGTCCGGTTGTAAATAACTTGACACCAGATCCGAATTAAAACGCATCAACCGTGTGTGTAGCCGTGATGGTCTCTTCTCGGCGGAGTCCGGGAAGTGAACACGGTCTTTGGGTTATGTTTGACGTAAGTAGGTGTTCAGGATCACCTCTTGATCATTGCTAGCTTCACGACCGTTCCTTTGTTTCTCTTCTCGCTCTCATTTGCGTATGTTAGCCACCATATCATGCTTAGCCGCTGCTGCAACCTCACCATTTTACCCCTTCCTTTCCCATTAAGCTTTGCTAGTCTTGATACCCATGGTAATGGGATTGCTGAGTCCTCGTGACTCACCAGATACTTCCAAAACCAGTTTGCAGGTGCCTATGTTACCGAGCAGGTGACGCAACCAAGCTCAAGGAGGAGCTCGATGGAGATCTTGCCCTTTGTGTTGTTTCGTTCTAGTTGATCAGTAGTGGAGCCCAGTTGGGGTCGATCGGGGACCTTTTGTCGCATTTGTGGTTCTTCTTTTATTTTGGTTCCGTAGTCGGACCTTGAGTGTATCTGGATGATGTAATGCTTTATTCATGTAATTGTGTGAAGTGGCGATTGTAAGCCAACTATGTATCTCTTTCCCTTATGTATTTCATGGGTTGTGTGAAGATTACCTCACTTGCAACATTGCTTTCAATGCGGTTATGCCTCTAAGTCGTGCTTCGACACGTGGGAGATATAGCAGCATCGAGGGCGTTACAAGTTGGTAATCAGAGCCTTCCCCGACCTTAGGAGCCCCATTGCTTGATCGTTTTTAGCGGCCGAGTTGTGTCTAGAAAAATGTTTTGAGTCATTTAGGATTATATATCGGAGAGTTAGGAATTCTTTTTACTCCTCAGTCCTTTCGTCGCTCTGGTGAGGTCTCCTGACGTAGAGTTTTGACTCTTCTCTTCTCAAATTTCACTAAAAAAAATTTTAGGATCACGCGGGTATCTTAGAATTGTTCCGATGGTTTTATGATGACAACATTGTCTTGGTGCCTCCCGTCAGCAGGGGTTTTTTTTTAGTGGAGGTGTCCCGGGGAGTTGAGCTCTGAGGTGTTGTCGTCATAATTTTATCGTTGCAGTTCTGGAATACCTGAGTTTAGTAAGCCGACATCGAAAATCTCTTTTATGCAGTTGTTGGTGAGATAACCCCGCTAACCCAGTACTGAGGTGAGTACGGGAGTATTGCCATGACTTGTATAACGGATGCTTTTCGAAGGTTGAGGTACACGATTTCCGAAGGTTTCTTGGTTATGTGTTGACGGATGGATACAGCTGGATGTAGGGATTGTTAGTTTGGGTGAGATATATTGCTTCCCCTGTGTCCCCAACACCAGATTGCATAACCAGAAAGTTTCGGGAGTTTTATAGGTGGGAATTCAAGTAGCTCCTAGAATATCTTTTCGACAAATGCATGATATGGGATTGGGTAAATCTCTATCATATGTATTTGTTCCGGCTTATCCTGCAAGCCAAATCCTTTGCTTTGTTTTATTTGTGGTATTCGAGTTGCTTCGAAGTCAAATGTTGAATCCATACCTTTCCTATACGGTGTTCTCATATTGCTATGTGAATACTAATCCTTTTGATCATTGATTCTGTCATGTCAATTCTTTTCCAACCGGTGCGCTTCTCTTCGAGATGATTCCATCATTCTCCCCATCCGCAAGATAAATTCTACGTTTTCTCAACGGTGTTTGTTTCATCCCAAGTTGTCTTTGTTTTTCCCCACCCTCCCACCCCTTTTTCTTCAAGGACTTAGATTTCTTTACCAAGTATCCTTTTATTTTTGTGAAGTTTCTCCATTCTTTTCCATCAATGTTCTTACCTGGTGGTTCTCAAGAAGATGTTCTACTAGTTCGTCATTCCTCATTCCTTTCTCTTCTCCGGTGGATTCAAGTCAAGTTTTGTTGATCATACCTTTATCCTCATTTCAATGTCTTCTTATACCGGTGCACCTCATTATCATTCTACTTCTCGCTATTTGTTATTCCGGAGTGCTCAAGATATCTCGAAGATTCGTGTTTCCACTCTGCATTCGTTCAAGCTCTTTCGAGATTGGTATCTCATTCAAGTCATTTAATTCAACCGGTGCAACATCTCTTTTAAATCTTTTCAACGGTGTTCTTTTGAGTGGGCCCTAACCCACAGGTCTTTTCCCAGGATCTTACCTGACTCTTCTAATTATTCCGGAGCCATTCCCAAATTCTTTTCAGGTGTGACGTAAGAATGAATTTCCATCAGTCACATGCCTTCTCCAAGATCTTTCAAATTATTTTTTTCATTGTTGGCTCAACAACCTTGTTCTTTTTCATTCTCCCGGATTATCTCATATAATTCATGGCAGTTCTCATCTTCATTCTCAACATTTGAAGACCGAAGTAGGATTTCTCTTAAATCTTGTCCGTTCTCTTGAAGATTCATGGTTCTAGCTTGATGCCATCCTCTCATAATTGTTTTCGATTGTGAAAATTCTTTTCACCCATCTGGAGCATTTCATGAGTTGTTTCCATTTTTTCCTCCGAAGGCCATCATGTCATAATTCTTCATTCTCAGCGTGTAGCTATCGTTCTCCAAATCTTACCGATGATTCGTTCAAATATCCTCTAATCAGTTCATGTTCTCTTCGTTCTCATGTATTTAAACCCCCTCAAGTATCTTCATTCATTTTCCAATTCTTCCCAATGAATTGTGCCTTTGTTACTTTCATTTTAAATTCTTATGGTGGTTCGTTCGAGATCCCTCTTCCTTTGCTACCGCATCTATTCATTCATTGTTTCCAAATCCTACCGGTGGTTCGTTGAAGACCTTCCCAAGCTTGCGCTATATTCCTCTTAATCCTTTCTACCAGAATAAGTAATATTCAAAATCCATTGCTTGCCATCAATTTAATTTGATGAAGGATAAGCATACAATAAATCTTATTCTTATTTCCTCGAGGTGATTCAAGTATTTTCTTCCGGAGATTATTCATGACGAATAAATTCTTGTTTACAAGTGATTCATCTTTCTTTCTGGAGTTGTTCATCATATCACATTCTCGGCTAGAGATGCTTCATCTTTTCTTTTCCGGAGTTCCAAGTTTTCCGCATTATCGTCGCGAAGCTCATTCTAAATCATTGCAAGGTACACCTTGTGTTTTCAACTTCTCCTTCTTTCCACCATCCTTTTAATACCGGAGTTTCTTCATGGTGGTTCCTCAAGGATTCTTTTCATTCTGCAGTTGTTCTTCAAGATTTCTCTCGTAGTTATGATCCGCCAAGCTATACTCTCAAAATTAAACATGGTGCTCAACACATGTTTTGTTTTGAGGAGTTCAAGCATTCTTCATCTTGCATTCCAAAGTGCAATTCCTTCTATCTTATCTTTTGAGATGGTGTTACGTCACTCTTGACAATTTCCTTCATGTTTCATGATTCATATTGTTGTCAAGAATGAGGTATTTTAAATTCATCAGTCTCTTCATTGGAGTTATTTTGTGTCATATTTCACCTAAAGCCTTTCCTTAAGGGTTGTTGCTATTTGTGGTGATTATGCATGACCCAAGCTTGCTCTCTATTCACTTGGTGGAAGAAGTTTCTCTTATCTTCATTGATCTCAACCAATCAATTGTTTCCATTAGTGGCCGGTTGTCACCTCATCATTTTGAGATGTTTGCCATAAGCCCACAACAAGCTTGTGCTTCTCGTTGTTGATTTTCCAACAACTCCGTTCGATTCTTCTTTGCAAAGATGTTTTCCAAATTCAATGGTGGTAGAAGTTGGCATTTTCTTCTCCATTCTGTTATTCCAATGATCTATCTTCTATTCTTTCTTCCAGAGGAATTGTGATGTTGCTCTTTTCACTCATCATCTCGAATTGTGAAGATCATGCTCTTTCCTTGCTTTTCCTTTCAACCGGAGTGTTGTGTTCTCATTCAAGTTCTTTCATTTTATCAAGTTTTGCCTCTCTTTTCAACCAGAGTGCTGTCTGAAATCCTTCTTACCCTTTATGCCATTCTTTCAATAATTCCGGATGCAGTGTGTTGTTGATTTCATCAAGTATCCTCTCATCTTGTCAAGTTCATGTTCAATTCCTTCCATTTACAGTCGGAGTACTGCCCAAATTATATCAATCTTATTCCTCCTCTATCTAGTTTTAACCAGAGTGGTTTCAATATCTATCTTATCACTAAACCTCTTGGTTCTCGTCGTATCCCATGTTCCTCTTCTAATAGAGTGCTTTCAACTTTGTTCATCTTTGTTGTTTTCTTTCTTTCATTTTGTTCGACCCCTCAAGGTTCGTGGTTTCACTCATTCGTCAAAGAAGCAACTTAGTTTTACCTCTTCTCTTCCTCTTCCGTTTTCCCTCCGGTGCCATCCTAGATCTCGGGACGAGATCCTCTTGTAGTGGTGGAGTGTTGTGACGCCCCGAGACCGACGCTCCAGAAGACTTCCAGCTATTCGGAGATTTGTCGTGTGATTTGCTTTGTCCGTTGCATTCATCCTTGCATCATGTTGCATTTCATCATGCTCATCATGTGCATTGTGTGTTTCATGCATGATCACCCCTTGCATCACCCTTCCCCTCCTCCTATGGTCATTTGTATCTTCATCTTTCATCAGGACCTTTCTCCACGTGCAAACCTTATCACTTCTTCCTTTCTGTCAAATCTTGACTTTCATGCCAAGTGGCATTATTTGTGCCTCCATTAATGTTCATTTATTTCCTGGTGATCTTACTTCATGCCTTATACCTCTCTGTCAAATATCATCCATTTTGGAGTTGTTTTGGTTGGGTTCAAAAATGGCTCAAGTTTGAATTTAATTCAAACTTGAATTATTTTTATACCTTTAAAAATGTCCAAATCATTTTATTCAAATTGTTCATAAATCCAGGATCTCAGATCTATTTCTGTCTCAGTCTACTTCCTTCCATATCTTCCTGTGAATTTCTGCTCTTGTTATTCTGTCTGAAGAATTAAAGAAAGGAAATGAGGGAGAAAGGAAGCAGAGCAGCCCAGCAGCAGAAGCACCCACCAGGGCATCGGCCTCCCAGGCCGGCCCACTAAACCCCTAAG
Organism: Triticum timopheevii; assembly: GCA_963921465.1. NCBI lineage: Eukaryota > Viridiplantae > Streptophyta > Magnoliopsida > Poales > Poaceae > Triticum > Triticum timopheevii. Next base: position 212,540,791 of record OY997266.1, on the reverse strand, counting down.
GCCCAGCCGGCCCCAGGTCCCTAAACCCTAGCTAGCCCGACCCGCATCTCTCTCGATTCCCCATCTCCCTCGATCCCCTCGTGCTTCCCTCGCGCCGCCGCACCCGAACCCTCCTCACGCTCGATCCCATCTCCTCCCTAGCGCTCGCCTCCTCTCCTCTCGGTCCCTCGCCTCCCCTCCTCGTAGCGCTGCCGCCTCGTCTCCCCATCGCCATGGCCAGCACCACTGCACCCCCTCGCTCCCTCGCCCTCGCTCTACCCCGCGCCCGAGCGCCTCCTCCGCGAGCTCGCCTGCCCGCACGGCCATGGTGCTGCCGGCCTTCATGGTTTCCCGTCGCCCCTGCCTCTCAGCCTCCTGCGCGCCTCCCTCTGCTTCCTCACAACCGCGCCGCCCGCCTCTGACCACGACTCCGGCGCCTCTCCGTCACCGCTCCGTGCACCCCGGCCATCCTTCTGCGCCAAGTCCCGCCTGCCGGAGTCCCTGCGTCGCCCGCCGTCGTCCTTCGCCGTCGCGTCGGGCTCCTGGACCTCCGCTGCGAGCCCCATCGCCGCCTGTTCTGTCCGTCCCTGCATCGGACCCCGATGAGCTGGCTGCCCCGTTGGTCTTGCTGCCTTTGTCGTGGCCAGGTCAAGTCAGACACCCGGAGACCATCATTGATTTTCGCCAAGTACCGGGACGTCAGGACCCGTCAAGTTCATCTACGAACCGTGTATGACTACCGGCGCCGAAGTCCGCGAGTACCACTACGGTTGCGATGTACATCTACACCAAGACTGGACCGACAATTACCGCGAGAACATTTGTACCTCTACCGTCGCCGTGGATCCGACAAGTACCCCTACAACAAGTGTACCTCTACCTCGTCTTCGAAATCACCAAGAACGCCAAGTACCCCTACGAACCGTGTACGACTACATCCGAGGTGGATTTCGTCAAGTACCCCTTCGGATGCGCCAAGTTCGTCTACATGGTCCGCCAAGTTCCTCTACCGATGACTCGAACGCCTACGAACCGTGTACAACTACCGTCGCCGTGTACAACTACTTCCACTACTACCGTCGCGGAACAACTACTTCCTCTACTTCCCTCGACGACCCGTGAACGACTACTTCCTCTCCGAACCGGTCCGCTTCGAAAATGTACGCTTCAAAGGTATAACCCCGAGACGCCGTCCGTGGACCGAATGCATGTGTTGTTTGAGATGCACCCGATGTTTGCACCGTGCCCATTTGCTTCATGCACGTCCCTCCTCGTTTGCCATGCCATCGTCCCGTGGGAACCCGGTAACCGGGATCATCCCACCATCCTTTACTTCCGCACACTTGCTCTTTTGCACCGGTATCTCCGTGAGCTACCGGAACCGATATGTTGCCGTGGCATCATTTTCGGATATGTTGCCGTGGCACCATTTCCTTTTCGTCGCCGTGGCACCCTTTTCGTTTCGCCGCCGTGGCACCCTTTTTGTTCCGCCATGGCGACAAATGCTTCATAACATGCTCTTGTCAACATTTTCATAATAATTGCATACAACTTGCATATGTCATCCGCATCATGATAACAACATTTAAAACGCTTAAAATGGTGTTTGCATTAAACTATTAAGTGACATGGGGACTTTCCGAAATTGTTGTTTGTTGTTTCCGGCCTCATTTAAAATTGCCTAGCTAGGTAGTTTAATTATGCTTCACCTCTTGCCATGTTTAACAACATTTAATATTGTTTGCTAGCTTAAACGAGATCAAACTAAATAATTGCATGTGGTGTTTTGTTAATATGCAACTCGTTGCATATTGAGCTCCACTTAACTTGTAGTATTGTTTGCCGCACTTTGCCATGCCATGCCTCATTAAACTGGTCATGCATCATACTTGTTTGTGCATCATGACATGCTTATGCTTGTGTGTTTACTATGTTGTTTGCTTCTTTCCGGTTTGCTTCTCTCGATAGCTTCGGTTTCGTTCCGGAGTTGTGAGGATTCGTTCGACTGCGTCCGTTTGTCTTCTTCATGGACTCGTTCTTCTTCCTAGCGGGATTTCAGGCAAGATGACCGCTACCCTAGATCTCACTACTATCATTGCTATGCTAGTTGCCTCGTTCTTTCGCTATGCTGCGCTACCTATTACCTGTTTGTCCAGCCATCCCAAATTGCCATGAACCTCTAACCTTTGACACCATTCCTAGCAAACCGTTGTTTGGCTATGTTCCCGCTTTTGCTCAGCCCCTCTTATAGCGTTGCTAGCTGCAGGTGAAGTTGAAGATTTCTCCATGGTGGACAGGATTTTGGTTGGGATATCACAATATCTCTTATATTATCAATGCATCTATATACTTGGTAAAGGGTGGAAGGCTCGGCCTTATGCCTGGTGTTTTGTTCCACTCTTGCCGCCCTAGTTTCCGTCATACCGGTGTTATGTTCCCGGATTTTGCGTCCCTAACGCGGTCGGGTGATTTATGGGACCCCCTTGACAGTTCGCTTTGAATAAAACTTGTCCAGCAAGGCCCAACATTGACTTTTACCATTTGCCTCACCACCACCTACTTTTCCCTTGGGAGTAATTAACCCAAGGGTCATCTTTATTATAGCCCCCCCGGGCCAGTGCTTGTCTAAGCATTGGTCCAAACCAGAGCCACTTGCGGTGCCGCCCCTAGGCAACTTAGGGTTTCGTCGGTTGCCGTATGTAGTGTTCATCCGGTCGTGGCCTGAGACGAGATACGCGCGGCTACTATCAGGATGTCGGCACGCCGGGAGGTCTTGCTGGTCTTGTTTTACCATTGTCGAAATGTCTTGATGTACCGGGATACCGAGTCTGATCGGAGTGTTTCGGGTGAAGGTCTATTCCTTCGATGATCGCGAGAGCCTGTCATGGGCTAAGTTGGGACACCCCTGCAGGGTTTAAAATTTCGAGAGCCATGCCCGCGGTTATGTGGCAGATGGGAATTTGTTAATGTCCGGTTGTAGATAACTTGACACCAGATCCGAATTAAAACGCATCAACCGTGTGTGTAGCCGTGATGGTCTCTTCTCGGCGGAGTCCGGGAAGTGAACACGGTATTTGGGTTATGTTTGACGTAAGTACGTGATGGTAGCTTCACGACCGTTCCTTTGTTTCTCTTCTCGCTCTCATTTGCGTATGTTAGCCACCATATCATGCTTAGCCGCTGCTGCAACCTCACCATTTTACCCCTTCCTTTCCCATTAAGCTTTGCTAGTCTTGATACCCATGGTAATGGGATTGCTGAGTCCTCGTGACTCACCAGATACTTCCAAAACCAGTTTGCAGGTGCCTATGTTATCGAGCAGGTGACGCAACCAAGCTCAAGGAGGAGCTCGATGGAGATCTTGCCCTTTGTGTTGTTTCGTTCTAGTTGATCAGTAGTGGAGCCCAGTTGGGGTCGATCGGGGACCTTTTGTCGCATTTGTGGTTCTTCTTTTATTTTGGTTCCGTAGTCAGACCTTGAGTGTATCTGGATGATGTAATGCTTTATTCATGTAATTGTGTGAAGTGGCGATTGTAAGCCAACTATGTATCTCTTTCCCTTATGTATTACATGGGCTGTGTGAAGATTACCTCACTTGCGACATTGCTTTCAATGCGGTTATGCCTCTAAGTCGTGCTTCGACACGTGGGAGATATAGCCGCATCGAGGGCGTTACAGCTCGCCAATTACTTCCCGTTGGCACTCAAGCCCAATGTTATGTCATGGTTGATGCACTTGCCGGTGGACTCCATTTCTTCTTGGGCGAATCTATGTCATAAGTTTGTTGGCGCCTTTACTGGAGGCCACCAAGCTCATGGCCAGGCGAGCGACTTGCAAATCATCGCCCATAAATAAGGAGAAAACTTGCGTAAGTACATCCAAAGGTTTAGCCGAGTGCAGTACTACATTCCCGAGGTTTGTACTGCCGTCGTGATCAGTGCATTCCAACAGAATGTGCGCAACCGCAAGATGCGCGAGGAGCTGGTGATGAACAAGGTCAAGGATGTGGCCGAGCTTTATGTTCGTGCCGATTGGTGCGCTCGCGCTGAAGAGGGAAGGAAGTACCCCAGCGAAGACACCGGCGCGGAAACCGACTCCACGGATGATACGGCCACCCCGGCGAAGAAGGGTCGGCGCCGTAACAGGAAGCGCAAGGGCAAGACCGTGCTTGCGGTCGAGGGATCCGACAATACCGGCACCACCAAGAAACCCAAAGTGAGTGACCCCGGAAAGGAGGTTGCCGGGTGTGCCTCTTGCCGGGCCTTGGCAGCTGCCGATAAGCCAGGGGGCTAAGCAGTATTGCAAGATCCACTGCACCAAGGGCCATGACCTTCAGAACTGTCGGCAAGTGGAGCTGCTTGCTGAGAAGCAGAAAGCCGAGTATGAGCGGTGGGACAAGGAAAAGGGCCAAGAGGGTGCCGAAGGATCCGGCAAGAAGCATGGCGGCCAAGGAGGACACCGCGGCAAAGATAATCAGAAGGAGAGGCCCGCCCGGGGCCGCGACAAGAAGTAGGAAGATGATGATCGGGACGAGGACGATGAGTCCGGCGACCATGAGTTCCGGAAAGCCACAGAAGCCATGTGCGTCGATGGTGGCGCCTCGCTGCATACGTCCCACCGCCAGCTCAAGCAGTGGGCGCGTGAGATCACGGTGGTGGAGCCGTCATTCGACGCACGGAAGCCACTGAAGTGGTCCGGCACGCCTATCATCTTCGACACCGAGGACCATCCTGACCGCACTACTGTGGTCGGGTGCTTGCCATTGTTGGTTTCACCAACAATCTGCAACCTCAAGGCAACGAAGATGCTGGTCGACGATGGGGCCAGTCTGAACTTGATCTCGCCTGTTGTGATCAAGAGGCTGCAGATCCCTGATGGAGACCTCGAGGAGACGGGCACGTTCCAAGGGGTCAACCCAGGGAGGAGCCAGCCGAAGAGAAAGGTCACGCTGCCCGTGACGTTCGGAGGCGAGCTGAACTACAGGACAGAGAGGATTGTCTTTGATGTAGCCTAGATCTCCTTGCCCTACAACGGGATCCTCGGCCACCCGACACTAGCCAAGTTCATGGTGGCTTCACATTATGCCTACAACACGCTGAAGATGCCTGGGCCGATGAACATCATCACCGTCCCCTCCGACAAGAAAGACGCATTGATTTGCGCCGACCAACTCTATCGGGAAGTAGTTGCAGCAGGAACCTGCTCCTGCCGACGGATTCCCAGGAGGGAAAAAGACCGGCGAGACCCCTCGCACCCACTCCGGCAAGCGCACCTCTTCGGGGTGTTGCGCTCCTGTTGAGGACGTGCCAGAGAGCTCCACCGGCAAGAGCAAGAAGTCCAGAGCTGCACCACCAGAGACCAAGAAGGTGCCTGTCAAGGAGGGCGGCACGGGGGGAGCTTTTACCATAAACTCCACTCTCGACAGCAAATAGGAAAGTGAGCTCGTCACTTTCCTGCGGGCGAGTGTCAATGTGTTTGCATGGCAAGCTTCCGACATCCCCGGCGTTCCCTGGGACGTGAGTGAGCACCATCTTGCTGTTTGTCCTCATGCACGGCCCGTCAAGCAGAAGGTTAGGAAGCAAGCTATGGAGAGGCAGGACTTCATCATGGAGGAGATCAGAAAAGTAGAGGTGACAGGCTTGGTAAGGGGGGTGCTCCATCCGACGTGGTTGGCCAACCCGGTAGTGGTGCGCAAGGCAAACGGGAAGTGGAGACTGTGTATTGATTACACAGACATCAATAAAGCTTGTCCAAAGGATCCTTTCCCGTTACCGTGCATCGACCAGATTATTGACTCCACGACTGGGTGTGACCTGTTATTATTCCTCGACGCCTACTCAGGGTACCACCAGATCTTCATGACAAAAGAAGACGAGGAGAAGACGTCATTCATCACCCCATGTGGTACATATTGCTTTTTACGGATGCCTTTTGGGTTGAAGAGTGATGGCTCAACCTTTGCAAGAGCAGTCCAAATTGGTTTTGAGCCCCAGCTACATAGAAATATGGAAGCCTATATGGATGACATAGTGGTCAAAACCAAGGACAAAGCAACACTTGTGCAAGATCTGGAGGAAACATTTGCGAACCTGCACAAGATCAACCTCAAGTTGAACCCTGAGAAGTGTGTCTTCGGTGTCCCATCCAGCAAGCTTCTCGGATTCTTTGTGTCACGGCGTGGGATTGAGGCAAACCCAGATAAGATCAAGGCCATCGAGCAGATTGAAGCACCTAAATGAATTAAGGACGTGCGTCGGCTCACTGGCTGCGTTGCCGCCATGAGCAGATTCATCTCCAAGTCCGCGGAGCGTGCCCTTCCCTTTTTCAAGATCTTGAAGAAGACGGGCCCAATGGAGTGGACCCCAGAGGCCGAGGCAGTGCTCTAGGATTTGAAGAAGTACCTCTCCTCTACCCCAGTGCTGGTTGCGCCTAGACCCCAAGAACCGTTGCTCCTGTTCCTAGCGGCAAGGAATCAGGTGGTTAGCGCCGCACTAGTGGCATAGAGAGAGGTCGGCGAAGAGGTAGCGGCAGCGGCAGAGTCAGCGGATGGCGAGCCAGAACCCTCCCCGGCAGAGGCTGACGCGAGTGCGATAGGGCCCGCGCGACTGGGTGAAGTGGCACAGAAGAAGAAAATGGTGCAACACCCAGTTTACTTTGTCAGCTCCCTCTTGCAGGGGGCTAGGTCCAGGTACTCAGGTGTGCAAAAATTGCTCTTCGGCCTCCTCATGGCCTCGAGGAAGTTGCGTCATTACTTCCAAGAGCACGAGACCAGCATGGTCACCCGCCTCCCATTGCAACGGATACTACATAACCCAGATTCAACGGGCAGGATCGTGGAATGGGCCCTGGAGCTCTCAAGTTTTGGTTTAAAGTTCGAAAGCACCTCGACGATTCAGAGCAGAGTCTTGGCGGAGTTCATTGCAGAATGGACCTCAACGCCCGACAAAGAGGTACAGGAGACCGCTCTCCCTGGCAAGGAAACGAGCCGCAACTGGATCATGTACTTTTATGGGGCTTTTTTGCTGCAAGGCGCCAATGCTGGTGTGCTGCTTGTCGCACCCACTAGAGAGCACCTCAAGTATGTCGTCCAAATGCACTTTCCTTGGGAGATGTCGACTAACAACACCGCCGAGTACGAGGGCTTGCTTGCCGGTCTGAGGATTGCGGCAGACCTCGGAGTCAAAAAGATCATCGTCAGGGGTGACTCGCAGCTCGTCGTCAGGCAGATCAACAAAGATTATCAAAGCCCATTGATGGAACCTTACGTGGATGAAGCGAGGAAATTGGAGGAGCGCTTTGACACTATACGAGCAGAGCATGTCCCTTGGACAGAAAACGACATCGCCGACTACCTTTCAAAGCGCGCTGCCCTCAAGCTACCCGTGGAACCAGGTACTTTTGTGCTCGGTTAACTCAACCATCTGTCGAACCGTCAAGCGGGCAGAACAAGCGGAGGAAGCTAGGCCCCGGAAAATACTGCCCCACCGAGCTCCTCGAAGCCGCTGGCGAAGATGTTGCCGTGGATACCGATCCTGCCGCGGGGCAACCAACTCCGGCAGGGCCTCAGGCCATAGCCGTAGAGACGACCGCTCCCGTGGCAGAAGAGATGCCTTTGGTCCTTGTCGTAGAGCCACGGGCTCCGGCATGGGCACAACACACCGTCCAATTCCTCCAAAAACGAGAGATACCTGAAGAGCAGGAAGAAGCAGAGAGAGTAGCCCGCCGGTCTGCTCTGTACCAATTTGTTGACAACGTCTTGTACAGAAAAAGACCGAATGGGGTGAAATTGAAGTGCATCTCCCAGGAGGAAGGACTAGAGTTGTTGGCAAAGATACATGGAGGCATATGTGGCTCCCACATAGGGTCGAGGGCCCTTGCTGGCAAGGTTTTCCGGCAAGGTTTCTTCTTGCCCACTGCCCTCCAGGATGCGACGACACTAGTAACCAAGTGTGAAGTGTGCCAGTTCAATTCAAAGAAGCTTCATCAACCAGCTCAAGCCCTTAAAACCAGCCCTCTCTCCTGGCCCTTCTCAGTCTGGGGGCTCGACATATTGGGCCCTTTTCCTCGTGCCGTTGGGGGCTTTGAGTACTTGTACGTTGCAATCGACAATTTCACAAAGTGGCTAGAGGTGGAAGCAGTGAGGAAGGTGACAGTGCAGTCAGCCATCAAGTTCTTCAAGGGGCTAGTTTGCCGTTTTGGGGTACCCAACAGGATCATCACCGACAACAGCACACAGTTCACAAGACACGCCTTCATGCAGTACATTGAGGATCTCGGCAGCAAGGTCTGTTTTGCTTCTGTGGCACACCCAGGAAGCACAAGCCAAGCAGAGAGAGGAAACGCTGTAGTTCTGCGAGACTTAAGAACGAAGACTTTCGACAGGCTGCGCAAGAGTGGAAGGCGCTGGATTAATGAGTTGCCGGTGGTTCTTTGGTCGATCAGAATGACGCCAAATCGAGCCACCGGCCAGACACCCTTTGCCCTGGTCTACGGGGCAGAAGCAGTTCTCCCCACGGAACTCATATACGGGTCACCTCGAATGCTCTCTTATGATGAGCTTGAGCAAGAGTGATTGCGGCAAGATGACGCAACGCTCCTTGAGGAAGATCGTCTCAGGGCGGCTGTGAGAGCAGCACGCTACCAGCAAGCCTTGCGCTGCTACCATAGCCACAAAGTTCATGCCCGGAGCTTTGAGGAAGGCGACCTTGTTCTTCGGCACGTTCAGTCGGCCAAGAATTCCAACAAGTTGACGCCAAAGTGGGAAGGCCCTTATCGGGTAACACAACTCACCAGGCCCGGCGCAGTCTGCCTGGAGATTGAAGATGCCATTCCAGTGAGCAACTCCTGGAACATCGAGCATCTTCACAAGTTTTACCCATAAGGCGCGGCTGCAGGGCCTCCCGGCAAGCCACCTTTTGTACAAGCCTTGCCGGCAAGGCATGTAACCTTTTGTACAAAGCCAGGCGCAGACCCTGAGCATAAATAAACTAAGCGTTGGCGCCCTAAGTTATAGCATGCATGCTAGGTCGAGTCTCTTCCTCAGTTAGGGTTGATAGTGCTTAGCGACGGCTGACCCCTATCTTAGAGGTCGAGTGCGCGTCTCTCTATTCTTTTCTGTCCTCTTTGGTTCACAGGGCACATGAGCACTTCTTCTGAGCTATTTATAAGAAAGGGAACGGACCAGCGTCCCAACCCCGGCAAACCAAAGTTGTCGGGGGCTCCAAGTAAAGGATCCAACTGCGGCAAGCCAAGGTTGCCAGGGGCTGCAGATCCAGATAATTATTTTATCCTCTATCACGCATTTAGATATGGAACTGGGATATGTGAAACCTCGTCTTATTTCTGGGCTACTGTGCTCCCCCTTTTCTATACCCAAGGATTATCTCCTGGGTCCGGATTTGGTTCTAGTCGCGGCAGCAAGGAAATGGAACGAGGGGCCTAAGCCCGCTTCATCCCCGACAAACATCCCTTTTTCATTAAAACATCCCGTACAGGTACAGTTCATACGGAGTGAAAAACATGAGCAAGAGGATTACAAGTTCTAAATTTAAGGAAGGCCGGAAGGCTTACAAACTAAAAAGAGATAAGATGCCCACAATCCCTTTCTTGTCCCTCTCCTCAGGAGGCAGGTGAAGGAAGCGAAAAGGGGCAAAAGGGGCGCCTAGGCGAGCTACAAGCGACACAAAGCACCAAGAGAACATCTTGATGGCCGTCCAAAGGTTGGCTGGTGATGACAGCGCCGGAGGAAGAGCTCAAAGACGAGGGTGATGTCAACAATATTAGCCTATGCCAACTTACATCCAATTGAATATATATCTCATGATCTTTCAAACACGAGGGGCTTGCCAAATGATAAAATGAAAAAGGGAAAGGTGAGGATCACCTTGACTCAAGCATAAAGCAGAGGTTGTCATGCGCGTTTAGGGTTGATGCACAAAATCTTAATGCAAAAGAACGTCACTTTATATTGCCCCTTGTATGTAAACCTTTATTATGCAGTCTGTTGCTTTTATTACTTCCACAACAAGTTCGTACAAACTTTATTTTCTCTGCACTAATAAGTCATACATATTTAGAGAGCAATTTCTATTGCTTGCATCGATGGCAACTTACTTGAAGGATCTTACTCAATCCATAGGTAGGTATGGTGGACTCTCATGGAAAAACTAGGTTTAAGGATATTTGGAAGCACAAGTAGTATCTCTACTTGGTGCAAGGACTTTGGCTAGCATGAGGGGGAAAGGCAAGCTCAACATGTTCGGAGGGTCAATGACAATATACTTTAACTAAGATGTCGAAAAACATAAACCATTACGTTGTCTTCCTTGTCCAATATCATCTCTTTTAGCATGTCGTACTTAATGAGTACTTCACAATCATAAAAGATGTCCAAGATAATATATTTATATGTGAACCCCTCTTTCCTTATCACTTCCTATTAATTGCAACGATGACCAAGGCTACGTTCATCAACTCTCAACAATTTTTATGCCTCATACTTTCTATGTGTGAAGTTATCACTATTCATAGGACCAATATGAAATCTTTTATTCTTTCTACTTTCCCAAGATCATAGCAACATAGCAAAGCCCTTGACTCAACACTAATCTTTATTATAGATAGCACACGGACTCGATTAAATAAAGAGATCACAATGCAAAACTCAAAACTACTTAATATCAAAACTTCAAGCTACTAGATCAAGATACTACTAAAAGGATCGAACTAAATAAAACAGTAAAGATAGGAGTGTGATGGTGATACAATACCGGGGCACCTCCCCCAAGCTTGGCAGTTGCCAAGGGGAGTGCCCATACCCATGTGATTATTTCTCCTTCTTCACGGTTGGTGTTATGATCTTCTTGGCGATGATGCCCTTCAGGATACGGTTCTCCTCCTCGAGCTTATTGACTTGTTGTTTGAGGTCCTTAATTTCTTTACGGAGCTTGCCCGTAACAGCCAAAGCTCCTTTTACCCAAGGATGCTGCATAGCTTCTAGAGAACACGTGAAACTCTTTTTCATACTTTCATAAGAAAGAAATCTAGAGTTGGAAGGGATGACCGAAGCAGGGACAGCCAGGCTAGGTAGTTCCCCCATAGTGAATTCTGCTCGGAGACGAGAGGTAACTTCTTGATCTTCCTCCATGGCATCTATCCTTTTCAAATCAGCCTCCATGTCTTCCTCCGTTGATGGTCCAAAGTGATAGGCTTCGCTATTTGCTCCTGGACCTGGCGTTGGGTGAGACACCCGACTCTCCCCAACTGACTCCTGAGAAGACATCTTGCTTTATTCTGCAACCGGAACAGCTCTAAACGAAAACAGAGGATATTTGCGTGATACGGTGGTAAAAACCTTCGGAAGTATATATAATGAATTTTTACCGACCAAAATACGCAATGTGCAAGAAAACGGAGTTCGGGAGGCACACGAGGTGCCCACGAGACAGGGGGCGCGCCCTTTCGGACTACTTCTTTCTTCCTAAAATTCTTAAATAATCCAAAACTGATAAAAATTGCCTTTAGAGTTGTTTTTGAGTCGGTTTACTTACCGTACCACATACCTATACCTTTTCGGAGTCTGGAACGTTCTGGAAAGTGTACCTTATGTATTCCTCAGGAGTCACGGATTCAATAATATTAGTTTCAACATTGATAGGATTACCTGAAATATAATGTTTAATTCTTTGACTGTTTACAACCCTCGGATTTGTGCCTTCGAAGTTGTTGATTTTTATAGCACCAGAACGATAGACCTCCTTGATAACGTAGGGACCTTCCCATTTTGAGAGAAGTTTTCCTGCAAAAAATCTTAAACGAGAGTTGACTAATAACACGTAATCTCCTAGGTTAAACTCACGCTTTTGTATCCTCTTATCATGCCAGCGTTTGACTTTTTCTTTGAAAAGCTTGGCATTCTCATATGCCTGGGTTCTCCATTCATCAAGTGAGCTAATATCAAACAACCTCTTCTCATCGGCAAGTTTGAACTCATAATTGAGCTCTTTAATAGCCCAATATGCTTTATGTTCAAGTTCAAGAGGTAAATGACATGCTTTTCCATAAACCATCTTATATGGATACATACCCATAGGATTTTTGTATGCAGTTCTATAGGCCCATAATGCATCGTCAAGTTTTTTGGACCAATTCTTTCTAGATCTAGTCACAGTCTTTTGCAAAATCAATTTGAGCTCTCTATTGCTCAACTCTACTTGACCACTAGACTGCGGATGATAAGGAGAAGCTATTCTATAATTGACATCGTACTTAGCAAGCATCTTACGGAAAGCACAGTGAATAAAATGTGAACCACCATAAGTCATAAGATATCTAGGGACTCCAAACCTCGGAAAAATAACTTCTTTAAGCATTTTAATAGAAGTGTTATGATCAGCACTACTAGTTGGAATAGCTTCTACCCACTTAGTAACATAATCAACAACAACTAAAATATGTGTATAACCATTAGAGGAAGGAAAAGGTCTCATATAATCAAAGCCCAAAACATCAAACGGTTCAATAACAAGAGAATAATTCATAGGCATTTCTTGATGTATACTAATGTTACCTATTCTTTGGCATTCATCACAGGATAAGACAAACTTACGAGCATCTTTGAAGAGAGTAGGCCAATAAAAACCAGATTGTAGTACCTTGTGTGCAGTTCTATCTCCAGCGTGGTGCCCTCCATAAGATTCAGAGTGACACTTGCGTAGAATCTGTTCCTGTTCATGGTCAGGCACACAACGTCTAATAACACCATCTACTCCTTCTTTATAAAGGTGTGGATCATCCCAGAAGTAATGTCTTAAATCATCAAAGAACTTTTTCTTTTGCTGGTATGTGAAACTAGGCGGTATATATTTAGCAACAATGTAATTAGCATAATCAGCATACCAAGGAGCAGTACGAGAAGCATTGACGACCGCTAATTGTTCATCGGGAAAGCTATCATTAATAGGCAGTGGGTCATCAAGAACATTCTCTAACCTAGACAAGTTATCTGCAACGGGGTTCTCAGCTCCCTTTCTATCAACAATATGCAAGTCAAATTCTTGAAACAAGAGAACCCATCTAATGAGTCTAGGCTTAGCATCTTTCTTTTCCATAAGATATTTAATAGCAGCATGATCAGTGTGAATAGTAACTTTGGAATCAACAATATAAGGTCTAAACTTATCACATGCAAACACAACTGCTAAGAACTCTTTTTCAGTATTAGCATAATTTCTCTGGGCAGTATCAAGAGTCTTACTAGCGTACTGGATAACATTCAATTTCTTATCGACTCTTTGCCCGAGAACAACACCCACAGCATAATCACTAGCATCGCACATAATTTCAAAAGGTAAATTCCAATCAGCTGGCTGAACAATAGGTGTAGTGATCAAAGCTTTCTTAAGTGTTTCAAATGCTTCTACACAATCATCATCAAATACAAAAGGAATATCTTTTTGCAATAAATTAGTCAGAGGCCTAGAGATTTTAGAAAAGTCCTTAACGAACCTCCTATAAAAACCGGCGTGACCAAGGAAACTTCTTATACCTTTTATGTCCTTGGGACATGGCATCTTTTCAGTAGCATCAACTTTGGCTTTATCAACTTCGATACCTCTCTCGGAGATCTTGTGCCCCAAGACAATGCCTTCATTAACCATAAAGTGACACTTTTCCCAATTCAAGACGAGACTAGTGTCTTCGCATCTCTGCAAAACTCGATCAAGGTTGCTCCAACAATCATCAAAAGAGGATCCATAGACTGAGAAGTCATCCATGAATACCTCACAAATATTTTCACAAAAATCAGAGAATATAGCCATCATGCATCTTTGAAAGGTAGCAGGTGCATTACATAAACAAAAAGGCATACGTCTATAAGCAAAAGTATCAAAAGGGCGAGTAAAAGTAGTTTTAGATTGATCCTTAGCTGACACAGGTATTTGAGAGAAACCAGAATAACCATCTAGAAAGCAAAAATGTGTGTGTTTGGATAGTCTTTCTAGCATTTGATCAATAAAAGTTAATGGGTGATGATCTTGCTTAGTAGCTTTATTTAACTTACGAAAATCAATTACCATCCTATAACCTGTAATAATTCTTTGCGGGATCTTTATCATTAGGAACAACGGTAATACCTCCCTTTTTAGGGACACAATGGACAATGCTTACCCATTCACTATCAGCAACGGGATAAATAATACCTGCCTCAAGGAGCTTTAGTATCTCCTTTCTTACCACTTCCTTCATCTTGGGATTTAATCGTCTTTGAGGATCTCTAATGGTTTGGCATCTTTCTCCACTGAAATTTTATGTTGACATAATGTGGGACTAATGCCCTTAAGATCATCTAGAGTGTATCCAATAGCAGCTCGGTGCTTCTTCAGAGTTTTCAATAATCTTTCTTCTTCTTTCTCTGAAAGGTTAGCACTAATAATAAAACGATATATTTATTTTTCATCAAGATAAGCATACTCAAGATTATCAGTTAATGGTTTGAGTTCAAACACGGGATCACCCTTGGATGGAGGGGGATCCCCAGAATTTCAACAGGAAGGTTATGTTTCAGCATAGGTTCCTGTTTAAGGAACACTTCATCTACTTCTTCCCTTTCCTTCATAAACATATCGTTTCATGATCTAGCAAATATTATTCTAACGGATCAGTTGGAGGAACAACAATGGAAGCAAGACCAATAATCTCATCCTTACTAGGCGGTTCCCTTTCACGAGGTTGTCTACTAAACTTAGCAAAATTAAACTCATGAGACATACCATCTATGCCAATAGTGACAATATTCTTTTTACAATTAATCTTAGCACTAGTAGTATTCAAGAAGGGTCTACCAAAAATAATGGGACAAAAATCATCTTGTGGGGAAGCAAGAACAAGGAAATCAGCAGGGTATTTAACCTTCCCACACAAAACTTCAACATCTCTAACAATCCCAACAGATTTAATGGTATCCCTATTAGCAAGCTTAATAGTAACATCAATGTCTTCTAATTCAACGGGTGCAATGTCGTGCATAAGTTCTTTATAAAGATCATAAGGTATCGCACTAGCACTAGCACCCATATCACATAAGCCATGATAACAATGATCTCTATTTTAATAGAAATAACAGGCATGCCTACAATAGGTCTACGTGTCTTAGTATCAGGTCTAGCAATATTAGCAGTCTCACCCAAGAAAGAAATAACATGCCCATCTAAATCCTCATCCAAGAGATCTTTAACCATAGCAATACTAGGTTCAACATTAATTTGCTCAGGAGGTGTATAAGTCCTAGTATTACTCTTACGAACAACAGTCGAAGCTTTAGCATGATCTTTTAGCCTAACAGGAAAAGGAGGTTTTTCAACATAAGCAGTAGGAACAATAGGATCACTATAGGTAATAATCTTTTCTTCGACCGTAATAGGTGCAACTACTTTCACTTCAACAGGAGGATTATATTTAAACCACTTCTCTTTAGGGAGATCAATGTGAGCAGCAAAAGATTCACAAAAAGTAGCTACTATCCCAGAGTCAAGTCCATACTTAGCCCTAAATCCACGGAAAGCATCGGTATCCATAAAAGATTTCGGTATCCATAAAAGATTTAACACAATCGAACTTAGGTGTCATACCTGACTCCTTACCATCATCGGAACCCCAATCTTCAGAGTTGCATTTAATTCTTTCCAATAAGTCCCATTTGAAATCAATAGTCTTCAGCATATAAGAACCAACACAGGAAGTATCAAGCAGGTTGCGATTATCAAGAGAAAGCCGAGCATAAAAATTCTGAATAATCATTTCCCGAGAGAGCTCATGATTGGGGCATGAATATAACATTGACTTAAGCCTCCCCCAAGCTTGAGCGATGCTTTCTCCTTCACGAGGCCAGAAATTATATATGTAATTATGATCACGATGAACAAGATGCATAGGATAGAACTTCTGGTGAAATTCCAACTTCAATCGCTTATAATTCCAAGATCCCGTATCATCACATAGCCTATGCCATGTCAATGCATCTCCCTTCAAAGATAAAGGGAAGACCTTCCTTTTGACAACATCATCGGGAATACCTGCAAGCTTAAATAATCCACAAACTTCATCCACAAAGATAAGGTGTAAATCGGGATGCAATGTTCCATCTCCTGCAAATGGATTAGCTAGCAGTTTTTCTATCATACCCGAAGGAATCTCAAAGTGAATATTTTCATAAAGTTCAGTAGGTTGAGCAGAAACAATTTGCTCTTCTAGTTGGGGTGAAGATACTCCAAACAAGCCCCTCAAAGGATTAGTTACCATAGTGACAAGTAACAGAAAATTTCAGCACACTATATAAATGTTTCCTTACCAAGTTCCTCTCACCAAAAGGGCTACACTCCCCGGCAACGGCGCCAGAAAAGAGTCTTGATGACCCACAAGTTTAGGGGATCTATCATAGTCCTTTCGATAAGTAAGGGTGTCGAACCCAACGAGGAGCAGAAGGAAATGATAAGCGGTTTTCAGTAAGGTTTTCTCTGCAAGCACTGAAATTGTAGGTGATAGATAGTTTTGTGATAAGATAAATGGCAACGAGTAAAAAGTAAATAAAGTAAATAAAGTGCAGCAAGGTGGCCCAATACTTTATGTAGCAAAGGATATGCCTGGACAAATTCTAATAATGATAAAGGAGCTCCCTTGTCCTCGGGAACAAACGTAACTACTCACAAAGCATATTCAAAATATCGAATGAATACCAAATTCACATGACTACTAATAGCAAGACTTCACCCTTGTATTTAGGAACAAATGTAACTACTCACAAAGCATATTCATGTTCATAATCAAAGGAGTAATAATATGCATAAAGGATCTGAACATATGATCTTCCACCAAGTAAACCAAATAGCATCAACTACAAGGAGTAATCAACACTACTAGCAACCCACATGTACCAATTTGGGGTTTTGATACAAGATTGGATACAAGAGATGAACTAGGGTTTTGAGAGGAGATGGTCTGGTGAAGATGTTGATGGAGATTGACCCCCTCCCGATGAGAGGATCATTGGTGATGACGTTGGTGATGATTTCCCCCTCCCGAAGGGAAGTGACCCCAACAGAACAGCTCCGCCAGAGCCCTAGATGTATTCCGCCAAGGTTCCTCCTCGTGGTGGTGGAGTTTCGTCCCGTAAGCTTGCCCCCGATTTTTTCTAGGGTAAAAGTGATGATATAGAAGAAGATGGATGTCGGCGGCCCACCAGGGGGCCCAGGAGATAGGGGCACACCCTATAGGGGGCGCGCCCCCCTATCTCCTGGATAGGGTGTGGGCCCCCTGGCCTATTTCTTTTGCTCATAAATTCTTATGAAATCCAAAAAGTTGTTTCGTGGAGTTTCAGGACTTTTGGAGCTGTGCAAAATAGGTTTCCAACGTTTGCTCCTTTTCCAGCCAGAATTCCAGCTGCCGGCATTCCCCCTCTTCATGGTAAACCTTGTAAAATAAGAGAGAATAGCCATAAGTATTGAGATATAATGTGTAATAACAGCCCATAATGCAATAAATATTGATATAAAAGCATGATGCAAAATGGACGGATCAACGGGCTCTATAGCGTATGCGTCTCTGAGCGCGCGTTTGCGCCTTCTCTTGGGTATGTGAGCCGCGTGGATCATGTTTACTATTTTTACCTCTGGTGGGAATTTTTTCTGTCCCCCAGTGTTCGGCTGGCGAGGCTCATCCTCGTCTTCACTTGGTGTTTCCCTTCCCTTGTGTTCGGCATTTAACTTGTCGGCCTGCTTAAGGACCCAGCATTCTCTGTGAGTGTGGTTCGCAGGTTTTTCGGGGGTGCCATGAATTTGGCACAGTCTGTCCAGGACTTTGTTCAGGCCGGACGGTCCCTCTTTGCTGCCTTTAAATTGGTTCTTTTGTTGACCGGGTCGAGAGCCCCTGAATCCGACGTTGACCGTTGTGTTGTCTGGACTTTCTTCCTTGTTTTGACGTTTGTTTTTATTGCACCGTGGCTTCCCATTGCCATCCCTGATTTCGGATGTGCCTGGGTCGCTGGTGCCTCTACAGGCCAACCAGCTGTCTTCACCCATGCAAAAGCGGGTCATAAGGCTTGTTAAGGATGCCATTGTCTATAGCGACCAGACCTAAAACAGTCTGATCTCTATGCTCAGTGTCATCCCTGGATCAGTAATGCTGACACCACACAGTACTTGGAGGATTTATAACAGAGTAGCAATCACACACTTATTACATCGAATGTCTCAAAAGACAACTTATTGAAATAAATATGGCTTAAGGCCATCTAAAACGATAACGGCGGAAGGCTTGGAATATAAGCGAGTCCATCAACTCCAACGACAACACTGAGTATAGAACCACGACCTAGAAGCACCTTACTCGTCGTCTGAAAAGTCTGCAACATGAAACGTTGCAGCCCGAAAACGGGTCAGCACATGGAATATGTTGGCAATGTAACACATAGAGAATAACAATGGAGATAGGCTATACTACATGCATATTTGGCTGGTGGTAAAGCTCTATGGTTACAGTTTTTGCATAAAGCCAATTTTTCCCTACTGCAAAGGAATAAATTTATTTAACTATCATGGTGGTTGTTAAACATTGAGAATGGTTGACAGCATTCTCAATCCCAATTAAAAATACTCATTAAAACCCAACAATATTAATTATAGTAACATGATGAGATTCACATGATAATCAAGTACTAGATACTCAAGATGTCCATAACCGGGGTCACGGCTAACCATGATTAGTTTAAACACTCTGCAGAGGTTTGCGCACTTTTCCCACAAGACTCGATCGCCTCCGTTTGATTCCTCGCACTACATGATGTTTGAGAAACGGATGACCGAGACATAGTCTTTTGGAAGCACTAGCACCTTACATGTGGGTAGACCGGTACACACGTAAGAGTTCACACAACTTAGTCAACTATGCCAGAGCCCATAATGGCTTGTGGCTGCACACGTAAGTTTCTAGTTTGAATAATCTCATGATCCCTTTGAGCCTGGGTGGCGGTCCGAAGAAATACAGGCAAGTCTTGCTAGAAAATAGGTGCCTCAATCCACCCAAATGTGTATTCAAGTTGCCACCTTAAATAAACCATTAATTAACAATCTCACATCTGTCATGGATACACTCACCCAAACCACGTCTACTAGCATAGCATGGCATAATAAGCAAACGTAGAAGTAACTCCCAAAGGTTTTATAATAAAACAGGTAATAGGTACTACCTCATCTACTTCCCATCCCACAATTTAATTAGATCCTAATCATTTAATGTTTTAGGATAGATCTGATGCATAAAAACTGGGTAGTAGAAAGGTATAATCAAGTGTTACTTGCCTTGCTGATGATCCGCGAGACCTAGAGACTCGAAATAACAGGCGGCGCACTCCGGGTATTCTATCGCAGACAAACAAACAAGCATACAATAAGTACTCAACTAATGCATAGGTAAAACTCGAATAAAAGATCCAACCAGAATGTTGAACTTAAGAACTCCGGTTTGCAAAAAATATCAAATCAAAAGAAGCAACGAAAGTCAAACGGCGAAAGAAAACCGCTTCGTTTTACTAATCTGGATCTAAGTCAAATTTTACAGAAGCAAAAACTTGTTTAAGTAGATTATTCGGAAAGAGGGTTTCGCGACGAAACTCCAGGCGCTTGAATCGCGTGATTCTGATAAACGAGCGAAAAGTTATACTAAATCGAAAATCGAATCAGAAATCGCGATCAGAAAATAACCGCGGAAAATCCGAGAAAAAGAAAAACGATGAATAGATTAATGAACGAACGTTCGTTAATTTAACGAATCTGACGAAAAGCGTTCGCTAAGACGAACCAACGGACGAACGTCCGCTAATTAACCTAAACCAAAAAAAACGAAAACTAAAATAAAACGAATCTAAAAAAACCGTAAAGAAAAACTGCCCGGTTTTAAAGAAAACCGGCGGCACGCGATTCGAGGCGGCTTACCTCGGGATGCGGGGCGGCGGCTCCGGCGGCGGCGGCGGCTGGCGGCGGCGGCGGCCAGCTAGGGTTAGGGTTTGCGGGTGGGCCGGGGCGGCGTAACGGGCTGGCGGGGCGGGGCGAGCTGGCGGGATGGCGGCGGGGTCCCGCGCTTTATAAAGCGCCCCCCGAGCGGAGTCCCGCTCGGGTACGGCCCGGAGTCGGTGCGCGTTTTTTTAAAAACATTACACTCTGTAGAAAAATAAAAAGAAATACTAAACGGACTCCAAAAATCCCCGACTTCTAAAATCAAGCCAGACTAGATGAACATTTATTTGGGGCCTAAATGCAATTTTGAAAAATGCGCATTTTTCCTAAATTCAAGTAAAAAGCGAAAAACTCCAAAATAAACCTTATTTGATTCTTTTATCAAATCTTCATTATTTCTTTATTTTGGGAAAGTCATTTTATTCCCTCTCTGAATTTTTGGTAGTAGAAATAATTGAAGATAAAATAAATAAAATCAATGATCCTATTTTCAAAACTTGAGAAAAACCCCAAATATGAAAATAACGAAATCCCCAACTCTCTCTCCGAGGGTCCTTGAGTTGCGTAGAATTTCTAGGATCGAGCCAACAATGCAATAAAAATATGGTATGCATGTTGATCTATGTATAACATTCCAAATTGAAAATTTGGGATGTTACAAACATACCCCCTTAAGATGAATCTCGCCCTCGAGATTCGGGTTGGCTAGAAAATAGGTGAGGGTGGTCCTTGAGTAGATCTTCCTCTCGTTCCCAGGTGGCTTCCTCCTCGGTGTGGTGGCTCCACTGAACTTTTCAAAACTTGATAACCTTGCTGCGGGTAACTCTGCTGGCATAATCCAAAATCTTAACATGTTTCTCTTCGTAGGTCAGATCTTCTTTCAACTGAATCGTTTCCAATGGCACCGTATCTCTCAGTGGTATATCGGCCATCTCTGCGTGACACTTCTTCAACTGTGAAACATGGAACACATCATGAACTCCTGACAATCCCTCAGGTAATTCCAACTTGTATGCTACTTCTCCCATGCGTTCCAAAACCTTGTATGGCCCCACAAAACGTGGCGCTAACTTTCCTTTAACTCCAAAACGCTTAACTCCTCGAAGTGGAGATACTCGAAGATAAACTCTGTCTCCGACTGCATATTCTGTCTCCTTGCGTTTCAAATCTGCATAGCTCTTCTGCCTTGATTGAGCTACCTTGAGCCTGTCGCGAATCAACTTTACTTTCTGTTCAGACTCCTTAATCAAATCTGGTCCAAACAACTGGCGGTCTCCAACCTCATCCCACAACAACGGGGTTCTGCACCTCCTTCCGTACAAGGCTTCAAAAGGGGCCATCTTCAAACTAGACTGATAACTGTTGTTGTAAGAAAACTCCGCGTATGGCAGGTTGTCATCCCAACTTGATCCATAATCCAAAACACAAGCTCTAAGCATATCCTCCAAAATCTGATTGACTCTCTCGGTCTGTCCATCTGTCTGTGGGTGGAAAGCTGTGCTAAACTCCAGCCTGGTTCCCAATGTTTCGTGCAACTGCTTCCAGAACTTCGAGGTGAATTGGGTTCCTCTATCTGATACGATACTCCTCGAAACTCCATGCAAACATACAATCCTCGTCATGTATATCTTAGCCAATTTGACACTGCTGTAGGTAGTCTTTACTGGGATGAAATGAGCTACCTTTGTCAAACGGTCAACTATGACCCAAATCGAGTCATAGCCTGAACGAGTCCTGGGCAATCCCGTGATGAAATCCATGCCTAGTTTATCCCACTTCCATTCGGGTATAGGCAGTGGCTGCAACAATCCAGCTGGCTTCTGATGTTCTGCTTTCACCCTCTGACATACATCACAAACTGCTACATACTCTGCGATATCCTTCTTCATTCTGGTCCACCAAAATGTTTCCTTCAAATCCAAATACATCTTTGTATTTCCGGGGTGGATCGAATATGGCGAATCATGTGCCTCTTGCAGAATTAACTTCCTGATCTCCGGGTCATTGGGCACATAAACACGGTCCTCAAATCATAGGGTATCGTACTCATCCTCACGAAATCCCTTAGCCTTTCGTTTGCTCATCCGTTCCTTAATAGTGGCAACCTCCGTATCTGCCTTTTGAGCTTCTCTGATCTTATCCATCAACGTAGACTGAATCTCCAATGCTGCTACATAGCCTCTCGGAACTATCTCCAAACATAGCTCTCGAAGGTCTTCGGCTAACTCCTTGGGTATTTCTCCCGTCATTAGAGTATTGACATGGCTCTTGCGGCTCAACACGTCTGCTACAACGTTAGCCTTCCCGGGGTGATAATGCAATCTCATATCATAATCCTTAATAAGTTCCAACCATCTCCTCTGCCTGAGATTTAACTCCTTCTGCGTGAAGATGTACTTCAAACTCTTGTGATCCGTGTACACCTCACAATGATTTCCAATGAGAAAATGCCTCCATGTTTTCAGTGCATGCACTACGGCTGCTAACTCCAAATCATGAGTATCATAGTTCAACTCATGGGGCTTAAGCTGTCGTGAAGCATACGAAACAACTCTCCCTTCCTGCATAAGCACTGCTCCAAGTCCTCTACATGAAGCGTCGCAATACACTTCATAATCCTTAGTCTGATCTGGCAGAATTAACACTGGTAAGGTAACCAATTGTTTCTTCAACTCCTGGAAACTAGCCTCAAACTCCTCAGTCCAAATGAACTTAGTATCCTTCTTCAACAAGTCCGTCATAGGCTTCACAATCTTCGAGAAATTTTCAATGAATCTTCGGTAGTATCCTGCGAGTCCAAGGAAACTCCTGATCTCTCCAACTGTGGTTGGTGCTTCCCAGTTTGTCATAGTGACTACTTTAGTGGGGTCTACTGCGATACCTTCTCCGGATATAACATGTCCGAGAAATCCAACTTCCTTCAACCAAAACTCACACTTGCTGAACTTGGCGTATAGCTGATGTTCCCTGAGCTTCTCGAGTACTAATCGCAAGTGCTCCTTGTGTTCCTCTTCATTCTTCGAGTAAACCAAGATATCATCAATGAACACTACGACGAACTTATCCAAAAACTCCATAAACACCTTGTTCATCATGTTCATAAAATAGGCTGGGGCGTTAGTCAGACCAAATGACATAACTGTATACTCATACAGCCCGTACCTGGTGGTAAAAGCTGTCTTCGGTATATCTTGCTCCCGAATCTTCAACTGATGGTACCCTGATCGCAAATCGATCTTGGAAAACACCTTAGCTCCTTGCAACCGATCAAACAGATCATTAATCATTGGTAGTGGGTACTTGTTCTTAATGGTTACTTCATTCAATCCGCGATAATCAACAACCATTCTTAACGATCCATCCTTCTTCTCCACTAGAAGTACTGGCGATCCCCAAGGCGAAGAACTTGGGCGAATAAAGCCTTTATCCAACAACTCCTTAATCTGCTTCTTAATTTCCTCCAAATCTTGGGCTGGCATCCTGCATGGTCTCTTGGATATAGGCCCAATGCCTGGCAGTAGCTCAATTAAGAACTCAATGTCTCTATCCGGTGGCATGCCTGGCAACTCTTCAGGAAATACATCGGGGAAATCCCTTACCACTGGTACTTCTTCCTGCACAACTCCTGATAAGGAATTTACATGGGCTCTCCTCGGCTCATGCTGTGATACATACTTGATCCTTATCCCTTCTGGTGTTGTAAGAAAAATTTTCTTACTGGCGCAATCAATGTTTCCTCCATACATCGACAGCCAATCCATACCAAGAATTACATCCAATCCTTGGGATTCCAATATAATCAAATCCGTGGGGAAAACATGCCTTCCTATACTCAACGGCACCTAGAAGCATCCTTGACTGACCATAAACTCATCTCCCGGTGAACTTACTAGCATGGGTGTCTTAAGAGTCTTAGTGGGCAGGCTAAACTTATTCACAAATCCCCTTGATATGTATGAATGCGGTGCACCAGTATCAAAAAGAACAACTGCAGTAAATGCCTTAACCAAAAACTTACCTATTACTACGTCTGGCTGAGCTTCAACCTCCTCCACGGTAACGTGGTTCACTTGCCCCCTGTTGAAAGGGTTCGGCTTCTTTCCTGAGCTTCCATTGCCATTTCCATTGTGGGCTTCTGGCCAATCATTTGCATAATGCCCCGTCTTGCGGCACTTATAACAGGTGATATGGCTCAGGTCTGCTTTGGATGGTGTTGACGGGGTGGTGCGGCTTTGTCCATTGCTTCCTCCATTCCTGTTCCCATTCTTTGTGCCATTGTGATTGTGCGAGCTGCCTCCTCCATGAGTATGCTGGAAATGTCCTCCTGACTTTGGGGTAAAGCGTGGCTTCTGCTGAGCTCCAGAATTATACTTCCCTTGTGCATACTTCCTCTTACGATTATCAATATGCTACTGCTTCCCTTCAATCATAAGAGCACGATCTACTAACTCCTGGTAATTATTGAAAGTGGCTACCATCAACTGCATGCTCAGCTCATCATTCAGTCCTTCTAGAAACTTTTCCTGCTTAGCTGCATCCGTAGCAACGTCATCTGGGGCATAACGTGCTAGCTTACTAAAATCATCCACATACCGGCCAACTATCCGTCCTTCTTGGCGTAAGTTGCGAAACTCACGCTTCTTCATGGCCATAGCTCCTGCTGAAACATGGGCAGTACGAAATGCTTGCTGAAACTGATTCCATGTGACAGTGTCTACAGGGTAAGTGGCTGTAAAATTCTCCCACCATGCTGCTGCGGGTCCGTCAAGCTGATGCGCGGCAAACTTCACCTTCTCTCCATCTGTGCATCCTGCAGTGGTCAACTCCCTCAGTATCTTACGGAGCCAATCATCTGCTACTATCAGCTCAGTGCTACTGGAAAACACCGGCGGATTCAACCTTAAGAAACGTGCCAGATGGTCAACAGGTGGTGGTGGTGGTGGGTTGTTGTTGTTGTTGCCTTGGTTCTGTACCAATGTTTGAATCAAGGTATTCTACTGCTGAATCAACTGAGTGATCTCTGGCGGGAAAACAAACTCGGGGTCGCGTCTCGGAGGCATCTGAGGGTTTAAAGGGAAGAGTTAAGAATAGAATGAGGTCTAGTGAGAAAACACTACCCATATGCACATGAGACAAACACACAATATCATTCCAATCAATTCAAACAAGGGCATGCAACGGTCTAACTATCGTTACAAAAGTGCTTGGACTAAAACTAGTTAAATGGTGGAAAATTCTACTACTGTTATGGTGGTCAACTAGAAAAACTGCTCCGATGCAGATTCCATGATATCTGCTCCAGCTTCATCAACATAGTCATCATCGCTGTCGTCGGGATCCGAGTCGGTGTCGTCGATGATGATATAATTATCTAGACATGTAGGTTCATCCTCTTCTCCTCTGCGTGCTGAACCTCCCATGAATACTCCAATCTTCTCCTTAAGGTCACCGTTCTGTCTTACTAGAGCGATGATTTGTTCCATATAGTCTTTACGTGTAGCCTTGAGTTCTGCTTCTAGCTCCTTGATCCTGGTCATAGCCTTCTGTAGCTCCTCCATATCCGCGCACATCTAGTTCTCCTGGCGTCAGATGTGTTGATTTAACTCCTGAATATAAGCTGCGATTGATCTGTCCCTCCTGGTGGCGATCATCTCCCAATGCTCATCTCGGCGCCCACAAATGTGGTAGATAGTATTCTTGAGATCGTTGTAGTAAACTTCTCCGATTCGTCCCATGGTGATGTGAGCTGCCATGCTCTTTCCTAGGCTCCATGTTGGTGCATCAAAGGTAAACTCTGTTGGTTCCGTGATTGGTGCAAACGTCCTTCCTGGAATGTAGACTTGAATCCTCCAGCGCTCCTCTTCGGGTAAAGTGGCGCTAAAAGTTCCAGTGAAGCTTGGTACTCCTATGTTCAAGTATCTAGCGGCTTCCTTCAAGTGACATCCAAAAGGTGAATTCTCATTGGGTTGCGCGAACTTGATCCTTGCGTCCGTCATCCTAAAGAATAGAAAAGATTAGGAGTCAGAAATGAGAAGAAAGAGTAGTGATCTAGGGCTTAAGCTTAGTGGTCGTGTCCTACAGTCAGCGTGTGCTCTGATACCACCTTGTAGCGACCAGACCTCAAACAGTCTGATCTCTGTGCTCAGTGTCATCCCTGGATCAATAATGCTGACACCACACAGTACTTGGAGGATTTATAACAGAGTAGCAATCACACACTTATTACATCGAATGTCTCAAAAGAGAACTTATTGAAATAAATATGGCTTAAGGCCATCTAAAACGATAACAGCGGAAGGCTTGGAAGATAAGCGAGTCCATCAACTCCAACGACATCACTGAGTATAGAACCACGACCTAAAAGCACCTTACTCGTCGTCTGAAAAGTCTGCAACATGAAACGTTGTAGCCCGAAAACGGGTCAGCACATGGAATATGCTGGCAATGTAACACATAGAGAATAACAATGGAGATAGGCTATACTACATGCATATTTGGCTGGTGGTAAAGCTCTACGGTTACAGTTTTTGCATAAAGCCAATTTTTTCCTACTGCAAATGAATAAACTTATTTAACTATTATGGTGGTTGTTAAACATTGAGAATGGTTGACATCATTCTCAATCTCAATTAAAAATACTCATTAAAACCCAACAATATTAATTATAGTAACATGATGAGATTCACATGATAATCAAGTACTAGATACTCAAGATGTCCATAACCGGGGACACGGCTAACCATGATTAGTTTATACACTCTGCAGAGGTTTGCGCACTTTTCCCACAAGACTCGATCACCTCCGTTTGATTCCTCGCAGTACATGATGTTTGAGAAACGAATGACCGAGACATAGTCTTTCGGAAGCACTAGCACCTTACATGTGGGTAGAACGGTACACCTACTTTCCCCTACACCTGCTAGTCTACCCGTAAGAGTTCGCACAACTTAGTCAACTATGCCAGAGCCCATAATGGCTTGTGGCTGCACACGTAAGTTTCTAGTTTGAATAATCTCATGATCCCTTTGAGCCTGGGTGGCGGTCCGAAGAAATACAGGCAAGTCTTGCTAGAAAACAGGTGCCTCAATCCACCCAGATGTGTATTCAAGTTGCCACCTTAAATAAACCATTAATTAACAATCTCACATCTGTCATGGATACACTCACCCAATCCACGTCTACTAGCATAGCATGGCACAATAAGCAAACGTAGAAGTAACTCCCAAAGGTTTGATAATAAAACAGGTAATAGGTACTACCTCATCTACTTCCCGTCCCACAATTTAATTAGATCCTAATCATGCAATGTTTGAGGATAGATCGAATGCATAAAAACTGGGTAGTCGAAAGGTATGATCAAGTGTTACTTGCCTTGCTGATGATCCGCGAGACCTAGAGACTAGAAATAACAGGCGGCGCACTCCGGGTATTCTATCGCAGACAAACAAACAAGCATACAATAAGTACTCATCTAATGCATAGGTAAAACTCGAATAAAAGATCCAACCAGAATGTTCAACTTAAGAACTCCGGTTTGCAAAAAGAATCAAATCAAAAGAAGCAACGAAAGTCAAACGGCGAAAGAAAACCACTTCGTTTTACTAATCTGGATCTAAGTCAAATTTTACAGAAGCAAATACTTGTTTAAGTAGATTATTCGGAAAGAGGGTTTCGAGACGAAACTCTAGGCGCTTGAATCGCCTGATTCTGATAAACGAGCGAAAAGTTATACTAAATCGAAAATCGGATCAGAAATCGCGATCAGAAAATAACCGCGGAAAATCCGAGAAAAAGAAAAACGATGAACAGATTAACGAACGAACGTTCGTTAATTTAACGAATCTGACGAAAAGCGTTCGCTAAGACGAACTAACGGACGAACGTCCGCTAATTAACCTTAACCGAAAAAAAACCGAAAACTAAAATAAAACGAATCTAAAAAAACCGAAAAAAAACCGTAAAGAAAAACCGCCCGGTTTTTAAGAAAACCGGCGGCACGCGATTCGAGGCGGCGGGAACATCGGATGCGGGGCGGCGGGGCGGCGGCTCCGGCGGCGGCGGCGGCAGCGGCGGCTGGCGGCGGCGGCGGCTGGCTAGGGTTAGGGTTTGCGGGTGGGCCGGGGCGGCGTAACGGGCTGGCGGGGCGGGGCGAGCTGGCGGGCTGGCGGCGGGGTCCCGCGCTTTATAAAGCGCCCCCCGAGCGGAGTCCCGCTCGGATATGGCCCGTAGTCGGTGCGCGTTTTTTTTAAAAAACATTACACTCTGTAGAAAAATAAAAAGAAATACTAAACGGACTCCAAAAATCCTGAAATAAATTTTCCCCAACTTCTAAAATCAAGGCAGACTAGATGAACATTTATTTGGGGCCTAAATGCAATTTTGAAAAATGCGCATTTTTCCCAAATTCAAATAAAAAGCGAAAAACTCCAAAATAAACCTTATTTGATTCTTTTATTAAATCTTCATTATTTCTTTATTTTGGGAAAGTCATTTTATTCCCTCTCTGAATTTTTGGTAGTAGAAATAATTGAAGATAAAATAAATAAAATCAATGATCCTGTTTTCAAAATTTAAGAAAAACCCCAAATATGAAAATAACGAAATCCCCAACTCTCTCTCCGAGGGTCCTTGAGTTGCGTAGAATTTCTTGGATCGAGCCAACAATGCAATAAAAATATGATATGCATGATGATCTATGTATAACATTCCAAATTGAAAATTTGGGATGTTACAAACCTACCCCCCTTAAGATGAATCTCGACCTCGAGATTCGGGTTGGCTAGCAAATAGGTGAGGGTGGTCCTTGAGCAGATCTTCCTCTCGTTCCCAGGTGGCTTCCTCCTCGATGTAGTGGCTCCACTGAACTTTGCAAAACTTGATAACCTTGCTGTGGGTAACTCTACTGGCATAACCCAAAATCTTAACAGGTTTCTCTTCGTAGGTCAGATCTTCTTTCAACTGAATCGTTTCTAATGGCACTGTATCTCTCAGTGGTATATCGGCCATCTCTGTGTGACACTTCTTCAACTGTGAAACATGGAACACATCATGAACTCCTGACAATCCCTCAGGTAATTCCAACTTGTATGCTACTTCTCCCATGCGTTCCAAAACCTTGTATGGCCCCACAAAACGTGGCGCTAACTTTCCTTTAACTCCAAAATGCTTAACTCCTCGAAGTGGAGATACTCGAAGATAAACTCTGTCTCCGACTGCGTATTCTGTCTCCTTGCGTTTCGAATCTGCATAGCTCATCTGCCTTGACTGAGCTACCTTGAGCCTGTCGCGAATCAACTTTACTTTCTGTTCAGACTCCTCATTCAAATCTGGTCCAAACAACTGGCGATCTCCAACCTCATCCCACAACAACGGGGTTCTGCACCTCCTTCCGTACAAGGCTTCAAAAGGGGCCATCTTCAAACTAGACTGATAACTGTTGTTGTAAGAAAACTCCGCGTATGGCAGGTTGTCATCCCAACTTGATCCATAATCCAAAACACAAGCTCTAAGCATATCCTCCAAAATTTGATTGACTCTCTCGGTCTGTCCATCTGTCTGTGGGTGGAAAGCTGTGCTAAACTCCAGCCTGGTTCCCAATGTTTCGTGCAACTGCTTCCAGAACTTCGAGGTGAATTGGGTTCCTCTATCTGATACGATACTCCTCGGAACTCCATGCAAACATACAATCCTCGTCATGTATATCTTAGCCAATTTGACACTGCTGTAGGTAGTCTTTACTGGGATGAAATGAGCTACCTTCGTCAAACGATCAACTACAACCCAAATCGAGTCATAGCCTGAACGAGTCCTGGGCAATCCCGTGATGAAATCCATGCCTAGTTTATCCCACTTCCATTCGGGTATAGGCAGTGGCTGCAACAATCCAGCTGCCTTCTGATGTTCTGCTTTCACCCTCTGACATACATCACAAACTGCAACATACTCTGCGATATCCTTCTTCATTCTGGTCCACCAAAATGTTTCCTTCAAATCCAAATACATCTTTGTATTTCTGGGGTGGATCGAATATGGTGAATCATGTGCCTCTTGCAGAATTAACTTCCTGATCTCCAGGTCATTGGGCACATAAACACGGTCCTCAAATCGTAGGGTATCGTACTCATCCTCACGAAATCCCTTAGCCTTTCCTTTGCTCATCCGTTCCTTAATAGTGGCAACCTCCGTATCTGCCTTTTGATCTTCTCTGATCTTATCCATCAACGTAGACTGAATCTCCAATGCTGCTACATAGCCTCTCGGAACTATCTCCAAACATAGCTCTCGAAGGTCTTCGGCTAACTCCTTGGGTATTTCTCCCGTCATTAGAGTATTGACATGGCTCTTGCGGCTCAACGCGTCTGCTACAACGTTAGCCTTCCCGGGGTGATAATGCAATCTCATATCATAATCCTTAATAAGTTCCAACCATCTCCTCTGCCTAAGATTTAACTCCTTCCTCGTGAAGATGTACTTCAAACTCTTGTGATCCGTGTACACCTCACAATGATTTCCAATGAGAAAATGCCTCCATGTTTTCAGTGCATGCACTACGGCTGCTAACTCCAAATCATGAGTAGCATAGTTCACCTCATGGGGCTTAAGCTGTCGTGAAGCATACGAAACAACTCTCCCTTCCTACATAAGCATTGCTCCAAGTCCTCTACGTGAAGCGTCGCAATACACTTCATAATCCTTAGTCTGATCTGGCAGAATTAACACTGGTGAGGTAACCAATCGTTTCTTCAACTCCTGGAAACTAGCCTCAAACTCCTCAGTACAAATGAACTTAGTATCCTTCTTCAACAAGTCCGTCATAGGCTTCACAATCTTCGAGAAATTTTCAATGAATCTTCGGTAGTATCCTGCGAGTCCAAGGAAACTCCTGATCTCTCCAACTGTGGTTGGTGCTTCCCAGTTTGTCATAGTGACTACTTTAGTGGGGTCTACTGCGATACCTTCTCCGGATATAACATGTCCGAGAAATCCAACTTCCTTCAACCAAAACTCACACTTGCTGAACTTGGCGTATAGCTGATGTTCCCTGAGCTTCTCGAGTACTAATCGCAAGTGCTCCTTGTGTTCCTCTTCATTCTTCGAGTAAACCAAGATATCATCAATGAACACTACGACGAAGTTATCCAAAAACTCCATAAACACCTTGTTCATCATGTTCATAAAATAGGCTGGGGCATTAGTCAGACCAAACGACATAACTGTATACTCATATAGCCCGTACCTGGTGGTAAAAGCCGTCTTCGGTATATCTTGCTCCCGAATCTTCAACTGATGGTACCCTAATCGCAAATCGATCTTGGAAAACACCTTATCTCCTTGCAACCGATCAAACAGATCATTAATCATTGGTAGTGGGTACTTGTTCTTAATGGTTACTTCATTCAATCCGCGATAATCAACAACCATTCTTAACGATCCATCCTTCTTCTCCACTAGAAGTACTGGCGATCCCCAAGGCGAAGAACTTGGGCGAATAAAACCTTTATCCAAAAACTCCTTAATCTGCTTCTTAATTTCCTCCAAATCTTGGCCTGGCATCCTGTACGGTCTCTTGGATATAGGCCCAGTGCCTGGCAGTAGCTCAATTAAGAACTCAATGTCTCTATCCGGTGGCATGCCTGGCAACTCTTCAGGAAATACATCGGGGAAATCCCTTACCACTGGTACTTCTTCCTGCACA
Organism: Triticum timopheevii; assembly: GCA_963921465.1. Classification (NCBI taxonomy): domain Eukaryota; kingdom Viridiplantae; phylum Streptophyta; class Magnoliopsida; order Poales; family Poaceae; genus Triticum; species Triticum timopheevii. The sequence goes on along the minus strand of OY997266.1, from coordinate 212,509,111 downwards.
ACTCCTGATAAGGAATTTAGATGGGCTCTCCTCGGCTCATGCCGTGGTACATACTTGATCCTTATCCCTTCTGGTGCTGTAAGCAAAATTGTCTTACTGGCGCAATCAATGTTTCCTCCATACATCGATAGCCAATCCATACCAAGAATTACATCCAATCCTTGGGATTCCAATATAATCAAATCCGTGGGGAAAACATGCCTTCCTATACTCAACAGCACCTAGAAGCATCCTTGACTGACCATAAACTCAGCTCTCGGTGAACTTACTAGCATGGGTGTCTTAAGAGTATTAGTGGGCAGGCTAAACTTATTCACAAATCCCCTTGATATGTATGAATGCGATGCACCAGTATCAAAAAGAACAACTGCACTAAATGCCTTTACCAAAAACTTACCTATTACTACGTCTGGCTGAGCTTCAACCTCCTCCACGGTAACGTGGTTCACTTGCCCCCTGTTGAAAGGGTTCGGCTTCTTTCCTGAGCTTCCATTGCCATTTCCATTTTGGGCTTCTGGGCAATCATTTGCATAATGCCCCGTCTTGCGGCACTTATAACAGGTGATATGGCTCAGGTCTGCTTTGGATGGTGTTGACGGGGTGGTGCGGCTTTGTCCATTGCTTCCTCCATTCCCGTTCCCATTCTTTGTGCCATTGTGATTGTGCGAGCTGCCTCCTCCATGAGTATGCTGGAAATGTCCTCCTGACTTTGGGGTAAAGCGTGGCTTCTGCTGAGCTCCAGAATTATACTTCCCCTGTGCATACTTCCTCTTACGATTATCAATCTGCTGCTACTTCCCTTCAATCATAAGAGCACGATCTACTAACTCCTGGTAATTATTGAAAGTGGCTACCATCAACTGCATGCTAAGCTCATCATTCAGTCCTTCTAGAAACTTTTCCTGCTTAGCTGCATCCGTAGCAACGTCATCTGGGGCATAACGTGCTAGCTTACTAAAATCATCCACATACTGGCCAACTGTCCATCCTTCTTGGCGTAAGTTGCGAAACTCACGCTTCTTCATGGCCATAGCTCCTGCTGAAACATGGGCAGTACGAAATGCTTGCTGAAACTGATTCCATGTGACAGTGTCTACAGGGTAAGTGGCTGTAAAATTCTCCCACCATGCTGCTGCGGGTCCGTCAAGCTGATGCGCGGCAAACTTCACCTTCTCTCCATCTGTGCATCCTGCAGTGGTCAACTCCCTCCCTATCTTACGGAGCCAATCATCTGCTACTATCGGCTCGGTGCTACTGGAAAACACCGGCGGATTCAACCTTAAGAAACGTGCCAGATGGTCAACAGGTGGTGGTGGTGGTGGGTTGTTGTTGTTGTTGCCTTGGTTCTGTACCAATGTTTGAATCAAGGTATTCTACTGCTGAATCAACTGAGTGATCTCTGGCGGGAAAACAAACTCGGGGTCGCGTCTCGGAGGCATCTGAGGGTTTAGAGGCAAGATTTAAGAATAGAATGAGGTCTAGTGAGAAAACACTACCCATATGCACATGAGACAAACAATCAATATCATTCCAATCAATTCAAACAAGGGCATACAACGGTCTAACTATCATTACAAAAGTGCTTGGACTAAAACTAGTTAAATGGTGGAAAATTCTACTACTGTTATGGTGGTCAACTAGAAAAACTGCTCCGATGCAGATTCCATGATATCTGCTCTAGCTTCATCAACATAGTCATCATCGCTGTCGTCGGGATCCGAGTCGGTGTAGTCAATGATGATATAATTATCTGGACATGTAGGTTCATCCTCTTCTCCTCTGGGTGCTGAACCTCCCATGAATATTCCAATCTTCTCCTTAAGGTCACCGTTCTGTCTTACTAGAGCGACTATTTCTTCCATATAGTCTTTACGTGTAGCCTTGAGTTCTGCTTCTAGCTCCTTGATCCTGGTCATAGCCTTCTGTGGCTCCTCCATATCCGCGCACATCTGGTTCTCCTGGTGTCGGATGTGTTGATTTAACTCCTAAATATAAGCTGCGATTGATTTGTCCCTCCTGGTGGCGATCATCTCCCAATGCTCATCTCGGCGCCCACAAATCTGGTAGATAGTATTCTTGAGATCGTTGTAGTAAACTTCTCCAATTCGTCCCATGGCGATGTGAGCTGCCATGCTCTTTCCTAGGCTCCATGTTGGTGCATCAAAGTTAAACTCTATTGGTTCCGTGATTGGTGCAAACGTCCTTCCTGGAATGTAGACTTGAATCCTCCAGCGCTCCTCTTCGGGTAAAGTGGCATTGAAAGTTCCAGTGAAGCTTGGTACTCCTATGTCCAAGTATCTAACGGCTTCCTTCAAGTGACATCCAAAAGGTGAATTCTCATTGGGTTGCGCGAACTTGATCCTTGCATCCGTCATCCTAAAGAATAGAAAAGATGAGGAGTCAGAAATGAGAAGAAAGAGTAGTGATCTAGGGCTTAAGCTTAGTGGCCGTGTCCTATAGTCAGCGTGTGCTCTGATACCACCTTGTAGCGACCAGACCTCAAACAGTCTGATCTCTGTGCTCAGTGTCATCCCTGGATTCAGTAATGCTGACACCACACAGTACATGGAGGATTTATAACAGAGTAGCAATCACACACTTATTACATCGAATGTCTCAAAAGAGAACTTACTGAAATAAATATGGCTTAAGGCCATCTAAAACGATAACAGCGGAAGGCTTGGAAGATAAGCGAGTCCATCAACTCCAACGGCATCACTGAGTATAGAACCACGACCTAAAAGCACCTTACTCGTCGTCTGAAAAGTCTGCAACATGAAACGTTGCAGCCCGAAAACGGGTCAGCACATGGAATATGCTGGCAGTGTAACACATAGAGAATAACAATGGGGATAGGCTATACTGCATGCATATTTGGCTGGTGGTAAAGCTCTATGGTTACAGTTTTTGCATAAAGCCAATTTTTCCCTACTGCAAAGGAATAAATTTATTTAACTATCATGGTGGTTGCTAAACATTGAGAATGGTTGACAGCATTCTCAATCCCAATTAAAAATACTCATTAAAACCCAACAATATTAATTATAGTAACATGATGAGATTCACATGATAATCAAGTACTAGATACTCAAGATGTCCATAACCGGGGACACGACTAACCATGATTAGTTTATACACTCTGCAGAGGTTTGCGCACTTTTCCCACAAGACTCGATCACCTCCGTTTGATTCCTCGCACTACATGATGTTTGAGAAACGGATGACCGAGACATAGTCTTTCGGAAGCACTAGCACCTTACATGTGGGTAGACCGGTACACCTACTTTCCCCTACATCTGCTAGTCTACCCGTAAGAGTTCGGACAACTTAGTCAACTATGCCAGAGCCCATAATGGCTTGTGGCTGCACACGTAAGTTTCTAGTTTGAATAATCTCATGATCCCTTTGAGCCTGGGTGGCGGTCCGAAGAAATACAGGCAAGTCCTGCTAGAAAACAGGTGCCTCAATCCACCCAGATGTGTATTCAAGTTGCCACCTTAAATAAACCATTAATTAACAATCTCACATCTGTCATGGATACACTCACCCAATCCACGTCTACTAGCATAGCATGGCATAATAAGCAAACATAGAAGTAACTCCCAAAGGTTTGATAATAAAACAGGTAATAGGAACTACCTCATCTACTTCCCATCCCATAATTTAATTAGACCCTAATAATGCAATGTTTGAGGATAGATCGAATGCATAAAAACTGGGTAGTAGAAAGCTATGATCAAGTGTTACTTGCCTTGCTGATGATCCGCGAGACCTAGAGACTCGAAATAACAGGCGGCGCACTCCGGGTATTCTATCGCAGACAAACAAACAAGCATACAATAAGTACTCATCTAATGCATAGGTAAAACTCGAATAAAAGATCCAACCAGAATGTTGAACTTAAGAACTCCGGTTTGCAAAAAGAATCAAATCAAAAGAAGCAACGAAAGTCAAACGGCGAAAGAAAACCGCTTCGTTTTACTAATCTGGATCTAAGTCAAATTTTACATAAGCAAAAACTTGTTTTAGTAGATTATTCAGAAAGAGGGTTTCGAGACGAAACGCCAGGCGCTTGAATCGCCTGATTCCGATAAACGAGCGAAAAGTTATACTAAATCGAAAATCGGATCAGAAATCGCGATCAGAAAATTACCGCGGAAAATCCGAGAAAAAGAAAAACAATGAACAGATTAATGAACGAACGTTCGTTAATTTAACGAATCTGACGAAAAGCATTCGCTAAGACGAACTAACGGACGAACATCCACTAATTAACCTAAACCAAAAAAACCAAAAACTAAAATAAAACGAATCTAAAAAAAGAAAAAAAAACGTAAAGAAAAACCGCCCGGTTTTTAAGAAAACTGGTGGCACGAAATCCCCAACTCTCTCTCCGAGGGTCCTTGAGTTGCGTAGAATTTCTAGGATCGAGCCAACAATGCAATAAAAATATGAAATGCATGATGATCTATGTATAACATTCCAAATTGAAAATTTGGGATGTTACATTGTCCTCGACTTTTCTTGGTCGAGGTGTCTGGCGAGCCACTCATCCCGGATACTGTTCTTGAAGGCCGCTAGGGCTTCGGCATTCAGACAATCAAAGATTTGATTCTTCTTAGTGAGGAATCTATTCCAAAGCTTGCGGGCGGACTCTCCGGGCTGTTAAATTATGTGACTTAAATCATCAGCGCCCGGAGGTCGGACATAGGTTCCTCAAAAATTGGCCCTGAAAGCATCCTCGAGTTCCTCCCAACTTCCGATTGAGTTTTCGGGGAGACTTTTCAACCAGTGCCGAGCTGGTCCCTTCAACTTGAGGTGAAGGTATTTGATGGCATGGAGGTCGTCCCCACGAGCCATGTGGATGTGAAGGATAAAATCCTAAATCCAGACCCCGGGGTCTGTCGTTCCGTCATATGCATCTATGTTCACGGGTTTGAAACCCTGTGGAAATTCGTGGTCCAGTACCTCTTCAGTGAAGCACAGGGGTTGAGCGGCCCCTCTGTATCTGGACATGTTGTGGCGTGCTGTCGACTGTTGTTGTGTCTGGTGCTGATTCCAAACTGGTACTCGATAAGTCTGATCGTTTTGGTGACCATAATCCTGCACCGGAGCGTGTCCTCTGGATCCATAGATGGACCTGGTCGCGCCGGCCTTTTTGTCCAGGAGCTCACGTAAATCGTGTGCGGCGTCAGTAGCTGCTATATTGTGGTTATGAAGTGGCTGGTCTGGCCTACTGGCCGTATTGTTCTTGGGTGGAACGGCCTCATCGTCGAATTCTGGCAGCAGCTTGCGATTTGGATTGCTCTTTGTGTGGCGATCGTCGCCGTATTTTTCTTCAGTGTCTAGTACTTTATTACATCTGCCTTTGAGCGTTTCCTGTGCGGCCTTAAGCCTTTGCTTCTGCTTCTTTAGAAATCTCGCAGTGGCCATAAGCCTTCTTTGGAGGTTATCTCGTTCCAAACGTTTTTCCGGGATGATGAATGCGTCCTCATCCGGACTATGCTCCTCTCCCGGGGTAGGTTGATGAGTTCGGCCCTCGGGATCACTGTGATCGGGCGTCTGCTCCGGGCTGTGTTCGGCGTGACCTGGCTCATCTGCTCCATCGCTGGGTCCATACGGTCGTTGTTGCCTTTGGAGTTGACTGGGGTGTCGATCTTTCTAGCGTTGTTATCGCTGTTTTTACTATGGCTGGACTTAGAGCGGCATCTGCGCCGTCGTTTTGGCTTTTGTCCGGGGGTTTTATCCTCCGTTTTGTCGCCATCGTCCTCCTTAGGCGTGTCCACCATGTATATATCGTATGATGAGATGGCAGTCCAGTGCCCCGTGGGCGGCGGTTCAGAATCGTCCCCTGCGCCGACCTCCGTACTGTTAGTGTCATCGGAGTCGAAGTCAAGCATGTCTGTTACGTCATCGACAGTGGCTATGAAGTGGGTGGTGGGTGGGGAACGAATTTCTTCGTCGCCTTCTTCCCCCTCATGCCAGAAATAGTACGGCCAAGCATTTCCTGACAAAGAGAGAGAACTTAATGAATTTAGTATGTCGCCGAGGGGCGAGTGCTGGAAGATATCCGCAGCGGTGAATTCCACTACCGGAGCCCAACTAGAATCGGCGGGCTCGGGGGCGCGCGGTCTGGAACATACAGCCGGACACAAGTCCGGGGGTCCGGAGACACAGTCTTCCTCGGGGGTGAAGTCTATGTTCGGTTCTACCGCCAATGGGTGTGCGGTCTCCGGGGCGGGGTCCATCCACCCGTCCTCGGACGATGCAATCTGCCCCGGATTTAGGTCCGATATCTTGAGTATGGTCTGACAGCAGGTTTAAGCCGTGCGCATCGTGACTGTTCGGCGCTCCTGGTGTAGGCCTGAATCCATCGAATATCAGATCTTCGCGGATATCGGCCATGTAGTTCAAGTTTCCGAACCTGACCTGATGGCCAGGGGCGTAGCTGTCGATATGCTCCAGATGGCCAAGCGAATCGGCCCGCAGTGCGAAGCCGCCGATACGAAGATCTTTCCAGGGAGAAAAGTCTCACCCTGGACCGCGTTGTTGTTGATTGATGGAGCGATAGAGCCTTGCAGCGAGGACACAGAAGAACTCTCAATGAAAGCACCAATGACGGTGTCAAAACCGGCGGATCTCGGGTAGGGGGTTCCGATCTGTGCGTCTAAGGCTAATGGTAACAGGAGGCAAAGGACACAATGTTTTACCCAGGTTCGGGCCCTCCAGATGGAGGTAAAACCCTACTTCCTGCTTGATTGATCTTGATGATATAAGTATTACAAGAGTTGAGAAGCTAGCCTATGATGATTACGATTGTTCCTCTATGGACTAAACCCTCCGGTTTATATAGACACCAGAGGAGGCTAGGGTTTACACAGAGTCGGTTACAAAGAAAGAGATCTAATATCTGGATCGCCAAGCTTGTCTTCCATGCAAAGGAGAGTCCCATCCGGACATGGGACAAAGTTTTGAGTCTTGTATCTTCACGGTCCATCAATCCGGGCAAAGTATATAGTCCGGCTGTCCGGATACCCCCTAATCCAGGAATCCCTTAGAGGGCCCGCTAGCGGAGACGAGACCGATGCGCCGCCCCGTCCTCCTCTTCCCCGGGCGCCATGACGGCCTCGACCTCACCCCCTCCCCCTTCCTCTAACGGCTGGCTCTGCCGCCACGAGCTCTTGGGGAGGAGCAATGCATTGTCTACCCGAGACACTCGCCGCCACCGATGAAGCGTCGCCACGCCCCCTCGCCATGGCAGAAGGAAGGAGGAAGTAGGAATCGGGAGAAGCGGATGACGAAGGATTGAGAGGCGCCGTTCCTCCCGCTCCCCTCTTTATAAAGGGGTGGGAGCGGGGCTCGGCCGCCCCTTTCGTCCAATCCGGCCCATTGAAGTGACAATGGACGGGGCCATCGACCGCCCTCCCCGCTCAATTGAAGGCGCGTGGGAATCGACCCACGCACGCGCGACTTCCCGTATCCCTCACACCTGTCATTCGCTCTGCGTCATGCATGCATCAAACGTGGCGCAAGAGACGGGCGCAATGGGACGCATGGAGCGATGGTTCCCAAGTAAAGGCAGTAAATGAGCAGTGGCCCTGCGGTCTCGAGGAGACACACAAGCCGCCCCTTTACTTTCCACCACAAGATGATGCCAGCATCCTTCGGTCACGCGCACACGCGCGACACCCATGTCGCCCATTCAACGCGGGTCGTGTGGAAGTGTAGCGGACGAAAAGTTTTTACCGAAGTAAAAACCGCCCCGCCTGCCCGTGCACCGTCCTGGGCCTGGCCCAACAATGTGTCATGCTTATGTGTGGCCCAGGCCTGGGGGCTCCTGTCGGTGTACAAAAGTAGGGGCTCTCCTTTTGACCCCTATACTTGTGCACGGGCAGTCAGAGCCACGCGCCACGGTCTCACATAGCAGGGCAAATGAGGGGGAGCCGGAGAGAAGCCGAAGGCACAAGATGATCAGCGCAACGACAAAGACCAAGACCACAAAGAGCAGATGGACGAAGCAAGTTCCCCCGGCAAGACCCTTGTCGGGGCAGCCTCAGCAGCCCCAGCAAGCCCCTTGCCGGGGCGGCTCGCCCACACCAGCGAAGTGGGCCACCCTCAAACCCACGGTCCCCAACATCATCAACCACGTTGGGCCAGGGCTCGGGAGGCACCTCCATGGTGGCATGCAGATCTTTGTGAAGACAAAGAATATTCAAGATCAGATGAGGATTGGGAGGCAAGCGATCCTCGACAAGACCCTTGCCGAGGAAACCCTCAAGACCCCCGGCAAGATCCTTGCCTGGGACGACAGCGCGCCACGGCAACACCCTTGCCGGGCCACCCGGCAAGGCCCCTGCCAAGGGCGTCAGCGGGGCCACTGCCAGGCCCGTGCCAACCAAGTCTCCACCGCCGTTCACATGCAGCTGCCAGCCCAACCAGCTGGGAAAGCACCTGCGTAGCAACATGCAGCTTCTAGGACAACTCAGCACATGCCTGCGTGGCGGCATGCAGATCTTCGTAGAGGCTCCACCACCGCGCCACCTCAGCTGCTTGCCTGCCTACATGGCGCCGCATGCATCATTGGCCAGGGCGCGTGTCGAAGTGAAGAGAAGCGGCAACAGACGGGACGGGACTCGCTCCCGTCCCCGATAAAGCAAGAGGGCACCTAAGCCACGCATTAAATGCGCCTTGTCCTGTAAAACGAGCGATAATCTCATAGCACTGTAGGCCTTTCCACTTCATGTGTGCCACTTTGGCAGCCCCTTTCGACTATAAAAGGAGGCCCAAGGCGTACTAGAGAGGGATTCAGTTCTTTGGAACCACGCAGCCACTGTAGCTAGTTCAAGAACTCAAGAACACTCAATACATCCACCAAAGCAGGACTAGGGTTTTACGCATCCTCGCGGCCTGAACCTGGGTAAACGATCCTTGTGCTGGTTATTAATCCTGCTCTGCTCACAATCCTGCGCCCCGCAACCATAGAAGGGATCCTCATGATCCCATACGTGTTGTTTCCCACTGACACTTTTATTCACAGTAGAATAAAAAGTTTTATTTTATTTCTTTGCTAGAATTGTTTTAGGCAATGTAGGAGTTCTATAATAGCTTTTAATGTGCTTCTTTTTGCACCTAGATGGTATGTTGTTTTCCTTTCTGTTAGCTAGCTAAACCCATGTTTAGGTTCTGTAAAGAAAAGTTTTAGTAGGATAAAACTGTTTTCTTAGTTGTTGCTTGGAGTGGTGAAAACCTTGATTTGCTTTTCTCTGAGTTTTCTTTGGTTTAGGTTTGAGTGCTTGGGTGCTTTACTTTAACTTACTGTTATGTTATATTGTGTTATACTTATTTGTGCTATTGTTTGACTCGGTAGAACTCCCAGAGTGCGAGGCCTGCTATTATGAGTCGCTAGCTTTCGAAGATCGTCAACCAGGCAAGTCATTTGATCATGTTTTACAATACCTATGATTAGTATTCCTCCCCACCATGCATGCAGTAGGAGAATTTTAAGTTATGTTCTTGAGTAGTATCATGAGGTAGGATGAACCCTTTCCCCTTGTTACCAATACCCGGGACGATGTAGTTGATTGCTATGCTTTCGTAGACGTGGTTGGTTGAGTGATTCATAAGGGAGATGTGAGAGTTAAGATGATGGCAACCCCATGACTTCAAGCTCAAGATGGACTTCAAAATTCACTATTGGGTGGAGGACGGTTGACGGGCACCCTTGATAAACCAGCGGATGGCCGGAATGCATGGAGAAGCGCCATGACATCTTGCGGAAAGCTTCACCCAGCCACAAAGAGATGGATGGATACCACATTGACCAGAAGCTTACCTGTGTAGCTGCAAGCCATTATGGGCTCTGGCTTGGTCGACCCTAGGCATGACTCTGGCCGGACGGTGCTACGAGATGTAGAAGAATGGTAGGATTGGATGGGCACCGGTAGTGGCCCAGAGGAACTCTTCAGAAGACCTTGTTTCGTTTGTCCCGTCTTCAAACACCAGGCAGTGCGAAGACTTAACGGAGGGAAAGATTCTTGCAGGTTAAGTGAATAAACCTCTGCAGAGTGAAGACCTAATCGATTAGCCGTGTCCCTGGTTACAGACAATTTGAGCTCTCAAAACTTGGAGTATTTTGGATATCTCAACACCAAACTTAATATATTAATTGAGGGGTTATTTAGTACTCCCTCCGTCCCAAAATAAGTGACTCAAAAATGACTAAACTTTATACTAATTTTAATACAAAGTTGACTCACTTTTGGGTCACTTATTTTGGGACGGAGGGAGTAATTGGGAATGAGACATTGGTTGGCGGAACCATCTCAATAACTACCAACATTTTGTAGTAATTTCAAACAAGTCCTTTGTTGTAGGGAAAAACTGGCTTTTTTGCAAAAATAGAAAGCTTAGAGCCCCACAGCCAAATTGCATATGGTCTTAATAATTTTATTGTTGTTCTCTCTTCATGACTTGCCGGCATATTCAAAAATGATGACATAAAACGGCTGCAATGTCTTATGTTCCAGAGGAGTATTTTGATCAGGAGTGAGGCTACGATCCACGCTTGGCGATTGCCCTATGGAGTTGGATGGACTCGCTATTCGTCTACGCTTCCGCAGTTTTATTTAGTTTATTCTCATGAGTTGGCCTTCGACCGAATTTATTATCATGTAATAATAACTCGATATGAGTACCGTGTAATAAATTCAGGTGTGATTGAACTTTGAATCTTTGCATCAATGTACTGTGTGTCCTAGCATGATTTTGGGATGGTACAGCTACACAGAGACTTGACCGATTTTGGGTCGGGTCGCCACAAGTGACAAGCACTAAGCATAGAAAGTCATCGCAACATCAATCTTAGAACATAGTGGATACTAGGGATCAAACCCTAACAAAACTAACTCGATTACAAGATAAATCTCATCCAACCCATCACCTTCCAGAAAGCCTACGATGGAGTTACTCAAGCACGGCGTTGAGCATCATGAAACTGGTCAAGGAGGAAGGTTGGTGATGATGATGGCGACGAACCCCCCTCTCCAGAGCCCCGAACAGACTCCAGATCAACCCTCCTGATTAAGAATGGGAAGGGGTGGCGGCTTGTATCGTAAAACGCGATGAATACTTCTATCTAATTTTTCTCTCTACGGATGTGAATATATAGAGTTGGAGTTAGGAACAAAGGAGGTTCAGGGGGCCCACAAGCCACCAGTGCATGCCCCCCAAGCTTGTGGCCAATGGGGGAACCCCCTCTGGTTGATTCTGTTGCCGGTATTTTTATATATTCCAAAAATATTCTCTGTAATTTTTCAGATCATTCCGAGAACTTTTATTTCTGCAAAAAATAACACCAAGGCAATTCTGCTGAAAACAACATTAGTCTGGGTTAGTTCCATTCAAATCATGCAAATTAGAGTCCAAAACAAGGGCAAAAGAGTTCGGAAAAGTAGATACGAGATATCAACTCCCCCAAGCTTAACCCATTATTAGTCCTCAAGCAATTCAGTTAACAAACTGAAAGTGACAAAGAAAAACTTTTACATACTCTATTTGATCTTGTTGTTGCAAATATGTCTAGCCAACATTCAGGTTTTCAGCAAAGGTTATGAACTAACCATATTCACAATAACATTTAGGTCTCGCATTTACTCATATTAATTGCATAATCAACTAGCGAGCAATAATAATAAATCTCTGATGACAACACTTTTTTCAAAACAATCATGATATGATATGACAAAATGGTATCTTGCTAGCCCTTTCTGATACCGCAAAACATAAATGCATAGCACCCCTAAAGATCAAGGACTGACTAGACATTATAATTCATGGCAAAAGAGATCCTGTCACACTCATACTCAATATCAATTAATAACAAAGCATACAAATGACAATGGTGCTCTCTAACTAGTGCTTTTTATAAGAGTATGATGACTCGGCAATAAAAGTAAATAGATAGGCCCTTCGCAGAGGGAAGCAGGGATTTGCAGAGGTGCCAGAGCTCGAGCTTTTAAAACAGAGATGAATATAATTTTGAGTGGTATACTTTCATTGTCAACATAACAACCAAGAGATCTCACTATCTTCCATGCTAACAGAGCTCGAGCTTTTAAAATAGAGATGAATATAATTTGTAAAGTTTTTACTCCCCCTCCACCACCAGTCACACTCCATGGCTTGTCTGAAACAACGGGTATCATCCATACCAACAACAGTCCTGGGGGAGTTTTGTTTGAAGTTATATTTTGATTTGATTTTGAGCATGGAACTGGCATCCCGATTACCAGCCACTTTCTCGTGAATGACAAGTGAATCAACATTCATCATGAGAATAATCCACCTAGCATGGAACATAATGACAGCCTCCAATCGCTACATGAGCGACCCGGGCATACAAAATAGATTATTATTTGAAGGTTTAGAGTTTGGCATAAGCAAATTACTTGTAATGGCAGGTAAATACCGCATATAGGTAGGTATGGTTGACTCATATGGAAAAACATTGGGTTTATGGAAGTCGATGCACAAGAAGCATTTCCCCTTAGTACAAGTGAAGGCTAGCCAAAGATTGAGGAGAGACCAACTAGAGATCGACAACATTCATAAACATGCATGGAGATTAACCAACATTGAGTGCAAGCTTGAGTAGGATATAAATCACCATGAACATACATATCGTGGAGGCTATGTTGTTTTTGTTTCAACTACATGCATGAACATGTGCCAAGTCAAGCCACTCGAATCATTCAAAGGAGGATACCATCCTATCATACTACACCACAACCATTTTAAAAGAATGTTGGCATACAAGGTAAACCATTATAAACTCCTAGCTAATTAAGCATGGCATGAGTAACTATACTCTCTATTTGTCATGGAAAACATGTTCCATTCATAATGGGCCAAATCAAGAACGATGAACTAATCGTATTTACAAAAACAAAATAGGTCGAGTTCATACCAGCTTTTCCTAATCTCAATGGTTTCATCATATATCGTCATTATCGCCTTTCACTTGCACGACCGAACAGTGTGGATAATAATAATAGTGCACGCTCATTGGACTAAGCTGGAATCTGCAAACATTTATTCAAAGGAGAAGACAAGGTACTATGGGCTCTTTTTTAGATCAACAATAATATATAAGAGAGCCACTCAAGATTTTCATCGTGGACCTGTCCTCTCGACCGAAAGAAAAGAAAAAGAATTTCAAAGAAACACATTGAAATGTTTTTTGTTTGGAGTTTTTGTTTTTTTGAAGAAAATAAAACAAGAATGAGAAAAACTATTTACACGGGAAAGCTCCCAACAAGCAAAAGAAGAACGAGAAATCTTTTTGGGTTTTCTTTTAATGCTACTACTAAATAAACTTGGAAGAAAACTAAACAGAAGTGAGAACTAATTTTTTTTGGATTTTCTCAAAGTTTTTCAAACACAGAAGAAGAAAGTGAGAAAAAGAAATAAACTAACATGGATAATACAAATGAAAAAGTATGAACACCGACAACTGAAATAAGTGTGTGAGGATGAATGTAAAGTCGGTGAGAAGTACATACTCCTCCCAAGCTTAGGCTTTTGTCCTAAGTTGGTCTATGGCCACGGCTGGCCTGGATTGTATCTGAAATTGTAGTTGGGGTTGTACTATGCTGCAGCAGCTACCAATTGGCAAGCTGCCTCATGGAGGCGAGCGGCCTCCTCTGCTCTCTCGTACTCATCCGCCTCCGCCCTGGTTATGAAATATCTTCGTTTCATCTGAAAGTTAAAGAAGGCAGGAGCGGGCGTCATACGGAAGGCGCGCTCCCTGTCAAAGATTAGTCGGTACAGGAGGGATTATTCATTCCTATCAAGAAACTGGTAATGCACCATAACATTATAATCAAGGAAAGCAGGTGGTAACTCAATGTCATCCTCCCTTATTGGTATCCCTAGATAATTAGTGCTACTTCTTGAGCTTTGCGTTGGTTTTCCATTGAAGAGGAAAGGCTGGTGTAGCAAAGTAGAGATAAGTATTTTCGGCAGTTAAGAACTAAGGTATCAATCCAGTAGGAGAAGAACGCAGAAATCATCAATACCTGCACAAACAATCAAACACTTGCAACCAACATGATAAAGGGGTTGTCAATCCCTTCACGGTCACTTGCAAAAGTGAGATCTGATACAGATAGATAAATAAAAGATAAAATATTTTTGGATTTTTTGGTTTATAGATCTGAAAATAAAAGATTGCAAAAGAGTAGAATAGAAACTAATATGATGGAAAATAGACCCGGGGGCAATAGGTTTCACTAGAGGCTTCTCTCTCGAAGGCAAATAATACGATGGGTGAACAAATTACTATCGAGCAATTGATAGAAAAGCGCAAAGTTATGAGGATATCCAAGGCAATGATTATGTGATATAGGCATCACATCCGTATCAAGTAGACCGACTCCTGCCTGCATCTACTACTATTACTCCACACATCGACCGACTCCTGCCTGCATCTAGAGTATTAAGTTCATAAAGAACAAATAACACTTTAAGTAAGATGACATGATGTAGAGCAATAAACTCCAGCAATATGATGTAAACCCCATCTTTTCATCCTCGATGGCAAAAATACAATACATGCCTCGCTACCCCTACTTTGTCACTGGGTGAGGACACCGCAAGATTGAACCCAAAGCTAAGCACCTCTCCCACTGCAAGAAAAACAAATCTAGTTGGTCAAACCAAACCGATAATTCGAAGAGAAATACAAATATATCAAATCATGCATATAAGAATCCAGAGGAGATTCAAATAATATTCGTAGAAAAACTGACCATAAATCCACAATTCATTGAATCTCAACAAACAACCGCAAAAGAAGATTACGTCGGATAGATCTCCAAGAACATCTAGGAGAACATGGTATTGAGAATCAAAGAGAGAGAAGAATCCATCTAGCTACTAGCTATGGACTCGTAGGTCTGAAGTAAACTACTCATGCTTCATTGGAAGGGCAATCAATTTGATGTAGATGCCCTCCATGATCGAATCCCCCTCTGGCAGGATGCCGGAAAAGGCCCCAAGATGGGATCTCACGGGAACAGAAGGTTGCGGCAGTGGAAAAGTGTTTTCGTGGATGCTTCTGGTGGTTTGGGAATATATGTGAATGTATAGGAGGTAGAACTAGGTCAGGGGGGTCACGAGGGGCCCACAAGGTAGGGGTGCGCCCTACCCCCTGGGCACGCCCTCCGCCCTTGTCGCCGCCTCAATGCTCTTTTGACTTGAACTTCAAGTCTCCCGGGTGTCTTCTGGTGCAAGAAAAATCATCATGAGAGTTTTGTTCCGTTTGGCTCCATTTGGTATTCCTTTTCTGCGAAGCTCAAGAACAAGGAAAAAAGAGAAACTGGCGTTGGGATCTAGGTTAATAGGTTAGCCGCAAAAATAATATAAAATTGCATATTAATGCATATAAAAATCTAAAACAGATAATATAATAGCATGGAACAATCAAAAAATATAGATACGTTGGAGATGTATCAAGCATCCCCAAGCTTAATTCCTGCTCGTCCTCGAGTAGGTAAATCATAAAAACAGAATTTTTGATGTGGAATGCTACCTAAGATATTTATCTAGGTAATTTTCTTTATTGTGGCATGAATGTTCAGATCCATAAGATACAAAACAAAAGTTTAATATTGACATAAAAACGATAATACTTCAAGCTTACTAATAAAGAAATCATGTCTTCTCAAAATAACATGGCCAAAGAAAGCTAT
The DNA here is from genome assembly GCA_963921465.1 of Triticum timopheevii. Classification (NCBI taxonomy): domain Eukaryota; kingdom Viridiplantae; phylum Streptophyta; class Magnoliopsida; order Poales; family Poaceae; genus Triticum; species Triticum timopheevii. The sequence goes on along the minus strand of OY997266.1, from coordinate 212,493,362 downwards.
CCCTACAAAATCATATAGTCTGGCTATGCTCCATCTTCATCACACAAAATATTCAAATCATGCACAACCCCGATGACAAGCCAAACAATTGTTTCATACTTTTGGTGTTCTCAAACTTTTTCAACTTTCATGCAATCCATGAGCGTGAGACATTGACATGGCACTATAGGTGGAATAGAATATGATGGTTGTGGAGAAGACAAAAATAAGGAGATAGTCTCACATTAACTAGGCATATCAACGACCTATGGAGATGCCCATCAATAGATATCAATACGAGTGAGTAGGGATTGCCATGCAATGGATGCACTAGAGCTATAATTTTATGAAAGCTCAAAAAGAAACTAAGTGGGCGTGCATCCAACTTGCTTGCTCATGAAGACCTAGGGCAATTTGAGGAAGCCCATCGTTGGAATATACAAACCAAGTTCTATAATGAAGAATTCCTACTATTATTTGAAAGTGACAACATAGGAGACTCTCTATCATGAAGATCATGGTGCTACTTTGAAGCACAAGTGTGGAAAAAAGGATAGTAACATTGTCCCTTCTCTCTTTTCTCTCTCTATTTTTTGTTTGACTTCTTTGGCCTCTTTTAATTTTTTTCCTCACATGGGACAATGCTCTAATAACGAAGATCATCACACTTTTATTTACTTACAACTCAAGAATTACAACTCGATATTTAGAACAAAATATGACTCAATATGAATTCCTTCGGCGGTGTACCGGGATGTGCAATGACTCAAGAGTGACATATATAAAAATTGATGAATGGTGGCTTTGCCACAAATATGATGTCAACTACATGATCATGCAAAGAAATATGACAATGATGAAGTGTGTCATAATAAACGGAATGGTGGAAAGTTGCATGGCAATATATCTCGGAAAGGCTATGGAAATAATAGGTAGGTATGGTGGCTGTTTTGAGGAAGGTATATGGTGGGTGTATGGTACCGGTGAAAGTTGTGTTGTACTAGAGAGGCTAGCAATGGTGGAAGGGTGAGAGTGCGTATAATCCATGGACTCAACATTAGTCATAAAGAACTCACATACTTATTTCAAAAATCTATTAGTCATCAAAACAAAGTACTACGGGCATGTTCCTAGGGGGATAGATTGGTACGAAAAGACCATCGCTCCTCCCCGACCGCCACTCATAAAGAAGGCAATCAAAAAATACCTCATGCTCCAACTTCATTACATAACGGTTCACCATACATGCATGCTATGGGAATCACAAACTTCAACACAAGTATTTCTACAATCCACAATTACTCACTAGCATGACTCTAATATTATCATCCTCATATCTCAAAACAATCATAAGGAATCAAACTTCTCATAGTATTCAATGCACTTTATACGAAAGTTTTTATTATATCCCTCTTGGATGTCTATCATATTAGGACTAAATTCATAACCAAAGCAAATCACCATGCTGTTTAGAAAGACTCTCAAAATAATATAAGTGAAGCATGAGAGTTCAACAATTTCTATAAAATAAACTCACTGTCGTGCTCTAAAAAGATATAAGTGAAGCACTAGACCAAAATTGCCTAGCTCAAAAGATATGAGTGACGCACATAGAGTATTCTAATAAATCACGATTCATGAGTGTCCATCTCAAAAGGTGTGTACAGAAAGGATGATTGTGGAAAACTAAAAAGGAACGACTCATATCATACAAGACCCTCCAAGCAAAACACATATCATGTGGTGAATAAAAAGATAGCCTCAAGTAAAGTTACCGATAGACGAAGACGAAAGAGGGGATGTCTTCCGGGGCATCCCCAAGCTTAGGCTCTTGGTTGTCCTTGAATATTACCTTGGGGTACCTTGGGCATCCCCAAGATTAGGCTCTTTCCACTCCTTATTCCATAGCCCATCAAATCCTTACCCAAAACTTGAAAACTTCACAACACAAAACTCAACAGAAATTCTCATGAGATTCGTTAGTATAAAAAAAATAAATCACCACTTATGGTACAGTTGTGAACTCATTCTTTATTTATACCGGTGTAATATCTACTGTATTTCAACTTATACATGGTTCATACCCCCGATACTACCCATAGATTCATCAAAATAAGCAAACAACACAAAGAAAACAAAATTTGTCAAAAACAGAACAATCTGTAAGAATCTGTAACTCTCAAATACTTCTGTAACTCCAAAAATTCTAAAAAATTAGGACAACAGAGGAAATGTTTATCTTCATCTTCTGCAAAATGAATCAAAATTTTATCACGCTTCTGTTAAAAATGAGAATTATATTACTGAGCACAAAATTTTCTGTTTTTCAGCAAGATCAAATCAACTATCACCATAAGCTATCGCAAAGGTCTTACTTGGCACAAACACTAATTAAAACACAAAAATACATCTAACCAGAGGCTAGATGAATTATTTATTGCAAAACAGGACCAAAAAAGCAATAAAAATTAAAATTGGGTTGCCTCCCAACAAGCGCTATTGTTTAACACCCTTAGCTAGGCACGAAAACATAGATGTAAGTATTGTCATCTTTGGTATGCAATCCATAAGTAGATCTCTTAATAGATTCATATGGCAACTTAATTTTATTTCTTGTAAAGTGTTCCATGCCCTTCCTTAACGGAAATTGAAATCTAATGTTACCTTCTTTCATATTAATAATTGCACCAATCGTTCTAAGGAAAGGTCTACAAGAATAATAGGACATGTAGGATTGCAATCCATATCAAGAATAATGAAATCTATGGGCACATAATTCCTATTTGCAACAATAATAACATCATTAGTCCTTCCCATAGGTTCTTTAATAGTGGAATCCGTGAGATGCAAATTTAAAGAACAATCATCAAATTCATGGAAACCCAACACATCACATAAAGTTTTTGGAATTGTGGAAACACTAGCACCCAAATCACACAAAGCATGGCACTCATAATCTTTAATCTCAATCTTAATAGTAGGTTCCCACTCATCATAAAGTTTTCTAGGGATAAAAACTTCCAACTCAAGTTTTTCTTCAAAAGATTTCAGCATAGCATCAACGATATGTTTAGTAAAAGCTTTATTTTGATTATAAGCATGAGGAGAATTCAACATGGATTGCAACAAGGAAATACTATCTATTAACGAGCAATTATAATAATTAAATTCCTTGAAATCCAAAAGAGTGGGTTCATTGCTACTTAAAGTTTTGACATCTCCAATCCTACTTTTATCAATTTATGCATCAAGATCTATAAACTACAAATCATTGGGACACCTTTTAAGTAAAGTTGACTCATCTCCAGACCCATCTTTTATCAAGATTTATTTTAGAAAACAAAGATTCAATAGGAGTCAAATGAATCACTTTAAGATCTTCATCAATATTTCCATGGAAACTAGAAGAACACGTTTTTACAAACTAATCTCACTTAGCACGCATCTGGGCGGTTCTTTCTTTACATTCGTCAATAGAAATCCTCATAGCTTTTAGAGATTCATTAATATCACGCATGGCTGGAGTAGATCTAATTTTTAACGAATCAATCTCAAGAGAAATTATGTCCATGTTCCTAGCCAGATCATCAATCTTAAGCAATTTTTCTTTGCAAACTCATAAATTCTTTAACACTATTCTCAATATCAGAGGGCATCATATTATAATTTCCATAAGAATTGTTGTATGAATTACCATAATTCTTAGAGGAATTACAAGGAAACGGCCTAAGATTAAAATTGCCTCTATACGTGTTATTGCCAAAATTGTTCGTACCAACAAAATTTCCATCCATAGATTCATTGTTATTCTCAATCAAACAGTACTGGAATCAGGATCTTTGCCATCATCCAGCTCTTGGCCGTCTTCTAGCTGATGGCAAAGAAGGTCTTAGCCATCAGCTTACAGAATACTGACGGCAAAGATCATGTTTGCCGTCAGCTATCTCTTTGCCGTCTGCTAGCAGAGAACATAGAATCTTTGTCTTCTGCTAGCAGATGGCAAAGAGGGAGGGTAGCCCACTAACGAGAACAACCGAGCGGCGACTTTCTTTGCCGTCTTCTAGCAGACAGTAAAGAAAGTGGCCAACCTAATGGTCGTTCCCCCCTAGCCACACCCCACTAGCTATGCTCTTTGCCGTTTGCTAGCAGACGGCAAAGAAATTCTCAATATGCCACCTCAGACCTGCGCACCACCCCTCTCTCTCTCTCCCCTCACCTCACCCAAGCCACCCCCGTGCCTGAGCCGCCGCTGCCCCGCGCTACCCCCATCCCCCCCGCCCCGCCTCGCCCCCGTGCCCGAGCCGCCGCTGCCCCGCGCCACCCCCGTCGCCGGCCACCCCGCCCCGCCCCGCCGCCGCCCCACCCCTCCCCGTGGTGAGTTCTTTTGTTTTTTCATATTTTTTTATGTTTAATTTATGTTTGTTTAGTTTAGGTTAGTTTAGGTTAGGTTAGGTTAGGTTAGGTTAGGTTAGGTTAGTTTAGGTTACATTTAGTTTATAGTTTAGTTTAGGTTTTTTCTGTTTTTTAAGAATAAACAAGAAAGATGAAACAAAAGTAAAATAAGAAGAAGAAGAAGAAGAAGAAGAAGAAGAAGAAGAAGATGATGATGATGATGAAAAAAGAAGTAGAAGTAGAAGATGAAACAAAAGTAGAAAAAGAGGGTCGCCGATGGTCGAGGGTCACCGAGGGGTCGAGGGTTGCCGAGTGGTCGAGGGGTCGAGGATCGAGGGGAAAAGGAGTCGAGGGTCTAGGGGTCGAGGATCGAGGTGTCGCGGGGTCGAGGGTCGAGGGGTCGAGGATTTTCCATCTCGACCCCGACCTCCTGACCCCGACACCCCGACACCGACACGACACCCCAACCCCGACATGACACCTCCAACACCCTGACCCCCGACATTGTGATGGTCTGGTGTTCGACAACCTCCCTGTGCGTTCGACGAGCTCCACCCCTGCGTTCATGGGTGAGCACAAATGACATCTGTTCCTCCCCCCTTCATTTGCTCTGTTCCGATCTTCGTGTCAATGAAACTTGCTAGCTATAGGTGTCTTCAATCATCAATATGCATGACCACTATGCGTCTCCCGTTTGAAAGTGTTACATCTATAAATATGCATGCATTTGAATATTTATAACTGTGATTCTTTCGGCTTATCCAACGTTATCCATGGACAGCCCGAGTATGTGTAGATTGGATTCATTTTCCCATATGCTCTGCTTCGGATCTGATGCAGAATTTTGTCATTGCCTCCCTGTTGTTCTCCGGGTACACATCCTCTCTGCTTATTGCCGAGACGTGTATTAGGAAAATAGCGGGGAGGTGCTGCCAAAATTTTGCGTCGGATCCGGAGTAGAGCATGGGAAAACGAACACAATCTACACATACTCGGGTGAGATTAGGACCTATCTTTACCTATTAGCGTCTAGGTTGCATGGATGTAATAAAAGTGAAAAACACCATTAACTGATGAATATATGTCTTATGTGTCTAGTAGCTAGGCTAGATGAGTGATCGTGCGTGCATGTACACCAGTCACACTAGTCAGAAAGACATGACCATTGAATGGTTAACAAAAACCAAGAGGTTTCTGGGAGCCGCATTTGCAAATGGCCAGAGGATAACCTGGTGCCCCTGTGCTGGGTGCGACAATTGGCACAAGAGGACAGAGGATAAAATGGGAAAACACCTACAGAAGAGGGGTTTTACGCCAGGTTATATGGTGTGGACATTTCATTGCAAGTCTGCCCAACATACCAGAGCTGAGGTGCTTCGTTGACACACCGACGAGCATGGTACCAGGATGGAAGACATGGAGGAAGATTTTGATGATGCTCGGGACTCGGACGATGAGATGGAGGAATCTGCAAAGGCCTTCAATGAAATGTTGGAGTCTTCAAAACGTGCTCTCCACGAGCACACTGAGCTTTGTCAACTAGATGCCATCTCACAAATAATGGCTCTGAAGGCTCAACTCAGCTTGGGCAGAGAATGCTACGACACGATGATGATAGTATTTGGACATTTTCTACCCAAAGGCCATGTACTACCTACAAACCTGTACCAGTCAGACAAAATCCTCCATGCTCTTAAGATTCCCTATGAGAAGATACATGCCTGTGAGAAAGGATGTGCCTCATTTAGGCTTTAGTATGCGTATTTGAACTATTGTCCCATTTGCAAGTCATCCAGGTATGTTGTGGTAGATAACGGTATGCGTGAGAAGACGCAGACCAAAATCCCCGTTAATGTTCTTCGGTATATGCCAATCATACCAAGACTTCAACATCTTTTCATGGTCGTAGAGACGGCCAGACAGATGACATAGCACAAAACGGGCAAAAAAACCCAAGTAGATGCAGATGGGAAGCTAATGATGGTGCACACATCGGACGGTGAAGTGTGAAAGCGCTTCGATGCATTACATGATGACAAAGCGGTAGATCCTAGGCATCCTTGAGTCGCCATCAGCACGGATGGGTTAGTGTGATTGGTGTAATGGAGGCCCAATACAGTTGTTGGCTCGTATTTGTCATTCCACTCAATTCCCCGCCAGACAGATTATGCAAAGAAAGAACATTTTCCTGACGTTGATAATTCCGGGGCCCAAATATCCGGGGAAGAATATGAACGTGTACATGCAACCGCTGAAGGATGAATTGCAAGAAGCCTGGGATAATGGGTTCAAGACATATAACGCATTTAGCAAACAGAACTTCATAATGCGTGTCTAGTACATGTACTCGACGCATGACTTGCCGGCGTATGCGCTATTCGTTGGCTGGTGTGTGCATGGAAGGTTCTCGTGCCCCACATGCAAGGGAGCTCTTGAGTTTTGTTGGCTTGATGTCGGTCGCAAGTTTTCATGCTTCGACTTGCATAGACAGTTCCTGGATCCTCGCCATAAATTCAGGAAAGACAAGAAGAACTTCATCAAAGGTAGGGTTGTCAAAAACTCTGCGCCACCTGCGTTGACAGGCCAAGAGACCCTGGATCAGTTAAACACTCTTGAGCCAAATCCAGAGCGTCCAGGGTATTTCAAGGGGTATAATTCAAAACATTCCTGGACTCACAAGATATGCTTGTGGGATCTGCCTTAATTCAAATACCTCCTTTGCCCACACAACATCGACGTTATGCACAATGAAAAGAATATCAATGAGGCACTTTTTGGTACATTGTTCGGCATAGAGGGGAAGTCAAAGGATAATACTAAGGCAAGAGTCGATCTGGAGGCGCTATGTGATAGATAGTTACAAAACATGCAACCACCAAAAGGAAAGCACAACTGGAAAAAGCCAAAGGCATGGTTCAATCTTTGAAGGCCAGCTATGAGGGAAATTATCTTGTGGGTGAAAACGCAGTTGATGTCCCCCGATGGGTATGCAATGAATCTAAAGAGGGGAGCTAGTCTTGAAAAATTGAAGATATTTGGTCTCAAGAGTCATGATTGGCACATATGGATTGAGTGGGTAATGTCTGTGATGTTGCATGGCCTCATCCCTGAGGATGAATGGCTAGTACTGACAGAGCTGGGCTATTTCTTTCGTGTTCTTTGTGTGAAAGAACTATCGCCTGGCCTGCTATAAGAAATGCAAGAGTTGGCACCAGAGTTGATCTGCAATTTAGAGAAGATCTTTCCGCCGGGCTTCTTTAATCCAATGCAGCACTTGATTTTGCATCCCCCAACCGAGGCAAGATTGGGGGGGCATGCAAAATCGTTGGTGTTACACAACTGAGAGAATGCAGAAGACGCTTCGAGCAAAATGTAAAAATAAACGTAAAATTGAAGCATCGAGGACCGAGGCATTCATTAACGAGGAGGTGGCAAACTTTGTGACAGCACACTACGAAGCCAAAAATCGTCATTTGCATAATTTGAAGCCTCGGTCCAATGCTGGTGACCCTATAAAGGTGGATCCAACCTCAGCCTATTCAAAGGGGATCTCGCACCAGCCGGTGCTTCTAATTCCTTAATGTTGGATGTTGAAAAATGGCAGACCATTTCGTTGTATATCTTCAACAACCTAACAGAAGTGCAGCCGTACATCGAGTAAGTTCTTGTTACATTGTTTAGCAACTTCTAATTCCTTTGAACTGCTCTTATTCCCGAATAAATTTGATAGAGTCGATACGTCGCCAAATTCTCGTATGGAGTGGTGATCCAAAAGGATTCCATCGAAGAGTATGAGCTTCTGGCAAAGCATGGAGGCGGCTTGTTGGGGAACGCGGTAATTTCAAAAAAATTCCTACGATCACGCAAGATCTATCTAGGTGATGCATAGCAACAAGGGGGAGAGTGTGTCCACGTACCCTCATAGACCAAAAGCGGAAGTGTTAAGTAACGCGGTTGATGTAGTAGAACGTCTTTGCGATCCAACCGATCAAGTACCAAACGCATGGCACCTCCGCGATCTGCACACGTTCAGCTCGGTGACGTCCCTCGAACTCTAGATCCAGCTGAGGCCGAGGGAGACTTCAGTTAGCACGATGGTGTGTTTACGGTGATGATGAAGTTATCGGAGCAGGGCTTCGCCTAAGCACAATGATGATATGACCTAGGTGGAAATCTATGGAGGGGGCACCGTGCATGGATAAAAGATCAACTTGATCAACTTGTGTGTCTATGGGGTGCCCCCTCCCCCGTATATAAAGGAGTGAAGGAGGGGGCCGGCCGGCCTCAAGGGGCGTGCCCAAAGGGGGGAATCCTACTCCAAGTAGGAGTAGGTTCCCCCTTTCCTAGTCCAACTAGGAGGGCAAGGAAGGAGGGGAAGGAGAGAAGGAAACGGGGGGTGGTTCCCCCCTAGTCCAATTCGGTTTGGGCTGGAGGGCATGTGCCCCACCTTGGTATGCCTCCTCTCTTCCACCACTTGGCCCATGTGTACCAATAACCCCCCGGGGGTTTAGGTAACCTCGCGGTACTCCAGTTTTATCCGAAACTTCTCCGGAACACTTCCGGTGTTCGAACATAGCTGTACAATATATCAATCTTTATGTCTCGACCATTTCGAGACTCCTCGTCATGTCCATGATCACATATGGGACTCCAAATAACCTTTGGTACATCATATCACATAAACTCATAACACCAATCGTCATCGAACGTTAAGCGTGCGGTCCCTACGGGTTTGAGAACTATGTAGACATGACCGAGACACGTCTCCGGCCAATAACAAATAGTGGAACCTAGATGCTCATGCTGGTTCCTACATATTCGATGAAGATCTTTATCGGTGAAACCGCATAACAACATACGTTGTTCCCTTTGCCATCGGTATGTTACTTGCCCGAGATTCTATCGTCAGTATCACCATACCTAGTTCAATCTCATTACCGGCAAGTCTCTTTACTCGTTCTGTAATACTTCATCCCGCAACTAACTCATTAGTCAAAATGCTGGCAAGGCTTATAGTGATGAGTATTACCGAGAGGGCCCAGAGATATGTAGCGACCAGACCTCAAACAGTCTGATCTCTGTGCATTAGTGTCATCCCTGGATCGGTAATGCTGACATGCATAGTACTTGAAGGATTTATAACAGAGTAGCAATCACACACTTATTACATCGAATGTCTCAAAAGAGAACTTATTACAATAAATGTGCCTTAAGGCCATCTATTAATGATAACAGCGGAAGGCTTGTAAGATAACCGATTCCATCAACTCCAACAGCATCTCTGAGTATAAGACCACGACCTAATGCACCTTACTCGTCGTCTGAAAAATCTACAACATGAACGCTGCAGCTCGAAAACGGGTCAACACATGAAATATGCTGTCAATGTAACACATAGAGAGTAATGAACAGAATAATGCTATCACTACATGCATATATGGCTGGTGGAAAGCTCTATGGTTACTGTTTTGCAAAAAGCCAATTTTTTTCCTACAACAAAGGAATAAATTTTATTTAACTATCATGGTGGTTGTTAAACATTGAGAAGGTTCCACCAACTCAATACCAATTAAGCACCATCATTAACCCAACAAAATTAATTAAGTAAAATGATGAGATTCATATGAAAATCCAAGTACTAGATACTCAAAACATCCATAACCGGGGACACGGCTAACCATGATTAGTTTATACACTCTGAAGAGGTTTGCGCACTTTTCCCCGCAAGAATCGATCTCCTCCGCTTGATTTCTCGCACTACATGGTGTTTGAGAAACGGATGACCGAGACACAGTCTTTGAGAAGCATTAACTCTTTACTCTGGGTAGACAGTACCAACCTACATCCCCTACATCTGCTAGTCTACCACTGAAACAGGTCACACAACATACTCAACTATACTAGAACCCATAGTAGCTTGCAGCTGCACACGGAAGTTTCTAGCATTAATAATCTCATGATCCCTTTGAGCCTGGGTGGCGGTCCATAGGAGAATCACACGGTACCCCGGGATTTCCAAAAAATACAGGCAACACTGGGTTCCCTAGGTGCCTCAATCCACCCAGATGTGTATTTAAGTTGCCACCTTAAGTAAAACATTAATTAACAATCTCACATCTGTCATGGATACACTCACCCAATCCACGTGTACTAGCATAGCATGGCAATATAAGCAAACGTAGAAGTAACTCCCAAAGGTTTGATAATAAACATGCAATAGGTACTACCTCATCTACTTCCCAAAACCCACATATTAATCAGATCCTAATCATCCAATTGTTTGAGGATTGATCTAATCCAATAAATCTGGGTTGTAAAGAGGTATAATCAAAGTGTTACTTGCCTTGCTGATGATCCATGAAACCTAGAGATTCGAAGTAGCAAGCGGTGCACTCCGGGTACTCTATCGCAAACAAACAAGCATACAATAAGTACTCATCTAATGCACAGGTAAAACTCAAATAAGAGATCTAACCAGAAAGTTCAACTTAAGAACTCCGGTTTGCAACGAGAATCAGATCAAACGAAGCAACGAAAGTCAAACGAAGAAAGAAACAAGCTTCATTTACTAATCTGGACCTAAGTCAAATTTTACAGTAGCAAAAACTTGTTTGAGTTGGTTAAACGGAAAGAGAGTTTCAAGAAGAAACTCTAGGCGCTTGAATCGCCTGATTCCGATAAACGAGCGAAAAGTTATACTAGAACGAAAATCGGATCAGAAATCGCGATGAGAAATAATCGCGGAAAATCCGAGAAAAAGAAAAACGGACGAACAGGCTAACGAACGAACGTTCGCTGTCCGCGGCTAAAATACGAAAATCGTTCGTTAAAACGAACGAACGAACGGGCGTTCGCTAAATAACTAAACCAGAAAAAAATCGATCTAATAAAAAAAACAACTGCGGTTTTTAAAAAAACCGAGCGGTTAACCGGCGAAAACCAGCGGCGGATCCGGTGGCTACCTCCTACGGCGGCGGTCGGTGGCGAGGTTGGTGGCAGCGGCGGAGGGCGGCGGCAGTCGGCGACGGCGCGGTCAGCGGCGGCGGCGCGGGCGTCGGCGGCGGCGGCGGCGGTCGGGGCTTTGGTTTCGGGCTCGGGCGGCTCGGCTGGGGGCGGCGTCCTAGCTCTTATAAAGGCTGGCCGGGTCGGAGTCCAGGACGGACACGGCCTAGTTAGGTTGGTTAGTTTTTTTAAATAATTTGCGCAGAAAAACAAATAAGAGAAATACTAAACGGACTCAAAAAAATCCCGAAATAAATTTTCCCCGTCCTCTAAAATGAAGCCGGACAAGATGAACATTTATTTGGTGCCTAAATTCAATTTTGAAAAATGCGCATTTTCCTAATTCAAATAAAATGGCGATAAAACTCCGAAATAAAATCTTATTTGATTTTAATATTAAACCCTCGATATTTCTTTATTTTGGGAAAGTCATTTTATTCCCTCTCCCATATTTTTTATAATATAAATAATGGAAGATAAAATAATTAAAATCAAATGATCCTATTTTCAAAATTTGAGAAAACTCAAATATGAAAATAACGAAATCCCCATCTCTCTCCGTGGGTCCTTGTGTTGCGTAGAATTTCTAGGATCAAGCCAATATGCAATAAAATATGATATGCAATGATGATCTAATGTATAACATTCCAAATTGAAAATTTGGGATGTTACAAACCTACCCCCCTTAAGATGAATCTCGCCCTCGAGATTCGGGTTGGCTAGAAAATAGGTGAGGGTGGTCCTTCAGTAGATCTTCTTCTTGCTCCCAGGTGGCTTCGTCTTTGGTATGGTGGCTCCACTGAAGTTTGCAAAACTTAATAACCTTGCTGCACGTGACTCGGCTGGCATATTCGAGAATCTTGACTAGTTTCTCCTCGTAGGTCAAATCACTGTCCAACTGAATCGCTTCCAGTGGAACTGTATCTCTCAGCGGTATATCAGCCATCTCTGTGTGGCACTTCTTCAACTGGGAAACGTGAAACACATCATGAACTCCCGACAATCCTTCGGGCAATTCCAACTTGTAAGCAAACTCTCCCATACGCTCCAAAACTTTGTATGGTCTGACAAAACGTGCCGCTAACTTTCCCTTAACTCCAAAGCGCTTAACTCCTCGAAGTTGAGATACATGAAGATAAACTCTGTCTCCGACTTCATAAACTGTCTCCTTGCGTTTAGAATTTGCGTAGCTCTTCTGCCTGGACTGGGCTACCTTGAGCCTATTGCGAATCATCTTCACCTTCTGCTCAGACTCTTTAATCAAATCTGGTCCAAACAACTAGCGGTCTCCAACTTCATCCCACAAAAATGGTGTCCTGCACCTCCTTCCATACAGAGTTTCGAAAGGGGCCATCTTCAAACTGGATTGATAACTGTTGTTGTAAGAGAACTCCGCATATGGCAAATTGTCGTCCCAAGTAGATCCATAATCTAGCGCACAAGCTCTCAGCATGTCCTCCAGAATCTTATTGACTCTCTCGGTCTGTCCATCTGTCTGCGGATGAAGGGCTGTACTGAACTCTAGCCTGGTACCCAAAGTTTCGTGCAACTGATTCCAAAACTTTGAGGTAAACTGGGTTCCTCTATCTGACACAATGGTCCTCGGAACTCCATGCAGACATACGATCATGGTCATGTATATCTTTGCCAACTTAGCACTGTTGTAAGTGGTCTTCACTAGGATGAAATGAGCTACCTTTGTCAAACGATCGACTACAACCCATATCGAGTCATAGCCTGAACGAGTCCTGGGCAATCCCGTGATAAAATCCATTCCTAGCTTATCCCACTTCCATTCGGGTATCGACAATGGCTGTAGCAATCCTGCTGGCTTCTGATGCTCTGCCTTCACTCTCTGACATACATCACATACTGCTACATACTCCGCAATATCTTTCTTCATTCCGTTCCACCAGAAAGTGTCCTTCAAATCCAAATACATATTGGTATTTCCTGGGTGGTTCGAATACGGCGAATCATGGGCCTCTTGCAGAATCAACTTCCTAATCTCTGCGTCATTAGGCACATAAATGCGGTCCTCAAACCATAATGTATCGTGCTCATCCTCACGAAAACCTTTAGCTTTTCCTTTGCTCATCTTCTCCTTTATCTCGGCAATTCCCTTGTCAGTCTTCTGAGCTTCTCTGATCTTATCCATCAAAGTACACTGAATCTCCAATGGTGCTACATAGCCTCTCGGAACTATCTCCAAACATAGCTCGCAAAGATCCTCGGCTAGCTCCTTTGGTAACACTCCAGTCATGAGAGTGTTGAGATGGCTCTTGCGGCTCAACGCATCGGCTACTACGTTAGCCTTTCCGGGGTGATAATGCAATCTCATATCATAATCCTTGATGAGATCCAACCATCTCCTTTGCCTGAGGTTTAACTCTTTCTGCATGAAAATATACTTCAAACTCTTGTGATCCGTGTACACCTCACAATGGTTTCCGATGAGGAAATGTCTCCATGTTTTCAAAGCATGCACTACGGCTGCTAACTCCGAATCATGTGTGGCATAATTCAATTCATGGGGCTTAAGCTGTCGCGAGGCATAAGAAACAACTCTTCCTTCTTGCATAAGTACTGCTCCAAGTCCTCGACGAGAAGCGTCGCAATATACTTCATAATCCTTGCGCCGATCTGGCAGAATCAACACTGGTGATGTAACCAAATGTTTCTTCAACTCCTGGAAACTAGCCTCACATTCCTCGGTCCATTTAAACTTGGTGTCCTTCGTCAACAGCTCCGTCATGGGCTTTGCTATCTTCGAGAAATTCTCAATGAACCTCCAGTAGTATCCTGCGAGTCCAAGAAAACTCCGGATCTCTCCAACTGTTGTTGGGGCTTCCCAATTTGTCACAGTGACAACTTTGGTGGGGTCTATTGCTATTCCTTCTCCGGATATAACATGTCCGAGGAATCCAACTTCCTTCAACCAAAACTCACACTTGCTGAACTTGGCATATAACTGATGTTCTCTGAGCTTCCCAAGTACCAAACGCAAATGCTCCTTATGCTACTCTTTATTCTTCGAGTAGACCAAAATGTCATCAATGAACACCACAACGAACTTATCCAGAAACACCATAAACACCTTGTTCATCATGTTCATGAAATAGGTAGGTGTGTTAGTCAGACCAAATGACATAACAGTATACTCATACAGCCCGTACCTGGTGGTAAAAGTCGTCTTAGGTATATCCTGCTCTTGAATCTTCAACTGGTGGTATCCTGATCGCAGATCGATCTTGGAAAATACCTTAGCTCCTTGCAATTGGTCAAACAAGTCATTGATCATTGGCAGGGGGTACTTGTTCTTGATTGTCACTTCATTCAATCCTCGATAATCAACAACCATTCTCAATGATCCATCCTTCTTCTCCACTAGAAGCACTGGCGATCCCCAAGGTGAAGAACTTGGGCGAATATATCCTTTATCCAGTAGCTCCTTTATCTGCTTCTTAATTTACTCCAAATCCTTTGCGGGCATCCTGTACGTTCTCTTTGATATTGGTCCTGTGCCTGGCAAAAGCTCAATCAAAAACTCAATGTCTCTATCCGGTGGCATGCCTGGGAACTCCTCTGGAAATACGTCAGGGAAATGCTTCACCACTGGTACTTCCTCCTGTACAACTCCTGATAAGGAATTTACTTGAGTCCTCTTCGGCACATGCCGGGATACATACTTGATCCTTCTTCCTTCTGGCGTGGTAAGCAAAATCGACTTACTGGTGCATTCAATGTTCCCTCCATACTTCGATAACCAATCCATGCCTAATATCACATCCAGTCCTTGCGGTTCCAATACTATTAGGTCTGAGGGAAACACGTAGTTACCAATCCTTAATGGAAACCGATCACACAATAGACTAGCCGTATACTCTGCTCTTGGCGAGGTTACTAACATGGGTGACCTAAGGGCTTGGGTGGCAGTTTATACTTATCCACGAATCCCCTTGATATGTATGAATGCGATGCACCAGTATCAAAAAGAACGATTGCATTAAACGACTTAACCCAAAACTTACCTATTACTGCATCTGGCTGGGCTTCAACCTCCTCCACGCTAACGTGGTTCACCTATCCTTTGTTGAAAGGGTTAGGCTTCTTCCTAGAGCTTCCATTTTCATTTCCATTCTTCGCTTCAGGACATTCAGTGGCATAATGTCCAGTCTTCTGGCACTTGAAATAGGTAATGTGGCTTAGATCCCTCTTGGCTGGTGTTGAAGGGTTGGTACGGTTCTTTCCGTTGCTTCCTCCATTCCCATTACCATTCTTGGGGCCACTATGGTTGTGCGAACTCCCTCCTCCATGGGTATGCTGAAAAAGTCCTCCCGAGTTTGGGGTAAAACGAGGCTTCTGCTGAGCTCCAGAATTGTACTTCCCTTTTCCATACTTCCTCTTGCAGCTGTCAATTTGTTGCTGCTTCCCTTCAATCATGAGAGCTCTATCTACCAACTCCTGGTAGTTGTTGAAGGTTGCTACCATCAACTGCATGCTCAGCTCATCATTCAGTCCTTCCAGAAACTTCTCCTGCAACGTCATCTAGGGCATAACACGCTAGCTTACTAAAGTCATCCACATACTGGCCAACTGTACGTCCTCCTTGGCGCAAGTTGCGAAAGTCACGCTTCTTCATGGCCATAGCTCCTACTGAAACATGGGCAATACGGAAAGCCTACTGAAACTAATCCCATGTGATAGTGTCGATAGGATAAGTGGCTGTGAAATTTTCCCACCATGATGCTGCGGGTCCATCAAGCTGATGTGCGGCAAAACACACCTTCTCCGCATCTGTGCATCCTGTAGTGGTCAACTCCCTTCCCATCTTGCGGAGCCAATCATCTGCAACTATCGGCTCGGTGCTACTGGAGAACACCAGCAGATTCAGCCTCAAGAAACGGGCTAAGTGATCAACAGGTGGTGGTGGTGGGTTGTTGTTGTTGTTGTTGTTGTTGTTGTTGTTGTTGTTGTTGTTCCCCTGATTCTGATTCTGGACTAGCATCTGCATCAATGCATTCTGCTGCTAGATCAACTGGGTGAGCTCCGGTGGGAAAGCAAATCCATTGTCACGTCTTGGAGGCATCTGAGGGTTTAGAAAAGATGAGAATACAGAACAGAAATAGATCTAGAGAGAAAACACTACCCATATGCACATGAGACAAATGCAATCAATATCACTTCAATCAATTCAAACAAGGGCATACAACGGTCTAACTATCGTTACAAAAGTGCTCGGACTATACTATTTACATGGGGGAATACTACTACTGTTATGGTGGTCGACTAGAAAAATTGATTGGTCGAAGACTCCATGATATCTGCCCGAGCTTCATCAACAAAGAAATCATCGCTATCATCTGGGTCCGAGTCAGTGTCGTCAATGATGATGTAGTTCTCCGGGCAAGTGCAATCACCGTCTTCTCCTCCAGTCGCGGGGAATCCCATAAATACTTTTAGCTTCTTCTTCAGAGCATCATTCTTCTCCATGAGTGTCGTCATTTCCTCCTCATATCCATCAAGTGTAGACTTGAGTTCTTCCTCCAGCTCCATGATCTTGGTCATAGCCTTCTTTAGATCTATCATGCTTGCGCACATCTGATTCTCCTGGCGACGAATGTGCTGGTTTAACTCCTGGATGAAAGCTGCAATTGACCTATCCTTCCTGGTGCTGATCATCTCCCATTGCTCATCTCAGCTCCCACAAATTTGGTAGATAGTATCCTTGAGATCCTTGTGGTAAACTTCTCCGATGCGTCCCATGGTGATGTGGGCTACCATGCTCTTTCCTAGACTCCAGGTTGGTGCATCAAAGGAAAACTCTATGGGCTCAGTGACGGGCATGAACATCCTTCCTAGAACTTGAACTTGAATCATCCAACGGTCCTCTTCTGGTAAGGTTGCGATGTAGGTCCCGGTGAAGCTTGGTACTCCGATGTTCAGGTATCTAGTAACTTCCTTCAAGTGACGTCCAAAGGGTGTATCTTCATCTGGTTGCGTGAACTTGTTCCTTGAATCTGCCATCCTAAAAGAGTAGAAAAGATGAGGAGTCAGAAATGAGAAGAGAGAGTAGTGATCTAGGGCTTTAGCTTAGTGGGCGTGTCCTACAGTCAGTGTGTGCTCTGATACCATCTTGTAGCGACCAGACCTCAAACAGTCTAATCTCTGTGCATCAGTGTCATCCCTGGATCGGTAATGCTGACATGCATAGTACTTGAAGGATTTATAACAGAGTAGCAATCACACACTTATTACATCGAATGTCTCAAAAGAGAACTTATTACAATAAATATGGCGTCAGGCCATCTATTAATGATACTAGCGGAAGGCTTGTAAGATAAGCGAGTCCATCAACTCCAACGGCATCACCGAGTATAAGACCACGACATAATACACCTTACTCGTCGTCTGAAAAATCTGCAACATGAACGTTGCAGCCCGAAAACGGGTCAGCACCTGGAATATGCTGGCAATGTAACACATAGAGAGTAATGAACAGAATAATGCTATAACTACATGCATATATGGCTGGTAGAAAGCTCTATGGTTACAGTTTTGCATAAAGCCATTTTTTTCCTACAACAAAGGAATACATTTTATTTAACTATCATGGTGGTTGTTAAAAATTGAGAAGGTTCCTCCAACTCAATCCCAATTAAGCATCATCATTAACCCAACAAAATTAATTAAGTAACATGATGAGATTCACATGAAAATCCAAGTACTAGATACTCAAAATGTCCATAACCAGAGACACGGCTAACCATGATTAGTTTATACACTCTGCAGAGGTTTGCGCACTTTTCCCCCGCAAGACTCAATGTCCTCCGCTTGATTTCTCGCACTACATGGTGTTTGAGAAACGGATGACCGAGACACGGTCTTTCCGACGCATTAACTCTTTACTCTGGGCAGACAGTACCAACCTACATCCCCTACATCTGCTAGTCTACCACTGAAACAGGTCACACAACATACTAAACTATGCTAGAGCCCATAGTATCTTGCGGCTGCACAAGGAAGTTTCTAGCATGAATAATCTCATGATCCCTTTGAGCCTCGGTTGCGGTCCATAGAAGAATCACACGGTACCCCGGGATTTCCAAAAAATACAGGCAACACTGGGTTCCCCGGGTGCCTCAATCCACCCAGATGTGTTTTTAAGTTTCCACCTTAAGTAAACCATTAATTAACAATCTCACATCTGTCATGAATACACTCACCCAATCCACGTGTACTAGCATAGCATGGCAATATAAGCAAACGTAGAAGTAACTCCCAAAGGTTTGATAATAAACAGGCAATAGGTACTACCTCATCTACTTCCCAAAACCCACATATTAATCAGATCCTAATCATGCAATTGTTTGAGGATTGATCTAATGCAATAAATCTGGGTAGTAAAGACATATGATCAAAGTGTTACTTGCCTTCCTGATGATCCGTGAAACCTAGAGATTCGAAGTAGCAAGCGGCGCACTCCGGGTACTCTATCGCAAACAAACAAGCATACAATAAGTACTCATCTAATGCACATGTAAAACTCAAATAAGAGATCTAACCATAAAGTTCAACTTAAGAACTCCGGTTTGCAAAAAGTATCAGATCAAACGAAGGAACGAAAGTCAAACGGCGAAACAAACAAGCTTCATTTACTAATCTGGACCTAAGTCAAATTTTACAGTAGCAAAAACTTGTTTGAGTTGGTTAAATGGGAAGAGGGTTTCGAGACGAAACTCTAAGCGCTTAAATCGCCTGATTCTGATAAACGAGCTAAAAGTTATACTAGAACGAAAATCGGATCAGAAATCACGATCAGAAATAATCGTGGAAAATCTGAGAAAAAGAAAAACGGACAAACAGGCTAACGAACGAACGTTCGCTGTCTGCGGCTAAAATACGAAAACCGTTCGTTAAAACGAACGAACGAACGGGCGTTCACTAAATAACTAAGCCGGGAAAAAAACCGATCTATTAAAAAAACAACCACGGTTTTTTAAAAAACCGAGCGGTTAACCGGTGAAAACCGGCGGTGGATCCGGTGGCTACCTCCGACAGCGGCGGATTCCCGCGAGGGCGGCAGCGAGGCGGCGGGGTCGGTGGCGGCGGCAGACGGCGCCGGCGCGGTCAGCGGCGGCGGCGCGGGGATCGGGGCTATGGTTTCGGGCTGGGGCGGCTGGGCTGGGGGCGGCCTCCCGGCTCTTATAAAGGCTGGTCGGGTCGGAGTCCAGGACGGACACGGCCCGGTTAGGTCGGTTCGTTTTTCCTTTTTTTATATAATTTCGCGCAGAAAAATAAATAAAAGAAATACTAAACGGACTCCAAAAATCCCGAAATAAATTTTCCCCGTCCTCTAAAATCAAGCCGGACAAGGTGAACATTTATTTGGGGCCTAAATGTGTCACACCCTGATTTTCATGCCACAACACTTAATCTAATAACTCATGATAAAGTGTGGTTTGACAAAAACTTTTGCATTATTTGACTTTTTATTTGAGTTGGTTTTCTCTTTGTGTTCTCAAGTGCTCTTAAAAGTCAACATAGCTTCACCTTCTATACTTCATTTCCTTGATCCAAAACTTCTTCCCAATGATCATACCATGTGTATAGTACAATATAGAATTTTCTTACAAAAATAATTTGGCCAAAAATTATTTTCTAAATTTAGTTTTTCAAAAACCCCTGAATTGAGGTTTGCACAGCAAGTAGTTGATTTGGGGTATGAAAAATATTTCAAAGAGTATGTTTGATTCCTATTAGGTATAGGACTCCCAAAAACCACAAAAGTATAATTTTAGAAGTCATTTTTGCTATTTTATTTAAAGGCTTTTTCTTTAGGGAAGAAATGGTCTTTAATAGGTTAAAATTAATTTAATGTTTTAAAAATATTTTTGAAAATTTAGGGAAACTCAGTGGACATATATTGCCCATATATAAGAGTTTCAACACATGGTCATGTTCAAAATATTGGTCAAACCCCTCAAAAACCCTTTCTGGATAGTTCAAGCTTCTGAAATATTTACAAAGGAAATATTCTCTAAAAATTCCAAGAAAATTCTAGCATGTCACATATGACATATTAGATGATCTTGCCAAGTCTCATGTTTCCGAGAACAATATAACATCATCAAATCCCCTCAAAACCATTTCTGTCCATTTTGAAGTTTGAGCAACTTTACATTGCCAAACATTTCCAAATGTTCTCAAACCTTGTGAACATGCTCAGATGTTCTAATTATTCATCTATACCAAGTGGCACAAGTTGGAGAACAAGTTAACCTTATCAAAGGTCCCCAAAACCCTTCCTGTCTAGAACCAAATTTGAACAACTTTACATTGTCAACTTTCTTATTTTGCTCTCAACCTTTGTGGGCATGCTCTAAACTCCAAATGATGACGCTGCACCAAGTGGTGCATCAAGGAGAATAGTTTTGCATGTCTAGATCTTGGAAAACTCATTTATGTTGATTTCTAGGGTTTACAAAAGTTGCATTGGCAACTTTTCCCAAATGGACTCAACCTTGGTGGAACCTATTATTACCTCATGCCATTTGACCCTGTCAAGCCTCATGACAAGAGGAGTTCATCTTCTTGCCCAAACCAGCAACAAACACCTTCTGCCATTTTACTAAAACCCCTGTTTTGACCACTTCACTCTTCTCCATGGCCTCAACTTTTTACCACAGCCCCTCCTAGACCTCTTCTACCTCCAGTAGCAATGGCTACATCTCAGATCAATAACTGAGGGGTGAAACCACCTCTTTTACCTCTTTGGACAACCCTTGCACCCCTCTTCCTCACCTCCCTCCTCACTCCAGGGGCCACCCATGTCATCCAAGGCTTTCCCTACATTCTTTACTCCCCCCTAGAGCTACCAGACATGCCTGTCCGTGCCCACTTTCGCAAAACAAATGGCATGCCGGCCATTTGCACGCTCTCGAGCGCGCTACAGGGCGCTCCCGCACAGTAGCCGCCCCCTGCCAACCACCTCCGGCCACCTCGGCTCTCCCCCTCACGCCAAACGATGTGCCTCGACGTCCACAGCACGCCACGGCCTGGTCCCCTTCCTCCTTCTCCCTCCTGTGGCCTCCCTCGCACGCGCGTTGGCCGCCCGCAAGCTCCAATACACGGCCTCACACGCGCGAGTTCTCTGGATCCTTCCCCACTCCTTCCCTTCCCTCCTCTGGACATGGACCTGATCCACGAACGGCTGGACTCGTTCACGAGTGCCCTCACGGCCTCTGGCTTCGCCCGTGACCTCGTCGGTGCACGAGTCCACGGTGGACCGGTGCCCGGCTATATAAGCCACCCCGGGCCGCTCAAGTACATCTGCCTCCTCCTCACACCCCCAAGAGCACGCCCGCACCACCCAAACGTCCTCAAGGGGCTTCTGTACTTGGGATCAACCGGAGCTCCGCCGCCTCGGGTCGCCGTTGATCTAGAGGTATACGCCTTCTCCGTAACCGATCTCACTCGATCTAGAACCACAGGAGCCCACTGACCATTTCCCCCTGTTTCCCCTCACTTTAGCTGCTGTAAACGGCCGAAACCGCCGCCACCCGAAGCAACACCGACGTGCCTCCTCGTTGCTGGCGAACCAGGCCACCCCGGCGACCAACTCCGCCTCCATCCGAACGGCGGCTCCTCCCTGAGCACAACGGTACCACCCACGCATCCTCCCGTGCCCTATCACCGCCGGCGAGCTCGCCGTCGCCTCTGGACGGAGGTAGACGACGATGGCCGTGGGCCCTGTCCGTCAGCCTCACGCCCTGACGTGTGGGACCCACCCATCAGGTTTAAAAATGCGCGCGCGCACACCCATTCGCCGTCGGTCGAAGGCGTACTTCGCCTTTACGCCTTCGACGTGGCAGCCTCGCGCGGGCTGATTTCCCTCTAGGCCTGCTGCACTATGGCCTTTCTGGCCCAGTGGCATAGTGCCACTTTCCTTTTTCTTTTTCTGTCTGTTTTATAAAAATTCCACAGATTTAAATATTTATCCAAATTAAATGTATCCAACTCCTAAACTCTTCTAAAAATCACACCTATTTAATGGTGTAACTTTCATACACATCCATTACACTTTTCTGCACTGTTCAAATTTAAATTCAAATTTGAACAATAAAATCTCTGTCTGAAAATCCACTACTCTGTCCCCCTAACTCCAAATCCAAAACTAAGAATTTTCCCTTCTTAAATTTCCCCCTAGTATTTATCAAAAATAAGTTGACATTTTTCTGAGCACTTTCGTTTTTCTGTTTTACTGTTGCCTTATTTTCTCTTATTTTCTTGCGACGATTAGATCCCGTATTAGACGAAGTTGCTGAAGAAGAAGGAGAAGGATTTGAAGAACTTGAAGACCAAGACAATCAAGGCAAGCAGCCCTTTGACCATGACACCCCTCTTGTTCATGGGTACCCTCTTTCCGATTGCATGATGATGAAATATGACAGTGGTAAACTTGTTGTGAACCACCCCATGATGCATACCGCTACTCATGACCTTTCCTTGTTCATGATTGCATTGTCAAGAGACTAGTTGATGCATAATGATGCATGTGTACCATGAACTCTTCATGGTTACATTCTTTCGAAAACCCCATCGGGTGCCCCTAATGCCCTTGGGAGATGTTTAACTAAGGTCACCACTTGCGGAAGAAGTGGTGTACCGAAGAGAGCTTTTGGTGTGTGTGTGTAAAATGATGGATTAGATTTATGTGTGATTACCGTCCCAACCAAACATGTGCAACCACTCTACCCCTTTATGGAACGGGGCATTATTTATTACTTAGGCTGATACTAGCATGGTGCCCACATTAAAAGTGACGGGGGTGACTTGAGGTCACTCTCGGGACGGGGACGTGCTTGGATAGGCGGCCATGACTGTTTTCACAGGGCACTGTACACACCGTTGGTCCCCTCGTGTATGCATCATAATCTGAGAAGGGCAGAGTCCCACGATATTTTGCTTATACACGAGGGCCGTGTATCAATGGGTGGACCCTATGTTAGTGTCGTCTAGGGAAAGGTAATGATCGGGTGCTTCCCCCGAGTACTTGAGGTACTGCGGGATCGTGGATGACACGAAAGCTTCCCGGATCTTGTAGGTAAAGTGCGCAACCTCTGCAGAGTGTCAAACTATTCGAATAGCCGTGTCCACAGTCATGGACAGGTGGGAGGTGCTACTTAAACTATGTCCAGAAATTTTACAATTTCGGTGCATGTGTGTGTGGAAGAAAACTATTTGTGTCAAGGGGGTGACTTGACATGTTGAAAGGCATGGCATTGATTCAAATTCTATTTATGTTGATATCTGTAACCTGTTCTCAAGGTTACCCATGTTTGTTGATGCATATCTCACAAGTTGATTGGACATCTCAACTAGCTTGAATCTAGGTTGCTTACTTGTTGTACAGTTGCATTATTACTTTGAACCAAATCATGGGTTGCTTGCGAGTACAGTCAAAGTACTCATTGGCTTGCCACTGGTTATTTAATTGGCCAGGCATGGAAGATCAGGAGTTTGAAGAAGAGTTCTTTGGAGTCGAACATGCGAACTAGGATGTTTCCCAGTCAGAATGCCTGTAGGGTTAATGCAGATGGCATGGGTTCTACTTATCGACGAAGATTTCCGTTGCTTAAGTTTATTTGGTATTCAGCCCCTGTGGCTTTATGTCTGTAAGACTTGACCATAATGATCATAATTTGTGTAAGAGGTATGTATGGATGTAAGACTCTTATTATTCAGCTTCTGCGTGTTCAGTGAGCATTGATCTCTGGGATCACTGTACACGTGCATTCGATGATCACGACTTGTGAGTCGGGGTCCCCACAGAGCTGGTATCAGAGCCATCCTGACTGTAGGAAGCCTTAGTTAGCATGGACGTTAGTTAGCTTGAGACCATCTAAACTTCCCTTCCTTTCTAAAGCTTACCCAACCCCAAATATATTTCCCTTATTGACCTCTCCCATTCAACCTTTGTAGATGGCCGTCGCTCCCTTGAGACTCCTTACGACAGGATTTCCATCACTCCTAAGAGATTGCCTCCAACAATGCCACTATCCCTTGCTGCCCATATACACCCTGTACGAACTAGAAAATGATGTGTTCGAGAAGGAGTTCTACGCCAAGGTTTTTGTGCCTGCCAAGACCTCACCTCAGGGGTGGTTCTTCGTTGGACCACCTATGCCAACAAGAGACCTAGCCATTCAGCAAGTGGCATACGAAGCACTCCTCCGTCTTTGAGACCTCCTTCCAGAAATGAAAGAAGAACATGCCACCCGCTACCTGCCTGGAAAGAGCAGATTTGGAGCTCCGACTCAAGTGATGATTTCCCCAGAAGAAGAGGATCCAACCCTCAAGTAACAGATCCGTTTCGTCAACGCAGGAGACTACCTTATATGCCACCTTACCGAAGCATTTCTCAAGGCTCGCCAAGATCTCCCTTCACTTCTGCACCTCTACTGCCTCTAGAAGAAGAAGGTGGTCGAGCAAGAACAACAAAGCATTACCCTAGAAGCCCATATTTTTAATGAGGAGCAGCAAATCAAGGAACTTCAGAAAGCTCGCAACCAAACCCCATGCAAAAGGCATAGGAACGGATTTCCATATCCACCTCATAGAGGATCATCGTCAGGCCCCCGACGACAATACCCAAGACTGAATAGCAATCCTTTTGCTTCCGTCACATGTCACAGGTGTGGTGAACTCGGGCATATTAATAGGATGTGTCCCAACAAGCAGCTGACTGTCGCATGTCCATTGGCACCCAGGAGAACCTAGAAGCTGAAGACCGAACGCCTTTCTCTCAAAGTGATGAAGCAAGCACGACTACTGAATCCGAGGACACCTAGGGTAGGATGAGCCATGTACCCCCTATGCGCAGTCGAGTCCATATGATGGTTCAAATGAAACCATGTTGAGTGTTGCTTGTTCTTATTTGTTTGTGTTTTGATATAAGTTGCACTGTTGCCTTAGGTAGCATGTATGCGACTATATCACTTATCTTATCTTAATGGAATTGCGTGTGGCCTTTTGTCACATGTTTGTTTGCACCTGCACTATAGAACACCCATATAGGCATCCCCCCCCCCACATCTATGCTACTTTTCCCTCTCATCCCTCTCTCCTCAACTGAAGACCGACAAGACAAGGTACACCGAGGATTCTACTTCAGCGACCAACTAGCACTGGAGACTTTTGCTGCAGCCTCCTCGAGAAAGAGCAGCCCGTAGAGTTATGTTTACCTCTCAAGATTAGAAACCCATCCCTAGACCCTTTGAGACTTCATGAGATAACCCAGCTCAAGTCCCTAACCAAGTGCTTAACTGTGGGGACCCCAACTCGTAAGTCGAGATCACCGAATGCACGTGTATAGTGATCCCAGAGATCAATGCTCACTGAACACACAGAAGTTGAATAACAAGAGCCTTACATCCATACATACCGTTTTACACAAGTAGGACCATTATGGTCAAGTCTTGAGTTCATTGCAGCGGAAATCTTCAATAACAACATGGACCCATGCCATCTGCCTTAACCCTACAGGCATTCTGACTGCGAAACGTCCTACTTCGCATGTTCGTCTCCAAAGAACTCTTCTTCGAACTCCGGTTCTTCCATGCCTGGTCAATTAAATAACCAGTGGCAAGCCAATGAGTACTTTGAATGTACTCGCGAGCAACCCATGTTTTGGTTCAAGATACAACAATACATGATATAGGTAAATTTTTGCAGAAAGCTAGTTTTGAGTGCAATGACATGTTCAACAACTTGTAAGACATGCATCAAGAGAATTCAAGTAACCATGAGGACAGGTTACATATATCAACATAAGTAGAGTGGGAACCAACCCAACTCAATCATGTCAAATCCCTTGACTTGACCCAAGTCATTTTATCAACACACACACACGGTTTGTAAATTCTGGACATAGTTTAAGCAGCACCGCCCAACTGTCCTTGACCGTGGACACGGCTATTCGAATAGTTTTACATTCTGCAGAGGTTGCACACTTTACCCACAAGATCCGGGGAACTTCCATGTCATCCACGACCCGCGATACCGCAAGTACCCGGGGTAAGCACCCGATCACTACCTTTCCCTAGACGACACTAACAAGGAGTCCACTCGTTGCTCCGTATCCTCACGATGTACATCATATGAGACTCACTCGAGATCGTAACATCCGAGAGGGGACACAACGGTGTATCCAGTGCCCTGTGAAAACAGTCATGGCCACCCTACCTGGCACGACCCCGTCCCGAGAGAGCGCACCAACAACTCTCCCGTCACTAGTACTGCGGGCTCCAAGCTAGTATCGGTCTAGGTAATCAATAATGCCCTTTCCCATATAAGGGTAGAGTGGTTGCACATGTAAGGTTGGGACAGTGATCAAATCTTAAATCTAATCCATTTTCAAAATCAACACACACACTTGCCTCGGTACACCACTTCGTCATCAAGTGGTTACCCATCTCATCATCTCCCTCGGGCATAAGTGGCACCCAACGAGGTTTTCGAAAAGTCTTTTGAAAATGCTTTATCTCCTTCACCATGCATAAACCCGTCCCTTTTTGCGTAGCATCTACTTTAGCATCCTATCTACTCCCATCGGCATAACCCTCATAAGAAGGTAGGGTCATGCACAATGCAAGTATCAACGTGGAAGTACGGTGGCAAACCATCAAAGTTGTTACTACCTCATCATGATTCCGTTGCAACAACAATATGGTGCTATATGATATGCATAAAAAGGGTTTCATAGACATGGTCAAAGGGCTGCTTGCCTGTTTTAACAAAGTCTTCGAGGTCTTCAAATATCTCTGGTCCAACTTCGGGCATTTCATCTACTTCGTCAACTATCGTCGAAAACAACCATAATAAGCAACACAACAAGGCAAGAATAAAAGTGCTCTAAAAATGTGAGTTGGACTTTCCTAGGATACCTCTGGTCATATGAGGAATGACCAAGGTGATTTCATTGGAAGTGGATCAATGGATATTTCTAAACATTTCAATATGATGGAGTCAATGGATTTGATGGATCCACAAGTTGTACACAGAATGCCATTTTATAAAAATGAGTAAAAGTACCCATTAATTCAGGCATGATTTTAGAAACATTTAGAAATTGGTTTCACTGGATTTGGAGTTGAAATGAATATAATATGGATTTTGGAAGTGGACTTATGTGGATAAATGACCTTTTTAAAAGGTTGTGAAAACCAAGGACAACAAAATGTCCACTGTGGCCTATTAAATAGGACTTGATTTATGGAGTCTCTAGAAATTTGAATCAACAAATTTGGAGTTCATTCGATTTATTTGTGGATTTTACAAATTTACAGAAAAACAAAAAGGAAAGGGAAAGGGTTTTACCCTTATCCAATGCACTGGGCGCAGTTTAGCAGTGGGCCGGCCCAGTGGCTTGGCTGGACGGGCGGAGGAGGTGACGTCGGAGGCGGGTTCGCGAAGTGCGCTTACGCGCGAGGAAACCGGATCCGGCCGAAGCCGTCTCCACTTAAACGGGCGGGGCCCGCCCGCCGGGTCGCTGACGAGCGGGGCCCGGTGCTCAGGCCATCTCCAACCTCCCGCTCGAACAGAGCAAGGCAGGGGAGGTGAGGCCGAGCGGGCGCCGGTGTTCTCCCCGGTGGTACCGGCCACCTCCGGCGGCGCCCAGCATACTGGAGGGCTCAGAAGGTCACTCCGCACCCGCCGAGCTACGCCATGACCGCAGGGGAGGCCGGGTGCGAACGCACCATCGGCCGTGGCGGGCGAGGTCGACGGCAATGGAGGGCACAATGCTACGGTCACCGGGAGAAGGTCAAGGAGCGCGGGGGAGGACCGCGGTGATGCTGGAGGTGCTCTAGTGGAGTCTAAAGGGGAGTGGAGAGGCCACGGAGCGCGAATTTAGGAGGAGGCCGACGGCATTGCTCCGGCCATGGAGATGTAAGGAGGGCACGAGGAGGGAAGTGGGTTGGTCTAGGGGGTGAACGTGAGGGAGAGAGAGGCAAAGGAGTAGAGAGGAGGCTCGGGGTGGCCTTAAATAGAAGGGGGCGAGGTGCACCGTGGCTCGTGCGCCGGCGAGCTTCTAGCCGTTGCTGGAGGCCACGGGGGCGCGCGTGGGCGTGTCTGGGGCGCTCGTGGGGTTGGTCTAGGGCGAGGGGAGAGAATAAAGATAGCGGGGAAGGGCCAGAGCATCGCGTGTGTGAGGCTGCCCATTGGAGCGCTCTGGCGGCCGGTGCGCGTGCGAGAGGAGGCAGGAGGAGGGAGAAGGAGGAGGGGGACAGGGGTGTAGCATGTCACAGACGTCGAGGCGCATCGTCGGGCGCGCTGGGGAGGCCCGAGGTGGCCGGAGGCGGTTGGAAGGGGGCGGCTACAGTGCGGGTGTGCATTGTAGCACGCTCTGGAGCATGCCAATTGCATGCCAGGGCATGCCTCTGGCTTGTAGGGCGCGGCCACTTGTGTCTTGGTTGTTTAGGGAGGAGTAAACAAAGGGGAAACGGCCTTGGATGCCCTGGACAGCCAGTAGGAGAGGAGAGAGGTTGAGGGAGAGAGGGAAACGGGCTGTCCAGAGAGAGCAAGTGGGGTTTTAACCCTCCAATAATTGAGTTGTGGATCTACCATTGCTACTGGAGGTGCAAGGGGACTAGGAAGGGCTGTGGTAAAAAGTTGAGGCCATGGAGAAGAGTGGAAGTGGTCAAAACAGGGGTTCTAGTAAAATGGCAGAAGGTGTTTGTTGCTGGTTTGGGCAAGAAGATGATTTCCATCTGCCATGAGACTCCATAGGGTGAAATGACACATATAATTATGGTCTTCCACCAATTTGGAGCTTATTTGGGCAAAGTTGCCAATGCAACTTTTGTGAACCCTAGAAATGAACAGAAATAGATTTTTCAAGATTTAGTCATGCAAATCTATTCTCCTTGATGCACCACTTGGTTTAGTGTCATCATTAGAGGTCCTGAACATGTCCACAAAAGTTTAGATCAAAAGGAGAAACTTGGCAATGTAAAGTTGCTCAAACTTGGTTCTGGACAGGAATGGTTTTGGGGCACTTTGATCAAGTTAACTTGTTCTCCAACTTGTGCCACTTGGTCTAGATGAATAATTAGAACATGTGAGCATGTTCACAAGCTTTGAGAACATTTGGAAATGTTTGGCAATGTAAAGTTGCTCAAACTTCAAAATGGACAGAAATGGTTTTGAGGGGATTTGATGATGTTATATTGTTCTCCAAGTCATGAGACTTGGCAAGACAATCTAATATGTCATATGTGACATGCTAGAGTTTTCTTGGAATTTTTGGATAATATTTCCTTTGTAAATATTTCAAAAGCTTGAAATATCTAGAAAGGGTTTTTGAGGGGTTTAACCAATATTTTGAACATGACCATGTGTTGAAACTCTTATATATGGACAATATGTGTCCATTGAGTTTTCCTAAATTTTCACAAATATTATTAAAACAGTAAAAAAAATTTACCTATTAAAGACAATTTCTGGACTTAAGAAAAAGCTTTAAAATTAAATAGGAAAATAACTTTTAAAGTTATATTTTTGTGGTTTATGGGAGTCCTACATCTAATAGGATTCAAATATATTTTTGGAAAGATTTTTACTGCCCTTAATTAAGTACTTGAAGTGCAAATCTCAATTCAGGGGTTTTGGAAAAATAGTTTTTGAAAATACTATTTGGCAAAATTATTTTTGTAAGAAATTATTTTTATGTCCTATACACATGGCATGATCATTGGTCAAGGTTTTTGGATCAAGGGGAAGGAGTATAAGGGTTGGAGAATTTATTTGATTTTTAGAGCACTTGCAAATAGCAGTCAAACATTCAATCAAAGCAAAGACAAAACACTCAAAAGTTTTTGTCAGACCACATTTTAGCATGATTTATTGACTTAAGTGTTGTGGCATGAAACTCAAGGTGTGACAGACCTACCCCCCTTACAAGAATCTCGTCCCCGAGATTCCCAAACTAGGCATGGAAAGGAATATGAAAACTAGATCCAGAGTAGTCTTCAAGTCCTCATGTTGCTTCTGCTTCCGTGTAGTGCTCCATTGAGCTTGAAGTACTTGATGATGTGGCTTCGTGTATGATGCTCTTCTTGATCCAGGTTGCTAATGGGTAGCTCGCGGTAGGTTAGATTGGGCTAGGGGTCGATGGCTTGGTGGTCAATGCCCTCGTAGAGATCGGGGAAGTTAGGAAGTTGGAAACACTTCTGGGGTTGTGATGCATGGAAAGCGTTGTGCACATTAGGCAACTCAGGTGGCAACTCTAGCTGGTAACTATCTTCTCTTCGTCTCGTAGTGATCTCAGAAGGGGTTGTTAAATTTTGGAGTGATCACGAAGGGGGCCGATGAATCTTGGTGTGGGTCTCCTTGTCATGGAAATGCTTGGTTCCTTAGAGAGGAGTGGCTTGTAGATACACATGATCTCTGATGCGGAAGTATACTTCTCGAAGATGGTGGTTGGTGTAGTTCTTCCTCCTAGACATGACGATCTTCAGATGTTCCTGGACTAGCTGAACGGCTCTTCTTCCGTCTTCGGGTGGACAAGTAGGTCGCCAAATGATGATGACAACTACCTTGTCTAAGCACTCCATGAAGACTTTGTTCACGGGGTACATAAAGTAGGCTGGGGAAGTGGCCTTGTTGAGTGTGGGACAAGGTGGTTCTAGATCTAGTGTCAAGGCCCTAAGGTCCTAATCCGACCATGTTGTAGCTTGGTAGGGCTTAAGGGTTTCAAGGATTCTAGTGTGCGAGTGAACATTTATCATCTTATCTTTAAGCACGCTTTCTGAGATGCCAATAGTCTATCTAGTCCTTTAAACAAATCACATCATATCACAGATAGTATTATTTTGCATAGGTCAACTCCAATCATCACTCATGTGATTCATATCCTCATGGCTCCCGGGAGGAGGTCTAACAAAATCATATATGTGTACAATCCCCAAACTCATATGTATGTCTACCCCTAAAAATCCATGGGTAGAACATATAAGCTGCTAAGCTTGAACGTGACAATCCAGGTGCTCAGCCTGTTCTTCCAAGGTCTAAGATAAAGCACCTCTATCCTAAGGAAACACGTCGTATGCCACTCCAAAATCTTGTTTCCTTCCTATGAATCAACTCCAACAACCCATTAACTACACCAATCATTACATGATCCAGTAGTTCTTCAAATCCAATCTCTATGGTGTTTCACACGATCTTCTAATATCCTATAATCCACAAATACTGGGAAGGCTACCTTACTATAGTCAGTCCACCAATCTCCATTATCATGGTCAAGTAAACTCCAAGGTCAAGCTTATATAGATTCCCTAAATATACTCCAACAATTAGTCCAATCTCCTAGTTTATCGTCCACCAAGAAACATGGTATCATGTTTGAGATCATCAGTCTAAATCCAATTTACTCCGAACCATGTAGACATACTCAGCATCCATATTCAACTAGAATCACCTACTAAAATCCAAATCTCTTGTCCAACGGGAATTCCTACATGTTCCCCCAAGTCATTTACATAATATCAACTCTCTCCTATCAATATCCCATGGCTAAGACAAATCCAAATACTTTCAAGAATTTCAGCTTGCAATCATAATTGTCGTATTAAATCCAATTTACTCAGGGGTAATGAAAGCTATGCTACTCTATAATCATGATCCCACCAAGTTCATCTACCAACATGAAAGCCTTATAATCTTCTGAAGAGTCTTAAATAATTCCTCAAGGTAACTGATATAAACTCATCATGTCATTTGTCCTCTGTTCCTATATCCTAAAATTGGTCTTCCCTATGGCATCGTCAGTTTTGGTGCTATCTTAGGATGATATTGTGCTCGTTCACTATGTCCACTAGTTCCATAATGAACCCAGTGATAAGCAAGGTTACGGAGGCTTAACAGGTTCCCTTGCAATTCCGTAGGTTAAGCTCATGGTTAAGGATTCGAGCTGGGGTATCTCGTGAAGTCCTGTAGGGTCTAGGGATAGGCTTCTAGTCTTGAGGTGTAAACATACGAGGTTGTACTTGGTCGAGGAGGTTGTAGCAAAAGTCTTCAGTGCTTGTTGGTCGCCGAGGTGGAATCCTTGGTGCATATTGTCTTGCTTGTCTTCAGTTGAGGAGAGAGATGAGAGGGAAAAGTAGCATAGAGGAGGGGAATGCCTAAAGGGGGTTCTATAGTGCTAGTGCAAACAAACAGGTGCAAAGAGGGCCAAACAAAAGAAACAAGGCGATGAAGGTGATATAGTCGCATGCTTGTCGCCTAGGACAAAAGTGCAACCTATATCAAAACACAAACAAATAAAAAACAAGCAACACACAATCATGGTTCTATTCGAACTATCATACGGACTCGACTGCGCATAGGGGGTACACGACTCATCCTACCCTAGGGGTTCTCGGACTCGGTAGTCGTGCCTTGTGCCTCATGCAGTCTTCTGAGTTTTCCTCAGGTGTTGCTACGTCTCTTGTAGTTGTTCGATGAGACAATCCGGGTTGAGCCAGAATATTCTTCAAAAACTTCTTGCCTGTTGAAGTGATGGGGTGAAGGTGGCTCCTCGTAACTGGCATTGACTTGGTCTTCTATTGTCTTCTTAATCCCGACTATCCCTTTTTGTCTTCTAAGCCGTCGATGATACCAGGTAGGTAATCCTTTATGCAATGACATTATCAAGGCGTAATAGAGGTCCATCATGTCGGTTATGTTGATGGCAACATTGACACCAAGAGCAGGGGATGAGGAGAACCGTTTTCCTGCTCACTATGGTGAGGCGGACCAAATGGCTAGGTTCTCATCCATCGGTGGTTGCTGATACAACAACGGTAGTGACGGGGTTACTCTATTAGCGATGTCTATCATGATCTTGCATATTCTATGCACTGATCATCGTAGGCTAAGGTTGCATCATCTTGGGGCAGTTTCAAGGGTGTCACCATCTCCTGGGTCTTCAGGTCCTCATTCCTCGAGGATGTATCTTCTGTTGGTATCGTCTTGTTGTGATGTCGCCAATCTTGTGTTTAGGAGGTGTGGGTGAATGTCTGGCAAGGCATCTTCCTTCTAGATTATCCACGAGGATTACAAGGAATCCAGTGGTCAGGGGCATAATGGTTCTAGCGACCAAAGGTTTTGAAGGGGAAGAGATTAATAAGGAAAGTATACCTTAGTTTGCGAAAAACTGAGAAGGTAAGAGAAGTATAGATAGTTTTGAAAATTAGTAATAGTTTTGAAAATAGTTTTACCCTAACTAACGACCATGCTAACTAAGGCTTCCTACAGTCAGGATGGCTCTGATACCAGCTCTATGGGGACCCCGACTCGTAAGTCGAGATCACCAAATGCACGTGTACAGTGATCCCAGAGATCAATGCTCACTGAACACACAGAAGCTGAATAACAAGAGTCTTACATCCATACATACCGTTTTACACAAGTAGGACCATTATGGTCAAGTCTTGAGTGTATCATCGCGGCGGAAATCTTCAATAACAACTTGGACCCATGCCATCTGCCTTAACCCTACAGGCATTCTAACTGGGAAACGTCCTAGTTCGCATGTTCGTCTCCAAAGAACTCTTCGTCGAACTCCGGTTCTTCCATGCCTGGTCAACTAAATAACCAGTGGCAAGCCAATGAGTACTTTGAATGTACTCGCAAGCAACCCATGTTTTGGTTCAAGATACAACAATGCATGATATAGGTAAATTTTTGCAGAAAGCTAGTTTTGAGTGCAATGACATGTTAAACAACTTGTAAGACATGCATCAAGAGAATTCAAAAGACCATGAGGACAGGTTACAGATATCAACATAATTAGAGTGGGCACCAACCCAACTCAATCATGTCAAATCCCTTGACTTGACCCAAGTCATTTTATCAACACACACACGGTTTGTAAACTCTGGACATAGTTTAAGCAGCACCGCCCAACTGTCCTTGACCGTGGACATGGCTATTTGAATAGTTTTACACTCTGCATAGGTTGCACACTTTACCCACAAGATCCGGGGAACTTCCGTGTCATCCACGACTCGCGATACCGCAAGTACCTGGGGTAAGCACCCGATCACTACCTTTCCCTAGACGACACTAACAAGGAGTCCACTCGTTGCTCCGTATCCTCACGATGTACATCATACGAGACTCACTCGAGATCATAACATCCGAGAGGGGACACAATGGTGTAATCGGTGCCCTGTGAAAACAATCATGGCCTCCCTACCTGGCATGACCCCGTCCCGAGAGAGCGCACCAACAACTCTCCCGTCACTAGTAATGCGGGCTCCAAGCTAGTATCGGTCTAGGTAATCAATAATGTCCTTTCCCATATAAGGGTAGAGTGGTTGCGCATGTAAGGTTGGGACAGTCATCAAATCTTAAATCTAATCCGTTTTTGAAAACAACACACACACACACACTTGCCTCGGTACACCACTTCGTCATCAAGTGATTACCATCTCATCATCTCCCTCGGGCATAAGTGGCACCCGACGAGGTTTTCGAAAAGTCTTTTGAAAATGCTTTGTCTCCTTCACCATGCATAAACCCATCCCTTTTTGCGTAGCATCTACTTTATCATCCTATCTACTCCCACCGGCATAACCCTCATAAGAAGGTAGGGTCATGCACAATGCAAGTATCAACGAGGAAGTACGGTGGCAAACCATCAAAGTCGTTACTACCTCATCATGATTCCGTTGCAACAACAATATGGTGCTATATGATATGCATAAAAAGGGTTTCATAGACATGGTCAAAGGGCTGCTTGCCTGTTTTAACAAAGTCTTCGAGGTCTTCAAATATCTCTGGTCCAACTTTGGGCATTTCGTCTACTTCGTCAACTATCGTCGAAAACAACCATAATAAGCAACACGACAAGGAAAGAATAAAAGTGCTCTAAAAATGTGAGTTGGACTTTTCTAGGATACCTCTGGTCATATGAGGAATGACCAAGGTGATTTCATTGGAAGTGGATCAATGGATATTTCTAAACATTTCAATATGATGGAGTCAATGGATCTGATGGATCCACAAGTTGTACACAGAATGCCATTTTATAAAAATGAGTAAAAGTACCCATTAATTCAGGCATGATTTTAGAAACATTTAGAAATTGGTTTCACTGGATTTGGAGTTGAAATGAATATAATATGGATTTTGGAAGTGGACTTATGTGGATAAATGAGCTTTTTAAAAGGTTCAGTGAAAACCAAGGACAACAAAATGTCCACTGTGGCCTATTAAAGAGGACTTGATTTATGTAGTCTCTGGAAATTTGAATCATCAAATTTGGAGTTTGATTTATTTGTGGATTTTACAAATTTACAGAAAAAGAAAAAGGAAAGGAAAGGGTTTTACCCTTATCCACCGCACTGGGCGCAGTTTAGCAGTGGGCGGGCCGAGTGGCTCGGCTGGACGGGCGGAGGAGGCGACGTCAGAGGCAGGTTCGCGAAGTGCGCCAACGCGCGAGGAAAGCGGATCCGGCCGAAGCGGTCTCCACTTAAACGAGCGGGGCCCGCCTGCCGGGTCGCTGACAAGCGGGGCCCGGTGCTCAGGCCATCTCCAACCTCCCGCTCGAACAGAGCAAGGCAGGGGAGGCGAGGCCGAGCGGGCGCCGGCGTTCTCCCCGGTGGTACCGGCCACCTCCGGCGGCGCCCAGCATACTGGAGGCCTCAGGAGGTCACTCCGCACCCGCCGAGCTACGCCATGACCGCAGGGGAGGCCGGGTGCGAACGCACCATTGGCCCTGGCGGGCGAGGTCGATGGAAATGGTGGGCACGGCGCTATGGTCACCGGGAGAAGGTCAAGGAGCGCGGGCGAGGACCGCGGTGTTGCTGGAGGTGCTCTAGTGGAGTCTAAAGGGGAGTGGAGAGGTCACGGAGCGCGAATTTAGGAGGAGGCCGACAGCATTGCTCCGGCCATGGAGATGTAAGGAGGGCACGAGGAGGAAGTGGGTTGGTCCAGGGGGTGAACGGGAGGGAGAGAGGGGCAAAGGAGTAGAGAGGAGGCTCGGGGGTAGCCTTAAATAGAAGGGGGCGAGGTGCACCATGGCTCGTGCATCGGCGAGCTTCTAGCCGTTGCTGGAGGCCACGGGGGCGCGCGTGGGCGTGTCTGGGGCGCTCGTGGGGTTGGTCTAGGGCGAGGGGAGAGAATAAAGATAGCAGGGAAGGGCCAGAGAATCGCGCGTGTGAGGCTGCCCATTGGAGCGCTCGGGCGGCCGGTGCGCGTGCGAGACGAGGCAGGAGGAGGGGGACAGGGGTGTAGCTTGTCGCAGACGTCGAGGCGCATCGTCGGGCGCACTGGGGAGGCCCGAGGTGGCCGAAGGCGGTTGGAAGGGGGCGGCTATAGTGCGGGTGTGCACTGTAGCACACTCTGGAGCACGCCAATTGCATGCCAGGGCATGCCTTTGGCTTGCAGGGTGCGGCCACTTGTGTCTGGGTTGTTTAGGGAGGAGTAAACAAAGGGGAATGGGCCTTGGATGCCCTGGACAGCCAGTAGGAGAGGAGAGAGGTTGAGGGAGAGAGGGAAACGGGCTGTCCAGAGAGAGAAAGTGGGGTTTTACCCCTCCAATAATTGAGCTGTGGATCTGCCATTGCTACTGGAGGTGCAAGGGGACTAGGAAGGGCTGTGGTAAAAAGTTGAGGCCATGGCGAAGAGTGGAAGTGGTCAAAACAGGGGTTCTAGTAAAATGGTAGAAGGTGTTTGTTGCTGGTTTGGGCAAGAAGATGATTTCTATCTGCCATGAGACTCCATAGGGTGAAATGACACATATAATTAGGGCCTTCCACCAATTTGGAGCTTATTTGGGCAAATTTGCCAATGCAACTTTTGTGAACCCTAGATATTAACAGAAATGGATTTTTCAAGATTTAGTCATGCAAAACTATTCTCCTTGATGCACCACTTGGTTTAGTGTCATCATTAGAGGTCCTGAACATGTCTACAAAAGTTTAGATCAAAAGGAGAAACTTGGCAATGTAAAGTTGCTCAAACTTGGTTCTGGACAGGAATGGTTTTGGGGCACTTTGATCAAGTTAACTTGTTCTCCAACTTGTTCCACTTTGTCTAGATGAATAATTAGAACATTTGAGCATGTTCACAAGGTTTGAGAACATTTGGAAATGTTTGGCAATGTAAAGTTGCTCAAACTTCAAAATGGACAGAAATGGTTTTGAGGGGATTTGATGATGTTATGTTGTTCTCCAAGTCATGAGACTTGGCAAGACCATCTAATATTTCATATGTGACATGCTAGATTTTTCTTGGAATTTTTGGAGAATATTTCCTTTGTAAATATTTCAAAAGGTTGAAATATCCAGAAAGGGTTTTTGAGGAGTTTGACCAATATTTTGAACATGACCATGTGTTGAAACTCTTATATATGGACAATATATGTCCACTGAGTTTCCATAAATTTTCACAAATATTTTTAAAACAATAATATATTTTTTCCCTATTAAAGACCATTTCTGGCCTTAAGAAAAAGCTTTTAAATAAAATAGGAAAATAACTTTTAAAATTATATTTTTGTGGTTTATGGGAGTCCTACATCTAATATCATTCAAATATATTTTTGGAAAGATTTTTACTGCCCTTAGTTAAGTACTTGAAGTGCAAATCTCAATTCAGGGGTTTTTGGAAAACTAGTTTTTGAAAATACTATTTGGCAAAATTATTTTTGTAAGAAATTATTTTTATGTCCTATACACATGGCATGATCATTGGTCAAGGTTTTTGGATCAAGGGGAAGGAGTATAAGGGTTGGAGAATTTATTTGATTTTAGAGCACTTGCAAACAACAGTCAAACATTCAATCAAAGCAAAGACAAAACACTCAAAAGTTTTTGTCAGACCACATTTTAGCATGATTTATTGACTTAAGTGTTGTGGCATGAAAATCAGGGTGCGACAGACCTACCCCCCTTACAAGAATCTCGTCCCCGAGATTCCCAAACTAGGCGTGGAAAGGAATATGAAAACTGGATCCGGGGTAGTCTTCAAGTCCTCATGTTGCTTCTGCTTCCGTGTAGTGCTCCATTGAGCTTGAAGTACTTGATGATGTGGCTTCGTGTATGACACTCTTCTTGATCCAGGTTGCTAATGGGTAGCTCGCGGTAGGTTAGATTGGGCTAGGGGTCGATGGCTTGGTGGTCAATGCCCTCGTAGAGATCGGGCAAGTTAGGAAGTTGGAAACACTTCCGGGGTTGTGATGCATGGAAAGCGTTGTGCACATTAGGTAACTCAGGTGGCAACTCCAGCTGGTAATTGTCTTCTCTTCATCTCGTAGTGATCTTAGAAGGGGTTATTAAATTTTGGAGTGATCACGAAGGGGGCCGATGAATCTTGGTGTGGGTCTCCATGTCATGGAAATGCTTGGTTCCTTAGAGAGGAGTGGCTTGTAGATACACATGATCTCTGACGCGGAAGTATACTTCTTGAAGATGGTGGTTGGTGTAGTTCTTCCTCCTAGACATGACGATCTTCAGATGTTCCTGGACTAGCTGAACGGCTCTTCTTCCGTCTTCGGGTGGACAAGTAGGTCACCAAATGATGATGACAACTACCTTGTCTAAGCACTCCATGAAGACTTTGTTCACGGGGTACATAAAGTAGGCTGGGGAATTAGTGGTGGCCTTATTGAGTGTGGGAGAAGGTGGTTCTAGATCTAGTGTCAAGGCCCTAAGGTCCTGATCTGACCATGTTGTAGTTTGGTAGGGCTTAAGGGTTTCAAGGATTCTAGTGTGCGAGTGAACATTTATCATCTTATCTTTAAGCACGCTTTCTGAGATGCCAATAGTCTATCTAGTCCTTTAAACAAATCACATCATATCACAGATAGCATTATTTTGCATAGGTCAACTCCAATCATCACTCATGTGATTCATATCCTCATGGCTCCCGAGAGGAGGTCTAACAAAATCATATATGTGTACAATCCCCAAACTCATATGTATGTCTACCCCTAAAAATCCATGGGTAGAACATATAAGCTGCTAAGCTTGAATGTGACAATCCAAGTGCTTAGCCTGTTCTTCCAAGGTCTAAGATAAAGCACCTCTATCCTAAGGAAACACGTCGTATGCCACTCCAAAATCTTGTTTCCTTCCTATAAATCAACTCCAACAACCCACTAAGTACACCAATCATTACATGATCCAGTAGTTCTTCAAATCCAATCTCTATGGTGTTCCACACGATCTTCAAATATCCTATAATCCACAAATACTGGGAAGGCTACCTTACTATAGTCAGTCCACCAATTTCCATTATCATGGTCAAGTAAACTCCAAGGTCAAGCTTATATAGATTCCCTAAATAAACTCCGAAAATTAGTCCAATCTCCTAGTTTATCATCCACCGAGAAACGTGGTATCATGTTCGAGATCATCAGTCTAAATCCAATTTACTCCGAACCATGTAGACATACTCAGCATCCATATTCAACTAGAATCACCTACTAAAATCCAAATCTCTTGTCCAACGGGAATTCCTACATGTTCCCCCAAGTCATTTACGTAATATCAACTCTCTCCTATCAATATCCCATGGCTAAGACAAATCCAAATACTTCGAAGAATTTCAGCTTGCGATCATAATTGTCCTATTAAATCCAATTTACTCAGGGGTAATGAAAGCTATGCTACTCTATAATCATGATCCCACCAAGTTCATCTACCAACATGAAAGCCTTATAATCTTCTGAAGAGTCTCAAATAATTCCTCAAGGTCACTGATATAAACTCATCAAGTCATTTGTGCTCTGTTCCTATATCCTAAAATTGGTCTTCCCTATGGCATCGTCAGTTTTGGTGCTATCTTAGGATGATATTGTGATCGTTCACTATGTCCACTAGTTCCATAATGAACCCAGTGATAAGCAAGGTTACGGAGGCTTAACAGGTTCTCTTGCAATTCCGTAGGTTAAGCTCATGGTTAAGGATTCGAGCTGGGGTATCTCCTGAAGTCCTGTAGGGTCTAGGGATAGGGTTCTAGTCTTGAGGTGTAAACATACGGGGTTGTACTTGGTCGAGGAGGTTGTAGCAAAAGTCTTCAGTGCTTGTTAGTCGCCGAGGTGGAATCCTTGGTGCATATTGTCTTGCTTGTCTTCAGTTGAGGAGAGAGATGAGAGGGAAAAGTAGCATAGAGGAGGGGAATGCCTAAAGGGGGTTCTATAGTGCTAGTGCAAACAAATAGGTGCAAAGAGGGCCAAACAAGAGAAACAAGGTGAGGAAGGTGATATAGTTGCATGCTTGTCGCCTAGGGCAAAAGTGCGACCTATATCAAAACACAAACATATAAAAACAAGCAACACACAATCATGTTACTATTTGAACTATCATACGGACTCGACTGCGCATAGGGGGTACACGACTCATCCTACCCTAGGGGTTCTCGGACTCGGTAGTCATGCCTTGTGCCTCATGTAGTCTTCTGAGTTTTCCTCAGGTGTTGCTACGTCTCTTGTAGTTGCTCGATGAAACAATCCGGGTTGAGCCTGAAGATTCTTCAACAACTTCTCGCCTGTTGAAGTGATGGGGCGAAGGTGGCTCCTCGTAACTGGCATTGACTTGGTCTTCTATTGTCTTCTTAATCACGATGATCCCTTTTTGTCTTCTAAGCCGTCGATGGTACCAGGTAGGTAATCCTTTATGCAATGACATTATCAAGGCGTAATAGAGGTCCATCATGTCGGTTACGTTGATGACAACATTGACACCAAGAGCGGGGGGTGAGGAGAACCGTTTTCCTGCTCACTATGGTGAGGCGGACCAAATGGCTAGGTTCTCATCCATCTGTGGTTGTCGATACAACAATGGTAGTGACAGGGTTACTCTATTAGCGATGTCTATCATGATCTTGCATATTCTATGCCCTGATCATCGTAGGCTAAGGTTGCATCATCTTGGGGCAGTGTCAAGGGCGTCACCATCTCCTGGGTCTTCAGGTCCTCATTCCTCGAGGATGTATCTTCTATTGGTATCGTCTTGTTGTGATGTCGCCAATCTTGTGTTTAGGAGGTGTGGGTGAATGTCTGGCAAGGCATCTTCCTTCTAGATTATCCACGAGGATTACAAGGAATCCAGTGGTCAGGGGCATAATGGTTCTAGCAACCAAAGGTTTTGAAGGGGAAGAGATTAATAAGGAAAGTATACCTTAGTTTGCGAAAAACTGAGAAGGTAAGAGAAGTATAGATAGTTTCGAAAATTAGGAATAGTTTTGAAAATAGTTTTACCCTAACTAACGACCATGCTACCTAAGGCTTCCTACAGTCAGGATGGCTCTGATACCAGCTCTGTGGGGACCCCGACTCGTAAGTTGAGATCACCGAATGCACGTGTACAGTGATCCCAGAGATCAATGCTCACTGAACACACAGAAGCTGAATAACAAGAGTCTTACATCCATACATACCGTTTTACACAAGTAGGACCATTATGGTCAAGTCTTGAGTGTATCATCGTAGCCGAAATCTTCAATAACAACTTGGACCCATGCCATCTGCCTTAACCCTACAGGCATTCTGACTGGGAAACGTCCTAGTTCGCATGTTCGTCTCCAAAGAACTCTTTTTCGAACTCTGCTTCTTCCATGCCTGGTCAATTAAATAACCAGTGGCAAGCCAATGAGTACTTTGAATGTACTCGCAAGCAACCCATGTTTTGGTTCAAGATACAACAATGCATGATATAGGTAAATTTTTGCAGAAAGCTAGTTTTGAGTGCAATGACATGTTCAACAACTTGTAAGACATGCATCAAGAGAATTCAAGTAACCATGAGGACAGGTTACAGATATCAACATAAATAGAGTGGGCACCAACCCAACTCAATCATGTCAAATCCCTTTACTTGACCCAACTCTTTTTATCAACACACACACACGGTTTGTAAACTCTGAACATAGTTTAAGCAGCACCGCCCAACTGTCCTTGACCGTGGACACGGCTATTCGAATAGTTTTACACTCTGCATAGGTTGCACACTTTACCCACAAGATCAGGGGAACTTCCATGTCATCCACGACCCGCGATACCGCAAGTACCCGGGGTAAGCACCCGATCACTACTTTTCCCTAGACGACACTAACAAGGAGTCCACTCGTTGCTCCGTATCCTCACGATGTACATCATACGAGACTCACTCGAGATCGTAACATCCGAGAGGGGACAGAACAGTGTATCCGGTGCCCTGTGAAAACAGTCATGGACGCCCTACCTAGCACGACCCCGTCCCGAGAGAGCGCACCAACAACTCTCCCGTCACTAGTAATGAAGGCTCCAAGCTAGTATCGGTCTAGGTAATCAATAATGCCCTTTCCCAT
Source organism: Triticum timopheevii (assembly GCA_963921465.1). NCBI lineage: Eukaryota > Viridiplantae > Streptophyta > Magnoliopsida > Poales > Poaceae > Triticum > Triticum timopheevii. The sequence continues at coordinate 212,450,648 of OY997266.1, read as the reverse complement.
ATAAGGGTAGAGTGGTTGCGCATGTAAGGTTGGGACAATCATCAAATCTTAAATCTAATCCGTTTTCGAAAACAACACACACACTTGCCTCGGTACACCACTTCGTCATCAAGTGGTTACCCATCTCATCATCTCCCTCGGGCATAAGTGGCACCCGACGAGATTTTTGAAAAGTCTTTTGAAAATGCTTTGTCTCCTTCACCATCCATAAACCCGTCCCTTTTTGTGTAGCATCTACATTAGCATCCTATCTACTCCCATCGGCATAACCCTGATAACAAGGTAGGGTCATGCACAATGCAAGTATCAACGAGGAAGTACGGTGGCAAACCATCAAAGTGGTTACTACCTCATCATGATTCCGTTGCAACAACAATATGGTGCTATATGATATGCATAAGAAGGGTTTCATAGACATGGTCAAAGGGTTGCTTGCTTGTTTTAACAAAGTCTTTGAGGTCTTCAAATATCACTGGTCCAACTTCGGGCATTTCGTCTACTTCGTCAACTATCGTCGAAAACAACCATAATAAGCAACACAACAAGGCAAGAATAAAAGTGCTCTAAAAATGTGAGTTGGACTTTCCTAGGATACCTCTGGTCATATGAGGAATGACCAAGGTGATTTCATTGGAAGTGGATCAATGGATGTTTCTAAACATTTCAATATGATGGAGTCAATGGATTTGATGGATCCACAAGTTGTACACAGAATGCCATTTTATAAAAATGAGTAAAAGTACCCATTAATTCAGGCATGATTTTAGAAACATGATTTGGAGTTGAAATAAATATAATATGGATTTTGGAAGTGGACTTATGTGGATAAATGACCTTTTTAAAAGGTTTAGTGAAAACCAAGGACAACAATATGTCCACTGTGGCCTATCAAATAGGACTTGATTTATGGAGTCTCTGGAAATTTGAATCATCAAATTTGGAGTTCATTTGATTTATTTGTAGATTTTACAAATTTACAGAAAAAGAAAAAGGAAAGGGAAAGGGTTTTACCCTTATGCACCGCACTGGGCGCAGTTTTGCAGTGAGCCGGCCCAGTGGCTCGGCTGGACAGGCGGAGGAGGCGACATCGGAGGCGGGTTCGCGAAGTGCGCCAACGCGCGAGGAAAGCGGATCCGGCCGAAGCCGTCTCCACTTGAATGGGCGGGGCCCGCCCGCCGGGTCCCTGACGAGTGGGGCCCGGTGCTCAGGCCGTCTCCAACCTCCCGCTCGAACAGAGCAAGGCAGGGGAGGCGAGGCCGAGTGGGCGCTGGCGTTCTCCCCGGTGGTACCGGCCACCTCCGGCAGCGCCCAGCATACTGGAGTGCTCAGAAGGTCACTCCGCACCCGCCGAGCTACGCCATGACCGTAGGGGAGGCCGGGTGCGAATGCATCATCGGCCGTGGTGGGAGAGGTCGACGGCAATGGTGGGCACGACGCTACGGTCACCGGGAGAAGGTCAAGGAGCGCGGGGGAGGACCGCGGTGATGCTAGAGGGGAGTGGAGAGGCCACGGAGCGCGAATTTAGGAGGAGGCCGACGGCATTGCTCTGGCCATGGAGATGTAAGGAGGGCACGAGGAGGGAAGTGGGTTGGTCCAGGGGGTGAACGGGAGGAAGAGAGAGGCAAAGGAGTAGAGAGGAGGCTCGGGGGTGGCCTTAAATAGAAGGGGGCGAGGTGCACCGTGGCTCGTGCGCCGGCAAGCTTCTAGTCATTGCTGGAGGCCATGGGGGCGCGCGTGGGCATGTCTGGGGCACTCGTGGGGCTGGTCTAGGGCGAGGGGAGAGAATAGAGATAGCGGGGAAGGGCCAGAGCATCGCGCGTGTGAGGCTGCCCATTGGAGCGCTCGGGCGGCCGGTGCGCGTGCGAGAGGAGGCAGGAGGAGGGAGAAGGAGGAGGGGGACAGGGGTGTAGCACGTCGCAGACGTCGAGGCGCATCGTCGGGCGCGCTGGGGAGGCCCGAGGTGGCCGGAGGCGGTTGGAAGGGGGCGGCTACAGTGCGGGTATGCACTGTAGCACGCTCTAGAGCACGCCAATTGCATGCCAGGGCATGCCTTTGGATTGTAGGGTGCGGCCACTTGTGTCTGGGTTGTTTAGGGAGGATTAAACAAAGGGGAAAGGGCCTTGGATGCCCCAGACAGCCAGTAGGAGAGGAGAGATTTTGAGGGAGAGAGGGAAACGGGATGTCTAGAGAGAGAAAGTGGGGTTTTACCCCTCCAATAATTGAGCTGTGGATCTGCCATTGCTACTGGAGGTGCAAGTGGACTAGGAAGGGCTGCGGTAAAAAGTTGAGGCCATGGAGAAGAGTGGAAGTGGTCAAAACAGGGGTTCTAGTAAAATGGTAGAAGGTGTTTGTTGCTAGTTTGGGCAAGAAGATGATTTCCATCTGCCATGAGACTCCATAGGGTGAAATGACACATATAATTAGGGCCTTCCACCAATTTGGAGCTTATTTGGGCAAAGTTGCCAATGCAACTTTTGTGAACCCTAGAAATGAACAGAAATGGATTTTTCAAGATTTAGTCATGCAAATCTATTCTCCTTGATGCACCACTTGGTTTAGTGTCATCGCTAGAGGTCCTGGACAGGAATGGTTTTGGGGCAAAGTTTAGATAAAAAGGAGAAACTTGGCAATGTAAAGTTGCTCAAACTTAGTTCTGGACAGGAATGGTTTTGGGGCACTTTGATCAAGTTAACTTGTTCTCGAACTTGTGCCACTTGGTCTACATGAATAATTAGAACATGTGAGCATGTTCACAAGCTTTGAGAACATTTGGAAATGTTTGGCAATGTAAAGTTGCTCAAACTTCAAAATGGACAGAAATGGTTTTGAGGGGATTTGATGATGTTATATTGTTCTCCAAGTCATGAGACTTGGCAAGACCATCTAGTATGTCATATGTGACATGCTAGATTTTTCTTGGAATTTTTGGAGAATATTTCCTTTGTAAATATTTCAAAAGCTTGAAATATCCAGAAAGGGTTTTTGAGGGGTTTGACCAATATTTTGAACATGACCATGTGTTGAAACTCATATATATGGATAATATATATCCACTGAGTTTCCCTAAATTTTCACAAATATTTTTAAAACGATAAAATAATTTTTCCCTATTAAAGACCATTTCGGCCTTAAGAAAAAGCTTTTAAATAAAATAGGAAAATAACTTTTAAAATTATATTTTTGTGGTTTATGGGAGTCCTACATCTAATAGGATTCAAATATATTTTTGGAAAGATTTTTACTGCCCTTAATCAAGTACTTGCAGTGCAAATCTCAATTCAGGGGTTTTTGGAAAACTAGTTTTTGAAAATACTATTTTGCCAAATTATTTTTGTAACAAATTATTTTTATGTCCTATACACATGGCATGATCATTGGTCAAGGTTTTTGGATCAAGGGGAAGGAGTATAAGGGTTGGAGAATTTATTTGATTTTTAGAGCACTTGCAAACAGCAGTCAAACATTCAATCAAAGCAAAGACAAAAAACCCAAAAGTTTTTGTCAGACCACATTTTAGCATGATTTATTGACTTAAGTGTTGTGGCATGAAAATCTGGGTGTGACATTAACCCACAAGATTGCAAGAGAACTAGTTAAGCTTCAGCAACATTTGCTCATCACAAGGTTCATTATGGAACTAGTGGACATAGTGAACTAGCACATTATCATCCTATGATTGCACCAGAACTAACGATGCCATAGGGAAGAATGTTTCGAGGATACATGATTAGTAGGATTAATAACTTGATGAGATTATATCAGTAACCTTGAGGAATTATCTAAGACTCTTGGGTGGATTATGAGGTTTTCCTAATGGTACAAGAACTTGGTGGGATCATGTGGACAGAGTAGCATAGCTTTACTCACCTCGGAGTAAATTTGGATTTAAATAGGTGAACCTAGTGGAGTCTAGATGCTGAGTAAGTCTACATGGTTCGGAGTAAATTGGATTTAGGCTGACGATCTCAATCATGATACCATGCTTCTCGGTGAATAATAAACTAGGAGATTGGATTAATTGTTGGGGTTGATTTAGGGATCTATATAAGCTTGAGGTTGGAAGTTAATTGACCCCGGAGATGGGAATTGGTGGATTGACTATAGTAGAGATAGCTCTTTCAGGTATTTGGGGATTATAGGACATTAGAAGATCGTGTGGGAACACCATAGACATTGGATTGTAGTGAATAATGGAAGTTAATGGGTTGTTGGAGTTGATTCATACGAAGGAAACAAGATCTTGGAGTGGCTTACGACGTGTTTCCTTAGGATAGCCATACATATGAGTTTGGGTATGGTTGAAATGTATGATTTTGTTAGACCCCCTCTCAGGAGCCATGAGCATATGAATAACATGAGCGATGATTGGAGTTGACCTATACGAGATGATTCTTTTGGTAATATGATGTGAAGACTAGGTAGAACTACTGGCATTTCAGAAATTGTGCTTACGGACGAGATGATAAGTGTTCACCCGCACACTAGAACCCTTGAAATTCTTAAGCCCCACCAAACCACAACATGGTCGGATCATGACCACGGGCTTTGGCTCTAGGACGAGAAGACCTTTGCCAATGCTCAATTGAGACCACCACCAATACCCCAGCCAACTTTGCGTACCCCATAGACTTCATGGAATACTTGGACAAGTTAGTTGTCATCTTTATTTGGCGACATGCTTGTCTACCCGAAAACGGAAGAAGAGTCATTCAGCTGATTAGAAGACATTTTAAAACTGCCATGTCTAGAAGGCAGAACTACACCAACCACCATCGTCAAGAAGTAAACATCCGCGTCGAAGACCAGGTGTGTCTGCAAACCACTTCTCGCAAAGGAACCAAGCATTTCCATGTCAAAGGGAAGCTTACACCAAGATTTAACAACCCCCTCCGAGGTCACTTCAAGACGAAGGATAGACGGCTACCAGCTAGAGTTACCACCTGAGTTACCCACTGTGCGTAATGTTTCCACATGACACAACTTCGGGAGTGTTTTCGGCTTCCTAGCTAGCCCGATCACTAACAAGGGCATCGATCATCGAGCCATCAACCCCCAGCCCAACCGGACCTACGTGAGAAACCCCTTAGCAACCTGGATCATGCCGAACGTCATATACGGAGCCACACCATCAAGTACCTAAATGTTCAATGGAGCACCACTCAGAAACAAAAGCAGTATGAGGACGTGGAGACTACCCTGAATCCAAGTTTCCATACTCCTTTCCGCGCCTAGTTTGGGAATCTCGGGGACGAGATTCTTGTAAGGGGGGTAGGTCTGTCACACCCTGATTTTCATGCCACAACACTTAAGCTAATAAATCATGATAAAGTGTAGTTTGACGAAAACTTTTGCATTATTTGACTTTCTATTCGAGTTGGTTTTCTCTCTGTGTTTTCAAGTGCTCTTAAAAGTCAACATAGCTTCACCTTCTATACTTCATTTCCTTGATCCAAAACTTCTGCCCAATGATCATACCATGTGTATAGTACAATATAGAATTTTCTTACAAAAATAATTTGGCCAAAAAGTATTTTCTAAATTTAGTTTTCGAAAAACCCCTGAATTGAGGTTTGCACTGCAAGTAGTTGATTTGGGGTATGAAAAATCTTTCAAAGAGTATGTTTGATTCCTATTAGGTATAGGACTCCCAAAGACCACAAAAGTATAATTTTAAAAATCATTTTTGCTATTTTATTTAAAGGCTTTTTCTTTAGGCCAGAAATGGTATTTAATAGGTTAAAATTATTTTAATGTTTTAAAAATATTTGTGAAAATTTAGGGAAACTCTGTGGAAATATATTGCCCATATATAAGAGTTTCAACACATGGTCATGTTGAAAATATTGGTCAAACCCCTCAAAAACCCTTTTCGGATATTTCAAGCTTTTGAAACATTTACAAAGGAAATATTCTCTAAAAATTCCAAGACAATTCTAGCATGTCACATATGACATATTAGATGATCTTGCCAAGCCTCATGTCTTGGAGAATAATATAACATCATAAAATCCCCTCAAAACCATTTCTGTCCATTTTGAACTTTGAGCAACTTTACATTGCCAAACATTTCCAAATGTTCTCAAACCTTGTGAACATGCTCAAATGTTCTAATTATTCATCTAGACCAAGTGGCACAAGTTGGAGAACAAGTTAACTTGATCAAAGGGCCCCAAAACCCTTCCTGTCCAGAACCAAATTTGAACAACTTTACATTGTCAACTTTCTTATTTTGCTCTCAACCTTTGTGGGCATGCTCTAAACCCCAAATGATGACACTGCACCAAGTGGTGCATCAAGGAGAATAGTTTTGCATGTCTAGATCTTGGAAAACTCATTTATGTTGATTTCTAGGGTTTACAAAAGTTGCATTGGAAACTTTGCCCAAATGGACTCAACCTTGGTGGAACCTATTATTATCTCATGCCATTTGACACTGTCAAGCCTCATGACAAGAGGAGTTCATATTCTTGCCCAAACCAGCAACAAACACCTTCTGCCATTTTACTAAAACCCCTGTTTTGACCACTTCCACTCTTCTCCATGGCCTCAACTTTTTACCACAGCACCTCCTAGACCTCTTCTACCTCCAGTAACAATGGCTGCATCTCAGATCAATAATTGAGGGGTGAAACCACCTCTTTTACCACTCTGGACGGCCCTTGCACCCCTCTTCCTCACCTCCCTCCTCACTCCAGTGGCAACCCAAGGCATCCAAGGCTTTCCCTACATTCTTTACTCCCCCCTAGAGCTACCAGACATGCCTGGCCGTGCCCACTTTGCCAAAACAAATGGCATGCCGGCCATTTGCATGCTCTAGAGCGTGCTACAGTGCGCTCCCGCACTGTAACCGCCCCTGCCAACCACCTCCGGCCACCTCGGCTCTCCCCCTCACGCCAGATGATGTGCCTCGACGTCCACGGCACGCCACGGCCTGGTCCCCTTCCTCCTTCTCCCTCCCGTGGCCTCCCTCGCACGCGCGCCGGCCGCCCGCAAGCTCCAATACACAGCCTGACACGTGCGAGCTCTCTGGAGCCTTCCCCACTCCTTCCCTTCCCTCCTCTGGATGTGGACCTGATCCACGAACGGTCTGGACTCGTTCACGAGTGCCCTCATGGCCTCTGGCCTTGCCCGTGACCTCGTCGGCGCATGAGTCCACGGTGGACCGGTGCCCGGCTATATATGCCACCCCGGGGCTGCTCCAGTAGCATCCGCCTCCTCCTCACACCCCAAGAGCACGCCCGCACCACCCAAACGTCCTCAAGGGGCTTCTGTACCCGGGATCGACCGGAGCTCCGCCGCATCCAGAGGTATACGCCTTCTCTGCTACTGATCTCACTCGATCTAGAACCGCAGGAGCCCACTGACCATTTCCCCCCTGTTTCCCCTCTCTTTAGCTGCCGTAAATGGATGGAACTGCCGCCACCCGAAGCAACTCCGCCGTGCGCCCTCGTCATCGGCGAACCAGGCCACCCTGGCAACCAACTCCGCCTGAGCACCACGGTACCGCCCACGCATCCTCCCATGCCCTATATCACCGCCGCCGAGCTCGCCGTCGCCTCTGGAGGGAGGTAGATGACGACGGCCGTGGGCCCTGTTCGTCAGCCTCACGCCATGACGGGTGGGACCCACCCGTCAGGTTTAAAAATGCACGCGCGCACCGGTTCACCGTCGGTCAAAAGCGTACTTCGCCTTTACGCCTTCGACGTGGCAGCCTCGCGCGGGCTGATTTTCCTCTATGCCTGCTGCACTGTGGCCTTTCTGGCCCAGTGGCACAGTGCCACTTTTTTTTTCTGTCTGTTTAGTAAAAATTCCACAGATTTAAATATTTATCCAAATTAAATGTTTCCAACTCCTAAACTCTTCTAAAAATCCCACCTATTTAATGGTGTAACTTTCATACACATCCATTACACTTTTCTGCACTGTTCAAATTTAAATTCAAATTTGAACAATAAAATCTCTGTTTGAAAATCCACTACTCTTTCCCCCTAACTCCAAATCCAAAACAAAGAATTTTCCCCTTCTAGATTTCCCCTATTATTTATCAAAAATAAGTTGACATTTTTCTGAGCACTTTGGTTTTTCTGTTTTACTATTGCCTTATTTTCTCGTTATTTTCTTGCGACGATTAGATCCTGTATTAGACGAAGTTGCTGAAGAAGAAGAAGGAGAAGGATTTGAAGAACTTGAAGACAAGGCCAATCAAGGCAAGCAGCCCTCTGACCATGACACCCCTCTTGTTCATCGGTACCCTTTTTCCGATTGCATGATGATGAATTATGACGGTGGTAAACTTGTTGTGAACCACCCCATGATCCATACCCCTACTCGTGACCTTACCTTGTTCATGATTGCATTGTCAAGAGACTAGTTGATGCATAATGATGCATGTGTACCATGAACTCTTCATGGTTACATTCTTTTGAAAACCCCATCGGGTGCCCCTAATGCCCTTGGGAGATGTTTAACTAAGGTCACCACTTGAGGAAGAAGTGGTGTACCGAAGAGAGCTTTTGGTGTGTGTGTGTAAAATGATGGATTAGATTTATGTGTGATTACCGTCCCAACCAAACATGTGCAACCACTCTACCCCTTTATGGGACGGGGCATTATTGATTACTTAGGCTGATACTAGCATGGTGCCCACATTACTAGTGACTGGGGTGACTTGAGGTCACTCTCGGGACAGGGTCGTGCTAGGATAGACGACCATGATGGTTTTCACAGGGCACCATACACACCGTTGGTCCCCTCGTGTATGAGTCATAATGTGAGAAGGGCAGAGTCCCACGATCTTTTGCTTATACACGAGGGCCGTGTATCAATGAGTGGACCCTATGTTAGTGTCGTCTAGGGAAAGGTAATGATCGGGTGCTTCCCCCGAGTACTTGAGGTACTGCGGGATCGTGGATGACACGAAAGCTTCCCGGATCTTGTGGGTAAAGTGTGCAACCTCTGCAGAGTGTCAAACTATTCCAATAGCCGTGTCCACGGTCATGGACAGTTGGGAGGTGCTACTTAAACTATGTCCAGAAATTTTACAATTTCGGTGCATGTGTGTGTGGAAGAGAACTATTTGTGTCAAGGGGGTGACTTCACATGTTGAAAGGCATTGCATTGATTCAAATTCTATTTATGTTGATATATGTAACCTGTTCTCAAGGTTACCCATGTTCGTTGATGCATATCTCACAAGTTGATAGGACATCTCAACTAGCTTGAAGCTAGGTTGCTTACTTGTTGTATAGTTGCATTATTAATTTGAACCAAATCTTGGGTTGCTTACGAGTACATTCAAAGTACTCATTGGCTTGCCACTAGTTATTTAATTGGCCAGGCATGGAAGAGCAGGAGTTCGAAGAAGAGTTCTTTGGAGACGAACATGCGAACTAGGACGTTTCCCAGTCAGAATGCCTGTAGGGTTAAGGCAGATGGCATGGGTTCTACTTATTGACGAAGATTTCCGCTGCTTAAGTTTATTTGGTATTCAGCCCCTGTGGCTTTATCTATGTAAGACTTGGCCATAATGGTCATAATTTGTGTAAGACTCTTGTTATTCAGCTTCTGTGTGTTCAGTGAGCATTGATCTCTGGGATCACTGTACACGTGCATTCGGTGATCACGACTTGTGAGTCGGGGTCGCCACCAAATGCAATTTTGAAAAACGCGCATTTTTCCTAATTCAAATAAAATAGCGATAAAACTCCGAAATAAAATCTTATTTGATTTTAATATTAAACCCTCAATATTTCTTTATTTTGGGAAAGTCATTTTATTCCCTCTCTCATATTTTTTTATAATAGAAATAATTGAAGATAAAATAATTAAAATCATATGATCCTATTTTCAAAATTTGAGAAAACTCAAATATGAAAATAACAAAATCCCTAACTCTCTCCATGGGTCCTTGAGTTGCTTAGAATTTCTAGGATCAAGCCAAAATGCAATAAAATATGATATGCAATGATTATCTAATGTATAGCATTCCAAATTGAAAATTTGGGATGTTACAAGATACCTCTCCGAAACACATAGTGAGAAATCCTAATCTCGACCTAACACCCATTTACGTTGTGACGTTTCGTAGCACACAAAGTGTTCCTCCGGTATTCGGGAGTTGCATAATCTCATAGTCTGAGGAACATGTATAAGACATGAAGAGAGCGGTAGCAATGAAATTGTAACGATCATAATGACAAGCTAATGGATGGGTCATGTCCATCACATCATTCTCCTAATGATGTGATCACGTTCATCAAATGACAACACATGTCTATGGTTAGGAAACATAACCATCTTTGAGTAACGAGCTAGTCAAGTAGAGGCATACTAGGGACACTATGTTTTGTCTATGTATTCACACATGTACTAAGTTTCCGGTTAATACAATTCTAGCTTGAATAATAAACATTTATCATGAAATAAGGAAATAAATAATAACTTTGTTATTGCCTCTAGGGCATATTTCCTTCACAGCTATCCCGGTTTCATCTCTTGGTTCAAACAAACTGTAATTTCCATTAGACCATTTCATTTCTTTGTCTAATTTGTGGCTAATGCAACAATCCCTTTCGTATTAAACTTGTAGGCTAATTCAGAGTTTATGGACGCCGAATTGAGACAAGTCGCAAATGGTTTTGGCTTTAAGGTTCGTTCATTTGACAAATACGACATCAACGGGTATCACTTTCATACCTATGGCAAAGAGCTATATGGCCAACCAAAAGTCTAAAAATTGTTGTGTCTCTGCTATCGGCAAAGGAGATACCGAGTATTATGGAAGAGTTGAAGCAATTTATGAACTTCAATTCTATGGTGCAAACCCACCAAATGTCGTAGTCTTCAAATGTTATTGGTTCCAGCTGAAGGAGACAAGAAGGACTCATGAACATATAGGGCTAGTGGAAATAAAACAAAGCACCCATTTGGATGTTCCCGATGTCTATATTATGGCTCAACAGGCAACCCAAGTTTTCTATCTATCATGGGCCTGTCAAAGTGATCCAAATCTCAATGGTTGGGATGTAGTTTATGAAGTGCCACCACATGTTAGACCACCTCCCCCCAATGAAGAGGATTATGAACCTCACATTAACCCAGACACATATGAAGGAGAATTCTTCCAAGAAACACGTCTTTCCAAAAAACATTTCAAGAACAACTCTACTTCACCCCAGAACATCGAAGTAGATAGCAATAGTGAACCCGACTTAACCCCTGAGCCGGAACAAGAAGAGTCTGAACTAGAAGAGGTTATTGCTGCGGATGACCTGTCAATGCTTTACCGATTACGTAAAGGTGGCCTTCCACATGATGATGCATTTATTAATGATGATGATGGGCACGTCATTACTGATAGTGATGAAGATGAAGCATTTATATATCCCAGAGCATTTATTGAACCCGACGATGTAGATTGTTATTAGGTATTCAATTTTTTATGTTGTACTTGATTTATATAGTTACTTTCATGATTGTATGATTCATATAGTTACTTGTATAATTTTCTTACTTTGTATGATGGTTTCTTATACATAGTGCCATGGTCTTGATATCCATCCCCGTTGGCCCTCGCCCGCTTTATGCATCGGATGTGCTAAATTCTCTTTTATAGCTATTTGTTGCATTTTGAATTTATGACAATTATGGCCATCAAGTTGACATAGAGATATTTTAATCTTGGAGGTGGATATGGCAACCGACCCTCTTGTCGAGAATTTAAATTTAGTTGAAAAAGGAAATGGGTATTTGAAAGAAAAAATTAAAAAGAATTTAAGAAGAGAACATGAAATTGGAGTTATATGTTGCCGATGTCGTCGATGATCACAAGATGAAGATGAATGCAATGCGCTTGAAGATGTATGCAATGCGCTTGAAGATTAAGAATATTAGGAAATATGCCATTGATAATGAGGCTTGGTATCATTATGTCATTGAATCAATTGTTACCTTAGTTGTGATCTTCATCCCATTTGTTGTGATGAGGGTAAGTTTTCTCTACTGTTTTGCTTAACAAATGCATACTTAGCTTATTTTCCTCCTAAATGGCATAATTACCTAAGTTAGATAAAAAAATGAGCTATACTTACGTAAGTTGGCTCAAAAATGACATCATCACCTTGGTTAGCACAAAAATGACCTATACTTACCTTATGTTTTTTCCAAATTGGCATAATAAGCTTAGTTGACCTATACTTTACCTAGGATATCTATAAAATGACCTATAGTTAGCATGTTTTCCACTTAAATGACTTTATATGCTTAGTTAGCTCAAAAATGGCATAACTAACTAGGATAATAACCTTTAGTTACCTCCAAACTGTCATATAATTAGTTTATTTTCCTCCAAAATGACAAAATAACCTTACCTAGCTCCAAAATGACCGATTTTCACTAGGATAGCTCTAAAATGACCAACACTTACCATTCTGTCCTCCAAAATGAATAAATATGCTTAGTTAGCTAAAAAATGGCATAACTACCTAGGTTAGCTCAAAAATGACCTGTACTTAGCTTCTTTAGTTCATTTATGACATACTTAGCATACTTAGGTCAAAAATGGCACGATAATCTTTGTTACCTCCAAAATGACATAGACTTAGCTCCTCAGAAATGACATAATAACCTTACTAAGCTCCAAAATGACCTTTTTACCTAGCTTAGCTCTAAAATGACCTACACTTAGCATTTTTACCTAGCTTAGCTAAAAAATGGCATCTTTACCTACCTTAGTTAGAAGAAGAAGAAGAAGAAGAAGAAGAAGAGAGGAGAAAAAGAAAGAGAATAAAATAAGAGGAGAGGAGAAAAAGAAAGAGAAGAAAATTCTTCTTCTTCTTCTTCTTGTTCTCATTTTTATTCTTCTTATTATTCTTTTTCTTCTTCCTCTTCTAGCTAATCTTCTTCTTCTAGTCTTCTTATTCTTCTAACTCTCTTCTTTCCCAATTTGCAGATTTGCTTTAGATGAGGAAGCTTGCATTGATGGAGTCTACTCTTCTCCTTGTGCTTCCTTTTTGTTTTGATTTTGTAGGATGAACAATGTGAAACTTGCTACCTGTATAGGTATGTATGGATGAGACCATTGTATGCCTGTTATTGGATATGTTGGCTAGTTATATATGTTGCATATGGACTTTTTATTTGGTATGTATATGTGTTGGATGATCATATCCATATGGCAGGGATATGCTTTGGTATCTATGTGTTGGTATGCTTGTTGAAAGTATTTTCAAATGTGTGTGTGTGTGTGTGTGTGTATAATATATATATATATATATATATATATATATATATATCTGTGAAATTTTGTGAAATTTTAAGAAAAAACTGTCGTCTACTGGCAGACGGCAAAGAGCTTTGCCATCAGCTAGCGGACGACAAAGCTGTCACATGTTAGCTACCTGTGCAACCTGGGGTGCATTGGGCTTAACACTACTAAGGAAAATCCTATACACAAAATCTTAGTAGTAGCACGGTTGAGGGAAACTCGCTACTGATAAGTTTTTAGCAGTAGCGCGCTCGGCATAAACTGCGCTGCTACAAATATCGACAGGCGGTGTCCACCTAACTCCATTTAGCAGTAGCGCGGTGGCGCAAACCGCGCTACTGCTACGGATGTAGTAGTAGCGCGCTTTTTCTGAGATTGCTGCTACTAAATTTAAAATTGGCACACTTTTTTGTCCCTGTTAGCAGTAGCGTCGTTGCCCAAAGCGCGCTGCTGCTAATTCCTTAGCAGCAGTGCGTTTTATATCCCGCGCTACTGCTAACCCGCACCAACCCACCACCTTTTCCCCACCCGTCCCTCCCCTCCCCCTCCTCTCTTCCCTTTCCCCTACCTCCCCCACATGCTCCCACTCTCACTCTTCTTCTTCCTCAATACTTCTCCCCCATTACTCTCTCTCTTCTATCCACCTTTCTCTCTCTTCATTACTCCTACCTAACTACACCACCTCCATTAATGCATCTCCTTTCTCTTTTTCCTTTCCCCTCCACTAGTTGAAGTTGTCTCCTCCCAAATTAGGTAGCTAGGTAGATGTAGGATTTAGTTAAGTGACCTATTTGCCCCCTAACTAGATCTATCTTTGTCAAGAAAAGCTTTGTGCACTTTTGATCTCCCTACAACATCATCTCCACCGTGTGCTCGATCTCAAGATAGAGGTGATGAAAATTTCATGCTTTTGCAAAATGGAAATATGTTTATGTGTGTGTGATATGTTGGTGGAAATTGTGTGTGTGGCATGAGTTGACGCCAAATTGTGCTTTTGAGTTGCCTATGTTTTGCCGAAATGTCCATTTATTTCTCTTTCGGCGAATTCCGGGCAAACTCTAGATCCATATATGTCCTATTTTTAGGGAAGGTCATGCCAAATTTTTGTATGACTTTGATGCATGCATGCATCTTTATAATCAATTTGTTTATTATTACCGTGCAGAGTTGACGATGGTCAGTGGAACGATGGTGGACAGGTGGTTGCGGTCGGCGGTGCAGGACATGAAAGAAAATAACCGGACAGAGGTTTAATGTCCGTGTCGAAAATGCAAAGGAATAGTTTGGCTCGACCCCCATGAGGATGGTCGTGTTGAAGCGCACCTACTCATGACTGGTTTCATGGATGGCTATACTCGGTGGATAATTGAAGATGAGGATGACAATGTTGAGGATGCCGACGGGGCAGGCAATGATGACACGGGGCAAGACGAAGATATGATCGATAATGGCGGCAGGGAAGAGGCTGGACATGGCGGCGGAGAAGGGGCCGGACATGGCGGAGGAGAAGGGGCCGGACATGGCAGCGGAGAGAACGACATGGACTCCACGCAGCAGAGTTCGTCGGTACTCAGTTCAATTGTGCGGGACCCTCATGTTCAAGCATTGCTTCGCAAGGAGACGAGTACTGAGAGAGCTGCTTCTAGAGAAGAGGCTAAGCTGGAGCAACTGGTGGTGACTCGAACACTCCATTGTATGATGGTTGCAATCCTGAGGTGACCCGCTTGAGTTTCACGCTCCAACTCCTGAAGACGAAGGCTAAAAACAAATGGACCAACACTAGCCTCGATGAGCATCTCAAGTACCTAAAGGATGTTCTTCCCGCGGGTAATCTATGTCCTACTAGTGTTGATGAGGCCAAGAAGATCGTGTGCCCTCTTGATCTGCCACACGTTAGATACCATGCATGCATCAACGATTGCATAATTTATCGGAAGGAGCACGCAGAAAAAACAAGCTGTCCGGTGTGCAATGCTTCTCGATACAAGAAGGCCGGGAAGAAATGTCCCCAGAAAGTTGTATGGTACTTACCGATCACTCCCCGTCTCCAGAGGTATTTTGTAGATCCCAAGGAAGCAAAGCTAATGCGCTGGCACGCGGAGAGGAAGAAGCCCGACGATGGAGATGATCCGAAGCTGAGACACGTGAAGGATGGAAGCCAGTGGAGAGCGTTGAACAACTTCTATCGGTATTTTGAATGTGATGCAAGGAACATCGTGCTCGGCATGTGTACCGATGGCATGAATCCGTTTGGCAACCAAAACACCAACCATTGCACATGGCCCGTGTTTGTATGGATGTACAACCTCCCCCCGGTTGTGCATGAAATCGAAGTACATTCACATGAGCATGCTTATTCAAGGGCCGAAACAACCAGGAAATAATATTAATTTGTATCTGGGGCTACTTCAAGAGGAGTTAGACACGTTATGGAAAACACCGGCCAAGACATGGGACGCCAGCAAAGGCGAGTATTTCAACATGAGAGCCGCACTGATCACGACAGTGCAGGACTATCTCGGTTATGGATATGTGGCAGGCCAGGTGTGCCATGGATATTGCGGATGCATGTGGTGCATGGATGATACGACATCTCAGCAGCTAACGTCAAGGAAAGATGGCGGGTCTGGGAAAATCGTGTACATGGGGCATCAAAGATGGCTTGAATAGGATGACTATGGAGAAGCCGTGGAGATCTATTCAATGGTCATGCTGAGCATCGAGGACCTCCATGTAAGCGGAGCAGTGCCGAAATCGATGAGCTGTTGAAAAACTGGAAGGAGTGCCCCGCGCCGGCAAAGACGATGAGAAAGGCGCCGGAGCCGCTGCTGAAGGTATGGAAGACGAGGTTTGTGTTCTGGGACTTGGAGTACTGGCACAAACTCGATACACCTCATTGCCTTGATCAAATGCATATCTATAAGAATGTCCTTGAGAGCTTGCTCGCAACACTGATGAACATGCCGGATAAGACCAAGGATGGGCCGTAGGCAAGAAAAGACTTGCAAGATTTGAAAATCAGGGAAGATCTGCACATGCCGCCCCGTAAAATGTCAGACGAGACAGAGACGGAGACAGAGGCACGGGAGAAGAAGGGCAAGAAAATAAAGAAAGAGGATTATTGCCCCCCTTCTTGCTTCACCTTAAGTCTGGCTGAGATCAATCAATTCTTTAAGTGCCTTATCGGAGTCAAAGTTAGTTCCGGTTACTGTGGCAAGATAAGCAGATATCTAGACACGGACAAGAAAAGGTTCAGCGGGATGAAGTCTCATGACTGTCATGTGATGATGACGCAGATACTACCTATTGGCCTTAGAGGGATAATGGACAAGCACGTCCGTGACACGCTTATTGGTCTCTGCAACTTTTTCGACGTCATCTCTCGAAAGTCGATCAGTGTGAAGCAGCTCTGAAGGCTACAGGAAGAGATCGTTGTGATTCTGAATGCTCTTGAGATGTACTTCCCGCCCGCGTTCTTTGACGTGATGGTGCATCTGTGTGTCCATATTGTGGATGACATAATAGACCTGGGGCCATCATTCCTGCACAACATGATGCCATTTGAGAGGATGAATGGGATCATCAAAGGATTCGTTCGTAACATGTCCCGTCAGGATGGAAGCATCGTCCAGGGCTATTTGGCACAAGAGTGCATCTCTTTCTGTGAGAATTTTCTATATGGCGCAGACCAGCCGCCTGGTGGTAGTGTTGGTTTGCCCGTTAACAAGCACGATGGGAGGCTCAAAGGAGATAGTCACTGCAACGGTCGCAGGGAACTGCACGTGGCATACTCAGATCCACGCAGTGACTTTGACAGAGCAAACTTGGTAGTGCTACAACACCTAGACAAGGTAGATCCTTTCGTGGCACTGCCCAAAGAAATTATCGCAAAGAAGTATCGTGACCGAGGGGTATGCAGGACGGACGCCAATGTTACTAGAGAGCACAACTCCACTTTCCTGCATTGGTTCAAAGAGCATATTATTGCTAATCCCTCGGAGGAGGGCTCTAAGGACGGATTGCTCATATATGCCTTAGCACATGGCCCCTCACCCAGCCTCGTAACCTATCAGGCATATGATATCAATGGATACATGTTCTACACGGAGGCCAAAGATATGGACAGTGATGATCAGAACTCAGGGGTGATGATGGAATGCATGACCGGCAGCGACAATGGCGCAACTGAACGATTTTATGGAAGGGTCAAGGAGATCTGGGAGCTTGACTACTCTGGACTGCACAACACGACGATGTTCCGTGTCAGATGGGCTAAGAATGTCGAAAGAGAGAGCCGGATTTTCACTACCATGACTATACCCGACACCAAGAGCGCTACCATGGACGCTATCAAAAAAAACGAGCCATGGGTACATGCTAAGCACGTGACACAATGCTTCTTCATAACTGACCCGCGCAATCCCAGCCGTGTTGTCGTGAGGAGAGGCAAAAGGAACATCATTGGAATGGATGGAGTCGCCAACGAGGAAGACTATGATCAGTACGGTAACCCAATGAGGGAAGATGACGATGATTATGAAGTATACGTCAAAAGAAGAATCAATACTACATTACCAAAGAAAAATCGTACTCCATGGAAAAGGCAAAGTCACAATGAGGGGCTCAATTATTCTCCGACGAACAAGAAGGGAAAGAAGCTGACTCAAAAGCGAAAACGTCAGCACTGAGGAAACGTATGTTATCGGTCAAATGATGTAATATATATATATATATATATATATATATATATATATATATATATATATATATATGTTCCTATTTTGTATACACACTTAGACATTATTATGCATGGGTCCAGTGATGTGTAATATATATGTTCCTATTTTGCATACATATTTAACCATCAAATGATGCAATATATATCGCCCTCCCTTCGTTCACTGCCCTCGGGAAATAAAAGTGGGATAAAATAAAGGAAAAGAAAAAGGAAAACTGGCAGTAGCGAAGGTAGTAGTAGCGCGGTTTGCCTAAACCGCTACAGCTACTGAAGTTAGTAGTAGTGCATTTCGCTTAAAGCGCTGCAGCTACTGAAGATAGTAGCAACGCGTTTTGTCCAAATGCGCTACTGCTACGTCCACTTAACCCAAAATTCTCACTCGCCCTGCTTCATCCCGCCTTTTCCCCCCAAATCCCCACTCTCTCTTCCACCATCGCACCGCCGCACCAGACCCGGCCCCGGCGCTCGCCCCCGACTCCGGCGCCGGCGCTAGCCCCCGACCCCGGCGCTCGCCCCCGACCCGGCCCTCACCCCCGCCCCCGACCCCAGCCCCGGCGCTCGCCCTGACCCGGCCCTCGCCCCCGACCCCAGCGCCGGCGCTCGCCCCCGACCCGTCGGCCCTCGCCTCCCTCCTCTCCCCTCCCGGCCGTCGTCGAGCCTGCCTCCTCGCCCCTGCACCCTCTGTAAACCCCCCCTCTCTCTCTGCTAGGGTACTTTAGTTAATTTACTTAGGTTTTAGTTAGGGCAGTATGTTAATTAGGTTATCTATTTAGTTATGAATTTAGCTAGGTTTCAAAATTAGCTGAATTTATCTGCAAATTTGAACTGGACATGTGATATGTGCATATGTCATGTTTTGGACATGTCATGTTTGGAAAATGATCCGAGTTGCCTATGTTACGCCGGAATGTTGATTCATTTCCGTTCCGGTGAATTTCAGGCACTCAATATGTCCATTTTTTAGCAAAGGTCATGCCGAAATTTCCCGTGAATAAAGGCATGATTTGTGCTACATAGTTGGCATATCGAGTGTTGGCACATAGATTTCTTTTTATGTCATTTCTCATTTACTCATACTTTTAGAAATAAGTGAGGACACTTAATCATAGGAAACATGTCGAACGACGAAGAAAATGGGCCTTCTGACCAAGATGCAGACGAGATGGATTATGAGGGTGAACAAGAGTACCTAGACTATTTGACTGCTAATCAAGGTTTGCAGGTCGGCCTCGATGATGGTACTGACGCCAACATCGACACCGACGGCGCTGGCATCGATGGCGGCACCGAGACCAGCGAGGAAGGTACCGGCGGGGAAGGTACCAACGGGGAAGGTACCGGCCCCGATGCCGCTACCGAAAAGAGGAAGCATAAGAAGCAGAGGATACGAAAACCTAACAAACTAGGGATTGGACGACTTGTGATCACAAAGATGGCACCTGGCAAGTTTGAGCCGTTAGAGCAGGAAGAACCTCGCAAGTGCTATGGGAACCAAGTAGGATGCATCCTACGGGAATGCGCAAGCATCAACGACGAGGACTTAAGGAGTAAAGAACATTTGACGCAGTTGCTCCTAACGTAGTTGCAGAAGACATTCAAGTTCCCCGACCGGGATGATAACATAGAACAACCGTGGGATGATCCGAAGATGAAAAAGATTAACAATCACGCCATGGGCATGTTCAGCAATGATTTGGCCTCCTGGAAAGGGAGGGTGAAATGAGCTATTGAGGCTGATGAACCCCTGTCCAAGATTTTGGAGGAAAATCTGACACTTACGGAAGAGGAGTTCGAAAAGTTCAAGGACACTTGCGCTACCGAGGCAGCCAAGGCTAAGGCTGCAAAATTCAAGAGCCTTCAGCAAAGGAACACGGGGAAGCATCGCCTCGGAAGCCATGGCTACCTCGGTAAAAGGCCCATATGGGATAAGGAGGACGCGGAACATGAAGCCGCGGGTCTCCTAGACCCCTTCGCGAAGTTCACCAACCCCTTGGAGCGTGACTTCATCAGGGCCCGCTACAAGTGGGACAAGGAGAAAAAGGTTTTTTACACGGACAAGATCACCAGGAAATTGATTAGACTACTGGAGAAGCAACACCAGCTTGCAGCCGAAAGCCCTACTTCTCCGATGAGGCCCAAGTGGGACACCCCTCTCAACCGGGCCTTGAACGAACTTAAGGGACTCCCTTTGGACCAGCGGCCACAATATGGTCGTGTGCACGAAACTGGAGACGGCGCCACGTGGAAGGTGTTTTACAACGAGGGCCCGGAGGCCAAGAAGCAGAAAAAGAAGTTTAGTCAGGCGGACATCGACGCGAAGGTGAAGCTTGCGGTCTAGAAAAAAGCAGCTGAGGACGCGAAAAAGCAGCCAAGGACAAATATGAGTTGCTACAGCAGGCAGTCAATGCAGCTGTAACTGCCTGCAAAAATGATTTTGCTACTAACTTGGTTCTAGTTATCATCAACTGGGCGAAGGAAAATCCAGACAAGACGGTACATGATTTCCCGTTGCCCAGTTTCGTCGGGAGCAACTCCATGAACAACAACACCATCGCACCATCACTTGCTCACGCAACCGGGCCTCCTCTCGCAGCCGCTCCCGCTCATAGCAGCCCGTCCTCAGTCTCAGGCGTGCTAGGTGGGCCTTTGTCTTTGGCTGAGCTCGACGTCGTCACGGTAATTACATGTCGCACCAACATATATATATATATATATATATATATATATATATATATATATATATATATATATAATATTCCATTTTTGTTGCCTTTCGGTTGTTTTACGCCATAGACATATGTGTTTGCAGGTGAAAGAAACCCCGTGCACCATACTCTACTTGATCAAAGGCCAGAAGGTGGACGTGGGAAAGGGGATGATAATGGACCCCTCTCAACGCACGTTCCACAACCAGCCGATCCCCGCTGGGCACTTCAGGGTTAGCTTGACCAGTGTGAAATCGGGGCTCGAGGATTTGCCTCCTCCAGTATAGCATGTGGGAGCGGACGACGAGACCCCACCACGGATTGGAAGCTGCAAGAATTGGGTGCTGCTATGGCCGAAGAATCTTATTCGTCTGGAGCCGGCCGAGAGCACACCAATAAGTACCACACATCAACAAGCATGTGCAGAGACCACCACCCCGCCTACGCAATTACCAGCTCCTGTAGTGCCGGGTGAGAGCGGCGGACAACATGATGAAGGGGGTGCAATAGTACTGGCTGATGTAATTTCTCCTATAGAACAGCGAATGGATGATGAGACGGAGGTCGACCCTATGGATTTCCTCAATACAAACGCATATGACTGTGACATAGATATGATGAGTCAACCATATGACGAATCGGGCTATTAGCTTGCTAATGAGGATATGGATGATATGCCCAGGCAGGGTCGTAGCAGGGATTGCAAAAAGTCTCTCTTCATGAAATCCTCACAGGACACGCCTGAAGATGCCGCCTCAACACATGCTCAACTAGCCGGGCGCGAGGGTCGTACAGTACTTAGCCCGGGAACACTGGGGCAGGGGTTAAGGAAGGGTCTGGAAGGTGTGCCCAAGAAAAAGGAGAGGAAGAGATCGGGGAAGGTAACTTCCTCCAAACAAGCCAGAGCACATAGCAGCCAGACGATGCATTCTGAAGAGCGTGTACCCGTGAAAGGTGCGGTCATGTTCCATCTCACGGGCGAGCCGATGCTACCGCCAAAACTGCTGGAGGCACTATCAGGGGATCTCAGGAGACTGCACGACCATGTGCTGTCGACTGAGAAAAGCCTACTAGCCTCAAAGGATCCAGGATATCTGACATATGCGGCTCGTGTGCCTGAGGGGAAGTGCTACATTGACACACGGCCCACGGAGGTGTTCTTCCTGCGGTTTGACCATATCTTTGAGATGTTTCTAACAAGGCGGCTCGATTTTACTATCGTCTGCCTTTTTGCACTACATATGAGCTCTGTCATGAAGAGTGAAGAAGTCTCGCAAATCTGTGTGGCGGATCCGTACTACATGCACGAGTCTTTCTTGAGTCTCGGTGACTTTGAGCGTGAAACTGCTAGGGAGTACCTCAAAAACTTCATGGTACAGAATAAGGACCGGGAAATTGTCCTCGTGCCTTATCATCCAAAGTAAGTCACTTCCAGACAACCCTTTCATACATTTCAATCATTCCTTCTCTCTCATATGGGGAATAATTTGAGGTGTCTTTTCCCCGCAGCAACGGGCGCGCCATCCTTATCGTTCTTTACTCGCAAGTCTCCCACGCCGTGTATTTTGACCCTTCCAGAGACTACGAGAAAAAAGACTACACCCACATAATGAATATTCTAGATGATGCTCTCCAAGGCTTCAGCTTTAGAGGTGGCCACGTGCAGATCAAGAAACAAAGGAACAAGAAGATGGGTTTCACGCATAAAACTAACTTCTCCTGCATCCATGTCCAAAAACCAAGCAAGAAGGATGGATTCTACATTGTCCATCTCATGATTCAGTTCAACACGGATCACCAAAAGCTTCGCATGAACAGCAGAAATGATGATCATATCCACGAGTGGCTAGAATCTCATGGAGAAGCGGATTATAAACTTAGAGATGACTTCTTTCGCATCCAAAGCGACATTGCGACGATCATCATGAAAGAAGTCGTCGATGAGAAGGGGATGTTGCACCATGGCCCTATATCGCGAGCTGACGTCCGAACTCGCATAGGCATGCAACATCTAGACCTCACGCCGTTCAAGAAGCTAGGGTTCATCCTCGATGATATGGAAGGATGTAACTTCTAGTGATTTATGATGCCGATAATGATGATATGTGTCAGTTGAACTTGTATACTTTTTGTAGCGATGAAACTTTGTGATGTCCACGGTCCCTGCCGAACTTGCGTAACGCTACTTTTTTAGTTTGCGTATGATGACGTGCGTACCTCTAGTTAAATAATTTGCGTATTGTATGTTGCATCTAGTTGCTAACCCTTTCTTTTTCGGTGTTGCTCTAGTATATTTTGTTGCATATATATGATTGTACATCCTCTTCATGAACATGCATCTCTAACAGGTACCTAGTTTCTTGATGGCGAGATGGAATTGCAATGTCGTGTACAAAGGGAAGGTTCCGGGTGTGTACAACGAGTGGCATGAGTGTCAGGCGCAAGTGAACGGGTTCACGGGCGCCAGCCATAAAGGCTTCAAAAGCAGACAAGAAGGAGAAGCTAGTTACTTGAGGTTCACGCTAGCGCGAGAGAGGACTCGTAACCGCCACCTCATGTACTGCATAGTTCCGCTCTCACTCATAGTGATAGCTCTTCTTGCGTATACCTTTGTTTAGATGGATGACGTTGTTGTAGTTGCAAGTATTCGAGACTTGCATGTATCACTATTTTCGAGATGATGACAAGATACCACTGTGTTGGATGATGATTATGATGAGACTATTTGTATGTACATGCTATGATTACATTTGTGGTCTCGCAGGCATTTGTATGTGTATCATGATGACATTTCTATGTGCTAAAGATTCTTCTATAAAGCCTGTTCAAATACAAAACAAATATGCCAAAAAACCTACTTAAATTAGCAGTAGGGAGTGTATAAAAGTTAGCAGCAGCGCTGCAATAGCAGTAGCGCGTCTAGGCAAAGCGCGCTAGAGCTACTAGCAGTAGCGAGCTTCCGCTAACAGCGCTGCTGCTAGACTTGTGTAGCAGTAGCGCCGATGTGCACGCGCTACTGCTATGTGTTAGCTGTAGCGCCTTATTAGTAGCGCCTATCCCCGCGCTACTGATACATCTAAAACCCGCGCTGCTGCTAGCCTTTTTCCTAGTGGCATGCTTTGTCATCTGGTGGCAGATGGCAAAGACCTTTGCATCTTTGCCGTGTGCCAGCAGACGGCAAAGCACACCACATGTCAGCTACCTGGGGGCATCTAGGTTGGCCTATTTGGGCGCTTTGCCATCTGCTGGCAGACGACAAAGCACGTCGTTAACCCCTTAACGGACCTAAGCTGCCATGTGTGTCATCCGGGCCCTTTGTCGTCTGCTGGCCGATGGCAAAGACCTTTGCATCTTTGCCGTCCGCCAGCAGACGGCAAAGAGGCCTTTGCCGTAGTTTGCTCAGCCGAATTTGTTGCCGTCTGCTGGCTGACGCCAAAGGCCTTTGCTATCCGCCAGGCATGCCTTTACCGTCAGCCATGGCAGACGGCAAAGTGCCTGATCCTGTAGTGAAAGTAGACAAAGGTATATCATTAGGATCAATAGGAGCACTCTTCCTAGCAAATAATTTCATAAGTTCATCCATCTTTCCACTCCAAACATTAATCTCTTCCATCGCATGCACCTTTTTACTAGAAGAAGATCTTTCGGTATGCCATTGCAAATAATTAATTGTAATATTATCTAGGAGATTATTAGCTTCTCCTAAAGTAATTTCGATAAAAGTACCTCCCGCGGCCTAATCGAAAAGATTTCTAGAAGCAAAATTCAATCTGGCATATTTTTTTGTATAATCATCCACAAATTCAAACCATGAGTAGGGCAATTTCGTATCATCAATTTCATCCTCTCCCAAGATTGTACAACATGTTCATGATCAAGTTGCTTAAAATTCATAATATCGTTCCTAAGGGAGATGATCTTAGCAGGAGGAAAATACTTGGAAATAAAAGCATCTTTACACTTATTCCATGAATCAATACTATTTTTAGCCAAAGATGAAAACCAACTTTTAGCACGATCTCGTAGTGAGAACGGAAATAGCTTCAATTTAACAATATCATTATCCACATCTTTCTTCTTTTTCATATCACACAACTTGATGAAATTATTAAGATGCGACATCTTCACTAGGAAGGCCAGAAATTTGATCTTCACAACAAGATTCAGCAAATCGGCATTAATTTCATAAGATTCCGCAATAGTGGTGGGAGCAATTGGGGTACTAATAAAATCATTGTTTGTATTGGAAAAGTCAGACAATTTGGTATTCTCTTGAGCCATCATGACAAAGCAAGCAATCTAACACACGGGCAAACAAAAAGCAAACGAAAAGGTGAACGGAAGAAGGGCGAAAGAAAAAGGCAAATCTTTTCGAAAATCATTGTAGAATTGGGGGAGATGAAAACGAGAGGAGAATGATGAGAGTTTATGATGGCTACTTGGTGGGTCTTGACTTGGCATAGATCTCCCCGGCACGGCGCCAGAAATTCTTCTTGCTACTTCTTGAGCTTGCATTGATTTTTCCCTTGAAGAGGAAAGGGTGATACAGCAAAGTAGAGATAAATATTTCCCTCAGTTAAGAACCAAGGTATCAATCCAGTAGGAGAAGAACGCGCAAATCACCAATACCCATACAAACAATCAAACACTGGCACCCAACGCGATAAAGGGGTTGTCAATCCATTCATGGTCACATCGATTGAATCCTGCCTGCATCTAGAGTATTAAGTTCATAAAGAACAGAGTAACGCTTTAAGTAAGATAACATGATGTAGAGGAATAAACTCAAGCAATATGATGTAAACCCCATCTTTTTATCCTCGATGGCAACAATACAATACGTGCCTCGCTACCCCTACTTTGTCACTGGGTGAGGACACCGCAAGATTGAACCCAAAGCTAAGCACCTCTCCCATTGCAAGAAAAACCAATCTAGTTGGCCAAACCAAACCGATAATTCTAAGAGAAATACAAAGATATCAAATTATGCATATAAGAATTCAGAGGAGATTCAAATAATATTCATAGATAAACTAATCACAAATCCACAATTCATCGGATCTCGTCGAACACACCACAAAAGAAGATTACATCGGATAGATCTCCAAGAACATCGAGGAGAACATGGTATTGAGAATCAAAGAGAGAGAACAAGCCATCTAGCTACTAGCTATGGACCCATAGGTCTGAATTAAACTACTCACGCTTCATCGGAATGATAATAAAGTTGATGTAGATGTCCTGCGTGATCGAATCCCCCTCCGGCAGGATGCCGGAAAAGGCCCCAAGATGGGATCTCACGGGAACAGAAGGTTGCGGCGGTAGAAAAGTGTTTTCGTGGATGCTTCTAGTGGTTCGGGAATATATGTGAATATATAGGAGGCAAAACTAGGTTAGGGGGGTCACGATGGGCCCACAAGGCAGGGGGCGCGCACTCCACCCTTGTCGCTGCCTTGTGGCTCTTCTAACTTGAACTCCAAGTCTCCCGGGTGTCTTCTGGTCCAAGAAAAATCATCGCGAAAGTTTTATTTCATTTGGACTCCGTTTGATATTCCTTTTCTGCGAAGCTCAAAAACAAGGAAAAAATAAAAACTGGCACTGGGCTCTAGGTTAATAGGTTGGTCCCAAAAGTAACATAAAATCCAAAATAGATAATATAATAGCACGGAACAATAAAAAATTATAGATACGTTGGAGATATATCAATTAGCTAAATGGGTGGCATAAATTCCACCAAAGAAATCTCCATCTTTAGCATTGAGATGTAACCTCCTTGCAATAATAGCCCCCAATTTATATTGTTTACCACCCAATATCGAACACTTGAGGATACTAAGATCTGATGCGCAAAGGTGGCTATGATCATGTTTACCATTAACGCATCTACCTATAAAGAGAGCAAAATATTGTATGGCAAGAAAGTGAATGCTCCCTATGGTAGCTTGTGTACTGTTTCTAGTTTCTCCCAGAGTGGTGCTAGCAAAGAAATCATTATAATCAGTTTTACAAGGTTCACTAAGAATACCCCATTGTGGAATCTTGCATGCATCACTAAAATCTTCTAGGCCCATGGTATATGATTTATCATAAAGATCAAATACAACAGAATAAGTATTGCGATGGGATGTAAACTTAAATCTTCACACAAATGAATCAGTGAGGTGATAGTACTGCCGATACTTATCTGACATGAAGTCCTCGAGGCCACCAGTTTGCACATATGCATCAAATTCCTCTTTAAATCCTGCATGAACCATGAATTGATCCGATGGCCATTCCCAAGGCCGTACTAGAGCTTCCCTTGGTGGTTCAAGGTCTGGCTCACGTATCGCGAGCCTTGGGGCTTGCTTCCTCGAGGAACCACCTTGGTATATCTTCCTAAACATTTTTCTTCCTCTGAAAAATTTCTAAAAATTTTAGTGACTCAAAATAAAAGTGAGCCAAACTCAACAAGATTGATAGCAACTACTCCTACAAGTGTCTAGAGGCTATATCATGCCTCAAAACTACTTTCGACCATATAAATTTGACATGCAAGCTCAAGAACAAGGTCAGCACAGCAGCAAAAATTTGCAATATTATAAAGCAGTAGAACAAAAACTAATTGGACCATTGGAGGAGTCACATACCGAAGAACAATCCCCCAAAACGGTTTTGCAAATGGAGCTTTGAGCTAGGAATCGAAAATGACAACAAAATGAGCAAGAACACGGGTTTGAGCTATGGTGGGATTTTTTTCTGGAGGAAGACGAAGTGGATGGGTGCTGGAATAAGTGATGGGGGCCCACAAGCAACCAGGGCGCGCCCAGGGGCGGTGGGCATGCCCCCAGGGCTTGTGGCCCACTGGTGTAGCCCTCTGTTGTGTTCCTAGTGCCAAAAATTCTCAAATATTCTATAAAAAATCATACTAAATTTTCAGGGCATTTGGAGAACTTTTGTTTTCGGGGCATTTTTTATAGCACGGATAATTCAGAAAACTGACAAATGATAATATTTTTGCTATATTTATTCTAAATAACAGAAAGTAAAAAGTGGGTACAGAAAGTTGTGCTTTCTAAATTTATCCATCTCATGCCCATCGAAAGGAATCCATTAACAAGGTTGATCAAGTCTTATTAACAAACCTCTTCCGAATAACATGAAACCAGAGAATTTTTGAATAACACTATGTTGCCACAACAGGGATATGCATGTCCCCAACAATAAGAGCCATACTTCTTTCTGACAATAGGAATAGGGAATTCAAAATTTTCAAATAGAATTGATGCTCTTAACTTGAGGTTGTTTCTTCAGAAAGTTTACCGTATGCTCATTACCATTAATAGAAAAGTGACATTGCCCTTGTTGCAATCAATAACATCCCCTGCGGTATTCAAAAAGGGTCTACCAAGGATAATCAACATAATATCGTCCTTGGGAATATCAAGAATAACAAAGTCCGTTAAGATAGTAACATTTGCAACCACGACAGGCACGTCCTCACAAATACCGATGGGTATAGCAGTTGATTTATCAGCCATTTGCAAGGAGATTTCAGTTGGTGTCAACTTATTCAATTCAAGTCTATGATATAAAGAGAAAGGCATAACACTAACACCAGCTCCAAGATCACATAAAGCAATTTTAACATAGTTTATTTTAATGGAGCATGGTATAGTTGGTATTCCTGGATCTAATAGTTTCTTTGGTATTTCACCCTTAAAAGTGTAATTAGCAAGCATGGTGGAAATTTCAACTTCCGGTATCTTTCTTTTATTTGTAACAATCTCTTTCATATACTCATAAGGAGACATTTTCATAATATCCGTCAAACGCATATGCAAAAAGACAGGTCTAAGCATTTCAGCAAAGTGCTCAAAATCATCATCATCCTTTTTCTTAGATGGTTTAGGAGGAAAGGGCCTAGATTTCTGAACCCATGGTTCTCTTTCTTTACCATGTTCCCTAGCAATGAAGTCTCTCTTATCATAATGTTGATTCTTAGGTTGTGGGTTATTCAAGATCAACAGCTGGTTCTACCTCCACTTCATTATCATTACTAGGTTGAGCATCAACATGAACATCATCATTAACATTAGCACTAGGTTCATGTTCATCACCAGGTTGTGTCTGAAGGAAATATGCCCATGAGGCAATAATAAAGCTGTTATTTTATATTTCCTTATATCATGAAAAATGTTTATTATTCATGCTAGAATTGTATTAACAAGAAACTTGATACATGTGTGGATACATAGACAAAACACCGTGTCCCTACTAAGCCTCTACTAGACTAGCTCATTAATCAAAGATGGTTAAGTTTCCTAACCATAGACATGTGTTGTCATTTGATGAACGGGATCACATCATTAGGAGAATGATGTGATGGACAAGACCCATCCGTTATCTTAGCATAATGATCCTTAAGTTTTATTGCTATTGCTTTCTTCATGACTTATACATATTCCTTTGACTATGAGATTATGCAACTCCTGGATACCGGAGGAATGCCTTGTGTGCTATCAAACGTCACAACATAACTAGGTGATTATAAAAATGCTCTACAGGTATCTCCGAAGGTGTTTTGTTGGATTGGCATAGATCGAGATTAGGATTTGTCACTCCGAGTATCAGAGAAGTATCTCTGGGTCCTCTCGGTAATGCACATCATAATAAGCCTTACAAGTAACGTGACTAATGAGTTACTTGAGGGATGATGCATTACGAAATGAGTAAAGAGACTTGTCGGTAACGAGATTGAACTAGGTATGAAGATACCGACAATCGAATCTCGTGCAAGTAACATACCGATGATAAAGGGAATAATGTATGTTGTCATTGCAGTTCGACCAATAAAGATCTTCGTAGAATATGTGGGAGCCAATATGAGCATCTAGGTTTCGCTATTGGTTCTTGACTGGAGATGTGTCTTGGTCATGTCTACATAGTTCTCGAACCAGTAGGGTCCGTGTCGTGGAATTGTCACGTCAGATGCCCTAGCATGAGGACTTAGGTGTGGAGCCATCGCAACATAGTTATCTTGAAGGGGTTAAACGGGACAAGGCACACGGAGAATTTATACTGGTTCGGCCCCTCGTGGTGGAGGTAAAGGCCTAATCCAGTGTATGGTGGTATTGCTTGGGCTTCGATTACCAGGGAGCGTTCTTGATCTCTTCTTTCTTTCCCTAAACCGCCATCGGGTCACCCCTTTATATACATAGGCTGATGCCCGGCGGCCTATAGAGTCCCGACCGGCTCAAACACAATGTGTCCGGCTTGATGATAGAATCTATACTTTCCTTAACATACAAGTTAACATATGGCGGTTTACGCCCGTGGGCCTCAAGTCGCCTTTGGGTCTTGGGCCTTCATTAAGCCTGCATCATGAACCGCCATCGTCAACATCTTCATGGGCCTTGTCTTTATGAACCGCCAATGGTATGACCTGGCCCCTCCTGGGCGGGTCATACCTAATAGTTATATCCCCAACATTAGGCCCCAGACTGATGTGAACTTTTTCATATCAAATCTTCAGTACTTAGAAAAAATCCTTCCTTGTTTGCTCTTGCGAGATCTTGTAACCCGCCATGATGTCATCTCTTAGGCTTGTGGTAACCCGCCGTGACATCACCTTTCATTAATATCACCAGGCCCAAATCTTAATATACCTTCTCTTTTAGTGAGCCTCCGAAAATCAAGGCGTCTGTGCTGTCACATATCCATTTTTTAGCCTCCTCTATTCCGGCACATGCCACTTATCCTTCCAGCCTTATAAATAGGGCCAGGGTCCCATTTAATTTTCCCCCCTTGAATCCTCATATCTGTCTTCTACCTCACAACGCCTCAGCGCTCGAGCTCTACCGCCGCCGTCAACCTTTGCCACTGCTTCGACAAAGGCCGCTGCATCAACCTGAACTGACCAAAGTCCGTCCGCGCGCCTTCGCTGTTCAGCAGCTTCAGTGAGTTTTCCCCTTTCATCTCACTGTAGATCCCATTAGGGTTTCCACGGGTTCATCAAAGTTCATCTTGGCCTTTCTTTGTTCTTCACTATAGTTTGAGATTTTGATCCAAACTTTATACTCCTCCTACACAGCAACAGTCGTATTACTCATTTTTGATATTTAGAGCATCTCTTTTGCGTGAGAAATCCAATCTGGACACATGAACTGCTCCACTGCTGCAACTTAGGTCTAGATATTTTCCATTATTTGAAGTGTCGTAGATCCAAAATTATAGCATCAATATGAAAAATCTGTTTTTCCAACATGATACGTCCATTTTGCATCATGCTTTTATATCGATATTTATTGCATTATGGGTTGTTATTTCACGTTATGTCACAATACTTATGGCTGTTCTCTCTTATTTTACAAGGTTTACATGAAGAGGGATAATGTCGGCAGTGGGGATTCTGGGCTAGAAAAGGAGCGAATATTTGAGACCTATTCTGCACAGCTCCAAAAGTCCTAAACTCCACGAAAGTCATTTTTGGAATTAATAAAAAAATATTCAGCGGAAGAAATACCTGAGGGGGGCCACCCACCACCCACGAGGGTGGGGGCGCGCCCTACCCCCTGGGAGCGCCCCCTGCCTCGTGGGCCACCTGGCAGCCCTCCGGTGCCCATCTTCTACTATATGAAGTCTTTTAGCCTAGAAAAAATCATAAGCAAGCTTTCGGGACGAGACTCCGCCACCACAAGGCGGAACCTTGGCGGAACTAACCTAGGGCTCCGGCAGAGCTGCTGCCGGGGAAACTTCCCTCCGGGAGGGGGAAATCATCATCATCATCATCACCATCGATCTTCTCATCGGGAGGGGGTCAATCTGCATCAACATCTTCACCAGCACCAATCCCTCTCAAACCCTAGTTCATCTCTTGTATCCAACCTTTGTACCAAAACTTCAGATTAGGTACCTGTGGGTTTCTAGTAGTGTTGATTACTCCTTGTAGTTGATGCTAGTTGGTTTATCCGGTGGAAGATTATTTGTTCAGATCCTTAATGCATATTAATACCCCTCTGATTATGAACATGAATATGCTTTGTGAGTAGTTACGTTTGTTCCTAAGGACATGGGTGAAGTCTTGCTATTAGTAGTCAGGTGAATTTGGTATTTGTTCGATATTTTGATGAGATGTATGTTGTCTTTCCTCTAGTGGTGTTATGTGAATGTCTAATACATGACACTTCATCATTATTTGGTCCTAGAGGAAGGCATTGGAAAGTAATAAGTAGATGATGGGTTGCTAGAGTGACAGAAGCTTAAACCCTAGTTTATAAGTTGCTTCGTAAGGGGCTGATTTGGATCTATATGTTTCATGCTATGGTTAGGTTTACCATAATACTTCTTTTGTAGTTGTGGATGCTTGCAATAGGGGTTAATCATAAGTGGTATGCTTGTCCAAGAAAGGTAGTACCCAAGGACCGGTCCACCCACATATCAAATTATCAAAGTAACGAACGTGAATCATATGAACGTGATGAAAACTAGCTTGACGATAATTCCCATGTGTCCTTGGGAGCGCTTATCTCTATATAAGAACTTGTCCAGGCTTGTCCTTCGCTACAAAAATGATTGGTCCACCTTGCTGCACCTTATTTACTTTTATTGCTTGTTACCCATTACAAATTATCTGATCACAAAACAATCTATTACCTACAATTTCAGTGCTTGCAGAGAATACCTTACTGAAAACCGCTTGTCAATTCCTTCTGCTCCTCGTTGGGTTCGACAGTCTTACTTATCGAAAGGACTACGATAGATACCCTTCACTTGTGGGTCATCAAGACTCTTTTCTGGCGCCGTTGCCGGGGAGTGAAGCGCCTTTTCTAAGTGGAACTTGGTAAGGAAACATTTATATAGTGTGCTGAAATTTACTGTCACTTGTTAGTATGGAACATAATCCTTTGAGGGGCTTGTTCAGGGTATCTTCACCCCGACCAGTAGAGCAAAGAGTTGCTCCTCAACCTACTGAACCTACTGAAAATGTTTACTTTGAAATTCCTTTGGGTATGGTAGAGAAACTGCTAGCTAATCCCTTTGCAGGAGATGGAACATTGCATCCCGATTTACACCTAATCTATGTGGATGAAGTTTGTGGATTATTTAAGCTTGCAGGTATGCCCGATGATGTTATTAAGAAGAAGGTCTTCCATTTATCTTTGAAGGGAGATGCATTGACATGGTATAGGCTATGTGATGATACGGGATCCTGGGACTATAAACGATTGAAATTGGGATTTCACCAGAAGTTTTATCCTATGCATCTTGTTCATCGTGATCGCAATTATATATATAATTTTTGGCCTTGCGAAGGACAAAGCATCGCTCAAGATTGGGGGAGGCTTAATTCAATGTTATATTCATGCCCCAATCATGAGCTCTCAAGAGAAATTATTATTCAAAAAATTTATGCTCGGCTTTCTCTCAACTATCGCTCCATGCTTGATACTTCTTGTGCTGGATCTTTTATGATGAAGACTATTGAACTCAAATGGGAATTATTGGAAATAATTAAACGCAACTCTGAAGATTGGGATTCCGACGATGGTAAGGAGTCAGGTATGACACCTAAGTTTGATTGTGTTAAATCTTTTATGGATACCGATGCTTTTTGTGGATTTAGCACTAAATATGGACTTGACTCTGAGGTAGTAGCTTCTTTCTCTGAATCATTTTCTACTCATGTTGATCTCCCTAAGGAGAATTGGTTTAAATATAATCCTCCCACTGAAGTACAAATAGTTGCACCTATTGCAGTTGAAGAAAAGACTATCACTTATAATGATCCTACTGTTCCTACTACTTATATTGAGAAACCACCTTTCCCTGTTAGAATAAAGGATCATGCTAAAGCTTCAACTATGGTTCGTAAGAGTAACACTAGAACATATACACCACCTGAGAAAATTAAAGTTGAACCTAGTATTGCTATGGTTAAAGATCTCTTGGCTGATAATATTGATGGGCATGTCATTTATTTTTGTGATCAAGTTGCTAGAATTGCTAGACCCGATGCTAAGAAACATAGAACCGTCGTAGGCATGCCTGTTATTTCTGTTAAAATAGGAGATCATTGTTATCATGGCTTATGTGATATCGGTGCTAGTGCTAGTGCAATACCTTATTCTTTATATGGAGAAATTATGCATGACGTTGCACCTGCTGAGGTAGAAGAAATTGATGTTACAATTAAGCTTGCCAATAGAGATACTATTTCACCAATTGGGATTGTTAGAGATGTTGAAGTCTTGTGTGGGAAAGTTAGATATCCTGCTGATTTTCTTGTTCTTGGTTCCCCACAAGATGACTTTCGTCCCATCATATTTGGTAGACCCTTCTTGAACACTGTTAATGCTAAGATAGATTGCGAAAAGGATGTTGTTACTATTGGCTTGGGATATATGTCTCATGAATTTAATTTTGCTAAATTGCGTAGACAACCCCATGATAAATAATTGCCTAGTAAGGATAAAATTATTGGTCTTGCTTCTATTGCCGTGCCTCCTACTGATCCTTTAGAACACTATTTTCTAGACCATGAAATGATATGTTTATGAATGAAAGAAGGGAAATAGATGAAGTATTCTTTAAGCAGTGACCTATTTTGAAACACAACGTGCCTGTTGAAATCCTAGGGGATCCTCCACCACCCAAGGGTGATCCCGTGTTTGAGCTTAAACCATTACCTGATACTCTTAAATATGCTTATCTTGATGAAAAGAAGATATATCCTGTTATTATTAGTGCTAACCTTTTAGAGCAGGAAGAGGAAAGATTATTGAAAACTCTAAAGAAGCACCGTGCTGCTATTGGATATACTCTTGATGATCTTAAGGGCATTAGTCCCACTCTATGCCAACACAAAATAAAATTGGAAGAAGATGCCAAACCAGTCATTGATCACCAACGACGGTGGTAAGAAAAGAAATACTAAAGCTCCTCGAGGCAGGTATCCCTAAGAAGGGAGGTATTACTGTCGTTCCTAATGATAAAGATGAATTGATCTTGCAAAGAATTATTATAGGTTATAGGATGGTAACTGATTTCCGCAAATTAAATAAACCTACTAAAAAAGATCATTACCCTTTACCTTTTATTGATCAAATGCTAAAAACACTATCCAAACATACTCATTTTTTCTTTCTAGATGGTTATTCTGGTTTCTCTCAAATACCCGTGTCAGCGGAGAATCAAGAAAATACCACTTTTACTTGCCCTTTCGATACTTTTGCTTATAGACATATGCCTTTTGGTTTATGTAATGCACCTGCTACCTTTCAAAGATGCATGATGGCTATATTCTCTGACTTTTGTGAAAAGATTTGTGAGGTATTCATGGATGATTTCTCCGTTTATGGATCCTCTTTTGATGATTGCTTGAGAAACCTTGAACAAGTTTTGCAGAGATGCGAAGATACTAGTCTTGTTTTGAATTGGGAGAAGTGTCACTTTATGGTTAATGAAGGTATTGTCTTGGGGCATAAAATTTCTGAACGAGTTATTGAAGTTGATAAAGCTAAGGTTCATGCTATTGAAAAGATGCCATGTCCCAAGGACATTAAAGGTATAAGAAGTTTCCTTGGTCATGCCGGTTTTTATAGGAGGTTCATTAAGGACTTTTCTAAAATTTCTAGGCCTCTGACTAATCTATTACAGAAAGATATTCCTTTTGTTTTTGATGATGATTGTGTAGAAGCATTTGAAATACTTAAGAAAGCTTTGATTTCTGCACCTATTGTTCAGCCACCTGAATGGAATTTACCCTTCGAAATTATGTGTGATGCTAGTGATTATGTTGTAGGTGTTGTTCTAGGGCAAAGAGTTGATAAGAAATTAAATTTTATTCAATATGCTAGTAAAACTCTAGACACTACCGAGAGAAATTATGCTACTACTGAAAAAGAATTGTTAGCAGTTGTATTTGTGTGTGATAAGTTCAGACCTTATATTGTTGATTCTAAAGTAACTATTCACACTGATCATGTTGCTATTAAATATCTTATGGAAAAGAAAGATGCTAAACCTAGACTTATTAGATGGGTTCTCTTGCTACAAGAATTTGATTTGCATATTATTGATAGAAAGGGAGCCGAGAACCCCGTTGCAGACAACTTTTCTAGGTTAGAGAATGTTCTTGATGACCCACTACCTATTGATGATATCTTTCCTGATGAACAATTAGCTGTCATAAATGCTTCTCGTACTGCTCCATGGTATGCTGATTATGCTAATTACATTGTTGCTAAATTTATACCACCTAGTTTCACATACCAGCAAAAGAAAAAGTTCTTCTATGATTTAAGACATTACTTCTGGGATGACCCACACCTTTATAAGGAAGGAGTAGATGGTGTTATTAGACGTTGTGTACCTGAGCATGAACAGGAACAAATCCTACGCAAGTGTCACTCCGAGGCATATGGAGGGCACCGCGCTGAAGATAGAACTGCACATAAGGTATTGCAATCTGGTTTTTATTGGCCTACTCTCTTCAAAGATGCCCGTAGGTTTGTCTTGTCTTGTGATGAATGTCAAAGAATTGGTAATATTAGTAGACGTCAAGAAATGCCTATGAATTATTCTCTTGTTACTGAACCATTTGATGTTTGGGGCTTTGATTATATGGGACCTTTTCTTGCCTCTACTAGGTACACAAATATTTTAGTTGTTGTTGATTACGTTACTAAGTGGGTAGAAGCTATTCCAACTAGTAGTGCTGATCATAACACCTCTATTAAGATGTTTAAAGAAGTTATTTTTCCGAGGTTTGGAGTCCCTAGATACTTAATGACTGATGGTGGTTCACATTTTATTCATGGCGCTTTTCGTAAAATGCTTGCTAAATATGATGTTAATCATAGAATTGCATCTCCATATCACCCACAGTCTAGTGGCCAAGTAGAATTGAGTAACACAAAGCTTAAATTAATTCTGCAAAAGGCTGTTAATAGATCTAGAAAGAATTGGTCCAAGAAACTTGATGATGCATTATGGGCTTATAGAGCTGCATATAAAAATCCTATGGGTATTTCTCCATATAAAATGGTTTATGGAAAGGCATGTCACTTACCTCTCGAACTTGAACATAAGGCATATTGGGCCATTAAAGATCTCAATTATGATTTCAAACTTGCCGATGAGAAGAGGTTATTTGACATTAGCTCACTTGATGAATGGAGAACCCAAGCCTATGAGAATGCCAAACTATTTAAAGAAAAAGTTAAAAGATGGCATGATAAGAGGATACAAAAGCGTGAGTTTAATGTATGTGATTATGTGTTGCTATGCAACTCTCATTTAAGATTTTTTGCAGGAAAACTTCTCTCTAAATGGGAAGGTCCTTACGTTATCGAGGAGGTCTATTGTTCCAACGCCATAAAAATCAACATCTTCGAAGGCACAAATCCAAAGGTGGTGAACGGCCAAAGAATCAAATATTATATCTCAGGTAATCCTATAAATATTGAAACTAATATTATTGAAACCGTGACCCCAGAGGAATACATAAGGGACACTTTCCATAACGTTTCAGACTCCGAAAAGGAATAGGTATGTGGTACAGTAAGTAAACCGACTCCAAAACAGTTTTACTAGCAATTTTCCTCCGTTTTGGAATATTTAAGAGAATAGGAAAATAAGTAGTAGTCCGAGAAGGACACAAGGCGTCCACGAGGGTGGAGGGCGCGCCCTACCCCCCAGGGCGCGCCACCCTGCCTCGTGGGCACCTCGTGTGCTCTCCGGACTCTGTTTTCTTGCACGATACTTCTTTCGGTCAGTAAAAATTCATTATATAATCTCCCGAAGGTTTTGACCACCGTATCATGCAAATATATTCTGTCTTTGTTTTGAGCTATTTTCTGACAGATCTAGAGCACCATGACGTCTTCAAGCGCCCCCAAGGACAAGTTTTTGAGAGGGTCATCAACCTGTCGGTGTACTAAAGTAGGGGTACCTTAGTATCCCGAACTTGTGCATGGGCAGTCGCAGCACCCAGCGGCAAGGCTTGCCGGGCGTCCGCCAAGATCCTCCGTAGCTCATATTGATGCCATTCAAGAACAAAGTGTTTTGACTGAGAAGACAAGACTCCGGCAAGAGGAGCTTGCCGGGAAGGCCAACCAAGACATTTCAGGAAACTTGCCGCGATGCGCCGCATGCCTCGGCAAGACCCGACGAGCGACAAGCTTTCGTGTGCGACGAGACAACAACCGCGGCAAGGCGCTTGCCGCGGTGAAGCCACCTCTCTGCGCCCATGCTCCAGCGCATCCAACGACGTGTCGCCCCAAGATCATTCCTGGCGCACGTGGCGGGCGGCTGTGCAGCCAAGCGGTGCGAGGTGGCAAGTGGAGATGACGAGAAGGCCATTGTGGCAGGCGGTGGCGCCCCAAACGGTCGTTTTCTGCACTGTTTAGGCGACCGGACGGGCATTAAATGCCCTTGTCCCCTGCCGTCAGAGTTAGGTAGGGTGCACTGTAGATAGCAGTTGTACCAACCACCATTTTTACATTTGTACCCTTGACTGCGTTGCCACCTGTCGGTGACCCCTTTAGCCTATAAAAGGAGGCCCATGCGCAACATAGAGGGGGTTCGACTCACTCGAAACTACAGAACGCTCACGCTCTCGAGCAAGAACACAATACAAACACAAAGCAGCAGTAGGAGTTTTATCTCTCCGGCGAGCTCCGAAGCTGGGTAAAATCCCTCGCACGTTCTGCCTCGATCTACTCTTCGTGCGCCCTCCGCTCCCTGCCGGACCAAAAAGGGGCCCTGCCCCATAGGTGTTCGTTTCCCACGACATTTTTGGCGCACCAGGTAGGGGGCGTCGAGATCGTGCGAACCTGATTTGGTGTTCGCGCGCGCTACGTCATCATCTTCATCGACATGCCACCAAAGAAGAAGGCTTCGGAGGTGGCTGCTCCGTCCGCGTCGGTTCCACCGCCACCGGAGCAAACGGGCGGTGGGGTAGACACCGGCGGAGGAACGGGCGCCGACGAAGGAGTTCACGATGCTGCCAAGTCCAAGGACAAGGCTGCATAGACTTCGTCCGTACATGCACCGCGCCCCTCTCAGGAGGCGCGGGACCGACAACGTCATGGTACGCGCAATACCATACATTCGTTGGGTCAAGGCCAAGCTGGTGGATCTCGGGACGCTCAAGATCAGCATGCACGCCAACATGCTGGCACGAGCGCGGCACGGTCGCCTGGACGAGATGCTGCTCCTTCTAACACTGTTAGAAGTGCGAGCATATCTCGCTCCTCCCGCCGTTCGCCGCCGCCACCCAAGACTCCAGAAGAAGCATTGGCCCGAGCCCAACTGCTTCTAGATTACCCTCCAGCGCCAGACAAGATCGACGACTGGAGGGCCACCATTCAGAGCCTCATCGGCTTCGCCAACGGCGACACTCCCCGGCAACCGAGCACATCGAAGCCGCGGCAAGACGCCCAGGCGCGGGCCGATGGCGACAAGACCGGTGGGGGTGCGACAACCGTGCACTCCCCGCCTCGAAGGCCAAGATCGCCGACTCGCCGGGTTAACCTCGACACCGACTCCACGGCGTCATCAGATCCGGGGGCTCGTCGTGATCAGTGCCAAGTTCTTCAAGAACGACAGCAAGAAGACGCTCGTACCCGCATCGAGCGTCGGAGAGAAGCGCGGCGTCAATCAGATCAGCGTGCTGGGCCCACTGTCGACATGCATGCGCCAGGGGAACCAGGCGGCTTGCCATATGCGGTAGGTTGCCCTGCGTTCACTCGTGAGCTGCGGCAGGTCCAGTGGCCCAGTACCAAGAACTTCAAGCCAGACGTACCCGAGAAGTACGACGGTAGGATACATCCGTCGGAGTTCCTCAGCATCTACACCATCGCGGTGCAGGCTGCCGAGGGGCGCGACGAGAAGATCCTTGCCAACTACTTCCCATTGGTGCTCAAGCCCAATGTCAGATCTTGGCTCATGCACTTGCTGGACAACTCCATCTCTTCGTGGGCAGATCTGTGCCATCATTTTGTCGGCGCCTTCACAGGCGGCCACAAGCCACATGGCCAGGAGAGCGATCTACATCTGCTCGCCCAGAAGGAAGGAGAACCTCTGCGCAAGTACATTCAAAGATTCAGCCAGGTACAGCGCAACATCCCAGACGTCCACCCTGCCGTGGTTATTAGCGCGTTCCATCAGAACGTGTGTAATCGCAGGATGAGGGAGGAGATGGCGATGTGCAAAGTCAGAGATGTCAGCAAGCTCTATGCTCTGGCCGACAAGTGCGCACGCACTGAGGAGGGGAGGAAACTCCCCGGAGAGAATGCAGGAGCAGAAGGGTCTGACAGTGAGGATGCCGCCCCGGCAAAGAAGAACCGGAGGCGGAATAACAGAAAGAGGAAAGCCAAGGATGTGCTAGTTGTCGAGCAGTCCGGCAACTGAGGTGGCGCCGAGAAGGCCAAAGCTGGTGACTCCGGCGAGGCTGTGGTGGCCGCCGACAAGCAGGACGGCTCCGGCAAGCAGACTGCAAGATCCACCGCACCAAGGGCCATGATCTCCAGGCCTGCAAGAAAGTTGAGCAGCTTGTTGAGCTGCAGAAAGCTGAATACGAGCGGCGCGACAAGGAGAAGGCCCAAGAAGGTGGTGGAGGATCCGGCAAGAAGCGTCCCGCCCGGGGAGGGTGCCGCGGCAAGGCTAAGCAGCGGCAAGGAGACAGGCCTCCCCGCGGCCGCAACAAGGATGAAGACGAAGACGAAGATGAAGAGATAGATGAGGATGAGGCCGACAAGCAGGAGTTTCAGAAAGCGACGGATGTTTTGTGCGTCGACGGCGGTGCCTCTCTACATACTTCGCACTGCCAGCTCAAACAATGGGTGCGGGAAGTTAATGCGGCAGAACCGTCAGTTTAGTCGCGCAAGCCCCTGAAGTGGTCCAGCACGCCCATCATCTTTGACGTTGAGGATCACCCTGATCGCATAATTGCGGTCGGGTGCTTGCCGATGTTGGTTTCACCGACTATCCGCAACCTCAAGGTCACAAAGATGCTGGTTAACGGCGGGGCCGGCTTGAATCTGATTTCCTCCGCGGTACTCAAGAAGCTCCAGATCCCCGACAGCGAGCTTGAAGAGACTGGTACCTTCCAAGGAATCAATCCGGGAAGGAGCAAGCCGAAGGGGAAGACCACACTGCCAGTGACATTTGGCAGCGAGCTGAACTTCAGGACAGAGAAGGTCACCTTTGACGTTGCTGATTTCCCATTGCCCTACAATGGGATACTTGGCCGTCCAGCGCTCGCCAAGTTCATGGCAGCCTCTCATTATGCTTACAACGTGCTCAAGATGCCCGGTCCGATAAGTGTCATTTCTGTCCCTGGCGACAAGAAAGATGCCCTTATCTGTACCGACAAGATCTACCGGGAAGCAGGAGCCGCAGCAGACCACAAAACACTTGCCGCTGAAGCTCCCGGGGGGAAGAAGAAGACCAAGTCCGGCAAGAGCTCTGATGCCCACTCCGGCAAACGCACCTCTTCGGAGTGCTGCGCTACCGTCGAGGACGCACCATCGAGCTCCACCGGCAAGTGCAAGAAGGCAAAGACAGCTTCACCAGAGACAAAGAAAGTGGCCACCAAGGAGGATGGCACTGGTGGTACCTTCACCATCAGTACCACGCTTGATCCTAAATAGGAAAGCGCACTCATTGCTTTCCTGCGGGCGAATGTCGATGTGTTTGCATGGCAACCATCTGACATCCCCGGTGTTCCCAGGAAAGTACTTGAGCACCACCTTGCCGTCTGTCCTCACGCACGGCCTGTCAAGCAGAGCGTAAGGAAACAAGCAGTGGAGCGACAAGAATTCATTGCAGAAGAGATCAAGAAGTTGGAAGCAGCAGGCCTTGTCCGAGGAGTACTCCATCCAACGTGCTTAGCCAATCCAGTATCGTGCGCAAGGCGAACGGGAAGTGGAGGCTTTGTATTGACTTCACTGATGTTAATAAAGCATGCCCCAAAGATCCATTTCCCTTGCCGCGCATTGACCAGATTGTCGACTCCACGGCGGGATGTGATTTGCTTTCATTTCTTCATGCATACTCAGGATATCATCAGATCTTCATGGCAGAAGAGGATGAAGAGAAAACCGCATTCATTACTCCATGTGGCACGTACTGCTTCGTACGGATGCCTTTCGGACTAAAGAATGCCAGTTCAACATTTGCAAGGGTAGTTCACGAAGCTTTTGAGCCACAGCTGCATAGAAATGTAGAAGCTTACATGGATGACATAGTGGTCAAGAGCAAAGACAGAGCAACTCTGATCCAAGATTTAGACGAGACCTTTGCAAATCTGCGCAAGATCAATCTCAAGTTGAACCCTGAGAAGTGCGTGTTTGGAGTTCCTTCCGGCAAGCTTCTCGGGTTCTTTGTATCTCAGAGGGGGATCGAAGCCAATCTCGACAAAATCAAGGCCATTGAGCAGATCGAAGCACCGAAGCGTGTCAAGGATGTACGAAGGCTTGCCGGCTGCATTGCTGCTCTCAGCAGGTTCATCTCTAAGTCTGCTGAGCGCGCCCTGCCATTTTTCAAAATTTTGAAAAAGGCAGGTCCAATGAAATGGACTCCGGAGGCGGAGGCTGCGCTACAGGACTTGAAGAGATATTTGTCCTCCACTCCAATACTTGTCGCACCTAAACCACAAGAGAAGTTGTTGCTATATCTAGTGGCAACCAATCAAGTGGTTAGTGCTGTGTTAGTAGCGGAGAGGGAGGCAGATGATGAGCCAGCGGCCGCGGCAAGCGCGTCCAGCGACAAGCAGGGGGCTTCCCCGACAAGCTCTGGTCCCGACAAGGATGAATCTGTGCAGCCACAAGTAGAGAAGCAGAAGAAAATGGTGCAGCGCCCAGTTTACTTTGTCAGTTCCCTTCTGCAGGGGGCTAGATCAAGCTACTCTGGAGTGCAGAAATTGCTTTTCGGCCTTCTCATGGCCTCGAGAAAGTTGCGCCATAACTTTCAAGCACATGAGATCACAGTTGTCACTCGCTTTCCGTTGAAGAGGATATTGCAGAATCCAGAAGCGACAGGCAGGATTGTCGAGTGGGCACTAGAACTGTCAAGCTTGGGCCTCAAGTTTGAAAGTACTTCAACCATCCAGAGCCGAACATTGGCAGAGTTCATAGCAGAGTGGACGCCAACACCAGATGAAGAAACTCCAGAGACGAGCATCCCCGTCAAGGAAGCAAACAAGGAATGGATCATGTACTTTGATGGTGCCTTCTCGCTGCAAGGCGCCAGTGCAGGCGTACTACTTGTCGCACCCATCGGAGAGCACCTCAAGTACGTGGTCCAGATGCACTTTCC
Organism: Triticum timopheevii; assembly: GCA_963921465.1. Taxonomy (NCBI): domain Eukaryota; kingdom Viridiplantae; phylum Streptophyta; class Magnoliopsida; order Poales; family Poaceae; genus Triticum; species Triticum timopheevii. The sequence goes on along the minus strand of OY997266.1, from coordinate 212,407,639 downwards.
CAAGGAGCAAGCGACAAACAATACTGCAGAATATGAAGGCTTGCTTGCCGGACTTAGGATCGCGGCGGACCTTGGGATCAAAAAGCTTATTGTCAGGGGTGACTTGCAGCTTGTCGTCCGTCAAGTGAACAAAGATTATCAGAGTCCGTTGATGGAAGCCTACATTGATGAAGTGAGGAAGTTGGAAGAACATTTTGACGGCCTGCAAATGAAACATGTTCCGAGAGCCCAGAACGACATTGCAAATGGCCTGTCAAAGTGCGCCGCACTCAAGTTACCTGTGGAACCAGGAATTTTTGTGCTCAAGCTGACTCAACCATCCGTAACACCATCAACTGGACAGAACAAGAAGAGGAAGTTAGCTTCTGGTGACTACTTTCCGGTAGAACTCCCTGAAGCCGCCGCCAAGAAGGTCCAAAAGCTCAACACTAAGAGTGCTGAGGAGCAGTCTGCTCCGACAAGCCTTAAGGTTTGTTCCGTTGAAGCAGACGCTCCCGACAAGTTTTGCTCCAGCGAGCTTGCCGGGGAACATCAAGCTCCGGCTGAACCGCAGGTTCTTGCCGAAGAAGCTGATGTTCTCGCAGCAGCATTTGTGCCTTTAGTCCTTGTCGTTGAGCCACAGGCTCCGGCATGGGCGCAACAGATTGTCCGTTTCCTTCAAACAGGAGAACTTCCTGAAGAGCAAGAAGAAGCGGAGAAAGTAGCCCGACAGTCAAGTATGTACCAGTTTGTCGACGACATACTGTACAGAAGGAGATTCAACGGAGTGAAATTGAAGTGTATTCCCCGGGAAGAAGGACAAAAGCTGTTGGCGGAGATACATGGAGGCATATCTGGCCATCACATTGGCACAAGAGCACTTGCCGGCAAAGCTTTCCGGCAAGGTTTCTTTTGGCCAACAGCCCTCCAGGATGCAACTGCACAAGTAACCAAGTGTGAAGCGTGCCAGTTCCACTCCAAACAATCCCTTTATCCTGGCCATTTTCGGTCTGGGGGCTCGACATCCTCGGCCCTTTTCCCCGAGCTGTCGGGGGCTTCGAGTACTTGTGCGTGGCGATCGACAAGTTCACGAAGTGGCTGGAGGTGGAAGCAGTGAGGAAGGTGACAGCACAATCAGCAGTCAAGTTCTTCAGGTCAACTGTTTGCCGTTTCGGAGTCCCTAACAGGATCATCACCAACAATGGCACACAATTCATGAGCCGCACCTTCATGCAGTACGTCCAAGATCTTGGCGCCAAGGTCTGCTTCGCTTCTGTTGCTCACCCGAGAAGCAACGGTCAAGTGGAGAGGGCAAACGCTGAAGTGCTGCGCGGGCTCAAGACCAAAACTTTCGACAGGCTACACAAGTGCGGAAGAAATTGGATCGAGGAGCTGCCAGTGGTTCTTTGGTCGATCAGGACGACGCCAAATCAAGCCACTGGCCAAACACCTTTTGCTCTAATCTATGGAGCAGAGGCAGTTCTCCCCACGTAACTCGTATACGGATCGCCTCGAGTGCTCGCTTATGATGAGCTTGAGCAAGAGCAGCTGCGGCAAGATGACGCGCTGCTCCTTGAGGAAGATCGTCTTCAGGCTGCTGTACGAGCTGCTCGATATCAGCAAGCTTTGCGCCGCTACCAAAGCCGCAAAGTCAATGCCAAAAGTCTCGAGGAAGGTGACCTTGTTCTTCGGCGCGTCCAATCCGCCAAGAATTCCAACAAGTTGACACCAAAGTGGGAAGGCCCTTATCGGGTGAAGCGAGTCACTAGGCCCAGTGCTGTCCGCCTAGAGACCGAAGATGGCTTTCCGGTGAGCAACTCCTGGAACATTGAGCATCTTCGTAAGTTTTACCCATAAGGCGCAGTTGCCAGAACCTGTTCCGGCAACCATCTTTTGTACGAGCCTTGCCGCTGTTGCATGTAACCCTTTTTACAAAGCCGGGCGCAGATCCCGTGCATAAATAAAGCTCGTTTGCTTCGCGCATCTTGTCAAATTTCATGCCTTTTTCTTTTTTGCATGTGTTATCTGACACTTTGTGCAGCACTTGCCCCCGGTAAGCAATAACGAGCCTTGAGGCTCCATATCTGTATTTTCCCTTATTTCTTTTTCCCAAAAGGAAGGTTCCCTCGCCCACAAGTTCACCGGGGGGGGGGGGGAGGAGAAGATAAGGTGTGGACTAGGCGTCGTTCAAAGAAGCATAGCCTTGCCGGATACAGACGACAAAAGAAAAAGCTAAGTCGCCAAAGTTTGAGCATGATCAGTTTTTAAGTTTGTAAGTTATCTTCCTTGAATGACCGTACTTTGTATGGAAAGCCTGTGCGCGGAGGAACCGACTCGTATCTAGTTGCGCCCTTACTTTGTTTCGAGTCCGCTCAACAACTTAAGTGTGCTGCAACTAGTTGCGGCAAGGTTTCTTGCCGGAGCAGCACCGTCAGCAGGCTATTGATGTTCCGCACTCAATGCTCGCGGCAAGGGTGTCTGCGCCAGCAAGTTCCCTAAAAGCGTAGGGTAAAAACATACAAAAGAGGGAATCAAGTACATGAAATAACATAGCAAATACTGCCCAAGATAAAAGTTATATTACAAAAGAAACTTGTCGTGGCACTGACTAAATTGTTCTTATAACATAAATGGCAGTGGCAAGGAAAGGAGAGAAAGAGCAGCTTAATCCACGCGCTCGCCGTCGATCCTCCTGACTTCATTCACCTTGTCCACAATGGGTGCGACAAGGGCTTTGAGTTCTGCAAGATCAGCACCCGCCGGCAGCTTCTTGAGAACGTTGGTGAGGTTGAGGTTCGGATTGCGGAAGAGCACCTTCACCAACACCTTCTCCAAGACCCTGGCACAGATTGCGTGCGACTCATCGGCCAGCTGCCTTGGGATCCTTTCCCGGAGCTGCTGGAGAGCCGTCGCCATGCCCTTGAAGAATAGAGTAAGCTTGGCGCTGGGCTGGAGGTTCTCGTTGGAGGAGTACCCGAAGCCCGCCAAGTCCAGTTGCGCCAGCTCATCGTCGATGATTGCAGCGATGTTGACGAGGCCCTCCGTCTAGAGCTCCACCGTGGCCCTGAAGGTGTTTTGAGTCTCAGCGGCCCTCGTTAGCAGCTCCTCGTTGGCCTTGATCTCTTTCTTCAAATCCTCCTCTCGCTTCTTGGTGCCGCCTAGCGTCTCCGTCAGTGTGGCCAGCTTCAGCTCCAGATCAGCATTTGAGTCCTTGGCGGCGTTCAATTCCTTGCCCTTGTTGGCGAGTTGGACTTGCAGATCACCATGAGCGAGGGCATCCTTCTCACGTTCGCGCTGGAGCGCGGCAAGCTCCTCATCCTTCCCTTTCAGATCAGCCTCCAGCTGCGTCATCTTCACCTCCAATTCCTTCTTGGCGGCCTCGGCAGCTGCGGTAGTGTCCTTCGCTTCCTTGAGCGCCCCGCCAAGTGATTGCTCGCGTGCGGCGGGCTCCTCCTCGTGGCTGTCCAGATTGACTTTCCGCTGTGTCAATTCACCTTCCCGGGTGGACAGCTCTTCAGCGGCAAGCCTCTGTTGCTCCTCAGTGTCTGCCTTCTCGAGGAGGAAAGCCTTCCGCGCCTCGACAAGCTGCGCCCTCTCCTCCGCAATGGACCGGAGGGCCTCTTGGTTGCGGCTCTGGAGTTCCTCCGCATGCTTCTCTATGTCAATCCCCGCCCGTGCGACAAGCGCCTCCCGGGACTCCAGCTTCGCTTGCCGGGCGCGATAGAGCGACACCAACTTCTGGAGCAACTGCTCCTCTTCGGACTCGCCACTGCTGCTACTTGGCGCGTCAACCACTGTTAGCCCTGCAGAGGCGAGCACCTCTCCGTCAAAAGCCTCTCCCTCGACCGGTGCCCTGGAGCTCGACGCCCAGGGAAGCTTGATGAAGACACCCTCGCCGGCCTTCAAGTAGGCGCCGGGCTGGGGCTCTTCGGAGCCCGGTGCTGCGTCAGCGGCGGAGGGGTCGGCGGTCGGTGTAGCGCCTTGCGCTCCTGCACCCTCGGGGTCGTCAGTGCGATCGCCGGACCCCTCGCCAGCTCCTGCACCAGCAGCCTTGGCGGCCTCTTCGCCGGCAGGATCATCAGCGCCGGCCTCTTCCTCGGTGGGCCGCGTGCGTCCTCCTCGCCGGTGGCCTCAGTCTCCATCGGATCTGTAGAAGGGGGATCTGAAGACAGGAAGAGGAAGGAAAAGTCAAGCAAACATCCAAAAAGAAGACCAGAAGAAGAAGAACCCAAGGGAAAATTTCCAACAAGGAGGGTTACCTGTGCTGGGCTCTGTGACCATGGGCTCCACCACCGAAGGCTCGCTGGTCCCATCCCTTGCCGGGGACCTCTCCCTTGCCGGAGAGCGCTCCCTTGTCGGAGAACCGCCCCTTGGCGGCATAGTTGAAGCAGATAGCACCTCTGGAGCGGCTTCTGGTTGCTACTGATGGGCCTGCTCTGCTCCTACACAAGCAAGTCAACAGTCAAGATGTCAACAAAGAAAGAGCACCCACGCGCGCCCCACAACAGGAAGTGAACAAGTACTTACGCCGGGGGCTGTGCTGGGGGCTGCTTCGGGGGGAGGTTGTCGGGTCCGTCAAGGTGGTCTCGGATGCGTCCTCTATTGTCACAGCAGGATCATCCTCGATGACTACCACGGGGACCTTGTCCCTCTTCGCCGCTCTCTCGGCCAGAGTCCTGAAATGGGACGAAGATCAGAGGGAAGCAGATCAGATACAAGACAAGAAACAGCAAGAAACGAAGAAGTATAAATATAACAGGAAGAAAGTCTTACTCCTCCTCCTCTTCTTCCTCCTCGTCGGAGCTGAGCGCGGAAAGGTCGAAGTCAGGTATCCTTTCTGTGTGACGAGGTGGAGGGGTGGGCTCCCTTGGGCGCTTGGCGGGAGCTGCGGCAGGATCGGGAGTGGCGGCCCGAGAAGACCCCTCTCCAGTTGTCGGCGCGGCATGAGATGCTCTCGTGTCAGCGGTGCTTGGCGCGGTTGAGCGTGTTCCGCGGGGCGACGGCTGCTGGCCCGTCTGCCGCCCTGCTGTGTCTCCAGTCTTGCGGAGGCGCCTCCTTGGTTGAGCTGGGGGCTGCGCTGAGGGTCCCGTCTGCGGCAAGCTACTCGAAGATGGCTGGCCACTTGCGCCCCCGGCAGGCTCGCTCACCTCGGCTTCGGGCTCCCCCTCGCCAACGACCTCCCCGCCAAAGTCCTCTCGGTCGGCAAGGCTCGCCGCCTCGGCCGCCTCTGCCTCCTCCAACGTAAAACCAAACTCGCCCGCGGCGGCGGCTGCCGCCGCCTCTTCCGCCCTTGTGGCGATGTACTGCATCTCGTCGTAAGTGGTGTCATGGGTGAGGAGCCTCTGCTCGTCAGCACGGACTGCTACCTCCACCAAGCCGTCAAAGAATTGCCACACAACATCGTCGGAGGGCTCCCGCCAAGTTGGGATAATCCCGTGTGAGTCACACTCCGGCATCATTGCGCGGATGCGATCGAGCTGGGAGTTGTTGCATAGGGGGATAACGCCTTGCGGCAGCCTGAACCACTCCGGGTGGTTGGAGTCGTGCTTGAACAGCTCCTTGAGCATCCCATCCAACTCCAAAACAATAAAGTTAAAATTGAGGCCTGGGCGTAGCCTCATGATATCCGCCGGGCCCCCGAACAGCCAGGCGGGCCTCCCCCTCTCCTGCAGAGGGGCGATGCGGCGGCAAAGAAAGTCCGCGCCTACAGCCCCTACGGTGAGCCCGGCAAGCCTGAGCCGCAGGATCCTAGTGGTGGCGATCTTCAGCTTGGCATCGTCCACCGCCAGGGCGCTCCAGTCGCTGCCGCGCACTACTCGGGTTTGGCGCAAATTGGTGAATGGCTGCGGATCTGCGTCAATAATCCAACACCATTCGGCCCTCCACTCGTCCCATTTGCTGCGGAGCTCCCCCTCCAGATACACCTCCTTCTTGCCAGCCCTCGAGATCCAGGAGACCCCGCCAGATAGGGGCTCTCCTTTCTCGACCCGGGGCATGAAATAGTGGCGGAAAAGGGCTACGTTGGGGTAGATTCCGACGAAGTTCTCGCAAAGGTGCGTGAAAACCGCCATGGTCAGAACGGTGTTGGGGGTGAAGTCAAGGGCGGGCAGAGCCCGCAATAGAAGAACAACGGGAAGAAATAGTACCCTTTTGGGCATCGCTTGGAAGTAGAAGCCTCGGCGGAGTGTGTCTGCGTGCGCGGATGCGCCCGCGTCTCTGTCGACCAGAAGAGATAGAACTCCTCCCGCAGCGCCTTCGGGGTGAGCTCGGGGGGGAAAAGTGCTTGCTCCTTGCACAGCGCCTCAAGCCGCAGTGCCTCGGCCGACTTCGCACTCTTGCCGGTCTTCGGAGCCATGGCGGAAGTGGTGGAGGAGGGCGGCGGCGACGGGTAGTGGAGCGCTGCTCTCTTTCGGCTTGGGAAGCGGAAGGGAGCGGCAGAGCTTTTTGAGGAAGGAACCGCAAGTGGCGAAGGTGGGGGAACGGCCCTTGTTTCCCCTGCTTATAAAGAGGGGAGGCGAACGTTACGCCTTTCTTGATTAAAGAATTGCCCACGATCTCCCCCACGACGCCGCGTTTGACGCGTGCCGTTACGGGAGGGCGCGGTGGATCCGGAGTTAGATTTGGTACGAACCCAAGCCGCGCGTGCCCGTGCCCTGTTTTGGGCCTGGCCCAACAGCGCTCGGCACCGTGTGTTGCCCAGGCCCGGGGGCTCCTGTCAGTGTACTAAAGTAGGGGTACCTTAGTATCCCGAACTTGTGCACGGGCAGTCGCAGCACCCAGCGGCAAGGCTTGCCGGGCGTCCGCCAAGATCCTCCGTAGCTCATATTGATGCCATTCAAGAACAAAGTGTTTTGACTGAGAAGACAAGACTCCGGCAAGAGGAGCTGGCCGGGAAGGGCAAGGCCCCGGCAAGAGGAGCTTGCCGGGAAGGCCAACCAAGAAATTTCAGGAAACTTGCCGCGACGCGCTGCGTGCCCCGGCAAGACCCGACGAGCGACAAGCTTTCGGGTGCGACAAGACAACAACCGCGGCAAGGCGCTTGCCGCGGAAAACCCACCTCTCTGCGCCCATGCTCCAGCGCATCCAACGACGTGTCGCCCCAAGATCATTCCTGGCGCACGTGGCGGGCGGCTGTGCAGCCAAGCGGTGCGAGGTGGCAAGTGGAGATGACGAGAAGGCCATCGTGGCAGGTGGTGGCGCCCCAAACGGTCGTTTTCTACACTGTTTAGGCGACCGGACGGGCATTAAATGCCCTTGTCCCCTGCCGTCAGAGTTAGGTAGGGTGCACTGTAGATAGCAATTGTACCAACCACCATTTTTACATTTGTACCCTTGACTGCGTTGCCACCTGTCGGTGACCCCTTTAGCCTATAAAAGGAGGCCCATGCGCAACGTAGAGGGGGGTCGACTCACTCGAAACTACAGAACGCTCATGCTCTCGAGCAAGAACACAATACAAACACAAAGCAGCAATAGGAGTGAGGGAGTCCTGGACTAGGGGGTGTCCGGACAGCCGGACTATCATTATCCACCGGACTCCAAGACTACGAAGATACAAGATTGAAGACTCCGGCTCGTGTCCGGATGGTACTTTCCTTGGCATGGAAGGCAAGCTTGGCAATACGGATATGTAGATCTCCTACGATTGTAACCGACTCTGTGTAACCCTAGCCCTCTCCGGTGTCTATATAAACTGGAGGGCTTTAGTCCGTAGGACAACATACATTACAACCATCATACCATAGGTTAGCTTCTAGGGTTTAGCCTCCTTGATCTCGTGGTAGATCTACTCTTGTACTACCCATATCATCAATATTAATCAAGCAGGACATAGGGTTTTATCTCCATCGAGAGGGCCCGAACTTGGGTAAAAACATCGTGTCCCTCGTCTCCGGTTACCATCCGCCTAGACGCACAGTTCGGGACCCCCTACCCGAGATCCACCGGTTTTGACACCGACATTGGTGCTTTCATTGAGAGTTCCTCTGTGTCGTCACCGATAGGCTTGATGGCATCTTCAACCAACAACGCTGTCCAGGGTGAGACTTTTCTCCCCGGACAGATCTTCGTATTCGGCGGTTTCGCACTGCGGGCCAATTCACTTGGCCATCTGGAGCAGATCGAAAGCTACGCCCCTGGCCGTCAGGTCAGATTTGGGAGCTTAAACTTCACGGCCGATGTCCGCGGAGACTTGATCCTCGACGGACTCGAGCCACAGCCGAGCGCGCCGCACTGTGACGATGGGCATGATCTAGCTGTACCGCCGAACAGTGCCTTGGTGGCCGCACACGGATCCGCTTCGGCCATTAGCCCGGAGCCGATCGCCCAGATCGAGGGTCGGTGGATAGGCGCCGCCCTAGGGGCTTCAACATCCACGGCGATGGAGCCGAACACTAATCTTGTGCCCCGCGAAACTCGTGACTCCGAGGCGCCGGACTCCTTGCCGGACTCCGAACCTCCCGCGCCCCTGCCAATCGAACCGGATTGGGCGCCGGTTATGGAATTCACCGCCGCGGACATCTTCCAATGCTCGCCTTTCGGCGATATCTTGAATTCACTAAAGCATCTATCGTTATCAGGAGAGTCTTGGCCGGACTATGGCCAGGACGGTTGGGGAACGGACGACGAAGAAATTCAGAGCCCACCCACCACCCACTTTGTAGCCACTGTCGACGATCTAACCGACATGCTAGACCTTGACTCCGAAGACATTGACGGAATAGACGACAATGCTGGAGACAAACAAGAAACAGAGCCTATAAGGCATGGGAGGACTACCTCGCCACATGACATATATATGGTAGACACCCCAAAGGAGAGCGATAACGAGGATCAACGGGCCGCGGCAGAAGATGACCACGCCGATAAACGACCAAAACGGCGGCGCAGGCGCCATCCTATGTCCCGCCTCGACAACAACGCTCCCAAAGAGCCCGCAATACGGCAGGGCTCACAAACGGACGACGAACACGCAGATAAGCAACCGTCCGACCATAACGAGTCAGATAATCAGTCCAGGCCAGGTGAAAACAACAGTCCGGACGACCTCACGCCGGACACACCGCCGGAGAGCAAGAACCTTCGGAAAAGACTCGTCAGTACTGCAAAAAGCCTGAAGAAGGAAAATCGGAGGCTCAAAACAGCGGAAGACACACTCAGAATGAGATGGAGCAAAGTGCTCAAAACCGCAGATAAGTACGGCAATGGCCACCAATCAAAGAGCTACCCGAAGCGCAAGCTGCTACCAGAATTCGACGAGGAGGCCATAGAGCCCCCACCGTCCAAAAATAAAGGGGCTGCCTGGCTGGATAGACGGCCAGATGATAGGCCAAATTCTGACAGCGGCGCCACACATAAACCAACCAACGAACCTGGAAGGATAGATGGCCCAGCCAGATCCATCTACGGGCCAAAGGAGAAGGCCCCAGGAAGCAAGGCAACACGTCAAGTGTCCGATGATAGCGGCACACACAAATACAGGGGCGCCGCACACCCACTATGTTTCACTGACGAGGTGCTGGACCATGAATTCCCAGCAGGATTTAAACCCATAAATATAGAGGCCTACGATGGAACAACAGACCCTGGAGTCTGGATAGAAGATTATATACTACATATAAATATGGCCAGAGGAGATGATCTCCACGCCATAAAATACCTACCCCTCAAGCTCAAAGGGCCAGCCCGTCATTGGCTTAAAAGCCTCCCAGAAAATACTGTTGGAAGTTGGGAAGAGCTCGAGGACACGTTTAGAGATAATTTTCAAGGGACTTATGTCCGTCCTCCGGATGCAGATGATCTAAGTCATATAACTCAACAGCCCGGAGAGTCAGCGCGGAAATCTGGAACAGGTTCCTTACAAAAAAGAACCAAATAGTCGACTGTCCGGACGCCGAAGCCTTAGCAGCTTTCAAGCACAATGTCCGAGACGAATGGCTCGCCAGGCACCTCGGTCAAGAGAAACCGAGGACAATGTCCGCACTAACAAGCCTCATGACCCGCTTCTATGCGGGCGAGGATAGCTGGTTAGCACGATGCAGCACCAGCGACCCAAGTACATCAGAGATAAGAGATGGAAACGGAAAATCACGGCGCAGAAAAGAGCAGCGCCGGAATAAAGAGAAAAGCCCAAAGAGCGCGGCAGTCAACGCCGGATTCAAAAGCTCGCGGCCCAATAATAAAACACAGCCTCTTAAGGATGACAGTGACGAATTGTCCAACTTAAACAAAATTTTGGGTCGGATATGCCAAATCCACAGTACCCCCGGAAGGCCTGCAAATCACACCCACAGGGATTGTTGGGTTTTTAAACAGTCCGGCCGACTAAATGCCGAACACAAGGGGCTCGACACGTCAAGCGAAGAATATAAACCCCACCAGCAGAGCACCGGAAAACAAAAGACTTTCCCACAAGGGGTCAAAGCAGTAAACTCACTTCATGTGATAATACGGAAAAATAGTGCGGCACTTTCTAAAAAGAGCTTCGCGCGGTCCAACCCAGCAGACCGTAGAGATTGGATATCAAAACCAATCACTTTCGACCACCTGGACTATTCCAGAAGTGTTCGAAATGCGGGACGGACTCCCCTGATATTGAATCCCATAATAGACGGATTGCAATTTACTAACGTCCTAATGGACGGAGGCAGTGACTTAAACCTGCTATATTCAAACACAATCCGTAGGATGGGGATAGACACTACCAAAATTCGACACAGCCGCACTTCCTTCAAAGGAGTGACGCCAGGCCATTACGCCAAGTGCACAGGCTCCATATTACTAGAAGTCGTGTTCGGATCGCCGAACAATTCTCGACGCGAAAAATTAATTTTTCACATTGTCCCATTTGAAAGTGAATATCAAGCACTCTTGGGACGAAAGGCTTTTGTCCGCTTCAACACCATACCGCGTTACGCGTCTCTTACACTCAAGATGCCCGGACCGCGTGGCATAATTTTAGTGCGAGGGTCACTTAAAGACCCCGGACTTGGATAGACAAATCCGGCGTCAGTGGGCTAGGGGCTCCCTAGCCGCATACCCCTTCACAGGGGGCTGCGCGCACAAATAACCGCGGGTTCATACAAACCCCGCTTTAATTATTTATATTTCTAATATTTTTCGCACAAACTGTTTTTAAAACTAAACGTTCCTCTCTTTTTACAGATGAACAACGTGCATACCCGTCTAGGATAATGGCGCAACGGAGACACAGGCGCAGACATGCAGTAGGGACCCGTTTTGAGGATTCTTTTCAGATTAAGACCCTGCGGAAACCTTTTTCACTGTCTCTTGTTGTTATTCTCCCTTGGTTTCTTCCTATAGCCAAAGCGGAGCCTGACGTTTTGGCATCGGCCGCGTAAGAAGACCATGCCCGTACCTGGACGCTAGGGGCTTAGGGCATCGTTCTGCCCATTATTATAAAGACCGAACACCTTAGGGAGTGTTCGGCGTCTCGAGTTAGGCATTATATGCATCAGCTCCGAATCATGTCTTTGGTCAAATGTTGGGTTTGCCCGGCTCCTGTGTTTTGCTGCCTTACGTTCCGTATCATCGGCTAACGCGGAACCAGGAGAACTACTGTGATTGTGCCCCAGTTCGGCTGGGCGAGCACCTCAGTAGAGAAAGCCGAAAACTGACTGTCATGATACAGCGAGAGACTGGTCAGCCACTCGATCGACTATCGGAATGTTTAGAATTCCCCGCTTTGACGAAGGGCCGTTTCCCGGTCAGGCACACGCGCTCCGACTCCGGAGAACGGCGATGCCACCAGGGGCTATATCGTAGCCCCACCCTCGAGCTCCACTGGCTAAGTGAAAGTGATAAAGCATTATAGTCCGGATTGCCTCGTTCGCTACGCTACCACCTCCTTATAACAGGACCGAGACGTCAGATTAAGTGTGAAAACGCGCTATTTTTGCGAACACCCCAGCACCTTGTGCGTGGGGGCTGAAGCCGAAGACTGCCATCTTTCAAGTTATACACAAGTATACGTAAACGGCCGCACAGGAGAAGTTTTACTACTTGGACGCGCAAGTATAAAAAGCAGTTATAACATAATCATCGATTTACAAGCTAATGCGTTCATTTGAATGTTACATTCTTTGAGCACTGCGACTCTATTACACGAGCGCCACGCATAATTTCCCCGAAATAGTGCTCGGCAGGGAGCCGGTCTTCATCCGAACCCTGGGCAGCAACAGCGGTGGCGTCCATCTCTGGACAATGCGCCTTCACACGGGCAAGAGCCATCCGCGCGCCCTCTATGCAGGCCGACCGCTTCATCTCCTTTATATGCGGCACCGCTCCAAGGAATTGCTGTAGTAAGCCAAAGTAGCTCGTCGCCTTGGACCTCTCTGGCCAGACATGGGCCACGATGTTAGTCATGGCAAGTCCGGACAATCTATTTAGCTCGGCCCATTCGGCCAACCGGTCTGTCAATGGAAGTGGGCGATCCGGACTGTGGAATTGAGACCAATATAACTCTTCCGTCTCGTGATCCTTCTGGCTCCGGAAGTGCTTAATGGCATCAGCCGCACTTGCAGCTAAGTTCATATACGGATCATCCAGACTCCACAGCCGCTCAAATTGAGCATACTTTCCATCCATAAACCGGCGACGCAGCAGAAAAGGCTTGCCAGCCACGATCTCTCCGGCCTGGCGCAGTTCCTCCTTTATAGCCCGCATTGCAGAGCGGGCATCCTTGGCTTCGGCGGTGGCCTTCTTCAGGTCTTCCCGCTCCAATAAGCGCTCCTTTTCAAGAGCCTCATTGCGGTCGGCGGCATCCTTTACTTTCATGGCCAATTCGGCCACCTCGGCCCTGCTTAGGCAGTGCGCAGCCTTTTCAGCTTTCAACTCCTCGGCCGCCCTCGAGGCAGCCGCTTCACTCCTTCGGGCTTGCTCCTTAGCTCGAGCAAGTTCGGCCCGAAGGCCCTCCACAGCAGCAGCACCGTCTGTACAAACAGCATATAATTTATCAAAGGAGGGCTTCGACCCCCTTAATAAAGCGACTGCGGAGAACTCTTTTACCTTGCGACTCGTCAAGTCGCCTGTTGACAAGTGCGATGTCCGCATCTGCCAAGTCAAATTGCCGATTTAACTCGGCAAACTCACTAGTCCGACTAGCCCCCGGACTATCCGCCACCTGCATAGGACCGACGGAATTCATTCCTTTAGATTTCGATCCTCGGTACGCTGTCGTTTCCGACAACCTACCGAGTCTCAGGGGCTACTATCTATACAAGGCGCATTTTTTATATGCAAAACTGTTAAAAGACAAAGGGGTGCGTCATTCTCGCATACCTCAAATCCCGCCAGCAAACTCATGGCAGCATTACGCAATTCGCTATCAGCGGACGAAATCCTTCCAATCACCATACGCATTAACGCACGGTGATCTTCTGAAATGGACGCCCTCTCAAGAAGATTCTTTAGTTCTCCCGGCCAGACACTAGTAGGTGCCGAACTCTCTGGCCCCTCCGGACTCGGGGATACCGTCCGTGATGACACTTCGGGTTCGCCTGCCTCATCTGGCGGCGCTGCGGACGGAGGCGTATCGCTCTCCATCATCTCCGGAAGAAGGTCCCCCGAAGATGAACTCATCTGAGAAGGCTGCAGATCCGAACTGCAATATAAATATTTCGGTTATCTACAGAAGCACAAATGAAGGTATTTCCTTACTAATTAACTCCCTCTTTCATACTCACGGCTCGCTGGAGGGCCGATCCTTTGATGATGATTGTGCGTCCGGATTCTTTCTGGGCGCCGGACCCCCCGGGGAAGATCTCTTCCCACGTTTAGGGGCTTTGGCCTCCGGATCTTCGGAGGCGGTCCTCTTCTCCCCCTGAAGGGAGGGGTTCTTGGTTCCCCCCTCTTCAGTCGCCCCTTTGGGCGAGATATTAGCTCTTCTATTTTCCCCGTCGCCCCCTTCTGTGGGCGTAACCTCCAACATTCTGACCAGCACGGGCTCCAGTGCTGTCTCTGGGAGGGGGGCCGGACACCTTATCAGCCTTGATCGCGCCACCCATTCCTGTAAAGAACAAAGGGTCAGGAGGCGAACTCTAGAAAGGCACATAAACAGAATGTCCGGACTCTGAGCTACTTACCTGAGTATCCGGGCGATCGCGGCTTAGGCCTGCATCCTCGGCTAAATCCGGACACGCCACCTGTGGTCCGAAGAACAACTTGTACATCTCCACGGGTGTCGCACCCATGAAGTGTTGGAGAATCCGAGGTCCCTGCGGGTTGAACTCCCATAGACGGAGAGGATGGCATTTGCAGGGCAGAAGATGCCTGATTAGCATAACCTGCATCACCTTGATCAGGTCGATCTCCCTCGCTTGGAGATCTCGAATCCGGCCCTGCAGTGAAGGCACGTCTTCGGACGGCCCCCAATTGAGCCCTTGGTTAACCCACGACATCAGTTGGCGTGGAGGTCCCGGGCGGAATAAGGGCGGCGGCTTTTGCCTGCTGCCCCTTGGAGCGGTGATATAGAACTACTCCTGCTGCCACAGTCCAAGTTCCTCTTGGAAGGAACCCTCGGGCCACGGGGCATCGACCTTTTTGCTTATGGTCGCCCCGCCGCACTTCGCTTGACGCCCCCCGATCATCTTCGGCTCCACCTTGAAGGTCTTCAGCCACAGGCCGAAGTGGGGAATGACGCGGAGGAAGGCTTCGTAGACGATAATGAATGCGGAGATATGGAGGATAGACTCCGGAGCCAAGTCGTGAAATCCAGCCCATAGTAGAACAGGAGCCCCCTCACGAAGGGATCCGTTGGGAAGCCTAAACCCCGACGGAGGTGGGATACGAAAACGACGTATTCACCGGGCTCGGGGGCTGGCACGGCCTGCCCTTGGGCAGGCAACCTGTGCGAAACCTCGTAGGCCAGGTACTTGGCCTCACGCAACTTCAATATGTCCTCCTCCGTGACGGAGGAGGGCATCCACCGGCCCTAGAGGTCGGAGCCGGACATGATTGAGGATCCGAAGCGCTCGAATCTGAGGCTCTGGGTGTTGGAACTAGGAGCGGGGAAGAGATTCGATGCGAGATTGAAGAACAATGGCGAGCCTTGGTCCTCTTATAAAGGGGAAGAAATACCAAGGGCCATCTCCGTGACCGTTTGGGATTCCCCTTCGATATAGGAGGCGTGGCGACGGGAGCGGTTGGGTTACCCACGCACGTATTGATGAGAATCCCGGAATAAGGGGAACACGATCTCTGCTTCGACAAGACGTGCCAAGGGAACCGCTTCGCTAAACGTGCTGAGGTGGTATAGTAATTCAAACAAAGGCCTGGTGGCGGTGTTATGTCACGCCGCATAATACGTCAGCAGATTGAACTAAGTGTACATTTTATTCTCTCTACGGTGGAATGTGGAATTTATTTTGCAGAGCCGGACACTATCCTGGTGTTCATGATCTTCTCTGGATTATTCAAGGGAGGAACCCGCCTTGCAATGCGGAACATTGTGCACGCCGGACTTATCATCATTGAAGACTGGTTCAGGGGCTACTGAGGGAGTCCTGGACTAGGGGGTGTCCGGACAGCCGGACTATCATTATCCGCCGGACTCCAAGACTACGAAGATACAAGATTGAAGACTCCGGCTCGTGTCCGGATGGTACTTTCCTTGGCATGGAAGGCAAGCTTGGCAATACGGATATGTAGATCTCCTACGATTGTAACCGACTCTATGTAACCCTAGCCCTCTTCGGTGTCTATATAAACCAGAGGGCTTTAGTCCGTAGGACAACATACATTACAACAATCATACCATAGGCTAGCTTCTAGTGTTTAGCCTCCTTGATCTCGTGGTAGATCTACTCTTGTACTACCCATATCATCAATATTAATCAAGCAGGACGTAGGGTTTTACCTCCATCGAGAGGGCCCGAACCTGGGTAAAAACATCGTGTCCCTCGTCTCCTGTTACCATCCGCCTAGACGCACAGTTCGGGACCCCCTACCCGAGATCCGCCGGTTTTGACACCGACAAGGAGTTTTATCTCTCCGGAGAGATCCAAAGCTGGGTAAAATCCCTCGCGGGTTCCGCCTCGATCTGCTCTTCGTGTGCCCTCCGCTCCCTGCCGGACCGAAAAGGGGCCCTGCCCCATAGGTGTTCGTTTCCCACGACACAACCCCTACCTCGGAGGTACTGCATCACCCTCAAACCATTGAGATGCGTGAGGGGGTGCTGCACATCCGCGATGTTGAGGGACCAAGGAGTACTGGAAGCATGGAGACGAAGCTCGAGACAATGGAACAACAAGTTTTCAAGTGCCAAGGGATGGTGGAACGCGGACTGAACACCAACCAGATGATGATCGCGGAGTTCACCAACAACCACAAGCTGGACGCCAAGAACATTGGGGAGACCATCTTCAAGCTTCATGAAAAAATCGAGCACCTCCAAGCTCAGATCTATGACCTGCAAAACCAAAACTGTCAGTATGAATATAGATTCAAGAGGATGAGTTTGGCTATAGATTTGAGGATCCCGGAGACTCGATCATCCTTCTATGATGGTGAGCCTATGCCTTGTAAGGTGGACGACAAGCCTACATCATCAACAACTCCATCACCACCACCTCCGAGGAACTAATTACATGGGTATGGGCACTCCCCTTGGAAACTGCCAAGCTTGGGGGAGTTGCCCCGGTATGGTATCACCATCACGCTCCTATCTTTACCGTTTTTCTTAGTTTGATCCTTTTGGTAATATCTTGATCTAGTAGAATAAAGTTTTGGTATGATTTAGTTTTGAGTTTTGCTTTGTGATCCCTCTTTGTAATCAAGTTCGTGAGCTATATATAACCAAGATCGGTGTTTAGTCAAGGGCTTTGCTATCTTGCTATGATCTTAAGTGCATAAAAGAGTAAAAAGAAATAAAAGAGATCATATTGATCTTATGGAGAGTAATGACTTCACATATAAAGAGTATGATGATTAAAAGTTGTTGAGAGTTGGCAAACATAGTTTTGGTCATCGTTGCAATTAATAGGAAGTAATAAAGAAAGAGAAGTTCTCACATATAAATATACTATCTTGGACATCTTTTATGATTGTGAGCACTCATTAAAGTATGACATGCTAAAGAGTTGATGTTGGACAAGGAAGACAATGTAATGGGTTATGTTTTCTCACATCTTAGTTAAAGTATATTGTCATGGATCATCCAAACATGTTGAGCTTGCCTTTCCACCTCATGCTAGACAAATTCCTTGCACCAAGTAGAGATACTACTTGTGCTTCCAAATATCCTTAAACCCAGTCTTGCCATGAGAGTCCACCATATCTACCTATGGATTGAGTAAGATCCTTCAAGTAAGTTGCCATGTTGCATGCAATAAAAATTGCTCTCTAAGCATGTATGACTTATTAGTGTGGAGAAAATAAGCTTTATACGATCTTGTGATACGGAAGTAATAAAAGCGACGGACTGCATAATAAAGGTTCATATCACAAGTGGCAATATAAAGTGACGTTCTTTTGCATTAAGATTTCGTGCATCCAACCAAGCACATGACAATCTCTGCTTCCCTCTTCAAAGGGCCTGTCTTTTACATTATGCAAGAGTCAAGGTGATCTTCACCTTTCCTTTTTTATATTTTATCCTTTGGCAAGCACCTCGTGTTGGAAAGATCCTGATATATATTTCCAATTGGATGTAAGTTAGCATGAACTATTATTGTTGACATTACCCTTGAGGTAAAAGGTTGGGAGGCAACACTATGAGCCCCTATCTTTCTCTGTGTCCGATTAAAACTCCATAACCATAAGTATTGCGTGAGTGTTAGCAATTGTGGAAGACTAAATGATAGTTGAGTATGTGGACTTGCTGAAAAGCTCTTATGTTGAGTCTTCCCTATGTTATGATAAATTGCAATTTCTTCAGTGACTGAGATTATAGTGTGTTAGTTCTCAATGAAGTTTCTGAAGAATACTTGACATTGTGAATAGATTGTTACTTGAGCATAAGGAATCATATGAAAATATATATATGTTGCCGTTATAAGAATGATCATGATGCCCTCTGATACGTCTCCAACGTATCTATAATTTTTGATTGTTCCATGCTATTATATTACCCCTTTTGGATGTTTATGGGCTTTATTTTACACATTTATATCATTTTTGGGACTAACCTACTAACCGGAGGCCCAGCCCATATTGCTGTTTTTTTTTGCCTATTTCAGTATTTCGAAGAAAAGGAATATCAAACCAAGTCCAAACGGAATGAAATCTTCAGGAGCGTGATTTTTGGAACGAACGTGATCCAGAGGACTTGGAGTGCAAGTCAAAAACCAGCCGAGGCTCCCACGCGATAGGAGGGCGCCCCCTCTATAGGGCGCGCCCCCTGTCTCGTGGGCCCCTCAGGCGGCCACCGACGTACTTCTTCCTCCTGTATAAGGCTACATACCCCGAAAACATCCAGGGGGCAGACGAAACACAATTTCCACCACTATAACCTTCTGTATCCACGAGATCTCATCTTGGAGCATTCGCCGGCACTCTGTCGGAGGGGGAATCGACCACGGAGGGCTTCTACATCAACATCCTTGCCCCTCCGATGAGTTGTGAGTAGTTTACCACAGACCTACGGGTCCATAGTTATTAGCTAGATGGCTTCTTCTCTCTTTTTGGATCTCAGTACAATGTTCTCCCCCTCTCTTGTGCAGATCTATTCTATGTAAACTCTTTTTGCGGTGTGTTTGTCGAGATCCGATGAATTGTGGGTTTATGATCATGTTTATCTATGAATAATATTTGATTCTTCTCTGAATTCTTTTATGTGTGATTGAGTTATCTTTGCAAGTCTCTTTGAATTATCAGTTTGGTTTGGCCTACTAGATTGATCTTTCTTGCCATGGGAGAAGTGCTTAGCTTTGGGTTCAATCTTGCGGTGTCCTTACCCAGTGACATAAAGGGTTGCAAGGCATGTATTGTATTGTTGCCATCGAGGATAACAAGATGGGGTTTATATCATATTGCTTGAGTTTATCCCTCTACATCATGTCATCTAGCTTAATGTGTTACTCTGTTCTTATGAACTTAATACTCTAGATGCATGCTGGATAGCGGTCGATGTGTGGAGTAATAGTAGTAGATGCAGGTAGGAGTCTGTCTACTTGTTGCGGACATGATGCCTATATACATGATCATGCCTAGCTAATCTCATAATTATTCGCTTTTCTATCAATTGCTCGACAGTAATTTGTTCACCCACCGTAATACTTATGCTATTTTGAGAAAATCCACTAGTGAAACCTATGGCCCCGAGTCTATCTCATATCATATTTGCTTCCAATCTACTTTTATTTGCATCTTTACTTTTTGCATCTATATTATAAAATACCAAAAATATATTTATTTTATCTTACTATCTTTATTAGATCTCACTTTGGCAAGTGGCCGTGAAGGGATTGACAACCCCTTTATTGCGTTGGTTGCGAGTTCTCAGTTTGTTTGTGTAGGTGCGTGGGACTTTTGAAGAGCCTCCTACTGGATTGATACCTTGGTTCTCAAAAACTGAGGGAAATACTTACGCTACTATTGCTGCATCACCCTCTCCTCTTCGAGGAAAACCAACGCAAGCTCAAGACGTAGCAAGAAGGATTTCTGGCGCCGTTGCCGGGGAGGTCTTCGCTCAAGTCAAGACATACCAAGTACCCATCACAAACCCATCTCCCTCGCATTTACATTATTTGCCATTTTTGCCTCTCGTTTCCTCTCCCCCACTTCACCCTTGCCGTTTTATTCGCCCTCTCTTTCCCAATCTCCTCCTCTCTCTTTCGCTTGCCCTTTCGTTTGCTTGTTTGGTTGGAATAGATGCTTATTTATTTCTAAACAGAAAACCTAAAATCTATGGATCCTCATCCGCTTGCTAATCTTTTTAAGAGATCCGATTATGATGAACACATTGCTAGTGAGTTTTGTTCACTAGGTTATCTTTATAAAGTTTTGCTTGAAATTTGTGAATCTGAAAATTGTGATGAAGAAATTTATGAAGAGATTCACGATGGATCCTTGAATAAAAAGCATGATTGCAATGATTTTACTATAAATTCTCTTGATGTCAATTGTGCTAATAATATGCAAAACCCTAAGCTTGGGGATGCTAGTTTTGCTACTTGTTGCAATGATCAAGATTGGGGTGATTCTTCTTATGATCTTGAAAATTTATTTAGGCCCCATGATGAATATGAGATTGATAATAGTATTTACAATAATATTGAAAGTGGGTTTGGAAGAGTGTCAACTTTAGATCCCACATATTTTGATTTTGATCAATCTTTTGAAATTTTTGATAAAAGTGGGTTTGGAAAGGTCATGACTTTAGTTAATGTTAATCCCACTATTTTGGAAGAGTGTCAACTTCGCATGCATGTGGATCATGTTGGAAATATTTTATGTGATAGCTATTTTGTTGAATTTGCTTATGATCCTACATGTAATTATTATGAGAAAGGAAATTATGGTTGTAGAAGTTTTCATGTTACTAAATTACCTCTCGTCATGTTGAGATTGCTATCGTCTCTTTCTTCTTCCTTGCATATGCTAGTTTTTGCTTGCCTTCAAAATTTCCTTGCTTATAATATGCCTATGCATAGGAAGTATGTTAGACTTAGATGTGTTTGTCATGTGTTTCATGATGCTCTCTTTGGGCTTCAATTCTTGTCTTTCATGTGAGCATCATTGAAATATCAATGCCTAGCTAAAAAGGCTTTAAAGAAAAGCGCTTGTTGGGAGACAACCCAATATTTTTCCTTGCTGTTATTTAATAAATCTTGCATCTACCTTCTGTTTAGATGTGTTTTTATATTTTAATTAGTGTTTGTGCCAAGTAGAACCTATAGGATAACCTACGATGATAGTTGATTTGATTCTGCTGAAAAACAGAAACTTTGCACGCACGAATATAATTTTGTTAAATCACAGGAACGTGCTTTTGCGTTGATTATTTTTTCTGCTGATCAATTAACAAATTTTCCAGGACTTCCTATTTTGGTAGGAGTTTTAAAGTTCCAGAAGTTTGCGTTAGTTACAGATCGATACAGACTGTTCTGTTTTTGACAGATTCTGTTTTTCGTGTGTTGTTTGCTTATTTCGATGCATCTATGGCTAGTAAAATAGTTTATAAACCATAGGGAAGTTGGAATACAGTAGGTTTAACACCAAAATAAATAAATAATGAGTTCATTACATTACATTATGTGGTGGTTTTGTTTTCTTTCACTAACGGAGCTTATAAGATTTCCTGTTGAGTTTTGTGTTGTGAAGTTTTCAAGTTTTGGGTAAAGCTTTTATGGACTATGGAGTAAAGGGTGGCAAGAGCCTAAGCTTGGGGATGCCCAAGGCACCCCAAGATATTCAAGGATAGCCAAAAGCCTAAGCTTGGGGATGGCCCGGGAAGGCATCCCCGCAAGATATTCAAGGATAGCCAAAAGCCTAAGCTTGGGGATGCCCCGGGAAGGCATCCCCTCTTTCGTCTTCGTTCATTGATAACTTTACTTGGAGCTATATTTTTATCCGCCACATGATATGTGTTTTGCTTGGAGCGTCGTCTATTATATTAGTCTTTGTTTTTTAGTTTACCACAATCATCCTTGCTGTACACACCTTTTGGGAGAAGCCTATTTGATTAGAATTTGCGAGAATACTCTATGTGCTTCACTTATATCTTTTGAGCTTGATAGTTTTTGCTCTTGTGCTTCACTTATATATTTTAGAGAACGGTGTTGTCTTAATTTCAAAGAAATTACAAGCCTCTCATGCTTCACTTATATATTTTTGAGAGTCTTTTAGAACAGCATGGTATTTGCTATGGTTTTAAATTTGGTACTAGAATGAGGAGCATCCAAGTTGGGTATAATATAAACTATCATATGAAGTGAATTGGATGCTATGATCAATTTGATACTTGATAATTGTTTTGAGATATGGAGGTAGTGATATTAAAGTCATGCTAGTTGGGTGATTATGAATTTAAAGAATGCTTGTGTTGAAATTAGCAAGTCCCATAGAATGCACATATGGTTAAAGTTGTGTAACAAATTTGAAACATGAAGTGTACTTGGATTGTGCATCTTTATGAGTGGCGGTCGGGGACGAGCGATAGTCTGTTCCTACCAATCTATCCCCCTAGGAGCATGCGCGTAGTAATTGATTTTTGATGACTTCTAAATTTTTGCAATAAGTATATGAGTTCTTTTGACTAATGTTGAGCCCATGGATTATACGCACTTTTACCTTTCCGCCATTGCTAGCCTCTTAGGTACCGTGCATTGACCTTTCTCACCTTGAGAGTTGGTGCAAACTTCGCCGGTGCATCCAAACCCCGTGATACGATACGCTCTATCACACATAAACCTCCTTATATCTTCCTCAAAATAGCCACCATACCTACCTATTATGGCATTTCCATAGCCATTCCGAGATATATTGCCATGCAACTTTCCACCGTTCCGTTCATCATCATCATGACATACTTTACTTTTGTCATATTGCCATTGCATGATCATGTAGTTGACATCGTATTTGTGGCAAAGCCACCATGCATTATTTTCCATACATGTCACTCTTGATTCATTGCACCATCCCGGTACACCGCCGGAGGCATTCATATAGAGTCATATCTTGTTCTAGTTTCGAGTTGTAATTCCTATGTTGTAATCAATAGAAGTGTGATGATCATCATTATTAGAACATTTCCAAAAGAAAAAAAGAAAAAAAATAAAGGCCAAAAGAAAAAAAGAAAGGCCCAAAAAAAGAAAAAAAAAGAAAATAAGTAAAAAGGGCAATGTTACTATCTCTTTTTCCACACTTGTGCTTCAAAGTAGCACCTTGTTCTTCATGTAGTGAGTCTCATAGATTGTGCTTCAAAGTAGCACCATGTTTTTCATATAGTGAGTCTCATAAGTTGTCTGTTTCATACTAGTGGGAATTTTTCATTATAGAACTTGGGTTGTATATTCCTACGATGGGCTTCCTCAAATGCCCTAGGTCTTCGTGAGCAAGCAAGTTGGATGCACACCCACTTGTTTTCTTTTGTTGAGCATTCATTTATAGCTCTAGTGCATCCGTTGCATGGCAATCCCTACTCCTCATGTTGACATCAATTGATGGGCATCTCCATAGCCCGTTGATTATCCTTGTCAATGTGAGACTTTCTCCTTTTTTGTCTTCTCCACACAATCCCCATCATTATATTCTATTCCACCCATAGTGCTATATCCATGGCTCACGCTCATGTATTGCGTGAAGGTTGAAAAAGTTTGAGATTATTTAAGTATGAAACAATTGCTTGGACTATCATCGGGGGTATAGAAGTTGGGAACATCTTTGTGTGACGAAAACGAAGCATAGCCTAACTATACGATTTTGTAGGGATGAACTTTCTTTTTCCATGTTATTTTGAGAAGACATGATTACTTTGATTAGTATGCTTGAAGCGTTACTATTTCTTTTACCAATATGAACTTTTATTTTGAATCATTTGGATCTGAACATTCATGCCACAATAAAGAAAATTACATTATGAATTATGCTAGGTAGCATTCCACATCAAAAATTCTCTTTTTATCATTTACCTACTCGAGGACGAGCAGGAATTAAGCTTGGGGATGATTGATACGTCTCCAACGTATCTATAATTTTTGATTGTTCCATGCTATTATATTACCCCTTTTGGATGTTTATGGGCTTTATTTTACACATTTATAACATTTTTGGGACTAACCTACTAACCGGAGGCCCATCCCATATTGCTATTTTTTTGCCTATTTTAGTATTTCGAAGAAAAGGAATATCAAACGGAGTCCAAACGGAATGAAACCTTTGGGAGCATGATTTTTGGAACGAACGTGATCCAGAGGACTTGGAGTGCATGTCAAGAAGCAGTCGAGGCTCCCACGAGATAGGAGGGCGCCCCCCCCTATAGGGCGCGCCCCCCTATCTTGTGGGCCCCTCGGGCAGCCACCGACGTACTTCTTCCTCCTATATAAGCCTACGTACCTCGAAAACATCCATGAGGCAGACAAAACACAATTTCCACCACCGTAACCTACTGTATCCACGTAAACTCATCTTGGAGCCTTCGCCGGCACTCTGCCGGAGGGGAAATCGACCACGGAGGGCTTCTACATCAACATCCTTGCCCCTCCGATGAGTTGTCAGTAGTTTACCACAGACCTACGGGTCCATAGTTATTAGCTAGATGGCTTCTTCTCTCTTTTTGGATCTCAATACAATGTTCTCCCCCTCTCTTGTGGAGATCTATTCGATGTAAACTCTTTTTGCGGTGTGTTTGTTGAGATCCGATGAATTGTGGGTTTATGATCAAGTTTATCTATGAATAATATTTGAATCTTCTCTGAATTCTTCTATGTGTGATTGAGTTATCTTTGCAAGTCTCTTCGAATTATCAGTTTGGTTTGGCCTACTAGATTGATATTTCTTGCCATGGCAGAAGTGCTTAGCATTGGGTTCAATCTTGCGGTGTCCTTACCCAGTGACAGAAAGGGTTGCAAGGCACGTATTATATTGTTGCCATCGAGGATAACAAGATGGGCTTTATATCATATTGCTTGAGTTTATCCCTCTACATCATGTCATCTTGCTTAATGTGTTACTCCGTTCTTATGAACTTAATACTCTAGATGCATGCTGGCTAGCGGTCGATGTGTGGAGTAATAGTAGTAGATGCAGGCAGAAATCGGTCTACTTGTTGCGGATGTGATGCCTATATACATGATCATGCCTAGATAATCTCATAATTATTCGCTTTTCTATCAATTGCTCGACAGTAATTTGTTCACCCACCATAATACTTATGCTATTTGGCCCCGGGGTCTATCTCATATCATATTTGCTTCCAATCTACATTTATTTGCATCTTTACTTTTTGCATCTATATTATAAAATACCAAAAATATATTTATTTTATCTTACTATCTTTATTAGATCTCACTTTCGCAAGTGGTCGTGAAGGGATTGACAACCCCTTTATTGCGTTGGTTGCGAGTTCTTAGTTTGTTTGTGTAGGTGCGTGGTACTTTTGAGCAGCCTCCTACTGGATTGATACATTGGTTCTCAAAAACTGAGGGAAATACTTACGCTACTATTGCTGCATCACCCTCTCCTCTTCGAGGAAAACCAAAGCAAGCTCAAGACGTAGCATCCTCATGTCCGTATTTTATTTTATCGACACCTCTATCTCTAAACATGTGGACATATTTTTCGATATCGGCTTTCGCTTGAGGACAAGCGAGGTCTAAGCTTGGGGGAGTTGATACGTCCATTTTGCATCATGCTTTTATATCGATATTTATTGCATTACGGGCTGTTATTCCACGTTATGTCACAATACTTATGTCTATTCTCTCTTATTTTACAAGGTTTACATGAAGAGGGAGAATGCCGGCAGCGGGGATTCTGGGCTGGAAAAGGAGCAAATATTGGAGACCTATTCTGCACAGCTCCATAAGTCCTGAAACTCCACGAAAGTCATTTTGGGAATTAATAAAAAATATTCAGCGGAAGGAATACCTGAGGGGGGCCACCCACCACCCACGAGGGTGGGGCTGTGCCCCCAGTCTCGTGGGCCACTTGGCAGCCCTCCGGTGCCCATCTTCTGCTATATGAAGTCTTTTACCCTGGAAAAAATCATAAGCAAGGTTTCAGGACGAGACTCTGCCACCACGAGGCGGAACCTTGGCGGAACCAATCTAGGGCTCCGGCAGAGCTGTTCTGCCGGGGAAACTTCCCTCCGGGAGGGAGAAATCATCATCCTCGTCATCACCATCGATCCTCTCATCGGGAGGGTGTCAATCTCCATCAACATCTTCACCAGCACCAATCCCTCTCAAACCCTAGTTCATCTCTTGTATCCAATCTTTGTACCAAAACCTCAGATTGGTACTTGTGGGTTGCTAGTAGTGTTGATTACTCCTTATAGTTGATGCTAGTTGGTTTATCTGGTGGAAGATTATTTGTTCAGATCCTTAATGCATATTAATACCCCTTTGATTATGAACATGAATATGCTTTGTGAGTAGTTACGTTTGTTCCTGAGGACATGGGTGAAGTCTTGCTATTAGTAGTCATGTGAATTTGGTATTCGTTCGATATTTTGATGAGATGTATGTTCTCTTTCCTCTAGGTGTGTTATGTGAACGTCGACTACATGATACTTCACCATTATTTGGGCCTAGAGGAAGGCATTGGGAAGTAATAAGTAGATGATGGGTTGCTAGAGTGACCGAAGCTTAAACCCTAGTTTATAAGGTTCTTCTAAGGGGCTGATTTGGATCCATATGTTTCATGCTATGGTTAGGTTTACCATAATACTTCTTTTGTAGTTGCGTATGCTTGCAATAGGGGTTAATCATAAGTGGGATGCATGTCCAATAAAGGGCAGTACCCATGCACCGGTCCACCCACATATCAAATTATCAAAGTAACGAACGCGAATCATATGAACGTGATGAATTCTAGCTTGACAATAATTCCCATGTGTCCTCGGGAGCGCTTTTCTCTATATAAGAACTTGTCCAGGCTTGTCCATTGCTACAAAAAGGATTGGGCCACCTTGCTGCACCTTATTTACTTTTATTGCTTGTTACCTGTTACAAATTATCTTATCACAAAACTATCTATTACCTACAATTTCAGTGCTTGCAGGGAATACCTTACTGAAAACCGCTTGTCATTTCCTTCTGCTCCTCGTTGGGTTCGACACTCTTACTTATCGAAAGGACTACGATAGATCCCCTACACTTGTGGGTCATCACAACACTTAGCAACTTTTCCATTCTTAGATCTGCAAATCAATAACTGTGTGGGCGGCTTAACTCAGAAACCATAACCCGCCAGATACCATTACTTCCCTCTTAAGCCACCAATAGCTCACCTTTATAGCTTAAATGCTATCCTCCCGTTTATAACCTTTGCATGCATGCTTCATTATCATTTTCCTTTAAACCAACAGCCGACTCACCTTTATAATCTTAAACTGGCATAATCTTCCTTTCAGATCATCAAAAAATGACTAAGACATACACTCCAGCAACTGGGTCTGATCCCGGGTCACTGAAGAAGACCTGAAAAATTTCGTTGTGACTGGCACCCTAGCCAAGAGAGAGGACCTCCATTGGAGGGTCCCAGGTGAACTAAATCCTCCTGAACCCACGGATGGAGAAGTGATTGTTTTCACTAACCACCTGATCCGGTGGTTCAGCCCGCCCAGCTCAAAGTTTTTCCGCGACGTACTTCATTTTTTCCAACTTCACCGTCAAGATATTTGACCCAATTCTATGTCCAACATTTGCAACTTCCAAGTATTCTGTGAATCTTATCTTCAAGAGGAGCCAACAGTTGAATTGTTTAGAGAGTGTTACTACTTAAACCGTCAGACAGAGTTCACTGACAGGCCCAGCTTGGAACTCGATGGAGTTTCAATTCAGAAGAGGAAAGAAGCTAACTTTCCCTATGCCAAGCCACCAAGTCATCCTAGAGATTGGAACCAAACTTGGTTCTACTGTCAAAACACATCTCCCGCAGACGAGAATCCTCTCCTAGGTTACCGCGACCACCGACTTAGCAACGCACATCCACTCCCCCCACGGATCAGCATGAAGGAGCAGGCCAAATATGCGCCAACTTTTTCAAAGCTCAGAGCCTTCATGGCTAATGGTTTAACCGGAATCAACCTTTGATACGTCCCCGTCGTATCTATAATTTTTGATTGTTCCATGCCAATATTATTCAACTTTCATATACTTTTGGCAACTTTCTATACTATTTTTTGGACTAGCATATTGATCCAGTGCCCAGTGCCAGTTGTTGTTTGTTGCATGTTTTATGTTTCGCAGAAACCCCATATCAAATGGAGTCCAAACGGGATAAAAACAGACAAAGAATATTTTTGGAATGTTTGAGATTTTCTAGAAGAAAAATCAACGCGAGACGGTGCCCGAGGGGGCCACGAGGCAGGGGGCGCGCCCCTGACCCTCATTGGTACCTCGTAAGGCGGTTGCTGCTCTTCTTTGGCCGCAAGAAAGCTAATTTTTTGAAAAAAATCTTGTTGAATGTTTCAATCCAATCGGAGTTACGGATCTCCAGATATATAAGAAACGGTGAAAGGGCAGAATCGAAGAACACAGAAATAGAGAGAGACAGAGAGACAGATCCAATCTTGGAGGGGCTCTCGCCCCTCCCACGCCATGGAGACCATGGAACAGAGGGGAAACCATTCTCCCATCTAGGGAGAAGGTCAAGGAAGAACAAAAAGGAGGGGGGCTCTCTCCCCCTCGCTTCCGGTGCCGCCGGAACGCCGCCGGGGCCATCATCATCACCGTTATCTACACCAACACCTCCGCCATCTTCACCAACATCTCCATCACCTTCCCCCCATCTATATTCAGCGGTCCACTCTCCCGCAACCCGCTGTACCCTCTACTTGAACATGGTGCTTTATGCTTCATATTATTATCCAATGATGTGTTGCCACTATGATGTCTGAGTAGATTTTTGTTGTCCTATCGGTAATTGGAAAATTGCTATGATTGGTTTAATTTGCTTGTGGTTATGTTGCTGTCCTATGGTGCTCTTCATGTCGCGCAAGCGTGCACTACAAAAAAAACACACTTCCGTGATGATACGTGTTTGTCACAGTAGGTCGCGTTTTTTGTCATGCATGTACATCCATGACGATTTTATGACAGAATCAAGATAGTCATACCTGTGTTGTCGTAGAAGTGTTCCATGACATTACCAAAATTATCATCACGGAAGTGTCCACTTCCATGACGATAAATCGCGTGTCACAGAAGTGCTTTCGTCAAGGATGACCGACACGTGGCAACCACCGTAACGGAACGCTGTTAAGCTATCGGGTCGGGTTTTGGATCCGATAAGCCGTTAACAGCCCCGACCAATGGGGATTTTCCACGTGTAAAATCATCACTGGCTGGAGGAAACATGTGTCGGCTCATCGTTGGGACAGATGTCATCCACTCATTGGACAGAAGGCGCCTATGATACGTCGACACATGGCACGGCCCATCAAGTTTAAATGGGCCGGCCCAACTAAAGGCCCACAAGATTTTGCGGACCATAATGGGCCGGCCCAGCTAAAGGCCCACGAGATTTTGCGGGCCATAATGGGCTAGCCCAGCTAAAGGCCCACAAGATTTCGCGGGCCATAATAGGCCGGCCAAGGTAAAGGCCCACAAGATTTTTGTGTGCCATAATGGGCCGGCCCAGGTAAAGGCCCACAAAATTCTTGCGGATCATAATGGGTCGGCCCAGCTAAAGGCCCACGAGATTTCGCCGACATTAATGGGCCGGCCCAGCTGTAGGCCCACAAGATTTTGAGGACCCTAGTAGGCCGACCCATTAACTGGCTGCCATGTCTTGGGCCAAATGCCGGCCCATATTTGATCCGGTCCATTAATGGCCTGCCACATTCCGGGCCTAATAATGGCCCATATAAGATCCGGCCCGATAAAAGCCTCCCACTTTCTGGGCCAAATCACGGCCCAGATCAGGTCCGGCCCTTTAAGAGGCTTTGGGCTCAATTATGGCCCATATCAGATTCGGCCCGTTAATTGAACGCTATACTTTTGGGCCCACTTGCTAAAGGCCCATTTAGTAATGCGGCCTGATATTAGTTTTGGCCTGTTAAGAGCCCATTTAAGATTTCGGCCCTATATTAATTTCGGCCTGTTAAAAGCCCGTCATATTGTTGGGCCTAACTACGGCCCGGTTTGCATCTGGCCTGCTCGCAGTTGATATCTGATTGGGACAAACAAGGACCGAGAAAACTTTGGCCTGTTAAAAGCCCGTGAATTGATTCACAAAATCATGGGCCGGGGTCCATTTCGGGCTGCTGCCGGCTCGTGAGCTATTCGGCACATTTCAGGCCCAACCTACTTCTCAGCCTCCTAAAAGTCCATTGAGTTTTCTTGCGAAAAGAGGGCCGGGGGTTACTAGGCCTATTAAAGGCCCGAGTCTACTAGTGGGCCAGTTTGACGGGGCCCATGATGCGGATCATACATCGTGATTGCATGATGGCCCGATTATGTACCGTAATTTTACGGTTTGGCCGGTTTACTGCGAAGACAGGATATATATACAGTAAAATAACTGCAACATCGTGAATAAGAAAAAACCTAGACTATACAATAAAGAAGTTATGGCATATTACATGCACAGGCCATCAAAGTTCACCACTATGATAAAAAAGCACAAGCAGACAGCAGATTACATACACTGGGCATCAAAGATCGCCACAAGTGCAAATAAACACGCCGACAAAATAATATACAAAACCGACAACACTTCAATAGAGTTCAAGAAAGGTTAGCCCTGCTGGGGAGCTGCAGTGCAAGCAGCTGAGCAAGATGATGAGACTGCGCTTGTTCAACACTTATATCTTCCTCACTCTGAAAGATAAACAAGCAGACAGATGACATGTTTTGCACATAAAAGTATCAGTGCTGACAATTCATCACATTTCTTACTAACGAATAAAGTGACACAGTTTAAAATTGCATTAACACAATATGGTATTGTTCAGGTCAAGACTTGGAAGGAAATGACATTGTGAAGGAGTTGGCAGCTTCACGACACCATTGGATTACAGATCAAGAACTCATAAGTATCAATGGTTAGTGTGCTGTCAATTTATCCCATTTCAGATTGGCGAATAAAGAGACGGTTTAAATAATAGTAGAATGATATGACATTGTTCATAGTTAAGAAACTGCAGAATATGACATTGTGCTGTAGTGGGTAGGTTCACCACACCACTAGATTACGGATGAAGAACAGAAGCATACATGCAGTGCAAAAGAAGATCACTTGCTCTGTATAGTTTAATTTACATTGTATGAAGAAGGAACTTGGTAGTACAACTGAAAACTTAAATTGACAAGGACAAACTTTTGTTTATGAACTACATAATAAACATTAAACATGCAATTTGATGCAAACACCAAAAATAAACAGCTGTTGCAGTCATGCCTAACCAAATATACACAACAAAGTTTGAAGGCTTGAGAAGGACAAACTTACATTACTGGTGAAGACAGGCTTTATAAAGCCCTTGTCCATGCTGATGGGGGGGGGGAATTCAAGAAGTTTACCACAGAATCTTCTTCATAAGTATTGCCTTTATTCTACATTTTGTTAAGAGTAAATATAGATGTGATAATATACGAAAAAATGGAGAATATTTAAGATAAGATGAAGAGTGATTCTACATAACGAAGTAGCTATAAATTTATGTGCAGCAATACAGGAAAAAGGCACAGCCAAGAGCAATGCACAGCTAAACTTTTTCAGTACCAACCTTATGGTAAGAGTAAATATAGATCTGATGTGTAGAAAATGGAGGGCAAAGGAAAATAAGCTGCAGAGTGATGGTACATGAACAACTACCTGTCAATATAAGTACACTGATAAAGGACAGCATGTACTTACAAGAACAATGCAGAGCTAAAAAATTCATTGGCATTGGATATATTCTACACTAATGTAACCATTCATACAGATCAGATAATTTGGAGCGAACAATTGATAAGCAAGCTATCATGCATACTGCTGTCACATAATGAACCAGGTATGTATGCAAGTACAGTGATACAGGACAACATGTACTAACAAGATCAAAGTAGCGGGCAGCATATTTGCGATATCCTGTCGTTCTTTTCAAACCGGAATTCTTCTTCGAGCAGATTTCCTACAAAAAATATCCGTAAGGCACATGCAGAAAAGTAGAAGTTCAAATTGTCATGTGATTTCATAGACAGTACCTCATCCTGGGAATGAGGCCAGTGCATAACAAGGTTTTTCCATTCAATGTCTTCTAAATTTAGCACAGGAGACTTCACCGGAAATTTGTTTATAGACTTGCCATCAAAGTGTGATTTCCTCTGGTAACACCGATACTGCTGCAATGCTTCCTTAAAAAGCACAAGCAAGCTTTGCTCGTCATGATTATCCAGATTGACCCTTGCCTAGTTACAACAATATAATGTAAATCATTGATGTGTTCGATCAGCAAAAAACAGGAAAATAATAACCATGAATAATAGCACTTACACGTAAGTTGGACAGGAAGATGTGAAAATGGTGTTTGTCTTCACTATAATCTTCCCATGATAGGAATATATGCACGTAGTCCCTAACAACATTGAAAGCATTTTCTTTTAAACTGGGAATAAATGGAATGTGGTTCTAATCTGCAGGAATTGGCCGTCTCTGCAGTTGGGATAGGTCTTCGGCCGGTGGACTTGCTGTACTTTTTGCTGGAGTGGGATTTTTTCTGTGGTACAGCTGGTGCTATGGCAAATGAAATCGGTATACCTTTTGCTGGAGTGCAGGTCCTGTGTGGTGGGGCTAGTGGTGTGGCCAGTGAAGTATGGGTACAGTCTGCTGGAGTCGGTCCTATGTTTTGTGTCACTGGTTGTACAACCAATATAAGTGGGGCGCTGTCTGATTTCTTCGGCACCACCGCGTTTTTCAAGGACTTTGCTGGTGCTACTTCAGGTTCGGCAATCACCCTCTTCCTTTTTGATGTCTGATGCACAAGAACAACATTTGAGTGAAAAAACATGGTATGATGACAGATGGAATATGTATTGATAATGGATGGGCATGGCATCTCGAGTTATATGATGAGTTAACTAAGAAGATGGCGGTGCAACAAAGTAGAAGAAATGCAAGACAACATATGCAATATACGCGCAGTCAATAAAACCTTGCCAAATTAGAACAGGCACCTTGATGGGTGAATAGGACAGGCCATCTGCCTTTGACTCCTCGAGGTTAGAATAGTCATTAGGATGATATTCTGAACAAGATTCAACAGGTGGGGAGCGTACGAGTTTCATTGCTTACAGAATGGCACTCAATGCCTTGGTGCCAATTTTGTAAGTCATTGTAGTGTTCCACAATATTCTTCTGATGCACGGATTCTGATATTCACTGTAATTGCGTATAATATCTGAGAACCATGAAAACATAAATAGTTGTGAGATTATCTTTGTAATGTAGATGATATTCTAATATAGGGGCGCCCCTGTAAACACTTATGTGCTATCACTGGCTTCTGATGAGAGAGCTCATGTGTGCTGTAATATGGTGCGTGCATTTATATAATCTGGCACAAGTGCACAAAAAATAGGCTCCAGAAGTAAGGATAGCTGGCAGATGATAGGTTCATAATATACTGTATAGAGAGTTTATTGCCAAACCATGATAACAAGAGCACACATCAACTAGGCAGATCATAGTGTACATAACAAGGGTACACCATAACCACGATATATAAATCGGGAAAGTGGAACTGGCTTGAAAATACGGTGTTGTATTGCCGCTAGTAATTGAAAGCCTATCGATCACGTATAGGCCAGCTCTATTGAACATGGTAAAGAAGAGCAAGCATATTTTGGATAATAAAATGTTGGTTGTGCGGTGCCCACACATGATGAACCACAGCGCATTAAGAATGCAACTCCTAGGTGTCTCTCGACCATTTCAGGCAGTTGGATGAAGGTCTATGTCTCCTAACCCTTCTTCTTCCTCATCTCTGATTCTTCCCATACAAAACACCGCACGGGCCGCCGGCCGGACCACCGCCCCCACCGCCTGTGTTCCTCCACCACCCCCACCCCCACCCGCGTCGAGTTTTCTTTGTTCGGGGAGGCCCCACAACCACCCGAGCCCCTTCGATCGCACCGGCGAACTCCGGCGAGCTCTGAAAAATCGACTGACCCAATTTTGAAATTTAGTCTACTGTGATTTAACTAGTGTGGAATATAAAAGGGGAATAACCATAAGCATTGGGAGTATAGTGTTGAGCGTGCCATGGCGTATCTGAAGGTGCAAACCAGACAAAGGCAACTTCGCAACCAAGAAAAGAAATCAGAGTAAAGCAGTGGCGATCTATTTTCTTGCTGTGATAAATAAGTTGAGCAGATATGAAAGAGTACCGCCTCTGCTGCGGCGCAGTGTATGCATCTGCTGAGAATTTGACGGTGTTGTGGTAGCGATGGCTGTTGGCGGCGTGGAAGCAGATCTAGGAGGGTAGACGGTGGCGGCGGGGCGCGGTGGACGAGACGGTCGTAGGAGCGGCGCCGGCAAGGTGGACGACGGCGGGGATGAAGCGAGAGGACGGGATGCAAGGATCCCGGTCCGAAGGCGTGGATGAGAGTGGTCTATCTCTTGTAATGGACGGCGGCGTCGGGGTATCAGCTCCGGCATGGTGGAGGAGGACAACGGTGGATGAGGTGGCGGACGGCGGCGGACAGAGGAGGGTGGGTGGAGAGGGTGTTTTGGCGCCCACGGAGTATGAATGGGGAAAAGGGAGGTACAGAGGAAGGGGCGAACCATGTATTCAGGGCGCGCTTGTCTCAAATGCAAGGAAATTTACAAACTTAGCCCCCGTTTCAAATTTCTACTACATCACAACAACATTAGTCGTTTGGGGATAGGACGGTAATCTCGCATACACCAAATATTTGCCGACGAGAATTTGTTTTTGGCGCCCACCTTGTATGAATATGAATCGGGGAGGGAGTCGATTTCGGCCGAGGGCACACTGTGATTTGGCGGCCACCGTGTATGAATCCGGGTGAGAGGCGGTTATGTCACATTTGGATGAAATTACAAACCTACCCCTATCGAAACCTATAGAAATCCAGCAGATAGGCTTTGCGTGGCAGGGATAGGCAGTAGTGATTTCCATCTCGCAGATTTTGGTTTCGGGCGGTTACTGCGACTTTCCCCGCTTCGTTCAAATTTTGCAGAGTGCACGTTTACCGTGCAACTCAATTCGAATCCCGTTTGTATTCTATTTTTTTTCAGTTGGGATCCATTTTCAATTGGAATTAAATTCTATATACATCATTTTTTTATATATACTTTCAAAAGCACAACACCATTTATACATAAATAAGGTTTAAAAATGGCATGATCTTAGATTCATAAGGTTGTATCCATCAATTTGGATTTTCAAATATTTGAAACCACTTTATGTTGAAATCCAATGTATTCATTCCTCGCTAACTGTCTCCAATTAATGTGTGTTTCATGCGGGTTTTTTTAACTTCTCAAACATGTATAATGTGTTTCACACACGCAACATATAGTGTAATCCCGTTTAGACATTAATTTCATATAAACCATGCATTGTTTGTAATTGAAGAATCTATGGATCACCAATATTGATAAACTATGCATGTTTCATACACCAATTTGCGTTATGATATTATCGATGTCGTGATCTCCAGTTTAAATATTTGAATCCCCTTTAATCCAGATATTCGTCTCATATAGCTATCACTCATGCTTATGTAGGACTATCTCTCTGGACCTATATGCGTTCATCGTCTCTCAGGTATCTCTCATGCTACCTGTATGTCGACAATGATCTTTTATCTTCATAACACACTGACGGTACTCTCTCCCTCGACCTTCATCACTCCATCTCTCTCTAAGTATATCTCGCTCCCTGCTATGTGTCTCTAACTATGATTCTCCATGTGGAATCTCTTTCTCTCACACAAACACAAAACTTTGTCTCCCGGGGTCTCATTTCTCTCTACTATTCCCGTGTGTGCCACTCGCACACCCCTCATACAGAGATGTCTTTCGCTCCTTAGATATGAGAACCTTCGACTCTTCCTCTTCAATATCTCTCACACACAACACATACTCTATCTCCCAGGGTCTCATATTTGTCCATTGTTCTCTTGTATGTCGCTCACACACACCCTCTCTCCCTAGAGATATCTTGCGTTCCCTCATATGTCTCTCTAGCTATCACTCTCGTTGTGAAATATCTTTCTCTCTCGCAGACACAAAACTCCATCTCTCTGGATCTCATTTCTCTCTGATTTCTGTTTGTATGTGACTCACATGCACCCTCTCTCTATCTCTCTCATACCCACACACATAACCCAGCCTTCTGATCCACTCGAGTCCTATCTCTAACACACACTAGCTAGCATCTTTATCTTTCTATTTATCTGTTGCTCCATCAACCTTCTTTCTCGCCCTCACTCTTGATTCCTATCACGCACACTACATATGTTTCTCTCTACATGCAGTCAAGTGCCCTCTCACACACATATATAACTTCACCCTTTGAACCACCTGACGGTCATCTCCAACACCCAAACTAACGGATGTCCCTCTAGCTAGCATCTCCATCTCTGTATCTATCTGTAGTTTCTCCGTCAACATTTCTTTCTCGCACGGAGTCTTGCTTCCTATCACCCACACTATATATGTCTCTCCATACATATGCATTTATAGGTTGATATCTTTTGCACAATCGTTGCGCCTCACCCCCTCTGCTCGCCATAGATGCATGCTCCAGCCCACGCCACTATCTCTTAAAGACAAAAACACATGCTCAATTGTCGGGCCTTCTTCCCTGCATTCTCACATGCATGCATATTGTCATACCGATCCGTCTCTCCCATGTCGTTGATCTTATGACTTATGTCTTCTTTCTTTTATCTCGATCATGTGCGTGTGCACACATACACATCCCATGTATACATGTATACCTCTCACACATGCACGTTCAAGGTCTCTATGTCTCCATACGTAGTTAATTACCCTCAATCCTAACGCCACATCGAATCGTTCTCCTCTTTTGTGCACATAACTTCCACCTGGATGGGTAAAAACACACTCACACTTAACAATCTCCTTCTAGCTACCCCCCCCCCCCCCGCCTCTCACTCTTCCCCTATATCCCGAAACCAATAAGACCATCCCTTTGTTTAATTCCCGCCTACATGCACCATCGATATATATTAGTCTTCCTCGGTGTCTCTCGAACCAACACGTTCCCTCGATGTCGACTCCTCTCACGCGCACGCACCTTCTCTTCCCTCTCTACGGGCACTTTCTCTCTCGCACCCCATCGTTGGTGTCCTCTGCCATACACATCACCTCTCTATGATGAAGCAATCCACACTTAAATTACATCCGCCACAGAGGACCCCGTAACACACAAACACACACACACACACACGCACGCACGCACGCACCCCCCGACACACACACACACACACACAATAAGACTCCATCTCTCTCTCTCTCTCTCACACACACAAACACACACACACACGCACCCCCCCACACACACTTAGACTCCATCTCTCTCTCTGTCACACACACACACCCACACACAAAGTAAGACTCCATCTCTCTCTCCTCTCTCTCTCTCTCTCTCTCTCACACACACACACACACACACACACACTAAGACTCCATCCCACACACACATGCTCTAGGCGGAGCATTTGTTCCTACCACCCTTCATCCAACCTTACCCGTATGATAAACAATCACCTTTATTTACTTGCATAACATGGACAAATTCCACTTTACTTTAGTAGTCAGCAACTTATCATCTGTACCCTTATAAAAAACGAGTTGGCGATGATGGTGTGCCGGCCATCTTGTAATACGGACCGTATGATCTATATCAGACGGATAGAAAGCAAACTATGATAATTTTACAAAAGATACCCGCACCTCTCTCCACATCATTATCTCCCGCAACCTCATTGCTCAGCAATTAAAAAAGGAATAAGTCTCTGGAACAATCTAGCATGCATGGTGGCCGCTGCCTCCTACCGGCGCCGTCCATCCCCATGCCTCCGCCCATTCCGACCACCAGTCACCACCACGCTACACTCCTCCTCACCTTATCTCTCATTTTTCATTTTTTTGATGACATTCTCGAGGTACCAGTTTTCCGGTAAAATTCTTGAGATATCATTAGTTTTTCACATGGGATTACTCCTGCATGGGTCAATCACAACAGGTGTTTTGTAAAAAATGCATATTGATGTTCCGTGCAATGCACGAGAATCTTGCTTGTAATTATATAACGCAAATCACGAGCAGGAAGTGACATTTTTTTGACACAACCACGTTAACATGGCCACGTAAATCACTAGCTAAAGTAAATACCATTATACTTATATCCCGATGCAAAAGGTTGAGTACATGTCCGAAGAGTAGAGTCACACACATGCACTCTGTCTCGCAGAATCTCTCTCTCACACACACACAAGTTACGTGACGCCCACTTAAGCAGACACGAGTATGTTAAAATTTATGCACCCGCGGGTACATGTGATGCTGCGCATTTATTTAAGCCGGAAGGCGAACCCAAACAGTAGCTGCATTCATTCCCCTCCCGCCGCCTCTTCTCTGGTCGCCGTCGCCCAGTAGCCATTCGCCGGCCGAAGGTAACAACATACACCATACTCCCGCCGGAGCGGCACTTTAATATGGAAATTTTAGTGGTCATGCATGCATCTTTTTGTGCTAGCACTCCTATATAAGGGTTGAACGGTCGCTTCCCGCGGACATCCACGGGCAGTGGAAGAGGAAGGAGAATGGAAGCGGGCTGTGGAGTAACGTTTTTTACCACAATTTCTTAGGAAATTGAGTGCAATAATTGAGTAGTTTTGCAAACTACCAGTACTACACCTGAAACGGTTCAAAACATATACTCCCTTGCCAGCGCGCGCTTCCCGTGTGAAATGGTCAGCGTCGCCCTGGAGCGTCAGTGCCGCATTAATGCCCGGCTAGAGCGGAGGCGACCTCTCACTGGCTCCGGCTTTGAAGTGGCACGACGGCCGAGAGAGCGCCGCTTCCCGGTGCACGCGACTGCTCCGCGTCGAGACTGGCCATAGGCCCTTTTTGGATCCATGGGTTAGAGTTAGTTTGAGCTAGTTGGAGCTCAAATAGCCCTAAAGTATCCAAGCATGAGGGTTTAAATTGGAGCAAGTTGCACCGAACCCACCAAAAAAAACTACCCCACCCAAGAGTTGCTAACTGGAGATAGTTCTCATTGGGACCACTGAAAAATCACTTTTCTCTCTCCATGAAGTGCATTTATTGTCAATCTAACCCTGTCACCCAAACACCTCTTTGGCTACAGTTAGTTCAGGGTTAGTCATTGTCGGTGTTCTGGGAACGGGGGTCCCCAGACTTACCTGCCTGCGCCCTGTGGCGTGGCTCAAAGGAGGCCCAGCACAGCCCATCTTCATCAACACAAGCTGAAGACCCTCGCGAGGGGCCAAGCCTCGCGGGGCGGACGACAAGGAGCTTCCTCAGGCATGGCCTCGTCAGGCTGGCTCATGAGGAGGCGGAGAGTTCAAGGCGGGGTACCTCGCGAGGTGCCCATGACGCAAGCCGTGACGACCAAGGGCGCCAGTCGGGCGCCAGCCCGCGCAGTGTCTTCCTTTCCTCTTTGGTGCAAAGGGAGCAAGCGCAGGTGAGAGCATCAAGCAAAGGCGTCCATTTTGGTGCAACAAGACCAAGACCAGCCCAACGGCCGGAAGGAAGTCGTTGTGGAGCCCAAGCCGGCGTCACCACCAGAGCCTTTGACAGGCGAGGACCAACTTTAGTCAGGATAAGCGTACCCGCTGTTCCCCTTCAAAATGGCCAATTGTTGGCGCCCTTACTGCTCAATATTTGGGAAGAGGCCCAGGGCCTTTGCCTATAAATAGGACTAGCCACCCCCAGGGTAGAGGCATCTGGACCTGACCTAGCAATCGGGATCCTCACCAAGAAACCAGTAGATAGAGCGATTGAACTCCTCCCAGCAGTTCGTCGCACCAGCCAAGAACAGGCCCTCGTGAGGCTGTTCTGCCTTGTATTGTTCATCATCCGCCCAAGAGGCAATCCACCACACCACACACCGGAGTAGGGTATTACACCACAATGGTGGCCTGAACCAGTATAAATCTTGTCTCTCTTGTGCTGTTCAGTTTGGTAGTTTAGGTCCTAGCGATTCGGCGTGGAGCGAGCCGGTAGAAGGTTGAATCTCCGCGCGCACCCCAGTGTTCGAACCTCAAGGGTCTGCCGGAACCCCCAATCCGACATTTGGCTCTCCAGGTAGGGGTGCGCCAGAATTTGCCTTCCGTCGTCACGTTCTTCCCCGACCGTCGCATCCATGTCTAACGCTCGTCGGGCTCGCGCCGGGCGCCGAGCCTCCCTCGCTTCCCATGTCGCCCAGACGGCTCCCGTCGGCGGGCGCCCTCGTCATCCCCTACCACCTGCCGTCAACACCGCCTCCGGCACGGCGGGGAACGGGCGGCAAGCATCGTCCCAACATTCCCCTGTGACCTCTAGGGAGGAGCCGCGCAGCTTCTTCCTCACCCACCCCGTCGCGCCGGCTCCCTCGGTCGTCGTGGCCCACCTGGGCGGCTCGCAGGCGCCGCCCTCCAACCGCCACGTCAAGCCATTCGTCCACCAGGTCGGCGCCGCCTCCGCGAGGCCGGGGGCTCCCTCGGGCCGGACGAAGCCATCAGCCAGGCTAACCTTCGACTTTGAGGACCACCCCACCAAATCGGTCTGCTCGGGTATACTCCCCATGCTCTGCACGCCCACCATTTGCCAGGTGGCCGTCACCAAGACCCTCATCAACGGTGGCGCGGGCCTCAACGTGCTCTCAGTTGAGGCCTTCAGCCTCCTCTACATACCCCGGGAGCGACTGCAACCCAGCCGGCCTTTCTCGGGCTCGGAGGCGGGTCGTCCAGCTCCTTGGGACAGATCCGGCTTCCATTAACTTTTGGCACCTACGGCAATTTCCGCACAGAGCTGGTCGATTTCGACATCGCCCCCATCGGCCTCCCCTACAATGCCATCCTCGGCTATCCAGCATTGGCCAAATTCATGGTCGCGACTCACCCGCGGTGCAACCTCATGAAGATGCCCGGGAGCAACGGCGTCCTCACCATGCCCGGGGACACCGAAGGTGCGCTACGAGTACTCAAGCTCGCCCTCAAGACGGCGGCGGCGGCGCGGCCCGCCGACGCAGAAACCCCCAAGCCCAAGGGGGCTGCGCCGACCAAAAAGAAGCATTTGTTCACCCAAGACAAGGCAGAAACCAAGCAGGTACCTGTCGACGAGGACGGGTCCACTAACGCCACTTTCACCATAGGTGCCAACCTCGAGCCTGAGTAGGAGGAAGCCCTGGTCAAGTTCCTGCGTGCAAACAAGAAGGTGTTCGCCTGGGAGCCCGATCAGCTGGCAGGGATCCCACGGGGCGTGATCAAGCACCACCTCAACGTGTGTCCCAACGTGCGTCCCGTGAAGCAGAAGGCGAGGAGGCAGTCCACTAAAAAGCAGGCGTTCATCGTCCAAGAGACCCGCAAGCTAGAAGCTGCGAGGGTTATTCGCGAGGTCCGATACCCGGATTGGTTGGCCAACCACATGGTTGTGCCAAAGAAGGGAGGAAAGGAACGCATGTGTGTCGACTTCACCAACCTCAACAAAGCATGCCCGCAAGATCCGTTCCCGCTCCCTCGCATCGACTAGATCGTCGATTCCACCGCTGAGTGTGACCTGTTATGCTTTTTGGATGCCTTCTCCAGGTATCACTAGATCAAGATGGGGGTGGATGATGTGGAGAAGACGGCCTTCCTAACCCCATGTGGGGTGTACTGCTATACATGCATGCCATTCAGACTGCGCAACGTGGGGGCAACCTTTCAGGGGCTCATGCACATCACCTTGGGCCCGCAGCTCGGGAAGAATGTGGAGGCTTACGTCGACGACATCGTAGTGAAGTCTCGCGAGGCCAAGACCCTGATACAAGACCTGGAGGAAACCTACGCGAGCCTCAACGCGGTGAGCCTGCGACTCAACTCGGAGAAGTGTGTGTTTCGAGTCCCCTTGGGCAAGCTCTTGGGTTTCCTCGTGTCCCACCGGGGCATCGAGGCCAACCCGGAGAAGGTCAAGGCAGTTGAGGACATGAGCCCACCAAAGACCCTCAGGGAAATGCAGAAGCTCACGGGGCGCGTGATGGCGCTGAGGCGCTTCATCTCCCGATTGGGGGAGCGGGCGCTGCCTTTCTTCCAGCTGGTGAAGAAAAAGGGGTCCTTTGAATGGACCGAAGAGGCCGACAAGGCGTTCCAAGATCTCAAGAGAAACCTAACCAGCCCTCCAGTGATGGTGGCCCTGCGCCCTCAAGAGCCCTTGGTACTCTACCTCGCCGCCACTCCCTACTCCGCTAGCGCAGCCCTGGTGGCAGTTAGAGAGGAGCGTCGGGCCAAGACCACGGCAGCCACCCGAGCCAAGGCAAAGCTTGATCAAAAGGGACTCGTGGAAGTCACCACCATGACTGAGGAGGATCAGCCGTCGTAGCGCAGCGCACCAGGGGCAGGAGAGGCCTTTCCTCCAAGCTACCAGCTTCTGGAGGCTCCACGACCTCGGGAGGCACCACAGCCTCCATAGGACACCACCAGCACCGACGCCCCAAGCCTTGTCGAGCACCCGGTGTACTTCATCAGCACGGTGTTACGGGATGCGAGGGCACGGTACCCCATGCCGCAGAAGCTCCTCCTCGCGCTGCTGGTGGCTTCACGCAAGCTGCAGCACTACTTCCAGGGTCATCCGATCAAGGTTGTCTCGGCACACCCCTTAGAAAGGGTGCTCAGGAGCCCTAACTCAGCCGGAAGGGTCGCCGAGTGGAACATTGAACTGCAAGCATTCCAGCTCGAATTCAGCACGACCAGAGTCATCAAGGGGGCCGCGCTGGCAGACTTCGTGGCCAAATGGACAGAGGCACCGGGCCTCAAGGCCGGCGAGGATCGATCCCTTTCCCCAGGAAGCGAGGCTCCAGAAGGCTGGGTCATGTGCTTCGACGGAGCATTCTCCAGGCAGGGCGCTGGGGCTGGGGCGGTGCTCATATCTCCCACTCAGGACAAGCTCTACTACGCCGTGCAGCTCTATTTTCAGCATGGCGAGAAGGTCTCCAACAATATAGCAGAGTACGAGGGATTGATAGCGGGCCTGAAGGCCGCCGCTGCCCTGGGAGTGAAGCGTCTTACTATCAAGGGCGATTCGCAACTCCTTGTCAATTTCTCCAACAAGGTAAACGATCCAAGAGATGAGCACATGGAGGCCTACCTTGCGGAGGTCCGCAGGATGGAGAAGCAGTTCTGGGGTTTGGAGCTACAGCATGTGCCCCGCGGCACTAATCAAGAGGCCGACGACATCGCCAAACGAGCCTCCAGGCGGTTGCCCCAGGAGCCGGGCGTCTTTGAGGAACGACTCTTCAAGCCTTCAGCCCTACCACCATTGTCGAGCACAGCACAGCCTCGGGTGGAGCTTCCTCAGCCACCTGCCTCGGGAGCCCCAGCCTGTGGCCCGGCCTCAGGAGCACGCCTGCTCCTGACGATGGAGCCTCAGGAGGGGTGCTGGATCACAGAGCTCAGGATCTACTTAACGCAAGGGACCTTGCCGGAGAAGGAGGAGGAGGCAGAGTGTGTGGCGCGGCAAGCTACAGCGTACCGCATCATGGATGGAGAGCTCTACCAGAAACGACCGAATGATGTGTCCCTGTGTTGCATCACCAGGGAACAAGGGAAGGAACTGCTGGCAGATATACACGATGGAGACTGTGGGCATCATTCGTCGTCACGGACCCTCGTTGGCAAGGCATTCCGCAGCGGTTTCTATTGGCCCATCGCGCTCAATGACGCTGTCGAACTTGTGAAGGCTTGTGAGGCCTGCCAATTCCATGCCAAGCAGATCCATCACCCGGTAGGAGGTCTGCAAACCATACCCCTCACATGGCCATTCGCGGTCTGGGGGCTGGATATCCTGGGCCCTTTTCCTCGGGCGCCAGTGGGCTATCGCTACCTCTACGTCGCCGTGGACAAGTTCACCAAGTGGGCCGAAGTCGAGGCCGTCCGCACCATCCCTGCTGGTTCTGCGGTCAAGTTCATCAAGGGCATCGTGAGCCGGTTCGGAGTGCCTAACCGCATCATCACTGACAACGGTTTGCAGTTCACCAGTAACCTTTTCAAAACATATTGTGCTAACCGTGGAACGCAGATATGCTACGCTTCGGTGGCGCACCCCCGAAGCAACGGCCAAGCCGAGTGGGCCAACACAGAAGTCCTGAGGGGCCTCAAGACCAGGACATTCAATAAGAAACTGGAGGCCTGCGGCAGAGGCTGGTATGACGAGCTTCAGTCCGTGCTGTGGTCCATCCGCACAACCGCGACCAAGCCGACTGGGGAGACCCCCTTCTTCCTGGTCTACGGAGCCGAAGCGGTCCTCCCTCACGAGGTCAAGCGTCCATCCGCGCGGGTCCTGGCGTTTGATGAGACGCTACAGGATGCCATGCGGGGGACGGACCTAATGCTGGGGGAGGAGCTTCGTCGAGAAGCTACACTGCGAGCAGCAAGGTACCAGCAGGCACTCCGGTGATACCACTGCTGCAACATCCGCCCCAGAACTCTCGAGGTAGGGGACCTCGTGCTCAGGCGGGTCCTCTCCAGGGAGGGACTGCATAAGCTCTCTCCTATGTGGGAGGGCCCGTTCAAGGTTGTTCATGTTTCCAGGCTTGGCTCCGTGCACTTGGAAACTCAGGAGGGAGTACCTGTATAGAACGCGTGGAACATCTAGCACCTCCGGAGGTTTTACCCCTAAAAAGGCCCAGAGCCTGTGAAGCTCATCTTTTTGGAAAAGGCCCAGAGCCTGTGAAGAAGGCAAATGCCTGTGAAGCTCATCTTTTTGGAAAAGGCCCAGAGCCTGTGAAGAAGGCAAATGCCTGTGAAGCTCATCTTTTTGGAAAAGGCCCAGAGCCTGTGAAGAAGGCAAATGCCTGTGAAGCTCATCTTTTTGGAAAAGGCCCAGAGTCTGTGAAGAAGGCAAATGCCTGTGAAGCTCATCTTTTGGGAAAAGGCCCGGAGCCCGTGAAGAAGGCGAATGCATGTGAAGCTGTCGCGTTTTGGAAAGGGCCCGGAGCCTGTGAAGAGGGCCA
The DNA here is from genome assembly GCA_963921465.1 of Triticum timopheevii. Taxonomy (NCBI): domain Eukaryota; kingdom Viridiplantae; phylum Streptophyta; class Magnoliopsida; order Poales; family Poaceae; genus Triticum; species Triticum timopheevii. Next base: position 212,362,842 of record OY997266.1, on the reverse strand, counting down.
ATGCCCGTGAAGCTTGCTTCCACGAAGAAAGGCCCGGAGCCTGCGAAGAAGGCCAACGCCTGTGAAGCTCGCCGCCCGTGACACTCTCACATAATAATGAGTTGGGGCTGTACACGCCCCGGAGTCTTAGGGGTGCCGGCCTCAGGCCCTGGGGCTCCCTCCCACGCCCAGCGGCAGCACTTAGCTCTGCGCTGGTGAGAAGACGTCGAAGACTAGACTAGGTGCCGAACGCGGATTTTTCATTTGCTTTCCGCAGTTGGCTAGTTCATTCCCATTTGGAGTTTTTATCGAAACTGTTGCCGCCTTTTGACCCATGGTTCTTCGACTTTTTCGCTCTCCTGCATCGATTTCTCTTGCATGGGGGATCGCGAGGCGGAAGCCCCGAGAGCCCTCACGAGCGTTCCTGCCCCTATCGCTCAAGTTTTCACGGCCCGGGTCCACTACCTGAGCACCCCTCCGGACCATGCCTCACGGCCACCGCGACGCGAATACAGGGCCTGGGTCGGTCGCCCCCGCGGCTGAAGCTAGGGATTACTTGCGAATGGGCATACAACAGAAAGGAACAATATCGGGATAACAAAAACAGTACGATGATTGACGACGTTAACCCAAACGCACCCCCACGGGGCCACACTTTGCTGTCTTTTTGCGCAGGAGAGAGGAAAGGAAAGAACAAAAGCAGGCGAAGCACGTCCTGCGCCGGCCCTCTTGGAAGACTCGAGCCGCCTCCGGAGCTCAGGCGGACTCCCTCTCGCACTTCACCGGGGCGCGACGGCGAGCAGACCCGCTGCCACCCTCCAAGCAGGCGCGGCGGCGTGGAGGCTGGCCGCGGCCGCTGCTAGAAGGATCGCTGCCCGAAGAAGAGCTGGTGAAGCTTGAGGAGTCACCAGCGTCGCCAACCGCCCGCGCGCTGCCCTCTCCGTCCTCGCCGGGGCTGAGTCCCCGGCCGCGGTCGTCGTCTTCAGGGCAGCACCCCGCGCGGCGACCATCTTCCCCAAACACCCTCACGTAGAGGGTGGCGTCGCCGTCAAACTTGAAGTGCAGAGAGCACCGACGGCGGAGACCACACGCGCGAGCAAACGTCTGCCAGTCACGGGCCAGGGCCAGGTTCCCTGCGGCGGAGACCTCCAACGAAGCCCACGAGGCCCGGCTGCAGCAGCCATCCGCCTGGAGCCAGAGGCCACCCAAGGCGCCATCTGGGAGCTCACCCAGGAGGAAGTGAGGGAGCTGAAGCCGGGCACCGGTCGGCTCCACCGTCCACACAATGAACTCCGGCAGCACCTCCGCAGTACGGAGGCGCGGCCTCGAGGGTCGCACGGCCGGAGCACGCCCGCCGACCATGGCTGGCCGCTCATCGCCGCGCAGAGAACCACCTTCGCGACCGCGGGGGACCGCCATGGAGGCCACAGGATGCTTGCGAGGGTAACCTCGACCGCGCTTGGGCGGGGGAGAGGAAGACTCGACCTGGCGGGCCTTTCCTTTCTCTGCGGCCGAAAACTTCCTTGGTGGAGCCATGGAGAAGAAGGAGAAGCAAGAGGGGATAGGCTGGAAGGGCGCATGCCGTTCCGTACTTATAGCCGGCGAAGGCCAACCGTCGACCCCCACGATCGCATGTAATCATGACCTGCTTTGCATGCAGGGACTTGTCAAAACCGTGCGGTTACCAAGGCGTCATGGGGAAGCGGAGTCGCCCCCGACCAATCGACCGCCACGCGGCGCCCAAGGCCGCAGGCTGTTAGGGCCCGCGACGCTTCGCACTTGCCCTTTCGCCTCTCTGCTCGGCCAAGTTCGGGCGCGCCGTGGGCCCGGGGACTACTGTCGGCGTTCTGGGAACAGGGGTCCCCAGACTTTCCTGCCTGCGGCCTGCGGCGTGGCTCAAAGGAGGCCCAGCACAGCCCATCTTCATCAACACAAGCTCAAGACCCTCGCGAGGGGCCAAGCCTTGCGGGGCGGACGACAAGGAGCTTCCTCAGGCACGGCCTCGTCAGGCTGGCTCATGAGGAGGCGGAGAGTTCAAGGCGGAGTACCTCGCGAGGTGCCCATGACGCAAGCCGTGACGACCAAGGGCGCCAGTCGGGCGCCAGCCCGCGTAGTGTCCTCCTTTCCTCTTTGGTGCAAAGGGAGCAAGCGCAGGCGAGAGCATCAAGCAAAGGCATCCATTTTGGTGCAACAAGACCAAGACCAGTCCAACGGCCGGAAGGAAGTCGTTGTGGAGCCCAAGCCGGCGTCACCACCAGAGCCTTCGACAGGCGAGGACCAACTTTAGTCAGGATAAGCGTACCCGCTGTTCCCCTTCAAAATGGCCAATTGTTGGCGCCCTTCCCGCTTAATATTTGGGAAGAGGCCCAGGGGCTTTGCCTATAAATAGGACTAGCCACCCCCAGGGTAGAGGCATCTGGACCTGACCTAGCAATCGGGATCCTCACCATGAAACCAGTAGATAGAGAGATTGAACTCCTCCCAGCAGTTCGTCGCACCAGCCAAGAACAGGCCCTCGTGAGGCTGTTCTGGCCTTTATTGTTCATCATCCGCCCAAGAGGCAATCCACCACACCACACACTGGAGTAGGGTATTACACAACAATGGTGGCCAGAACCAGTATAAATCTTGTGTCTCTTGTGCTGTTCAGTTTGGTAGTGTAGGTCCTAGCGATTCGGCGAGGAGCGAGCCGGTAGAGGGTTGAATCTCCGCGCGCACCCCAGTGTTCGAACCTCAAGGGTCTGCCGGAACCTGAAATCCGACAGTCATGAGTTAGTCTAACCTCTAGCTAAGTTAGAGTATCAAACAGGAGCAGTATAGGACATGCAAGTTGCTCAAAGCATACAGGCAAATTCGTATGTGAAAGGATTTTTTTCTTTTTGAAAACGAAACGTGAAAGGAATTTTTTTTTAGAATGCTCTTGGCATGTTGTTTACATGTGATAGTTAACCAACCTCAATAGATGGCAGAAATGCCAGCCCGCCGCACTTTGATAGAGACGAGGAGGGTGAAGCGATACAGGCTGCTGGATTACTAGAGATAGGTGTCGCACGGAAGCCAAAAAATATGGTGATAGCGTGGGTTAGCCATGTACTAGTATGATGTAACTACACTGGGCTGCCGTGTTTCGTCCTCTTCCAGTCCACTGTGGAGATGATTGGTTAATTTTATATCGCTGAATAATATTAAATATTATGAGTGTAGACGCTCCACCACGAGGTTCCTTGCTCCTTCTCGGTCGTCCGGAATCTATGTTCTTCCACTCTATTTTTTACGTGAGCTTTGGTCATCCTTTTGCCAACACGCGAGACATCTAGCATCGAGGTGCACTTGTTATGCAAGGATCGTTCCATCTATATGAAGAACACGTGGGACTGGAACTACGAGACGGACATGTACCTAGGAGTGGACGTACGAACCTAAGTAATGTAGCGCAGTAAGTGAAGTAGAAAGGAACAAATGGTATGAACATGCATGGCATATAGGATGTGTTTGGTTGCGTTCTCGTCTCAGCATAGTTGTTCCCTCTTCATGCATGCTCAACTCAACACCCCTCTTCATGCATGCTCTCTTCATGCATGCTTCTAGTGTATTTGTGCTAAACTAGTGTGGAGTCAGGCACCCTCCATACACTCTACCAAACACCCAAAAGTAGGTCGAGAAGGGAAATCTTGGGCGGCATTTGTCTCTTACTACGTACTACCACTAAATGTTGTACGTGCAATGCACGGTGATGTTATGGAGTACGTGCCTAAGTTCTCTACTACTACTATATTAGTTGGAGGCACATATTAACTTTTATATTTGTTTACGTGTATGCCCCGAGACCTTCCAACTAGACGTGTCTTTCTCTCCAAGTCGCACTTTGTATCGTTCATACCACTAATTAGTACTACGTGTGGTCTCCGACCCAGAAGTGGAAGAAGTGGAGACGCTCTACCATGCTGTTTTTTTTACGCTGGTCTCTACCACGCTGTTCATGTCCCACTCCTTTCGCTGACGTGCGGGACATCCAGCACGTGCCGTGTTTGGCACCCTTCGTCGTAAGAGTTGAAACACTAGCATTCATCAGAAATAAAAAATAATTATAAATCGGCAGTGATACTATTTTTTTGCGAACCAATCAACAATGATACTATACCACGCGGTTTCCTTGCTCCTCTATATCGGAAAGAATACTTCCGTTCGCCAACATGTGGGACATCGACCATCCTGGTCCACTTGCCATGCACGCAGAACTCCAAGGGAGAGTCACCCAAGTCGTCATGCCGCAGTTATAATGAATAATGAGCCGTCAAATCATAGGCCCACTTCCCACTTTGCAGTTGCTCGGACGAAGGAACCATCATGCCTTCGTTGAATTCCGATTCTTGAAGAAAACTACCGTACCAGCAGTACTGCTAGCTACAGTATTTACTCCAACAGAGGCCTCCTTTCGTTCATAGGATAGGAATATGAAAATCATAGGAAGTGAGATGACATGCATCTCAATTCCTGTAGAGAAAGAGATGCCATTTGATGCTCAGGATAGGAATTTTTTCATTTAGTCTAGGCTAATGTACTGGTAATTTGCTCTAAAAACTACAGTAGTAATTAGTAGTACTGGTACATGCTCGTACTCAGACACAGACACACACACTAACTACTAGTACTACTACTTCTCACATGATGGCCAGACGCCGTCGTTCTCCTTCCCGGCTTTGTCGGCGACACCCCACCGTGCTTGGATCTCCGCCGACCTCTCCGCAGCAGCACATGCGTCCTTTTCTTTCTTGCGGCGGCGGGCCTCCCTTTTCTTGAGTGCTTTCTGACTTTTCCGCTCCCTCTGTGCGGCTTTGGCCGCCTCTTGCTCTACCGCCCATTCGGCCTTGGCATATTCAAATTCCTCCCACATAGTTGTGAGGTCACGAGCGGCGATGAACTTACGGAGGGATGCCATCGCTTCCCTACCATTCTGTGTGCGGTCGTGGGAGGCGAGGAACTCGGCGCGGCGGGATGCCATCGCTGCCTTACCGGTTAGTGTGCGATGCGGTGGCTTGAACGACGCTTGGTGAGAGCTCTAGGGTGGAGTGGCCGGACAACCATATAGTGCATTGGTTTGTCAAGAGCTCAAGGACAGAAGACGAAGCAAATTAGGATTCCCCTTCAATCCTGGTCATTTATTACCAAGTAAAATGCATTGGCGGTCATCGAACTTGTCTTGATATCTCACCTTGATCCTTGTTTACGAGATATGGTTATTATACGGTCACTAGCTCAGCTTATAGCTCCGTATTTGTATGGTTGACCAGTTAAACAGTCCGCATGCGCCTCATCAGCTTGTGTTCTTTATCTATCTATGAGGGCCTACATATGAATGGAGAAAGAAATACTGTAAAAACCAAAATTATGCGTATGTGGGGAATCAAACCATGGACTTGTCGCTGCAACGCACCCTCATCAGCCAAATGAAAATGAAATACTTCGCGTCAAACACTCACGCTCACGCTGTCAAAGCATGCTAATGCATGCACGTCGCCCTCTAAATCAAAGTCCTGCTCATGGCGCAACACAAATGGCGAGCCCATCACCTGCGCGCCCCGGCGGTGCCTACCATTACTGTTTAGACGTTTTAAGGAGACCTACGCGAACGCCGAGCATGTATTCAGCTGGCTCAACACCAACGGTCATACTTGGACCGCCTTGCTCATGTATATCGTCCATCACAATGACAATCTATAAAATAGCCTAAGCTAGAGAGGGTACTATGGTAGTATGGTACAGAGTATGTACTATCGTGAGCGACCAATCTTAGTGCCACTGCACACCGAAACCCCTTCCATCGCTAGCGCGCACTTCCCGCCTAAAACGGTCACCGTCTCTCCAGAATGTCAATGCTGCATTCACCGGACTTAACTGCAGGTGTAGTTGGTGTGTCACTGACATGCGGGCCAGACGCCCGCTCGGCCCACAGGTCAGTAACCTAAACACATCTGCAGTTAAGTCACTGAAGCAGCGTCCACATTCACGCCCGACAAACTAACTCGGCGCCAGTTGTCCATCGTCTACTGTGGCTCATTGCCATTCGCCCGCTATATTAACTTGAGCCCCAGCTCCCAGCCATAGCCAAAGACCCACACTTATTCTCCTCCGGTCCCTTCCTTCTGTCGGCACCACTTCAACCATGGCCTCCTGGCGCTCCGAAGCTCTCTTGGACGTACTGTCGCAGGAGCAGACGAGGGACATCGGCGGCTCTGCTCTGGGCGCGCTCCAAAGCTCTCTTCGACGTACTGTCGCAGGAGCAAACGAAGGAGATCGCCGGCACCCCCCCGGCCGCCCTCCGCCGCCACGACCATGAAGCCGGCGCGCGTGCGCGGGTGCAGCCTGCAGCGAGGAAGAGTAGTACATGGTAGGTCGCCGCCGCTCTGGTCCCGGAAGGCCACCGCTACTCCACTCAGTCGACGCCAAGCTTCATGGGGTAAACATCGGCGGCCGATTAGCCACTTGACAGCGACGTGGAGGTGGAAATCTTCAGAACCTTGTGCTCCAAAGGAGGAGGTTATCGAGGCAGATGAGGAGGAGGAGAAGGCAATGCCCGGCTTTCTCGGATTCAGGGCCGGACATGGTGGTCGGGCGCCGGCGATCGTTTAGATTAGGTTTACGGTAGGTTTAGTACGGTTTGTTCGAAATATGTAATGAATTTCGTCCAGTTTGTAGGAAAAGTTTTCGAAATGTAATGAATTTCATCTGGTTAATTTCATCCGGTTAATTTGAAATTTTCTTTGTTTGCATGAATTTCGTCTGGTTAGTTCATATAGTTGTCGAAAGGTATGCAGGCTGCATCAGATGGCATCCATCAGTGTCCTCGGACAGATGCCGGTGTAAATTTGTGGGCCAGCACTGGAGATGCCCTAACTATCATGCTATAATCGCTCACAATCCTCCATTATTTGGCAGGGAACAATTATCCCTCGATCAAAATTAGATTCGCGGTGTTTCGCACTCCTCCCGCGTAAGAGTGTAAACTCTTGATTACATAAAAATGGAGCAAGTGGACGGCACTGTAGCATGTCATATCACTCGAACTAGCCCGCCTAACGAGCGGGAAAGCACCGCCCTCGTCATTTGGTTCTGGATTTCTATCGATCGATCAAGCAAAAATGTTACACTTTGCAAGTTCTAAAGGAAAAGGCGGCACACTTACGACTCATACGCGTCGCAACACCGACAGTCCGTCTCGCACGCCACTCACCACAGGGGACACGAGTTGTCTTACAATTTCACTAACATGTGGGACCGTATAATTGAATAAACCGTCCATTGCCGAAATCTAATCGCTCGGCAGGCGTCGGCTGAGAAGAGAGAAACGGGGGAGGGAGAAGAGATCGCCCGCCCGCCGCGCACAGACTCCAAGAAATATATGGTGATAATGTGAGGTGGGCCATGCTAGAGTCCAGATCACTTCCGGAGCCCGCTCTCACCGCCCTGGCCCCTCAAGACGCTAGCTGCCCGCTGCATGCATAGCAAGTAGTCCCCGCTTATGTGGAGGAGAGAGAGGCATTGACAAAGTCAAGGAGTAATAGTGGAGACAATAGCTTTCATCAAAAATAAACAATGAATACTCGTTGCTCGTCCTCTATATTGGAAAGAATACTTTCATTCGCCGACATGTGCGACGTCGACCATCCTGGTCCACCTGCCATGCACAAAATTATCCTGGTCTACCTCGGTCGTATCGCAGGCCCAACCTTTCCCACTATAAGTTGTTCGGACGAAGGAACCATCATGACTTTGTTGAATTCCGCTTCTTTCAGAAAACTTACTGTACCCGCAATACTGCTACCACACGCGAAGACTGGACGACACTGTACCATGTCATATCACTGAAACCCACTAGGCCAAACTAGCCTGCCTAGGTCATCTATTTTGGAACGGAGGGAGTACGTCTCTACACTGCTATGATTTTGTGTTGCACGTTCTCTGTACTTTTGCTACTATTTTCCTACTCTATGAACCAAATGAGGCCTGAATATATGTTGACTATTGTCTGATCGATCACTAAGCCTACAATTTTAGGAGCTAGGGCTATTGGTCGATCGACGAGGGATAAGTATAAGCGTACCATGAGCTCATCAGCCCCAACGTTTCTCTTCGGTGAGTGTTTTGCAAGTACTATAGCTCGCACAGTAGCTAGCCTACTAACACCAAGAATCATCAAACAAGCCTGCTGATATGATAAACAGTTCAAGCTTACATCTAAGCATGCCATATATTACATCAAAAGCTGGTGAGGATACTTATGTTTCCATAACTCGGAGAGGGTTCGCATGATTCATCGCATGATTCACTATCAAACAAAAGTAGCAAGATCCGCCCACACAAGACAGTGCACTAGCCCTAAGATGGTTTGATAGCACACATCATTCTGGTAATTAAACACAGGGCAATGCAAACTACCCTGAAGGATTAGCGCGACCAACTATTTCATGTCATCGATCTCTCGGGCAATGACCACAGCATGGACAGCGGCATGAGAATCGATTTGTAGGGCGATGTCCACAAGACTGACCGCTACATCGGAATCGATCTCCGGGGCGATGCGAGCAGGACGGGCCACGACATCGGAATCATCAAGGACAACCACCGGCACCTGCACAACCCTAACATATTAGCAAGCACATTGCAAATAATCAAAAACCACAACTATGGTAATAAGCCATTATTTTTTACCTTGTGCAGCTCACCGGGGGATCTCGTCCCTCCGGGGGCCATCTCCTCGTCCTCGACGGGGGCCATCATCTTGCCAGGGGAATACTGCTTCCCAACGGCGACTATCTCCTCAAACTCGGTCTTGAGCCTCACATAGGTGGCAATCAGAGTTCCTGGGGTAGGCACGATGGGGTCCTTGCTGTTCTTCCAACTTTCTTTGAGGATTTCATCCGCCAACGTCCTCAACTCTTTGGCTAGTACTTGTTTCTTGGAGTTCTTTGTCTCCATGGGTAGGCCCGCCTGTCGGTGTCAAAATCGGAGGATCTCGGGTAGGGGGTCCCGATCTGTGCGTCTTAGGCTGATGGTAACAGGAAGCAAGGGACACAATGTTTACCTAGGTTCGGGCCCTCTCGATGGAGGTATAACCCTATTTACTGCTTGATTAATATTGACGATATGAGTAGTACAAGAGTAGATCTACCACGAGATCGTAGAGGCTAAACCCTAAGAGCTAGCCTATGATGATTATGATTGTAGTTGTGATCGGCCTTCTAAGGACCAACCTCTCCGGTTTATATAGACACCGGAGAGGGCTAGGGTTTACACGGATTAGGTTACAAGGAAGGAAATATAATATCCAGATTGCCAAGCTTGTCTTCCACGCAAAGGAGAGTCCCATCCGGACACGGGACGAAGTCTTGAGTCTTGTATCTTCACGCTTCAATAGTCCGGACGATGTATATAGTCCGGCTGTCCGGATACCCCCTAATCCAGGACTCCCTCGGTAGCCCCTGAACCAGGCTTCAATGACGATGAGTCCGGCGTGCAGTCTTGTCTTCGGCATTGCAAGGCGGGTTCCATCTCCGAATACTCCAAAGTAATTATCGAACACTTAGACCATGTCCGGATCTGTGAGATGATTCACACATACCATAGTAGGGGACATAGTATAAATCTGATCTGCTGGCAATCTTCGTATGTCATGCCCTTGCATCGTGGCCCGGTCCAACATGAACCGGCGTTTCTTGCCCCACCTCGACTCGCGTTGCGAGGCGGTTTCATTGGCACGTCCTGCCAAAGTAGAGATCGTGTTCCTTTTATTATGGGATCTTCCATCAATATGGGCGTGTATAACCCCACGACGACCGTTGGTATGACTCCGTGTGTTTTTAGATAAGCCTCAAGCGGTCACACTGAGGACTCTTGATATTCACCCCCTTTATAAAGGGGCCGAGGCCTATGCCTCTTTTCCACCTCCCTCGCGCCTTCTCGCACCTCGAGTTCTAACACCTGAGGCCTAACTCCCACACCCCAGATCCTCCAATATGTCTGGATCCAACCCTCAAGGCCGATGGGTGGCCTCCTCGATCCAAGAGGAGGACATTACAAAGCTTAGGGAGGTCGGATATCTGACCGCCGACATCCAGCACAGGCTTCCTGCTCCAGGGAAGGTCATCCCTACACCAGAGTCCAATGAGAGCGTCGTGTTTGTTCCTCACTTCCTCTATGGCTTGGGCCTCACTCTCGATCCCTTTGTGAGGGGGTTCATGTTCTATTAAGGGTTGTATTTTCATGATCAAGCTCCAGACGCTATCCTCCATATCTCGTCATTCATGATTGTGTGCGAGGCTTTTCTCCACATCACTCCACACTTCAGCTTATGGATCAAGACCTTTAATGTGAAGCCGAAGATGATTGAGGGGCGACATATGGAGTGCGGAGGTGCCATAATAAGCAGAAACGCCGATGCCCTATGGCCAGAGGGTTCTTTCCCAGAAGTATCCGATGTATGGCAACGGAGGTGGTTTTATGCCACGGCTCCCAGAGGCACAAAGTGGGTGGCCGCCCCCGAGTTCCGCTCGAGCCCTCCGTCACAACTAGCGTCTTGGATCGACGTAGGACGAAATTGGGGGCCCGCTGGCGATGTACCAGTACTACAGAGCCACATCCGGGAGCTCCTTGAGAGGGACATTAACCTTGCCAGCATAATGCAAGTGATGTTAATCCGACGGATGTTGTCGTGCCAACGCCGGCCTCTCCGGATATGGGAGTTCAATCCAGAGGGTCCGCGGAGTGTTAAGCACTTTTTCGGCCTGAAGCTCGAAGGGATGTGCAAATTATTCTTCGGACCAAAAGTAGAGTGTCCGGACACCATCGAGGATGCGGGCTTCAGCTGCAATCGCCTAGATACCCAAGTTATAACCTTGATACTGGACACCTTGTTTTATGTTTGTCATAGTTGTTATTCTGAAAATCATCCGTGGCCATGAATGGCTCAACAAGGCAGAGAGAATTAGGTGTCCGGCGCCACTTCCCGAAGGCTCGCCTGGTCCCACCATGGCCAAGATGCTTGACCGGGTACTCAGCAAAATGTCCTCAAGGAAAGACAAGGGGACGAACGAAGAAACCGAACTTCACACACTGCACATATGAATTGAGGGAATTGTTACCTCCCCTGAGGAGGATAGTCGGGAAGGGGGGGCTAAAGCCTCCTCCCCGCGCGGGAAGAAAAGGGCCGCCTCCAAAGACTTGGAGACGGAGATGCCCAAACCAGGGAAAAAAGTATCACTAGGGGGCTCTGCGCTGATGGGCACCCTCACCGCGTCATGCGTTCCAACAAGCCAGCCCTCCACTGAGCTGTAAGTTAATCGTTAATTTGAATGTACTATGTTTCTCCGAGACCAATAACCAGGATTCGTTTTTTGCAGTCGGGCTAGCAGCTCTTCTCAATAGAGTTCGTCTTTGGGGGATCTTCCTCCGGAGATGATGGAGAGCGAGACCCCACCCACCTCTCCGCGTCATGAAGCAGGAGACACCGAGGTGTCGTCACGGAGGAGTCCGGATCTGCCAAAGCTGGTGGCTAATACGGCCGTCCTGAGCCCGGAGCATTTGGCTCCCACGGGGGGTGATGAGAAGGGTCCGGCATAGTTCGATGTCTGGTCGGACATACTGACAGGCCTTCTAGAGCGAGCTGCGCTCTCGGAGGAGCACCGTTCATTAATGAGCGTGGTGCTCAAGAAGATTTCATCCGCCACAAGCGGTTTGAATGAAGCGTTTACAAGCCTGCTCAAAGGCTTTGAGGTATGTAGTGAAGAATACGCTATTGTTTTGGCTGTGAGGCACGCGCTAGGTGTGCTCCATATGGATAGTAGCCCCTGAGACTCTGGTTGCCCGCCCTAGTAATGATTGCGCTGTATATATGCGCAGGTATCTAAGTGTCCGGCCGCCGACCAGTCCGTTGAAGTTGCCGAGCTAAGAAGGCAGATCGGATCAATTGATGCTGATATCACGCTGGTGAACAAGCGGCTGGACGAGTCACAAGGTATGTGCTCTACTTTCCTTATTATGTTGCATAGGAAAATATGAGAGCGGCATAATATTAATACAATATGTTCGGACTGCAGACGGTGCTGCTGCCGTGGAGGCCCTGAGGGTGGAACTTGCCCAGGCTAAGGAACAAGCTTGGGTTAGCAATGCGGCTGCCCTAAAGGCGGCCGAAGAATTGAGAGCCGAACAGGCTGCTCATCGCCGAAGCAAGGAAAAGATAGCCGAAATGGCTGTGGAGTTGAAAAATGCCGCCGACCGGTATGAACTCCTTGAAAAGGAGAATAAGGCTAGTTCGGCTGACCTGAATAAGGCACTTAATGCCACCAAGGAGATGCGGACCGAGGTCAGGGGTGTGCGGGAGGAGCTTCAACAGGCCGGTAAGATCGCGGTTGAAGGCTCCTACTTACTGCGGACGAAGTTTTTGGATTCAAAGTATGCTCCCCTAGATGGACACTGGAGTCCTACAGATGCGTATGCGGACTTGGCGAAGAGTACAACTGATGCAGCCAAGTTTTTCGAGGATCAAGGTGATAAAGAAGTGGAGAAGCTTTTCTGGTTGCAATTCAATGCTCCCGCACGCCCGCTGCCGTTAAGTGAGAAGATGGCTGCTGTGGCGGAACTTCACAGGTTGTCCGGGTTTGCAATCACTACAAAAAAAAGACACATCCGTGGCATTTTGGGCCGAACGGATTTTTTTTGTCATACATATGACACTTCTATGATGATAATTGTGACAAAACCCGGTATCATCATAGATGTGGTGGGCTCCTACTTCTATGACAAAAAATCATGACAGAAAATGGGCTTTTCGTCCTGGGCTGGCCGGAGATGCAGCTGCATGACATTCTTTGGGCCGTCCATGACGGAAAAAACCATGGTAGAATCGAGGGGGAGGAAAATTTCAGGGAGTTGCCGGTTACGGTGGGAGACCGATGCGCGAGGCGTTGGCTCTAACTGAACCCGAGCAAGGCATTTGTCTCTAACTGAACGCGAGCGATTGCACTGCAGGATACGCGTTACTGAACCGAAGCGATCGATCGATGGCTGTTAACTGAACCCGATGGAGCGATTCCTTCGATACTGCTGCTAACTGAAGCCGATCGATGCTGCCTCTGGGATGAACAGTGAGCCGTTGCGGGGGGGGGGGGGGGGGTTGGATGAACAGTGAGCGATGGCGTTGCCTCTGGATGAACAGGAACCCATGGTGTGGAGGGCTGGATGAATAGTAGATGGTGGAGGGGTGGCCGTGGAGGGGTGGTTGAACAGGACCCCGTGGTGTGGAGGGCTGGATGAACAGTAGACGGTGGAGGGCTGCCCGTGGAGGGGTGGTTGAACAGTAGCCGGTGGAATAGCGCGCAGTGGAGGCTGGATGAACAGGAGCCCGTGGAGGCTGGAGGAGGTCGATGGTAGACTGTGGAGGCTGGAGGAGGTCGACGGTGGAGATGAACAATATCCCATTGAGTCCCGTTTTGCGGTACGCCACACCCCTCCCCCCCCCCCCCCTGTTTCGATCGTAGCGCTCCAACACAAGTCCGTTTCGTCCGTTTTGCGGTACGCCACACCCCTCCCGATCAACATGACCCCCGTTTCAACCGTAGGAAGTCCGTTTCGTCCGTTTTGCGGTACGCCAGGCCCCTCCCGATCAACAGGACTCCCGTTTCGACCGTAGGAGGTCTGTTTCCTCTGTTTTGCGGTACGCCAGGCCCCTCCCGATCAACAGGACCCTGTTTCGAACGTGGCCGGTCGAACACAAGGCCGTTTCCTCCGTTGTGCGGTACGCCAGGCCTCGTTTCCATCGCCTGTTCCGTCCAAGCCCTCCCGATGAACACGACCACGCATTCCATTCCGACCCAGCCGGTTGGCTACCCATGAACACGACGACGATGTTGTTTCTCCATTCCGACCCAGCCATGTACGTATGCGCGAGTAGGCGTTTGAGACCCTGCCCGTATGTACGTACGTGGCCGTATGGCTATCTTTTAGAGTTGCGTGGGTTGAAGGTACTGCCGCCATCGGATCTGGATGACGGGGAGTCTTTGTGGATTGGCCCGGGGGCGGCGCAACCACAGCAGTGCGGTGGGGCGGGGAGTGGGGTTTTGGACGGGGCCACGGACGACGGAGGCAGGCTGCTCTGCCGTTGGTCGCTGGCTCTTCGGGGAAGATTCCGAATAGTGTCAGCCGGGAGGCACAAGACGGCCATCAAGACATCCGGCATAGATCGGACAGTACCAAAATAAAATAAAATCGTGTGACCCCAATTTAGTCTTCAGTCAACAGACATGTGACCACTCGTACCTTGCTATTGATCTCTTAGTGTATTTCTTCGGATCAAAGAGATATGTCGTTCTTAACTTTATGCGTTATCTGCATCTTCGGACACACCGTCTTCCGACTCACTGCAGCTGCTCCAACAAGGGAAGCATACACCAGAAGGGAGCTACAGTCCCCACTAAACAGTTCCTTGCATCGAATGCGCGCGCCCGACATGGATAGCCACAACAACTGCAGGGCCATCGACAAGTCAGCACATGATGCTCACTCCTATGGATGACAGCCAGATAGGTTGTACCCTCATCTTACTTGTGTGCAACATTTATGGCTTTGTTATTCATCTAAGCACGGAAAATAGATCGTCAAATTTCACTGTATATTCATGCTGATCTCTTACGGGTCTTGTTCAGGAGTTCACGCTGTTCCATAGTTCAGCTAAGATACTTGTTCTTTAGGTAACGTTGTTCCATAGTTATCATCCATCAGCCAATGCTATCCCACAGGCTGGTGATTATAGTATAATACCACTTCTAGCATTACCTATGTTGTTCTTTAATACTTTTGTGTGCCATCTAGTTAATCTCGAGTACAAACGATACATATTATGTAGCTTTCATCTGTGTTCTCCCTTTAGTTTATGAGACCTGTTGCTGCTAGTTAACCCCCGTCCTACTATTTATGTCGCCTCCTACAGGCACTCATTTACATAAATCTAACTACTAGTTGTCTTCCATGCATGTCAGATATAATTGCAGACACTGATATATCCACAAGAACCTCACGGAGCAATGTAAAGGCCAACAAACTTGATGTCAATGATACCCAATATGATGGAACATGTAAAGGCAGTTCTTCAGAAGACTTGCAGAAAGATGATGAATCCTCTTCACCCCACAAGGTCCTTGCTCTAACTTGGCCTGTGATATGGGTACAACATGCATATAATGTCCTGGAGTGTATCTACTCTGTTGCAATGCCACGTGCTTAGCATGCTGATCCTGCATGTAAATATGTCATGCCTTCCTATTTTTCAGTACCTATTAAATTCATGATAACATGTTTTCAAATTCAAGTCCTGTCATTCTACTCTATCGCAATGCCATCTGCTTAATTTGGACATCATGCTTCTGAATATCTTATGCATTGTTATTCATCAGTATGTACTTCATCTGTCTGCCATACCATGTTTTTTTACATTGAAGTGCTGTTCTAGTGCTCTGTTGCAATGCCATCTTATTTTCCCAATCATACACGTGTATGTTGCCTTGGTTATTTCTGTACATATTCCGCTAGCATATAGTTTTACATTCAACTAGTTTTTTTGCTGTGTTGTCCTGTCGTGTCCCTAGTTCTTACACCATACTCCCTCCGTCCGAATTACATGTTGCCGAAATGGATAAAAAAGGATGTATCTAGAACTGAAATACTCCTAAACCCATCCATTTTTTTCCGGATGGAGGGAATACATGTCAATATGTCATGCCTTTCTATTCTTCAATACCTATTCCATCTCTCTGCTGTCGCATGTTTTATAATTAAAGCACCATTCTTCTATACAAGGCATACGAGGGGAACACGACTATGTTACAATCTGAAGTGTTACAAACAAGGCCTTCACAAAAGATCACAAAGCCAGGAGATAATAAACCAACTCTAGTTTTTATAGATACTGCTCCAGCACAGAGAAACCCAACTCCTGCTGATAATAAGCAGATTCCAGTGGCCAAAGAACTAGTCCGCTCCAGTCGAGCAAAAATATGTCAACTCAATTCTAAGAAGCGTGTGCGTATCCTTGCATCATGAAATTTTATAGCATGCTGATCATATTTTCTACATGTTTCTTACCCGTCTCTCTTTTAGAAAATAAGCTTAATAGATAGAAGAATTTCTGCAATGGTATCGTTTATGAGGAAAGATTCTTGCAGGAATTCTCTGTGCTCCAATGTTGATGTAAGTACCTGTTGTATATCACTATATTTTTACATCAGCATGTATTTTGTTAATCGGTGTGAATCCAACCTTTATCTGATCTAAATTTAGTTGTAGCAAAATGTATGATTAAAGGCCACAATGTTGATTTTTACAAGGAAAACTGCTTGGTAGTTTTGCATCCTGAGCTGCATGAGTGTACTATCTCATATCAGTGGGTTTGAATACTTTGGTTCTGCAGTGGGTTTTTCAGTGTTTTTTTTACTGTGTTGTCCTCTCGTATCCCTAGATCTTACATCATACTCCCTCCGTCCGGATTAAATGTCGCAGAAATGGATAAAACTGGATGTATCTAGAACTGAAATATGCCTAGACCCGTCCATTTATTTCTGGATGAAGGGAATACATGTCAATATGTCATGCCTTTCTATTCTTCAGTACCTATTCCATCTCTGCTATAGCATGTTTTATAACTGAATCACCATTCTTCTATATAAGGCATGCAAGGGGAAGACGACTCTATTAGAATCTGAAGGTTTACAAACCAGGTCTTTGCAAAAGATCCAAACGCCAGGAAGTAATAAACCAACTCCATTTTTCATAGATACTGCTCCAGCACAGAGAAACCCAACTCCCACTGATAATAAGCAAATTCCAGTGGCCAAAGAACTAGTCCGCTCCAGTCCAGCAAAAGAATGTCAACTCCATTCTAGGAAGCGTGTGCATATCCTCGCATCATGAAATTTTATAGCATTTTGATCATATTTTCTACATGTTTCTTACCCATCTCTCTTTTAGAAAATAAGGTTAAACGATAGAAGACTTCCTCCATTGGGATCATATTCGAGGAAAATATCTTGTGGGAATTGTCTGTGCTCCAATGCTGATGTAAGTACCTGTTGTATATCACTATATTTTTACATCAACATGTATTTTGTTAATCGGCGTGAATCTAACCTTTATCTAATCTAAATTAGTTGTAGCAAAATGTTAAAGGCGACAATGTTGATTTTTTAAGGAAAGCTGCCTGGTAGTTTTGCATACTGAGCTGCATGAATGTACTATCTCATATCACGCACATTACTAAATTGTAGTGCTTCTCTGGTTGCCCATTCATTCATTGTGTCAATGTTGCTTTCGTACTACCTTACCTGGCTGATGATAGCTGTGCCATATTGTGTTAATTTGGTGTAGGCTACTTGCCCAAACGTTCGTTGTGTCAATGTTGCTTTCCTATTATCTGACTTGGCCAATGATAGCAATGCTAGTGTGTTAATTTTGTGCAGGCTGCTGAAGATAAGAGGACAAACTCTGAAAACAGCAAGGCAACCCCATTGTTTGTTTCCAGTAAATCTAGGCCAGGTAATATGGCAATAACTCATGATTAATCTGTTTGGTTCCCGTCCTAATGTATGTTTTGATGAAGTTGTCGAGACACTCTCCACTATCAATAATACAAGCCTGCGAAAATCGCCATCTGAATCTGTTCAGTATCCTCTGTCTCGAATGCAACGGAATAAATGTATGTTTGTGAACCAATTAATGGCTGAAGCAATGATGGAAATGGTGGATGAATCAGAGGTGCAGAGTCGTGCGACACAACAACTAATCAATGTTTTCAGAGACAGTGTAGCAAAGCAAAAAGAACTTGCCCACATGCTTATGGGCGTCATCTGTGCCGACGTTGCGGATTGTGATGTTGTAGATGGTTAGGCTCTGCTCATTTATTTGCACTGGCATCAATCTTTGATTGCCTAGTGGATGTAATTTCCTGTAATATATGCTGGATGTGCAACATTATTCCCTGTATGCCATACCTTTCCGTGATCGGTTTTGGTCCTGTGCATAATTGCTCGTCGTAATGGGCTCAAATTATCTAATTTGGCCTAAAGACATGTACGAATTTTAGTCGGCCCATTAAGTTAATGGGTCGTTACTAGGCCGAAAGTTAATGGTCGTCCCTCTTACCTCCCGGGTCGTTAACAGGCCGACATCGAAGCGGGCAACAGGTGGCCCCAGTTTATTTCACGGGCCGTTAACAGGCCGTTACTAAGTTTGGGCTATAATGGCCCAACTATACTGTAGGCCATTAGCAGGCCGAAAGAGACAGCGGGCTTGTACTGGACCATGAAGACCATGGGCCGCTAAGAGGCCGAAAGTCAGGTCGTATTGTAAATGGCCCAACTGTGTTGTGGGCCTTTAGCAGGTCGAAAGAGAAACGGGGTTGGTATTGGACCATGAAGGGCATGGGCCGTTAAAGGGCCAAAACTAAGGTCCGACTACAAATGGCCCAACTCATTTATGGTCCGTTAACATGCCGAAAGTCACACAGGGCCGGGAATTGGCCCAACACTTAAATGGGTCACTAAAAGGTGAAAACTCATGTCCGACTAAAAATGGCCCAACTGATTTATGGGCCGTCAACAGGCTGAAAGTGACATCGGGCCAGAAAATTGGCCCAACACTTAAATGGGCCGCTAAAAGGCCGAAACTCAGGTCCGACAACAAATGGCCCATCAGATTTATGGGCCGTCAACAGGCTGAAAGACAAACCGGGCCGGAAACTAGCCCAACATTTAAATGGGTCGCTAAAAGGCCGAAAGATGTACATCCTGAAAATTGGCCCATCCATTAAACGGGCCGTTAACAGGCCGAAATCTCATCGGGCCGATATTGAGCCCAGATATATAGCGGGCTGTTAACAGGGTTGAACTAACGATGGGCTGCAATGGTGTCAAATCTTTAACAGGCCGTTCACGGGCCGAATTGGCTCATCTCGTATGGGTCGTGGGCTTAAATGGACCTGTCACAAGTAGGCCTTATATGGGCTGGCCTGCTAATTTTAACTGGGCCGGCCTTTTCAAAGGAATGGGCCTCTGTTGGGTCATGCCACATGTCGACGTACCATAGGCGTCTTCCGTCCAATGAGTGGATGACATCTCTCCCAACGGTGAGCCGACACGTGTTTCCTCCAGCCAATGATGATTTTACACATGGAAAATCCCCATTGGTTGGGGCTGTTAACGAGTTATCGGATCCAAAACCCGACCCGATAGCTTTCTGTTATGGTGGATGCCACGTGTCGGTCACCCTTGACGAAAGCACTTCTATGACGCGCGATTTGTCGTCATGGAAGTGGACACTTCCGTGATGATAATTTTTGTAATGTCATGGAACACTTCTACGACAGCACAGGTATGACTATCTTGATTCTGTCATAAATTTGTCATGGATGTACATGCATGAGAAAAAACGCGACCTACTGTGACAAACACGTATCATCACGGAAGTGTATTTTTTTGTAGTGAATGTGGTCTATAATAGACCATCTTTGGCCAAAGGGGCCTAAGCCAGACAGTTACTTTGTCTTGGTGCAACAGTTCCTTGGGGCCGTGCCTCAGATCGATGCCATGTGAAGTGTGTGTGTGTGTGTGTGTGTGTGTGATCCAAAAGTTAGCAGTCGTTGGCTTCAGCCCCCACGCATACAATGCGGGGGTGTTCGTGAAAAATATGCATAATCACTCTTGATCCAACGTCTTGGTACATTAAGGAGGTGATCGCACGTCGAACTAGGCAACCGGACTATATAGCTGTAAAACTTTCGCTTAGCCATGGGAGTCTAATAGTGGGGCTACTATGTAGCCCCTGGTACATTCGCGTGCATCCGAATATGGGCGCGTGTGTACATGACTGGGAAACGGTCCTTCGTTAATGCGGAGGGATCCGAAACATTCCGTTGAGTCTTTGAGTGGTTGAACAGTCTCTCACTGTATCATGACAGTCAGTTTTCGGCTTTCTCTACTGAGGTCCTCATCCGGAATAACCAGGGCACAATCGCAGTAGTTCTCCTTTGGCCACCTTATCCGATAAGAACGGAACGTAAGGCGGCAAATCCAGGAGCCGGGCAAACCCCACATTTGACCAAAGACATGATTCAGAGCTGATGCATATAAGGCCAAACTCGTGATGCCGAACACTCCTGAAGGTATTCGGACTTTGTAACAGAAAATGGGCTGAAGAATGCCCTTTCATTATAAACCCTGTATTTCCAGGTACGTGCATTAATCTGTCGTGGCGAAATGCCAATAACGGCAGTATCCTCTGTGGGTGTAGTACCTATGAGATGTGTGAACAACAAGAGGCAATAGAAAAGGTTTACACAGGGGCTTAATCTAAAGAGAAACCTTTTGAGCGGGGCCCTGCTGCACGTCTACCCCTTTGTCTCCGTTGTGCCGTATCTTGGAAGGGTATCGCGCGAACGTCATCTGTAAAAAGAGAAAACTCTGAGTACAACGCAAGTATGCGATGGGTAGTAAAAGTGTAAGACGTTGGCCTGCCAATAAGGTTGAGCCGAGTGTGGGGCTATATTAAATATTTGTAGCCCCTGGTGTCCTTTATGGGATTACATATACGGTGCCCTAGTTCAGTTTTATCCAGGCTGCCGGACTCGTCTAACCGTGTCCGTGGTCTTAATGACCAGTCATAATTTCTGATATTGGAGGCCGCTTATAGTCCGGCCGATAGGGTCGTCGCGTGTTCCTCTGCGCGTGAAGAGCACTCTGTGTTTCCGTTAACGGTGATGACGCCACGTGGACAGGGCATCTGGAGTGTAAGGTAGGCATAGTGTGGTATTGCGTTGAAGCGGACGAAGGCCGCTCTTCCAAGCAATGCGTGATAGCTGCTTTGGAAGGGTGCGATGGTGAAGAGCAGTTCTTCTCTTCTGGAGTTGCCTGGGGAGCCGAATATTACTTCCAGTACGACAGAGCCCCTGCCGTAGGCTTCAGCGCCTGGTTTTACCCCTTCAAAGGTGGTGTTGCTTTGATTAATTCTGGATAGGTCTATCCCCATCCTGCGGAAAGTGTCCTCGTATATTAAATTGAGACTGCTGCCGCCGTCCATAAGGACGTGGGTGGGATGGTATCCATCAATTATTGGGTCAAGCACCAAGGCCTCTGATCCTCCGCGCCGAATACTAGTTAGGCAGTCCGTGTGATCGAAGGTGATCGGACAAGCCATCCAGTAGTTAGGTGTGGGTACGATGGGCTCTATATCGTACGCATTTCTGAGTGTGCGTTCATGCCTTCTCGTAGATGTGTGAGCCGTGTGGATCATGTTTACTGTTTTAACCTCTGGTGGGAATTTTTTCTGTCCCCTAGTGTTCAGCTGGCGAGGTTCATCCTCGCCTTCACTTGGTGTTTCCCTTCCCTTGTGTTCGGCATTTAATTTTCCGGCTTGCTTGAAGACCCAGCACTCTCTGTGCGTGTGGTTCGCAGGTTTGTCGTGGGTGCCATGGATTTGGCACAGTCTGTCCAGGACTCTGTTTAGATCGGACGGTCCCTCTTTACTGCCTTTAAGTGGCTTCTTTTGCTGATCGGGTCGAGAGCCCCTGAATCCTTCGTTTACCATTGTATTGTCCGGGCTCTCTTCCTTGTTTTGGCGTTTGTTTTTATTACGTCGTGGCTTCCCATTGCCATCCCTTATCTTGGATGTGCTGGGATTGCTAGTGCCTCTACGGGCCAGTCAGCTATCATCACCCGTGCAAAAGCGGGTCATAAGGCTTGTTGAGGCTGCCATTGTCCTTGTCTTTTCTTGGCTGAGGTGTCTGGCGAGCAACTCATCGCGGATGTTGTGTTTGAATGCCGCTAAGGCTTCGGCATCCGGACAATCGACAATTTGATTCTTCTTGGTGAAGAATCTATTCCAAAGCTTGTGGGTGGACTCTCCGGACTGTTGGATTATGTGACTTAAATCGTCCGCATCTGGAGGCCGGACATAAGTCCCTTGAAAATTGGCCCTGAAAGCGTCCTCGAGCTCCTCCCAACTCCCAATTGAATTTTTGGGGAGGCTTTTCAACCAGTGTCGAGCTGGTCCCTTTAGTTTGCGGGGAAGGTATTTGATGGCGTGGAGGTCATCCCCACGAGCCATATGTATATGCAGGATAAAATCCTTGATCCAAACCCCTGGGTCTGTCGTTCCGTCGTATTCCTCTATATTCACATGTTTAAAACCCTGTGTGAATTCATGGTCCAGTACTTCTTCGGTGAAGCACAGGGGGTGAGCAGCCCCTCTGTATCTGGATGTGCTGTGGCATGTCGTCGGTTGTTGTTGTGTCTGGTGCTTATTCCGAACTGGTATTTGGTTGGTATGATCATTTTGGTGACCATAGTCCCTCGCCGGGGTGTGTCCTTTAGATCCGTAGATGGACCTGGCCGCGCCGGCTTTCTTATCCAGGTGCTCGCGCAAGTCGTGCGCGGCGTCGGCAGCCGCTCTGTTGCGGTTATGAAGCGGTACGTCTGGCCTCCTGGTCGTGTTATTCATTGGTGGAATGGCCTCATCGTCGAATTCTGGCAGTAGCTTACGTTTTGAATAGCTCTTTGTATGGCGATCGTCACCGTATCTTTCTTTAGTGTCTAGAACTTTGTTCCATCTGCGATTGAGCGTTTCCTGTGCGGCTTTTAGCCGTTGCTTCTGCTTCTTTAGACTTCTTGCGGTGGCCATAAGCTTTCTGTGGAGGTTATCTCGTTCCTCGCGTGTTTCCGGGATGATGAAGGCGTCGTCATCCGGACTTTGTTCTTGTCCTGGGGAAGTTTGAGGGAATCGTCCCTCGGGATCATTGTGATCGGGCGTCCGCTCCGGACTGTGTTCAGCATGACCTAGCTCGTCCTACTCCATCGCTGTGTCCGTATGGTCGTTGTTGCCTTCGGGGTTGACTGGGGTGTCGATCTTTCTGGCGCTCTTGTCGCTATTTTTACTGTTGCTGGACTTTGAGCGGCGTCTGCACCGTCGTTTTGGCTTTTGCCCGAGGGTTTTATCTTCCAGATTGTTGCTGTCATCCTCCTTGGGCATGTCCACCATGTATATATCGTGTGACGAGGTAGTGATCCAGTGCCCCAGAGATTCTGAATCTTCTCCTGCATCGTCGTCCATACCGTCTATGCCTTCGGAGTCGAAGTCAAGCACGTCGGTTAAATCATCAACCCTGGCAATGAAATGGGTGGTGGGTGGGAAACGAATTCCTTCGTCTCCTGCTTCCCACTCGAGCCAGACATTGTTTGGCCAAGAGCCTCCTGACAAAGAGAGAGACTTCAACGAGTTCAGCACGTTGCCAAAGGGCGAGTGCTGGAAGATATCCGCAGCGGTAAACTCCATGACCGGAGCCCAACCAGACTCGGCGGGCTCGGGAGCGCGCGGACTGGAACCTACAACCGGATACGAGTCCGGGGGTCCAGAGTCACAAGCTTCCTTAGAAGTGAGGCCTATGTTCGGCTCTACCGCCGATGAGTGTGCAGCCTGCGGGGCGGGGTCCATGCCTCCGTCCTTAGGCAACGGAGCCTGCTCCGGATTTAGGTCCGGGGCTACTGCAGGGGTGATATCCCGAGCATTGTCCGGCGGCAGGTCTAAGCCGTGCTCGTCATGACTGTCCGGTGCCCCAGGCATAGGCCCGAATCCGTCGAAGATCAAGTCTACACGAATGTCCACCATGTAGTTCAGGTTTCCGAACCTGATCTGGTGGCCAGGGGAGTAGCTGTCGATCTGCTCCAGATGGCCAAGCGAATTGGCCCGCAGTGCGAAGCCGCTGAACACAAAGATCTGTATGGGGAGGAAAGTCTCCCCCTGGACTGTGTTGTTGACGATTGAAGGTGCCATCAAGCCTTGTAGCGACAACACAGAGGAACTCTCAATGAAAGCAACAATGAAGGTGTCAAAACCAGCGGATCTCGGGTAGGGGGTCCCAATCTGTGCGTCTTAGGCTGATGGTAACAGGAAGCAAGGGACACAATGTTTACCCAGGTTCAGGCCCTCTCGATGGAGGTAAAACCCTACTTCCTGCTTGATTAATGTTGACGATATGAGTAGTACAAGAGTAGATCTACCACGAGATCGTAGAGGCTAAACCCTAAGAGCTATCCTATGATGATTATGATTGTAGTTGTGATCGGCCTTCTAAGGACCAACCTCTCCGGTTTATATAGACAACGGAGAGGGCTAGGGTTTACACGGAGTCGGTTACAAGGAAGGAAATATAATATCCGGATCTCCAAGCTTGTCTTCCACGCAAAGGAGAGTCCCATCCGGACATGGGACGAAGTCTTGAGTCTTGTATCTTCACGCTTCAATACTCCAGACGATGTATATAGTCCGGCTGTCCGGATACCCCCTAATCCAGGACTCCCTCACCGCCAACATGGTCAACTCGTTGGTCGGTGCTCGCCTCCTGGAGATCGCTGTCTCCAGTTGGTTGTCCGCCGGCAACTCTTCGCCTAGTGCTCTAGGATCCATCAATGAACTCACAAACAAAGAGCAATCGAAAGGAAACCACAATCGCAATGAAAACGGGAAAAGAATAGGATGTGAGAAGCAGTCGGTGCTTCGCAAAAAGAAGATTATTGGAATGAAAATATAGCAGCATAACTGATTCGCCCACCTTTCCTTTGTCGGTACAGAAGAAAAATGGCAGAAGTGAGTAGCCTGGAGTGAGGTTTTCTTCAAGAAAGGGAAGAAAGGGCTTGAACGAGCGTTCCAATGAAATGATGGTTGCTTCGTCCAGTCCAACTTGGAGGCCACCTTACCACTCCTGGTAAAGGTGTGGGTTTTGTGATATGACGGGTCATGACGGCCACACCGGGGTGACAGATGAGTCTCGACTGTAGCACCTCGCTGTGATTTGGTGGATGGCACGTGGGCCCGGATGCTTTGAAATGTCCCGCATGTAGATAGAGCGGCTAATCATATAGGAGTGCTCAATATTGTGCACCACGACCAAGCCGGAGAGGAAAACGAGAGAACTACGTAATAAATGCATGAGTTTAATTTGGGTAGTTTTGTAAAGTACGAGATACATTCCTCCAATCGTAAAATGCCTTGGTTCGTGAGATTTGAGCCCTATAAACCGGAAGGGAGGGGGTACTGCACACGGTGTAGTCTAGTCACTTGTTGAAATCTCTAGAAAGGCAAATACTCCTTTCCGGTTTATAGGTCTATACTACTCCCTCCGTCTAGGTGTGTAAGTCATCTTACGAAAACCAAATAGTCCCAAAACACTTAGGCTCGGTGCATTAACTTCTACCTTGTTTCTTGTTTCTTGACATATGTATCAACCAATAAGAGATGAGAGGTGTGCATGCTTTTAATGACTTGCAATGGCTAGTTCATTGCATGGAATGCTATTAATTAGCAAATAAACATTGGTGACCCCAGGAGGAAACGGTGCTAAGTTCGTGGACCTATGCAGAATGACTATCAACCAATGGATAATGGAGTTTAATTGTTAAACAGTAGCAATTTTGTCTCATGCAAGAGCCTGGCTAGTACTCCAAGGAACCGCACCACGTGAGCGTTCGCAACTGCCACGTTCGGTTTGCGCTTGGCTCTTCGCCTCTTCGAGAAGACGAACAATGATGTTACTCCTACTTCTATAGTATCGAATCCACTGCTACATGTCCGTCCACCTCGTGCGGGAGCGATAGCATATAGCAAAATCTTCTACTTACTGCTCCTGCCTTTGCGTCTATGACAGGTGGGCCCAAGAGGTGGTTGGCCCTCCTGTCATGCAGCCAAAGGCAGGTGCAGTTAAGGCACCGGAGCTCAGTCCGCGAGGGAGAGGGCGTCGTAGTAATCATATTTCTCGGTCTTGTATGAGTTGACGCGACACATCAAAGCACCGCACTCGATAAAAGTCTTTTTACACATTTCAAATGGGCTACTTCGTATGTAGGAGAAGACATATTCTGTTTCGTATGTAGTCACTTGTTGCAATCTCTAAAAAGACTTATATTTGGAAATGGAGGTAGTACAACGCATGCATGCATGCCGTGACTTTCCTTTTGATACTTGCATGTGTTGATTTGGTGCACCTTGCCAAATTTTGACTATAAATATAACTAACCAAATTTTCATGCATGTCACAAAAAATTACGGGGCTGTTTGGATTGTGACTATGTTTGTCTTATGTTGCCACATTATTTTTCCCACACTTGCCACACTTGCCTAACCTGAGCTGCTCAAATTGTTAGACACAGTTTGGCTTGCCTAAGGGAATCTTGCCACAATTTTTGTGTCTATGACATGTGGGGTTCACTGCTAATAAAAAAATTCTTGTCTTAGGTGTGGCTAATAAAAAAGACTTATATTTAGGAACGGAGGGAGTAGAAAATATAAATAATAATGCATGGTGGGGCAACCCACGTTTCCGCTAATTTTAGCCATGCACTTGTTCACAATTTTTACGAGGGGGTGGTTGTTCATTTAATGGAGGGACTTGTAGTACCAGACTTGAATTATAGAAAGTGAGACCTGGCACACCGTAACACCACTTGGAACAAGCGGGTAGCTATCTCCAAAAACAATCAACAACTAAAAAAACCGCGACCTGGCATGTAGTAGTACACAATTTTAAAAAAATTGTTTTGATGGAGTGAAAAAAGAAAACTACCCCACTACTTATATATAGGCCGGAGCCTCCGCGCTTGC